>CAWUFW010000067.1:4362500-5589295 GCA_963921515.1 Calotriton arnoldi
GTGATCCCAATCTCCCCAGCGTAGAACATCCCCTAGAGGAGGCACCGTCGAACTAGAAAATAGCAGTATCCCAACCAGTGAGAACCAACAGAAAGTCAGCACTAGACTTATCATTACCCACAACACTGAAGTGAGGGCTATTAGATCAGTCATCAACAGACATTGGGGAATCATTAAGATCTGACCCAACCCTGGGCCCTCTAGTTGCTCCTTACCCAGACATCACATTTAAACGGGCTAGATCCATGCATGACGCTCTCGTCAGAAATAGCCCAGAAATCAAGAGCACAGCAAATTGGTTATCTGACAGAAAGGGGTTCTTTAAGTGTAATAGCTGCAGAGCATGCAAATTTGGAAAAAACATAACACAATTAGATTCCTCATTCAGACTGACACCTCTCATTATCAAACACCACCTTACATGCAGAACAGAGTATGCCATTTACATTCTGGAATGTGATTGTGGTCTCCGCTACATCGGGAGTACCAAGTTAGCAGTACACATGCGCATCCTACAACACCTGAGAGCCATTGTGAATAGTGACCCCACATATCCAGTGGCCAGACACTTCAAAGAGACACATCATAATAACCTGGAACACCTGAGGTACTCGGTCATTGACTGTATTCCAACACTCAGAAGGGGAGGCAACAGGGAGAAGCTGTTACGACAAATGGAAAGCAAATATATTTTGCAATTTAACACCAAGGCGCCTGCGGGCCTCAACACTAGTGAGGACCTATACCACTTTCTGTAATCCTATCAGTATATGTATTTACTAGGGGCTGCTATTCAGGCACCTAGAACTAGAGGTCTGTGACATCTGTTGTCCTATAGGTAACATATGCTTGACTGAGTATGTTTCTTTTTCTGTCTTTCTTTTTCTTTTTCAATTTTGTTTCACTCCAATGTTATTGTTGTACTTGTCTGACGCCTTGCATTTAAGCAGTTATTTTTTAAATATTTTGTTTGCAACTTATTACACACACATTAGCTGCAACACGCACGTCTTTGTCGCCACACACTTTAGGTTAGGCTGGTTAGATCCACACATAAAGGATATTAAGGTTCTCCTTGACTTGTATGCACATGTTACTTATAGTCACAACATGGCATATAGATATTTTTAACCACAAGTCTTTTGGATTGGAGGAGATTTTTAATCAGGTAGTTTTTTTCACCACTTTATTCATTGTGCACTTTTCACGCACGTCTCCTCCACTCTCCCCTATGCACACCCTCTCCACCACTCTCACCATGTGCGTTCCTTTCACATTTGTGCTTTGTAGTAGCCGCTTACCTTTGTCCTGTTGGTTGCTTGTTTCTGGGCCTCATGTTGCCAGGACGATGTATTGTAGCACATAACTTAGAGGCTTGCGCAGCAGACAGTACTTTCATACATTTTGATATCTTTGGCGTACACATTATTTCTGTCCCGATTTTTTCACCTCCAAGGCTCCTGGCACGGTCTTTTATTTTCTCATTAACTGGCAGGGTCATCCAAGGGGCCCAGCGGCTGAGACTTTATGAGCCTAAACCAGAGTCATAGGCACTTCGCCACACGCCAGAACACGATAGAAGGCTGACACCTTCATCGCACCATATTGTGATAAACACAAACAGAATTAGATGTTTGTCTACTCAGGCCGTGTAATAGCCAGACAATTGGGAGTTTTGCTCGTGCATGTATTGCACTTGTAATGAATTTCGCCGCCACAGGTTTTTATCTTCATTTTTTCATAGTCTGTTTTTCCTGTTGTCTTTATGCCTTGTCATGTCACTAGTAGCTCGTTTTCCTGCTTGTAGTAAAATGACATGTATGACTTCTGGTACTAGCTGTAGTAAAATGCATTCTCATGACAATGGACATAGTAATCAGACTACTACATTCAAAGCACACTCACCTGTATATATATTGCACATGTCTGTTCATAGCGCTATGTGATCAAGGCTGCATGTCTGGCAGCCGAAACGCGTCATGTTGGACCTTTTCTGATGTGTGAATAAACTACCATCCTGTTTCCACACCAACTGTTGGAGTCTGTGCCCGTGTGTTGCGCCGGAGTGCTTGTCGTAACATTGGGATTTCTTCGTGATATATATATATAGATATATATATATATATAGATATATATATATAGATATAGATATATATATATAGATATATATATATAGATATATATATATATAGATATATATATATATAGATATATATATATATAGATATAGATATATAGATATAGATATATATATATAGATATATATATATAGATATATATATATATAGATATATATATATATAGATATATTATTAAAAACATCATCATGGGATAAGAAAGCCAGTATCTACAACCTATGCTTGATAGAATGCGACAAAGGAACCCTATATAAAAGGAAAAGTCATGTCTATAGTACGGGGAGAAGCCTCTCACAAGTGAAGCTCACACTGCTAAACATAAAGACCTAACCGAATATGTCAAGTGAAGTATATATATGTATATATAGACAGATATATATGTATATACAAGGCCTCGAAAAATCTACTCATCCACTCGCAATTGCAAGTAAAAATTTAGCAGGACGAGCTATTTGTAGCACCTAACTAGTCCCATCTGGCGAGTGAATATAGGTTGGAAAGAAACAGGTGTTCTGTTCATTCAGAAAGTGAATGAGCAATATAGATGCCATTAAATTTTGTTTTTATCTTGACACATTTTCTGTCTGTTCAAGGAAAGAGGTCAAATGTCAGTTTGTCTTTTTACTAACTGCTGTTTGGAAAATGGAGTTTATTTTTCTTCCTTACTGTAGTTAGAGGTTTTTGTTAAGTGAGCTGTCTGAAGATTTCAGTTATTTCTCTCTAACATAACTTTTAAATAAATAACCTGCTAATTAATATTACAAATATTTCAAAATATATCAGGAACTACAAAAGCAAATTTTTTGTACTGAAGCATGATGCAAACAAAGAGTTAAATAGGAGCGAAACAAAACAGAACACTTTACTTTGTGATATGCAAATGACGCATATTTGCAGAATTTTTTTTGCCAAACATTGTTTGTACACTATATAGTTTTATCAGTAAAACCGCATGTCAGTGGGAATGTTTGTGGCCATTACATTGTGAAATATGCTGATTACAAATGACAGTGTGCTTCCATATCATGCTTTAATTATGTATTTATTAAAAGTGATAGTTTTTAAACATGATTTGAGAAACCTACCTGCCCCCGCCCTGATGACAATGCTGTTAACGAACTAAGAGGGGAGTCAGGGGTCATGTATATCCTGTGACTTGATTTCTATTACATATGAAAAAAATTAGTCTATTAAATCAAACAAAAGAGTTTTTTGTACAGCAGACATGCTGAACTCTCATATTTGAAGGTGCTCTCATATGTGATACTTAAGAAAATGGCGGCTCATTGAATTAAAATATTTGCCCACAATCACATCATTTGAAAGCAGTTTATAGGTCAAGAGCATTACAAAAACGTTGAGTAGATTATTTAAGTCACTAGACCTGCAGGTCTAGTAAAATTTTTATGATTTTTCGTGGTCTGTATACATATAAACATATATTCATATATAAATACTAGTACACTTCTGAAACAGATTATACATGTATATCCAGACGCATATGTAAGCAGAGCAACTTACATTTTTACGCATAGATAGAGAAGTCGAAAACATTTACAAAAATGTACATGGGTATAGATAGAAACGCTAAATGAAAGCGTACTAGAGATACCCCACATAGGATATAGTATATACCGCAAAGGTGCAACTCTGAAAACTAGACAACTTGACGTAAAGAAACACTATTCGAATAAAGCAGCAGAATCTGCTGCCGACAACTTAAGAAGCAATTCTACACCTAGCAGAGAAAAGAAAAACTGCACTAATTGTGCGACACCCACTGGAACATCGCCAGTGAAACAAAGAGGTAACCCCATGAAAGGAGTGCAAGGCAATATGAAACAGAATTAGTCTGATACTCCATATAAGGAAAGGTGTTGGTGACACCATATGAAAAACAGGTTGAACTCAGGCCTGCAGTAACACGGCTCTGAGGGTGGAACCAAAACAAAACTGTGAATACCAATTAGGTGGTTGTATCAGATTGGCTAGCCTTAAACCGACGCAAGGCTGAATCAGCTTGCTCTCCAAACAGATGGGCACCATCAAATTGCATATTCTGAAGAGTGTCTTTTATGGGTTCCGAAAACTCAAGACAGTCACAGCAATGCATGCCTGCGCAATGTGACAGCCTGAACCATACTTCTACCGACATAATCGGTACTGTCCATACTGCATTTAATGGTATATTTGTCCGCTTCTCGGCCATCCTGTACCACCTGAAGAAGCTCCTGCCTGGCTTCCTCCGACAGAGAGGGCAGACGCTGTGCAACAGAATCCCATAGGGCATGAGACATTCTACCTAAAACACAAGTAGTATTTAAGGATCTCAAAGCCGCACTAGCAGAAGAAAAGAGACTTCGACCACAAGCATCCAACCATAGAATCCTTGCCAGGGGAAACTACCGGAAGGGCACTAAGGTCTGCTGGCACTGCAGCAGCATGTACTACCAGCCCTTTAGTGGTAGAGTTTCGTAAAAGACAGGGAGGATCCCCTGGGGCCCGGACGATGCCTGTGGCAGACTGCCAGGTCAACAGGTGGTTCTGTGACAGGTTGCGCCCAATATTATATCAAAGAGGGAGTCATTGTAGGAGAGTAATGGGACAACTCCTGTCCCATCTTGATGGAGCACTTGCATTAAGGAATCTGTGGATAACTGCACTGAAGGGAATTGGCAGTTCAGGATTGTAGCTGCCCTTCTCAAAACCTCTGATGAAGCATAACTGTCCTCCGTTGAAATGCTGGGAGGGGAAAGCAAATCTGAAGCTGGAGAGGACTGCAGGCCACTAGTGCCCCCAGATCAGCCAGCCAAGCATCTTCCAAGGAAGACAGGGCAAGCGTATCCAAAAGAGTATGCTCCACAGCCTCTTCTCCGTCTGCCAAACAAGGATTTCCCGTAGGAAAGCTAGAAAAAGACTGAATAGAGTCTAAATCAGGGTTGTCCTCAATAGGCGGCGCTGCCCGGCACAGCGACGACTCGACATCGGAAATGGCAATGGGATCCGCGCCGCAGACGTCGCAGGCGTAAACTCCAGAAGGCTGTGCATCGGCGCCGTGTCGAATCCGCTAACGGATTCCGGGGGCACCGTTGCGACCAAGGCGGAAGCCACTGATGAGGAGGCAACCGGGACACTCCCTACCTCCTTGGGGCTCGAAAGCGCACCAGAGGGAGTCGGAGGGTCAAGAACCCTTTGAAGGGAAAGAAAGTTTTCTTTCACTTGGTCGAAGGTCATCCTGGCTCCTGGGTATGCAGGGAGGCGTGGGGTTGTTTTAGAGTCCTCCACAACTGGCAGTTGCGGGACGATGTTGAACTTACGTTTGGCACATTGAATCTTTGGCACCGTCTTGGAAGGCGGCGGCTCCCCACCCGAGCGACTCCTCGACCTATCGCTCTGCTTCGGGGAAGACTGCCGACGTCGTGGTTCATCTGAAAGCCGCGAGGAGCTTCATACGGCGTTCCTTCAACGCCTTCGGCTGGAGACGCTGACCGGAGCCACATTCGACAGTCGTGCTCCTCACCAAGACACCATAAACAGATTGTATGGGGATCCGTAATCAACATCTGCCTCTTGCAAGATCGACAGGGCTTAAACCCTGATGACATCGTTGGCACACTGTTCCCTAGCCAAGAAGAGAAGGGAAAGTAGGACCCAATAAGGGTCCGAACTCTGCTCTGGATCTGCATTGCAAGAATGGAAAAGAAGGAACTGACGTTAGTGCGTCAGCGAGGGAGTTATATGGACTCCGCTGACATCACTCTGTTGTAATTTGGCAGCATTTAAGTTAAGCATTAACTGAAGACAGCCTGTATTTAGAGGCTAAATTGTCCGCTTTGTGGAATCCATTTTGTATTTCTGGCAGCCATTTTGGCTGCCATGTGCTACCATGTGCTCGCCATGTGCTCTGTCCTACCTTCCTGTCAACTGCTCTTGAAATCTGCCTAGAGACAAGTTATATTTAGTTCCTCTTGCTTTGCACATGCTCAGTTGAGCTTGCAGCTGTTCCGAGTTTATAAATGTCAGGATGTGTCTACTAAAAGTAGAAACTGTTAGCTCCACCCACTTGTCGACTGTGCATTCTCTGTATGACCTTATATGTGCCTAAAACCAGCATTTGTGTTAGTACCGCCTTCATTTGAGCCCCTGTGTGGGTATAAAAGGACCAGGATCCTTCCATTCAGTGTGCTACTTCATGCATTACTGAAGGGTGATGTGCGAATGTTAGCTCCACCTCATGAGGTTTAATAAACTCTGTCTTTTCTATTTCCAGTTTCTGTGCCAACTTCTTCCTAAGTGTCTGAGGACTCTGTGCAGAGAAGGGAGAACCCCTAAGCACTGGTAGGCCTTGCTGAGGCTCACTACAACAAATTGGCGCTTCCAACGTGGGACTCATCAGCGACTCGGATGCCCGAAGGACTGGTCGCGACGAAGGCTTGGAATCTCGCTTTTGGAGGCGATCGCTGCCTGAGGAGACCAGAGTCTTGGCACCCACAGCGTTTTTCCTTTCTTTCTGATCTGACCATCCCGGCGGCGCCGGTCCTTGACTGAGATCTCTTCTGTTGATTCGCCGTGCAGTGACCATTTGGTCGATTTGAGAACTTGGCAGTTGGAACCTGGACACCATTTGATTGGTAAGAGCCGCTTTGCGGCACTTGCTGTTGGTTTGATGCCTTTGATTGGTAAGGTAGTTTTAGTAACACTTACTGTGGCTTTGTTTGTATGATTGGCCAATTTTGGAATCTGTTTTGTAATTATATATGTATTGCAATACATATAGGCAGGTAATGAGGAGAATTTTCTCTATTTAAAATTGTTTGAACAGCGCAACTTACGAAAAGTACCTTAAGCGCTACTTTGATTATAATACTGCATATTTTGCACTATTTTTTGGCATGCCTGTTTTCAGCACACTTCGTAGGATGTGTTGCTTTTGTAGTGGTACCAATTGGAGACTTGACTGAAGCACAACCAGCCTCCCGGAGAGGACGCCTAATAGGGATATGTATATTAAGTATGGTATTTCTTCTATAATGTACTGCACGTTATGGAACAAATATACTAGTAAAGATCCTGAGTTGCGTTGGCCTATGTATGGGTCATTTGATTTGCGAAAAATTCAGTATGTGGAACAATGTATGTTTAAACAAAAGACTAGGCAAGATATGTTTGATTGTGTGCGAATGTGGGAGAAAGAAGTGCGTGAGCGAATGAAGCGTGAGCAAGCCTTGATTGACAAAGAACAGCGAAAGACCATTTATGCGAAAGCATTAGAGTTAAAAAACAAGGAGATGAAAGAAATTAAAGAGAGGAAGATAGGGAGACGCCATTTACAGGTGACTGGCCAATACGCTGTTAGGCAGCCCCTTTATCCTATCCTTAATAAACCACAAGATGATTTCTTGTTATTAGATCGTTCTCCACCTCCGTATATTTTTTCTTCTGCTCCTCATGAGTCAGATGAGGACTCTTTTCAGACCAGGACAAAGCTCGAGAAACTCGTTCCATGTTATCTGCTGAGCGTGCATCTGACATCAGATCTACTGCGCGTAAAGCCGTTCGTAGTACTACCAGTGCTTCTGAACTTTTAGATAGTATAAAAGGATGGCAGGAAAGGGAGCAAATATATTTTACCGATACATTTGCTGCAGAGGTTATTGAACGATTTAGGAAGTATTCGGTAGAAGTGGAGCCCGATGATGTAGCAACTAACTGTAAACAATTACGTGACGGTCTTTTTGTCTTCTCCCAGGTGGCTGACACAATCAGACGCTTGGTTAAACTGCGTGTTGAAGCAGCCCGTTTGCAAGAGGAGAAAAAGGCAGCAGAAGCAGCTGCACTAGCATCTCAGATCAGCATGGCACGAACTTCTACTCCCTGAAACAGATAAGAATGCTGTAATTCATGTGAAACCCATGCGGGAAGTCGCGCCTTTATATGTTCCTCCTAAAGGAACGGGTACAGAGGATGATAAGACTTCTCTTAATGCGAAAGGGTACTTTATTTATAATTGGGTTTACACTCCTTGGAATAGAGCAGATGTTATGGCCCTTAAAAATGCATTGCCTGTCCCGCGAAAGAATCCAGCAGCCTTTTATGAGGAAGTTGAGGGTGCAATCAGCTCTTGTACTATGACTGTCTGATATTGATTTGTTTTTTGGATTAATATTACCACCCGATATGTGGAGAACTGTGCGCAAAATAGATGATAATGCGACATTTGGAGCATTGTGGAAAGATTTAGAGCGGTTAGATGAAGATAGAGAACCTGCACAGAAACCGTGTCAGTTAATTTTAAATCTTCCGGCAGCTATATTAGTTAAGTTAAAAACGATCATTCCCCTAAAAAGATAGATTGGACAGTGCTAGCGTCTTGCAAGCAAAAGGTAGATGAATCAGTTTCTGACTTCTTCACACGCTTTGAAGAAGCATTTCACGATTTTAGTGGCCAGTCATTGACAGATGACACAGGTAGGCATCTGTTTGTCGATAAATATGTCGCAAACCTTTTGCCAGGAATAGCTAGTCGCTTAAAGGCCAGTGAGAGTTCATGGACTACATCTTCTCCGGTTTCTCTTTTAACTATGGCCCAGTATTATGAGCGGCAAGAATTAGAAGCCAAAGGTAATGAGGACAAAAAGTCTAAAGAGTTGAAAACAAAGGTTATGTTGGCTCAAGCTTATGGTCCGCCTTCTAGAGATAATGATAGAGGTGGACGTGGATCTTATGGTTCGTCCTTTCCTTCCTCTGCCCGTTCGAATTTGTCTGTTGATCAGTGTGCGTACTGCAAAAATTTGGACATTGGCTTTCCTGATTGTCCAGTGCTGCGTGCTCAGCAGAATCTACGTGGTCAGGGACAAATGAGAAATCGTTCAGGATATCAAGGGCCTAGAGGAAGCGCGAATGATCGTGCTCTCGGTTTGATGCTACTACACGTGGGCAGAATGGGTTTAACACTTTTGATAGAAGGAACCAATATCAAATGTCTGACTATGTGCCCTCTGATTTTCAAGATTCTGCTTATGCATAGGATTGCCTAGGATGGGGTAAGGAATCAGTTGAAGTTCCAGTAGATCAGAGGGGTCTCTATGTTACAGCACATGTTTTGGGTTCTACTGATCAGTTTCTGGTTGATACAGGAGCTACTCGTAGCGCCTTGTCTAAACAATTGGTTCCAAGGGCTCCCCTGTCTGGCTTAACCATTACATCGATAGGTTTCGATGGAACACCTTCCCTTAGCCCATTGTCACAACCACTTGCATTTGATATTGATAAGTTTACTGCTCCATGTCCGTTTTTGCTTTCTCCAAACACACCAGACAATATTGTGGGTCTTGATATGCTTAAATATTTTAGGGCTACGATAAGGTGTTCTCCGGAAGGAGTACGGGTTATTTTGAATGACAACTACCCTATGATTGAGAGATCTTGTATTGTTAAAGAGGACATTGCACTAGCCTCACTCCTTAGTACTTTGTGGGCTACTTCGGATACTGATGTAGGGCAAATGGTTATTCCACCAGTACATATTAGTGTCAAGGAGGGCGCTTTATTGCCAAGACTGCCTCAGTATAAAATTTCTCGAGAAGGAGAAGAAGCACTCACACGTATTGTACATGATTTAATTAAGGTGGGGGTTGTGGAAGAAGTTCCTCACAATATTTGCAATAGTCCGATTCTTCCCATTTTGAAAAAAGATACTGACACTAGGATTTATAGATTTATTATCGATTTGAGAGAAGTCAACAAGATTGTAGTACCACAGTACCCTGTAGTCTCTGACATAACGACATTGCTTACCCTGGTCCCTCCAACAGCAACTACATTTTCTGTAATTGATCTGAAGAACGCTTTCTTCTCGATTCCTATTCATCCTGATAGCCGATATTTGTTCGGTTTCACTTTGAATAATAGATCATACAGATTTTGTAGAGTTCCTCAAGGCTATACTGAGAGTCCTAGTATTTACAGTCAAGCATTGAAGAGACAGCTTGATTCCTTTACCTTGCCTAAAGGAGTGGCTCTCATACAATATGTCGATGACATCTTGTTGGCAGCCGATACACCTGAGCAGTGTGAGAAATGCACTTTGTCTTTGCTTTCTTTTCTTGCTACACACCACCATAAAGTATCACTTAAAGAAATTGCAATATTGTAGACCGAAGGTGACCTATTTAGGACACCTTCTGTCTAAGGAGGGCCGTGCACTGACACCAGATCGCATTCAAGCAATTTTAGACACCCCAGTACCTTCCACGCAGAAAGATGTCCGTGCATTCATTGGTCTGACTTCGTTTTGCAGGCAATGGATATTGGGTTTTTCACACATTGTTAAACCCTTGCTAGCACTTTTGACTAAAAACACACCGATCCCCCTTCCATGGACAGATGAATGTCAAAATGCTTTTGTCAGTTGAGACAAGCTCTTTGCTCTGCACCAGTGTTAGGCACACCAGATTACACGAAGGCTTTTACACTCTATGTACATGAGAAAGAAGGATGTGCATTGTCAGTTTTAGTACAGACACACGGGGACAAACAGCGTCCTTGTGCATACCTTTCTGCAGTTCTTGACCCTGTTGCTCGTGCATTGCCTGGGTGTTTCCGTTCAGTTGCAGCGACGGCTGTGTCCATACGTCAGAGTGAAGGGATAGTTTTGTCACACAAACTGTTGGTGCTAGTACCCCATGCAGTAGATACCCTTTTGAATCAGACTAAGACTCCGCACTTAACTAGTGCTCGTTTGACAGGATACAAATTGACACTGCTAGCACCTCATATTACCTTGAAAAGATGTGCAACACTGAACCCAGCCACTTTGTTGCCATATCCTGCGACTCAGTCTCAGTCAAAGGAGCCTCACGATTGTATATTCCTTACTGAGGAACAGACAAAGGGTCGCATCGATTTACAAGATACGCCCCTCCCAGATGTAGATGGGGAACTGTGGGTTGATGGGTCCTGTTTGAAGTTACCAGATGGCACGACTCAGCTGCTTATGCAATTACCACGCTTGAGACAGTAGTGGAAACAGCTCGCATACCTCAGAAGTCAGCTCAAGCAGCTGAACTAATAGCTTTGACACGAGCGTGTGAGCTTAGCACTGACTTGTGTGTGAACATTTACACGGATAGCCGTATGCTTTTGGAGTGGTTCATGATTTTGGCCTACTCTGGAAGGAAAGAGGCTTTCTTACATCCCATGGGATGCAGATAATGCACGGAGAGTTAGTGCATAATCTCTTGACTGCACTTACATACCCAAAGAGAGTTGCTATTATGAAGTGTAGCGCACACAAGAAAGTGACTGACAAAATAGGACAAGGCAATGCCTTTGCAGACCGCGTAGCCCGTGAGACTGCGATGCAGCGAAGCACTACACCCATGTACGTAGTGAAATCACAAGCTGAGCGTTGGCATGATGCTAGAGAGGAAGTATTGGATATACAGAGATCTGCTTCTGTGGAAGAGCTTGAGCAATGGTCTAAAGAAGGAATATTAGATGATGAGGGTTGTTGGCGTAACAAAGACATGAATAAATGGAAATTGCCTGCGGCCTATTTACAACCTATGGTTCAAATGGCACATGGGCTGGCACATGTTGGAGCTCTAGCAATAACTAAATTGCTTACACAAGTTTGGGAGCATCCTGAAATTGCTAGCACAGCCAAAAGGGTAGTACAGTCCTGTTTGATCTGTTGGCAGTATAATCCTGGAAAAGGGACACGAACTCCTACAGGAGGGTTTGCTACACCAACCGCACCTTTTGAAGTTTTGCAGATGGATTACATCCAACTCGAACGCTGCAATAATCTGAAATATGTCCTAGTGGTGGTGTGTGCCTTTAGCAAATGGATAGAGGCATACCCTACGAAGGATAATACTGCTCTCACCACAGCAAAGGTGCTTCTAAAGGAGTTTTTCCTAGATACTGTGTTTGTAAACTTTTGTGGAGTGACAATGGACCTCATTTTATTGGGCAAGTTGTTGAGCATGTCCTGAAAGGATTAGGGATCAAACAGAAATTCCATACAGTTTTCCACCCGCAATCAGCAGGATTGGTGGAAAGGTATAACGCTACTCTAAAAACAAAGTTGGCGAAAATACTGGCTTCCACGTCTCTAAAGTGGCCAGATGCCCTACCTTTGGCATTGTTGTCCATAAGATCGGTGCCACATTCACGATCAGGTCTTACCCCCTATGAGGTGGTGTTTGGGAGACCAATGAACATTTGGGGAATTCCTAAGCCACGCCCCATACATGATGTTCCTTGTGTTCTGATGAATGATTATTTGGCACAGTTAACTGACAGTTTGATTTCTATTCATCAACAGGTTCGAGAAGCTCTTCCTGACAGATCTACAGGTGAGGCCCACGAACTCCGTCCTGGTGACCATGTAATGGTCAAGGTCTTTGACAGATCGAACAGCTTGGAGCCAAGGTGGCGAGGACCAGAGCAGGTGCTCCTTGCGACAAGGACAGCAGTTCGAGTGACAAACAGAAAGAATTGGATCCACAGCACACACTGCAAACGCGTGTCGCCTGCCTTGGTGGAACCTGCTGTGTTGACCGACCATCGAGAGATTCTGGAGACGGAGAAAGGCCAAGCTATCTCACCTGACGAATCTGCGGAAGTCTTCCCGGACCACACGATCACTGGAGTATTCAGATATCAATTAAGACCGAGGAAAGGATCTGCAGTTTTGAAAAAGACTGGTTGAGCTACCACCCTGGGTTAGTGAAACGGAGAGCCATTGTGGCAAGGGGAGGGGGATCAGCCCTGTATTAGTGTAGTGACACCTACTTTGGCCCATGGTGAAGAAATCAGCGGCTGCCCAGGAGAAGAGCTCCAACGACTGTTTTCAACAAGTTTTCAGAAAGATCAATCATTACTGCTGCTAAAATGAAAAAACAAATCATTTGTGCTGTAGGGTTTGTTGTTGCTATGGTGGCTATGGCAGCAATTACGTGGTACATCGAGAAGGTGGCTCCTGTTCGACAGCTTTTTGTTGCCACTACAGCAGTACCCGTGGAACACCACTACTTTACTCTTCCTTACCATGAGCAAAAGCATCGACAATCTTACCTGAACAATACTTTTATCCAGATGTTGCACCATACTCACAATGCTACAAATACTACCAACTGTTGGGTGTGTGGGATGATACCTGCACATCAAAGAAAGGAGGAACACCTTTTATTCCTCTTCCATTTTTCTCACAATGGTTATTGTCAAGCTTGGTATGCGCTCTTGTTTGCATATGGAAAGCCTTCAGTAGGTGGGATTATTTTTCAACTTAATAAAGTATGTTATCAAAATAAAGAAGGTTATCCACAAGCCAAAGGGACTAAATGGGAATGGGAAGAGTATCAACCGGACAATATTTCAACACCATATGTTTTCACAAATGTGAGAATAATAAAGAACATTGGACCTTTTGTGATTTCTGTGACAAAAGCTAAAGCAGACTTGTGTATTTGTAGTGTTGGAAGAATTCCAGTGGGGAGGAGCGAGTGTACTGTAATCCTGACCATTGAAGGTGCCAATAAGAGCACTTTCACAGCCTCGCATAACACGTATTTTGTGTGTGGAAATAACGGATATTATCAATTACCTGTTGGGTGGTCAGGAATCTGCTATGTATCTTTTCTGTTGCCCCCTGTGTTTCTGGCACCTGCATTGTATCACCGTGATTTTAAACTGTACAATGACATTTCCAAAAACAGAAATAAGAGGACAATAAGTATGGATGAAGTTGACCAAACCGACACTACCCTACAACAATATGTTGATTTCAACTTGGGCTTATTTTTCTTTGTGGGTGCTGCATTAAACAGCAGGAAAATCCGACGACTGACTCGTGTTGTGGAAGCTGTTACTAATCAGACAGCTATGGCACTTGGGAACATTACAGAGGAACTACAGATTGCAAGGATTGTAGCACTCCAGAATAGGATGGTGCTAGACGTGATTTTGGCTGATCGAGGTGGTGCATGTCGCATCATCGGTAGCAGCTGTTGTGTATTCATACCAGATCACTCACCAGTATATGACGCAATATCGAAATTGCATAAGATTGCTGCAGAAATTCCTCCAGAGACTGGAACTTGGACTTTTGCTGGATGGTTTTGGACTCTTGTTTCTGCTTGGGGCTGGAAGCTACTGACTATCCTGTGTGTAATAATTATAATATTTTTACATGCTGTGTATGTATCCAATGTGGTCCAATGCTTTGCTCCATTTGCATTTCTGCTTGTATACCTGCCAGAGGGAACATTGCTGAAACAAAGGCCCAACAAATGTTGAATAAAGAGGTGGCCGAAATAATGTTAATAGATGTACGGGATGAATATCTAGATTACCCCAGATAAACGAATGTCTTCAGCCAATGCTGAAAGGGTCGTCTGTTGTAATTTGGCAGCATTTAAGTTAAGCATTAACTGAAGACAGCCTCTATTTAGAGGCTAAATTGTCCGCTTTGTGGAATCCATTTTGTATTTCTGGCAGCCATTTTGGCTGCCATGTGCTACCATGTGCTCGCCATGTGCTCTGTCCTACCTTCCTGTCAACTGCTCTTGAAATCTGCCTAGAGACAAGTTATATTTAGTTCCTCTTGCTTTGCACATGCTCAGTTGAGCTTGCAGCTGTTCCGAGTTTATAAATGTCAGGATGTGTCTACTAAAAGTAGAAACTGTTAGCTCCACCCACTTGTCGACTGTGCATTCTCTGTATGACCTTATATGTGCCTAAAACCAGCATTTGTGTTAGTACCGCCTTCATTTGAGCCCCTGTGTGGGTATAAAAGGACCAGGATCCTTCCATTCAGTGTGCTACTTCATGCATTACTGAAGGGTGATGTGCGAATGTTAGCTCCACCTCATGAGGTTTAATAAACTCTGTCTTTTCTATTTCCAGTTTCTGTGCCAACTTCTTCCTAAGTGTCTGAGGACTCTGTGCAGAGAAGGGAGAACCCCTAAGCACTGGTAGGCCTTGCTGAGGCTCACTACAACAACACCTGGAGGACGACGTCGCTGCGGAGTCGCTCGACACCCTCTGCCAGCTCGCAGGCGTACTGTGGTGAAGTTTCCAGATCCAGTCTGGCGCCTGGGGAGGATTCTAAGTAAGGAATCTGCGGCTAGAAGTCTATCAGATCAGTAGCAATACTGCTATTGAACAAAATAATTAAAAATGACCTCTAGTCGTTAAATTACTTTTTCCTGAGTCTAAGTGCCCTGGCAAGAAAGCTTGCGACCCCGAAGCAAACTAAGGGGGAAGAAAGCATTTTTAAGTACAGCAAAGCTGGTCTTATGTGTGCAAATTGATTATTTCTTACCAGCTGAAGAATGTATCTAAACCTTAATACCTGAAAAAATATCTTGTTGAGAAAAATAGTCACAGTAACACCATTTTAAGTCACCCAGCTTATAAAATCCTTTGGGAACAGCTAAAGACCGGTGTCTAATATTAAACCTAAACCTTACTAATAAAACAAGCATTTGCAATGCAATAGGTCTCGCATTTACACAAGATTAAGCTATTGGCATTGTAAATGACAATGCCTTTTATTTATGTTTTAAAAACCAAAACATAAATAAAAGGCATTGTCATTTACAATGTCAATAGGTCAAACTCGCGTAAATGCGAGACCTACTGAATTGCAAATGCTTGTTGATGCTGGGAAAGGAGCAAACTGTGATGTTAAATGTGGATATTCAGACAAAAGATGGGTTAAGTTAAACATGGAAAGCAAAGAAACGTGGAGAGCAGATGGTGGCCTGAGATGCTGCGTGCTTCCAAGCTGTCATGTGATGCCTCAGCAGGGTCTGGGCTAGATTGGAAGGCGACGGGAAGGAATTTCATCCCAGAGCTTGTGAGGGCTGAAGGTGACTGCTTCAGCAGTGCAGATTTTAAGAAGTGTCTTTAAACCCAAACTGTATCCCAGCTCGGTCACAGGCTTCAGTGAGGCCAAATACTTTGGCGGAGCACCGTAGCTCAGGAATTTTATCGACCTTTAAAGGATGAACCGCTAAATCACTCTGCAGGGATTAAAATCATGGAGTTTATAGGTTGCTCACACAGATCTACAGTAGGCACCTTAACCCACTAACCTATATCAACTGCATACACGTATTGGGAGTGTGTTTCCAAATAGATGGAACATCAGCTTGAAGCACTGCATGTATATTTTTTTCCTCATTTCAGTGTTTGTGTCAGATAGGATGTGCACATCACAACTAAAAGGGGAGAGGATGTGGTCTCACGGCTAGACTGCCGACTTCGGAGCTGGAAAACCAAGGTTCGAGCCTCGGGGTCGACTCCACATCCTGTGATTCTGGGCAAAAATCACTTAATCTCCCCGTGCCTACCAAAAAAATGAATGTGTCCTTGTGTAACGTAACTGGTGCTCATGTAAAGTGCTCCAATACCTGCTGCAGGTCGAGTTCGCGCTATATAAATCTGCAAAAAAAATACAAAACTAAAAGACGTGTACTGCAATAAAATTTTCCCTATCTCAACAGCTTCCCTCTCCCTGTCTTCCCCCTCTCAAATAGTCCACGCCCCTGCCAATCTGTTTGTGAACAAATAAATAGTTTTTGCCACACAGAAGTCAAACGATTGGCTTTGCCACTGTTTGTTCAGCTGGAGGAGACAGCTGCGCACTGCACTGTCAACCCAAGACAGTGCATACACTGCAGTCACCCCAAGACACAGTGCACACACTGCACTACTCTCACTGCCCCCCACCTCCCCCCCCTATAAACAACGTGGACTTGCCTGACTCCTACAAGGCACCTCTATTCCCGAACTTGATCTAACACGCTGGGGTTCAACTATTATCAGCACTTTACAGAAGAAGGGATGTTGTGACGTATTGACATGTTTCATGTGTGGGGCCTGCCAGAAGCGGGGCCCAGGGCAGGTGGCCCCCGCTCCACCCTCTATTGGCGGGGCTGTTGGAACCGAGGGATCTCTCCCAGCGCCACCGAGAAGGCATTATAAGCACATTCTTTAATATCTCATCCAGGAATAGCTGCCCACAGCTTGAGTACTTGTTTTCGGTGGCCATTTGGTTGCCATTGTCTGTCGTATCTATCAAGTTTCTTGCAGTGAACGTCTCAAAACAGTGAAACACCGGCGATAAAAAAATATTCAAGACGGGCTGATTGTATGCCGGCTCAATAGCACAGACACAGCCATCGTGGTGTGTGTGAGAGAGAGAGAGGGGGTGGAGGGGGGAATAGCCGCAGCAGGGTGCTGCATTCAGAGCTGTGTGTCAACGCAGAGGGAAATCAACTGGAAAAAAGCTGCAGAAAAAGGTCCTTCAGTTGGCAGTTCTACAAGCGCCGCATTTCGTATGTGATACCTTGAGACAGCACTGACTGGAAAGTCAGAAGCACTGTGCATTCTGGGACATGAAGTTCCACACTCTGAAAAGCACCAACACTTCGCGCGTTCCCAGGGAAGCCTCTGGAGGGAAGAAGAGGGTGGGGGTCAGGGACGAGGAGCGGCGTTCAAAGGATGAAACCTGACCCAAAACAGATGGCAGCCTGCACACCGCTGCTGGCTCCCGAGAGCAAAACGCTCTGGGAGTAAACCTTTCCCAAAAAGCTGGGACATCCACACGCCTTTGGCCAATTGCGTGCTTTCAATTTTGAAAGCCAGACGCAAAGGCCAATAGCGTGTGAGCACCACACGCACGAGCTTGAAGAAAAGCTGAAGTGTTTCCAAAAGGCCTTTTCCTAGAGCAGCGCATGCGCGCTGCGCTAGGCTCGACCTAAAAATCAATGGTGGGCATTAATAACAAACGACAAATAGAGTTTCCCCTCTGGGCTTTTTTCAACAGAATGTATTGTTTCACAGTGGGTTTAAAAATCTCCCTATCCGCTCTTTCACATTGCCACCCGGATAAAAAAAAATCTTTTTTATATCCTGCATCTCCACTGGCCATATTTGTCTGGGATTAGTAAATAATTCTATACAACCCACACTCTTTAACATCATCTTGACGTTACTAAGCCATGGATGTGCAGTGTACCGTCAAGTGATCTACAATCCTCAATCACAAGCTTATTTAAATTAAGGGCTGGGCCAAATCGAAACCATCGCTAGCTTTCAGAAGAGAACTTAAGACCTGGCTTTTTAGGAATCAGTAATGCGCTAGCTTAGTAGCTCATGACCCGCAAGCACCAAGACACCCACGGGTAGACGCGCACTATAGAAGTATATTTAACACAACATAACATCGCATGATGGATGTCAAAGCAATGTGGTCAGTGATATAACCTAAACCCACCTCCTCATTAATCATAAACAATGGAGTACTGGTGGGAAAAGCAAGGATACTGCACAAGAATTTGTTTTCAATCACCTGGAGCTCTCAAACATATTTGTACCACCAAACGTCACACCATAGCTTGCCATTGGAATACACTTCTCTTAGTATACCTTTAACAGGGCTTGCACTGGTTTAGCCCCACGTCTTTGTGCAAAATCCACTGTTGCACCAACTGCCGTCATTAAGTTGTTCTTTTTAAGGCATTTTTGTGCACACCAGGACCCTCTATCATCGAAGAGTACCCCGAAATAAGGGAAGGTCGAAACTTTAGTGAGTTTAACACGCTTTACGAAAGAACTTGGACCCAGCAGCCTTCCGACAGCCAATCATCATCGTGTGTGATTTGGTGTAGTTTGTTGATCGGTCTAAGGAGTCCATGAAATCTATAAAGGCGTTCAAGAGATACTGGAGGCCCACAGCGGTCCATGCAATCAGGACCACATCGTTTGTACATAAGTAACACAGGAATTAGTTTAGGGCCCACTCTGGGAATATTCCTACAGGTGGCTGTCAAAACCTCCCCCAGTTTGTTAATGTGTAAATAGTATGGGTGCCAAAATGTACCCCTGCCTTACCCACCCCCTCTGTACCCCCATACCTCCCCCCTCTGTACCCCCCCCGTACCTGGTCTGATGATTTGGATGTGGATGTAAGATCGTCCAGACATCAATTAAAATGAAATAGGAGCAGAGACTACTCCTCTGTTTTTGCAACTTAGAGTATCAGTGTTCACTTTTAGATTGTCAATAGACTCATCAAAAGTATGTTTTAAATCACCTACCAAAATTAAAGTGGCTACTAAAGATATGTCCCTCAGCTTGATACTTAAAGCAGACCAGAAACTGAGACCACAAGTGTTAAAAGCATAGACATTTACTAAAATTCTTTATCATCTCTCTGTAGTCTGGTAATTGGCCATCTTACCTTTATCGTCTGCTATAACAGACGACCATCAATTTGGATTTCCTGGCTATCAAACGGATGCCGCCATTCTCTTTACCAATACACTCATTTCTCATTGAAACCCCCCTATCCTCATCCAAAATGTTGCCTCCCGAAGAAATACAACATTTGTTTATAGCAGTAATCTTTTACTTTTTAACAGGGTGGCTTAAACCTTTTAAATTCAGAAATACAATTCCCAGTCTAGACAAGGATAATGTTACTTACCCAGTAAACATCTGTTCTTGGCATGTACAGCTGTAGATTCACATGCTTTGCATACTCCTGCCATCTAGTGTTGGGTCCGGATGTTTGCAGTTTGTTTTTCTTCGAAGAAGTCTTTTGCAGTCACGAGGGAGGCGACGACTCCTTCCGGTGATAGTGCACATGGGCATCGACTCCATTGTTAGATTGCTTTCCCGCAGAGGGTGAGAATGGAGTTAGTAACAGTAGAATAGAGATGTCCATGCTTATGTATGTATACTAAGAGAGAACTGCAGCAGCTACAGGTACCTGGGGAGGCGGGTGGGCGCATGTGAATCTACAGCTGTACATGCCAAGAACAGATGTTTACTGGGTAAGTGTTAGACTTGGCATCTTTTGGCGTGTTTCCCCTGACTTTTTGCTTTCTGACCTCCTGGTTTTGACTCTGTTTTTGCTGGTGTAATGATTCTGCGCACTTTCCTCACTGCTGTCCAGTGGGAAAGTGCAAGTGCTCCTGTATAAAGTGTCTTATGGATTGGTGTTTCCATGATTGGCCTATTTGATTTATGTGTCAGTCCCTTGTAAAGTGCACTGAGAGTGCCAGGGCCTATAGATCAAATGCTGTTGGTGGGCTGCAGCACTGGATGGTGCCACCCTTGCAAACAGCCCGTAAAGTGTAACTCTGGCCTGCCATTGCAGAGCCTGTGTGCAGCCTGGGGCTGCCATGTCGACTTGGCAAGTGCACACACTTGCAAGTCCCTAAACCTTCCCTTTTCTACATGTTAGTCACCCCTATGGTAGGCCCAAGGTACCCCTGTGGGCAGGGTGCATTGTATGTGAAAGGTAGGACATGCCCTGGTGTGTGTGGCATGTCCCGATAGTGAATTACAGCCGATTTCGTTTTTCACTATTGCAAGGCTACCTGTTCCCCATAGGCCAGAATGGGCAGTTCTGATTATTACAGCTTATAATCCTAACTGACCCAGGGAACATGGTAGAAATTCGAGTTTAGTATGCCTGGACTCAGAATGATAAAATGCATCTTTTAGTGAAGTTGGTTTTAACATTCTGTGTTTGAAAATACCACTTTTAGAAAGTGGGTATTTTCTTGTCTAACCATCCAAGCCTGCCTCTGCTAGGTTGTGTATTCCTTGTCTGGAGTGAGAGTGACAGGGGCTGGGGGATGCCAGGAGACAGGGTGAGTCAGCACAGGGCTGAATAGCAAGATCTACATGTAGATGGGTGGGAGGAGATGCACCTGGGACCTGAATAGGGCTGGGCCTTCCCTCCACAATGCTGGCTCCACCTCCTGTGGTGAGTCTGATGTCCCTGGCCTGCACTGTGAAAGGAAAGAAGGAGACTTGTCAACAAAATGCTCCAGGACTGACCAGAACTGGTTTGGACTAGGCAAAGGCCTCTCTGCCTCAGAGGACAAAGAGAAATTGAGGATAAAAAGGGGGACCCAAACCCCAGAACTTTGGAACTCTTTGGGATCAAGAAGACTGCCAAGAAGAAGAGCTGGAGAAGCTGTGAGGAGGAACTACCACTTTGCTGTGTGCTTTGCTGTGTTGGCCTGCAGTGGCTGCTTCGGTCTTGGGCAGTGAAAGGACTGGAACTGAACTTTCTGCAATCTACTTTGCGAGTGTCTCCAAGGGCTTGAGGTAGAGCTTGCCCCCTGTTCAAGAAGTCTCAGGAACAGCAAAGACTTCAAGCCCGATGCCGCCTACGACGCCACTGCCGACTCCGTGTCCTGAAGGCATCGCAGAGGGCACCGCCGCAACGCGACCCTGGTCTCACCGACGCCGCCTGCTGACGCCGCTGCTCGCACCGCGACCTGTGGGCTCCGCACTTCGCACCGCCTCGCTTCACGACGACGCCGTGGTCTCCCCGACGACGCCGCTCCACGCCGGACTCGACGTTGCTGCTTGCACCGTGGTTCGGGGGCACCGCTCGTAAGTTACACGACGCACCGCCCTCATCCCGCACCGCAGCCTTGGCCCACCGACGCCGGTGCCATCGACTCCAAGTTCGTCAGCCGACGACAGCGCTGCAGCTACGACGCCGCTGCTGCACCGTGACCTGCCAGCACCGTGACGAGCACCGTCTTCATCTCACACCGCGACCCTGGTCTCACCGACGACGCCATCCGACGCCGCCACCGAGCCGCTGCTCGCACCGCGACCTGAGGGCACCGCACGCCACACCAGACGCCAGCGCTCCTGACTTCAACCGAGAGGAGATCGATCTGCAACGCGTGTGACTTCGAGGGCCCGACGACGCCGCACCGACCTCCGGAACCGACGCCTGCGGACGCCGTGTGTTCGGAAGCTCACCGCGAGGTCATCGACGCCCTGCATTTCTGAAAGGTACTGTTTGCGGGTCTTCCCGACACCGTAGCTGACCCGCGACGCCGCGGTCTGCCAGAACTGTTTGGATTTGTTTGTTCAAGACGTCGTGATAGCCCTGGACGGAGCTATCGACATCAAGGAACTGTTTTTAAGGACATTTTGATAACAGAAGATTTTTAAAGTACTGTACTGTGGATTTTTATCGTATTTGGTCTTGTTTTAAAGTATATAAAAATATTGGATATTTTTCTAAACTGGTGTGGTGTCAGTTTGTAGTGCTTACATTGTATTACTGTTGGTTATGTGCAAATGCTTTACACACTGCCTCTAGAATAAGCCTGAGTGCTCATGCCAAGCTACCAAGGGGGTGAGCAGGGGTTATTTTAGGAGTGTAACTCCCTTATCCTGACTAGGAAGAAGGGTCCCTACTTGGAGAAAGGTGCAAGCCCTTGCCAACTAGAGACCCCCATTTCTAACAGTAAGTAACATTATCCGTTCATGGCATGTGAGCTGTAGATCACATGCTTTGCATAGACTATATAGCAGTATTCTCCCAAAGCGGTGGCTAACCTGTAGCTACTGGAGTTGTCTGAAATAGTGTTTTACGTACTGCTTGGCCCACATTAGCTTGTTGTCTCGCTAACACATCTACACAATAGTGTTTGGTGAATGTGTGCTGTGTAGACCATGTTGCAAGCTTTGCAAACGTCAACTATGGGGATGTTTCCTAAGAAAGCCATAGTAGCCCCTAACTTGCGAGTGGAATGCGCTCTAGGGGGTACAGTCAGAGTTCTTTTTGCTTTTGCATAACAAGTTTGAATGCATTTAACAATCGACCTTGCAATACCGGATTTGGGGCTATGATTGCCCTTGTGTGGTTGTGCAAAAGCAACAAAAAGTTGTTTAGTCTTACCAAATGATTTTGTTCTTTCGATGTAATACAAAAGTGCTCTTTTAACATCTACGGTGTGTAGAGCTCGTTCTGCAACAGAATCAGGTTGAGGGAAGAATTCAGGTAATTCTACCGACTGATTTATGTGAAATGCAGATACTACTTTAGGTAGAAATTTGGGGTTTGTACTAAGAACCACTTTGTCTCTGTGCAGTTGGAAAAAAGGTTCTTCTATGGTTAGTGCCTGTAGTTCACCCACTCTCCTCAGTGAAGTGATTGCAATGAGGAAAGCGGTTTTCCAAGAGAGAAACTTTGGCTCGCATTTATACATGGGTTCAAAAGGTGGCCCCATAAATCTTATGTGGACTATATTAAGATTCCACACTGGAGCAGGTTGGAGCCTTGGTGGTATGACTCTTAAGTCCTTCCATGAAAGCTTTAATTACAGGCACTCTGAAAAGCGATAAATGTTGCCTATTTTGTAGATACGCAGCTATTGAAGCAAGATGTAGCCGGACAGAGGTGTAAGCCAATCCTGACTGCTGCAAGTGTAACAGATAGCAAATGATGTTTTGTACGGAAGTATCAAGAGGGTTGATGTGATTGTTATTGCAATAAATAACACAGCATTTCCATTTACCTGCGTAACAGGCTCTTGTGGTAGGCCTTCTGGCCTCCCTGATGATGTTCATGCAGTCTGGTGGAAGGTTCAGATAACCAAACTCCATGACTTCAAGAGCCAGATCGCGAGGTTCAGTTGTTTGGGATCTGGGTGTCTGATTTCTCCATGGCTCTTTGTGAGGAGACTGGATGTTAGGTGCAGCTTTTCATGCGGGACCAGAGACTGCTCCAACAGGGTTGTGAACCATGGTTGACGGGCCCATGTGGGAGCTACTAGGATCAGTGTGAGGGATGTTTGTCTGAGCTTCCGAACCACGAATGGAATGAGTGGGAGAGGCGGAAAAGCGTAGGCAAATATCCCTGACCAGTTCATCCATAGTGCATTGCCCTTTGAGAGCGGGTGTGGGTACCTGGAGGCGAAGATTTGGCATTTTGTGTTCTGTTGTGTGGCAAACAGATCTATCTGAGGGACTCCCCAACTTTGGAAGTATAGGAGGAGAACCTGAGGGTGAAGTTCCCATTCGTGTATTTGCTGCCTCTGGTCTGCTGAGGTGATCTGCAATCTGGTTGTTCACTCCTGGGAGGTGTTCCGCTAGGAGATGTATTTTGTGGTGAATGACCCACCTCCAGATTTACTGGGCTAAGTGGGACAGTTGGAGAGAGTGTGTCCCCCCTGTTTTTGTATGTAATACATGGCTGTCATGTTGTCGGTACGAACTAAGAAAGCTTTGCCAACCAGGTGAGTTTGAAATGCCTTGAGAGCTAGAAAGATTGCAAGCAGATCTAGATGGTTGATGTGGAGCAACATTTGCTGTTAGCGCCATAGGCCTTGCACTGTGTGGTGCTGAAGATGCGCTCCCCAGCCAGTGAGGGACGCGTCCGCTGTTAGTATTGTCTGAGGAACCGGGTCTATGAAGGGCTGTCCTTTTGATACATTTTGTGTGTTCCACCACTGCAGAGAGCGATGAGTACGGCCGCTTACCAACACTAGAACAGTTAACAGACCCTGTGATTTATTCCACTGACTCGCTAAGCATTCCTGAATGGGACTATGTGCAGCCTGGCATGGGGAACGATCATGATGCAAGATGCCATCATTCCCAGTAGTTGCATATACACCCGAGCTGGAAGCGAGTGATTGGATTGAAACTGGACAACTAAAGCCTGAATGTTGCGAATTCTGGCTGCGTTGGGAAAGGCCAGAGCCTTTTGAGTATTTAAGGTGGCTCCTAGGTAGTTTTGAGTATTGGCAGGCTGGAGATGTGATTTTAGCACATGGACTGTGAACCCTAGTTGATGTAGTAACTGGATTGTTCTGTGAGTGCGCTGGAGACATTTTGGATACGTACTGGCTTTGATGAGCCAGTCGTCCAAGTAGGGGAAGACATGGATGTGTTGTCTTCTCAGGTGAGCAGCGAATACCGCCAGACACTTTGTGAAGACTCTGGGGGCAGTGGTGACTACGAACGGGAGTACCTTGAACTGGTAATGTTGACCCGCTATCACAAATCTGAGAAATTTGCGATGAGCGTGATGGATTGGAATATGGAAATAGGCGTCCTTTAAGTCTAGAGTAGACAGAAAGTCCCCTTTTGCAGAAGTGGTATTACTTGTCTAAGTGTTACCATGTGAAAATGGTCTGACTGTATGTAAATATTTAGTTCTCCGAGGTCCAAGATTGGTCTGAAAGAACCGTCCTTTTTGGATATCAGAAAGTAAAAAGAGTATACGCCCGACCCGTGATATTGTAGTGGTACGGACTCAATAGCCCCTTTTAGAAGTAGAGACTGAACCTCTTGTTTGAGGAGTTGTAGGTGATCCGGTGAGAGTATTTGGGAATATTTGGAGGATTGTTGGTGAACTCCAGGAAGTAACCAGAACGGATAATTTCCCGTACCCACTTTTCTGTTATGGACTGCCAGACGGGTAGGAAATCTGAAAGTCACCCCCCCCCCCCCCCGACAGGTGTTAAATGGTCGGGGGGAGTTTAGGGAAGTCACTGCTTTGTGTTGAAGGGGGAGGTGCATGTATTTGAGCCTCTACCTCTACCTTTGCCGTTGTTGCCTCTGTAACCCCCTCAGAAGTAACCTTTAGAGGCAGAGGGTTGGTTGTTGCCCTCGTACGTGGTGGTGGTATCTGAGGAGGCATTTTTAGACCCTCCGCTGTAGAAGGAGCGTCAAAAGGAACCACGTGCTTGTGTTAGCTGAAGGGCTGCCATGGATTTGGCCACTTCAGTGTCTTTCTTCATTTTTTCCAGGGAGGAATCTACCACCGGGCCAAAGAGGTATTCTTTGTCAAAGGGTGCGTTTAGTATGGAAGTCTGAACCTCAGGTTTGAAACCTGAGATGCATAGCCAGGCGTGCCTTCTTAAAAGGACACTGGTGTTTATAGCTCTAGCGGCAGTGTCTGCAGCATCTAGGGAGCACCTGATTGCATTATTTGAAATAAGCTGTCCCTCCCTCACTAGGTCTTGCGCTTTAGATTTATGTTCATCAGGCAGAAATTGGAGCAACTGCTCCATCTCGTCCCAATGCGCCCTGTCATACCTTGAGAGAAGCGCTTGCGTATTAGAGATGCGCCAGAGGTTTGCTGCCTGAGAGGCTACCCTTTTACCCGATGCGTCAATAAGCTTAGATTCTTTATCTGGGGGTGGAGCATCTCCTGTAGTTTGGGAGTTGACCCTTTTTCATGCGTCGGACACCACTAGTGAGTCCAATGGTAATTGCCCTTTTACGTATGCTGGGTCAGATGGTGCTGGCTTGTACTTTTTATCTACCCTAGGGGTAAGGATAAGGGCCCTGACGGGGTCATTAAATATGTCATCAACGTGCCTCATCATACCCTTGAGCATGGGGAGTGTGTGCGATGACTTGTGTGTGCTGCTAAGGGTTTCAAAAAGGAAATCCTCTTCAAGGGATTCTTTGTGCAGCTGTACACCATGGTAGTTGGCAGCTCTACCCAGCAGTTCAATGTAACCTACACTGTTGTCCGGTGGGGAGGGCTTGGTAGGGTACAGGTCAGGATCATTTCCTGTGGGAGAGTCGGTATTATAATCTGCCCATGGGTCTTGGAGCAATGGTACATTGTCCCCAGCTCCATCCCTATCCATATCCTCATCATCCTGATCTTCAGGTGTATGTGGTGGTGAGTGCTCAGGTGAAATCATTAAATATTGAGGCTGAGGAGAAGGAGATGGAAGGGGAGGAGGAGAAAGATTAGTCCTGACATTCTTCCTTTTTAAAGGAATGTGGTAGGTTTCCTCTGTCTCTTTCCTTTTATGGGTCACTTTGTGGTGATCTGCCCAGTAGTTGTATGGATGTACAACTGTCTGTTTCGGATCCAGTTTGGTAGGCGGAGCATCGAAATGTTTTTGAGATGGAATCGGCACGTCCGGTTGTTTCGGTGCCGAAAGTTTCGGTGCCAATGGTTTTGGATCCTGATGATTTCGAAACAAAAGTGTTTTCGGCATTGAAGGGGGGCGGGCCAGAGCATAGCTTCGAATTCAATCCCGAAGGTTTCGGATCGGAGCCCGTTTTCGGGTGGCTCGGAGCCTGAAGGCTTTTGGGTGTGTTTCGGGGTCCGAGCCGGAGGTCAGGGTGTCGGAAACAGGTTCTCGGTGCTGATCGTGGCCCGGAGGCGGGGGTTGGACCGGAGCCTTCTTCTTGGACTTAGTTGGACTTTGGGGCAAGGGAGGATCTGTACTCCCGGTACGCTGCACTTGCGGGATTTCATCGTCCCCCTCGGAGCCGTAGTCAGACATGGAGATGGGATCCTGTTCTTCTTCGGCTCCCATGGCGTCTCCGGCTTCTTGTTCCAAATCCTTTCCGAAGAGGTCCGGAATGGAACTTAGGTGTTGGCTCTGCATGTCGCGACGTTGAGCCAAACGGTTGCGAAGCGTCTTCTTGGAGCGGAAAGCCTTGCACGCGTCGCAGTCCTGTTCTCTGTGCTCCGGAGACAAGCATAGGCTGCACACTTCGTGTGAGTCGGTGCGCGAAAACTTCGCGTGGCACCAAGGGCAGAATTTGAAAGGAGTCCGTTCCATCGACTGCGAGGCGGACCGACACGGGTAGGCCCGACGGCCTTCCACGAGCTTCCCGATCGAAAGAGGGTTTTTTAGAAGTAAATACGATACGCGGAGAATGGGATACACAATCGAAAACAATACCGTCGAGGGTGAGTATCTTGCGCACCGAAGGAAATCGAAGAAACGGTGTGGAACCGGAGCGCAACAATTCACGTCCGAACCCGATGGCGGAAAAAAATCTAACAATGGAGTCGATGTCCATGCGCACTATCACCGAAAGGAGGAGTCACCTACCTCATGACTGCAAAAGACTTCTTCGAAGAAAAACAAACTGCAAAGATCCGGACCCAACACTAGATGGCAGGAGTATGCAAAGCATGTGATCCTACAGCTCATATGCCTCGAACACATATCAATCAGATGAAGAATATGGATAAAATCTACATGTAAACAAACATACCACTGCATATTAAGGATGCACAAATACAGTTGAAGATGCAACACAGCCCTTTTTCACCATTCAAACATAAGATAATAAATAAAATATAGTAAAGCAATAAAATCTTAACATAAAAAATAGCTACCCTAGCCTTCAAGCCACAACCCTTACCCACCATACCCCTAAAATACAATAAAGCAGGATGGTGGTGTTACCGGGATGAAGTTCTCCCACCCAACCAGATTATGTCAATGAGCACAACTAGTTAAGAAGCCCTAGACATTTACATAAAGGGGCAAATATATACACAAAAATACCAAAGTGCAAAGCTTTTCAGTAGAAAAGTGGGCTAAACAAAGAAAAAGAAAATGGTTCTGCAGCCTATTAACGGCCACATTTTTTTTCCACTTCAAAAGGCTGCCAATTATACTAAAGTGTCACTACACTAAGAGTCACCAGAAAACATATTTCATAAACTTTTTTAAAAGAAAGGGAATGAAAGACAATGCCAGCAAATGGGCTGCACTAAGACATGCATGAAAAAACTTCCCTGCGCTTTTAAGGCACGAAAATCACCTGCGGAGTCCCACAGGGTTCATCACTGAGCCCCACCCTCTTCAACATCTACATTGCCCCCCTCGCAGCCATCGCCCGACAACACGGCCTCAACATCGTATCCTACGCAGACGACACCCAGCTCATCCTCTCCCTCACCAAAGACCACACCACTGCCAAACTCAACTTCCAGAAAGGAATGCAAGACGTCGCAGTCTGGATGACCAACAGCTGCCTGAAGCTCAGCGCCGAGAAGACAGAAGTCCTCGGTACCACCCCTTCTGCATGGGACAGCACCTGGTGGCCGACCGCCCTCGGAAGCCCACCTACCCCCTCAGACCACGCCAAGAACCTCAGCATCGTACTCGACTCATCACTCACCATGAACCGACAGGTCAACGCCGTCACCTCCAGCTGCTTCAACACCCTCCGCATCCTCCGCAAGACCTTCAAGTGGATCCCCCCGGAGTCAAGGAAGACAGTCACCCACGCACTCATCACCAGCAGACTGGACTATGGAAACGCACTCTACGCCGGCATCAACAAGTCCCTACTCCGCAAACTCCAGACAATACAGAACACGGCCGCCAGACTCGTCCTCGGCATCCCCGACACGAACACATCAGCCAACACCTACGAAGTCTCCACTGGCTCCCCGTGGAGAAGAGAGTCACTTTCAAAATCCTCACTCACGCCTACAAATGCCTACACAACAACGGACCCAAATACCTCAACAACAGAATCAACTTCCACGTACCCAAAAGAAACCTCCGATCTTCCAACCTCGCACTGGCCGAAACCCCGCGCATCCAGAGAGCCAGAGCAGGCGGAAGATCCTTCTCTCACATTGCAGCCAAGACCTGGAACAGAGCTACCGGCAGACATCAGACGTGCCCCCTCCTGAACACCTTCAGGAAGACCCTCAAGACCTGGCTCTTCGGCTAAACAGATCTGCGGACCCCCTCCCCTCAGTGCCTTGAGACCCTCACCGGTGAGTAGCACGCTTACAATTCCCTGATTGATTGAAGGCCATACCTCTTCCTCCAGTGTCCAGTCATGCCTTAGAGGCGACAGTTAGGTCAGTTCTGTTTTTACGGCTCCTGGCAACATGATCCTTGAGCACTGATCTCCAACTTTTTGGGCTTTTCTCAATTTTATCCTATGTCTGGGCATACCATTCACCACCTAGAGTATTACATGGGAAGTATGCTTGCAATAAGTCAAATTAAGGGCACTCACGTGGGGAGGCACTACAATACATTGTTCTTTTGTCCAACATGCCACCTAAAGGAGACCAAGGCAACTTAGGCTGGCCCAGGGGCCCTGTTCAGCATGCAAAACATCAGAAAGAAGATTCTCGGTAAGGGTGCAAATTCTACCCCAGATTAATATTTGTCACAGCTACCAGCACAAACCAATTTAGTGATCGGCTACCAAGTAGCATAAATACTATCAGCTATGTGATATGTGGACACCACGGACTGTATATTGCTTATAAGATTCCAAAATTGTATGTGCATGTCCTTTGTACCCGATACAGTGGAAGCCGTTTTAATAAAAAGTAAAAAATATATATATATACACCATCAGCTGCCTCAGAAGCAAGGTTGAAAACGCTCAATCTCCACGTCCGAGGACAGGGCTGGATGATAAGACCACTTTGTTGCAACACCAGATCTGCCCTGTCAGGTAGAGGAAGCTAAACACAGAGTTACACCCAACCAGTGTACCAGATTCTCTTTGCCCAGCTCAGAGCAACAAGGAATAGTTTGGCACTGCTCTTGTGTACTTTTTGAAGGACCTTTAAAAGCAGCAGGACCAGATGGAATGCCTATAGAAGACCAGAGAGACTCCTGATGCAAAATTAAAAACACAGAAGGAAGGACAGCTCCTGTTGAGGGCTTATGCCACAAGCGTAGAGCATTTTAAACACCGGGTCCTGGACCCCATTCTTCCTGCTTATTGAAATCTTGGACCAACGTAATGTTGTCCGACAGAATTAGCACCACCCAGCCCATGACAAGGGCAAAAAAGCCTTCATGGCATGGCAGATGGACTGAGGTTCTGGAAAGCTTGAGTGTGTGTGTTTGCTGCTTTTGTCGTGTAGTTCCTATAGTACCCCTGCAGGACCTGCGCGTTTGCATAACAAACTCTGGGTTTGGTGACAGACTGGCTCTGTGCATCCCCCACCGAGTAGGTTAGCCTGATTTGCATTAGCTAGCTCACAGTGCCACTAGAATCTCCTCTTATCGGGGAGAGATTAGTTCCTGGCAGCCTTGGATCATGACAACCCTGATCCCTCAATCGTGGAAACAATGTACTACTTTTCGCTCAGTCACTCGTGCTTACTTGTTCGGTTTGTCTCAGAGAGTTGCACAGAATAAACAGTCTGGGCGTTTCAATAAGTATTTATTGAACAGTTGTTATTCTAGTGTAGAATGTATGTGCTGCAACAACCAGCAGACAATAGCAGAGATTATCAGCAGTACAATAAAAGTGAAAGGATAGTACAGTTCTACCATATTGCAATAATGATGGTTACATACATGAATATATGAAATGCATTATAAAAGTGTGCGTACTCCTACGATGCCTAACTAGATGTACCTAAGTGTACCTAGCATGGGTGTAGGTCTAAAAGCCTAAGAGCCAAGAATCCCTCTAGGATTTTAGTCGAACCCCATTACCCGCACGGGCTGTGTTAGACCACTGTCAGCTGGAGCGACGGCATGCAGGAGCCTCAGCGTCTCTGGTCAGTGTGTCGGCATGGAAGTCTCGGTTCCCTATCCCTTACCGTGGCAAGATGTGGTGTATTTATACCCTAAAGTGTCTCGTCCCTTAGTATTGTTTGTATTGGTCTTTGTTGGACATGAGGAAGACGTCAGGGGTGAACTTTGTACATACATATTATGCAGGAGATGTAGCTGGTGAATGCTCATGCATAATTTATGAGTACATTGTAGGCCTGTGATCGGGAAAAACCCTTCAGTGTTCAAACCACAGACTAGATAACATTCAACCCTCAGAGTTCGTTGTGTACTGTAGGGAACTAATGTAGGTGAAAGATCATGCCTATATTAGGGCATAGGAGATCATGACTATACTAGGGCATAGACGATTATGACCATAATAGGGCATATACGATTATGACCATAATAGGTCATATACGATTATGACCATATACGGTATATATGAACGTGTCTATATTAGGGCCTCTATACGAAACATAACACTTTGATCATGACCAAAGCCCCCAAGAACCCATAGAGGAGGAATCTGTCACCAGCGTAGCTTATGCTGAACAAGAGTGTATGGAAATACCTCTTTTTGTATGTTTACTCACAACTTTTTCGACTGATGCTGCTGGTTTTTCAACTCAGAGTACCCTGATGCTGACTGATCAGACCTCAGTACCAGAGCCCTGACCCTAAAGTGTATGTTGAATTGGCTGTACCAAATTGGAAGTGTAAGTCCCTAGTACATGGTACCCTGGCACCAAGGGCATGTAAGTTAGAGGGATACCCCAGGGCTTGCAGCACTGGTTGTGCCTCCTTGGAAGTTCCCCAAATAAAACTAGGCCCCCCAGTCTGCCACTGAAGACAGGCAGAGCAGTTATACACTGCTAGCCCGACTTTGCCATTAAAAGCAATGGCAAAGTCACTACTTCCCCTGTACATCTGAGTAAGTCAACCCTCTGGCAGGTCTAACGGGTCATAAGGCAGGGTGCAACATATGACACAGGCAGGACATGTAGTTTACATGTTCCAACAGTAAACGTGAAAACACCGTTTTTACTGTGGAACGACTTGGTCGCCCAATTGGTGAGAACAGGATTACACGCTTACTCCTCACCTGTGCTAACGCCTGAATGGTGCAACCAAAGTGGGCACCCCGAGGGATCAAACAACTCATATTAAACCTGATTTGTATCTCAAGTCGAAATTAAATTTAACTTGTTGCAGTGTGCAGCTTTTACAAATCTGCCACTTTGTTGCCTTTAAAACTGTGTGCCTTATTGTGCACACATGGAGCTTGTCCCACGAGACAGCTTTCTGCCCTCCTAGAGAGACGTGCTGACTCAGGATAGAGAACAATGAAAGATTGCAGGCCAGGGTGGTGTTACCTCCCTGCTGCAGGAAGTCACTTAGGTGTTAGCCCCAAACGGCAGGCTTTAAAGGAGAAGTCGCCGCCTTTGGAGGGCAGATGTGTCACATTAGGGAGAAGGGCTGCCCTATTGTTTAGGCAGGCAGACTTGCATGGGGAGCAGAGAGGGGAAACCAGGGGTGTGTAGCCCAGAGGAAGCCACAACCTAGGGGTGGGCTAGGGAGGTCTAAACACAGTGTGGGGTCTTGCCATCTTGGGAGTGGGTAGAATGGTGAATCCTGAGTTAGCCAGATGCCACACATCACAGGAAGGGGTCCATAAGGAGGGAGGTAACCTGGCTGCCCATTGGCTACCAACCGCATACTGCCCTGAGAGCATTTTCCGAGCATAAGAGGGGCACCCCTGGCACCCAGACCTCAGATCTCAACTGACTTGGAAGGACTGAAGAAGGACTGCCCTGCTGCACCAAAGGACCAGCAAAGAGAGGTGCACCGAAGACTCAATCTGCTGACTAGCGAATAGAGGGAGTGTGCCTGCGGTATCCTGCTCAAGGGGAAGCGGTCTCCAGAGCCCAGTCAAGCCAAGAGAACGCCAAGGGTCAGCTAAATGGCCTCCTGGTCGCAGCACTGGGACACAGCATCTGAAGAGGCCTGCTGGGGCAAATTGGTAGTCCAAAGTCTTCAAGTCGCTACCACCACCGCCACCATGCAGCACCAAGAACAGACGCACAGAGTTGCACCAGAGTTTGCTGACACCGAGAGTGATGTTGGAAAGTCGATGGGCCCATCAGAAGGATTGGCCTATCACTGTGAAATTAGGCAACTGGTTGCCCAGTGGCAACTGGACTTCGGCCAGACCAAAAAGGACCTCGTGGGACGTCGACCCTGCAACTAGGAGTCCTGCACCATCTTCATGAACTAAGGAGCACCTGTAGGAAGACCCCTATCGACCGCATCGCATCCACAGCATCCTGAGGGCATCTTCTGCATTCTTCATCCCTTGCATCAGGACCACTCGATAGGAATCCATTGCAACGCAGAAAAAGTGCCTGGAACTGCTTGAAGAGCACAGCTTCTTCTGTGGAGGTGTTTCTTGCTGGTCGCCCTGACTAGCTCCATGACTGAGTTGGTCGCCCCAAGTACTTTTACCCGACCGCACTGACACCCAAGTTTAAAAAAAAAATGTTACTAGGTGTCAAATTCGATGAATTTGCAAGGTCGCGGTTGAGCAAAAATGCTTTGATTTATTAATCCTTGTAAAATCCCTATTTCCGGAAATCTCCGGGGGATTTTATTTGTTCTAGCGTCTAGATTTATACAATTTTATAAATTGGTGTCGGATTTCTTGAGAGTCAAGCTGATTTCTCCTGCAATTGTTTTGGTGCTGTTTAAATGCTTTACACTTGTTCCTCTGTGTAAGCCTTGCTGCTCACTGCCCCAGCTACCCAGGGTTGAGTTGAGCATTTGACAAGCGAAACATAAGAGTCCTAAAGGGATTGGTAAGAGCATTACACGGTGAGGTTGCACAACCTCACCATATAATACACTCCATTTCCTCACAAAGAGAAAATGAGACGACCCATCATAAGGATGGATGGGCAGATCCTCCACAAGATCCAGGAGTAGTGAGCAAAAATCCTTCAAATGCGCAGGACTGCCCTAATGCAGAAGCCATTGGCAGAACAACATCAACCAAGAGTGAGAAACTAGGAGGATACATGAGGTCATCTAGCTCAAAAGTCAAATCTCCCTCAGGCCCATCAAAGGTGATTGAGTCAAAATCATGATCATATTCCGAATGTCTGATCCTCTGAGGTGGGAGAAATGCCCTTATACAGACAATTTTTAAGATCGCGACCAATGAAGAGGAGGCACTGAATCAGAACGAAATGCAACATCTGATGGTTCACCAAAGGTCCTAGCCCATGAAGCAGATCCAAATAGAAAGCCACTCGATCTAAAACCAACTGGTGTAGGCTCAATGATACATTTATGGAAATATTTTAATGTCCAACATCCATTGGAAGGTAACCACTACAGCCAGCACAACTTATTGGAAAACCTACTGTGCAGCCAAAAGACAGTATGGAAGAACAAGTTATTTTAGTTGGTAACACTCTTTCTGGTAAAGACTATCTCTAGCCACACAGACGCCGTTTCACTCTGGAAATGACAAGCTGAGTCTATATAGATGCCACTTCCGGGTGCTGATGCCAGTTGCTTTCAAAAGTTTCCGCGCCTCCAGACGAAAAGCCCCAAAAGCAAACTGGTGTGACCAGTGCACAGAATCCTAGTCTTGGGATGTTATTAATGGGTAATGTCCAATCACAGAACGGTGAGGCAGTTGTGGCTAGATAGTCTCCAACAAAAAAGCGTTACAGAAGGTAAGTAACTTGTTCTTCTGATAGAGACCTCTAGCCGCAGATTCATCACCTTTGGAATGGATACAAAAGCAGTGGATGTGGGTCTGTGGACGGACTCAAACCAGAAGGTCCTGCAGGACCGAGGGTGCAAAATGCCCTACTCTGCAAACCAGACTGTCCAGACAATGGTGCTTTGTGAACGTATGGAGGGACGCCCACGTAGCCTCCTGGCAATTACCCAGGACAGGAACTCCAAGTACCAACGTAATTGTAGCAGCACTGGCACTAGTGCACAAGTTACTAACTTGTGTAACGATATATCGGTAAGAGACAGTAGTTAGTGACAGATTCCTTACCTTAGAATATCCCCAGGCGTCAGGCTGGATCCAGAAAGTTTTTGCGTAGCAGTACCCTTGCGCGTCGGTAGGCGGCGTCGTGCGGCTCCGCGTCCGTCGTCGTGATCGCCGGGATGACGTCGCGGGCAGTACTTAGACGCCGCCCCTGCGCGCTGACGTCAGTTCTGTACACTACTTTCCGCGCCAGGAACGCAGAGCCATGCAAGAAGCTGACATAGGTGTCTGAAAAATACTAGGGCCCTGAAAGGGATGTCCTTAACCCTAGAAATCAGTTCGCAGAACGGGGAGGATGGGTGGGCGGTAGGAATCTGTCACTAACTACTGTCTCTTACAGATATATCGTTACACAAGTTAGTAACTTGTGCATCTGAAAGAGACACGTTAGTGACAGATTCCTACCTTAGAATAGATACCCCAGCAATACCAACCCCGGTGGTGGGTCTGCGAACAAAGATCAGACAAGGAAGTCCCGGAGGACAGAACGGCCAAAGAAGCCGTCTCCTCCGGACCTGGCTGTCAAGGCAGTAATGCTTGGTAAACGTGTGCAGCGAGGCCCACGTAGCTGCCTGACATATATCTTGCAGCGGAACACCGCAGCCTAAAGCCGTGGTAGCAGCCGTTGCCCTGGTGGAATGGGCCCGCAGCCCAACAGGAGGCTCCTTCTTAGCCAAAGAATAGCAGGCTTTGATACACAAGGTGACCCAGCGGGAGATGGGTCTCTTGTGCACCGCCCGACCTTTTTTGGCGCCCACGTAGCCAACTAAGAGCTGGTCATCCACCCGGAAGTGTTGTGTGCGGTTGATATAAAAGGAAAGCGCACATTTTGGGTCCAGACGGTGGAGCCTCTCTTCCTCTCTGGAAGGATGCGGAGGCGGAAAGAAGGTGGGCAAAGTGATGGTCTGCCCAATGTGGAAGGCAGTAACCACCTTTGGCAAGAAGGACGGACGCGTCCTAAGAACAACCTTGTCTGGATAAACAGACAGAAAGGGAGGTTTGCATGATAGAGCCTGGAGCTCACTCACCCGCCGAGCGGAGGTGATGGCCACCAGAAAGGCTGTCTTCAAAGTAACAAGACGAAGAGGACAGTTATGTAGAGGCTCAAAGGGAGCGCACATTAAAAAGGTAAGAACCAAGTTTAAGTCCCACTGAGGCATGACAAACGGAACAGGAGGGAAGAGGTGTGTAATGCCTTTTAGAAACCTGTTAACAACAGGGGACTTAAAAAGAGAGGGCTGATCAGGGAGCCTGAGGAAGGCCGAGATTGCACAAAGATAGCCCTTGATGGTACCCAGGGCAGAACCCTGTTGGGCCAGAGAAAGAAGGAACAGAAGAACCTCAGAAAGAGGGGCAGAGAGGGATTCACAGCCTTTGCTGTGTGCACCATGCCACAAACTTGTTCCACCTGCAGGCGTATACCACCTTAGTGGAGGGACGCCTGGCTGCCAGAATCACATCACAAACTTCGGGAGGCAAGTCGAAAGGAATCAACTGCCGCCGCTCAATCTCCACGCAAGCAGGTGGAGACTGCACAGGTTCGGGTGGAGGACCGTCCCCTGCTGCTGCGACAGAAGATCATCCCGAAGAGGCACACGGATCGGGGGATCGACGCTCATACTGAGTAGCTCGGGATACCAAACTCTTCGAGCCCAGTCCGGAGCCACAAGGATGACTTGGGCCCGGTCGCGCCGAATCTTCTTCAACACTCTGGTTAGAAGTGGTATAGGCGGAAAAGCGTACAACAGACCGCAACTCCACTCACGACGAAAAGCGTCGCCGAGCGAGTGCCGCCTTGGAAATTCCAACGCACAGAACTGATGACATTGCGCGTTCTCTTCGGTGGCGAATAGATCTAACCAAGGCTCTCCCCACTGTAGAAAGAGTCCTTGCGCCACTTCTGAGTGAAGACGCCATTCGTGATCCATCATGCACCTGTGGCTGAGTTCGTCCGCCCTGGCGTTCAGGGAACCTGCCAGGTGTTGAACCATCAGGAATATGCCCTGATGTTCCAGCCATGTCCAGAGGCGCAGAGCCTCCTGACATAGGGTCCACGACCCCACCCCGCCTTGTTTGTTGCAGTACCACATGGCGGTGGTGTTGTCTGTGAACACCCGCACTACCTTCCCTTTGACAGAGGGAAGGAATGCCTTGAGTGCAAGTCGGATCGCCCGGAGCTCCAGAAGGTTGATATGGAGCCGGGACTCCGCCGGAGACCAGAGGCCTCTGATATCCGCCTCTCCCATGTGACCGCCCCATCCCAGAAGGGACGCGTCCGTCACGACTGTGTGCTCTGGCTGGGGAAGGGAGAGGGATCTGCCCATGACCCATTGCCGGTTCGAGAGCCACCACTGCAACTGTTTTGAAGTCCCCTCTGAGATCTGGACGTGATCGGACAGGTTGCCTTGGTGCTGCGCCCACTGGAACTTCAGGTCCCACTGCAGAGCCCGCATATGCCATCTGGCATGATCGACCAGCAGGATGCAGGAGGCCATGAGGCCCAGCAGCCTCAGGGTCATCTGTACCGAAACCCAGGATAGAGGCTGAAAGATCGGAATCATAGCCGGAATATCCCGGACTCGCCGTTCGGGAGGATAGGCCCGAAACTGCGTCGTGTCCAGAACTGCTCAGATGAAAAGGAGCTGTGGAGAAGGAATCAGGTGCGACTTCGGCACATTGATGGAGAACCCCAGCGAGTGCAGGAGTTCGGCCGTAGTCTGGAGGTGGGAGATGACTGCCTGGGACGAGCCCGCCTTCAGCAGCCAGTCGTCGAGGTAGGGGAAGACTGGAACCCTGCCCGGCGCAGATGAGCTGCGACCACCGCCATCACTTTCGTGAACACCCGAGGGGCACTTGTGAGGCCAAAGGGGAGCACGGTGAATTGAAAATGCTCGAGGCCCACTATGAACCGCAGGTAACGCCGGTGGGCCGGCAGGACGGGGATGTGGAAATAAGCGTCCTGCAAGTCCAACGCTACCATCCAGTCTCCAGGGTCTAGGGCAGTCAAGACCTGAGCAAAGGTGAGCATCTTAAACTTCTCCTTCCGGAGGAAGCGATTGACGTTCCGGAGGTCCAAGATAGGACGCATGTCCTCCTTGTCCTTTTTGGGCACCAGAAAGTAGTGGGAGTAGCAACCACGTCCTACTTCTGGGGTCGGAACGCGCTCGATGGCCCTCTTGGCCAAGAGGGCCGCAACTTCCTTCTGAAGAAGCACCAAGTGATCCCCTGACATGCGGTGGAATTGAGGTGGCATGGCTGGGGGGGGTGGTCTCGAAGGGGAGGGAGTAGCCCCTTCGGACAATGTCCAAGACCCACCAGTCCGAGGTGATGGCACGCCAGTGGTGAAGGTGATGGCGGACCCTGCCCCCTACTGGCGTGCTGTGCACCTGAAAGGAAGGACTAGGAGGGCTTGGAGGCCGCGGACGGGGCGGGGTTGGTGGCCTGACCCGCACGCTGGTTGCCCGACCCACCACGGCGGGAGCCACGTCCTCGGCTACGCGAAGACGCTTGCTGCGCAGGCAGGTGGCTGGGCAGCGGACGTGACTGGGCGCCCCTGCCGTGGCCACGAAAGGGGCGAAAAGCAGATGGCTGCGGAGGGCGTACAGCAGAAAGGCCCAGGGACTTGGCCGTAGCCCGTGAGTCCTTAAAACGCTCCAGCGCATGGTCTGCCTTGTTCCCAAAAAGACCGACCCCATCAAAGGGCATGTCCATAAGAGTGTTCTGGACATCACCCGAGAAACCAGTGGTTCTCAGCCAGGCGTGACGGCGCAGCGCCACTGTCGTTGCAATTGATCTACCCAGCGAGTCGGCGGTATCAAGGCCACATCTAATGGTAAATTTAGCCGCATCTCTTCCTTCCGCAATGGCGCGCGAAAGCAGTGTCTGGACCTCCTCAGGACACTGGGGCAAAGCTTGCGCCACCGAGTCCCACAGAGAGTGGGAATATCGGCCCAAAAGGCAAGCGGTGTTGACAGACCGCAAGCCAGCACTGGAGGAAGAAAAGACCTTCTTCCCAAATTGATCCAGGCGTTTGGATTCCCTATCCGGAGGAGCGGTAGGGAAGGCGGTTTGGGAAGCAGAGGCTTGGACAACCAAGCTCTCAGGAGTGGGGTGTTGGGAGAGGAACAGGGGTCGCCCGGAGCGGGGCGATGGCGTCGGGCCACGTTCCTATCCACAGGAGCCCCTGTGGCGGGCTTGGACCAGGTGCCCAAAAGAACGTCAGAAAGTGCGTCATTAAACGGCAGCAGTGGCTCCGAGGAGGTAGCCGCAGGCTGAAGCACTTCCGTCAGGAGGTTAGTCCTGACGGCCACTGTAGGCAATTGGAGGTGTAAGGCCCCAGCTGCTCTACGCAACACCGTTGCAAAGTTTGCTCCTCCTCCGTTGCCACGGAAGGAGGAGACAGCATGCCAGGGTCAGGGGAGGTGTCCAGCCCACTGGCATCCCCAAGTTCCTCAGCCCAGTCCTGTTCGTACTCACACTGCCGTGTGAGAGGGTCCTCCGACCCCTCCCAGTCCTCTTCGTCCTCCTCAGGTTCAAAATAAGGAGAAGGAGGGACATGCGGGACCCAAGGTCTCAACGGCGTCGGAGCCGGCGTCGAGCGACGCTGGTCCGGTGCCGTGTCCGGAGAGAACCGGGGAACGACGCCGCCCGGAGCCCCGGGCGGCGTCGGAAACTGCACCGGAGACATCGGCGCCGGCGTAGTTAGGTCAACCGGCGTCGATGGGGGTTGCGGCAGCACCGGAGCCGGGGCCGAAGCCGGGGCCGAGGCTGGTGTGACAGGCGGCGCCGGGACCGGAGTCATCGGCGGCGCCGGGGAAACCCCATCAGGGCCCGCGGGGACCGAAGGCGCACCGGGGGACCTTGAGGCCCGAAGAGGCGGGCCATGGCCGACAGGAATTCCTGTATCTCAGCCGGAGTCGCCCGAACCCGGGAAGGACGGGTAATGCGGGGGCGGCTCACAGGCACTCCCGGAGCCGCGGGGACGGTGCCGACAGGAGCCTTAGCCGAGTCGCGAGACCGGCGAGGCGAAGTCGTGGAGCGATGACGCTGCTAGACTTTTTATGCTTCGACTTACCGGAGGAGTGCGAAGACTTGGACCCCGACGACCGATGAGGACTCCGCGACCGGCCCATCGACCTCTCACGTGACCGGGGCTTGGTGTGGTGCGGAGCCGACTGCCGGACCTCGAGGAGCTTTCGAGCCTTCGTGTGCAAGGCCCGGCAGTCGGGGCACGACTTCGTGTCGTGGTCGCGGCCGAGACAGTAGAGACACTCTAAATGCGGGTCTGTGATCGACATCATACGACCACAGACGTCGCAGGGCTTGAAGCCGGGCATCCCTACCGACACCTTCGGAGTCGATAGACTCGTGAGAAAAACAATGAAAATCACCAAAAATAGTCAAAAATGACTAGGGCACTGCTCTTCCCGGATCTGCGCTTACTGGCGTGGAAAAAGAAGAACTGACGCCAGCGCGCTGGGCGGCGTCTAAGTACTGCCCGCGACGTCATCCCGGCGATCACGACGCCGACGACGGACGCGGAGCCGCACGACACCGCCTACCGACGCGCAAGGGTACTGCTACGCAAAAACTTTCCCGGATCCAGCCTGACGCCTGGGGATATTCTAAGGTAAGGAATCTGTCACTAACGTGTCTCTTTCAGATAGAATGAGCACGCAATCCTTCTGGAGGCTTTTTTTGCCAGTGTGTAGCAGATCTTAATGTACTGCATGATATAGTGGGAGATGGTTCACTTTTGCACAGCCGCGTTTTTTTTTTGCTCCAGAGAGTCCTACAAAGAGCTGATCATCCACTCGGCGATCTTTGGTACGATCAATATAAAAGCTTGAAGCGCTCTTGGGGTCTAAATGGTGGAGTAACTCCTTCTTAGAGGGATGCAGGAGGAGCATAGAACGCCAGCCAATTGATGTTTGGATTGATGTGGAAAGGTGTCACAACTTTAGGGAAGAAAGTTGCCTGTGTCTGCAAAGCCAGCCTGTCTGGAAAGAAGATGGGGTATGGCGGGTTGACACAGAGCTTGAAGCTCACTCACATGCCGCACTGATGTTATGGTGATGAGGAACACGTTCTTGAGGGTGAGAAGCCACAAAGAACAGCAGTGAAACAGCTCGAAAGGAGTGCACATCAGAAATGCAAGGACCACGTTAAGGTCCAACTGTGGAATGACGAAGGGAGAGGGAGCTAACATGTAGATCTTTCAAGAAGCACATAATAAATATAGACTTAAACAATGAGGGGAAATCTGGCAAATGCAAAAGCTGAAAGGTACCCTTTAACGGTGCCCAGAGCAAAGCTTTGCTGGGCTTGGGACAAAAAATAAATATAATTGACAACTTTGACGGCGGGGGGCGGGGGGATGAGGGGGTCTAACTGCTGAGTACTACGCCAAGTAACAAATTTGTCCCAACAATAGGTGTACACAGTTTGTTGAGGGACTCCCGGCTGCCAAGATGACATCAACCACCTCCAGAGAGAGGTCGCAGGTGTTTAGCTGTCACCAGTCAATCTCCAAGCATGAAGGTGGAGACTGAAGGCCCGGGTGCACAACCCTGCCCTGCTGCTGCAACAGCAGATCCTCCTAAAGGGGCAACCTGATCGGAGGATGGATGCTCAAGCCCAGGAGTTCTGGAAACCACACTCTTCATGTCAAATCCGGGAGGCCACTAGGATGACTTGGAATCGGTCGGTTCCGATCTTCTTGAGAACTCCGGGCAAGAGTGGTATTGGCAGAAAGGCATACAGGAGTCCTGAGTTTCACTCGAAGCAGAATGTGTTTGAGAGATGCCTTGGAAACTCCACAATGCACAAGTGTTGACACTATATGTTTTTGGCAGTAGCAAACAGATCAAGCCAAGGTTTTTCCTGTTCGCTGATGAGACCATGCACATATCTAGATGTAACTGCTACTGATGATCCACTAGGCATCGCGCACTGTGCTCGTCCGCCCTGACATTCAACAACAACCACCAGGAAAATTCCATGGTGGTCCACTCATTTCCAGAGGCCCCGGGCCTCCCTGCACAGTGTCCGTGAACCCACCCTGCCCTGCGTGTTGCTGTCCCACATGACAGTGGTCTTGTCCTTGAGCACCTGTTATTACCCTCCCCTTGATGAAGGAAGGCTTTCAACCCCAAGCTGATGGCCCTCGGCTCCAGAAGGCTGAAATGGAGCCAGAATCCACCAGAAACCTGAGCTCTCTGATCTTCACCTCTCCCAGATGGCAACCCCAATCCAGAAGCAATGAATCTGTCACCACTATCAGCTCTGGGTGGGGAAGGGAGAGGGTTGGCCACGAACACAATTGCAGTCCAGTAACCACCACTGCAGATAGTTTGCAGTCCCCTACGAAATCTGATTATGGTTGGAGAGTTCTCCTTAATGGCTGGCCCACTGAGACTTCAGATCCCACTGCAGAGCCCGCATATCCTACCTGGCATGCTCGACGAGGAGCATGTAGAAGGCTAACCGGATTAGTAGCCTAAAAGTCAACCTCACTAAAATTATTATTATTGAAGCTTATAGAGCGCACGGCTACCTCCAACGGAAGTGTCCCAGCATGCACTACTGACTTCCTGCAATCCATAGGCAGGAAGTGAAGGAATCTCCGCAGAGCCTTCAGTTTCCAGAAACACCGTGAGGATACATGAGCAATTTGCGCCTTGCCAGTGAGTTGAGAGTCAAACTTGAACCCAAGGTTCCTGGCAGAGGGAACTGGTAGCGGAGGCGGATTTAACTCAGTCGGCCACCACAGCGCAGATCGGGGCGGAGTAGGTTGATTAAAAAATAAGACCTCCGTCTTATCGGTGTTTAATTTTAGGCAGCTGTCCGTCATCCATGATGAGATGTTTAAAAGACACTGTCTAAAATTGGCGAAAGCTGTCTCGTTGTGTTCTCTAAAAGAGAACACCAGTTGTGTATCGTCGGCATTTGAGACAACTTTCACCCCACATGGCTCGACAATTGCCGCGAGGGGAGTCAGATAAACATTAAAAAGTGTGGGGCTCAGAGCCGAGCCCCGAGGAACACCACACATCAGGGGGGTGGAACTAGAGACATGGGGATGAAGAGTCACTTGTTGAGAGCGACCCTCAAGAAATGAACGGAATCATGCCAAAACAGTTCCCGTCACTCCTAAATGATGGGAGTCTGTTCAGGAGAATCCTAAGTGACACTGTGTCAAAGGCTGCAGACAAATCCAACAGCACCAACATTGCACAGCTACCCTGATCTAAGGTATCACGGATCGATTCGGCCACTTCAAGCAGAGCCGTCTCCGTGCTATAACCCGACTTAAATCCAGATTGAGAATCGTGAAGATGGTTGTTCGATTCCAGGAAGTCTGAAAGTTGTCTCTGGACATCTTTTTCCAGAATTTTGGCCGGGGCTGGGAGAAGAGATATGGGCCTAAAATTCTTTAGCTCTGCTGGGTCAGCATCCTCTTTCTTGAGGATAGGCTGGACATAAGCTTTTTTCCAGCTAGTTGGATAAACCCCAGTCTCTAGTCAGGAGTTCCAGATAGGGTTCAATGTGGAGTTGAGCCAGGGGGCTAATAACTTAAAAAATCTGGCCGGGCATGGGTCCAACGGAGAGCCTGATTTTATTTTATTTAATTCCCCCAGTGACGCTTCCATCCCAAAAGGGCGGAAAGCCGACCATGTATCCAGTGGGGAATGAGTTGCCATATCAGATAGTCCCAATGATGGAAAGGAGGAATAGATGGTTAAAGCACAAGTTACTAACTTGTGTAACGATATATCTGTAAGAGACAGTAGTTAGTGACAGATTCCTTACCTTAGAATATCCCCAGGCGTCAGGCTGGATCCGGAAAGTTTTTGCGTAGCAGTACCCTTGCGCGTCGGTAGGCGGCGTCGTGCGGCTCCGCGTCCGTCGTCGGCGTCGTGATCGCCGGGATGACGTCGCGGGCAGTACTTAGGCGCCGCACCTGCGCGCTGACGCGTCAGTTCTGTACACGACTTTCCGCGCCAGGAACGCAGAGCTATGCAAGAAGCTGACATAGGTGTCTGAAAAATACTAGGGCCCTGAAAGGGATGTCCTTAACCCTAGAAATCAGTTCGCAGAACGGGGAGGATGGGTGGGCGGTAGGAATCTGTCACTAACTACTGTCTCTTACAGATATATCGTTACACAAGTTAGTAACTTGTGCATCTGAAAGAGACACGTTAGTGACAGATTCCTTACCTTAGAATAGATACCCCAGCAATACCAACCCCGGTGGTGGGTCTGCGAACAAAGATCAGACAAGGAAGTCCTGGAGGACAGAACGGCCAAAGAAGCCGTCCCTCCGGACCTGACTGTCAAGGCAGTAATGCTTTGTAAACGTGTGCAGCGAGGCCCACGTAGCTGCCTGACAGATAACCGGCAGCGGAACACCGCGGCCCAAGGCCGTGGTAGCAGCCGTTGCCCTAGTGGAATGGGCACGCAGCCCAACAGGAGGCTCCTTCTTAGCCAAAGAATAGCAGGTCTTGATGCACAAGGTAACCCAGCGGGAGATGGTCCTCTTGTGCACCGCCCGACCTTTTTGGCGCCCACGTAGCCAACAAAGAGCTGGTCATCCACCCGGAAGTGTTTTGTGCGGTCAATATAGAAGGAGAGCGCACGTTTTGGGTCCAGACGGTGGAGCCTCTCTTCCTCTCTGGAAGGATGCGGAGTCGGAAAGAAGGTGGGCAAAGTGATGGTCTGCCCAATGTGGAAAGCAGTAACCACCTTTGGCAAGAAGGACGGACGCGTCCGAAGAACAACCTTGTCTGGATGAACAGACAGAAAGGGAGGTTTGCAAGATAGAGCCTGGAGCTCACTCACCCGCCGAGCGGAGGTGATGGCCACCAGAAAGGCTGTCTTCAGAGTCAGAAGACGAAGAGGACAGTTATGTAGAGGCTCAAAGGGAGCGCACATTAAAAAGGTAAGAACCAAGTTCAAGTCCCACTGAGGCATCACAAACGGAACAGGAGGGAAGAGGTGAGTAATGCCTTTTAAGAACCTGTTAACAACAGGGGACTTGAAAAGGGAGGGCTGATCAGGAGCCTGAGGAAGGCCGAGATAGCACAAAGATAACCCTTGATGGTACCCAGGGCAGAACCCTGTTGGGCCAGAGAGAGAAGGAACAGAAGGACCTCAGAAAGAGGGGCAGAAAGGGGATTCACAGCCTTTGCTGTGCACCATGCCACAAATTTGTTCCACCTGCAGGCGTATACCACCTTAGTGGAGGGACGCCTGGCTGCCAGAATCACATCACAAACTTCGGGAGGCAAGTCGAGAGGAATCAACTGCCGCCGCTCAATCGCCACGCAAGCCGGTGTAGACTGGACAGGTTCGGGTGGAGGACCGTCCCCTGCTGCTGCGACAGAAGATCCTCCCGAAGAGGCAGACGGATCGGGGATCTACGCTCATATTGAGTAGCTCGGGATACCAAACTCTTCGAGCCCAGTCCGGAGCCACAAGAATGACTTGGGCCCGGTCGTGCCGAATCTTCTTCAACACTCTGGGTAGAAGTGGTATAGGCGGAAAGGCGTACAACAGACCGCAACTCCACTCGCGACGAAAAGCGCCGCCGAGCGAGTGCCGCCTTGGAAATTCCAACGCGCAGAACTGATGACATTGCGCGTTCTCTTCGGTGGCGAATAGATCTAACCAAGGCTCTCCCCACTGTAGAAAGAGTCCTTGCGCCACTTCCGAGTGAAGACGCCATTCGTGATCCATCATGCACCTGCGGCTGAGTTCGTCCGCCCTGGCGTTCAGGGAACCTGCCAGGTGTTGAACCATCAGGAACATGCCCTGATGTTCCAGCCATGTCCAGAGGCGCAGAGCCTCCTGACAAAGGGTCCAAGACCCCACCCCGCCCTGTTTGTTGCAGTACCACATGGCGGTGGTGTTGTCTGTGAACACCTGCACTACCTTCCCTTGACAGAGGGAAGGAATGCCTTGAGTGCAAGTCGGATCGCCCGGAGCTCCAGAAGGTTGATATGGAGCCGGGATTCCGCTCGGAGACCAGAGGCCTCTGATCTCCGCCTCTCCCATGTGACCGCCCCATCCCAGAAGGGACGCGTCTGTCACAACTGTATGCTCTGGCTGGGGAAGGAGAGGGATCTGCCCATGACCCATTGCCGGTTCGAGAGCCACCACTGCAACTGTTTTGCAGTCCCTCCGAGATCTGGACGTGATCGGACAGGTTGCCCTGGTGCTGCGCCCACTGGAACTTCAGGTCCCACTGCAGAGCCCGCATATGCCATCTGGCATGATTGACCAGCAGGATGCAGGAGGCCATGAGGCCCAGCAGCCTCAGGGTCATCCGTACCGAAACCCAGGATAAAGGCTGAAAGATCGGAATCATAGCCTGAATATCCCGGACTCGCCGTTCGGGAGGATAGGCCCGAAACTTCGTCGTGTCCAGAACTGCTCCGATGAAAAGGAGCTGTGGAGAAGGAATCAGATGCGACTTCGGCACATTGATGGAGAACCCCAGCGAGTGCAGGAGTTCGGCCGTAGTCTGGAGGTGGGAGACGACTGCCTGGGACGAGCTCCGCCTTCAGCAGCCAGTCGTCGAGGTAGGGGAAGACTGAAACCCCTGCCCGGCGCAGATGAGCTGCGACCACCGCCATCACTTTCGTGAACACCCGAGGGGCACTGGTAAGGCCAAAGGGGAGCACGGTGAACTGAAAATGCTCGGGGCCTACCGTGAACCGAAGGTAACGCCGGTGGGCCGGCAGGACGGGGATGTGGAAATATGCGTCCTGCAAGTCCAACGCTACCAACCAGTCTCCAGGGTCGAGGGCAGTCAAGACCTGAGCTAGGGTGAGCATCTTGAACTTCTCCTTCCGGAGGAAGCGATTGACGTTCCGGAGGTCCAAGATAGGACGCATGTCCTCCTTGTCCTTTTGGGCACCAGGAAGTAGTGGGAGTAGCAACCACGCCCTACTTCTGGGGTCGGAACATGCTCGATGGCCCTCTTGGCCAAGAGGGCCGTGACTTCCTTCTGCAGAAGTACCAAGTGATCCCCTGACATGCGGTGGAATTGAGGTGGCATGGCTGGGGGTGGTCTCGAAGGGGAGGGAGTAGCCCCTTCGGACAATGTCCAAGACCCACCTGTCCGAGGTGATGGTACGCCAGTGGGGAAGGTGATGGCGGACCCTGCCCCCTACTGGCGTGCTGTGCACCTGAAAGGAGGGACTAGGAGGGCTTGGAGGCCGCAGACGGGTTGGAGGTGGTGGCCTGACCCGCACGCTGGTTGCCCGATCCGCCACGGCGGAATCCACGTCCTCGGCCACGCGAAGACGCCTGCTGCGCGGGCCGGTGGCTGGGCTGCTGACGTGAAGGGGCGCCCTACCGTGGCCACGATAGGGGCGAAAAGCAGAAGTCAGCGGAGGGCGTGTAGCAGAAAGGCCCAGGGACTTGGCAGTAGCCCGTGAGTCCTTAAAGCGCTCCAACGCATGGTCTGCTTTGGACCCAAAAAGACCGACTCCATCAAAGGGCATGTCCATGAGAGTATTCTGGACATCCCCTGAAAACCAGTGGTTCTCAGCCAGGCGTGGCGCCGCAGCGCCACCGTCGTTGCAATAGACCTGCCCAGCGAGTCGGCGGTATCAAGGCCACATCGTATCGTGTATTTGGCCGCATCCCTTCCTTCCGCAATGGCGCGGGAAAGCAGTGTCTGGACCTCCTCAGAACACTGGGGCAAAACAGTCGCCACCGAATCCCACAAGGAGTGGGTATATCGGCCCAAAAGACAAGCGGTGTTGATGGACCGCAAGCCAGCACTGGAGGAAGAAAAACCCTTCTTCCCAAATTGATCCAGGCGTTTGGATTCCCTATCCGGAGGGGCGGTAGGGAAGGCGGTTTGGGAAGCGGAGGCTTGGACAACCAAGCTCTCAGGAGTGGGGTGGACAGAGAGAAACAGGGGGTCGCCCGGAGCTGGGCGATGGCGTCGGGACACGTTCCTATCCACAGGAGCCCCTGTGTTGGGCTGGGACCAGGCGCCCAAAAGAACGTCAGTGAGGGCGTCGTTAAACGGCAGCACAGTCTCCGTAGAGGAGGCTGCCGGCTGAAGCACCTCTGTCAAGATATTAGTCTTGACCGCCACAGTAGGGAGTTGGAGACATAAGGCCCCAGCCACCCTACGCAACACCGTTGCAAAATTGGCTCCCTCCTCCATAGCCACGGGAGGAGACAGCATGCCAGTGTCAGGGGAAGTATCTAGACCACTGGCATCCCCTAGACCCTCTGTCCAGTCCTCATCGTACTGACACTGTTGTGTCAGAGGGTCATCAGACCCCTCCCAGTCCTCCTGGTCCTCCTCTGGTTCAAAATAAGGAGGAGGGGACATTTGGGACCCAAGGTCCCATCGGGCGCCGGAGTCGAGCGACGTCGGTCCGGGTCCATGTCCGGAGCCGGAAGGAACTGGGGACGACGCCGCCCGGAGCCCCAGGCGGCGCCGAGAACGGCACCGGAGACATCGGCGCCGGCGGAAGGTGTCGTTAGGTCGACCGGCGCCGATGGGGGTTGTGGAGCCGGGATCGAGGCCGGGGCCGGAGCCGGGATCGAGGCTGGAGGCACGGGCGACGCCGGGGCCGGAGCCGCCGGCGACGCCGGAGCAATCCCATCAGGGCCCGCGGGGCCCGAAGGCGCACCGGAGGGACCTTGAGGCCCGAAGAGGCGGGCCATGGCCGACAGGAATTCCTGTACTTGGGCCGGATCCGCCCCGAACCCGGGAAGGACGGGTATTGCGGGGGCGACTCTACAGGCATGTCCGGGGCCGCGGGGCGGGGACGGTGCCGGGAGGGGCCTCAGCCGAGTCGCGAGACCGGCGAGGCGAAGTCCTAGAGCGACGATGCTTTTTGTGTTTGGACTTACCGGACGAAGAAGACTTCGATGCCGACGACCGGTGTGGACTCCGCGATCGACCCCTGGACCTCTCACGCGACCGGGGCTTGCGCGGAGCCGAATGCCGGGCCTCGAGGAGCTTTCGAGACCGCTCTCGCAAAGCTTTCGGGTTGAGGGCCCGGCAGTCGGAACAAGACTCCGTGTCGTGGCCTCGGCCGAGGCAGAAGAGACACTCCCGATGCGGGTCTGTGATGGACATCATCCGAGCACAGGCGCCGCAACGTTTAAACCCGGGCATCCCTACGACACCTTGAAGTCGATTCGAAGAAAAACAGTGAAAAAATTCACCCAAAAAGTTAGTCAAAAAATGACTAGGGCACTGCTCTTCCCGGATCTGCGCTTGCTGGGGCGGAAAAAGAAGAACTGACGTCAGCGCGCAGGGGCGGCGCCTAAGTACTGCCCGCGACGTCATCCCGGCGATCACGACGCCGACGACGGACGCGGAGCCGCACGACGCCGCCTACCGACGCGCAAGGGTACTGCTACGCAAAAACTTTCCGGATCCAGCCTGACGCCTGGGGATATTCTAAGGTAAGGAATCTGTCACTAACGTGTCTCTTTCAGATATTTTATTCTGGTAAAAAGTAGCTAGATCTTCACAGAGAGCCAAAGATGGGGGAATAGTGCTCTTCAGGGCTTGTGGTTTCATAAAACCTTGTACTATCTTAAAAACTTCTTTTGCAGAATTGTCCGAGGACTTGATCTGCTTTGCGACGTAGTCCCCGATGAGCTTACGCTTCAGGCTATGAAATTTCCTCAGTGCTGCTTTATATTCGCATTTGGCTGAAGGTTTATAATTTTTTCGCCAGACACGCTCCAGCCTCTTACATAGGCTTTTCTCCGTACGAAGCTCCATGGTGAACCAGGGAGCCGAAGGTTTATCCCTGGCTAATTTCATAGTCTTAATAGGGGCTATTTTATCAAGGGCTGAGTTAACCCATTCATTGAAGACAGAAGCATCATGGCTCGGGTCACCTGTGAGCTTAGGGGGGGTATTATGTAGCTCGCAACCCATTGATTCAGATGAAATCTTCCTCCAGTTTCTCCTGTCCTCAGTAGTTGATCTAATGTGGTTATTACAGGCAGCCCAAGTTAGCTTAAAAGGGACCAACCAATGATCTGACCAAGTCACCGGTGAGGGATCCCTTACCTGCAAAGTGTGATCATTTGTGAAAAGAAGATCAAGAGTATGGCCAGCTACATGCGTGGGTAGTAGTACCTTTTGAAACAGGTTTAACCCTTTAAGGGTATCTCCCAATTGAACCGCTAAGGGGCAGTTCACATTCTCCATATGGACGTTAAAATCACCGAGAACAGTGAAGTTAGTATGCCTCAGTGAGAGATCGGCAGTACTATCATACAGTTTCTGCCAGTGGGCAGTCAAAGCATTCGGAGGTCTATAAACCAAGAGTCCTGCCATAGAGGAGGTCGTGGAGAATTTAATACAGAAAGACATGGCCTCAATTAGCCCAATGTCTTCAAAATCCAGGATTGAGGCTGAAAGACTGGGATCACAGCCTCAATGTCCTGGACTTTCTTTCCTGGGAGAAAGGCATGAAACCAAACCTTGTCAAGAATGGCTCCAATGTAGAAGAGCCTCTGACAATAAGTCAGGTGTGACTAGACGTGATTGACAACTGTCAGAGGGAGCCTGCCTTTAACAGTCAGTCTTTGCAAAAGAGGAAGAACCACACTTTAACCACAAATTTGCACTGCCATTACTTTCTTGAACACTTGAGGGGCAATGTAAGACCAAAGGAAAGCACAACAAACAGAAAATACTCCTGTTCCACCACGAACCACAGGTAGCACCAATGGGTCTGCAGGACAGGTATATGGAAATAGGACTCCCGCAGGTCCCATGCCATCATCCAGTTTCCGGGGTCATGGGCAGACAAGACTTGGGCAAATGTGAGCATTTTGAATTTCTCCTTCTGGCAGGAAGGCGTTCGGAGGGTGAAATTCTAAGATACGACAAAAGCCTCCATCCTTCTTGGGCACTAGAGAGTAGCAGGAATAATAACCATGTCCTACTAATGGCACTAAAACCCTCTCAATAGCCCCCATGGCCAAAAGGGCTTGCACTTCCTGCCGCAAAATGTAAAGCTGGTCCTCCATTAGTTGCTTGCGGGGGATGGTGGAAGGTGCAGTGAGAGAGAAAGGTACAGCATATCCCTGCCAAACAATTTGTAGGACCCACCTGTCTGATGTTATGGCCTACCAACCTGACAAGAGTCGTCCCACTGGGTGGCTATGCTCCACTAAGGCAAGCTAAAAGGGTTTGGCTGGTGTAGCTGCGGAGAGAGGGTGTGGGTGGGAAAGAGACTGGGCAGCCTATTTACCTTGACACCCGGGGCGGTGGAAACCATGGAGACACTACTGCGAAACTGTTGAGTGCCTTGTGGAGGATGGATTTGTCGATGTTTGGGGTACTGATGCCAAAGCCGCGAAAGGATTGGTAGGTTTATGTGGCTGCCAAGGTGAGGCAGACAATTCCAGGGAAATGCCATGGCCCTGTTTTCCATGAACCACTTGAGAGTGGAGTCTCCCTTGTCCCGAAACACGCGAGTACGCACAAACGGCATGTCCACGAGGGACAGCTGGACATCACCTAGTAGGCCGCAGCCAAGCGTGGCAGTGAATGGCCTCGATGGTGCCAATAGCCTGCATGATGGAATAGATTGTGTCCAAGCCACAACGATTTGTGAGCTTGACCGAGTTACGACCGTAGTGAACAGCCTGGGTGAGGACAGGTTGGAGATCTTCAGGAACACCTAGGTGGATTTGGGCACCCGAATCCCAAAGGGCGTGGGAATAGCGCCCCAGAAGGTAACTCGCATTTATAGATTGAAGCGCCAAGCTGGTGGATGAGAAGACTTTTTCCAAATATCTCCACCCGTTTACACACCCTGTTGAGGGGGACTAGTAGTAAACGCTTTGGGGTTAGTCTTGCTTGTAGATGCCTGCACCAACAAGCTTTCAGGGGAGGGGGGGCAAAAATAAAAATGCAGAGTCTCCGAAGCAGGGTAATGGGGTCATGCAAACGAGCAGTTGACTAGGGGGCCAGAGGAAGGTTTGGCCCATGCCTCCAACAAAGTATCCGTAAGGGCCACAAGAAAAAGTAAGATGAGCTCCGTGGATGTTTGTCCCGGCTGCAGGACTTCTGTAAAAACTTTGGTCTTTACCTCCAAGGTAGAGAGCTGGAGATCAAGCACTTAGCGGCCCTATGCATTATCATGGGTTAGGAAGCACTCTCCTCAGTGGGAGGACCAATGGGTGAGAGATGCCCAGACTCAGGGGACATATTAAGGCCACTAGGCTCTTGTAACTCGCTGTACAAAACTGCCTCGTGCTATGGCTGGCCAATCTCATCATGCGCATTGTAATAGTTGTCTGAATCCGTGCCAAAGAGACAAGGCAGAGTATGTATTGTCCCATGTGACTGCTTTGGTGGAGATAGCAGTGCCTCAACAGTGGCCAGGTGCGGCCTCAGTCGTGGTCAGTCTAGTGCCACCTCAGAGTCAGAGTACAATAGGTACCTCGTCTTCAGGGGTACATGGAGTTGGTATCGGTTACAAACGACTGGGAACCGGCATGGGCCTTCGCGCCGGAGGAGGAGTAAGAAATGAAGCTGGAGCATCCTCGTGCTGGGGTAGGAGGGACCAACAGGCACAGAGGATGAACCCGCCAGTGATATTCCAGGAGGGGGGCCTCCTGGACCATGGGGCCCAAGAGCACGACAGAGGGAGGCGGCAAGGATCCAAAGAGCAGGAGGATAGCCTTGCAGAAATCTTCAATCTGTTTTGGAGTACTAACAGCCACAAAAGCACAGGTTGCGCAGGAAGAAGTTGCGGGATAGGCGCCGACGTCAATCGATTTCAGAAGTGAGATTGATAAGTATGGTGCCGCACCCGTGCTGTCCCAGTAGAGCGAGTGTGGTGGGAAAGGACAAGAGTCCAGCTTAGATTTCTTGTGTTTTTTCTTTGACTTACCCTATGACTGAGAGAAACGAAGACCGACCCCTGGAACGACTCCTACATCTTTCAGATCTGAAACGAGACCAGCACCAAACTTTAGATTTGGAGCAGTCCCATCACAGAGTGCTAACGTGCTTGCCGATGTCTGGTTTTGCCACGCGGTCTCATACCGCCTTTGGGTTTCTACATGCAATCAATGCAGGTCTTAAGATTTGCGATTCGACCCCAGGCAAACCTGATGAGGGTCTGTCACAAATATCTGTTTGCCACATTCTCTACAAGGTTTAAAACCTGTGGTGTAAGGTGGAAACATTTCCCTTGTACACAATATTTAGAGGTAATAGGAGTCTCAAAGAGACAAGGAGCTCGGGGTCTATGTCTGGTGGCACAGAAAGAAAGGAACTGATGAAGCGCAAGTGAGTGCCGTATGTCATTTCCAGAGTGGAAGAACTCAGTGCGAAGCTGCACGGTGCCACCTACCGGCATGCAGAGGTACTGCTGAAAAATTTCCGGATCCTGTCTGACGCCTGGGGAATATACAAAAGGTGAGGCTTCTCTGGCTAGAAGTCTATCAGAAACTGCTTATGCTGGACCCGCAATGTAAGACTGAAATAACGCCTGTGGGAAGGGAGAACTGGGATGTGAAAAAGGTGTTCTGGGTAACCGTGCAGTAATGCTTGTTCAGAGTCAAAATATATGACTCAAACACAGCATTTTAAATTTAATCTGCCTAATAAAGAGGTTCAATGTCCAAGCTAGGCATCAGGCCCCCATTATTTTCAAGACCATGAAGAATGGGAAGAAGAATGCTGCCCCATCTCAAAGGCTGCATTCTGAAGCAGGGGAAAAACCTCAGCCTCCAAGATTGAGGCATGGGCCAAGAAGCATAAGTTGTCACAAGGGGGCAGGAGTGCTCCCGAGGAGTGGTCAAGAAGGGCATAACCCTTGCCGATCAGTTGGTCACCCACTGATCCATGACAATTGCCTCCATTCCTCTGACTGAAAATTGATGCATGAGGAAGAAGAAAGTAGTTTTCCAGCTGCATCAGTGGTGGTGGTGGTGAGGGAGGGGGCTAATGTTGCAGCTGCTATTGTCAACTGCCTTTTGTTTTACCTATCCAATGAAAGGAGTGGAAAACTTCTGTGAAGTCTACACCGGCTAAGATGGCTTTCTGTTTCTGGAGGACGGAGACCTTAAAACAATACTGAAACCATTGGTATTGTTGGTGAAACAATCTGGCCACTCCCAAGTTTAAGGAAATGCCTCTTTTTTGTATGGTCACCCCCAAGTTTTGAACTGAGGCTGCTTGTTTTTCAATTCCGAATGCACGAGGCTTGCTAACCAGACCTTAGTGCCTGTGCCCTTAGCCTTACTCAGGTATGCCGAACTGACTCATAACCAATTGGCTAAGCCAACTTACCTGTAAGACCCTAGTAAATGGTACCCAGGGTATTAAAGTTGGAGCGTCCCCCCCCCCAGGATTTCAGCACTGGCTGTGACACCCCTGGATGTGACACCAGTAAAACGAGACTAGCAGCCCGTCCTTTGAAGGCTGCAAGAGCAGTTTGAACTGCTGGCCCGATTTTGACATTTAATGTAATGGCAAAGCCAGACTTCCATCGGTATATGTGTAGTCCGTCAAAACCACTTTATTCGGTTAATAAAACCATAAAAGTACATCACATACAACATATAACAGCACATGATACTAACATCTAAAATACAATTCATCAGTAAATATGGGTGACCTAAAAAACATTTCAAAGTCAGATTTCATAGGTATACTAAAAACCCGGGTTACCATTAATACATACATAGTAACAAGCAACTAAGAGAAAAATTTAAAAACCGCTCGAGACGAAGTGCCAGCATTAAAACGGAGATCATTTGGTCATACAGGTACAATCGGAGCACATGACAGGAAATATCGTTTTCTCCTAAGTCTAACAGCAGGGACTAAGTAGCTCGCAATGTTAAAAATCTCCCAAGGATCATTCAGCATCTGAAGATAAAGTAAAGCAGGTCTAACCTGTATAAAACCTTTTCCCCTTAAAATTGGGAGTAAAAACCTGCTACGAATATCACTATAATGGTCGCAAAACATTATAAAGTGCATAGTGTCCTGGGTTGAAAAGTTGTCGCATGTGCAGGGGCCTAAATCGCTCACCCTGCTCCAACCTTGTGAGTCGGCTAGTAAATAGTGAATCAAATTAATACGAAATCTAGTTAAAAGCAGGCGATGGAAGGGCTTAGCGATAATTGTCATGTAAGGTTCAATCTGGGGAGAGGTTTTTAGCAAAAGATATGCTTTTACTGAAGGTTTCATTAGCTCAATCGCCTCTCTCGCTACAGACAACAGATTAAAAAAATGTGTCTTTACCCACACCAGATCCTCTTTTCTTATTTTTTCTAGAAAAAATAAAGAGATCTGGGCGTCCTAGTTTGCATAAAATTAGCTTAACATGTTGTAACCACGGGATACAACTAGCTCTCTCCATGGAGACACCATTCCTAACGACCTCATGGTTCAGAGTTAGTTCTGGATTATTCCAGGTCTTAAGCCAACATACCACCGGGGCCAGCCTTATCCAATCTGATATGTAGCTAATTCCTAACTCTTGATGTATTACAAAAGTGGAGGTAGATTGGGGGACCGACAAAAGAGAGCGTAAAAATTTATTTTCAACTGTCTGTAGCCCCTCCACAGACTTATAACCCCACATAGCAGACCCGTACCTTGCAATGGCTATGCATTTAGACCTATAAATATTATGCATAGCTGCGATTGGCCTGGCCACCAGTCGCTGAGCAAAACCATGGATGGCAGCCGTAGACCTAACCATTGCATTTTTTTTTGCTTTCTGTTGGGGGACCCAAGAGCCCCTCTCATCAAATAGTACCCCCAAATAGGTGAAAGTGGTCACCCTAGACAGCTCTATGCCTTCACAATAGAAGGTTGTTTTTTTTTTAGCTTTCTTGGTCTCTGTCCCATGGTCATTGTATGTGATTTAGCTATGTTGACTATTAAGTTCAATGATTGCATAAAGGCCCCAAAGGAATCCAAAAGCCTCTGAAGCCCTACAGCTGTACGGGCCAATAGTACAGCCTCATCTGCGTATAGGAGGGCAGGGAACCCTGTCCCCTACACGCGGAATGTCTAGGCTGGCGGAGTCTAAAAACTTTCCTAAGTTATTTATATATAGGGTAAAAAGCAATGGAGCTAAAATGCAGCCCTGACGGACGCCTCTTCGTGTCCTGAAGTGCTTTGTGCAATTGCCTTCTTGGGCGAGACTCACCCTTGCGGAGAGATCCCTGTGTAAGTCAGCCAAGAAGTGAACTAAACATTGATCAATTCCCATAACTATCAAAATGGACCATAGCTTTGATCTGTTTACCAGGTCAAAAGCCGAGGAAAGGTCCATGAAGGCCAGCTGTAATGTCCCCGCCTTAGCCAATGTGTATTTTTCTGCCAATAAGTGTAAATTTAGACATTGATCCAGTGTGCTCCTTCCTTTTCTAAAACCATATTGAAGGTTTGTTAAAACACCACTCATTCAGCCAGTCCATTAACTTGGTTAAAATCACTCTCCCAAATACTTTTACAGCAGAGTCAATTAAAGATATCGGCCTATAGCAACTTGGGTCCCCTCTGGCCTTTTTTGAAAACTGGGATGATAATGGAAGACGACCAGGATGTCGGGAATCCCTGTTGACTTGCCATGTTATAAACATTTGTCAAAATTTTGGCCCAAAAAATTGGGTTTTGTTTATACAGGTCGGCCGGAACACCGTCCGGACCGGGGGCCTTGTAACTGGTCATTTGCTTTATAGCCAATTCTACTTCACCTTCATTAAAGACCACTACAGAGGAGTACCTTTTATGTTCTAAACTAGCAAGGGAATCCATAGTCGTAGGGACCTCATACATAGATTCAAAATGGGAAAACCATTGTGCTTCTGTGATGTTACATTCTAGGTGAGCTTTCTCAATTCCAGTAAAAAACGGTTTACAATAGCCCAGAATCTAGAACTATCCTTTAGGACTCCACTGCTAATAATCCATTCCATGCATCCTCTTTAATTTCATTTTTACGGGTATTTAGGGCACACTTATACGCCTTTCTTAACGAGGCTATATAGAATTTGTCTCGTGGGACCTGTTTCAAAGCGACTACCAACTTACGATGCGCTTCAGAGCAGTTACTATCGAACCATCTCTCGCCGGTTTGTTGCCGACTTCTACTGGGCAAGGAGAGGCCTAACGCTACCTGCGCGCAAATGCCTTCAAAGGCTGCGAATACCTCAACCCCCCATTTTGATTGATCAAGGCAGATGTCGAACTTCTTCTCAGCTTTCTCCCAGAAGTCCTGAAAAAAGAGGTCCGGGATTACTTTGGCCCATTTTAACCTCCGTCCTTGATCAGTAGGTTGCTTTTCCTGCTTACCCTTTAGGCCAGAGCCCCTGCCCAACACAAGGACGGGATTGTGGTCAGTAAAATGGGACCACTGAGCATTGTAAAAAACCACCTGGTATGATAAAACGGGGGAGTTAAATATATAATCTATTATGGTGCCCCACCCTCGTTCTTTCAAACTGGGGATCCGTGCCTCTCTAGCGTTGGCGCTGGGTTCGATAAGATCTACTACAGCCAAAAGATCCTCCAGACATTCCCCATGCTGTGTATGCTCAAAGTGAGGATTGGAGGAATTTGCCGGCCCTAAAGGGTCTTCAACCTGACAGTTCATAGCACATAAATGAGTATTAAAATCACCCATGATTATAATAGAGTAATAAGTGGTGTGCTTCAATCTATAATCCTCTAAAAACATTTCAGATTACATAAATGTTCATTTAAAAATTACTTTCACATGAGTTATAAAAATTGACAATCAGCATTTTGGATGTGTTGGTAGAAGTGATTTCTATGGCCATACAATTACAAGAACCAACATCCACCCTACAATGAGTTCCTGATAATTTAAGCGAGATTAACATTAAAAGGCCCCCTTTTGCTCTGCCTGCCTGAGAAGGTCGTGCAGGCACACCGTGGAATTTATACCCATCCACCCAAAAATTATTCTCCTGGTCCCAGGTCTCCTGTAAACTCACTATATCATATTCTTTTACAAAATCAAGCCACCTGGAGTCGTCTTTTACTTCTCAGACCGGCTATATTCCAACTAATAATCTTGCAGTTGGAGTTTTCACTCTCACTAGTCCCCTGGTGATGTCACTGATGGTATTCCGATATCGGAGAGAAGGCTCCAGTCAATCATTTTCATCTAGGAGAGTTAATGGCAGAAATCTATTTTGACAAGCTAAACTGTTTTCCCCTTCTGCCGCCCCAGTGGGCAATGTTGGCAGTTTAGGTGAGGACAATGTCCTGCGGGGGATCATGTTAGGTAGTACCTCCTCCCTGGAGCTTGGTCGGGGTAAAGAACACCCCCTCCTGTCTATTGAGGGCCAAACTCCTGCTGACTCCTACCAGGTAGCTGTACCCCCTCATATGGTGGATAAAAGAACCCCAAGGGTAAGGCCCTAATGCCCCCTGAGCCTTCCTTAGGACCTTCCTGGAATAACTGCCCCGCTATGTTTGTACGATCGAAGTTGACAACAATGCAATCACCTACTGCCTGTTTTGGCCTATGGCCAACCCATCCCACTCGTCTGGCCATTATGATGTGCGAGGAGACCCGGGCCCTGCTGCTAGAATGTTGATCACGCCAGTGCTTCGTTTTACGTAACAGCTCAGAGGTAGATTCAAGACAGTGCTCTCTAAGCGGGGGAACACCTATGAGAATAGCAACTAGAGGAGTAGCTTCTGGTGGCAAATTGAGTCTGCAACTATTTGTCACCCTATTATCCTCCTGATTAACGTGGATCCTGCCCCGATCCAGGGGCTCATGATTGGACACAGGGCCAGGAGCTGATTCAGTATGATCACAATTCTTGCCCACTACACAACTCCCCAAGTTTGCAACTGGATTAGTGACGGCAATAGAACCCAGACTGTTCTTGGGCAAGGTTCGATTAGCGAGCCTAGGGATCCCTTCTTCCCTATTTTTCGCTATAGAATACATTTGTGAATGGGTAAGAGCATGACTGTCAGATGGCACACAATTATTTTTCAGGTCCACTAATTGGGTCTCTAGGCGCTCTAATTTCCCCATTACCCCGTTTACCAATGTATTAAGTGAAACTGTAATGTCTTTAACAATAGTAGAGAGTATAGACTCCAACCGTAAGTTGAATTGATCCTCCATGACTTTCCGCACAACTGATTGAACAAGTGAGTCCAAATTGCCAACATAGTTAATAGGTGAGTCAGCGGTTAACTGCCCGTGTTTGGTGGATCTCCTTTTCCCCCTTTTTTGCCCTGGGGGTTGCAGTAGTGCCTTCTGCAGGGGTGCGTCCACTCCCAAAGTCTCTCCCCTAGTCTCTCCCTCCGCACACCAGGGCACACTGTCAGTAGTCGTGGGGCCCTCCCCCTTGGCTCCCAACACACTAACAGTGACTACTGACTCATTAGTGGCAACATTTTGGGGCAAAATAGCTGGTAGAATAATAACCCAGGAAGGTCTGAGCTCAGACCCAATTCAACTTCGGCGTTTTGAATTTCCTTATTTAAAGCCCCCACTGCGGAAGTTAGATAAGATATTATGGAAGCAGAGTTCCTGGGCACCTTTGCTCTTACTTTCCCCTGGTCCAGGCTGCAGGGTTGTTTGCACTTACCCATGGTGGTAGCAGAAGCGTCGATGTAAAAGGGGTGGCCCAGCTCAGCCTCCACCGGGCTCTGACGGGCGCAGACGGGCCCACCCGCGCGCGTCCCGCGCTGCAGGAAGCCCTCGATGATTTTATGCGCCTCCGGGCAGCTGTCGGCGCCTCCCTGGCACAGAGTCTCCTGGGGCTGTAGTCCCCCGACACCGGCACCGGCCACAACAACGGGACACGGTCTCCTGGGCTTTCCCATAGCAGGCCTATCAAGTCCTAAGGCAGGGTGCAACATATCTCACGGGCGGAACATGCATTATACATGTACTGATAGTAAAAATGTGTAACTGTTGTTTTTACTGTGGAAAGGCTTGATCACCCAATTGGCGAGTACAGACTTATACGCTGACCCCTCACCTGTGCTAACTCTGGAATGGTGCGACCAAGGTGGGTCATCCATGGTATCAAACAAGTTGTTACATTAAGCCTGACGATTCTCAAGTCGAAATTAAACAAGTTGCAGTGTGCAACTGTAACAAAGTTTCCACTTTGTTGCCTTTAGTCCCCTGTACCCAAACCGATTGCACACAGGGTCCTGTCGCCAAGACAGACAGCTTTCTGCCTTCCTGGGGAGACGTACTAACTACGCTTAGTAAAGGATACAAAAGGGGCCTGCTCTGGAAGGTGTCACCTTCCTCCTGCAGGAAATCACACAGGTGTTGGCCCCAAATGCGAGCTTCAAAGGAGAAACCGCCTTTGAAGGGTAAATGGGTAACACTTAGAAGAGAGGCTGCTCCTGTTCAGGCAGACAAGTTTACACTTGGGACAGGAGAGGGGGAACCAGTTCCCAAACCGGTTTTCCAGGGGCATTTAGCCCCCTTAGATCCACACCTCTGAGTTGGGCTAGAAAGCTCCACATGCCGGGAGAGGGGTCCTGCCATATTGGAAGTGGGCAACATGGTGCATCCTGGGATGCCCAAATGCCACACTTTGCAGGCAGTGGTCATCAGGTGGGAGGGAACCTACTAGCCCATTGGCAAGCAACCGCATCCTGCTGTGAGGGCACTTTCTGAATATAAATAGGGCACCCCAAACTCCGATCCTGACTGGGCTGGAAGAAGAACTTAAGGCTGCACCGTGGAACTAGCAGAGGAAGACTACACTGGTGTGGGCTTCACCTGCTGAACCTGGTAGCTAGCAGATCCGGTTCGAGGGGAGGTCGGCTCCAGAGCCCAGCCAAAGTCAAGAGACTCCAAGGGTCAGTGAGCAGGCCTCCTGTTCTTAGTACAGGGAAACAACAGCTTAGAAGCCTATTGGGGCAAGTTGGTTAACCAAATATTTCAACCCGCCACCATGCAGCACCAGGGACCAGAACCAGACACACAGTTGAACCAGAGTTCTCAGAACCTGGGAGTGACGTCAAAAATCAGCTGGGACCCCCAGAGGATGAGTTATCCACCCAGGAAGGATTAGCCTGTGACCACTATGCTGGTTGACTGGTAGTCCAGTGGCGACTGGGCTTCTGCCAGCACCAAGAGGACTTCGCGGGACGTCAACCCTCTGACCAGTACCACCACACGCCCATCTGTGGATAGAGGAGTAGTCGCAGCAAGACCCCAGTCGACTGCATCGCATTAACAGTACTCTGAGCATCTTCAGCATCCTTCATCCCTTGCATCAGGACCACATCCATAGGAAAGTCCTGCAAAGGATAAAAGTGCCTGGAACTGAATGAGGACTGTTCTCCCTGCTGAAGTAACTTTGAGGACCCTGCTGGTCCCCCTAACTGGCTCCCTGGAGTTGGCCGCCTAATGTGAAAGTGATTTCATTACAACTAGCCCAAACTTTTTAGTGAAAAAGTTTGCAAATTTGTTTAATTTGCCAATGCTTGCTCACGGTTGAGTGAAATAATTCGATATACTATATCTTGTAAATTCTATATCTCCGAAACCCTCCAGGAGATATTTTTCATTGTGGTATCTAAAAATAGTTTTTTGTTTTTTTTAAACGGGCGTTGGAGTTCTTTGGCGTCTTTACGATTTCTTCAATTTTTGGGGTGCTGTTTAAATGCTTTACACTTGTTCCTTTGTGTAAGCCCTGCTGCTTAGAGCCACAGCTATCCAAGGTTTAGCTCAAGATTTGACAAACAAAACCCGAGGGTTCTAAAGGGGTTGATAGTTGTATTACACAGTGTGGTAGCACAACCAAACCATAACACACTTTATTTCCCCAAACCGCAAAACTGGACAATTGACTTCAGCCAGACTGGAGAGGAACTTGTGAGGCGTTGAAACCTGTGTTCAGGACCTTCGTAGACAGAAGAGTGCCTGCAGGAAAACCCCCATCGACCAAGTCGCATCCTTGAGCATCTTCAAGAATCCTGCATCCTCAGCATCAGGACCACTTCCATAGGAATCTATTGACAAGGACAAAGTGACTGGAACTGCTAGAAGACTGCATCTTCTGCAGAAGTAACTGCTTCTGAGGGGCTAGCAGGTCCCTTGACCGACTCCCTGCTGAAGTTGATTGCCCCAAGTAACTCTACCCGACCGCATTACAACTTGCCCAACTTTTTGCACAGGATGTTTTAAAGTGTCAAATTTGTTGAATTTACCAATGCTTGTTTGCGGTTGAGTGAAATACTTTGATTTTATTATACCTTGTTAATTTTATGCCTACACAGAATCCTCCGGTGGATCTTTTTCATTGTGGTGTCTAAAATAACATGTAAATGCAGTCTATTTATAAATTGGTTTCGTATTTCTTTGTCGTCTTGTCTATTTCTTCTTTAATTGTTTTGATGCGGTTTAAATGTTTTACACTTTTTCCTCTGCATAAGCCTTGCTGCTCAGTGCCACAGCTACCCAGGGTTGACCTGAAGGTTTGACAAACAAAATCGAAGGGTCCTAAAGGTGTTGGTAAGTGTATACATAGTGAGGTTGCAGAACCACACCATATAATACATCCCATTTCCTCACACCAAGCAGCACTAATTGGGTTCAAGCAAAGCCTTTTTAAAAGGTCACAAGATGCACGAAAGAGGCCGAAGATGGTTGCAAGATCTCTGCAATGTTGGACTACGTGGCAAAGTAAATAAAAACACTTCCTTAGACAGATAACCTGAAGGACAAGGGATAGCCCCCTCCAGAGACCGGTGAATGCCACACTGTAGGAAGCTGGCTCTTTACATAGTATACCAAAAAGATGAATATTGTGCAAAGAGTCCAAGTATTCCCTTATGAGTGAACAGAGGAGAGGCTTCCTCAAGCAATCCCAATGTGCTCTTTTTAGGGGTAGTGTGCTCAAGCAGCCTTAGGCTTATCAGAGAGGAGTGTTAGACATCTGAAAATACACACACTAGTCAATAAATGATGCACACAACTCAATAAGGAGATCCACACCAATTTATAACAAGCATTAAAAATGCAATAGGTCTCGCCTTTCATTAAGTTAAAGCCATTTGCTTCGCTATACAATCACCATTAGCAAAGCAAATGGCTTTAACTTAATCAAAGGCGAGACCTATTGCATTTTCAATGCTTGTTTATATTGTGTGCTTAATTAGTAAGCTTTAATGTCTCATGACTGTTAGTGAACCGTGTCACTTATTAAACCTGTAAATTTCTGCCATTTTCCCTCAGCACTTTTTAAGCACATTATTTAAAGTACTGCCCGCTACGCATATTAGCACATTGTATCATTTCCGACCTCGTCTTTATTTAGTTTCTGATGCGCTCCTCTCAGACTATGTTGAGCTTCTAGCGTTTGTGCAGTCACTCTGTCCGCCATGTGTATTAGTCTGACTACCTATGATGACCAATTATCGCGATGCTAGCCATGTGTTATAATTTTGCTTTTTATATTACCACCTTTCACTGCACAATGTATTGCCTCTCAATAAACAAGTATAACACTTTTACGGGGTTTCTTTATCTTGCACAGCTGTTCACAAAGCCAGAACATACAACAACAAAAAATATTATTAATCACATAGACAAAACCTAGTGCATTTGCCACTGCTTGTGGTTTATGTATGTATGTATGTTTTAAAAGGCAACCTACGGGGTCTGGAAGCAAGCATGAAAGGGATAGTGCTTATAACAGTTTAGTTTAGCCCTGGGAGGTCCGTTGGGGTTGAGGAAAGCAAACGCATTTGTGAATGCGAATAGTTAACAAACAAAAAATTGAGCCGGTCATAAAATAAAGCAAACAGTACCCAGACATAGTGCAATATACAGAGCGTAGGTCTGAACACAAGCAGGAATGCTCTGCAAAAAATAGCGCCGGTAATATATGAAAACATACGGCAGGCAGACAGAGTGGCAAATACAGAGATTTAAAGTCGACCACTAAATCCATTACGTCACATTCCCATCTAAACACTGCATGTTTGTTCCCTTTCTTTATTTAGAATATGTTTTAGGTGCATTAAAACGCCAGGCTGATAAAGTGCAAATTATGGCAGGAAGCTTGGAACACGAGCAGGAAACAAAGTAAACAAAAAATTGTGCCGGTAATAAAAGAAAACAGACGTCAGGGAGATAAAGTGCCAAATACAGAGCGTAGCACAAATGAATATTTGAATACAAATTGTGACAACATTCTTGATTTCACGACCAATTTAACGCTTAAACAAAGGTTGTACGATGTCTGCTTGCAACAATAGGAAGCTAGTCATTGTTAGTCGCTGCATTGCAACTGATGACATACTACAGTATACAGAATGTAGGCGGAACAGGAGCAGGAATGCTCTGCAAAAAACAGCGCTGTTAATAAATGTAAACATACGGCAGGCAGGCAGATAGAGTGGCAAATATGGAGTTGTAAAGTTGGCTGCTAAATCTATTCCATCACATTTCCATCTAAACGCTTCGTGTTTCTGTTTGCTTTATTTATTTATAATATGCTTTAGTTGCATTGGAAAGCCAGTGTGTTATAGTGTATAAATAATGTGTTTTATTTCAAAAAGATGTCTCTAAAGCATATTACCAAAAAAACACAAGCTGTCGGTCCAAGGGAGGTGGCAACAGGAGCACGCCGATGCGCATTTTAAAAAACGGTTGGCGTTGTGCGAAAAATATAGTGCGTCCTAGCTAATAAAGGAGAGTGTGTAACGCCGCAAGTGAGATCCAATCCTGCTAGGCGTGGCTAAAAGGAGACAGGGTGGCAACAAGGAGGGATTGACATGCCTTCGGTGCAATCATTGCACTGCCTTAGGCATAATTCGTGAGGCCAAACGACGCGCACGAATGAAAGCTGAAGGCGGAGCTGGGACACGGCTTCGGAATCCGTATTGATTCCAAGAAGCCCTCTGCATGGCGAGAGCAGCGCATGCGCTGCTTTCGCCAGGCCAAGACCTAAAAATATCACATATCTTTATATATATATTTAGGCACCAGAATCAATACGATCAGTTAAGTACATTTTGCAAGAGAAATACTTTTTATCCAAGATGGCCGACGTTCCGGACCCTGGTTAGAGAATCTAGCAATGGCTGCTTGTTAAAATATGCTTAGAGCTTTTTCTGGCAGCCAAGAGGTCCTCTTCTGACTCAAAAGGTGATTGAATCTAATAACACAGGTCTTTATGTGGTGCTGCTGGCATCAAGGATGACCCGGAGAGCAGTTTCAGCACTGGACCAGCAATTACCAAAGGCATAAAAGAGCTCTACAGAGAGGGCACTGAGATCGGAACTTGAAATAACGAAGAGGGCTGGGTGACTGAAGTCAAAGCTGTCAAAAGCGTTCTTCTTCAATATCCCATTCTAAGATTGGCCACCCACATAAATATAGTAGTACTTAGGCCACCCACATAAATAAACAATCGCTTTGGCCTCCTTTATCCTCCAGGAGCTAGTGAGGACTTCACTGCCACACTCAACGGACTGAGGCTTCTGCCATCAGTCTTGGCAGGTCTGCATACTAGAGTAGGAGCAGTGTGCTGTGCCAACAGTGTGATCAGCTGAAACCAGGCAGCTAGGTGGGAGCTGGAGTGCTTTTCTCAGCACTGAGTGCTGCTGTATGCTGTGGATGATATTGGCTCCTCATTCCGCACCGATCTGGCTCTCAGAGCCGCTTTGAGAAGATGAGTGGACCAAGGCAAGATGGGAGCAGCACTGAGGGAGAAGACTCAGTGTGGCAATCAAAGAGTACAGACAGTTCGTGAAGGCCGCGATCTAGCACAAATGAGCAGACGTACCCCCCCAAACTTGATATTCCTGCTTGAAGCCAATCTCATCATTTGACCTCTAACTTTCTCAAGTGGACAGAGGATTTGCTACAAAGTTTTTTTTAAATAGAAACGGTGTTAACAAAATGATGTCAATTACTGCTGCGTTTTTATTTGCAGCTACTTGAGAGGGCGAGTAAAGAAGCAGAATGCACAAACCCCCAACCTAGACCACAGAACTAGTTTTCAGATTGGAGTGCTTAACTGAAGATACAAACCGAAGCAAAGAGCACCAGTAAATGTTGAATGCAACTGAATAGCAAAGGCTTAAACAAGCTATTCTATTAATTGTTTACTACTCAGGGTATCAAGCATAAGGTAACAACCATGTGGTGCTGCAGACAAGAAATACTTGGGGTACAAAGTGCAGTGTTTACTAATCCTAGATAACTTCCAGGATCCTAGCAAACTCCTAGCAGGCTATCATCTGACGCCAAGATGTTCAGCTTTATGAGGAAGTATTGGTGTCTTGCACAAGATGGCCATGATGTCTAAGTGACTAGGAGTTGAAAGCACTTACAGCTTTTGGTTTGCACTTGTAACATACAGCAAGGATCGTGTAGACTCATCTCCCGAAATTCCGTCAGACGCGATAAACATGACCATCAACAGCTACACAGTTCTCCCTGTAGTTACTCATGAGAGGCTTTCATGCTCAGGAATGTGGGTGTATCCTCTTTTGCATGCACAAGGAATCCAGAGCCTTCATGCACTATCTGCTCCAAGTCAGTTACCCGATCGCAGAGGCCCCACACACCTTTTTGTAGGCCCAGGAGGCATGTTTTAAAGTTGTTCTGAATGGTCCCTACTTCTTTCATTTCTTTCAAAAACTGCTGGACGAAGTCTTGGGAAAAAGTTTCTTATGGGGAAGTTTCACGTGCCTGCAATTATAAATGTACATCTGAAATGTATAACTCAGTTAAGTACTTAAATAAAATGGGAGCACATACAAATAATTTGTAACTTATATAATGCAAAAGCACTCCAGTAAATACCACAGGAACCAGCCAGAGTTCCTGAAACATGAATGCACAACTGTATTTTGGTAGTAAAACTACATTCAGAACATTAACTCACAAATAAAACAGAACAGTTTTAATATTCTGGCTATTGAAATTTGAAATAAAAGCAAATTAAGTCATAGCATGTCAGCATATTGCTAAGTCTCAAATAAAACGGCACTAAACACTACAAAAGTGATGAAAATGTGTACCTTTAATACACCTTTCAGAATGCTGCCTCCTGCTACACCTCCCTTGAGGTCATCTACTTCACAGCCAGGTTTGTTCACATCAAAGGATCGAATAACTAAAAAAACAAATTATCTTGTTATATTTTGTATAGCTTAACATCCCTGATCTGGAGAGATAGGACACCTACAATTCAGAAGGTGTGCCAGTATGTTATATAGAAATTGCCAGGCTTAATATCACATTCGTTTACTTTTCAAAACAGTCTTTCTATTTCCTAGTCACAACTGCATCGATAACGAAACTCATTTTAAAGCACGTCTGACTTATTTTTTCAGATACCACAGGAGTCACTATCCACCTGACAATTTTTCCAAAAGAGTAAACTGAAAGATGCAAAGGTAATAAACTTTGGACTAAATTCAACAGGTTCAAGCAAATTCAATTTGTTAATGTTAATGAACAAGTTACTTACCTTCGGTAACGATATATCTGTAAGAAACATTAGTAGTGATAGATTCCTTACCTTAGAATATCCCCAGGCGTCAGACTGGATCCGGAAAGTTTGTCAGCAGTACCCCTGCGCGTCGGTAGGTGGCGTCGTGCGGCTCCGCGTCCGTCGTTTACGTCGTGGTCGCCGAGATGACATCGCGGGCGCTACTTAGACGCCGCCCAAGCGCACTGAGGTCAGTTCTGTACACGACTTTCCGCGCCAGGAACGCAGAGCCATGCAAGATACTGACCACTGGTGCATTGAAACTAAGGCCCTGAAAGGAATGACCTTAACCCTAGAAATCAGTTCGCAGAACGGGGAGGATGGGTGGGGCGGTAAGGAATCTATCACTAACTAATGTTTCTTACAGATATATCGTTACCGAAGGTAAGTAACTTGTTCATCTGAAAGAAACGCATAGTGATAGATTCCTTACCTTAGAATAGATACCCCAGCAATACCAACCCCGGTAGTGGGTCTGCGAACTAAGATCACACCAGAAAGTCACGGAGAACAGAACGGCCAAAGAAGCCGTCTCTCCGGACTTGGCTGTCCAGGCAATAATGCTTGGTAAACGTGTGCAGCGAGGCACACGTGGCTGCCTGACAGATGTCTTGCAGGGGGACACCACGTCCCAATGCAGTAGTGGCTGCAGTAGCTCTGGTGGAATGAGCACGCAGCCCCACCGGAGGTTCTTTTTTAGCCAAAGAGTAACAGGCTTCGATACATAAGACAACCCAGCGGGAGATAGTTCTCTTGTGTACCGCCCGACCTTTCTTGGTGCCAACGTAGCCAACAAAGAGCTGGTCTTCCACCCGGAACTGCTGTGTGCGGTGGAGATAAAATGAGCGCACGTTTTCGGTCCAGACGATGAAGCCTCTCTTCCTCTCTGGAAGGATGCGGAAAGAAGGTGGGCAAGGTAATAGTCTGCCCAATGTGAAAGGCCGTAACCACTTTTGGCAAAAAGGAAGGACGGGGCCTGAGCACCACTTTGTCCGGATGGACTGAAAGGAAAGGAGGCTTACAAGAAAGAGCCTGGAGCTCACCCACCCGCCTAGCGGAGGTGATGGCCACCAGGAAGGCAGTCTTCAATGTCAAGAGACGAAGAGGACAGTTGTGAAGAGGCTCAAAGGGAGCGCACATCAAGTATGTAAGAACCAGATTAAAGTCCCATTGAGGCATTACGAAAGGAATAGGAGGAAAAAGGTGTGTAATGCCTTTGAGAAATCTATTTACAACAGGGGACTTGAAAAGAGAGGGCTGATCAGGGAGCCTGAGAAAAGCCGAAATAGCAGAAAGGTAGCCCTGGACAGTGCCCAGAGCAGAGCCCTGCTGGGCCAAAGAAAGAAGGAACAGTAGAACTTCAGAAAGAGGGGCAGGAAGGGGATCCACAGCCTTTGCTGTGCACCATGCCACAAACTTGTTCCACCTGCAGGCGTATACCACTTTAGTAGAGGGACGCCTGGCTGCCAGAATGACATCACAAACTTCAGGAGGCAAGTCGAAAGGAATCAACTGCCGCCACTCAATCTCCACGCAAAGAGGTGGAGGCTGGACAGGTTCGGGTGGAGGACCGTCCCCTGCTGCTGCGACAGAAGATCCTCCCAAAGAGGCAGTCTGATTGGGGGATCGATGCTCCTACTGAGTAGCTCGGGATACCATACTCTTCGAGCCCAGTCCGGGGCCACAAGGATGACTTGTGCCCGGTTGCGCCGGATCTTCTTCAGCACTCTGGGCATTAGTGGTATAGGCGGAAAGGCGTACAACAGACTGCAACTCCACTCGCGACGAAAAGCGTCGCCGAGCGAGTGCCGCCTTGGAAATTCCAACGCGCAGAACTGATGACATTGCGCGTTCTCTTCGGTGGCGAATATATCTAACCAAGGCTCTCCCCACTGCTGAAAGAGACCTTGCACCACCTCCGAGTGCAGACGCCATTCGTGATCCAGCATGCACCTGCGGCTGAGTTAATCTGCCCTGGCGTTCAGAGAACCTGCCAGGTGTTGAACCACCAGGGACATGCCCTGATGTTCCAGCCATGTCCAGAGACGCAGAGCCTCCTGACAGAGGGTCCACGACCCCACCCCGCCTTGCTTGTTGCAGTACCACATGGCAGTGGTGTTGTCTGTGAACACCTGCACTACTCTCCCCTTGACAGAGGGAAGGAATGCCTTCAGTGCAAGCCGTATCGCCCGAAGCTCCAGAAGGTTGATATGGAGCTTGGACTCCGCCGGAGACCAGAGGCCTCTGATCTCCGCCTCTCCCATGTGGCCGCCCCATCGCAGGAGGGACGCATCCGTCACCACTGTAAACTTCGGTTGGGGAAGGGAGAGGGATCTGCCGTCGACCCAATGCCGGTTCGTGAGCCACCACTGCAACTGTTGTGCAGTGCCCTCCGAGATCTGGACGTGATCGGACAGGTTCCCCTGATGCTGCGCCCACTGAAACTTCAGGTCCCACTGCAGAGCCCGCATATGCCATCTGGCATGATTGATCAGCAGGATGCAGGAGGCCATGAGGCCCAGCAGCCTCAGAGTCACTCTGACCGAAACCCTGGACAAGGGTTGAAAGATGGGAATCAGAGCCCGAATATCCCGGACTCGCTGTTCAAGAGGATAGACCCGAAACTGCGCTGTGTCCAGAACCGCTCCGATAAAGAGGAGCTTCTGAGAGGGAATCAGGTGCGACTTCGGCACGTTGATGGAGAACCCCAGCAAGTGCAGGAGGTCGGCCGTAGTCTGGAGGTGGGAGACGACTGTCTGGGGCGAGCCCGCCTTCAACAACCAGTCGTCGAGATAGGGGAAGACTGAAACCCCCTGATCTGCGCAGATGAGCTGCGACCACCGCCATCACCTTTGTGAACACCCGAGGGGCGCTGGTAAGACCAAAGGGGAGCACGGTGAACTGAAAGTGCTCGTGGCCTACCGTGAACCGCAGGTAACGCCGGTGGGCTGGCAGGACGGGGATATGGAAATAGGCATCCTGCAAGTCCAGCGCTACCATCCAGTCTTGTGGATCGAGAGCAGACAAAACCTGAGCTAGAGTGAGCATCTTGAACTTCTCTTTGCGGAGGAAGCGATTGACGTCCCGGTGGTCTAAGATAGGACGCAGGCCCTTGTCCTTCTTGGGCACCAGAAAGTAGTGGGAATAGCAACCACGACCTACTTCTGGCGTCGGAACGCGCTCGATGGCCCCCTTGGCCAAGAGGGCCGCAACTTCCTGCTGAAGAGGCACCAAGTGATCCCCCGACATGCGGTGGTACTGAGGTGGCATGGCTGGAGGGGTAGTCTCGAAGGGGAGGGAGTAGCCCCTCCGGACTAGCTCTAAAACCCACCTGTCCGAAGTGATGGTGCGCCAGTGGGGGAGGTGATGGCGAAGCCTGCCGCCCACTGGCGTTTGATGGGCCTGAAAGTTCGGACTAGGAAGGTTTGGGAGGCAGTGGTGGCTGGGGTGGTGGTGGACTGACCCGCCCGCTGGCCCCTTGGCCCGCCACGCGGGAACCCGCGGCCGCGCTGTGACTGTTGCTGCGCAGGCCTGTGGCTCTGTTGCGAACGCTGCGGGCGCCCCTTCCTGTGCCACGAAAGGAGCGCTAAGCGGAAGGCGGAGGAGGGCGGACTGCCGAGAGTCCCAAGGACTTGGCCATAGCCCGTGAGTCCTTAAACCTCCCCAACGCGCTGTCCGCTTTGTCGCCGAAGAGGCGACGGCCATCAAAGGGCATGTCCATAAGGGTGTTTTGGACATCCCCCGAAAATCCAGTGGTCCTCAACCAGGCGTGACGGCGAACCGCCACCGTCGTTGCAATCGACCTGCCCAGTGAGTCGGCGGTGTCTAGGCCACAACGAATCATGAACTTTGCTGCGTCTCTCCCCTCTGCAACAGCCTGGGAGAGAGCTGGCCGGGCCTCCTCCGGACACTGGGGCAGCACTTGCGCCACCGTATCCCACAGAGAGTGGGAATAACGGCCCAAGAGGCATGCAGTGTTCACGGACCACAGCGCAGAGCTGGTGGAAGAAAAAAATCTTCTTCCCAAACTGATCCAGCTTCTTGGATTCCCTATCCGGTGGAGCGGAAGGGAAGGCGGTAGGGGAAGCAGAGGCTTGGACAACCAAGCTCTCGGGGTGGGATGTTGGGAGAGGAAAATGGGGTCACCCGGAGCCGGGCGATGGCGTCGGGCCACGTTCCTATCCACAGGAGCCCCTGTGGTGGGCCTGGACCAAGTGCCCAAAAGAACGTCAGAAAGGGCTTCATTGAAGGGAAGCAGCGGCTCCGCAGAAGTAGCTGCTGGCTGAAGCACCTCCGTCAGGAGGTTAGTCCCGACGGCCACAGTAGGGAGCTCGAGGTGTAGGGCCTCGGCCGCCCTACGCAACACCACAGCATAACTAGCACCCTCCTCCGTAGCCACGGTAGGAGGAAACGGCATGCCAAGGTCTGGTGAGGTATCCAGACCACTGGCGTCCCCCAATTCCTCTGCCCAGTCCTGTTCAGACTCGCAAGCAGCTGCGAGAGGGTCCTCAGACCCCTCCCAGTCCTCCCCTTGCTCCTCAGGCTGTTCAACAGGTCTAAAATAAGGAGCAGGGACATGGGGATAAAAATCCCCGAGCAACGTCGAGAACGGCATCGATCGACGCCGGCTCGACGCCGCGTCCACATCGGGGCTAAAACTGAGGTCGACGTCGTCCCGAGGAGCGGGCGGCGTCAGAAGTGGTGCCGGTGGAGTCGACGTCGGTGTAGGTGTGACCAGGTCAACCGGCGTCGACCGGGATCCAAGCCTGGATCCAAGGGTGTCCTGCAGCGCCGAGGCCGGAGCCGACAGGGACGCCGGGGCCAGAGCCGCTGGCGCACCAGCGGGACCCGACGGCCCAAAGAGGCGAGCCATGGCTGACAGGAATTCCTGTATTTGGGCCGGAGTCGCCGACGACCCCGGGAAGGGCAGGTAGTCGGGCGGCGACTGCGTAGGCTCCGCCGGAGCCGCGGGGGAGGCACCACCATCCCTCACCCGCTTCACGCGACCGGCGAGGGGAAGTCGGAGAACGATAGCGTTTCTTCGACTTCTTGTGCTTCGTCTTACCTGACCCCGAGTGCGAAGACTTGGATCCCGAAGATTGATGGTGATGACTCCGCGCATGGTCCCTCGACCTCCCACGGGACCGGGACCTCGAACGGCGCAGAGCCGACTGCCGGGCTTCCAGCAACTTTCGGGACCGCTCCCACAAAGTCTTCGGCGCCATGGCCCGGCAGTCGGGGCACGACTTGGGGTCGTGGTCGCGCCCCAGGCAGAAAAGACACACGGGATTGTCACCGCATGATGTCGGTGACGGACCCGCAGGACTTAAAATCAGGCATCCTAACTGCACCATGAGTCGAAGACTCGATGAAAAAATAGAGAAAAAGCCTCAAAAAGACAGTCAAAAATTGACTGGGGGTTCCTGCTCTTCCCGGATCTGCGATTGCTGGCGCGGAAAAATAAAGAACTGACGTCAGCGCGCGTGGGCGGCGTCTAAGTAGCGCCCGCGACGTCATCTCGGCAACCACGACGCCAACGACGGGCGTGGAGCCGCACGACGCCACCTACCGACGCGCAGGGGTACTGCTGACGAAAACTTTTCGGATCCAGTCTGATGCCTGGGGATATTCTAAGGCAAGGAATCTATCACTAAGTGTTTCTTTCAGATGCCATTTATAACACACTCAAATCACCCCGAGGGGTATCTTGGCGCGACCAAGCAGCCAAGCAGCATAGCGCAACCAGCTCAGAACAAAACTGTCTTCAGTAGTTTCCTGAAGCGAAAATGATCCCTACAGGTCCTAATATAGTGTGGTAGCTTATTCCAATACAAAGGGGCCAAATAGGAAAAGGACCTGCCGCCAAAGCGGGCCTTCGTGATACGTGGGATACTTAACAGTGATTTGTCACTTGATCTCAACAGTCTAGGCGGATGGTACTGTCTGAAGGTTGGTGGCTAAGTAAGCAGAAAACGACTAGTCTAGGCACTGTGTGTAAGAGAGCACAGTTTGAAGACAATTCTCTTACGAACTGGAAGCCAATGGAAGGTTTGAATGAGGGGCGCAGAGGCAGTCATAGCAGGCAGATAACAAATAAGGTGAGCCGCAGTATTCTGCACCACCTGCAGCTTAGATAGCAACGTCTCATTAGCAGAAGCCAGCAACATGTTGCAGTAATCCAGGCAACTAATCACCAGGGCCTGGACCACTGTTTTTCTAGCAGTGAATGGGATGAAGGGGAGAGCTCTTCTCAGCAGGCGCATAATATGGAAACAGGAGCCAAAGGTAGACATCACCTGTTCTTTCATTGAAAGAGGTTGGTCCATGTGTACTCCCAGGTTCTTAACCACCAACTTAGATGAGGGAGCAGTTTCAAGTTCAGCTGGCCACCAGTCAGACCATATTTGTTGCGCCTTGCCAAATAATCTCAGTTTTTTCCACGTTAAGCTGGAAACAGTTATCTGTCATCCATGAGGTAATTGCCGTCAGTCCATCTAAAAAGCATTGTTTTGTTTTAACTAGGTCTTTATCGAAGGAGATTACGGAGTATCGTCAGCATAAGTAATGATCTTAAAACTGAAAGCTCTTACAATCTTGTCAAGAGGGGCCACATATATATTAAAGAGCAGCGGGCTAAGACATGTGCCCTGGGGAACCCCTTTTTCTAATGGTACAGTGCAGGATTTAAAAGAACCAAGGATGATGGTTTGGGTTCTGTTGGACAGAAAATCTCCGAGCCAATATAGGGCTGTCCCATGAATGCCAATCTCCTGTAGCCTATGTAATAATTTAGAATGGGACACCGTGTCAAACGCCGCTGACAGATCATGTAATATTAGCATAGCTGGAATATTGGTGTCTAACGAGCCTCTGATATGGTCAGCCACCACAACCAAGGCAGTTTCAGTACTATGGGATGGTCTGAAACCCGAATGTGAGTTGTCTAAGATGTTATTAGATTCAAGGAACTCTGTAAGTTGTAAATTAATTAGTCCTTCCAAGAGCTTGTCCAATAAAGGAAGCAATGAGATTGGACGATAATTAGAGAGGTTCGACGGTGATAGATTAGGTTTCTTTAGAATTGGCCCAACCTGGGCCTCCTTCCAGTAGGCCGGGACTTTTCCAGAATTAACTGAAAGATTGAATATAGAATGTATGGCAGGAGCCAGTTGATGGGCGAGAGCGGCTGTGATATTGGGGGACAAATATCCAGAGAAGAGCCTGATTTGACTGAGACAAGAGCCCTCTGGATTTCTTCCAAGGAGAACTTTACCATGCTAGGGGTGCCATGAGCGGGGGGGGCGGGGGGGTGGGGGAAGACCCAGTCCCTTCCAGGTGGCGGGGAAGCTCTGATAGATTATGTTTACTTTTTCCTCGAAGTGGTTAGCCAACGAATCGCAGAGCGACGGGGATGACGGGATAGCTGGAGAGCACGCTTGAGGGTGAACAAAGTCATTTAGAACTTTAAATAGTTTTTTAGAGGAGTTGTTTGATTGCGCGATTTGCTCGGAGATGAATATTTTCCGCGCTGCCTCGTTAATACGATGGTAGCAGGTAAGTGCTGTTCTGTACAGCCCCCTATCGCGGATATTTTTTTATTTTTTTTAACCCCGCCACTGTCTTTCCAACTTTTTACATAACGATTTCTCCGTTCTAATAGCTACTGAGAGCTTAGGGGCTTCTAAAAGAATCTGTGCACAAATTAAGAATATTGCACTTATCTGACCATTTTCATCAGTAGAATATATAGGATTTTAGACAATTTTTGTGAAGGATTTTATATTATTTTAAAAGAAAATGATCACCATTTTAGAACTGTAAACATTTCTCTTATTTTATGTGTCAAAAGGGGTTAGATACAAAACACTTGTTTAAAACTATCAAAACACTTGCTTGAAAATGCACCTTTCTAAGAGTCAATATATCAAACAATGTTCCAAATATTATGGCGACCCTAAAATTCGTAAGCAGCCTGGGAATACAGTCAATACAAGAGAAGTATGCTTCTTGCATGGGCAGTTCAGAACATATGACATACAGAACATCTAATATCAGTTTATAATATAAACAAGTTAGGACTAAAGAAAGATGGGGGTTTAAAAAAATAGAATTAAGAATTTTTATAACTTACAAAAATGAGTATGGAAAAGTCAAATTCATTTATACTTATATACAAGCTTTCTATAGACAATGCAAAATGTAAACAATGAGGAAGGTGTTGCAGTTTTTTTTTTTTTTTTTTGCAGTTTTATATAGCGCGAACTCGGCCCGAAGGTATTGGAGCGCTTTACATGAGCACCAGTTACGTTACACAAGGACACAATCATTTTTTGGTAGGCGCGGGCGATTATGTGATTTGCCCAGAAACACAGGATGCTGAGCCAACGCCGAGGCTCGAACCCAGTTCCCCAGCTCCAAGGTCGGCAGCTCTACCCATAATGCTACATCCTCTCCCCACACAGTTAACACAATCACAGCAAAACAATTTGACAAGAATAGTCATTCTGTAACAGACACTATATTTAAAAAGACGTATAACATAGTTAAGATAAAGACAGTGCACATATTTATAAAAAACTACATGAAACACTCATTATTAGTCGCTATCTCGATCTCCTTCATGGTATCTTTCAGGACCATCATCAGGACATGGGTACATTCCCAATGAGTTACTCCTCAAAGGTTTTTAACTCTTAATATTCACCAAGAAACAGCACGGTTCATCTCTAACAAATAGATCCAAACAACTAATCACCACAGACATTCTCCAAGCACGAAAGCTTCACATTTGCTTACACACGCGCTATATATTATCACTGCCAGTGGAAGGAAAACTAGTAAGAGGCAATGCACTATTTATTGTTCCAAGATTAACAGTTCACTTATGTCCTACTGTTTATTACTGGCCTGAGTATGGTTTGTTGTTACACACAGAATATATATACCGACAGTAAGTAAGGTAGGCGAAAGCGGCAGCGGAAGGGGAAAGCGGTGTGTTCTGCGGAGGGGGTTACCGCATTGTTTGAGAAGACCCGCACGCAATTAAACTAAAAAGATGTCTATCGACATGTTGCGGGACCGCGAAGCAGCGGCACTCGAAATGTTCAGTGATCTGCCTTCAGCGACCCCTACAATAGGAACTAGAAATGAGGTAACCAACAGTATAAATCGTACAATTAAAGATAAATTCAAGCAGCTAGAGAAACTCATGCGCCAAGAACAAAGCAAATGGCGGGAGTCCAAGTCCCTACAGAGGTACATTGATGTGGGAAGGATACCCAAGGGTTTAAGAATATTTATAGCTCCTAGCTACGAAAATCCAAACCCCAAAATGATGCAAGAATGGGCGGACTGTAATTTAGAGTCATCCAAAAAGTTGGTATTAATCCCGATAAAATATGCAGAAACAGATCGTGCCTCTCTGCTGGAACAAATAGACAAGCTCAATGAAGATATTGATAACAATGAGCAGACGGAGGAAATTATTAAGTTGCGCAAAGAGATGGTAACACGTTTAAAGAAAGAGGAAAAAAAAATAAAAAAGAAAAGCATACAAATTTTTACGGAACAAGACAGACTATGAAATGGGACAGATTTTTACCTTTTCTAAAAATATGATTCCATGAGACGATCAAAGTTTAACAAAACAGATGGGCAAACACCGAGCACTTCATATAACAGTAACCAAGCATTGCAGGTATCCAACTCCGACTTGAGCTCAGTGCCAGATAGTGGTTCAGATTCTGAATTGAGGGACAAAGGCGATAGTTCACTTCAAAACAAACTTTCTCCAGGCGATGAGTTAAATTTTTTATGCATGGACCGGAGGCAAACACTCCGCCCAAGAAACCAACAAGCCAGAGCTCAAGTAACAGGAACTACAAACGTAGGCAGAGGCGGAAGGCAAATAGGAAACACCACAAATCCCAAGAGGCAAGCAACGGGAAGATGGAAACAAAGGTAGATGTAAATATGGAAGCCAACAAAACCATCATTAACCTAGCAAAGATAAATTTAACTAAGGGGAGGAACAGATACTCAGTTTCGGACTTTCGTATTGCCCAGAAAGCAATTTTAATTATTCCAAAACGAGGATGGATATATATTGCTGCATAAGGAAGTTGAAACTTAAGTAACATCATATGTTACTTAACAAGGAATCAGTGAAAGAACCATCAATACCAAGGGAAAGAGAAGATCAACACGGTTCTACGGATTTATCTACAGATGATATGCCCTTATTGATGGATCTACAGGAATTATGGACAGAGGGACATACTTCTAGTACACAAGAGATCATACTTGACAAAACTTCAGATATGATCCCAAAAACAATATCTTCCAGAGAACCAAGTGTACCATCCCCATTCAAAGCAAAGTCTACATTTAACCCGATCAATCTGCGAGATTCAATTGATATCTTCAACGAGCATGTCGTAGCTCAGATCAAACAATTGAACCACAAGGTATTGAATACCAAAAGAAAATACAACAGACGAAATATGGAATATCATACCCTGATGAAAAGACTCGGGAATGAAGCTTCAATAGTCATCAGGAACTCTAACAAGGGAGGCAATATTGTAATCTGGGCTAAGGAGGACTATACCAAAGAGGCTTTATTGCAACTAAATGACCAAACAGGTTACATCAAAAGAAATGGGCCAGATCTGAAAGCAATATACAACGCATATTATACCAAACTATCATCTTGGAGAACTAAAGGATTAATAACTATGTACGAATACAAATTCTTAAAGAAAGAACATCCTACGACTCCATTGATCTTTTTTATCCCCAAAATTCACAAGGATGCGTGCAAACCACCGGGGAGACCGATCATATCAGCTCGTGACGGACTTTTAGAACGTACGTCACAATATGTAGACTATTATTTACAAGGACATGTCCAATCTTTACCTTATGTTCGAGACACCAGTGATTTTTTAAACAAATTGAGAGACTGTAATTGGCAAAGTGATTATTTGTTAATAGCGCTTGACGTTACGTCACTCTATACCAGCATCAGGCATAGTGATGGTATAATAGCATTGAAACATTATTTGTCTAAAAGATCTGATCCATTCATACAGCACAGTCAAATGTTGGTAGAAATGGTCGAATATTGTCTAAAAAATAATGTTTTCATGTTCAACAATATGCACTTTCAACAAATACGAGGAGTAGCCATGGGTTCCAGCTTCTCCCCAAGCTACGCATGTTGCACATGGGCTGGTGGGAGGGGCTGGTGGGAGGAGCTGGTACTCGCAACTAAATACAGTGATTGCATGCAAAATAACAATATGGCTTCGTTTTATAGACTTGTTTGTTATCTGGAAGGGCTCACATCAGTAAGCGCAGGAGTTTAACTCAATTAATGTAAATACACTAAAGTTACACTTTACTGCCACAATAAGTGAAACCACAGTCAACTTCTTAGACACCCAGGTGTACATTCACAACAACAAAATTGAGACCAAACTGTATCGAAAAGTAACAGCGGGCAATTCGACTTTACACGCCAGCAGCGCCCACCCGAGACACTTAATAAACAGCATCCCCTATGGGGAAATGCTGAGACTAAGGAGGGTGAACAGTAACCTAGAATCGCTCAAAAGGGCACAAGAAGAGAGTAAAGCCAGGTTCCTGGAAAGGGGATATTCACTCAAAACCATCAATGGGGCCATAGTCAAATCCATGATTCCTGATAGACTAGAGCTGATTAAAGATAAACCAAAGAAAATAGTAAGTCAGCAAGAACAACAGGCAACACAGGTAACTCAAGTCAAATCTAAAACAGATGATTTTAGGATAATCATGGAATTCAGCAGGCAAGACAAGGAATCACGAAGTATCATTACACGCAACTGGCCACTAATATTGAGTGATCCAGTGATAGGAACCACATTACCACACAAGGTCTCGATCACACATAGCAGGGCACCCTCTATGAGGCATAAACTTGTTAAAACAAGCCCTGAATTGATTGAAAATTGCAGCTGGCTCAAGACGCACAAAGGTTTCTTCAAATGCAAGACATGCAAAGCATGTCAACAGGGGATGAATAAAACCACATATTCAATCCCCTTTAGCCCCACGGAGTACAAAATCAATAAACTCCTGACATGCAAAACCGAGTATGTGATTTATGTATTGGTGTGTCCTTGTGGGCTACAATACATTGGAAGTACAAAACTTCAAGCACATAAACGTGTACTTCAGCACATTAGAGCCAACACCAATCAGGACAACACATACCCGGTGGCAAGACATTTCAAGGAATACCACAGTTCAAGGAATACCACAGTTCAAGGAGTCAGGAATTAAAATATTTCCTTATAGACTCTGTTCCTCCCAGGAGAAGAGGAGGAAATAGGAGGCCAAGCTACGCAGGCTTGAAACTAGGTATATCCTTGAAATGGATTCCAAGTACCCGGGGGGCTCAACACGACAGAAGATTTGTACACCTGCCTATAGAAACTAACATGTAACAATTTGCACTGGTAATCATAAGTCAAAAGGTCTTTATGTTTTATATCAGATGTTTTATGTTATTTATATATTTAATATTTACACATATGTGACCTGTTCAACACTAGACAGCTGCAATATGGAATTCAAAACAAATTATGGTATCACAGGATATGAGAATGATGACTTACCTTGAACTTGTACAAGTACACATATATATATATATATATATATATATATATATATATATATATATATATATTGTAAAATGATAGAATAGGGATCTTTTGGTATTTAAACCATGATTTTTGGCAGATCTGATGGTTATTTGATAATTACCATCAAGACACGGATATTATATTTTGATAGTTATAATATTAGTAGGTACAATGAATATTTTAATTGTACAACAGGATTTTTTTTTTTTAACATTTGAGCACTACGGCGCTTTCACTTTTTGCACTACAAGAACTTTTGATTTGGTACATGGACCGATAAAAGAACTGGTCACAAGTAATAGTAAATACCAAGGCACATTGTCACTTTGCGCATTGCTTATTTGCACATATTTATTGTCAACGTATTTTACTAGGCAAATGAGCTTGACCGGAGGACAGCGTTATTAAATAAATGTCTGTCCCCAAGGCATGACAATCAATATATAAATCATTTAAGGTTTTACAAGACTATTTTAAATCAACAGATTTTATGCATATAATGTTTATTTAAATATTTATAGATTTTTATATTTATTTATTTAATTATGCAAATGTTGATGTTTAACCTTTTATTAAGCCACGCGCAACAAATGTATTCATGCCACAAATTGGTATTTACACAATGTAAATTACTTTAAAAGTATTTCTTCCATGTCCATACCTGCTTTCAACTTTGCACTATTCACCATGCACTGTGTCACTTTAAAAACGAAAAAACAGCACTGCAACGATGTCAAGGCTCTTGAGGAGCTGAAACGCGTAATGTCGGCATCTAAATAAAATAAAAAACATAGCACCTATCCGGTGGTCCGTGTGTGGTGGAGAGGAATTTGATTGCCAACGGAGAGCGCGAGATATAATATATATTAATATATATATATATATATATATATATATATATATATATATATATATATATATATATATGAGTTTTCCATTAGCAAAAAACACTCCAACAGGTAATTTTGGCATAGAATGTTTGCATCTTGCTAAGGGAGTTTGCCTAATCACCTTAACCATAGAATACGTGCATAACTGTGCCAAACAATATTTATTAATACCACTAAACACAAAATTACCTTATGTGTGACTCCTTTAAGCCTAGTTCATATGTTATTCCCCCGATCATTAATATGTGGAATCAGAAACTGTTTTAATAATGGTTTAAATTTTGGAGCTTTGCTTGCTGGTACAATCACATATGGACATGTATCAGGAGGGAAGTTGACCGACATTGAGTTTACTTCATTGGCTGGAGCAGCCCCCACTATCTTGGATACCCCACACAAACCCAACCTCCCTTCCCCATATCCAACCCGATGGAATAAGTTTGGCTCTCATCTGCACAAACGAGGCCACACTCGGCTGATTTGCAAGCATACCATTTAGGAGACTTTCCTGTCGACGCAGCAGCACTGGACTCTGGTATAGTGGGCAAAGTGCTAGAAATAGTATCCATACAATGGGGTTAACTGGTGGCACCACAACCTGCTCCTGGGCAGCTGAAGATGAATTAAACTTGCATAACTGATTCAATTGCACTCAACCGTTCATAGATTTGTTCAAGACTACCCACCAGAGTCTCCAAAAATCTATTGAACAAGGCCTTCATAACGTGCACTAATTTGTCTTTTTCCAATGCCTCAGTAGACCTACAAGGGGAGTTGGTGATGGGGCATGGCTGCCTCGATTTATATCCTGCTTCAATCCCCTTCCTTTTACCCGCTGGGCCCCTAGGGGTAACGCTACGCGGTTGAGGTTGTAGCTCCTCGGACTCCAAGGAATGCGCGCACAGGAGGGGGGTTTGAAGCGCCTGTCCCCAAATCTGAATAGGTAGATGTAGCTCTTGTATCGGCAGTTGACCGCGCTGGTGAAGCCTGAAGTGCAAGGGGAGATGTAAAAGGAGGTGAAGAACGTGACAAACGACATTCAGCTAACTCAATTTCTTCATTAATAATTCCTACTGCCCTCTTTAGATACCCATCAAGAGAGGTGCTGGTACAGCTTTAGGATGACTTCCACAGGCTTGGGGTTTCCCATTTTAGAGACTGAGCACAAATTTTAAAAGAAATAACTAACAGATCTAGAGTCAATATGTAAGCAAGTTAGCCTGCTCGCTTTGAAGAAATCAGTAAAATTATGGCTATGCAGAATCCACCTAAAATTATAGCACGAGTGTTACTTTGCATGGTACAAAACACATTTCCTGGCTTTCTTACCAATAAGTCGTGGCTCTGACGTGAAATCTCTGAGAGGCACTGGAATTTTTTTCACTATATATTCACAGACTACTTCAATGTTGTACTTCAGCTGAGCAGAGATTGGAATAATTGGAGCTCCTTCTGCCACAGTGCCTGTTAAATAAGAGGTAATAAAATTATAACATTGGAATGCAAAATCCCTTGTCCAGGAAGCTAGGATATTACACACATAACACAATATATACCTTTAATATGCTTCTGTTTAGTGTTCTGAAACCTTTGGACATTCAACAAAATTTGGTGTATTTTTCTAGGTCTACATACACCATACATTTAGAAGTTTTTGTAGGAGAGGAGTAGCGCTACAGTTTTGAAATGAAAAGTCCGTCCATGTTCATAGTAATAAAGTGTGGGCTCTTTTCCCATGGACTAAGTCATGTTTGCCAGGACCGCAAACCGTGGTGGAATTTGAGCTGTTCCAGATTAACTTCAGTTACGTTAATAATTTGTATTCATCAATTTTTCTTACATTCATAATTCCAAGCAGATAAATGCTTCTTACATGCACAAAGGAGAAAAATACAAAGTACATTTAACAATAATCATGTGTGTCTTCATTGATAATCATTAATAGCTTACAGCCTTTTTTGTGGGAGAAGGCTTTACTCAAAGAAATAATCATTACGTTTTTAAGACGCACAAAAACAGTAAAATTCCCAAACTAAATTTCATAAAAATTAGAAAAAAAAACAAAATAGTCAAAATCATATCAGAGGAACCAACGTTTTCAACTTTTAAAGTGTTACATAAAAAAAGATCTAAAAAATGCAAAGTGCTTTTATGACATACCAGAGATAGAAGTGGGCAGGCTTGACCACTCACTACTGCTCTTCTTTGACTTGCCTGTTCCTAAGGCCATAGGAAGTAAACTGTTCTGACCCTGCACAATCATTTCCGGTGCTTCTATACAAGTGGGAAGCAGGTCAAACCTTAGTCTTTCCCTTGACTGACACACACAGACAGACACACACAATTCTCCTATGCCCACAAGTGGTGAGCCTATTAAAATTAGAATCCTTCCTCTTTCTACCAGTGGAAATTACGTTCAGTCAAAATCTTTCTTGTCGTCAGATCCGTCTTTACACCATATCATTATACACATGTATTCTTGGATTTTCCGCCTGGTTCCTTTGATGTCTATTTCTCCATCTTCTGTTCCTATTGACTCCTCTAGTTACACTTTTAGTAATTTATTATTCACTGCATTACTGCCAGGGACCTTCTTGAAAATCCCTAGCCTTTTTTTTCCCTTTCTCCAGGAAGGGGTTTAACCGCTCTTCAGGGAGCTAAGAATACCACCTGGGTGGACGGCGTGAGCCAGGCTGCAAGATGACCGCCACTCTGTGAAGCTCTACCCGCCGGGCGAATAATGCACTCACTATCCTGCACTTGAGCTGCCACTGACACCTTAACATCACTTCCCCGCCCGAACCTTCGCGGATCCCCCAGGCCAGGAGGTGGGGGGCTAATGGTTTGAACGTGGCTTTCCACCTTGCACTGCTGGAAAAGCACTCCAAGGCCTACTTGAACTCCCAGCTGGGCATTGGTGGGAGGCTCCCCCCCATTTTCCTGAAACCCCCCCCCCCTTCTTTTTCTGGGGCTGCGCCTTCACCCGGGCCTGCAGGTGTCCCCCAGTGTCTCTGGGTTATGGTGTCTCTGCTACAGAACACTTCTTCTGTGGGCGGAGAGTCTTTTTCTGGGTCGCAGCATGGGACTTGTTGACCCTTGAGCGCCGCAGCCCCCTGATATCACCTTCAGCATGGGGAAGACGGACAAGCAACACACTAAATTGTCATTTGACAAGAAGCACAAGTTACTAACTTGTGTAACGATATATCTGTAAGAGACAGTAGTTAGTGACAGATTCCTTACCTTAGAATTTCCCCAGGCGTCAGGCTGGATCCGGAAAGTTTTTCGTAGCAGTACCCTTGCGCGTCGGTAGGCGGCGTCGTGCGGCTCCGCGTCCGTCGTCGGGACCGCCGGGATGACGTCGCGGGCAGTACTTAGACGCCACCATGCGCGCTGACGTCAGTTCTGTACACGACTTTCCGCGCCAGGAACGCAGAGCCATGCAAGAAGCTGACATAGGTGTCTGAAAAATACTAGGGCCCTGAAAGGGATGTGCTTAACCCTAGAAATCAGTTCGCAGAACGGGGAGGATGGGTGGGCGGTAGGAATCTGTCACTAACTACTGTCTCTTACAGATATATCGTTACACAAGTTAGTAACTTGTGCATCTGAAAGAGACACGTTAGTGACAGATTCCTTACCTTAGAATAGATACCCCAGCAATACCAACCCCGGTGGTGGGTCTGCGAACAAAGATCAGACGAGGAAGTCCCGGAGAACAGAACGGCCACAGAAGCCGTCTCTCCCGACTTGGCTGTCAAGGCAGTAATGTTTGGTAAACGTGTGCAGCGAGGCCCACGTAGCTGCCTGACATATATCCTGTAACGGAACCCCGCGGCCTAAAGCCGTGGTAGCCGCCGTTGCCATGGTGGAATGGGCACGCAGCCCAACAGGAGGCTCCTTCTTAGCCAAAGAATAGCAGGCTTTGATACACATGGTGACCCAGCGGGAGATGGTCCTTTTGTGTACCGCCCGACCTTTTTTGGCGCCCACGTAGCCAACAAAGCTGGTCATCCACCCGGAACTGTTGTGTGCGGTTGATGTAAAAAGAAAGCGCACGTTTTGGGTCCAGATGGTGGAGCCTCTCCTCCTCTCTGGAAGGAGGCGGAAAGAAGGTGGGCAAAGTGATGGTCTGCCCAATGTGGAAGGCAGTAACCACCTTTGGCAAGAAGGACGGACGCGTCCGAAGAACAACCTTGTCTGGATGAACAGACAGAAAGGGGGGTTTGCATGAAAGGGCCTGGAGCTCACTCACCCGCCGAGCGGAGGTGATGGCCACCAGAAAGGCTGTCTTCAGAGTCAGAAGACGAAGAGGACAGTTATGCAGAGGCTCAAAAGGAGCGCACATTAAGAAGGTAAGGACCAAATTTAAGTCCCACTGAGGCATTATAAACGGAACAGGAGGAAAGAGGTGTGTAATGCCTTTAAGAAACCTGTTAACAATAGGGGACTTAAAAAGAGAGGGCTGATCAGGAAGCCTGAGAAAGGCCGAGATTGCACAAAGATAGCCCTTGATGGTACCCAGGGCAGAACCCCGTTGGGCCAGAGAAAGAAGGAACAGAAGAACCTCAGAAAGAGGGGCAGAGAGGGGATTCACAGCCTTTGCTGTGCACCATGCCACAAACTTGTTCCACCTGCAGGCGTATACCACCTTAGTGGAGGGACGCCTGGCTGCCAGAATCACATCACAAACTTCGGAAGGCAAGTCGAAAGGAATCAACTGCCGCCGCTCAATCTCCACACAAGCAGGTGTAGACTGGACAGGTTCGGGTGGAGGACCGTCCCCTGCTGCTGCAATAGAAGATCCTCCCGAAGAGGCAGACGGATCGGGGGATCGACGCTCATACTGAGTAGCTCGGGATACCAAACTCTTCGAGCCCAGTCCGGAGCCACAAGAATGACTTGGGCCCGGTCGCGCCGAATCTTCTTCAACACTCTGGGTAGAAGTGGTATAGGTGGAAAGGCGTACAACAGACCGCAACTCCACTCGCGACGAAAAGCGTCGCCGAGCGAGTGCCGCCTTGGAAATTCCAACGCGCAGAACTGCTGACATTGCGCGTTCTCTTCGGTGGCGAACAGATCTAACCAAGGCTCTCCCCACTGCTGAAAGAGACCTTGCGCCACCTCCGAGTGAAGACGCCATTCGTGATCCATCATGCACCTGCGGCTTTGTTCGTCCGCCCTGGCGTTCAGGGAACCTGCCAGGTGTTGAACCATCAGGAATATGCCCTGATGTTCCAGCCATGTCCAGAGGCGCAGAGCCTCCTGACATAGGGTCCACGACCCCACCCCGCCCCGTTTGTTGCAATACCACATGGCGGTGGTGTCTGAACACCTGCACTACCTTCCCTTTGACAGAGGGAAGGAATGCCTTGAGTGCAAGTCGGATCGCCCGGAGCTCCAGAAGGTTGATATGGAGCCGGGACTCCGCCGGAGACCAGAGGCCTCTGATCTCCGCCTCTCCCATGTGACCGCCCCATCCCAGAAGGGACGCGTCCGTCACAACTGTGTGCTCTGGCTGGGGAAGGGAGAGGGATCTGCCCATGACCCATTGCCGGTTCGAGAGCCACCACTGCAACATCTGGACGTGATCGGACAGGTTGCCCTGGTGCTGCACCCACTGGAACTTCAGGTCCCACTGCAGAGCCCGCATATGCCATCTGGCATGATCGACCAGCAGGATGCAGGAGGCCATGAGGCCCAGCAGCCTCGGTCATCCGTACCGAAACCCAGGATAAAGGAAGAAAGATCGGAATCATAGCCTGAATATCCCAGACTCGCCGTTCGGGAGAATAAACCCGAAACTGCGTCGTGTCCAGAACTGCTCCGATGAAAAGGAGCTGTGGAGAAGGAATCAGGTGCGACTTCGGCACGTTGATGGAGAACCCCAGCGAGTGCAGGAGTTCGGCCGATGTCTGGAGGTGGGAGACGACTGCCTGGGACGAGCCCGCCTTCAGCAGCCAGTCGTCGAGGTAGGGGAAGACTGGAACCCCTGCCCGGCGCAGATGGGCTGCGACCACCGCCATCACTTTCGTGAACACCCGAGGGGCGATGGTAAGGCCAAAAGGGAGCACTGTGAACTGAAAATGCTCGAGGCCTACCGTGAACCGCAGGTAACGCCGGTGGGCCGGCAGGACGGGGATGTGGAAATATGCGTCCTGCAAGTCCAACACTACCATCCAGTCGCCAGGGTCGAGAGCAGTCAAGACCTGAGCTAGGGTGAGCATCTTGAACCTCTGACGTTCCGGAGGTCCAAGATAGGACACATGTTCTCCTTGTCCTTTTTGTGCACCAGAAAGTAGTGGGAGTAGCAACGACGTCCTACTTCTGGGGTCGGAACGCGCTCGATGGCCCTCTTGGCCAAGAGGGCCGCAACTTCCTTTTGAAGAAGCACCAAGTGATCCCCTGACATGCGGTGGAATTGAGGTGGCATGGCTGGGGGGATGGTCACGAAGGGGCGGGAGTAGCCCCTTCGGACAATGTCCAAGACCCACCTGTCCGAGGTGATGGCACGCCAGTGGTGAAGGGGATGGCGGACCCTGCCCCCTACTGGTGTGCTGTGCACCTGAAAGGAAGGACTAGGAGGGCTTGGAGGCCGCGGACGGGGTGGGTGGCCTGACCCGCACGCTGGTTACCTGACCCGCCACGGCGGGAGCCACGTCCTCGGCCACGCGAAGACGCTTGCTGCGCGGGCCGGTGGCTGGGCAGCGGACGTGACTGGGCGCCCTTCCGTGGCCACGAAAGGGGCGAAAAGCAGACTGTTGCTGAGGGCGCACAGCAGAAAGGCCCAGGGACTTGGCTGTAGCCCGCGAGTCCTTAAAGCGCTCCAGCGCATGGTCTGCCTTTGTCCCAAAAAGACCGACTCCATCAAAGGGCATGTCCATAAGAGAGTTTTGGACATCACCCGAGAAACCAGTGGTCCTCAGCCAGGCGTGACGGCGCAGCGCCACTGTCGTCGCAAGCGATCTGCCTAGCGAGTCGGCGGTATCAAGGCCACATCTGATGGTGTACTTTGCCGCATCTCTTCCCTCCGCAATGGTGCGGGAAAGCAGTGTCTGGACCTCATCAGGACACTGGGGCGGAACTCGCGCCACCGAGTCCCACAAGGAGTGGGAATATTGGCCCAAGAGGCAAGTGGTGTTGACTGACCGCAAGCCAGCACTGGCGGAAGAAAAGACCTTCTTCCCAAATTGATCCAGGCGTTTGGATTCCCTATCCGGGGAGCGGTAGGGAAGTCGCTTTGGGAAGCAGAGGCTTGGACCACCAAGCTCTCAGGGGTGGGGTGTAGAGAGAGGAACGGGGGTCGCCCGGAGCAGGGCGATGGCGTCGGGCCACGTTCCTATCCACAGGAGCCCCTGTGGTGGGCTTGGACCAGGTGGCCAAAAGAACGTCTGAAAGCGCCTCGTTGAACGGCAGCAGTGGCTCCGAGGAGGTAGCCGCCGGCTGAAGCACTTCCGTCAGGATGTTAGTCCTGACAGCCACTGTAGGCAACTGGAGGTTTAAGGCCCCAGCTGCTCTACGCAACACCGTTGCAAAGTTTGCTCCCTCCTCCGTTGCCACGGAAGGAGGAGACAGCATGCCAGAGTCAGGGGAGGTGTCCAGTCCACTGGCATCCCCATGTTCCTCAGTCCAGTCCTGATCAAACTCACACTGCTGTGTGAGAGGGTCATCAGACCCCTCCCAGTTATCTTCGTCCTCCAATTCAGGTTCAAAATAAGGAGGAGGGTCATGTGGGACCCAAGGTCCCAGTGGCGTCGGAGCCGGCGTCGAGCGACGCCGGTCCGGCGCCATGTCCGAATCCGGAGTGAACCGGGGAACGATGCCGCACGGAGCCTCGGGCGGCGTCGGGAACGGCACCGGAGAGATCGGCGCCGGTGGAGGTGTCGTCAGGTCAACCGGCGTTGATCGGGGTTGTGGCAGCACCGGAGCCGGGGTCGAGGCCGGGGCAGGGACCGAGGCCGGTGTGACAGGCGGCGCCGGGACCGGAGTCGCCGGCGGCGCCGGAGAAACCCCATCAGGGCCCGCGGGGCCCGAAGGCGCACCGGGGGGACCTTGAGGCCCGAAGAGGCGGGCCATGGCCGACAGGAACTCCTGTATCTCGGCCGGAGTCGCCCCCGAACCCGGAGAGGACAGGTAATGCGGGGGCGGCTCCACAGGCACTCCCGGAGCCGCGGGGACGGTGCCGACAGGACCCTCAGCCGAGTCACGAGACCGGCGAGGGGAAGTCGTCGAGCGAAGACGCTTCTTTGACTTCTTATGCTTCGACTTACCGGAGGAGTGCGAAGACTTGGACCCCGACGACCGTTGAGGACTCCGCGACCGGCCCCTCGACCTCTCACGGGACTTGGTGTGGCGCGGAGCCGGCTGCCGAACCTCGAGGAGCTTTCGAGACCGCTCTCGCAAAGCCTTCGGGTGCAAGGCCCGGCAGTCGGAGCACGACTTCGTGTCGTGGTCGCGGCCGAGGCAGTAGAGGCAATCCCGATGCGGGTCTGTGATCGACATCATTCGACCACAGGCGTCGCATGGCTTGAAGCCGGGCATCCCTACCGACACCTTCAAAGTCGAGAGACTTCGAGAAAACAGTGAAAAAATCACCAAAAAACGCAGTCAAAAAATGACTAGGGGACTGCTCTTCTCGGATCTGCGCTTACTGGCGCAGAAAAAGAAAGAACTGACGTCAGCGCGCAGGGGCGGCGTCTAAGTACTGCCCGCGACGTCATCCCGGCGGTCCCGACGCCGACGACGGACGCGGAGCCGCACGACGCCGCCTACCGACACGCAAGGGTACTGCTACGCAAAAACTTTCCGGATCCAGCCTGACGCCTGGGGATATTCTAAGGTAAGGAATCTGTCACTAACATGTCTCTTTCAGATATGGCCCACTAGGCTGAGGATGAGCTGGAAGAGAGCTGGTCACCTGCCGATGGACAAGAAGCCTCGAGAGATTACATCAAAGTCCTGGAGCTTTGTGCAAATGTGCGCACCGGCCTCAAAACTATCGATTCCAAGATAGATGCGCTCACCACTTGACTGGATTGCAAGAGCCATAGCCTGGAGAAACATGATGATCGTCTAGAGCAATTGGAGCAGCGAGCCTTGGAGGATTGCACAGCGACCAATATTGAGCATCTCCTTCAGATGGACAAAGCCCTTGCGATCATCAAGGTGAAAAATGACAACCTAGAGACACAATCCAGAAGAAATAGCATTTGAGTCTTGGGACTCCCCGAGATCACCCCCATGACTGCTGTTGAGAACTACATGGAACCAAGTCTACATAATCTTTTCAGCAACCAGTTGAATGCGATCTTCTCTGTAGAAAGGGCTCACTGGCGCAGCCCATCATAGCTCGCCTAATGCACTAACAGGACTGCAACACGATCCTACGCATCGCTCGAGAAAAGGGGGAATCCATTATCAAGGTAATAAATTGTCTTTCTACCCTAACTTTCCCCAGACTGGACCAGCTGCCCGCCGAGAGTTCCTCCCTGTTAAGCGCCACCTGGCAAAAACTTCACACCCTGCTAAATTGTAAGGAACACTACTTTACTGACCCCAAGCTTGCCATGAAATTCAGCAGCAAACAAGCCCAGAGGTTGGGCGCCCATGTCTCACAGGCAGAAACCAAGTTCAGCAGTCCTCTCAGTAACAATGATTAATCTCGATCTGCTCATTTATAACTAGGCCCACACTGGGCCCTCCACCCCTTTCATGGACTGGAGAGAGAGACCAGTCTTGACATGCTGACCCCAGAATTGATTCCACCTACTTATCTTTTTGTTGATCTCCTTGGGGGATTAGGGGGATGAGGTTCTTCAACAAGTTGGGAATGCTGCAGTCACTCCTAGCTGATCAAGACCGAATTGCTATGTGGCGTGCCAGGCACCCCTGACAAGGAGGGAACGGGTTTCACACCCTCGATGGGCATGTGGTCACGTATAGATTAATGGCTGGTCACCAAACATGGAATGTCAGACATTGTGCGCACACACTGATGGACCATGCACCTGTGGCCCTAAAGTTCACTGCGATCCGGGCCCAAGCCGTGCCTTTGCGTGGAGGCTACACCCCCCTCGCCCCCATCATTCTAAGGGACACCCTGTGCAGATCAGATACAGGTAGCGATATTGCTTACTCCTATAAGCAGAACTCTGGTTCATTTTCCTCTCTCCTGTAGTCCTCTGGGAGGCATTTAAGGACAGCATGCGAGGTATTAGCATATCCAAACAGGCTGGGGTACTCCTCCATATACGCAGGTGACTGCGAGAGCTAGAGGGTGAATTGCGAGATCTTGAACTTCAATACTTTGAAATCAGCAGACGCAAGTTACTTAGTACGGTTCCGCGACAGACTGCCAGAGTGTGAGGAATGTGCTGAAAGAGAGACTTTGTTTTTACACAGGGAGGACCCTATCCACCACTACAGCGAGGGGGACAAAGACAGCAAGACCCTAGCAGCCCTACTTAAGAAAAAGTATAGCAGCTCCAATATCATGGAGCTGCAGAACGCCAAGGGGGAAGAGAGTCAAAAGGCGCCTGTCATCTTGCAGACAATGCATCAATTCCACACTGCCCTTTTACACCTCTGTTGGAGTGCCCCCTCCTGACATGTTTGCCAAATTCTTTGACTCAATTCAGCTACTCTGGTCAGATAACTGCAGCAGGCAGCTCTTAGATACCCCATTCACAACTGAGGGCATACTTCAGGTCATTAGTGCCATGCCCACGGACAAAGTCCCTGGTCTGAATGGCCTAACAACACATTCTATAAGACTTATGCAGCAGACCTTGCCCTACACCTCCTGGCAATGTATGAAGAGGCTAGAGAGACTGACCAATGGCCTCCATCGGTCCACGAGGCTCACAGTCACTATCCTAAAACCTGGAAAACAAGCTGACCTCTACGACTCCTGCAGGCCACTCTACGATTAAAGTAGATAACAAAATCCTAGCTCGCATGCTTGTGACCAATATGCTTCCCTTCCTTCCTACCATTGTTAGACCAGACCAATCAGGCTTCGTCCCTGGGCGCTCTACTGCACATAACTTGCCGAACCTCTTCTCTTTGCTTCAAATTCTATAGCCGCGACTCCCAAGGATGGCTGTTTTCCTTCATGCCACGAAGGTATTAGACTCCCTCGAATGCCCATTTCCCTTCACTCTGCTGCCACGTATTAGCTTTAGCCCCTTGTACCTGTGCTGGGTCCGCCTCCTCTATACCTCCCAGACGGTCAGGCTCCTAATCAATGGCATCACCTCTGAACCTCTATGAATACACAGAGGTACCTGACAGGGATGCCCACTTTCCCCTATATTATACGCAATTGCTATGGAACTACTAGTTGCCCAACAGCAGCAGCGTCATTCAGACAGAGGTCTCAAATGTATGGCCCGCAGGGTTGTGGTGTCCATGTATGCAGATGACATCACTGTGTACGTGCAAGACCAAGCTAAGAACCTAGTTCTAAAACTACGAAAATGTACACTTTTCGGCGCGCACACTGGCATGATGATAAATTTGTCCAAATATGTGATCTTTCCCCTAACAGAGGCCATGGGCAAATTTGATGTGGACTACCCACTGGAGTGAGCAGTGGATGCAATTAAATACCTGGGAATAATGATCTGCCAAGACTTGCCCCAACTCTGGCTTGAGAATTATGGCAGGGCCATTGTGTGGCTGGAGGAGAGGGTCTCGGTGTGGATTGACTTGCCACTCTCTTGCTGGCAGATTGGCCATTGCTAAGATGGTGGTTCTGCCAAAGTTCTTATACCTCTTCATCAATCTACCCATCCAGCTCACTAGGGCGTTTTTCACCCGACCAATACCTACTGGTGCTCTTGACGTGGGCTGGCCGACAACTATGACTTGCCTGGGAGGTATTAACCTTGCCCTTCAGTCAGGACAGGTTGAACACTCCTGACATCGAGCTATATTATTGTGCTCAGAACCAATATGCGTTCCTTTGGGTCCTCCCCACGCTATACTTCCCTCACACTGCTGTTGAGGTGGACAATGCACATCCGTGTCCGCTCACGTTAATCTGCCAGAAGTTAACTTCCCCAGGAGATTCTGTTGACACAGTCCAGGGCACGGTCACCAAAGAGCAGGAAGGTGCTGCCTCTACTCCGTTGACCTGCCACTTGCCAAAATGCTGATACTGTCTCCTACCACGAAAAAAAGGCAATACGCCAGCTGACGACCCCTGGGCTGTGGAAACTGGGTGACCCATACCCTGAGGGAGAACTATCACTTTGAGAGGTGCTGGCCACAGCAACATGCACGCCCCTGGATATTTTCCTAGATTATCGAATGTGCAGCACCTGCAAAAATGCACACCCTTCTTTTGTACAAGATCCAGACCCATTACATGCCCTACACAGTATCCTTGCCTCCCCCGCTCCCAAAAAACGAATTGCACACCTACATGCCACAATGCAAGACAAGGCTCTTGTGATGGACCCTAATGCACTGAATAGGTAGCGGGCTGACTTACCTGAGGAACTAACCAAGGAGAAATGGGAATACTGCTGCTCGCCGACAGCCGTGCTCTCACCCAAGTATAGACTATAACTTATTCATGTCAAGTTTCTCCATACAGTGCATCACTCTCCCCTTGGCCTCTTCAGAATGGGCCATCTCCCAGACTCTCACTGCTCGAGATGCAGATGTATAAATGCTGATTTCTTACACCTTGCCTGGAATTATGCAGCAATTTAGGACCACTGGACCAGATGATTGGCCACTTGTCGCTCTCCTCAAATACGCAACAGATATCCCAGCTAGCGTTCACAATCTAATAGCCATGCACTAGGGTCGCCACATCAGCCTACGGGTGACAGACTGGCTCACAGACGTATCACACAAGCAAGAAAAACTTGAAAACTACTGGGAAATGATGCCAGCAAAGTCTCACCCCAAGGACATATGGAGCCCTTTTAGCATGTACATGACAACACGAAAGGCCTAGGTGCATGATTGAAAAAGGCCCTCTGCCTAGATCTGCTAGGAAATAAGTAAGGAAATGCTTCCACAACTAACTGAACCCTTGCCCTGTTGGTCAGGCCACAACTGCTTGGTGTGGGACTATGCTAGAGTCCAAGGGATGCCCAAATTGAGCGTTATATTGATAGTCTAACACCATTAATGTACACTGAATCTATTGTGCATGTCAAATTGGAAAGGCTGTTGTATAATATACTTTTTTGATTTTTGTTAGTTATTTTTCAACTGCATTAATAAAATAAATACAAAAAATATAATAATACCTTACAGGAAGCCCAGACAAACGTAAAAAAATACTGTTCAGTCTCTCAAAATGAGAAACTACTTTTCAAAAAATCCTCTAGGTAGTTCATCAAAAACAAAATGGTTACTTAGAAGTAGCTTTGAAGCTTGGACAATTTTCTGGATTCACATGCTGTGCATTATTCTGGATTTTAGTGGTTGTGTCGGGAATTCCCTCTGTTAGTCCTTTTTCTCTTTGTTTTTGTTGTTGTGCAGCGTCAACAATCACTTGGTGTCCTTGTCTTTCCCTTTGTCAGACGCATCAGAATCTATTTATCCCTTTCAACGTTGATGATTTTCTCCAGTTGAGGCTTCACTACATTCATCCTTCTGTCCTTTTCTCCATCTTTGGAGATGCTCATTTTCAGGGAGGTGGGCGTGTCTTCTTCAAGTTGCAAAACTACTCCTAAAGGTAATTATTAGGATTATATGATTATGTAGCTGTATTATACGGCTTGCCTGCCCCCAACCCCAGAGACTGGTTTAAAATGGGTTTGAGGAAGAAAAGAGGTGTTTCAGGACTTTTTGTCCGATCTGCGTTTACTTCTATGTCCATGCAGTAATTCCTTGTGAACTTGTGTACCAAGGTGCAGCCAAGCAGATATCTTTGATGGAAACATTGGCTATAAAGGTCAGTGTGGCTCTCTTTTTACTTGTAGAACATGCTCTTGATCCCTGTGGCAGCTGGGCACCTACTGATTTGTAGCATGTTTGAATAGTTTGTACTAGCCATGTGATAGTCCCTTTTGTGACCGGCGCACCCCTCTTGTTCTGAGCGAATCATACAAAGTACTGACTAGTTTTCCAGATGTCTCTTCTATTGTGCAAGTAGTACATAACTGCCCTTCTTACATTTAAGGAGTGCAAAACTCTTTCTGCCTGTGTATTCAGGATCTGAAAGAATACTGATAGCTGGACGGTTTGGTTAACACTGAATTGGGAAATAACCTTTGGTAGGAACAATGGGGTTTTCTCATCACCACTATGTCCTTATGGATCTGCAAATATGGCTCATGTGGGGTAAGTGGCTGTAACTCACTAACCCTACTTAGGGAGGTGAGGGCTATTCAAAGCACTTTGATGTCTGGGTTCTATTTTGCGCATTGGTTCAAATGGACTAGCCATTAGTTGAGACAAAATCAGGTTCATGTTCCACAGTGGTGCAGGCACATCTCTTGGTGGGGCTATCTGCTTTCACCCTTCCTTTAATATTTTTATGACTGGTATTGTAAAAAAAAGCATGTGCCTGTGATCCCTCTGGTGTAGGAGACTATGGTTACGAGGTGCACCTTCAGAGAAGCATATGACAGACCCTTATCTAGGAGTTCAGGGAGATACTTGATCACAGTGGTCTTGTGTCCACTAATCACAATCTTTTTTCCTGCACCAGAGTATAAAGCTATTTCACTTCACCGCATAGCGCTTCCTTGTGCTAACTCTCCTGGCCTCCTTGAGTATCTCCATTAGCCTTTGTGGTAGTTTAAGGTGCCTCAATTCTATGTCCTCAGGAACCATGCTGTTAGGCTGAGGGTTGCTGGTTCTGGGCAGTATATTTGGCCTTCCTTCATGGTCAGTAGGTATAGTTGGGAGGGCATCCTTGTTACTCTGCCCCGAGTCATTCACACTCTTTCTGAAAACCAGATCCAGGTCCATAGGGCGATTGCACGTCCATCCTGGGAGTAGTTAGTCTGAATGCTAAATTGCCTTGTGAGTGCCCTTCCTTTCTGGGTCTTAGCCATCTTGTTCCTTTGTACAGGCTTCCCCTTTGGATCCCTTTTCTCCTCTGACTTCCTGTGTGATCCTGGGCAGTGCTGTACTGCTCTCTCTGTGTACGTTTTCTACCCCGTTCCCAGTCCTTGCCCAAGTCCCTGACTGTAGTCCCGGAGAGTCTCTGACAATTAGCTAGTAGGTCAGGGATCACCAGATCCTAGGTCAGGATCGCCGGGGAGACCTCCTTGTGGTGTTGGGCCACTCGAACTCGGGCCGTGGGCGTCGGGTGCAGAGTGGTGCAGACTCGCAGATTTGGCCGGAGCCAGAGTCTGTTGGTGAGCAAATCTGGTGCTCACGGGAGACAAAGTCTTGTTGGGGAAGGCAGGGCAGGTTCCCCGGGTTCTGGGGGGCTGCTGGCTGTAATACACACTGGGATTCTGCTGGAGCAGGTCGGGACAGGCCGGTAGGGCTGGGGCGAAGTCAGTTTGCATCCTCCTCTTCTACCTTTAGCACAGCTCTTCGGTACTTGTCGTCTTTCTTCTTGTCTGAGGAGGTAAGGTTCAGGGTTGCCCCTAAGCACTAAATTTAAGGGCATTTCAGGTAGGTACAGGTTGGGACCAATGGGTCCCTTCCTTGGGGTGGGTACACCCCCTATTATGCCACCCTCCAGTGGGAGGGGGGCATAGGCCTCACTCTGGTTGGCTGAGTCCCCCCCCCCCCCCCCCATCTTCAAGATGGCAGGGACTGAGTCGTGCTTCACCTCGCCTTCCCCACCTGAGGGGAGAAGTTGGCAAAGCTGGGCACACGTCTCCTCCTATCTTGGTTTTCCTGCCGATTCTCCCGCCCAAAGTGGGGGTCAGAACCAGTGGTGGCCAGTTGTTGGGAGAAGCAAATGGCTGGGTCAGCTCACAACGGCGGCAAGCCTTTGAAACTTCCCCTTCGTGGACCCTGCCCATCCTGGGGGAGGAGACTTGGCACCTCCCCCTAGGATGTACTTTGTTTTAGGACCCTGAGAGCTGGAGGCTCTCAACCTAGGATCCAGAAACATGTCTGGGGGTGGCAGCCAGCGAGCAACCCGGTCAGCCAGGATACTAGTCAGGTTGTTTTTCAGGGGGCTTCTCTAAGATGCCCTCTGAGTGCATTTTGCATTAAATTCCACACTGGCATCAGTGTGGGTTTAATGTGCTGAGAGGTTTGATATCAAACTTCCCAGTTTTCAGTAAAGCCATTATGGGTCTGTGGAGTTCGTAATGACGAACTCTCAGACCATATACTCTTTATTGCTTTACTACACTTCCAATGTGTAAGAATTGACTTAGACACTCTAGGGGTACAGGGTTCATGCACCTGTTCCCTCACCAGTGGCATAGCGCACCCAGCTAGAGGGGTGGTTGACCTATACCATAGACAGTGGGTTGTAGGCATGGCACTCGGGGATGTGTCGCATGTCGACTCTCCACTTTGTTCTGCACCAAAACATGCAGCCTGCAATGGCTGTGTGTGTCCGGGTACAGGGCCTCTAAGGTTGCACAATATGTGCCGCAGCTCTTAAAGACCTTGCCTGGTCACAGGGCCCTTGGTACCCATGGTACCTTTTACAAGGGACCTGCGTGTGGCCAGAGTTAGCAACTGGGTGTGCAACAGTACAGTTTTAGGGAAAGAACATAGGCCCTGGGTACCTGGTTGGCAGGAACCCAGGGTACACTTAGTCAAAAGAGCATCAACGTCAGGCCAAAATTGAGGGGCAACCATGCAAAAAGAGGCACTTTCCTACACAGTGCCAGTGTTTGCTTGTCAGTAGGAATGCTTTGACTTTGATTGACTTTAGCGTTGTTCCTAGAAAAATCTTTTCCCTTTGTGGTGTTGGTTGTGATTTATTCCCATTTATGAAGAAACCCAGGTTGTGTAGTGTATGTATGACCTTTTTTATAGTCCCTCTGCAGTGTGCAAATGATCTTGCTTTTACCAGCCTTTAATTCAGATAGGGTAGACGTGGATTTCCTGTCTCGATAGGAGGGCTGCGACCACGACGAGACACTTAGTGAATACTATTGCTGCTGATTTTATCCTGAGGAGCACTGTAAACTGGTAGTGTGGTCTGTTGACAATTAACTGCAGGAATTTGTGTATGATGTTCACTGGAATGTGGAGGTCCATGGTTGACATGTTGACATGTAGTCACTTTGCTGCAGGCTTGGCATTGCTTCCATTTTACCATCTTGAACTTTTGTGTCTTCGTGAATTTGTTTAAAGTGTGTAGAAGGGGGGTCGGTTTGAGGGTGTTGTCCAGTTTTGGTACCAGGAAATATGTTGAGTAGATTCAGTGGTAGTCAGGCAACAAACACACACACACACACACACACACACACACGCAAAATAAATTCACTTACCTTTGCAGCGCAACGTCCTCCATCGGGTGTCTTCCAGGAAGCTCCCGATATAGGAAACTGCACTACCCAATCCTGGCGCTGCTTTCACAGCATGAAAGCAGTGCCAGAATTGGATACAGCAGGCTCTCCCAGCGCTCCTAAGAGCAATGGAGGCCTGCACTTTCTCTAACCCAGCTAAGATAGAGAACTTTAAAATGTGCATGTCTGGCTGGCCATCCCAAGACGGCTGGCCAAAGAGACATGCGCATTTTAAAGCACAAAGATCTGTGCTGCTGCCGCTCGACAGAGCTGGTCCCGCCCTGTCCTGACACTTACTTCAGGAAGGGTTGCTGAAAAATAAAACGGTATAAAAGGCTCCTCCGCTCAAATGGAGGAGCCGCCACTGAATAGATCCATGGTCCCCTTGGTAATAATGGGACTGTACCTCCTTTATTAGATGAGCTTTTAACTCCTTGTTGCAAGGTCTTGTCCTTGGTGTTCTGTTTGGAGGTGGTCTTAACAATTCTATGCAGTATCCTTGTTGTATTTTGTTTAGGATCCATTTGTGAGAGGCCATCTTTTGCCATTTCTTGAAGAAGCTTCCGATTCTGCCCCAGTGTTGTGTTTAAAATGTTCGTGACATGGATTTTTTTTTTTTGGGGGAGTTTGTCCTGCTCCTCTTCGTGGGGTGCCTCTCCCATGGTCCTGCCCCGAATGGTCTCTCAGCGCTGGGGCGAGAAGCTGGTATGAGGGGTTACTTGGTTGTGATAACACCCGTTCGGTTGGTGTCCTTTGTGCTAGCCCCCTTGGGAGGCCTATCTGAACTGGAGACCCCATGGCCTTTGCTATGTCGCGGTCTTCTTCTTGTAGGGTCTCATCTGCTGCGAAGAGGTTGTCGCCTGCAAGGAGCATATTCAGCACTAACGCCTGTGCCTCCTGCTTGAAACAGATCCTCAATCAAGCATGCCTCCTCCGTGTTTATCTTTCACAAAGCTGTCTACTAACTGTCTCACCAGGGTCTAGGGCTGATATTAGGCAGGTTTTAGTGATGCTCTGATCTTCCTGTGTTGAGGTGTTAGGCCTTGCCTGATATTGCTGCGGGAGATGCCACATGAGCTCCTCCACTTCTTCCCAATGCTGGTGTTGGAAGCAGTTGAGAAGAGCATTTAAGTTGGCAATGCACCACTTTGTCACAGATCTCTCTGCCTTTTAGCCCACCATCTCCATTCTCCTGCTCTCTATCCAGTGGAGCCCTGTAGTAGTTGGGGTGTCCATTCTTCTGCGTGCTGTTGCATGATGCAGTCAGCACTTACATTATCCCTGATGTATGGTGGGTCTTTAGGAGAGGGCTTATATTTTTTTCCGCTCATGGTGTGACAGTCTTTCCAAAGGCTTTTCCCTTGAAGGCTCTCCGCCCTGGTCCAGCATGTTGGCAACATGGGTAGGAACTTGCCCCTTCTCTGCGTCCGCAGAATGAAACAAAATGGTTACTTACCAGGAGTAGTTTTGCGGCCTGAAGAGTATTCTGCATTAACATGGTGTGCATCTATTCCGCCATCTAGTGGTTGTGTCTGGAAACATGTTTGTCCTTCTCTTTTTTTTGTTGTGGGAGTTGTTGACCACCATTTGTTGTTAAGTTCATTCCCTGTGTGACGTCAGACGGTGCCCCGGAAATTCATGTGTATGGTAGTCATCTTCAGATTCTTTTTTCCTTTTTTTTCTCTTGACTGGTTTAGAATTTCTCTAGCCTTGAAGTGTTGCTCACCTCGCCTGTTAGCTTCTTCCCCCCCATTTCCAGGGACGCTTGTGGGTCGCATGTGAATCCAGAAAACTCTTAAGGGCTGCAAAACTATTCCTGCTGGTAAGTAACCATGTTGTTTTGAAGCATTAATTCTTTTCTGGATTCACATGCTGTGCATCTGATTACGTAGCAGTATTTCGTTCTTTGGGTAAGCTGTCCAACCTGTACTTCCTTGTTTATCTGAATGTCCACACAGTAGTGTTTCATGAAGGTGTGTGGGGATGACCAAGTCACAGCCATACAGGTGTCTCCAATGAGTACATTTGTTAGGAACGCTTGGGTTGCATCCTTCCTGGTTGAGTGTGCCCTGGGGCATGTGGGTGGAGCCTTTCACGCCCTTGTGTAGCAGGTCTGTATAGTCTCCTCTATCCATTGTGCGATCGTCCCCATGGTCACCGACGTTCCCTTGCTTGCGCTGTCAAAGGAGACTAAGAGTTGGTCCCTTTTCCACATTGTCTTAGTTTCTTGTAGATAGTACGGCTCTTCGCATGTCCAATGTGTGTAGAGCCTTCTCAGCCTGTGACTTTGGCTCCTGAAAAAAGGCGGGTAGTTGGATGCTGTGGTTGATGTTGAATTGGGATACCACCTTTATCAAGAACTGTGGGTTTGTTCGTAGGATGTCCTTGTGAATTTGAAGGTATGGTTCTGCTATACTTAAAACTTGTAGCTCATTGACTCTGCGCAAAGATGTGAAGCTATTAGGAAAGCTGTCTTTAGGGTCAAAAAGTTCAACTCCGACTTGTGCATTGGTTCAAATGGTTCAGTCATCAGTTCTGTGAGCACAGTGTTCAAGTTCTACATTGGCGTTGGTGCTGCCCTTGGTGGTGCTACTCTTTTCGATTCTTCAAGGAATCTTTCCATTACCGGGATTGTGAAGAGACTGTTCCTTGTTGTACCTCTGGGGTAGGCCACTATTGAAGTCAGGTGGACCTTTAGTGAGGCGCAGGTCAGAATGCTGTACAGGAGGTGGGTGAGGTATGTTAACACCATACCATGCTCCATCCTTGCTTCCAGCATCGTGTCCCTGAACTAGTGGATGTAGCTGCTCCACTTCTCCAAGTAGCACTTCCTAGTGCTTGGCTTTCTAGCCTACTTAAGGATTTCCATTGTCCTGATGGGTAGCCGTAGGTGTCCAAATTCTAGGTATTCAGGAGCCACGCTGCTGGTTTGAGTGAGGTTGGTTCTGGTTTGCCTTAACAGTCTTGTGTTGCTTTGATTGGAACCATCTGTACCCTGGACATCTCCAGTAGGTCTGAATACCATCTCTGTCTGGCCCACTGCGGGGATATGAGTATGAGTGACGTCCCCGGTTGTCTAGCTTTGTCCAGTACCCTTAGGATCAGAGGAATTGGCAGAAAGGCGTACGCAAACCTCCCTCACCAATCTATTGGCAGGGCATTCCCCTTGGATTGGTGGTGTGGGAATCTGAACGCGAAGTCTCGTCATTTTGCGTTTTCTGGGCTTTCAAATAGGTCTATGCTTGGTTTGCCCCACCAACATCTGAACATGCTGTCCAAAACCACCTGTTTTAGCTCCCATTCGTAAGAGGGGTTTTCTTATCTGCTTAGTGTGGTTGCCTCTGTGTTCTGCTTCCCCACGAAGTGAACTGTTACCAGGGTTGTGTTACTGTGGATTACCCATTTCCCAATCTCCTGCGCTAGTCTTAACAGTAGGAAGTACATTGTTCCACCCTGCGTTTTGAGGTAGAACATCTTTGTTGTGTTGTCCGTCTGGAGTAGTACTGTCTGCCCCTTTACACAAGCTTGGAATGCTTTCAATGCAAGGAAAACTGTCTTTAGTTGCAGATAGTTTGTGTGTTTCACGTTGTCCATAGGACTCCAGAGTCCTCTGACCTTCAGGTTGTTCATGTGCGTTGCCCAGCCTTTGTGGGATCAGTCCGTTGGTATGGTCACTGTAGGGGCTGGTTGTTTGAAAGGGTTCCATATCCTCACATTTGTCGGGTTCCACCATTCTATTTCTTTTTGCACCCCTGCTGTGACAACCATTAGATTCTCTGAGCGGCTTGTGACCATTTGTTGCAGATCCATTCCTGTATGGTGTGCCTGTGCAGTCTCGTATGTATCAATTTCATGACAGTATACACAGTCAAAGAATGCCCCTTCTTGAAGAGGCAAATTTGCTGTGCAATTGCAGTCGTTCTCTTGGGGACGGAGTATGCCCGTGCAGTTCTGGAATCCAGGGTTGCTCCCAGGAATACTTTCACCTGTTCAGTGGGGTAATGATTTTTCGTGGCTTTGTAGTGTGCAGATTACTGCTTGCATGTCTTGATGACATTTTTGCTTCAACTTGGCCTTTACTAGCCAATTGTCTAGGTATGGGTAGCCATGGATACCCTGTCTTCTCAAGTGTGCTGCCACAGCGACTAGACATTTTGTAAACCCCCTTAGTGCAGATTTTATGCCAAATGGTAGTGCTCTGAAATGGTAGTGTACCCTGCTCAAGGTGAATCTGAGATACCTCTTGAGTTTCTGGTTTATTGGTATGTGCAGGTGTAGGAGTGGTATTACCTCTTGTAGCGGTCATTTTGAAGTCTTAAGTCAGTATGAAATTGTTTAGATACAGAGGTCTAGGATCGGCCTCGGAGTCAAGTTTTGTTTTAGTACTAGGAAGTACACGGAGTAAATGCCACTGCCTGTTTCCCTTGGAGGAACCCTCTCTATGGCTCGTTTTTGGACGAGCAATTTGACAACTTTTGACAATTGTGTTAGTTCCTGTACCTTTAAGGTTTTTTTTTCCTCTTGCGGCAGTGGCATGGTGAGTTCTATCTAGTACTCATGTCTTATTATGTTTAAGATCCAGCTGTTGGAGGTGATTGGCCTCCACTCCTCGAGGAGCCCTACTATTCTTCCCCCCACTAGTTTGCTGTGGTGGGGCTGTGGGGCAAGTGAGTCACTTGCTTGTTGATTCCCCTCTTCTTAGGGACTGGCCACCTCCTCCTGGCCACCTTCGCTAGGGCTGCCTTGCTGGGTGTTGCCACTGCTGGTGTGTCGGCTGCTGTGTCACCTGCTGATCAAAGCTTTGCTGCTGGCGTTGTTGGTTTGCTGGAAAGTCTGCACTGCCTGTTGATCTGGCAGCCGCGCCTCCTCTATTAAAGGACCCTTTGTACTGCAGTGCCTCCATGGTCTTCGCTGTGTCATTGTCCTTTATTTGTTGCTGCACTTCATCCACTGCCTGTCCGAAATGAACCTCACCCGTGAAAGGCATATTGATCACCAAAGCCTGTATCTCCGATTTGAAGCCTGAGACCCTCGGCCAGGCGTGTCTCCTGAGTGTGGTTCATGTGACATCTGTCTGCAGGCTGTGTCCGCCGTATCCAGCGTAGATTTGAGGCAGGAGTTAATGATGTTTTTTTCCTGCTGCACAACTGCTTTGGCTCGGTTCCTGAACTCCTCTGGAAGGTGTTGCATCGGCCCATCAATCTCATCCCACTGCTGGTGCCACAGCAGTTGAGGAGCGCACTGGAGTTGGCTATCCTTCATTGTGTGGCAGCCTCTCTTGCCATCTCCCTGCCTATCAGATCCAGTCTCTTACTTTCCTTCTCTAGTGGTGTTCCCACTGATGTGGGAGCGCTGGTTCCTCTTACCTTGTGGCCGCCAGGATCATGAAATCCACTGGGACGTTCCCCTTGATGTATTGGAGTTACTGTGTGGAATGTTTGTACCTCTTTTCCACATGAGATGTTATAGCTCTTGCTGGTTCTCTGAAAGCTTCTTACCTTGATCAAGGATGCTGGGGAGCATGGACAGATGAAGATTTGCTTTCTGGGAGGGCATCCGGGTTTCCAGATGGAAGAAAGTCTTCCTTCCCTTCCTACAATTGGACAGCATGTGTCTGCTGCCCTTTGGATTCTGCTATTGTACAAGGACAGGTTGTCTTGGGGGAAAAGGCTGCAATGGGCATTGTGAGGAAAAGGGGTGTATAATATGGTATGGTTGTGCGACCTTACTGTGTAGTACAGTTACCAACCCCTTTAGGTCCAGTAGGTTTCGTCTGTAAAACTCTCAGCTCAACCCTGGGTAGCTATGGCACTGAAAACCAAGGCTTACACAGAGCAACAAGTGTTGAGCATTTAAATAGCACCAAAACAATTGAAGAAATCGACATGACACTTAAGAAATCCAACACCAATTTATAAAAAAATCAACTGTATTTTTATAAGAATTTAGCCACAAGAACGAAAAAGATTCACCGGATGGTTCCTGAGATACAGATTTTACAAGCAATAAAAAATTCAAACAAATTTCACTCAACCACGAACAAACCTTGGGAAAGTCAATGAACTGGACACTTAGATATGTTTTCAAGGAAAACTTCGGCAACTGTCAATGTAGTCAGTTACAAGTACTTGGGGCGACCAACTCCGGTCAGGGTGGCCAGCAAGGTCCTCAAGAACTGCCATCTTTACAAGGGAATCAGTCCTTCAGCAGTTTCAGGTACTTTATCCACACTGCAATGGATTCCTATGGAGTGGTCCTGATGCAAGGGATGAAGAATGCTGAAGATGCTCTCGGGATGCTTTGGATTCGACCCGGTCGGCGGAAGTCTTCCTGCAGGGATTCCTCGGTCCACGAAGCTGATGAGGGGCTCCTGGTTGCAGGGTCGACGTTCCACAAAGTCCTAGTCAGTCTGGCCGCAGTCCAGTAGCCACGTCTCTTCAGGAGGGCAGAAAGCGGTCTCGTGGAGCAGGCTCCAAGTGTGCCCAGGAAAGCACAGGAGCTTTAAAGGCAACAAAGTGGCAGCTTTGCTAAAGGTGCACACTGCAACAAGTTACATTAATTTCGACGCAATATACCAGTTGGGCTTAATGTAAGGAGTTATTGGACACCTTGGAGTGCCCACTTTGGTTGCAACGTTCAGGAGTTAGCACAACTGAGGGATCAGCGTGTACTCCTGTACTCACCAACTAGGCAACCAAGTATTTCCATAGCAAAAATGGTTGGTTCCCGTTTTACTGTCTGGGCATGTAAAGTGCATGTACTACCTGTGTCCTATGTTGCACCTTGCCTTTAGGGCTCGGTAGGCCTGCCAGAGGGATGACTTGCACAGATGTCCAAGGGAAGTGGTGGCTTTGCCACTGCTTTCAAAGGCAAAGTCGTGCTAGCAGTGCACGACTGCTCTGCCAGTCTGCAGTGGCAGACTGAGGGGCTAGTTTTACTAGGGGGACCTCCAGGGTGGCACCATCAGTGCTGCAAGCCCTGAGGGAACCCTTTAACTTGCATGCCCTGTGTACAAGGGTACCATTTACTAGTGACTTACAGGTAAGCTGGTCATCTCCAATTGGGTATAGCCAATTTGACACTTTAGGGTCGGGCACTAGCACTGAGATCTGGTTAGCAGGCCTCAGTGCACTCGAGTCGGAAAACCAGCAGCATCAGTTGAAAAACTTGGGGGTGACCATACAAAAGGAAGCATTTCTTTACAGGTATTTATTCGTACCCTCCTTGCACGACTCGGCGTCGAGTCATTCCATGTGTCCTCGAACTGGCCGCGTTCCTTGAACGTTGCAGCCTCATCGTCCTTGAACTCTAAGAACTCCTCCAGTGGCTCCAAGGTAGAGAGGGCCTCGATGTCTGCCTGGTCGTCCTCTGCAGACCCTGAATGTCTTGATGGGATGCAAAACTTCCTAAGGGATTCATCCAACTCCTTCCTCAACTGGAGATGGGCTGCCATTTTGGCACTGAAACATCTTTTTTTCTGCTCGGCCTCCAGCATCCTTTGATCGGCATCGAGTAGGCGGGGGGCGTCTTCCTTTCAGCATCAGCAGCTCCCTTGCCTTCATGTATTTGCTCTTTTCCTTTGCTTCATCTTGAGCGCCTGCTTGCGTTGAGGATTCGTTGAAGGTGCCCCATCGGTGTCCCTGGGTCAGGACCCGTGTGGTTCCTTATGGTTGTGCTGACCTTCAGGCGCCAGGCGTTTTAACGCTGAGACTACTTTCGAGGACTTGGAGACCTGGTGGTCAACTGGTTTGACAGTTTTGTGTTTTTGTGGCGTTGCGTCCTCGACTTAGTCATTGTCTCTGATGGGGTTTCTTCTGTTTTTCTGCACTTTTCCGTACAAAACTCAATGAAAAAAACGTTGATAGAAAAAAAAAAAAAAAAAAATTTACATCTTCGCTCTGCTTCCAGACTCAACGGCGGAAAAGACATGAAGATGGTGATTCGCCCCCTCTAGGAAAAATAGTTATGAAGAAAAGCAAAGAATCTAAAGAAAAGTTCGCAAATTTCGCAAAATTGAGAATCAGAAGCAATATCAGCAATCAATGCTATTGTTTGTTTTTATTGTCTCCCTAACCAAGCATTGGCAAATTCAATACTTCGCCTATGCAAAAGCTATTGGCTTTGTGAATGTGTTTAAGCCATGGTGTACACCAGAGTGGCTGCTATTCAGCATGGCTAAAGGTTAGTGCGGCTGAGCGGGGAGGCCAAGAGTGGAGTCGAGCGGGGAGGCCAAGAGTGGAGTCGAGCGGGGAGGCCAAGAGTGGAGTCGAGCGGGGAGGCCAAGAGTGGAGTAAAGTAGAGCGGCGCAGAGTAAAGTAGAGCGGCGCAGAGTAAAGTAGAGCGGCGCAGAGTAAAGTAGAGCGGCGCAGAGTAAAGTAGAGCGGCGCAGAGTAAATTAGAGCGGCGCAGAGTAAAGTGGCGGGCGCCGAGCAGAGTGGCGCAGAGTAGAGGGGTGCAGAGTGGCACAGAGGGGCGCAGAGTGGAAGTATGCATGGGTGTGGTAGTGCACTACCATTAGACAACACATTTTCATTTGATATCGCGCTCTAACAATATTGTGTGGAAATGGCATCACCTAGTGATTTGTTTTGATCTTAATCAAATATTTGTTTCCACCACACTTCATAATTACAGAATAATGTGTTTCTTTTGTCCTTTAACCTTTGATATATTCTGAAATATTTGCATAGTTTATTTACAGACATTTACATTTCATGTGCTAGAAAAAAAGCCTTTTCTTTCACACCGCCAGATGGTCAGAAAAATCCTCTCACTTTGAATTCAGAGAAAGAGAATTAAACACCAAGCTCCTCGGAAAACAAAGCATGACATTGTGTTTGAACGCACAGTAAATGTGACGAGATAACGAAATGTAAAGGCCTGTTTACATAAAGCGAGTACTAGTGGAAGAATTCAGTAAACTGGCTATGCTTCACAGGAGAGACAGAAATTCTGGACAGCCTAAAACAAATAAAGCCGGCAAATACAAAGCAAGCAAATGCGAGTTACAAACCACAAGCCAATGGTAAGCCATGGGAGGAATGCATTCCCATGGAATCTTTCAGAATGTCCCTAAGAAGTCTTTGCAAGCCAGTAGGCCTCAACCTAAAAGGATAATTTCTTACTAAATTAAATATCATTGAAATATAAGGTCACCAACCCAGTATAATCAGAAATGGAACGAATACTAATCAATGAAATAGCAAATAAATGTAGGTGGCTGCCCAGTTCTAGCTATGTTACACCAGAGTCCAACATAAAGAAGCGACAAACAATATTGAATCAAAAAACGTAAATTGCTAGAAAAAGTGTCTTTCACAGTGTTGGTGAAGAACAAATTGTCCACAGTGAGCTAAGATGTACACTTGTTCTGGGCGATTCAACATAAATAGCCATCCGCCATGATCTCCCGAGCCTCAAATGTATCATGACATGTAACTACAAAACAGGTATTATGGATTTGGACACTGACTACCATTACAAGGATTGTGAACTGCAGTACTACTAGCTATTTCCACAAAACAGTTTGCCACAGATTTCTGTCATAGAGCTCATATAATGCCAAAACGAGTATATTTGACCCAAGAGAAGTGAACACAGTGATTGGGTTTCACTTACGATTCTTCGCTTCCTCAAATGGATCCTTTACAGTAACATCCCACCTCATGCCAAGCATCAGAAATACATCTGGCGTGTTTTTATCATATGCCTTGGATATTAAATCACATTATCTTTAAATAAACCAACTCATCTGGGGAAAGAGAATAGAATGAACACTGTACTCTTGTTCAAAGTTTTGGTACACATTCCTTATAATATTAGAAGTGGTTTCAAATGCCTCACTTTTAATATATCATTCATCGATGAAGCTCGCTAGTGATGCACTTTTTTCAATGGTTTTACTCATGACATCAGCTCTGAAATATTTACCCAAGATCAATCTTAACAAGGATCTGGAAATAATATGGTTTTTGGTCCGTTTGTTAGGCGGTCTACGTAAGCTTTTTTTTTTTTTAGTTTTTCACTATCTTACCATATCGCATGTTTTAGTCACAGGGACTTCGGCAAGCTAGCACCAAATGCAATGCAATCAATTATTAATCCACAACAGCTTTCCACCAGTCAGAATCTCAATAACTAATACTGGTCAAGGTAAACAAAAGTTAGAGCTGTACAAGGGATAGCTACATATCTTACCTTGCACAAATGCCAGGATCTGTTCATACTGTTCCTTTGCCTGACTTTCCTTGACGAGATCAATTTTGTTTTGTAGGATTAAAATGTGTTTCAATTTCATGATTTCTATGGCAGCTAGATGTTCCGAAGTCTGGGGCTGCGGACAGGACTCATTACCAGCTAAAAGTGATAAGTGCAAGCAAAATAAAATTAAACAAGGACATGCATCTTTTTAATCTCATGTAACAAAATCAAAAGGTTTTTTTTTTTTTTTTTTTTTTTTTAAAGTCCACATTTTTGCTACAAATCTACAATACAGCCTTTATGGTCAATAGGCAGAGCACAAGAGCCCTTAGTGCAATTCCATTATGAGAGATTTACCTAAATCACTGCTTCGCTTAAGTTGCTTGGCTCCTTCTCCAAAAGGCTTTGAGGCTACTCTAGCCAACAACTCACCCAATACCTTGAAACATTGGCAACAATGAAGTTACTAAATGGCAAAAATTGGCACCGACAACCACAGAGATCTGGCCCTAAAGCTTTATGCCACAAAGAAATGAGCACACAAGCAAAACAAAACATATTAATTGTACCTATAAGCAAAAGAGCTGCATCCATGACTGCTGCACCGTTCAACATGGTAGCCATCAAAATGTCGTGGCCTGGGCAATCTACAAAGGAGACATGACTGGAAAAGGGAGAAAAACATTACGGAACCATGATTTAGCAGCCAATCCTCAAATGAGGGTATGAACAATTAAGAGCAATTAGTGGGAATACTAATTCTTCAATAATGTTATTATCACATGCTAGAACAGTCTTTCACTCCCAACCTTAGCTTACTCTGCATACTACTGCTGTTCCCCTTTCCAAACCATTTTAACTAGGTCTCATCAATCTCACTTTCTCGACCACCCTTCTCTTTCCAGTCTATTCTGCTGCTCATAGTGTGTCTGTGCCCATCTCAACCTTTATATGCACCCCATCTCTATCTTGCTGTTTCTCAGTGCCCGTCTTAATCTCTCCCTGCACATTACTTTCTCTCTAGATAGTTTTTCTCTATCCCCACCCATGTCTCCTTTCTCTGTGCATGTCGCTCTCTCGCTCTGCCTCAGTCGCCCTCCCGCTCGCTCTGCCTCAGTCGCCCTCTCGCTCTGCCTCAGTCGCCCTCTCGCTCTGCCTCCGTCGCCCTCTCGCTCTCTCCGTCGCCCTCTCGCTCTGCCTCAGTCGCCCTCTCGCTGCCTCCGTCGCCCTCTCGCTCTCTCCGTCGCCCTCTCGCTCTCTCCGTCGCCCTCTCGCTCTCTCCGTCGCCCTCTCGCTCTCTCCGTCGCCCTCTCGCTCTCTCAGTCGCCCTCTCGCTCTCTCCGTCGCCCTCTCGCTCTCTCCGTCGCCCTCTCGCTCTCTCCGTCGCCCTCTCGCTCTCTCCGTCGCCCTCTCGCTCTCTCCGTCGCCCTCTCGCTCTCTCCGTCGCCCTCTCGCTCTCTCAGTCGCCTCTCGCTCTGCCTCAGTCGCCCTCTCGCTCTGCCTCAGTCGCCTCTCTCGCTCTCTCCGTCGCTCCTCTCGCTCTCTCCGCCGCTCTCTCGCTCTCTCCGTCGCTCTCTCGCTTCTCCGTCGCTCTCTCGCTTTCTCCGCTCGCTTCTCTCGCTCTCTCCGCCGCTCTCTCGCTTTCTCGTCGCTCTCTCGCTTCTCTCCGTCGCTCTCTTCGCTCTCTCCGTCGCTCTCTTCGCTCTCTCCGTCGCTCTCTCGCTTTCTCGCCGCCTCTCGCTTTCTCCGTCGCTCTCTCGCTCTCTCCGTCGCTCTCTCGCTCTCCGCCGCTCTCTGCCGCTCTCTCCGCTCGCCTCTCGCTTTCTCCGCCGCTTCTCGCTCTCTCGTCGCTCTCTCGCTCTCTCCGCCGCTCTCTCGCTTTCTCCGCCGCTTCTCTCGCTCTTCCGCCGCCGCTCTCTCGCTCTCCGCCGCTCACTCTCTCTCGCCTGCCGCCTACTCTCTCCGCCTCCGTCGCCACTCTTCCGCTCTGCCGCTCACTCTCTCCGCCTCCGTCGCCCACTCTCTCCGCCTCCGTCGCTCACTCTCCGCCTCGTCGCTCACTCTCTCGCCTCGCCGCCACTCTTCCGCTCTGCCGCTCACTCTCTCCGCCTCCGTCGCCCACTCTCTCCGCCTCCGTCGCCCACTCTCTCCGCCTCCGCCGCCCACTCTCTCCGCCTCCGTCGCCCACTCTCTCCGCCTCCGTCGCCCACTCTCTCCGCCTCCGTCGCCCACTCTCTCTGCCTCCGTCGCCCACTCTCTCTGCCTCCGTCGCCCACTCTCTCTGCCTCCGTCGCCCACTCTCTCTGCCTCCGTCGCCCACTCTCTCTGCCTCCGTCGCCCACTCTCTCTGCCTCCGTCGCCCACTCTCTCTGCCTCCGTCGCCCACTCTCTCTCTCTCTCCGCCTCCGTCGCCCTCTCTCTCTCTCTGCCTCCTGACTGACTGGTCTCCTGTTCACAGCACAGGAACACAACGCTGAAGAAGCCTGCTGGGGCAAGTTGCAGCCCAAAGTCTTCAAACCACTACCACTGCCGCCATGCAGCACCCAGGACAAAGACCCAATGCACAAAGTTGCACCAGAGTTCGCTGAGCCCGGGAGTTCTGTTGGAGAATTGCTGGGACCCTCAGAATGCAAGTTATCGACCCAGGAAGGATAGGCCTGTGATGCCAACGGGTGACTGGTAGTCCAGTGGCGACTAGACTTCAGACAGACCGGAGGAGACTTCGTAGGACGTCGACCTTGCAACCAGGACCCCTCACCATCTTCATGGACCAAGGACACCCTGCAGGAAGACCTCCATTGAACGTGTTGCATCCACAGCCTCCTTAGAGCATCTTCAGTATCCTTCATCCCCAGCATCAGTACCACTCCATAGGAGTCCATTGCAATCACCTCTCACTCTCCCTCCGTGCAACCACCTCTCACTCTCCCCTCCGTGCAACCACCTCTCACTCCCCCTCCGTGCAACCACCTCTCACTCCCCCTCCGTGCAACCACCTCTCACCCCCCCTCCGTGCAACCACCTCTCACTCCCCCTCCGTGCAACCACCTCTCACTCCCCCTCCGTGCAACCACCTCTCACTCCCCCTCCGTGCAACCACCTCTCACTCCCCCTCCGTGCAACCACCTCTCACTCCCCCTCCGTGCAACCACCTCACTCCCCCTCCGTGCAACCACCTCACTCCCCCTCCGTGCAACCACCTCACTCCCCCTCCGTGCAACCACCTCACTCCCCCTCCGTGCAACCACCTCTCACTCCCCCCCGCTCCGTGCAACCACCTCTCACTCCCCCCTCCGTGCAACCACCTCTCACTCCCCCTCCGTGCAACCACCTCTCACTCCCCCTCCGTGCAACCACCTCACTCCCCCCTCCGTGCAACCACCTCTCACTCCCCCTCCGTGCAACCACCTCTACTCCCCCTCCGTGCAACCACCTCTCACTCCCCCTCCGTGCAACCACCTCTCACTCCCCCCTCCGTGCAACCACCTCACTCCCCCTCCGTGCAACCACCTCTCACTCCCCCTCCGTGCAACCACCTCTCACTCCCCCTCCGTGCAACCACCTCTCACTCCCCCTCCGTGCAACCACCTCTCACTCCCCCTCCGTGCAACCACCTCTCACTCCCCCTCCGTGCAACCACCTCTCACTCCCCCTCCGTGCAACCACCTCTCACTCCCCCTCCGTGCAACCACCTCTCACTCCCCCTCCGTGCAACCACCTCTCACTCCCCCTCCGTGCAACCACCTCTCACTCCCCCTCCGTGCAACCACCTCTCACTCCCCCTCCGTGCAACCACCTCTCACTCCCCCTCCGTGCAACCACCTCTCACTCCCCCTCCGTGCAACCACCTCTCACTCCCCCTCCGTGCAACCACCTCTCACTCCCCCCCTCCGTGCAACCACCTCTCACTCCCCCTCCGTGCAACCACCTCTCACTCCCCCCTCCGTGCAACCACCTCTCACTCCCCCTCCGTGCAACCACCTCTCACTCCCCCTCCGTGCAACCACCTCTCACTCCCCCTCCGTGCAACCACCTCTCACTTCCCCCTCCGTGCAACCACCTCTCACTCCCCCTCCGTGCAACCACCTCTCACTCCCCCCTCCGTGCAACCACCTCTCACTCCCCCTCCGTGCAACCACCTCTCACTCCCCCTCCGTGCAACCACCTCTCACTCCCCCTCCGTGCAACCACCTCTCACTCCCCCTCCGTGCAACCACCTCTCACTCCCCCTCCGTGCAACCACCTCTCACTCCCCCTCCGTGCAACCACCTCTCACTCCCCTCCGTGCAACCACCTCTCACTCCCCCTCCGTGCAACCACCTCTCACTCCCCCTCCGTGCAACCACCTCTCACTCCCCCTCCGTGCAACCACCTCTCACTCCCCCTCCGTGCAACCACCTCTCACTCCCCCTCCGTGCAACCACCTCTCACTCCCCCTCCGTGCAACCACCTCTCACTCCCCTCCGTGCAACCACCTCTCACTCCCCTCCGTGCAACCACCTCTCACTCCCCTCCGTGCAACCACCTCTCACTCCCCCTCCGTGCAACCACCTCTCACTCCCCTCCGTGCAACCACCTCTCACTCCCCTCCGTGCAACCACCTCTCACTCCCCTCCGTGCAACCACCTCTCACTCTCCCTCCGTGCAACCACCAGGGCCGGACTGGCCATAGCGGGAACCGGGCATTTCCCCGGTGGGCCACCAGGGTGGGGGCCGGTTTTGGGCCCCTGGGGGCCGTTTTTGTTACAGGGCCGTTTTTGCAGCATAGCTGCAATATCGGTCCCTGTAACAAAACCAGCCGAAACCGACCCTGGCAAACAGCTCAGCCGCACCCCCACCCCCAAGGGGGCCGGCCGAGCACTTTGCCAGGGCCGGTTTTGGTTCCCAGTCCTGCCCTGGCGATCACCTCTCACTCTCCCTCCGTGCAACCACCTCTCACGTGCAACCACCTCTCACTCTCCCTCCGTGCAACCACCTCTCACTCTCCCTCCGTGCAACCACCTCTCACTCTCCCTCCGTGCAACCACCTCTCACTCTCCCTCCGTGCAACCACCTCTCACTCTCCCTCCGTGCAACCACCTCTCTCTCTCCCTCCGTGCAACCACCTCTCTCTCTCCCTCCGTGCAACCACCTCTCACTCTCCCTCCGTGCAACCACCTCTCACTCTCCCTCCGTGCAACCACCTCTCACTCTCCCTCCGTGCAACCACCTCTCACTCTCCCTCCGTGCAACCACCTCACTCTCCCTCCGTGCAACCACCTCTCACTCTCCCTCCGTGCAACCACCTCTCACTCTCCCTCCGTGCAACCACCTCTCACTCTCCCTCCGTGCAACCACCTCTCACTCTCCCTCCGTGCAACCACCTCTCACTCTCCCTCCGTGCAACCACCTCTCACTCTCCCTCCGTGCAACCACCTCTCACTCTCCCTCCGTGCAACCACCTCTCACTCTCCCTCCGTGCAACCACCTCTCTCTCCCTCCGTGCAACCACCTCTCACTCTCCCTCCGTGCAACCACCTCTCACTCTCCCTCCGTGCAACCACCTCTCACTCTCCCTCCGTGCAACCACCTCTCACTCTCCCTCCGTGCAACCACCTCTCACTCTCCCTCCGTGCAACCACCTCCTCACTCTCCCTCCGTGCAACCACCTCTCACTCTCCCCTCCGTGCAACCACCTCTCACTCTCCCCTCCGTGCAACCACCTCTCACTCTCCCTCCGTGCAACCACCTCTCACTCTCCCCTCCGTGCAACCACCTCTCACTCTCCCCTCCGTGCAACCACCTCTCACTCCCCCTCCGTGCAACCACCTCTCACTCCCCCTCCGTGCAACCACCTCTCACTCCCCCTCCGTGCAACCACCTCTCACTCCCTCCGTGCAACCACCTCTCACTCCCCCTCCGTGCAACCACCTCTCACTCCCCCTCCGTGCAACCACCTCTCACTCCCCCTCCGTGCAACCACCTCTCACTCCCCCCTCCGTGCAACCACCTCACTCCCCCCCTCCGTGCAACCACCTCTCACTCCCCCCTCCGTGCAACCACCTCTCACTCCCCCCTCCGTGCAACCACCTCTCACTCCCCCCCTCCGTGCAACCACCTCTCACTCCCCCTCCGTGCAACCACCTCTCACTCCCCCTCCGTGCAACCACCTCTCACTCCCCCCCTCCGTGCAACCACCTCTCACTCCCCCTCCGTGCAACCACCTCACTCCCCCTCCGTGCAACCACCTCTCACTCCCCCTCCGTGCAACCACCTCTCACTCCCCTCCGTGCAACCACCTCTCACTCCCCTCCGTGCAACCACCTCTCACTCCCCCTCCGTGCAACCACCTCTCACTCCCCTCCGTGCAACCACCTCTCACTCCCCTCCGTGCAACCACCTCTCACTCCCCCTCCGTGCAACCACCTCTCACTCCCCTCCGTGCAACCACCTCTCACTCCCCCTCCGTGCAACCACCTCTCACTCCCCTCCGTGCAACCACCTCTCACTCCCCCTCCGTGCAACCACCTCTCACTCCCCTCCGTGCAACCACCTCTCACTCCCCTCCGTGCAACCACCTCTCACTCCCCTCCGTGCAACCACCTCACTCCCCCTCCGTGCAACCACCCTCACTCCCCCTCCGTGCAACCACCTCTCACTCCCCTCCGTGCAACCACCTCTCACTCCCCTCCGTGCAACCACCTCTCACTCCCCCTCCGTGCAACCACCTCTCACTCCCCCTCCGTGCAACCACCTCTCACTCCCCCTCCGTGCAACCACCTCTCACTCCCCCTCCGTGCAACCACCTCTCACTCTCCCTCCGTGCAACCACCAGGGCCGGACTGGCCATAGCGGGAACCGGGCATTTCCCCGGTGGGCCACCAGGGTGGGGGCCGGTTTTGGGCCCCTGGGGGCCATTTTTGTTACAGGGCCGTTTTTGCAGCATAGCTGCAATATCGGTCCCTGTAACAAAACCAGCCGAAACCGACCCTGGCAAACAGCTCAGCCGCACCCCCACCCCCAAGGGGGCCGGCCGAGCACTTTGCCAGGGCCGGTTTTGGTTCCCAGTCCTGCCCTGGCGATCACCTCTCACTCTCCCTCCGTGCAACCACCTCTCACTCTCCCTCCGTGCAACCACCTCTCACTCTCCCTCCGTGCAACCACCTCTCACTCTCCCTCCGTGCAACCACCTCTCACTCTCCCTCCGTGCAACCACCTCTCACTCTCCCTCCGTGCAACCACCTCTCACTCTCCCTCCGTGCAACCACCTCTCACTCTCCCTCCGTGCAACCACCTCTCACTCTCCCTCCGTGCAACCACCTCTCACTCTCCCTCCGTGCAACCACCTCTCACTCTCCCTCCGTGCAACCACCTCTCACTCTCCCTCCGTGCAACCACCTCTCACTCTCCCTCCGTGCAACCACCTCTCACTCTCCCTCCGTGCAACCACCTCTCTCCCCCTCCGTGCAACCACCTCTCACTCTCCCCTCCGTGCAACCACCTCTCACTCTCCCCCTCCGTGCAACCACCTCTCACTCTCCCCTCCGTGCAACCACCTCTCACTCTCCCCCTCCGTGCAACCACCTCTCACTCTCCCCTCCGTGCAACCACCTCTCACTCTCCCCTCCGTGCAACCACCTCTCACTCTCCCCCTCCGTGCAACCACCTCTCACTCTCCCCTCCGTGCAACCACCTCTCACTCTCCCCCTCCGTGCAACCACCTCTCACTCTCCCCTCCGTGCAACCACCTCTCACTCTCCCCCTCCGTGCAACCACCTCTCACTCTCCCCCTCCGTGCAACCACCTCTCACTCTCCCCCTCCGTGCAACCACCTCTCACTCTCCCCCTCCGTGCAACCACCTCTCACTCTCCCCCTCCGTGCAACCACCTCTCACTCTCCCCCTCCGTGCAACCACCTCTCACTCTCCCCCTCCGTGCAACCACCTCTCACTCTCCCCTCCGTGCAACCACCTCTCACTCTCCCCCCTCCGTGCAACCACCTCTCACTCTCCCCTCCGTGCAACCACCTCTCACTCTCCCCCTCCGTGCAACCACCTCTCACTCTCCCCCTCCGTGCAACCACCTCTCACTCTCCCCCTCCGTGCAACCACCTCTCACTCTCCCCCTCCGTGCAACCACCTCTCACTCTCCCCCTCCGTGCAACCACCTCTCACTCTCCCCCTCCGTGCAACCACCTCTCACTCTCCCCCTCCGTGCAACCACCTCTCACTCTCCCCCTCCGTGCAACCACCTCTCACTCTCCCCTCCGTGCAACCACCTCTCACTCCCCCCTCCGTGCAACCACCTCTCACTCCCCCTCCGTGCAACCACCTCTCACTCCCCCCTCCGTGCAACCACCTCTCACTCCCCCCTCCGTGCAACCACCTCCTCACTCCCCCTCCGTGCAACCACCTCTCACTCCCCCTCCGTGCAACCACCTCTCACTCCCCCCCTCCGTGCAACCACCTCTCACTCCCCCCTCCCGTGCAACCACCTCTCACTCCCCCTCCCGTGCAACCACCTCTCACTCCCCCCCTCCGTGCAACCACCTCTCACTCCCCCCTCCGTGCAACCACCTCTCACTCCCCCCTCCGTGCAACCACCTCTCACTCCCCCCCTCCGTGCAACCACCTCTCACTCCCCCTCCGTGCAACCACCTCTCACTCCCCCTCCGTGCAACCACCTCTCACTCCCCTCCGTGCAACCACCTCTCACTCCCCCTCCGTGCAACCACCTCTCACTCCCCCTCCGTGCAACCACCTCTCACTCCCCCTCCGTGCAACCACCTCTCACTCCCCCCTCCGTGCAACCACCTCTCACTCCCCCTCCGTGCAACCACCTCTCACTCCCCCCCTCCGTGCAACCACCTCTCACTCCCCCTCCGTGCAACCACCTCTCACTCCCCCTCCGTGCAACCACCTCTCACTCCCCCTCCGTGCAACCACCTCTCACTCCCCCTCCGTGCAACCACCTCTCACTCCCCTCCGTGCAACCACCTCTCACTCCCCCTCCGTGCAACCACCTCTCACTCCCCCCTCCGTGCAACCACCTCTCACTCCCCCTCCGTGCAACCACCTCTCACTCCCCCCTCCGTGCAACCACCTCTCACTCCCCCTCCGTGCAACCACCTCTCACTCCCCTCCGTGCAACCACCTCTCACTCCCCTCCGTGCAACCACCTCTCACTCCCCCTCCGTGCAACCACCTCTCACTCCCCCCTCCGTGCAACCACCTCTCACTCCCCCTCCGTGCAACCACCTCTCACTCCCCCTCCGTGCAACCACCTCTCACTCCCCCTCCGTGCAACCACCTCTCACTCCCCTCCGTGCAACCACCTCTCACTCCCCCTCCGTGCAACCACCTCTCACTCCCCTCCGTGCAACCACCTCTCACTCCCCCTCCGTGCAACCACCTCTCACTCCCCCTCCGTGCAACCACCTCTCACTCTCCCCTCCGTGCAACCACCTCTCACTCTCCCCTCCGTGCAACCACCTCTCACTCTCCCCTCCGTGCAACCACCTCTCACTCTCCCCTCCGTGCAACCACCTCTCACTCTCCCCTCCGTGCAACCACCTCTCACTCTCCCCTCCGTGCAACCACCTCTCACTCTCCCCCTCCGTGCAACCACCTCTCACTCTCCCCTCCGTGCAACCACCTCTCACTCTCCCCTCCGTGCAACCACCTCTCACTCTCCCCCTCCGTGCAACCACCTCTCACTCTCCCCCTCCGTGCAACCACCTCTCACTCTCCCCCTCCGTGCAACCACCTCTCACTCTCCCCCTCCGTGCAACCACCTCTCACTCTCCCCCTCCGTGCAACCACCTCTCACTCTCCCCTCCGTGCAACCACCTCTCACTCTCCCCCTCCGTGCAACCACCTCTCACTCTCCCCCTCCGTGCAACCACCTCTCACTCTCCCCTCCGTGCAACCACCTCTCACTCTCCCCTCCGTGCAACCACCTCTCACTCTCCCCTCCGTGCAACCACCTCTCACTCCCCCTCCGTGCAACCACCTCTCACTCTCCCCCTCCGTGCAACCACCTCTCACTCCCCCTCCGTGCAACCACCTCTCACTCTCCCCCCTCCGTGCAACCACCTCTCACTCCCCCCCCTCCGTGCAACCACCTCTCACTCCCCCCCTCCGTGCAACCACCTCTCACTCCCCCCCTCCGTGCAACCACCTCTCACTCCCCCTCCCGTGCAACCACCTCTCACTCCCCCTCCGTGCAACCACCTCTCACTCCCCCCTCCGTGCAACCACCTCTCACTCCCCCCTCCGTGCAACCACCTCTCACTCCCCCCTCCGTGCAACCACCTCTCACTCCCCCCTCCGTGCAACCACCTCTCACTCCCCCTCCGTGCAACCACCTCTCACTCCCCCCTCCGTGCAACCACCTCTCACTCCCCCTCCGTGCAACCACCTCTCACTCCCCCTCCGTGCAACCACCTCTCACTCCCCCCCTCCGTGCAACCACCTCTCACTCCCCCCTCCGTGCAACCACCTCTCACTCCCCCCTCCGTGCAACCACCTCTCACTCCCCCCTCCGTGCAACCACCTCTCACTCCCCCCTCCGTGCAACCACCTCTCACTCCCCCTCCGTGCAACCACCTCTCACTCCCCCTCCGTGCAACCACCTCTCACTCCCCCCTCCGTGCAACCACCTCTCACTCCCCCTCCGTGCAACCACCTCTCACTCCCCCTCCGTGCAACCACCTCTCACTCCCCCTCCGTGCAACCACCTCTCACTCCCCCTCCGTGCAACCACCTCTCACTCCCCCTCCGTGCAACCACCTCTCACTCCCCCTCCGTGCAACCACCTCTCACTCCCCCTCCGTGCAACCACCTCTCACTCCCCCTCCGTGCAACCACCTCTCACTCCCCCCTCCGTGCAACCACCTCTCACTCCCCCCTCCGTGCAACCACCTCTCACTCCCCCTCCGTGCAACCACCTCTCACTCCACCCTCCGTGCAACCACCTCTCACTCCCCCTCCGTGCAACCACCTCTCACTCCCCCTCCGTGCAACCACCTCTCACTCCCCCCTCCGTGCAACCACCTCTCACTCCCCCTCCGTGCAACCACCTCTCACTCCCCCTCCGTGCAACCACCTCTCACTCCCCTCCGTGCAACCACCTCTCACTCCCCCTCCGTGCAACCACCTCTCACTCCCCCTCCGTGCAACCACCTCTCACTCCCCCTCCGTGCAACCACCTCTCACTCCCCCTCCGTGCAACCACCTCTCACTCCCCCTCCGTGCAACCACCTCTCACTCCCCCTCCGTGCAACCACCTCTCACTCCCCCTCCGTGCAACCACCTCTCACTCCCCTCCGTGCAACCACCTCTCACTCCCCCCTCCGTGCAACCACCTCTCACTCCCCCTCCGTGCAACCACCTCTCACTCCCCTCCGTGCAACCACCTCTCACTCCCCCTCCGTGCAACCACCTCTCACTCCCCCTCCGTGCAACCACCTCTCACTCCCCCTCCGTGCAACCACCTCTCACTCCCCCTCCGTGCAACCACCTCTCACTCCCCCTCCGTGCAACCACCTCTCACTCCCCTCCGTGCAACCACCTCTCACTCCCCCTCCGTGCAACCACCTCTCACTCCCCCTCCGTGCAACCACCTCTCACTCCCCTCCGTGCAACCACCTCTCACTCCCCTCCGTGCAACCACCTCTCACTCCCCTCCGTGCAACCACCTCTCACTCTCCCTCCGTGCAACCACCTCTCACTCTCCTTCCGTGCAACCACCAGGGCCGGACTGGCCATAGCGGGAACCGGGCATTTCCCCGGTGGGCCACCAGGGTGGGGGCCGGTTTTGGGCCCCTGGGGCCGCTTTTGTTACAGGGCCGCTTTTGCAGCATAGCTGCAACATCGGTCCCTGTAACAAAACCAGCCGAAACCGACCCTGGCAAACAGCTCAGCCGCACCCCCACCCCCAAGGGGGCCGGCCGAGCACTTTGCCAGGGCCGGTTTTGGTTCCCAGTCCTGCCCTGGCGACCACCTCTCACACTCCCTCCGTGCGACCACCTCTCACTCTCCCTCCGTGCGACCACCTCTCACTCTCCCTCCGTGCTACCACCTCTCACTCTCCCTCCGTGCGACCACCTCTCACTCTCCCTCCGTGCGACCACCTCTCACTCTCCCTCCGTGCGACCACCTCTCACTCTCCCTCCGTGCGACCACCTCTCACTCTCCCTCCGTGTGACCACCTCTCACTCTCCCTCCGTGTGACCACCTCTCACTCTCCCTCCGTGCGACCACCTGTCACCCTCCCTCCGTGCGACCACCTGTCACTCTCCCTCCGTGCGACCACCTGTCACTCTCCCTCCGTGCGACCACCTGTCACTCTCCCTCCGTGCGACCACCTGTCACTCTCCCTCCGTGCGACCACCTGTCACTCTCCCTCCGTGCGACCACCTGTCACTCTCCCTCCGTGCGACCACCTGTCACTCTCCCTCCGTGCGACCACCTGTCACTCTCCCTCCGTGCGACCACCTGTCACTCTCCCTCCGTGCGACCACCTGTCACTCTCCCTCCGTGCGACCACCTGTCACTCTCCCTCCGTGCGACCACCTGTCACTCTCCCTCCGTGCGACCACCTGTCACTCTCCCTCCGTGCGACCACTTCTTTCTCCTTCTATATGCTTGGCTCTCCCTCTTTGATCCCACCTCACTTTCTCCCCTTCCTTGCACCCCTCTGTCGCTGCCTCTGTATCTGCCTTTCTTGATGTGCTACTCCCTCAACCTCCCGCAAATCTGTGAGCTCTCCTGCTTTAATCTTCGTGCCCGCCTCTGGCTTCCTCCAAGCACCCCCTCGGCCTCCATCTGCGCCAGTCTCTCTGCCCGTCTCCTTTTCTGCATCAATACACCCATATTTCACCAACTGTCTGTGCCATTTCTTGTCTTTGTGCTCCTGCACATCTTCTCTACCTGTCTGTGCCCCCTGGCTGGTTTCCCTCCGAGCGCCTGAGCCCATCTGGGTGTATGTACCTTAGCCCTTCTCTGACCGAGGTCCCTCGTCATCTTTATTTCTCGCTCTGAGTGGGTCTAGCTGCATCTGTCTCTCTGTGTCTACCTCACCCATCAGCTGATCAGGCCTTTTGTGTCTATATCTGTATCCGAGTTCATAGCTGTCGCCCCTCGTTTGTGACTAAGCTGGTCTCTTACCCTCAAATGCATCGGCCCCCACCTGCAGGTACCACTCTCTACAGCTGTGCCTCTTCTCCTTTAGTCTATCTTTATCTCACTATTTCCATCTAGCTCAGACTATCCATCTCACACTCCGTCCATCCAGACTGGCCATTGTGTCACTCTGGCATTTACCTTGTAAGCTACAGGCCAAGAGGGAGTTTTCATAGCAGGAGGGGCTGCGACGACCAAACAATGTGCTTATGATTCTATTCTAGTTGCAGACCTCTGCAGTGTGCATCCGGTTTGAACATTTTTCCAGGGTAAATTTTTGTTTCCAGCCCTGCATCAGTCACCGCCCAAAAATCTGAGCTACTTTCCTCCAGTCTGAAACCTTCTATTCTGCTCTAAACCCAGTTTCCCTCTCACTTCCACGTGGCTCTTCCATTCTCTCTAATCCAGTCTCTCGCTCAACATATAGACTGCTCTTATCCTGCCCACCCTCTCTGGCTTTATAGCAGTCCATATGCCCAACTCCAATTCCAACGCATACTATTTGTACCTTGCTCATACACGTTCATTTTAGCAATTCTTTTTAGGGCAACACAGTTCCTTGCTTCATTTACTACTCCCCCATCCAACCTCGCTTCATTCATCCCTTTCGGCCTTCACTGCAGGCCCATCCGTCCCCTCTCCCGGCTCAGATTTTCCCACCCCTTTCCACCTCCAGCCCTATCTTCCTGTGGCCTGCAAGCAAAAAATGCCTCCCCTGTCAAACCTCAACATATTTTCTCTCTAACCTAATCCAGTACTATTCCCTCTCTAGCACCATCCATCTGCCACTTAGTCTTTCTACATCGGTCTGTTATCCTTGCCCCCTCCTTCGTTCAGCATCATTCAGACTAATTACCGGATGAGTTTGAAACTGCCCTTGGTACCAGGAATATCTGTTGGAAACTCATCAGGAGTGCTGCTTCCACATGACCTGTAGCACTCTGGCCGAGAACAACTGGGGTCATCAAGTTTGTAAATCTGAAAATAGGATGGGGTGTGGAGAAATTATTCAATCATGACTCAATTTTAAAGTGCAATCTAGCACAAACAGCTTATGACAGAATTTTAAACTCACCTTAGCATTGGCATAACCTAGCTTGATAGTGATATTCCTTTCCAGTTCATTTTTAAACCGCACAGTATGAACTCCTGAAATTGCTTTCACTACTGTTGATTTTCCATGTGCCACGTGGCCAATAGTACCTTAAAAAAAGAATACAAATTACTGAAACTAAACCAACACCTTTGTGTGTCTAATGCAATTGAAAACACAATTAGGATATCCTTTACCCAGTGTCATACTGCTCATTTCACTGAAACATCAAATTACCAAAAAATGGACATCTCAAATACTCATGGAAGCACTGGCCTCTTAATTTGAAGAGTGTGCCATTTACCAGCTTTTAATGCCAAACAATCTACTTTTTAAGGGCAACTCTCGGAGGCTAGACATTGTATACCCCACAATGTGGGCTGCATGGTCTGCACTCCATCAGAGTTTTGGGTAGATGCTGGAGTGCAGACCCCAACTCCACCAAGTGGACATAACCTCAAATAACTAGCATTAGTACAACAGTGTAATGTTCACTACGGGAATATCAGGTAAGCGCTCACAACATATAACAGTTGTCCATGGGCCTTTTACAAGACAGATTAATTATTACCAGCATGGAAAGTGGCTCGCAGATAAGATGGTCCATTATGAAGACCAAGCACAGTAAGGCTTAACGGACATAGCAGCACAAAACTCCCCAAAGTGTACGATAAAGACAAGCACCCCCCTGGAAAATTAAATAAACTACTAGGTACATTCACAAAGACAAATCTCTCTTTACATTTGAACCGATATAAATAAATACACTTTTCTATTTAGACATGGCGTGCGTACAAGCAAAGTTCTAAACCATCAAGTAGGAAATCCGCCTTTTCTGTGAGCTCATCCTGGATTTTTCACCTGTTGCTAGACCCTTTTTAGGTCTCGCCTACGCAGCGCGCATGCGCTGCTTAGGAGGGGACCTTTTGGAATCGATCAGCATTTTGGCCAAAAACGTGCACGTTTTGCATTGCTTTCTATTGCAACGCGTGCACGTTTGGCGTTTCCCTGGCGGGAGCGAGCTTTGGCGCCATCTGTTTGTAATTATCTTGAAAACAGATGGTGCCCCTGCTCGCTCCCACAAGGGAAACTCTGGGCTCCGTTGCAGCGCCGCCGCCGCAGCTCCACCAGGTCTGCTCACCGGGTTCAGAGGATGGGAATCCTGTATTCGGTATGTCTGGTGCAGGTTTCGTGCGTCCCACCATAGCTTGCTAATCCAGTGCTGGTTTTTTGTTGTTGCAATAAATACACAGGTCACCTTGATTGCCTCGGCCAAACAAAGCAAAGCACTTACATCCCCAGCATCAGTACCACTCCATAGGAGTCCATTGCAATCACCTCTCACTCTCCCTCCCTCCGTGCGACCACCTCTCCCTCCCACCGCCTCTCCCTCTCTCCCTCCGTGCAACCACCTCTCACTCTCCCCTCCGTGCAACCACCTCTCACTCTCCCCTCCGTGCAACCACCTCTCACTCCCCCTCCGTGCAACCACCTCTCACCCCCCCTCCGTGCAACCACCTCTCACTCCCCCCTCCGTGCAACCACCTCTCACTCCCCCCCTCCGTGCAACCACCTCTCACTCCCCCTCCGTGCAACCACCTCTCACTCCCCTCCGTGCAACCACCTCTCACTCCCCCTCCGTGCAACCACCTCTCACTCCCCCTCCGTGCAACCACCTCTCACTCCCCTCCGTGCAACCACCTCTCACTCCCCTCCGTGCAACCACCTCTCACTCCCTCCGTGCAACCACCTCTCACTCCCCTCCGTGCAACCACCTCTCACTCCCCCTCCGTGCAACCACCTCTCACTCCCCCTCCGTGCAACCACCTCTCACTCCCCTCCGTGCAACCTCCTCTCACTCCCCTCCGTGCAACCACCTCTCACTCCCCTCCGTGCAACCACCTCTCACTCCCCCTCCGTGCAACCACCTCTCACTCCCCTCCGTGCAACCACCTCTCACTCCCCTCCGTGCAACCACCTCTCACTCAAGGGTGGGGCATTTCATGTGAGCTCAAAATGGGAATGGCTGGTCGACCGTCCTGCACTGCCCTGCAAGGACCCCCCCCCCCCTTCCCTTCCCTGCTTGTGTAAACTGGAAGTACTTTGCGTTTAGGAGTGAATGTCTCGGACAATGCTCTCTTAATGTCTGCATTCGTGAGACAGTAATCAAGATTAAGTAACTTTGTATTTTCTAGTACTTTAATTATGTTAGCTGGCATCCGTATGCAGCCCCATTTGCTTCTGTTTACTAAGGCAAGTTTGTATTCCTAAATCAGACTGCATAACCTAGTGTGCAGCAATTCTATAGCTCTCCATGCCCTGGTGGCGCAGCATCCAGGATAATTTGCTGCATGGCTAAACACTTATATAAGGTCCCAAAGGCGTCTATTGGCTATGCCAATGCTTGTTTTTTGCTTGCTTTAGAACCCTGAGCACTTTACACCTGCTACCCAGTAGTAAAGTGGCTGTGCTTCCCTTTAAACACGATTGAACTGGCCTTCTCCTAAGTGGCACATTTAATTTGCTTATGAGCCCCTAGGATATGGTACAACATGTCCTCAAAGGAATTAAAGATAAATGCCACAAGTGGACTGCAGCACCTGTTATCCCATTCACTATAATGGGACTGCAAATATGGCTTCAGGCCTACCACGTAGATGGACTGCAACACTGCAAAACATGCAGTGTGACCTGTCAAAAGAAACCCTTTTTGACAGGTAAAAGCCTTCTTTTTAAATATCAGTCACTCCTATATAGGTCTTGTAGGCAAGAAGGCAGGGAGCATGGTATTTAAAAGTAGGACACAGACATTTAATGGCAATATGTCCTTACAGTGCTAGCACCCGAAAGTGATTTTCACTGCGGCAGCCCTAGCTGTCCTATGTAGAAAACCAGATTAATATACTAATACAATATCTCAGGAAAGAGACCAGCTAGAGGAATAATTAAAAACTATTTTTAATAGAAATTAAAAATCCAATTCAAGTTTGATTTTTGATAAATATTACTCAAAGTAACCGTTGGAAAGTTAGCCTTTACCTGTCTGAACTGTCAGAAAGCTAATTAACAAACCAGGAATTAACCTTAAATTGGTGTGAAAGGCCTCCCAGGAGCAAGCAACAGACTGACCAGAATGGGCAGAGAGGACTCCTCTGACCTCCACAGAATATGTAGGGTGCGGCGGTGGGCATCCTTTTTGACACTACAGTGTAAAAACCTGCTTGAGTGTCAAATCCTCCTTGACAGGTCTGCTGGGTTTATATGCAACTCTTGGGGCACACTTGAAAGCGGAAAAAAGGGATGAGACAGATACTGTGGATCCACGGTCTGAAAGATACTGCTTTTAATTTACCAGACTTCTGTCTATTGGCTTATTGTGGGTACAATGGCTGCCTCATACTGCATTTTAGTGTTAGATGTGGGAGAACATTAGGATCCCTATAGTAAACACGCAACACACACTCTCAGCCCTGAGAGGCCAAGTTCAGTGTGACAGAAGACTGCCATCTTGAAAATGCCCAAAGCGGCTAGGGTTGGACCCAGGAACTTTTATTCCACTGGCTAGGGCGTGCTCAGGAGTCATTTCTGCCAACTAACTAGTGCAGGCATAAATGTGGCAACTTAAGACACACACTTCGTAAACTGAGGAAGTTCAGAAGAGGACTTGACCTACTGTCTGTAACCTGAGATGAGCACTGAAGGACTGGACCTGCTCCCTTTTGTACCAAAGACAAAAAAGTGGTCTCCAAGGGTAATATGGTTGACCTTCTGTTCAAACTACAGGGATACAACAAACAAGAGGCCTTTCCTGCAACTGCCCTGCTGACCAGTGGCAACTAGACCTTGCTACTGTCCTCTGCCTGACACGTTGAGCGTCGAAGTGCTTCCACTGAGGTCCTGGAGTGTTTAAAAAGCATGCTCATGTGGTGGATTGGGACCTAAAGGATTAAGTAAGAAAGTAAAGTCTTTGACCAAGAACCTGGTTGGTGTATCCGACCCATGCTCCATTGCGGTCCCGGTCTACAGCGACGATTATCATTGGTGATTTGTGCTGTTTGGCGCTATTTCGACTTAAAACTTAAAAAATGTATATCTTTGGTACCACTATTGGATTTTTTTCATTTTCATGTCATTTTGTTTATTAAACTTTACTTTTCTAATTCAGTTTGGGACTTTTTGTTCGCATTGTGACTTGATTACTGTTTTGGTACTGCATAAATACTTTACACATGGCACTAAGTTAAGCCTGCCTGCGCTGTGCCATTGGCACTAGGGGGTTGAGCTCAGGTTAATTTAGTGACTTTGAGTGTTTATTATGACAAGGGTGGCAACTGTTCTTTGAGGTGGGTAGTCCCTGACCCCAAATAATTCAATTTCTTACAAATCAGATATGGAAAAAGTTACTTCCCTCTATAGACAGTTTTGCAACTTTAAGCTATTCTCGACTCACATGCTGTGCAATGCTTAACATCTAGTAACTGGGTCATAACATGTCCAATTTTCTTCCTTTTTTTTTTTAGCACCTTTTGGGTGTTTTATACAGAGAAGGAACCAAACTGCCCCTCTAGAACATTGAGCGTAAGCCCACAATGCCCCAGTACTCAGTTGATATCTTTAGATTCTTTGTGGTGACAATTGTAATGTATTACTTCACTTCTTTAGAGGATCTTCCCTTTTTCTATGATCCCTCTCCACCCCCCTTTCCATCGGGAAAGTGGGCAAATAGTATGTAAACCTGAATAGCTTGAAGCGGCAAAATCTTTGTCTATTCCCCGAATCTCGGCTTCCCTACTTTGCTTATGAAGCCAACTGTGGAAAGATAAATCAACAGATGGTGACCAAGTACTGGAGCATTGTGGGCTTAGGTTAAACGTCATTGGAGGCCAATAGAGCTGGTCAATGGCAAATGTGGGAGAAAAGGAAGAACAGGGAATGTCCCAGACCTAGCCACTGTATTGTGCATGCTAATGCTAATCAAGAAGTGATTCCCAGTGCAAAAAAAATGGTCGCACTATAGTAAGTGATTTTAGAATAACACAATGTTCGCCATGTAACTGTAAACAGACAACCATCAGATGCTTTCGGGAAAGGAGTAAGGGTTTGAGTTAAGCTGTTGGGTGGGTCTGGCTTTCAAATGCGATGCAAATGAGTTCTGAGAGTCTAGTCTTCAGTCTGTGTTCACATTAGTGTCCAATTTAATACATAAGCTCCCTGCGCCGGTAAGTTTCAAGGTCTCCTTTGGCTCGTGATATACAGGGTCTACTCATCTCAGTATGCGTTTCTGCCATCCATTCACCAATGATGCAACATTGTCATCATCTTGAAAGCATACTAAATAATTCCTATACTTTTAAGATGGCTGACACGTTGTATAACACATCATGGCTGCTACCTTTAAAGTACAAGAAAAACACTTTAAAGATGGTCTGGGGCCACTACTAGCTTTGACAATGCTGAATCAACTTTAAAAGAATACAGCTTCGGCAAATCCTACCATGGCAGGCAACCTGAAGCAGCTAGGGGTGCATGGCAGAAGGGCAGTGGTAGAAGAGAAAGCTAGGAGAGGGATGAGAGAAACGGGTGAGGGAGGAGAAGAGGGTTGTCATGGTAGGCCAGAGTATCCACCTTGCTCTCACTTGCCCTAGTCCTATGTCACCATATGGGAATTCTTCTATGAGCATCTGTGAGCACATGCAAAGGGATGGTGGAGATGTCAAACAACATACTAGGAATCTCATATGTTGTCAGCAGCTTAGAGTTTGTTGTTGGTCCCACAGATAAGACAATCCTGCCAGACCACATCATATCTCAAAAGCAATCTTTGATGCAATGTGCGAATGGTTGGATATTTTGGTCCCTGTTGCAAGCAAGAGTCTGGAGTCAGTCTGTAAGTGTCAAAGGTGGGAGTCAACATTAGGAAAAGAACCATGACACTATTATGCTTAGGTAGGATATGGATTTTTTATTTTAATATTGGCAATACAAATTCTGATCTCTGGACACACCCTATCTAGAGACTTAGACTACAATACTGTTTGAATGGCATGGTTACTGAGTTTACAGATGAACTGAGTGCATATCAGGATCCATGACAAACTTTGTCTAAGGTGAGACTATGTGAAAGGAGATTACACCATTCTGCCCTAAATGTTCTGAAGCTGTGGTTTTTAAGCATAATTTAGCTTCGTGATTTTAAAAAGCTATGGAACTAGCACAGAAATCGATCTACAATTTTCCAGTCTCTTGTGAGTTAACCAGGGGCTATGTATGATTCAAGTAAACACAAAAACATGAATGGTAAGTATGAATGGCAGTAAATGCAAACAGAACATGGGGGATCCGTTTACGTAAAGGATCCAAAAGAATAGGTTTAAGACGTCACCAATTTCAGAATAAAAAGTGTGCTGATAAATGAGCAGCAAAAGGTAATCTAGTCCGATTCTGGTAAAGATTTTTTACTTTTATTTAATGCAGACTTTGGAAATGGAATGAACAAAATGTTTAACTTATTTTGAGGTCCTCTCATTCCAGATCTCTTTCCCAGCAGTACCCTCCCTAATTCCCACATTCATTTGGCCACTCTGAACGTCTGTTCTTTCAAAATGCAAGATCAGTCCTGCCAGAAGGTTGGTTTATGGAGTGTATTTCTCTTGAGAAATTTGGCAGGTGAACATGGGGAAAGAAGGATAGGTAGAGCTGAGAGGCAGTGTAGGGGAGAGAGCCTGCAACACAGAGCACAGCAGTCCTCTGCATTGGACAGGTAGAGGGAGTATGCAAAGAAAGACTGGGTGAGGAGGTGTTTGGATTTCAAGGCAGAGAGCACAACAACATGCTTGATGTACAGAGGAAAGAGTGTAAGGAAGAAGCAGGAAATGTACACCGATGGAGTGGTGAATCAGATATAAAGAAAATGTTCACTGATGTCAACAGTGGAATAGTAAAACTCAGCCAATCAAAAGTGAGGTACCAGCAAATGAGTTCAGCCCCAAGTATAAAGAATCCAAACATTCAGGTCATGGGTAAGGCAAGAATAAAAGACAAGTTGATAAAATGCAGGCTCACAAATGTTAAAATAATTCTCAGCAGATCAAGGAGCCAATTATGCCTGCCTCTCGATTGGTTTGTTCTTCCAGGTCAGAAGGGCTGCAGAGATCTCCCAAACCCTATGCGTGCCTTGATCCTGAAGCAGTCATTCAGCTGGACTGTGTGTTAATTTTCCAGCAGTAACTTCTTGTTTGAAAGACAGTCCTTCTTAGTCTACACATCAAGGTACAAGAAGCACCCAGGAACTAACTCTAGTAGGTACAACGAACAAAGAACAAAGACAAGGGAGGAGAAACCTCCCCACTGTCTCCACCCCCCTCCCCCCAAAGGTAAGTCTGGCTTGAAGGAAAAGGGACAGCCAGCAGGGAGACAATCATCTTGAGCACCTATGAATGTGGCGCCACTAAAAGACAACATCCACTCAAGCTATCCTCACAAGTGGCACACAAGAACAGAAGCAGGGACCACGTGTAGTGGCCTCGACGGATCTTCAACATGGAGAATGATTCGGCAGTTACTCGATGGGTTGAGGTAAAAAAAAAAAAGCCTTCTTATGGAATTTCCTTATACAAGCAACAATCTCCTCCATGTATTCTACTCACCCCTATGTTGTAAATTGAAACGTTCTGTTAAGATGGGCTCTACATGGAGCATGGCTAGTAGTCCATATAGTCTGCCACAAATTGCTGATTTCCCACTAGCCATCTAGCATCAGTAACCATCATATGTCAAAATCAGTGAGCCCAGACATAGCACATATGTAATTAAGACTCTTTGAAAACTGGGGAGCATCTCGCAGATTCATTCGGAGTATTAATGGCCTAGTTTAGTGAAGACGTCGACATCAGGTGGCCTTCAGTCTCTTGCCAAATAGCAGCCATGGTGGATGAATGAATGACGGAATTTGTAAAGCGGCGGAATCACCCCCGAAGGGGTATCCCCGCACAAGAGGAGCAGAAATGCACGGCCAGGAAGATCAATTACTGAAGAGTTCTGTTTTCAGGAGTTTCCTGAAAAGGAGGAGATCCGGGCACTTACGTAGGTGTACAGGTAATGAGTTCCAGTACTGTGGAGAGAGGTAGGAAAAAGCAAGCTTTGCGCCTAAGTTTTTAGCCACCAGTTTAGGGGTTCGGGCTAAACCAAGCTCAAGGGGCCACCATCCTGAAGACCACAATGTTTGAGCGTTGCCAGATAATAACATTTGTTTTATCGGCATTAAGCTGGAGGAAGTTTTCCGTCATCCAGCCTGAAATTGCTCACATACCATCTGCAAAAAGAGATTTGGTAGAAGCTGTACTATTATAAAATGATAAAAGAAGTTGGGAATCATCCGCATAAGAGAAGGGAGTGAACCCATAATCTCTAATTATGTGTGCAAGAGGGGCCACATACATATTAAACAGAGTAGGGCTAAGAAAGGAGTCTTGTGGTACCCCCTTCGTGAGCTCCATGATGCGGGAACGGAAAGGACCCAGGTTAATGGTTTGAGTACGCTGGTCTGGAAAACTCCAAAGACATTTTAAAGCAAGTCCATGGATTCCAATCTCATCCAATCTTTGGAGTAACTTATGGTGAGACACCGTGTCAAAAGCAGCGGACAAATCCAACAGCACCAGTAGCACAGTCTTATTATTGTCAAGGAAAAGTTTGATATGGTCCGGGACACCTATGAGAGTAGATGAAGTGGAATGCTTTGGTCGGAAACCAGACTGTGATGAATCTAGGCAGCCTTGGGATTCTATATACTCCATAAGCTTTGAATTAATATATCCTTCCAGGAGTTTACTCATAATCGGAAGAAGAGAAATATGACGATAATTCTCCAAATCCGCTGCGAGTTCACTTGCCCTCGTACAGATCGGAAGCACTTGTGCTGACTTCCATTCAAATGGAAGATTCATTTAACTCAAGGATAAATTTAATATTGTGCAAATGGAGGGGGCTAGTTGTGTGGCTAATAAAGCAAAAAGCTTAGCTGGCATAATATCAAGGGGGGAGCCATATTTAACTGCTTTCAGCATCTAATCTACTGTCGATACCTACAGAGAAGGAAAACTCTCTAAGCAGGATCCTTCTCCCTGAGAGATGTAAAATGTAAGGCAGTAATATCCTGTATGTTAGAATCTCTGGGAAATTTATCATATATTTTATTAACCTTTTCTTCAAAATAGTTGGCAATATTGTCACATAATACTTGAGGGAGATCTGATTAATACAGGCAGTCAGGTTGGTAAAAGATTTAAGAACGTTATACAGTTCCTTGGTAGAGTTACCTGCCTGACAATCTAGAGGTAATGTAGGCTTTCCGTGCTTTTTTAATTGTCTTGTAGTAAAGTGCCAAGGCATTTTTATAGGTTTCTTTCTCCTTCAAAATTTGCGATTTTCGCCATGTCTTTTCCAATTTTTTACAATTAGCCTTCTCCCTACGAAGTTCAGAAGAATATCAGGCAGGGTGCTTTTGCTGGGTATTAGAATGCTGTTTTAGCGGCGCCAGGGTATCCGTGACTGGTTTTTAAGGCCTCATGAAATTCATTAACCTTGTGTTAATATCTCCAGGTTCTTCAAATACGGGAGGCATAAAATCTTTCACAAAGGAATCTCGAGTGATTTTGTACCATTGTCTCCTAAAATTACAGACTGACTTAAGAGGTGCAGGTAGTCTGGGTGCTAGTAATCTGAAAATTATTCAAAGAAAGACCAGACCACTGGGCGAGGAGGTTCAGGGAGTTTACGGGGTGAATTAGTTAAAATAAGATCCAAGGTATGCCCAGCGGAATGATTGCGATCAGATCTAAGACAAGGTAAGCTGCACAATTAGCTGCTCCAGAACAGTGGAACCCTGATGTAGTAAGGGCTGGAGGCACTGAAGCGAGGACAATAAGATTCCGGAATGACAATGAGGCCTGAACTGTTAGTGGCACAGGCACCAGCCCCCAACAGAAGAGCAACTATGAAAGCAGAAAGAAGGAAAAGAGGACGGGAAGCAGTGATGCACGAGTGGAAGAGACAACAATTCTGCATCCTTGAAGCCAACTTATCCAATTTGTGTCCTTTGTCTACCTCAGTGTGGAGAAGATACTTGGTGGACACCAGCTGCAATTACAGGTGTTGGGAGGGTGGGTGCAACAGCGAATAGGAGTTTCAAATTAATGTGAATCATTCCCAACCTTCATTGAGGCATGCTAAGCTGGGAGGATGCCAACCACCATGATAGTGAGTCCCCACCCCATCCATGAGCGGCTTAAGTAAAGGGGCCTCCAATATCTAGCAGAACTAATGTGTTAACTTTGCACTGGTGACCATCACAGCAACGACTATGGGGACTACTAGTACACAATTGCGACAGCTGAGTGAAAGTCATAGCCAACTGGATAGGAACAACTGACAACTAACCAAAAGCGACATCTCTTCTCACAGCCCCTGAACGCCCGACAGGCGCTAATGAATTGTGCTGAAGATCGATTAAACTGTTCAGCAAGTCACTTCTAATCACTTTCGCTCCCAGGCACTAGACTAGAGCACTGGTGTAGATACCGTGAAGTAGCTAGAGTATAATATTGGCACATGAACTCTGTGCATAAACATGGATCCCCCCACTAGTGTAGAGGAGTAGCGACATGGGAAAACCAAAAGGCAACAAAAGACCATACTATGCTCCACACTGTTCAAAATAGCACAAGGGATCCTGGTGCAAGCCCCCTACAACTAGGCTGGCACCAACACTCAAGATAATGGATGAGATGCGAAAACCTATAAATACGATATTCTGGTAGCAATTAGGGACACCTAAAAGGTGATGGAGAACAAAATTGGCTCACAAACAGTTTATATGAATATTTTGAAAGCCGAACGAAAGAAAAGCTCTAAGTAGGTGTAAGAAAATGAAAATGTGTTACAGAAACTGCATCCCAAAACAATATAGTAAAAATCAAAAAATAGTCCTAACTGAAATGGTGCGATTCCAAGAAGATGGAGTTGAAGATGCCGAGAGGAGATCCAAAAGAAGCATAAGAATAGTGGGTCTACCGGAGAACATAGAGGGACCACACATGGAGCTCTATTTAGAAAAATGTCTGAGCCCAAATTAGGCAGCCAAGGGCCACTCAAAATGTTTTTCGATCCAACATGCACACAAAGCCTCCCCTTTACTCCACCTGGTTCGGTACCCAGATCAGTGATGTTTCATCTGCTGAATTACAGAAACCGAGATCTAATAATTTACATAGAGAGAAAACTTATCTCTAGCAGTACAAAAGCAATGAACTAATATTCGTGGATTACACAGAAGCAGTTCTAAACTGAAGGAACTCACTCCTGGTAGTGAAATTCAAACTAAAGAGATACAAGGAGTAGAGTCTCCCAAGGCTAAACACAAACCAAATATAACAAGCACTGACAAAGTAAACAGGTTTCACCTACGCAAGAGCCATTGGTTTTGCCAATGTCTGTTAGCCACGTTTACCGGGTGGGGGGGGGGGGGGAGGTGGAGAGGAGGGCACAGAGTAGGGTGTCGAGGCATTAATTGGCGTGCACCCTATGGTGTCATGGCACTGAGTGGTGTAGAGTAGGGTGTCGTGGCATTGAGCGGAGTAGGGTGGCGCAGAGTGCAGTGGCGCAGAGTAGGAGGGGAAAGAAGCAACAGGTAAGGAGAGCGAGTGGGAGGGAATAGAAGCTATATGGACGGGGATATAGGAGACGGACTGAAAACACAAGCACTCATAAGGAGTGCTTGAACCCAAAACAAAAGAAGCTCCAAGAAAAAAAAAAAAACAGGAGCCATGGATGGACTTAAGTACTTGGTCGATGCTCCACGGGAGGGCCAAACACAAGAAGAACATGCTATGACAAACAAGGGCGAAGCAAATGAGAGCAACCCTTAAGCGAACAAACGGTAAGCTAGGGGCGGGCTGTTTGCTCATTGGATGTAAACAAAAATCTTGCAGAGACAGCACATGCACTGTCTAGGCGTAACCTAGCGAAATAGGTCCTCAATAGTCCTAGCGTGAAAGAGGAGAAAGAGCAGACCCTACATACTCAGAAGCATAGTCTATGTCCAATTTGGAATCTTTACAATACACAGTTTAGGGACAAGAAATGCCAAACGTTACCCACATGACGGCAAGCAACAATCTAAATAAGTAACACTGTTGTGGCATTGTGTTTCATTAACGCAAGAAAATTCTGGTAATGGTTAAATACTTCTAGAACTCAGATTTTTCAGGAACATAATGCTAGAGCTGCTGGCGAGAGCAGAAATCAAAGCATGTTTTCAAGTGGTACAGACTAGGATTCCTAATTTTCTTATGTGGAACGTCAGGAACATTTATTTATTTGAAAAGTTTTATAAAGCGCGAACAAGACCCAGGACGGGAATCAGAGCGCTGTACAAAGAGGACAATTGGCGTTGCCGTGAGGAGACAGTAAAAAGTACAAAAAAGTATCATATGAAGAACCAGGTGAAGGCCCTACTAGACAAGGATGTGCAGTTTAAGCAGCGCACTACGCCCCAAGAATGACAGTACATTTCGAATCGAGTACATATTTCAAACCATAAAGAGAAAATGATTGTCAGTACAGAGAATAAACGAAAACGCATTCATTTTCAAGGGGGCGCTGTGCACAGCTTTTTTAGAGGAAGCACTTCTAATGAACTGAAAGGGATAAAACCCGTAAAGACGCCAAGTAATCTATACCAAATATTCTAAGTGTGCCAGACGTGCCCTTATTTGGTTATGCCCCTAAACTCCTTTTTGTGTGAATATGGAGATAGTACACTCTATAGTGAGATGTATGACAGATGGGTTGTTTCTGATTTAACATGGGGTACACCTCGATCTGATAGTCTATGAACCACATTCTACATAAAACACATTGACTTGTTGCCACCAAGGTTAGCAGAGTTGTACAATGAGGTACAAGCTAAGAGATAGCTGCCCAACACCCCTAACGAAGATGAAATAGTTTTGCTAGCAAAACCTAAGCGACATCCGCTTGGCATGAAGACCTTACTGCCTCTTATCAGTGTTAAATATGGATTACAAAATACTAGGAAAATTATTAGCCAACACACCACTGCCTTTAATACCCGATGAACAGAGTGGATTTATTCCAGGTGAAATACATTGATAAATACTAAACACTTGAATCATGTACTGTTTGAGTGCCAGTCTATAACCCCTTTCCGTGCAGAATCTCCATTGACGTGGAAAAAGCACTTGATAGGCTCAGATGTATTTGCTCCTGGGCCCCAAAAGATACTGAATAGGTGAGGTCTTCTTCCTTGCTTGGTTCAAGTTCTGATATGACGATCCCAATGGCCAAGTGTGAACAGGGCAGTTAATATGGGAAAGGTGCAAAGAGGCACTGGACAAGAGTGTCCCCTGCCGCCTCGCCTAATTTCTCTAGCCATGGAGCCACTGTGGAGCGTTAATGAGGAGCAAAAGTGAGCCAGAGGCACTGACATAAATGGGATGAAACAGAAAAATGTTCTACGTAGATGTGCTTCATCATATAAATATTATCAACACAGCGTCTGATAGAATGGTGATACTGAAGACCAACGGCAAAATGTTGTGCCCAAGCGCTAACAAGGGTAAATTTTGTTTGATTAAACGTAAGAAGAATACAAACATCTATTTGACCAATATCCACACAATAAAAACCAAAAGTAACATAGTAACATCAATAGGATTATAAACCTGAAATTCAATCTTTAGCCTCATTGTCCCCAGAACTTCGCCACTCCGCCAGTTTTCAAACAGCAACTGTACTCTAGCATCATAATTTTCACCATCCACTCTTTCACCACTGGATTGTATGCGTCACCAAAGAAAATACTTGGATGAATCATTCCCTCATTCAGTTGGCCTTCTCTGCACCAAACCTATACCGAGATCCTAATTTTTCATATGGTCATCCCTATATGACTAATCACCCTGAATATCCCATTTTCGTACCAATCTTTTACAACCATAGTAAGCCCTTCTGGGATTTCTGAATTATATCTGGGCAAAGCACAGTCATCCTCTCCCGCCTTCATTAATTCTTTTTTCCACTTAAATATTTTTAGCGTATTAGTTTTATTGCCTTAAACCTTGATTCTTAAAGAGTGTTCGACCATGAACAATAAGAGCAGGTCTTCTAAGTCCCATTTCATTAGTCGTTTTTAGATCGAGCCTGGGCAGCGCATGCGCTGCTCTGAGAGGCATGCTGTTTTGAGGTACGGGATAGAAGCTCCGCCCATTTCCCGCCCATCTTTCTAATTGGCTTCTGTTACTGGCCTTGCAATCTCGTGGCTTTTCATTTGTGAATAGGCTTAGTAGTCCCTCCTTTGTACCGCCGTGTCTGCATTTGTAACCTCCCATAACGACTGGACTTTATACTTGTGTCGATACACAGTCTGCTTTTTAAGTCGGTGAGCACTATTTTCTTTAATGATCTTCCCCAATTCCACCCACATCGCAGCAGGCGGCCTGCTTTTATATATTATTTGTATATAAATTATAGCACGATCCACTTCAACTATAGCGACCGCGCTTATTTGATTATTTAATTTACAGTGCGGGCCGCCTTTACTTTAGCGGGCGCGCTTATTTACTTAGGCAGCCGCGCTTCTTTATTTAATTAACAGCGTTGGCCGCTCTAATTTTAGCGGCCTCGCTACCCCTTTTAAATTAATTCATATTTTTTTCGCTTTGTGTGAAAGCACACCATACACGCTTTGACTTTAATGTTGGCCGTGCCCCTTTCTTTAAATGCTGCTCGCTGTAACCGGAGTACGGCGAGCAGCGTCTAAATAACGGGGCGCGGCCACCATGAAGTGGTCTCGCATGTGCGAGAGTTTGAGCTATTAGCATTAAAAATGACAATGCCTTTTATGTGTGTTGCTTTAACCCTCTTCGGTACTCATGACGGAATAGTTCAGTCATGAGCACCAGTGCTTGTGTGCTCATGACGGAACCATTCCATCATGTGCACACTAGCACGAAATCCCTCTGCTGGGATTTCCTTTTTCTTTTGCCTCGGGAGGTAGGTAAGAGCTTCCCCAACCTCCCAAGGCCTTATTTTATTTTCAATGTAATGACGATCGCGCACATGGCGCGCGAACGTCATTACATTGAAAATGAAACTTAGTTTCAGTAACACTGTTTTAGTGTTCGTGGAGCTAGCTCAGCCTCCGAGCACCGAAACACATGGGAGAGGTATCATTGGAAAGGGGAGAATCTCCCCTTTTCAATGGTAGCCCTTCCCTGGTGGATCCCTGCTTGGGAATCGCTGCAGGAGGGCGTTCCCCAAGCAGGGATCTACCCACTAGACACCACGGGGGAGCGGCACCCTAGACACCAGGGATTATTTTTTTATTGACCAGGGTTGTGGGATACCCAGAATGGGCATACCAATGCCCCCCCTCCCCCCACCCCCGAGAAAATGCCAAAGACTCTCCGCCCCTCTCCCCCAGGAGGCAGATGGGGGGCACTAGCCCACTAGGCACCAGGGATTTGTTTTTTATACGTGGGGGCTGCCCAGGATGGGCATGCCAATACCCCAACCCCAAAAAATATTGCCAAAGTCTTTCTGCCCCCCCCCGCCCAGAGGCAGATGGGGGCAATAGCTCCTTATATGCCCCACCAGGGGGGGGAAGGGGGCGCAGAAAGCCCACTAGGCACCAGGGATTAATGTTTTTCAAAGTTCAGGGGTGGGGGCTGCCCAGAAAGTGCCAGCGACAGGAAACGTCCTGAAACGCAACATGGACGCATCACATTTTTCCACTGAAACTGACCCTTTTTTTGCAATGTGCCTACCTATGGTATTTGGACCCTAGCTCAGCTGGCACCTAGGGAAACCTAGCAAACATGTACCTTTTTGCAAACTAGATACCCAGGGGAAGCCAGGATGGGGTGACTTTTGTGGCTCTTGCCAGGTTCTGTTACCCAGAATCTCTCGCAAACCTCAAACTTTGGGGGGGGGGGGGGGGAACACATTTTCCACACATTTCTGTGATCGAAATTTCTGGAATCTACATGGATCCACAAACTTTCAGCCACCCAGCTTCCCAAAGTCTCCTGATAACAATGGTACCTCACTTGTGTGGGGGAGGCCTAGTGCTCGCGGCAGGAAAAGGCCCAAAATGTACTGTGGAGACTTCAAAATTATCGATTACAAAAAAGCCTTGTTTTGCAACGGAGTCACCTGCGTTTTTGATCTCGGGCTCGGCAGCCATCTACCAATACCAGACATTTCTGAAAACTAGACACCCGGGGGAGTCAGAGAGGAGTGACTTGCGTGAATCCCCCAAAGTTTTCCTACCAGGATTCCCCTGCAAACCTCAAATTTTGCGAAATAAAATAAAAATATCACATTTTTCTCACATTTCTGTGTGGGAAAGTTGTGGGATCACCGGGCTGACATTTCCTACCACCCCGCGTTTCCCCAGTTCTCCCGATAAAAATGGTGCCTCACTTGTGTGGGTAGGCCAAGTACCTGTGACATTCAAGGGCCTAAAACGTATTGTGGAGACATCAAAATTATCTATAACAAAACGACCTGGTTTTGCAAGGGGGGCACATGCATTTTTTGTTCCCGGCTCGGCGGCCATCTAGGGAAACCTACCAACCCCACACATTTCTGAAAACTAGACACGCCGGGGAGTCCATGAATGTGTGGCTTGTGTGGATCCCCTGTATGAAGCTGGCTCTGTATATACTATACCAAAATGAGGTATAGTGTGCACCGAGTCCAGTGGAACCCCAAAGGTAGGCAGAGGTAAAAGTAGATAGCACCTTACTCTCCATTTGTGGTAGTGTGGGTGAGCAGAAAGGCTTTATCAGAGGGTATATCAAGCATTTGTTGTACACACTCCGGCAAGAAATGTCACACACTCAAAGACTGAAGTCAGACCAATTTGTTTGTATCAAAAATATTATTCAGTTATTTTATTTCTAGAACCAAGCCAAACCTGGTACAGGTAGGTGAAATAATGCTTTGCAAAATCTTATGAAGGATTTACAATTGAATGCAGGTTCAAATGCAGTTGGTTGAACTACAGATAAGTCAACAGTTCGAAATTACTTTTCAGTTACTTAACAGATTACTGTGCATGTAACTTTTTAGATTACTTTAAGTTACTTTTGCTAATCAGTGTGATATGCCTCGATATCACACAGACATTTCTTACAAAAAAGGTAAGGAATTCACTTTTAGTACATTTGCAGTTTTTCAATGTTTCATACAAACTAACTCCACACAAAAGAATTTAAGGAAAAGCAGTCAATGCAATCCTATGGAAGGAAATGAAGTTAACGGTTTGCAGGTAAGTACTTATTTGTGGGAGTTGGTATTCTGGGGTTAGAACCAGGGTTCCCCCAGGGTCAAGGATACACTCTCATAACACTCCGCAGCACTAGGACGGCCGGGTGCAGAGTGCTGAGGCCCAAGATTATCCAATGGGGGATAGGGGGCCTCCGGTTGGTGGCTGCTCACGAGCAGGCCACAAGGTTGTGAGATCGAAGCTCCTGGTGTTAGGCTCAGGGCAAAGGGGGATCTGAGCTAGCACCCAAGGTACACCCGCAGCGGCACAGTGGCGGCTGGGTGCAGGGTGCTGTTTTGGTGTTGGGTGCCCTGTTGATTTCAATGGGGATCCTCCCGTTGCAACAAACACTGCAGGCTCGGGGATCAAGATCTTCTGGAGGTGACCACCGGTTGGAGAGGTAAGTTGGGATGCCTGGGGATGCTGGGACACCATCGGTTGGGCAACCCAAGGCCGTGGGACGTCGGGTGCAGGGTTGTCTTTAGGCGTCTGGTTTTCTTACCAGCTCTGGTCGCTGTCGGAGGGGATCCTCCAGAAAGGGGCTGCTAGATTAGAGGCAGGTCAGAGATCACCCGATCTCAGGTCAGGATCGCCGGGAAAACCTCCTCGTGGTGTTGGGAAACTCTAACTTGGGCTGTGGGTGTCGGGTGCAGACTGGTGGATTTGGCCGGAGCCAGAGTCTATGGGTGAGCAAATACGGTGTTCACGGGAGACAAAGTCTTGGTTTTGGAAGGCAGGGCAGGTCCTTCGGGTTCTTGAGGGCTGCTGGCTGCAGGACACACCGGGATTTCGCTGGAGCAAGTTCGAGGTGGGACAGGCAGGTAGGGCTGTGGCCAAGTCAGTGGGCGTCCTCCTCCTCTTAGTTCAGCACAGCTTTTTTGGTCCTTCTTCTGGTCAGTTTTTGTCTGAGGAGGCAAGGTTCAGGGTTGCCCCTAAATGCTAAATTTGGGGGCATTATAGGTAAGTAAACGTTGGGACCAATGGGTCCCTTCCTTGGGGTGGGTACAAGTTTTCAGTAAATGATTATGGTGCTGTGGAGTTCATACTGAAACTCCCAGCACCATATACTCTTAATGGCATTACTGCACAATGTCTAATAATTGGTTTAGACACTGTAGGGGTACAGGGCTCATGCACCTGTACCCTCACCACTGGTATAGTGCGCACAGCTAGAGGGGTGGCTGACCTATGCCAGGGCAGTGGGTACTAGGCATGCCACACAGGGATGTGTGCCATGTCGACTCTTCACTTTGTTCTGCACCAAAACACGCAGCCTGCAATGGCAGTGTGTGTGTGTAAAGTAACAGGGACTCTAAGGGTGGCACAATAAGTGCTGCAGCCCTTAGAGGCCTTTCCCTGGCCACAGTGCCCTTGGTACCTATGGTACCATTTACAAGGGGCTGACATGTGGCCAAAGGGTGCCAATTGGCTTTTGTATTAATGCAGTTTAGGGAAAGAACATAAGCCCTGGGTACCTGGTTAGCAGGAACCCAGGGCACACTCAAAGTACATCAACAGTTTGGCAAAATGTGGGGGCAACCATGCAAAAAGAGGGCACTTTCTTACATCCCTCCGTTTTCCTACCCAGAATTCCCGCAAACCTCAATTTTAGCTAAAAAAAAGAAAAATTAAATTTTTCTTACATTTCTGTGTGGGATCACTGCACCGCCAAAAATGTCCTACCACCCAGCGTTCCCCCTTGATCTCCCGATAAAAATGATACCTCACTTGTGTGGGTGTCCAATGCAGAGTAGCCTAAAAACGTATTTTTTTTTTTAAATATAGCGCTTAGAGTTCGCTGTGCTATTCGCTCAATCCCTTTGTTTTTGGCCCTTCCCAGTCGCAGGCTGTTGGCCAACCCACACAAGTGAGGTATCATTTTACTCGAAAGATTGCAAAGCGGCAATAGTAGCAAGAACTGCTGATTCCAGTGCTGACTGGTGGAAGGAATCGGAAACCGGAAACAAAATCTACGGAGGAGAGAGGAGAGAGGCTGCCGGCTGCCGGTTCTAACTCTTAGCGCCCGAGTCTCAGCGCTCAACCCTGCCTTGCCCAATTTTATCCGACTTCGTCCGCGAGGCTGCGAGCCCGTGAGTCGCGGGTGCGGGTGGAAGGCCGGAAGGAGGAGCTGCGGAGCCGCGTACAGAGCAGTGAGGACCGAGGAGCAACGAAGGAAGCCAGCAGGGGTCTTCGTGGAGTCAGCACGTGGAGTCAGCAGGAGGCAGGAGACAGAGAACTGTAGCGGTCCGGCAGCAAAGGTACCAGGAGTTATTGAGGCTGAGCCGGTGCACGGTGTGTGTCGTGTGTTGTTTGGCGTGTTTGGTTCATACTGTTGGGGCTTTACAGTGGAGGAGAGGCTAGGAAGGGGTGAAAAAAAGAGCGTGAGAGCGCGGCCACCATTAGCGGTGGCCACGGAGTGTAGTGCCCAGGAGCCCCGCAGAGGCGGTCCAACTAGGTTGGGTGCGGCCTGCGGCGCCCAGTGTGCCCTGCTCTCGCGCTTCCCCCTGCCATTCCATCGCCCCCCCCCCAAGCCCTCCCCCATCGCTACATCTGCTCCCCCGCTGCACCCCCCACTGCACCCAGCCTATTTTTCAGCTGCACCTACCAACCAGATTCAGCAGGAGGTGCAGGAGGGCCAACAATAAAACCTTTTAACGACGCATCGAAATAGTGGTGATATTACAATTAAGTGACTGCACAAGACGTACGTATTTTTCTTACGCCACACAATGAGGTCCGGTCGTCAGCGTGGGACATTGCCACGACCCCAATCAAAACGGCGGCGAAAGAATGAAGGGAGTTTAGAAATTGGGGATGATCTTGGGGATGATCTTCTGATCGGACAGAGCAGCCCTAAAGGAGAGATACCTCGAGACCTAGCCAACTTAGCAGTATTTTCTTCAAATACAAATTCTCCTGCAGACGTCCGGTACTCTGGAGTCCATAACAGGCCCAGCAGTAGCCAACCATCTATCATAGGATTCTTAAAGCAGCATAAATCTGCAAATAAGGCTAATGATAATGGAACATTGTCAACGACCATTTGTGTTAATGGGGACCAAACATCTGAGACTAACACTGTGTTCTCGCACGGCTTAGGCTCCGACTTAGGGCATATGCTGGACAATGCCCAACTTTTCCCAGAGTCGGAGTTAGAGACAAAGAAGGCCAGTAGTGATTCTCAATTAGTAATCAACAATACTGGGATCTGTTTGTCTACAACTACTGCAAAAATCTCAACAATAACTTCACAAGCCATTCGCCCGATTCAGGTAAAAGCTCAAGTTCATGCTTCCATGGCTTCTATGGCTTTTACGTCTCCCACTGCAATATCTGATGGGCGTAAAGATTCAATCATGCTAATACCACAAGGTCTGAGCCAAAGCGAGACTAACTCCGTAATCAATATATCCTCTGGTCCGGACCAAAATTCAAGTGATGAGGTCTTTATGTCCTCCCCCACTATACCCAAGGTAGAAATTACCAGGGGCTGCCAAACCTTGATTCCAGAGGCATCTTCTAGCCCAAATGGCAGTAAAAAGTTATTTAATATGGACTTATCAAGTTTAATTTTAGATACTGGTATCATTAATAAAGACAATAAGTCAACTCTGGTTCCAGGCAAAGTCAGAGTTGAGAATGTGTCTATTTTAAACGATCAAAGTAAACCAGTGCAAGCCGATTCTTTGATTAATCCACTTAGTTCAGCAGACCTATCATTGCTAGCCAAATATGATGAAAACTTTCGGGATAGAACCTGTGCCTCAGAAAATAAACAAAAAAGTCTAGATTGTGGAATATGGGGTAGTTTACTTAACACAATGGATAACATCACCAACGCTCTCAATTTTCACTCGAATAAACTGAACATACAAGTGGACTTATTAAATACTTTGGCTCTCTACGTAGCTGGAATAGATGCTAAACTGCTTCACCTATCAAACCTGGTAGCCAAAGTACAATCAGACAAAGAAGTTCAATTGTCAATATGTACCTGTGCGCAATTAATTGATAAAATCTCAGAGCTACCGACCATTGTGAGATCTATGGTGCAAGAGGTAAAGGCGATGTCAGACAGAATTGTACAAAACAAAACAGTTCTGACCGAACATAACCATGGTTCCCTCTTGGATACAAAAGCCTTAATTACGGGACCCTCAGATGAAACTGGGAACTTACAGGCAAAAATTGTGATAAGAAGAAACTCAACAACAACAAAAAAAAAATATAGCACTAATAAAAGTAAATCTCAGCAACATAATATAGTTCCATCAAAAAGAAATGCTGCAGCAAGGGAAAACCAATCCCCAAATGATGAGACCAAATCAAATATGCCACCGAAATCCCAAAACTTGAATGAAGGAAATGAATCCATGGATCAAACATCATTAGACGAAGCTAATGACCTACAAATTACCTCAAATCAGACACCAATTCTTAATATAAACTCGGATGGTTTAACTAAAAGGGCAAGAAAAAGACTGAGGAAAGCTCACAATAAATCAAAAAACTTTAAAAAATCCACAATCAACGTCTTACCAACTGAGCTTAATACGAAAGAAATGTATCCAATTTTTAGACCCTTGGAATCTTGCCGGAGCAAAACTATAGCTGAGCAAACTGATCAGGCCCCAATACAACCACTTTCCGAAGTGTTTAATGACAGCATATGGTCCCAAATTACTGCAACATCCAATTCACAAGTGAGTGGACAAGACCAGGCCTATAGAGGAATTGATCAACATTGTGAAGTGCAAAAAGCTGCTATACGGAAAACTACTAATAATGTCGCCTTTCTAGAAAATAGTGCAACTAACATCAAGCATACAGTACCCTCCGAACGAATCATAGTGGATGACACTGTGCCTGGTAAAGGGGTCATTCTAGACATGCAGCTGATATCGGAGAAAAATAGTAATATAAAAAAAGAGAAATTAAAGACTAATGATTTCTCAGATACAGCTATGAAACTAGCATTCTGCCCACGGTATACCACAAGAGGTCCATATGATATCCTGAATCGCGGTAATATTTTGAAACTGCTGAACGCAATTCCTGAGCTTAAAGATTTAACATCAGAGGACTTAGATTCAGTTGAGTTCAAGCAAGATCATAACAATATCAATAAAGAGATAACTCTTACAACTTGGCATCGAGAAGACATAATTAGTAACATCTTAGCAAATAAAACTCAATTTGAGAAATGGGGTATTAAAATATGGAAAATCAGCGAAAATCAATATCCTACTCTGCTGATTCCGATGTTAACATCTAATAGTCCAGTTTTAAGGGATCCTGCTACCAATTCAAGATTAAGAGGACATTCGAGGGTTCTGAAAGGAGCCTCTGGGCCATCGACAAAATTAGATCTGTCATCCGGGATTAAGATTACGAGCTGTAAATCAGGCACTCGTGTATGTGAAGAGCTAAAGAAAGATACAGCTCTCATTGATGACTGGAGTTGGCTCCGTAAAATACTAACAAAAGGGAGTGTTGACATGCGCGAATGATGCCCAAAGAGCTCTAATAAAGTCTTAAAACCCTTTAATATTTGTTCATGGAACACAAATGGTCTAAAAACGTTAATAGAGGATCCCGATACAATACGTTTTCTCAGGGATTTTGATGTCCTAATGTTCCAGGAAACATGGAACATGGAAAAGGAACCCCTTATTGGCTATTTTGAGTATTTGAACGTTGCTCTCCGTAAGGCTGCCTTTGGTCGCGCAAGTGGAGGTCTATCCATCTACGTCTCCTTAAGTTTGGATATCAAACATTTTGAGATAGACTTTCAATTGGCATGGCTTTTATGCATCAAACTAGCTCTTAATCCACCTATAATACTCCTAAACGCTCTACATAAGTCCAAAAACTCTGATAAAGCTTCTCAATTCACTACCTTATGGGAAATAGTCAAAGTGTTGTATCATGACCATCTCGACGCAACGATAATCATCTCAGGAGATTTTAATATGCATTTCCTTAATCGAAATGGCGTCAATAAACCAATAAAAGCACTATTACAGATGTGGGGTTCACAGCTCACAAAATTTAACCTCGTGTTATTACAGGACGATGGTCAAATACCCACATTTAAAAAAACAGGTAATTTCTCCGTCATTGATTACTCCATCATCTCAGCGGGGCTGACATGCTCCCTTTACAAATATCAAGTAATACCCAGGATAGAAAGTGACCACAACCCACAATTAATTTCCTTGGCACTATCACTGGATCATCTACCGGAAGCAAGATCAATGAAAATTGTACCAACAGCCTTTAGTCTTAAAAGGTTAGTATGGAATCCAAGAAACCAAAAGGAAATATTGGATTTTCTAGAACTCTTAATCAAAGTTCTGGAGGAGAAAAAGAAGGGAAGTCCATGGTTGATATTTGGCCTTGTCTGTGTGCTTCACTTTTAGATCGTTTTCCTCAATCTATAACATCAAAAGGCTCCATCATGACAACAAAACAATCAGGATGGTATACTAATCGGCTGCTTCGCTTAAAAAGACAGCTTCATAGAGCGATCAGGGCGACTTTTAGAAAACCGAATGGAGCACTAAAAACTTTGAAATTCATAATTTAAAAAGTTCAGAAAACAATACAAATATGAAATATGGAAAGCCAAACAATCATATAATGAGGATTATGGACCAAACTACATTTCTCATGTAAAACCCAAAATCCAAAACTCTTCTGGGGCATAATTAACAATCTTGAAAATGGTAGCAAAAGAGGGACTAGCGCTAATATTAATGAATCTTGCTGGCCAACTTTTATCTATAATCTTTACGTTGCACCCTCGGCCCCACAGTCTGACATCAAAATTGCTTGTCAGAAGATAAATATATCGAGCAGAGAAGAAGGCAGAAAATACGGTTCTATCCAGCATATTGACCGAGCAGAGCTACAAGTTGAGGAGTTACGGCCTAAGGAGCAAGTCCCGCACATTGCCCATGCTGGGCCACAAGTAAACGAGTCATGGCCTGTAGAGCAAGTTAAAAAGGCAATGAGCAGGATCAGATCGAATGGAGCGCCCGGCCCAAACAGGATTCCAAATTCAATTTTTAAAGCAAATCTTAAGCATTGGCCAGAGGTTTTAACGATTTTATTTAATGATGTAATTAAATCTGGATCAGTCCCCGAGTCATGGCAAGGAAGCATAATTCAGCCGATATATAAAAGTGGCCCACAAGACAATCCTGCAAATTACCGACTAATAGCCCTAACTGATGTGGAGGCAAAAATCTTTGAGAGCTGCCTCCTTGAAGAATTGGAAGATTGGGCCACAAGAAAAAATCTAATTCCAGCTTTTCAAACCGGTTTTAGAAGAGGCGAATCAACCAGCACGAACTTGATTTTATTGACTTTATTAGGCGAAAGGGCAAAATATAGAAAGCAAAAGTTATATATCTGTTTTATTGATCTCAAAGCCGCCTTTGATTCTGTTCCTCGAAATTTACTTTGGGCTAAACTTTTGGATTGGGGCATCCCAAACCAATTGCTTGAAACGATTAAATTGTTATATACCAAGACATGGGTTCAGATCAAAGTCGGAGATGGTAGAAGTACAACCCGCCGACTCGAAACTAAGACTGGTCTGAAACAAGGTTGTGTTCTGGCTCCATGTCTTTTTAATCTTTTTATGGCTGACCTTCCTATATATCTTTAAAAAGTTAATGCTCATTCACCTTCCCTCTTAGGTAAAGACATCAAATATTTACAATATGCTGATGACACTATATTATTAAGTCATTCTGTCATAGGTCTAAGAAGATTAGTTGATTCTTTTAATCATTATATTAACCTTAATGGTTTGAAAATCAATACCAAAAAGACAAAAATAATGACTATAGGGGAACAAAAATAGATAAAAAGAATGGAACATTAATGGGTTACATATTGAAACTAAAATTTTATAAATATCTAGGAATAACATTTGACGATATGTCCTTCAGACAGCATTTTATTAACCTCAAAGCAAAGGCAACAGCTTTGTCATTTGCCTTTAGAAAGTTGAGGGACAAGTTGTCATGTCCAAATCACGAACATCTATTGAAGGTCATGAAAGCAAAGCTGATTCCATCTTTGGCTTACGGCTCAATGATTTTTCGTGGTAAAGACGTGAAAATTCTTGATGACCTACAAATAAAAGTCTTCAAATCAGTTTTTAGGATCCCCAGGTATATAGGACATGCTAATGTCAGATTAGAATTTGGTCTGAAAAGGCAATCTCTGGTACGACAATCTGCCTTTTTAAAAATACTATATACTTTATATCGCTCCAGAACAAGGTACCCTTGCAAACCAGTGCTGGCAGGAGATAACGAGGTATGAGTATGCTAGTAGCTGGAGATCCTTTTTAAGTGAGAGTTTACATAATTTTGAGTGTCCAACCTTTGAAGAAGAAGTTAGGAGCAAAGCTGTTTTTAAACAAACTATAAATCGATCAGTCAATTTACTATCGAGTCTTTTAGACAAAGATGAGCTCAGAAAAAGTATAATTCCTGGTCAGTTACTAACTCATTTATTAAATTAGAACCTCAATCATACTTGATGACCCATTTAAAATCATTCTTAAGGAACAAATTTATGTTATTGCGGTTTGGGAGATATCCCACTAAGGACGGAATACCTAAATGGGAAAAAAATGGTCTAATAAACTTTGTAGGTTATGTGGCTCCTATGAGGAAACTTTAATACATATTGTAACTATCTGCCCCCAATTGCTAGAAGAGCGGAAGACTTTGTTAAGACCGATTTTGAATGAATTAGGGGTGAGAACATGGTGCCACGCTATCATTATGTGTCTTACTGGGTCTATGCCCCGTTTGATTACTCAATTTGTAAAGTTTATTTTTATTGCAGAAAAAAAACTATTAACCAAAACTGATTCTGATTGTTAATACAGTAACATGTCGTCAAAGACTTTAATGCAAAAATGAAATGAAAATGAAAAATCTGTTTTTAAAATCTGCCCTTAATAGTTCTGCATATAACTTTACATTATAGTTACCAAATATTTTAAACTGTTATAGGATTGGTTAATTAAATTAAGACTAAAGACAAATCGTTTTAAAATTTTAATGATAATGTTTGGATATTGTCCTCTTGCCATTTGCACAAATGCACTTTATTCATTGCTGCTCTTTATTATTGCTGCTAATGTTTTTTAGTATACAGCTGTGTAAAAATTTTATGGGCAAAAATAATGTTTCTAACCGGTTGTGTTTTTTTTTTTCTTTGATTGTAATGATTTTTATTATCAACAAATAAAGCAATTATTATTATTATTATTACTCGAAAGATTGAGGGGAACGCTGAGTGGTAGGACATTTGTGCCGGCGTGGTGATCCCAGACAGAAATGTGAGGAAAATGGGATTTGTTTAAGCTAAATGTGAGGTTTGCAGGGGATTCTGGGTAGGAAAACATTGGGGGATACACGCAAGCCATAACTTCCTGAACTCCCTCGGGTGTCTAGTTTTCAAAAATGTCAGGGTTAGGTAGGTTTTCCTAGATGGCAGTCGAGCCCGGGACCAAAAACGCAGGTGGCCCCCTTGCAATACCAGGTTGTTTTGTGATAGATAATTTTGATTTCTCCACAATACGTTTTGGGCCCTTCCTTGCCGCGAGTACTTGGCCCACCGACACAATTGAGGTACTATTTTTATTGGGAGACCTGGGGGAACGCTAGGTGGTAGGAAATTTGTGTCAAACTGGTGATCACACAACATTCCCGCACAGAAATGGAGAATTTTTTTTATTTTTTTCAGCTAAATTTGAGGTTTGCAGGGGATTCTGGGTAGGAAAACGTTGAGGGATCCACACAAGTCACAACTCCCTGGGTGTCTAGTTTTCAGTAATGTCTGGGATTGGTAGGTTTCCCTAGATGGCTGCCAAGCAGAGGACCAAAAACACAACTACCCCCGCTTACAAAAACCAGGTCGTTTTGTAATCTATAATTTTTAAGTCTCCACAGTATGTTTTGGGCCGTTTCCTATCGCGGGCACTAGCCTACCCACACAAGTGAGGTACTGTTTTTATTGGGAGACTTGGGGGAATGCTGGGTGGGTGTAAATTTGAGGCTTCCCACAGATTCCACAACTTTCTATCACAGAAATGTGAGGAAAATTTGTTTTTTTGACAAAGTTTGAGGTTTGCAAGGGATTCTGGGTACCAGAAACTGGTGAAAGCCACCCATGTCACCCCATCCTGGATTCCCCTGGGAGTCTAGTTTTCAAACATGCAAAGGTTTTCTAGGTTTCCCTAGGTGCCGGCTGAGCTAGGGTCCAAAATTCACAGCTAGGCACGTAGTAAAAAAAGGGTCAGTTTTCTCTGGAAAAATGTGATGTGTCCACGTTGCGTGTTGGGCCGTTTCTTGTCGCAGGCACTAGGCCTACCCACACAAGTGAGGTACCATTTTTATGAGGAGACTTAGGGGAACACAGAATAGTAGAACAAGTGTTATTACCAATTGACTTTCTTTGCATTTCTGCCTTCCAAATGTAAGACAATATGTAAAAAAAGAAGTCATTTTGAAAAATGTCCTCGAATTCACATGCTTGTATGGGTACCCACAATTTCGGAGATGTGCAAATAACCACTGCTTCTAAACTCTCTATTCTGTTCCCATTTCGGAAATATATAGGTTTCCTTAGTACCGATTTTTCACTCTTTATATTTTACCAAATGAATTGCTATATACCGGGTACACAATGAAAAACCATTGAAAGATGCAGCTCAGTTATTGGCTCTGGGTACCTCGGGTTCTTGGTGAACCTACAAGTCCTATATATCCCTACAACCAGAAGTGTCCGACGGACTTAACGGTATATTGCTTTCAAACATCTGCCATACTTAGAAGAAGTTACAGGTGAAAATGTTGGCACAAATGGCTGTTTTTTCCAACTCAATTTCAATATTTTTTTATTTTAATTGTAGGTTTCTATAGAAAAACCTTGTAGGATCTACACAAATGACCCCTTGCTGAATTCAGAATTTTGTCTACTTTTCAGAAATGTATAGTTCTTCGGGATCCATTATTGGTTTCACACCAATTTCTACCACTAACTGGAAGGAGGTTGAAAGCACAAAAAATAGGCTGTGCCCCAGTAAAATGCTAAAACTTAGTCGAAAATGTTGGTTTTCTGACAAAAGTCTGCCTTTTCCTGAAAGCTGGGAAGATGGTGATTTTAGCACCGCAAACCCTTTGTTGATACCTTTTGCAGGGAAAAAAAAAACAGACGCCTGGGGATTCCACAAACCCTGGGTACCTTTACAATCCTCAAGATGCTGGAAGAAAAAGACGTAAATTTGGTGTGGGTGCCTTATGTGGACAAAAAGTTACAGTGGCCTAAGCGCGAACTACCCCAAATAGCCAAAAAAAGGCTTAGCACGGGGGGAGGGAGGTCTAGCAGCGACAGGGCTAAAAACCACATAAATAAAAGGCATTGTCATTTACAATGCCAATAGCTTAAACGCTAGCAAGAGAGACCTATTGCATAGAAAATGCTAGTTCTAATATCCAATAAGCACAGTCACTCATCTTGAGGGCTAACTTTGCTTGATAAGGTTGAAGCGGTCAAATAATACTCAAGGGCGTGAGGGCAGTGGCCAAGATGGTGGACTGGTGCAACATACTCTTCCTGGCTCGATCCAATACCTTCCCAGCCCCATCAACAGCATCTACCCCTAGTTAAAAGACCTTGTTGGTCTGACAACAGGCAAGCTAATTTAGGCTAGATTGTCCACTTAGCAGATACTGGAAGTTTTTTCCACCATCCAGCTTGAGACCGGGAAGCACAAAAGCTGGTGGCACCAATTGTGGTGCACTGGAGGCTCTATAGCCTTTCGGAAGTCCCCTACATTAAAGCTTGCTGTCAGCTGAAAGGGGTAAGCACATATGATGCAGAGAGAGGATCGCCTAATGACAGCACCCTATCTGAAAGAAGGGTGGAGGGGCCCTGGCGGACACAGCTCGGGATCATGTAGAACAAAGAGATACAAGATTGATGGTGCTCTGAGACCCATGGTGGTTGTTTTCCTGTGGAGAGAACAGTGGAGCAGCAACCGACGGGGAGAAGACCAGATGTTGGTGGGCCGGACACCACAGAGACTAAATAGATGGTCAAAGACATACCCAGAACCTAAGTTTCCAGCTTGTGAGAGGGCCTTGTGAGAAACCCATTGCAAGACCCCCAAAGCAGCCTGAGGGGCCCCAAGAAATACCACACTAAGACAGGGATAAGCAACTCTTTGCTCCAATCTGGGTAGCGGGGAAAATCAGATAAACGTATCTTTCCCCTACAGGAAAGATCTCAGATGCCAATCACTGCTTGAGAGAAAGCTTTGGATAGTAGAACATATAGACATGATATAAAGCTATGGATGTTGCAGACTATGAGACTCGTATATGAGATATGACTTTACAGGGCCATGGGCATGTTAATGGATGGAGAGGTGTCAGAGACCAGTGGAGTTGGTCTAGCCTTCCCTGTGCAGCATGAATGGAACACTTTTTTCTTGAAGGGAACTAGATGGAGAACAGAGAAGGACCATGGAAAATTCTCGGATATTAAAGCCAATCTGAACCAGTCGAGTCACTGCTACATATACTTGTATAGTGCCAATATTAGGAGGGGGAAAGACTTCAGAGGGCGAGGTCTGGGGAATAATATTAGCAGAGGGGACACAAGTAGTGTTATTTTATGCTGATTACAGTATGCTGTGTATTAGGGACATCCATTTCGACAAAACCCAGATTTCCCACATGTTAAGTGAACTCAAAACAGTGTTTGGACTAGGAGTCAACTGGACCAAATTATATCTCTTCCACGTAAATCCCAAGTGCTCGGAGTATAGAACTGATATGGGTAGGGTTAGGGAGAGATGTGATTGAGTGAGAACAAATATTGTTCAAATATCTAGAAATGCATATATCATTATTATCAGGACATGGAGGGGAATCCTATAAAAACCATCTCCTTCCTCCGATACCCAATTCAATTCTGGAAGGCTTTATCTTTATCGCCATCTGAAAGGATTGCCCCAGCAAAAATGATCCTGTTGACCCAATTGTTTTTTCACTCTGCAATTAAACATGCTAAAAGGGATGCTAGGTGATCTAGTGTGGAACTAGGGCAGATAATTTTCCTGGCTAAACTACAGTTGCCTATAGACTGGGGAGGACCAGGTGCACCTGACTTTGAGCGATGTTATCAGGCAGCTCAACTTCAGTGGGCACCCCACTGGCTAACAAGTTTCTCCCAGACAGAAATAAGCCGGTCCATGAGCTACTAAAATGCAGATACACTTCTGGAGTTATTCTTTGCAGATTCCAGACTCTCAATAAGCGCTCCCAGATCACTACTGGTCACCATGTCATGCTAGATTTATAATCACCTTTGACACTCTGGTAGAGCAATATGAAATAAATAAGGGACAGTTTTTAGTATACAGGAGGATGGCCTTAGCATTTCGTACAACCTGGAACAGAACAGACACTGACCCCCCAAAACCCAAGCTTTAGTTAAAACTTTGCACATTATGAGCATGGGCAAAAAGTATCTCATGCCTTATAAACTCACTACAATCCCAAATTGCGACCGACCCTCACTCCCCAACAAAAATAAATAAATGGGAGAAGATTTTGGCTTACCATCAAGGTATCCCGGAACGCAAAGTTTAAATAGATCCAATTCTGCATACTGCACAGGGCTTACCTCACTCCAGAACATATTAACAGAATATACACAGGCGCCAGCCTGAATTGTCCTAAATGTCATGATAACACAGCTGGACCCAAACATATGTGGGAGTGCCCAAATTTACGTGACTACCATAACAAGGTCACCGCCATGCTATCAACTACAACAGAATGTAAGGATTTGCTTATCTGTGAAAAAAGTTGTTTCCTGGGACAGGTCCGATGAAGTGGAAACCATTTAGCCAACCACAATGGTGGCGACTATAAGATGAGGGGAGGTGGAAAGCACAGATCTTCAAAAGGAAGGAGGCTAGGGACCTCAGGAAAAACCTAATAGCTGGCCAATGGGATGAACTTTTGCAGCGAGATGGAATCAGAGATGACAGACTCCGCCCCCTCCTTCCCCCAGAATTTTTAACAAACACCCTGGGTCTAATACTGCAACATGGTACATAACTAGAGGTGTGGAATTTAATAAAATATCTACTTGTCCACGAGGCAGGTTGCATCATAAATCTACTTGTCCTATAACAAAATCCACTTGTCCCTTTGGTGCCATGTAGTGCGGCGATAAATTATGGCAGCAATCTCATTATATAAGAGCTCTGATATAGCCTCTCTGATTATGCCAGGGCTCATACCATAGTAGTGTTTGAATACTTGCAATCCCCTTATGTTGCCATGTTTCCGCAGATCTACATACTGGGGCTGAAGGTAGTGGTAAGCAATAGTTCCAGGGTTAGAATGTCCTTTTGAGTCTGTGCAAACCTACTAACTTGCATGTTTTAAGGGTTTTCAACAACTCTTCTCTAATCTTTACCCATACTGAGAAAGGTTGGAAATTTACTCCTGACAATGTCGGACGTAAACCTTTTTTCCAGAGTTGGGACAAAAGTGGTTGGAGGGAAAGTGAACCTGCAAACACTCAGATTTTCGCATGAGCAAATCCACACATGCATATTTGCTCATGCTAAAATGCAGTTACCAAATATTTTCTAGGACAACTATTTCTTGTCCTACTTCTGTAAATTCTTGGGAATTCATGAAAGCCGTATAGCTGCACTTAATGCAAGGACATATACCATGGGTGCACTTTTGAGACTTTCTTTAATAATTGGGCCCTTAATTTGGTCTGACGTTGACCGTGACCTTTCAGGCACGTTATAGTTAGAAATTAGCATTTAAAAAACCTTAGAAATTCACTGAAAAAAACATAGGTTTCAGGGGCGTTATAGTTAGTTGGACATTTCACTCGTACAAAACCATAGAAATTCCCCCGTTATAGTTAGTTCAGCTAACTATAACTCGCGCCCCCGCAATGCACTGCTGATGACGTCACATATTACATCACTCATGACATGGTCAGTGACATCACTGATGACATCTCAAATGACATCACTGATGACATCATCCAGTGACTGTGTTTCTGTAAAGTTTAAATATGTTTTATATATAGGGAAAGGCGTATTGAAGAATGAGTGGGTGTATAAGTGTTGGAATGGATGATTTAGTAGGTGCGTGACTGACTATAAGTGAGTGATTAAACGTATCTTACTGAATGCATGGGTTAGTGATTAAACTGTGTGAATGTCTGTATCCGTCTGTCTGTTGGCGTGTAAGCGGCTGCATGGGTTTGTGACTAGCTAGATGAGTGTCTATATGAGTTATTGATTGGTTGTCTGAGTATCTGTATGGGTGCCGGAGTGTTTGTGTGGGTGGAGTGTTTGTGTGGGTGGGGTGTGTGTGCGACTGTGCATAGATATGTGAGTGGGTGATTCACTGGGTGCATGGTTTCAAGAGTGCATCTGTGATGGACTGTATGGGTGGGTGAGAGTGTGTATGGGTGTGTTAGTGAGTGAAGGTATATCTCAGTGGTACATGTGTGAGTAACTACATATGTGAAAGGCAGTATATAGGTGTGTTAGAGTATATAAATGGCTATAAGTGAGTGTGTGATTGTGAGAGTGGCTGATACAAGCACACACTCATCCATACAGTGATTGTATAAGAGCGTAAGAATGTGCTAGTATGTGTATGAGTAAGTGAGCTGGTGTGTGTATAACTGTATAGGTGAGTAAATGGGAGTGTGATTAATTATTTGCATGACTGACTAGGTGTGTGAGTACCTCTATGGATGAGTGGCGGTGTGTGAGTGTCTATATAGGTGTATGAGTGCATATGATAGTCCTGTACTGAGTGACCGTAAGTATGAGTGACTGTACGGGTGAGTGAGTGGATGTGTGTGTAGACCTAAGAATCAGTGAGTGGGTATGTGGTTATTGGTGTTGGAGTGTCTATGATTTTGAGAATGGCAGTCTGTAATTTAGAGTGGGTGTATCAAAAGTTATATTAGGGTGAGAGAAGATGCATGAAATCACATGGATGATGTCATCAGTGATGTCATCAGTGATGTCACTGACCATGTCATGAGCAGTGTTCCCTCGAACCTGCGCGCGCTCGCACGCACCTCTTTCACCCCGAGCGCGCATTGTCCTATGTGAAGCGCGCACATAGCCATCCTTCGAGCAGCTTGCAGCAGGGGGCTGATTCACTCAGCTCGATCTGGGCGGTCAACAAACGTAACATTCACTCTGCGACACCCCGTCGTGGCACATTCAAATTCACTAGCACCGACGTGACAGTCAATTAACCAGCCTAATATGATGGCCTAACGTCGTTCATCTCAGTCATCCCTGCAAAGACCACCCACTCAGCTGTCCATCTCCTAAGCGTAGCACATCCACCATTGCGACCTTTCAGAACGGAGACTGCCCCCTCTGCCGCCCCCGCAGAAATGTCTGAATCTGCGCTGACCATACAATATAACTCACCCGTGGGAGGGCTCCATTCGGACCATTTGGTGTTCACCTGAAGATGCCCATTTGATATCTTGATAGAAGGCGCCAGGGCACTCCAGACAGGTTTGTTCATGGGGCGTGCAAACGCGCGCACATTCAGCCTTTCAGTGCCCCCTCAAATACAGATGTCCGTGCGCCCATGCACCAGGTAGGCCGTAAGAAACAGGGTCGCCTGGCAGTGCAGGTGCGCAACGCCCTTAGGGCTCAAAGGGCTACAGCACCCCCCGCCCCCCCCCCCTCCCCCCACCTCCGCCGTCGTGTGTCAGCCCGGGCTGAGACAGCTTCCCGGGCACACACACACAGACAGTTTTTCAGCTGCCAGCGGCACCCGAGTACTTCACAGGTCTTTAAAAGACCATTCACTTGTTAACGAGGCTTTGTCTCACCCCTTTTTAGAGCCCCTACATCTCCACTCTGCATATTGCTGGAAGAATTAGCCCCCCCGCCCCGAAATTTTAATCAACCCCCTCTCCTCGAAATTTGGCTCTAGTTGCGCCTCTGCCTTGCACATTACAGTGTAAAACAGTGCACTCGCGCTGCAGAGAAGCACACAACAGCAAGTGAGCACAGCTACTGACTGGGATCATGTCATGTGGACTCCCTAGCCAGTACTGGCTTTTTAAGTAACCTAACAGCGCTTTGAAAGCGCATACCACTGACTGAACCCACACATGCAACCTTAATAGCGAAACTGCAACTCCCTGACTGTACTTTTCAAACAACAACTTCTCTCGGCCTGGCTTTCCCCTTTCTGCCTGTCTTATCTCGGACTCTCGCGCTCCTCAGCCAGAACTTAATTCATTCAACCGTTCTTTGTTGCTCTCTTTCGTGCTCTTTCTGGCCTTTTTCCTTTTTTTTTTTACTGCTTTTCTTCTTTTTTTGTTCATTCTATCCCTCCATTTCTCGTTTCGTCCCGTTCCCCTCCTTCTACTCTGCACGTCTTTTTCGCGGTAAATTTCAGAACGTGCCATGGGTGGCCTCTTGGGAAGGGGTCGGAGATAATTTCAGCTTCTAAGTGGGCAAGCACAGGGCTGTGATTTGAGGTTTTGTCTTAAAACTACTGAACCTTAAGATATCGGCTTACCTTTTAAGCAAACATCTGATGGAAAATGTCAAAAACACATGGAGTCCAGTGGCTCAGACTGGTTCGTGTATCAGGAACGGCAGTCAGAGGGGGAGAGGACATTCAGGAAGGGCTTTCACTGTCAAATATGGGGACAGCCAGATGTGGAGATATTTTACGGGGTTTCATGAAATATAAGAGCAGGTAAGGGACGAGGAAATAATATATAGATGTTTACTCTGGTAGGAGCCAGAGTGCTAGAGAACCCTATAGCTTGGATGTTCACTTTGCAAATGTAAAAGAAGCTGAGCTGTCCCAGTGACTTATGTTATTTGAGATTTTATTATGTTAACACATGACAAGAGGGAACAGCAAGAATCTGTAAATAATGTAACAGATTCTCTCTCCTCTGACATGCCGACACTCCAAATGCAGACATCTGCCAGTGGAGACTCCTGCTCTGCCATCATAGAGCCGTTATCCCATAGCCAGGGCCACACTTGTAGTCCCAGTCAGATGTATACACAAACCCATATAAAAGAACACAAGAGCACAGAGACAACACCTTGTTGTTGGAGAAACATTGGCATAATTGTATTTAAACTTACGCACAAGTAACGTGTTATCTTGCCAGCAATCCAAGGGTAGCTGGTGATGGTAGGAACTAAGCTGCTTGCCCGCCTGATTATCCACTGAGCTCCAGACTTATCCTTCATCGTGTGCTTAGACCTTCTGAGTCAGCTTAGCTGCAGTGGTCAAAAGAGGTGTAAAATCATGTAGGATGTGAGTAGGTTGTGCGAGTTCTTGTTGCTCAATGAGTGTAATTTCTGATATTAATATGTTTCTAGTGTCTTCATTGCTTGATTTTTGCTCGCGAGGAAGTGTCACTCATAGTAGTTGAATGTCACTCATAATTACACTGAAATTGTGAAAATGTCACATAAGCAATCTGAAACCTTGGCAGCTATGGAGAGTGTTCGCGTCGCCGGGAGTGGCAGGGCAAACATTGAAGTTCATTAATAGGAAAACTTATTTATTTGTTAACTTCTGTTCAGTGAGGACGTGCCGGGGGCAAGTCGACTGCTTAATGCGACAAGACACAGTGATCATGCACCTTGGAGCATTGACATCAACAGCCCCCAGTGCAACACCTCCCTACCTCGGGTCAGTTCAAAGCAGAATAAAAGCAAGCACACAGCTGTTTCTTTATTAGCGCTTAATTGTCTTGAAGTTCCAGCTTAGTCTGGGAGACCGAGGACGCCAACAATACGGAGGCCAGAGTCAGACTGGCAGCATTGTGAGTGCAGCGATTTCTGGCTCCTCAACTGCTCCCAGCCTCGCTCACTGCTCGCAGTCGCCATTTCAGATCCTGGCTCCATCCCTTCTTCTCCTCCTCACCCCAGCTCCTCTGCTTTCCTCGAAGGCCCAGGTGGTGTATAGTGCACGCGCTCAGGGTAGGAAAGAAACAGAAAGTGGTTCACGTTGACTTTGTGCCAACGTGAACCTAACCAATCCTGGAGCTGCTCTCAGCATGAGAGAAGCCCCAGGATTGGTTTGAGCAGGCTAACCTAGCGCTCCTTTTGAGCCTATGTCCCTGTGCCTGCAATACCCGTCAGGTTAACACCAGCTGTGCGTTGTGCAGTGTGAAGTGCGCATGTCTAGCTGGCCGTCGCAAGACGGCTGGCCAATCCGACATTCGCACTGGGCAGCCAGCTTAAAAAAATCACCCCGATCCTGCTGCTGCCAGTCTGACCGCCCTGAAACTCCACCACTCGCCACTAGAACAGCGCGCACGTGCCCAACTGCCTGTGATAATTATAAAGTAGTAACAATGGTATGGTCTAGAGGGTGGGGGAGAGTCACCGCAGGTGGGGCGACACTCCTCCGCCCTTTAATAAAAGGAACCGCCCCGGGGGTCATATTAGATACAGTGCCCTGGAGGCCCAACTGGCGCTTTTGCACATTTTCTTCACACAGCGCCGTATCATTTTAGGCCAAGCGCCTGTTTGTTTTTAGTTCGAGCCTGGGCAGCGCATGTGCTGCTCTGCGAGGCATGCTATATTGAGGTATGGCATAGAAGCTCTGCCTATTTCCCACCCATCTTTTTAATTGGCTCCTGTTACTGTCCTTTTGAAATCGTTGCTTTTCATTTGTGAATAGACTTAGTAGTCCCTCCTTGGTACCGCCTTGTCTGCATTTGTATCCTCTCATAACGACTGGACTTTTTACTTGTGTTGTTACACGGTCTGCTTTATCTAGTGGGTGAGCACTGTTTTCTTTAATGATCTTCCCTATTCCACCCACGACGTTGCAGCACGCCGCCACCTTTTATATCATGTCATTTACTCATGTATTTTTTCATTTCCAGCGCAGTCCGCTTTAACTACAGTGGCCGCGCTTATTTATTTAATTTACGGCGTGGTACGCTTTCACTTGAGCAGCTGCGCTTATTTATTTATTTAATTTACAGCGCGACCGCTTTCACTTTAGTGGCTGCGCTACAAAAGCTTTTTTTCTTTCTTTCTTTATTTTTATTACACTTTCTGTAAAAGCGCCCCATAGGCACTTTCACTTTAATGTTGGCCGCGCCCCTTTCTTTAGACGCTGCACCCACACACACAGTCTGGTTCATGGCGCACATAACCTTGGCTGCAGCGCACAGAGACCTTACACTGCTGCACACAGAGAAAAAAAATTAGAGGGAACATTGGTCATGAGTGATGTAATATGTGACGTCATCAGCAGTGCATTGCGGGGGCGCGAGTTATAGTTAGCTGAACTAACTATAACGAGGGAATTTCTATGGTTTTGTACGAGTGAAATGTCCAACTAACTACAACGCCCCTGAAACCTATGGTTTTTTCAGTGAATTTCTAAGGTTTTTTAAATGCTAATTTCTAACTATAACATGCCTGAAACCTATGGTTTTTTCAGTGAATTTCAAAGGTTTTTAAATGCTAATTTCTAACTATAACATGCCTGAAACCTATGGTTTTTAAGTGAATTTCTAAGGTTTTTTAAATGCTAGTTTCTAACTATGCCTACAGAGGTAGGACATGTGAAGAAAGAAGAAAAACGCACAGAAAGAAGCAAAAGAAATGCAGAAAGAAGCAACAGAAGTCCACAAAGACGAAGAAAAGTGCAGGAAGAAGCAAGACGTGCAGAAAGAACCAACAGAGGAGCAGAAAGAGGCCTTGTTGCAAAATCATCCTGCGCCCACAACTTTTTCAGACGGGTACTGGTGGTAACTGACTGACTAACCAGGCCTAGAGCCAGTGCTATGCTAAAAGACACTTAGAATACAGTGAAAACACCTACATACACTAGGGAACACTATGCGTTGGGGTACCTCTGTGATTAGCTTGACCTCCTCCTGTAAGGCCCTAGTACATAATAGGCCAGGGGGATTAAAACTACCTCCAAGTCAGAGGTGCAGAAATATGCTACTTTAACTAGTCGCGTTTGCAGAGTGGTGGAGAAAGGGTGCTGGGCGTCCAACCAACGCTCAGGAATTCCACTGCGTAGACTTACAGGAGGTACCAGGAGGGATTCTTGGCCCCCAAACTCCCTCAGGACTAAATTGGACTTCATCCCCCATCCCGTAGTCTGCCACGAGGCACGTTTGCAGAGTGGTAGAGAAAGATGGCCATGGCCTCCGAAGACCTCTTAACAATCCCCCTGTGTGGGTCTTACTGGAGGTAACAAGAGGGGTAGTTGGCCCCCCGAGGACATCCTTGGGGGCCAACTTCCCAAACTATTACCTCCAGTCAGTCCCACACAGCAGCATTGGTAAGTACTCGTACCAGGCCACGCCCACTTTGCCCACCACTCTACAAAACGCGCTCCCTGGCACGCTCTTGGATGGGGATTGAAGTCCCCTTCACTGCTGGGGGTCCTTTAGGGGCCAACTAGCCTACCTTTTACCTCCAGTAAGCCCCACGCAGTGGGATTGGTGAGAGGTAGACAAAGGCCATGCCCCCTTTCTCCACCACTCTGCAAACGCGCCTCCTGGTGCGTTGTAAGTTGGGGGATTAAGTCCCCTTGAATCCTGAGGGTCCCTGGGGTCCAACTAGCCCACCAGGTACCTCCAGTAAGCGCCACAGACCTGCGTTGCAGAGAGGTGTAAAAAGGGGCGTGGCCTGGACCACCTCTCTGCAACGCAAGCCTGCGGCGCTTACTGGAGGTACCTGGTGGGCTAGTTGGCCCCCAGGGGCCCTCACGACTGAAGAGAAATTTAATTCCCCAACTTAAAACGCGCCACAGGGCGTGTTTGCACACATGTCACCTCAGGCCCCGCCCCCTCCCTTTACCACTGTGCAAACGTGCCCCGTGGCGCGTTTTAAGTTGGGGGATTAAGTCCCCTTGAATCCTGAGGGTCCCTAGGGTCCAACTAGCCCACCAGGTACCTCCAGTAAGCGCCACAGAGCTGCATTGCAGAGAGGTGTAAAAAGGGGCGTGGCCTGGGCAACCTCTCTGCAAGCAGCGCAGTGGCGCTTACTGGAGGTACTTGGTGGGCTAGTTGGCCCCCAGGGACCCTCAGGATTGAAGAGGAATTAATTCCCCAATTTAAAACGCGCCACAGAGCGCGTTTGCAGAGTGTTGCTGGGAGGGGGCGGGGCCTCCGGCACGATCGCGGTCTATTTGGGTTTTTTTTTTTACAAGGGGGGGCTGTGTGGCCCCCCTTCTTTTGGGCCCTGGGGACCCCATCCCCCAGGGCCTGACCCTAAAAAAATAATAATAATAATAAAATGAACGGGAAGGGGGCCGCGTGGGCCCCCCTCCCGTGGCCAATTCCGGCCCCGGGGACCCCATCCCCCGGGGCATGGTCACATTTTTTTTCTTTTTTTTAATGGAGGGGGGCTGCGTGGCCCCCCTCCTGAGGCCTCTATTGGCCCCGGGGACCCATCCCCCGGGGCCGGCCTTTATTTATTTTTTACATTAATTTTTTAATTTTGGGGAGGGGGGCCGCGTGGCCCCCCTCCCGGGCCACTTCTAGCCCCGGGGACCCCATCCCCCGGGGCAGGCCCTATCCGTTGGGGACCGTGGGGGAGCCCCAATGCCCCTACGGTCCCGCCGGCTCCCGCGTCCTGCAGGAGCCGGCATTGCTTTTCCACATGGGGAGCTGCTGACATGCAGCTCCCCCTTGTGGAAAAGCAATCTGCTTTGCTTCATTGAAGCGAGAGCAGGTTTCCTGCTCTCGCTTCAATGAAGCAAAGCAGTTTGCAATGACAGGGCGGGAGCCGCGCGGCTCCCGCCCTGTCACTAGCAAACACAGTGTCCCGGGGTGGGCACCCCGGGACACAGCAGGAGTCGGCCCTGGGGGGTGGCGGTCCCCAGGGCCATCAAGGGCTCCTGGAGGGGGGCCGCGCGGCCCCCCTCCCAACATTGGCAAAGCCCCGGGGAGGTGGTTGTCCCCGGGGCTTGGGGGTCCGTAACGGACCCCGACTTACATAGTTAGTGCCCCAGGGAGGTGGCGGTCCCCGGGGCGTGTGGGGGGGCTCGAGCCCCCCACACAGGTTCTTTAAAAAAAAAAAAAAAAAACAAGCCCCGGGGGGTGGCGGTCCCCGGGGCTGCGGGGGTGCCATGTGCCCCCTGCAAATATTTAAGAAAAGCCCCGGGGGGGTGGCGGTCCCCGGGGCTTGGGGGGGCCTTGGAGGCTTCCCCACACATTAAATAAAACAAGCCCCGGGGTGGCGGTCCCCGGGGGCCTCCCTGGGCCACCGCAATTACAATATGTCATGCCCCCGGGACTTCGGCCGAAATTTACGCTGGGTGCGCGAATCTCGCCGATTTTTTGTTGTTGAAAAAAATGCTTTTTTTGGCCCTGGGGGTCCTTGTGGGACCCCCTGAGCAGGCCTAGGGGGTCAGGGTGTTTCTACCCTGCCCCCTTTTCTTGTTTTTACGCGTTTGTTTTTCTGTTTTCTTGTGCCTCGGTTACCGAGGCACAAGATGGCTGCCAACACTTCCTGGTTTGGAGTGTTGACAGCCAATTAGAATAAAGCTTGTGCTCGGGAGGGTGCGTGGATCCTCCGTGCCTCTATATATCGAAACTTTTATTTTTTGATTTTCTCAGCAACTACTGAACGGATTTACACCATTTAAAAAAAAGGGCGCTTTCTGAACCAAGCACTACCTTTTTGCCAAATTTAGTGTAATTCCGTTCAGCATTTCGAGCTGTAGCCGCGTCTAAAGTTTCCTATGGGAAATGCATTTTTCGACCTTTTTTTTTTTAATTTCTCAGGAACTACTGAACGGATTTACACCATTTAACAAAAAGGTCTCTATCTGAAACAAGGGCTACCTTTTTGCCAAATTTGGTGTAATTCCATTCAGCAGTTCGGGCTGTAGCCGTGTCTAAAGTTTCCTATGGAAAATAACATGGAAAAAACAAGTTTTGGGACCCCCCTTTTTTCTCGGCCCCCGCTTGCCGAATCACCCCGAAACTTTCAGGATAGGAGCTGACCGGAGCAGGCCACAAGTTTTGAAAATTTAGCGAAGATTCATCATCCGGCGCCAAAGTTATTGGGAAAATAAAAAACGCTTTTCCTATGGAAACTAGGTCCTAACTATAACTATCTACTGGCGACCGCCAATAGATAATCTCTCTCTATACATCTCTCTCTCTATACATCTCTCTCTCTATACATCTCTCTCTCTATACATCTCTCTCTCTATACATCTCTCTCTCTATACATCTCTCTCTATACCTCTCTCTCTACATCTCTCTCTCTACATCTCTCTCTCTACATCTCTCTCTCTACATCTCTCTCTCTACATCTCTCTCTCTACATCTCTCTCTCTCTCTATATATATATCTATATCTATATCTCTCTATATCTACATCTCTCTCTATATCTACATCTCTCTCTATATCTACATCTCTCTCTATATATCTACATCTCTCTCTATATATCTACATCTCTCTCTATATATCTACATCTCTCTATATCTACATCTACATCTCTCTATATCTACATCTACATCTCTCTCTCTACATCTACATCTCTCTCTCTACATCTACATCTCTCTCTCTACATCTCTCTACATCTACATCTCTCTCTCTACATCTCTCTCTCTACATCTACATCTCTCCCTCTACATCTCTCTCTCTACATCTCTCTCTACATCTCTCTCTCTACATCTCTCTCTCTACATCTACATCTCTCTCTCTCTACATCTCTCTCTCTACATCTCTCTCTCTACATCTCTCTCTCTACATCTCTCTCTCTACATCTCTCTCTCTACATCTCTCTCTCTACATCTCTCTCTCTACATCTCTCTCCCTACATCTACATCTCTCTCCCTACATCTACATCTCTCCCTCTTATATATATATATATATATATATATATATATATATATCTCTCTCCACTGTGACAGCATTCTGCTCTTTGACAAGGAGCATATGGGCACGCAACGTAGTCTTGTTCAGTGCCAGTAACTACTGTGGCAGTATGTGCTTTTTGAGCCCAAAAACAATTTATGCTTTTCCCAATGTTTGTTTTGTTATGATGGGGGGGCGGCGTCTGCTTCCACACCAATAAGGTTTTACAAAAACCATGCTAAAACAAGTCCTGCACTGACTAATCTAAAAAGCTGACCACCAATTTCAGACCCACTGGATTTGGCAATGCTTGTTTATTTGTATTTCCCCTAATCTTATTGAAACTGGTTACACTGATTTTCCATTATGAATATTTTTAGGAAATACTAGCATGCATCAACATGCTACTAAATGATGCTACAAAGAAATGGTACCTGAAATTTTACAGAAGTTTAGCTAAATGTTTTTATTCCTTTCATTTTTTTATGAACATTTTATTTTGAAAGCAAACAATCGTCAATCTTGCTTTCAAGCTTCTGCAAATATTAGTATCAAATCAGAGAGCATTCTAGGAGCATTATGCATGGCCTCATAATGCTAAACTTAGAAAACCTGTGTACACATTTTGTATACTGGAACCACTGTCCGTAGTGCAGTCAGAGCTTACAGCATTTACTTAGAGCGCTCACCCCAATATTAAAGGCTTTCAATTAATGAATCATCAATACAAGTTTGAACAGCATTCACATATGAACAAAAATATTTCCTTAACTGCAGACAGTGCCCTTCCCTGATCCATAATGTGGTACTGCAAACTGGCAGACAAAGGGTTTGTGCTGCAGGGGGTTGGGCCTACTTGTCCCAAGGACAAAGTACACATGAAAACTTGTTGCCCTTGACCCCAAACAATATGTCCTGGGCGTTGGGCTATAGGAATTCTACATCCCTGATAACTGAGTACATCTGCAATGCATTCAATTACTACAGTCCAGATCAGAACAGTAAACTTCCCAGATGGTAGTTCAATTACCCATAACATCTTTTCTTGTAATAGAACACCTCAGTCTGCCCCCACAACGCCAGCCCTTTCAGCCCAAACACATAATTAAAGAGATTCTGCACTGTGATTCTCATTTCTGCAGTACCGAAGTGTAGAAACCAAAAAATGAATGTCATCATGGTTCGTTGTTCTAATAAGTGAATGTTTAAGTCTTATACCAAATTGGCATATCGCACTCTTGATCCTATATTCCCAAATATAATTATACTACTATGTTGAATTGTCTCTCTTAATCTATATGTTCATTTTAAAATGTACTTAATATAGGACAGACACATGAATTATTTCACGTTACAGCATTTCTGGTGGGTTGATCATAGAGATTCTATAAACTAAAAACTATTTTTAAAAAATATCAGAAGAGTGACAAGGGATACCTCGGTCTAGTCCTACATAGAATATTAATTGTGTCAGTTGATAAGTTTCCCAATGCAAATTCAGCACTTGCTCCCTGATAAAGTTGCATAATAGTCTTGGTGATCGGAGAAGGGAAACTCAGCTTCCAGAAGCCTCCTCTAATATACCCAGCTCACCAGGTTTAACGCCCTTTTCATCTAAAATCAGACCGCTAAGAGCATCTTCTGGATTTCTGCATAGTTTATAGCTTCCCAGAAGTAATGAATATTTAATGCCAACTTGCCGGAGATAAATCCTGTCCGATTCCGATCAACCAGTTTATGAATGCATCTCAACAAACAAATTAGAAGAGTCTTCATAAATAGTTTATAGGCAAGATTTAAAAGGTTATAGGTCTATACAACCTGCAGTATTTTGAGGCTTTAAGTGGTTTGAGAAAACCCATTAACCTAGCATTTCTAAAGAATCAGGGTTGTCCTTCTCCAGCTAGGGTTGAATCAAAAGCTATTTCCAATTAACGAATTCGATATGCCTTACACATTTATATTATTTATTTTTCCCTGCATTTGCCGTAACAAATAAATTAAAACACATACAAAATTGATTAAAACATAGTACAACACCTTAATAAACATTTGAAACATCACAAGGTACTTATGACACTATACAATTAAAATCAGTTACAATCCCATTTCCCAGTCAAAATTAAAGCACTCCAAATGAACATAGAAACTGCATGGCAACAATTTCTGGATAATCAGTTCTGTAACAGAGCTAAAGTATACATTTAGTTGGGAACGTTATAACTGTGAAATAAAGAAACAAGTCATTTCATGCACACACTCGCTGTATTTGGACAAAATAGTATGAAGTGGGTAACAGTCTCAATTTCACCACAAGTACAATCACATACTACCAAAGTCCCCTTGGGCTTGCTCCATTTGGCTACATAAGCCTTCAATGGAAGGATCCCCAGGTGGACTTTTATGTAAAAAGAACACCATACCTCAGGGTAGATGTCATTCAAATAGGGTTAAACCAACATTAAATTTATGCTTTAGATACCACTAAATCAGGACCATCTTCTTACTTAGCTCAAATATAATTTGATTCTTATATTGCCAATAAGCATCCTTTACTTTATTTATTGTTTCCCCATTAATCACGGTGGGATCCTCGCAGCTGGTTTAAGGTACTACTAACATACTTCCACCAAGGCATTCCAGGCAGGCAGGACAATGGGCCACCTCCCTTAGAGTGGCCAAATATATGCCTACTAAACAATTTTTCTGTAGGCGTACCCTTCAAATTGCTAGGGCAATAACAACTGAAATATGTCTGATGCCCGGTTCCAAATATAGTGGTGCTTAAGGCGTACCCTGCCCCAACCTCAACAGTGCACTCAGGAACCGGTTCTCAAATTTGTGAAGTGCACAGGAATCAGTGAAGCCCTAAATTTCAGCTCCACATATCACAGTTGTAACAGCTTTTGCTCTATACACATGTAATAATGAGCTCGACTGACCCCCTATTTTTTGCCGGCGCCTAATAACTGCAGCCTGCCTCAGAATTGCGGCCGTTCTTTCTTGATGCGGTTTCCATGAAATTCTATTATCGTACCGGATTCCCAAGTAATCAAAAGAGTTTACTTGTTCTAAGGTATCGTTTCCCACTGAGAAGGAGCATTTTAACTCCGTTCTAGGTTCTGGTATCATAAATTTGGTCTTGGAAACATTAACAGTTAAATGTTTCATGTAACAATAATCTAGAAAGCCCTTAGGTTTATGCATGGAAAGTTTGGTAAGAGTGAGCAACACTGCGTCATCCGCATATAAGACAGGGGTACGTGCAATACCAAGCTTTAGGCAATCCAAGGTCAAGTTACCAAGATATGGGACCAACATCATTCAAAAATAGAGAAAAGAGCAAAGGGGCCAAAACACACCCTTGCTGCACACCAGTAGTTATCAAAAAGATCTCTGTACATTCTTCCCTCGACCCACAGAGCACTTGGGCAAAAATATTTATGTGCAGTCTGCAAAGCTGTGATCAAATACTGATGCAGACCCTGCTGTTGTAACGCTAGCCACAATAAATCCCTATCTACTAAATCAAAAGCGGATTTCAACTCGGTCCTTCGTGGGGTGGGGGGGACACTTAGCAGCCAGTTCTTGCATAAATATTTCAACAAACGAGGAATACGCGGCACACACCTTGGTCGTTTCAGCTCTTTATTTGACAAAAAGCTCTCCTCCTCCTACGCGTTTCGAACTTCTCGTTCTTGGTCACGGTAGTTTACACAGTCCCTGGTCTATTTTCACTTTTTAAACTCAGTATCCACAGTTGCCCATTATGAGGCATTGTGGTACTAGTAGTTCATACTTTCAATTAACTTTATTAAACACATTCTTTATGCACGCGAAATACGTATAACAACATTCTTAAAGATTCGGAGGCGTCACTGGGGCCCTAATTAACTCATATCAATATATATTTAAATAAACGGTCTCGCCATAATACAATCTCAAAGAATCATACCATTTCTATGGATGACATCGCAAGGTCCATTCACTTTCATGGGCGGTGTTGATCTCAACAACTATAATTGCGGCACAGGTTTTAACCAATACTTCTCGACGTAAGTACTAGACTGTGTATTTATTACTTTAGGCTAAGTGCCCTTTTGCTAATTTTATTCGCCTTGTCACCAAACGCTCAGTGTAGGACTCATTGCTCAAAATATACCCAGAGTTGTGGCAAATCAATAGTTTTCTCTTAGACCTGTTATGGACTTAGTGTCCATTTTGAAATGAGCTGAGTGCATATTAATATTCTTATGAGTATAGCCTCGCACCCCTTAGAATCAATCTATTTTCATACATGTTGCCATAAATAAAACATTGTGCATTAAAGAAAAGAAAAACTACTGGTACATTCATAAATTACATTTCCTATAGACATTCTCATGGATTCAAATTTCATCTTCAGTCATTACTCCATCAATTGTCTCATTACCCAAATAATACTGTTTATATTGTTCCAAACAAATTGTCAATATCCACAGATAGTGTCCATTTGATTTCTTATAAATGAACGTGCATCTCCTCATCCCCGTTCAGACCTGTGGGGATCTTTGTTTTGAGCCTGATAATCAGTTTGGATTCAAGGCGTCTTAGCTTGAGCGTTCTGTTCCCGCCCCTCTCATGTGGCGGAATTGTGGCCAGACCAGAGTATTTCATGTCTAGCCATGTTTTGCCTATGTGAGTGCCTATGTGTTTCGCTATGGCGTATGACATATCATGATTGACTGTGGCCCGTATATGCTCAAGTATCCTCTTCTTGAGTGGATAGATTGTTCTGCCAATGTATCTCTTTCCACAGAAACACTCAATTAGATATACCACATACGAAGTGTCACATGTGATGGTTTCCTTAATTTTGAATAGACGTCTTTTAGGATCTCTAATTGATTTGGGGTTTGGTCCAATTTTACAGGCCTTACAACTCATGCATTTTACAAAACCCTTTTGTCTCGTTTAACCATGACTCTTGTTTTTTCATCTCAAAATGGCTGGTCACTAGTGTATCAGACAGAGATGGTGCCTTTCTGTATGATGTGAGGGGATGGTCCCCTACTAGGTGGCCAATGTCCGGATCTTTCTTCAGTACATTCCAGTACTTCGTTAAAGTTTGTTTGACTTGAAAACTCTCTCGGCTATAGGTCAGAATTAGTCGCGGTATGCTATCTGATGCATCGACTGATTACTGAACAAAGGCAGCTTCAAACACGATTGCAGAGGATCAGGTCGGAGAACAAAGGCAAACAGGGATTAACCGAGCGTCACCGGGTTGAGCGTCGGCATGTGGGGTCGGAGGACCCCGCAACGACCGAGAGTCTCCCAGGTAAGAGCGCGTGAGCCTGCTTGCAGTAATCCCTTGCATCCATTGTGCTGCAGCGAGTGTGACCACTGCTCTAATCCAATTGTGGGGGAGTGTTGGTAGTGATTAAAGTCCAACACTACCTTGGCAGCTCAGGACCAAGATCATAATAAGCTCTCGATCTCCCGAAAGAAAATTCAAGTCCTGCAACAAGGCTCTGAACGGCCTTTGAAACGAACACTAAATCGCGAAATAAATTGTTTAAGAAAACATAAGACAGAAGATTCTCATGGAGGCAAGAGCAGCAAAACGCCGAAAGTCTGCGGAAACAATGTTTCAAAAGGGAAACGATTGTCAAGGACACCCCTGATGTGGAGAGATCTGGAAACACGGGTGCGAAAACAATTAAACAGTTGTTTATTCAATTGGAAAGGTTACAACGTAAAGAAATATCAAGAAGCTGGGAAATAATAACTTTGTAGAAGTATGTGGAATGCGGGAGAGTCCCTAGAGGGCTATGCATTTTCACATTACCCAATCACCCGGACACCCGGCCGGAAATGTTAGAAGAGTGGGGCAGGAACAATATGGACTGCTCGCGGACAATGATGCTTATAATCATTAAATATGCCAGGAAAGATGTGGAAGATCTACATATGAAAATATCGGAAATGGAATCTCAAATTACAGCCTCTAACCATGATGAGGAGGGTTTGAAGAAACTAAGAATGGAGATGGACAAAAACTTGGATAAACATGAAACCGAGGTACAGGAACGTAAACAACGTAAGTTCCGAAGGGATGAATGTGATTATGAGCAGGGAACCATATTCACTTTTGCTAGACGCTTTGATGCATTAAGACAGCAATTAGACAGCAAAAAACAACCAATACTTGAGTCTCCCAATACGACCCAAAGCGAATCTGAGTCAGATCTGAGTGAAGGGGAAACCAGACAAACCTCATCTCGCCAACTGTCTTTTTTAGAAGAAATGAAGATGTTATATCAGGATCAACAGAACCCAAGGGGAAGAGGAAGAGGTCGTGGAACTGGAAGAACAAGAGGGAGAGGTACACAAGCCCGAAAAGAAAACGACTGAAGACAAGAAGAAGCCTCAGAAAGAACAAGAGGATATCATCTGCGCAATCGCACTGTGATGAGAAAGTAATGGATAGCGTCCAGAAAGTTAAAGATCCCAACCTAATAATCAACTTATCAAAGTACACACTAACGGATACAGAATGCAGCCTTTTAAATAAAGGCTTGACATTTTGTCCCGAAAGACACCAAGACCCGGTTGAAACCAAGATAGATCTGTACAAATACATCCGGAAACTAAAATTAAAGAAATTCTTCTCCAAACTACCACCAACCATGGCCGCAACTGCAACAACATTGGAAACTACAACACCAGAACAAGAAAAATCATACACCATAGCGGAAATTCAGAGCTTAAGAACTGCATATGAATTAGCCCATGATGTAGATCAAACGGCTAAAATCGGACACCCAAGTCCTAGAAGAAATGGGGATCAATATGAACAGACATCTTCAAACCAACTTCAAGAGTCAATCGAAATTTTGTCCTGTACTCCATCCAGGCAATAGAGTGGATACCTTCCATGATCTAGTGGTGGCAGAACTGGAGACCATAGAAAATACGAAACATGGCCAATGAAGAGAAAACATATCTCGTAAAGAAAGTCAAGCTCTCAAGTCATTGCAAAACAATAATCTGATTGAAATAAAGCCAGCGGACAAGGGCAGTAACACGGTCGTCATGGACAAACAGGATTACATTGACGAAGCCCTGCGCCAACTGAATAACACAGAACTATCAAGTGTTGATCAAAAATACGATTAATGATCTTACCATCGATCTATGTGAGAAACTAAGACACTGGCATGAAGACGGGTTACTCAATGACGATGAGAAAAAATTCCTAATGGTAGAGAATCCAGTGATACCTACAATATATTTCCTACCAAAAGTGCACAAGACTTTAAAGAAACCCCCAGGACGCCCAATTATCTCCAGTTGTGGCGCCCTTTATGAGAATGTGGCTTCATATGTCGACTATTTTTTAGCACCCATTGTCCCTACTCTCAACTCCTATATCAAGGATACGGGGGACTTCTTGAGGATACTAATGGGAACGACCTGGCAACCAGATTACCTACTGACAATCGATGTCGTCTCACTATATACGTCAATAGATCACGATATTGGAATGAAAGCAACCCTATATTTCCTAAAACAAAGACCAATAGTGGAACTCAAACATACTACCATGCTATGGGACATGATTGAACTGTGTCTAAAAAACAACGTTTTTTTATTCAATAAGAAGCTATACTCTCAAAGCTGGGGTACTGCTATGGGAGTTTCCTTCTCTCCAAGCTATGCCAACCTCATGATGGGTTGGTGGGAGAAGAACATAGCTTGGAGAGAAGAAAACGACCAATATACATCCAAAGTGGCCCTCTGGCTTCGATTCATCAATGATCTTTTTCTCCTTTGGAGAGGAACGGAGTCAGAATTCTTGGAATACCTAAAGATCTTAAATAATAATCAGGTGGGACTGAAATTCACCCACAACATAAATTGCAAAGAGATTGATTTCCTGGATACCAAGGTGTACATCAAAACAAACAAAATACACACAACAATCTATAGAAAGAAGACTGCCACCAATAGTGTATTGCACGGTTCAAGCTTTCATCCACATTCCCTCAAAAAGAGCATCCCATACGGGGAATTTATCAGGATGAAAAGAAATTGCTCGGAACCAAAGGAAATGGAAACCAAATTTGAGGAAACCAAGAACCGTTTTCTCCAAAGAGGATACAAATACAGAGATATTCACCAGGGTGAACAAAAAGCAAGATTAAAAACCCGGGCAGAGACACTTATAGATAACAGGAAATTGATGAATAAAAAAATCAGTCGATGCATCAGATAGCATACCGCGACTAATTCTGACCTATAGCCGAGAGAGTTTTCAAATCAAACAAACTTTAACGAAGTACCGGAATGTACTGAAGAAAGATCCGGACATTGGCCACCTAGTAGGGGTTTCATCCCCTCACATCATACAGAAAGGCACCATCTCTGTCTGATACACTAGTGAACAGCCATTTTGAGATGAATAAACAAGAGTCATGGTTACAAACAAGACAAAAGGGTTTTGTAAAATGCATGAGTTGTAAGGCCTGTAAGATTGGACAAAACCTCAAATCAGAGATCCTAAAGGACGTCTATTCGAAATTAAGGAAACCATCACATGTGACACTTCGTATGTGGTATATCTAATTGAGTGTTTCTGTGGAAAGAGATACATTGGCAGAACAATCTATCCACTCAAGAAGAGGATACTTGAGCATATACGGGCCACAGTCAATCATGATATGTCATACGCCATAGCGAAACACATGGGCACTCACATAGGCAAAACATGGCTAGACATGAAATACTCTGGTCTGGCCACAATTCCGCCACATGAGAGGGGCGGGAACAGAACGCTCAAGCTAAGACGCCTTGAATCCAAACTGATTATCAGGCTCAAAACAAAGATCCCCACAGGTCTGAACGGGGATGAGGAGATGCACGTTCATTTATAAGAAATCAAATGGACACTATCTGTGGATATTGACAATTTGTTTGGAACAATATAAACAGTATTATTTGGGTAATAAGACAATTGATGGAGTAATGACTGAAGATAAAATTTGAATCCATGAGAATGTCTATAGGAAATGTAATTTATGAATGTACCAGTAGTTTTTTCTTTTCTTTAATGCACAATGTTTTATTTATGGCAACATGTATGAAAATAGATTGATTCTAAGGGGTGCGAGGCTATACTCATAAGAATATTAATATGCACTCAGCTCATTTCAAAATGGACACTAAGTCCATAACAGGTCTAAGAGAAAACTATTGATTTGCCACAACTCTGGGTATATTTTGAGCAATGAGTCCCACACTGAGCGTTGGGTGACAAGGCGAATAAAATTAGCAAAAGGGCACTTAGCCTAAAGTAATGAATACACAGTCTAGTACTTACGTCGAGAAGTATTGGTTAAAACCTGTGCCGCAATTATAGTTGTTGAGATCAACACCGCCCATGAAAGTGAATGGACCTTGCGATGTCATCCATAGAAATGGTATGATTCTTTGAGATTGTATTATGGCGAGACCCTGTTTATTTAAATATATATTGATATACGAGTTAATTAGGGCCCCAGTGACGCCTCCGAATCGTTAAGAATGTTGTTATACGTATTTTGCGTGCATAAAGAATGTGTTTAATAGTTCATTGAAAGTATGAACTACTAGTACCACAATGCCTCATAATGGGCAACTGTGGATACCGAGTATAAAAAGTGAAAATAGACAAGGGACTATGTAAACTACCGTGACCAAGAACGAGAAGTTCGAAACGCGTAGGAGGAGAGCTTTTTGTCAAATAAAGAGCTGAAACGACGAAGGTGTGTGCCGCATATTCCTCGTTTGTTGTATAGAAGCATGACCTGTTCCACCGTTCCAATACTGCTTCTGAAGCCTGCTAAAAACTTTTTCCACCTTCAACAAAATTGTGCATACGACTGGAGAGAACCCTCCTATAGATCTTGCCCATCCAATAATTAAATTGGGCGATAATTGGAAGTGTCTGTTCTCATACCGTTCTTAAATAGAGAGAGAATGATAGCCCCTCGCCAAGATTTTGGTGTCTCTTCAGAACTCAGAACAGCATTAAATAACTTGGTGAGAAGCGGGACCCATACTAGTAAGTCAGTCTAGCATATATCTGCGGTTACAAAATCAGGACCCAGGGCTTTACTAGGCTTTCGTTGTAATATAGCTTGTTTGACCTCATAATTGGTGACATCCCCTCCATCCACTCCCGGGGAAGATTGCTTAAACCCAATTCCAGCCTGATGGTGGCAGCTCCTATACCTCGAGGAGGTATACACACTAGTAAAATGTGAAATCCATTCCTTCAACCCTATATATGTATAATTCTTGCCCATATATTGATTATAACCCCATTTGATAAGTTACCAAAAGTTTTTAGAGGTAGTTTCCCTAGCTGCCAGAATGACCTTGTCCTAGGCCTTAAGTCTCATTTCACACTTCTTCCCCCATTGTTAATTTCTTATAATCCCTTCTCATTCTTATAAATGTACAATCCACGCCGATGCTATCATAGAGCCTCACAACAGCAGATGACGACTCCTTTTTCATCCAACATTCATGATCAAACCAATTACCACTCCGATTAATAACATTCATAAACCCCATACTTTAAGAGTTAGTCTTGAAGGGGGAAATATCTTCGATAATTTGCTCAAATAGAGCCAATACCCTTTTATCTTCTGACTCCTCATCCCCCCCCATCATTATCATCTCCTCAGCATTAGCCTGAATTAGATTCCTTAAATCCTGTGCAAAGTGCATACATTTTCCAGTGTTTCACATAACTGCTCTTCTCAGGTCACCTCTTTTTAACACTCTTCTGGGAGTATGCCCTTACAAATTAGGTCCATCAAAAAGGGAAACAACAAGTGGGTTATGGTCACTATCTGGACAAGGTACAATCCGCATATCTCTTACCAGCGACCAGGATTCAACATTAATTAGAATGGAGTCAATTATAGAAGATCCTCGAAGGCCATGGAAAGTCTCATTAGCTGTGGTCTAGGAGGGGTACGTCCATTCACTTGTCTTACTCCACAAGACAAGAGCAGGGACCTGAGCCTATGCCCTTCCCTCCCAAGCTTTACCTACCTCATGATTTCCCAAAGCTACTTCCGGTACACCCCAGGCCTGATCTTCCTCTAAGAGTACATTATCTTCCCTATCACCTGTCACTGGGGTGTTATTATCACCACATATTAGAATAGTGTGCTGTGAAGATGCGCTACAGGCCAATCTAGCCTCTAGTATCCGTTCCTCAAGAGAATCCAGCATAAGTTTACCTCTGCCCTGCCTCCCTGGGGGTACATAAACATTCAGAACTTCCACAACCCTTTCCTTTAGACAATTTCCACCCAATCTAATATGCACTATATTACTAGTAATGCAAATGGGGACAATAGAACTCAAAAGGCTTGACAAGTTGGCAGACACCCATATCGCTAGGCCGCCCGAAGGGCAACCCATGCTTTGACCACTTGCAGGGGCATAAAACGTATTGGAACCCTCCACGATTATCTCATTGGTTGCCTATGTCTCCTAGAGGCATCATAGATCTTTAGATCCCATGAAAGTTAACACCTCCATATCCTCTATTTTGTTCAATAAACCATGTTAAAAACCCTTTTCCCCATTGACCTAGATGATAATTTCCCCCTAGGGCTGAATGGGCTAGAGAGACATTATACTAATCCCACCCCCTTCCCAGTCCGTTGAAATCCTATAAGCATATTTATTGATTGTAAGTACTACTGGAAGCCATACCCATCTGTCTCCTGTGGAGTCGGATTGACTTTGATTATTTTTATTACTCCTATTGGATCACGTACTGCCCTCTCACCCTCATTCATCGTAACTACAAACTGCTTGGCATCACTTAAAACATTTGGTGGCAAGGTGTGAAATGCGGTCAGGCACATATCGACAGGGATAGACCCTGGATCTCTTTGATACGGTACACCATCTATCCCCATCCTATCTATGTAGTCCACATTATCCATAATCCATCTAACCACATGGAGCAGTTCTAAATTCCAAAAGTGTAAAATAATTGCCATGAATCACATAATGGAGCCGCAGATTCACAAAAGCCATATCAGAAGTGAGTAATCGCAATGGCGGAATCAAATAGAAAATATCCAAAAAACAAACTCTATTCAGCGGAGAAAATCTCTCAAAATCGAAAGCCAGAATGTCACATTTAGAGTAGACTTCCATATGGACTTCTTGCCGTGCAACATTCTTCCCGTCTTCATCATAATTCACAGATCCAGCCACTGGCCAAATCTGATCTGTACAAAAGACTGATAGGGCTCTACCAGTGGATTCAACAAGCCAGTCGCCCAGGTGAGCACCCAATTAAAGTCACTAGGGGTTGGCAGAACAGTTTGGGATGCTGAGGAGCACGAAGGAGACAGAGAGGAGACCTCCCCCCCCCCCAACTCCACCCTGGGTGAGGGAGAGAACAAACTTCACCATATGACCTGGGATCTAAGACTCCCCCACCCCCTTCACCCTTATTTTCTACTTTCTGGCTAGCAAAACTCACTCTATGACGTCCCTTTCTAGAGATCTTCCTCTGCTTTTGCTCTGCTTCTCTACTAAACATTTTCTGTAATTTACCTGCTGCAAAAACCCTTTTGGAGGATGGCGTTCCAGGCAAAGAACCTACTATACTCCCAATCTCTTCAATTGTCAAAGATTCTGTAAGTTCTACCTCCTCTGCCAACACCAATTTTTCCAGGCTGACCATCTAAAAAAATACATTAAAAAAATCTATCCCTGCACCTGACAGCTTTACAGATCCATCATAAATTTCTTGATAATTTTAAGAAAAAATTAGATATTGGTTCTGTATTAGTCTTAACTATCTAAATGGTTACTTACCAGTAGGAGCAGTTTTCCAGCCTGAAACGTTTTCTGGATTCACATGCTGTGCATCCATCCTGCCATCTAGTAGCTGGGCCCAGAATCATTTGCCCTTCTGTTTTTCTCTTTTTTGTGTGTGTATGGGCGTCGACCATTATTTGATGTTAAGTCCATCCCTTGTGGGACGTCAGACAGCATCCCGGAAGTTCCTGTTCGTGGACGCCATCTTCAGATTATTTTATTCTCCGGGCATTTGCTATTCTTCAAACTTCCCTTTGTCTTGAATTGCTTTTATCCTCGCCCGTTTGCTTTGCCCCCCACCCCCCCATTTCAAGGGTAGGCAGTAGGGTTGCATGTGAATCCAGAAAACTCTTCAGGCTGCACAACTACTCCTACTGGTAAGCAACCATTTCTTTTTGCAGCATGAATTCTTTTCTGGATTCACATGCTGCGCATCTGATTACGTAGCAGTATTTAGTTCCTTGGGAAGGATGGGTTGAAATGTGGCTGAATTAGCCAACAGGTGTCATAGTACTTTCTGGCCCACGTGCATTTCCTTGTTAAAATGAATGTCCACACAATAGTGTTCTGTGAAGGTGTAGAGATCCCAAGTAGCAGCCGTGCAGATGTCGCCAATGGGCACGTTTGCCAGGAACTCTAGGATTGCGCCCTTCTTCCTGATTGAATGCGTCCTGGGCGTGTGGGTAGTCTTCCCCACCTTTGCATAGCATGTTTCCACTATTTCTCATGAGGTCGATCCTTTGGTTACCGGTGTGCATCTGCTTGTCCTGGCAAAGGAGACAAACAGCTGGCTCCAAATTGCTTATGATTCCTGCAGGTGGTACATGAGTGCTCTTCACACGTCCAAGGTATCAAGTGCCCGCTCTGCCGGTGTGTCTTTGGGTCCTGAAAGAAGGAAGGCAGTTGGATGCTTTGGTTGACGTGAAAAGGTGATACTACCTTTGGTAGGTACTGTGGTTTTGTTCGTAGAACAACTTTGTCTTTGTGGATTGAAGTTGTGGTTCTTGGATTGTGAGTGCTTGCAGCTCGCTGACCCAGCAAAGTGACATGATGGCTATTAGGAACGCCGTCTTTAGGGTTAAAAACTTCAACTCGGTCTTGTGCATTAGTACAAATGGTTCGGCCATGAGCTGTGCGAGTACTGAGTTCAGGTTTTACATGGGGATTGGTGCTGCCCTTGGTGGAGCCACTCTTTGACCCTTGCAGGAAACGATTCATTACTGGTAGTGTGAAGAGGCTGATCCCTTTTATTCCTCTGGAATGACTATGGTGTCCAGATGAACCTTAAGTGATGCGTAGGTCAGGCCACTGTTTAGTAGGCTGGTAAGATTTGTTAGCATCATACCATGCTCTGTCCTTGCATCAAGTGTTTTTTAGTCTCTGCATCATTGGGTGTATCTGATCCACTTGACAGTGTAGCACTTTCTATTGCTTGGTTTTCTTGCCTACTTCAGAATTTCCATTGTCCTGAGGGGCAGTTTCAGGTGCAAATTCTAGGTAGACAAGAGCCACGCTGCTAGGTTGAGTGTGGCTGGTTCTGGGATACACACTCCTCCATTGTGCATAGTTAACAGGTCCCGAGTTGCTTTGATTGGTAGGATTTGTCCTTTGGACATCTCTAGTAGATCTGAATACCATGTCTGTCTCCCATTCGTGGGAGGCTTTCTCTTGCCTGCTCAAACTTTGCGCTTTTGTGTTCTGCTTCCCAGGAAGGTGTATTGTTATGAGGGTCATACTCCTTTGGATTGCCCACTTCCAATTCTCTTGTGCTAGTTTTGACAGTGGGAATGACTTTGTTCCCCATCGCTTGTTGAGATAGAACATAGTTGCGGTGTTGTTTGTCTGTATAAACACGGTCTGTCCTTTCACATGCACCGGAAATGAACTCAGCGCTAAGAAGACCATCTTTAGATCCAGATAGTTTATGTATTTCACGGCTTCCATAGGGCTTTAGAGACCTCTGACCTTCAGATTCCATGTGTGTGCTCCCCAGCCCTTGTGGGACACATCAGTTATGGTCACTGTGGGAGCTGGTAGCTTGAAAGGTCTCCCTACACTCACATTTGTTAGGTTCCACAATTCTATCTCCTTGATGTGCCAACCACTAGATCCCCCCAGCTCCCCATGGCTTGTGACCATCTGCTGCAGAAACATTCCTGTAAGGGTCACATATGCAGTATTGCATGTGGTTGGAAGGGAATGCATGATGTAGTCATGCCCATCAGCTTCATGACATTCCTCAATGTTGGAGACTGCCCCTTTCTGTAAAAGAAAGTTTGCTCTGCTATTGTGGATGTTCTCTTGGGGACTGGGTATGCTTGTGCTGTCCTTGGGTCCAGTATTGCCCTCAGGAACACCTTCACCCGCTCCGGGAGTGGTGATGATTTTTTATCGTTTATGGGAAACCCGATGTTTTGAAGCATATTGATGACTGTTTGCATATCTCTGTGGAATTTTTATTTTGAGTTTGGTAAAAGCAACCAGTCATCCAGGTATGGGTAGACGTGTATACCCAGTCTTCTCGGGTGCACTGCCACCGCTGCCAGACATTTTTTGAACACCCTTGGTGTGGATTTTATTTCAAAGGGTAGCATTCTGAACTGGTAGTGTACTCCGTCCATGACAAATCAGATTGTACTTCTTGTGCCTCTGGTTCATTGGTATGTGTAGGTAGGCAACCTTTAGGTCTAGCCGGGCCATATAGTCTCACTTCCTTAGGGGCAGGATCACTTCTTGTAACATTGTCATTTTGAAATGTTGCATCCGTATGAACTTGTTTAGGTACCGGAGGTCTAGGATTGGTCTTAATGTCAAGTCTTGTTTTGGTACTAGAGAGTAAGCCAAGAAGACGCCTGCTTACCTTTGAAGGACTCTATATGGCACGCTTTATGGGGAGTTCCTTGGCCTCTTCTCGCAACTGTGCGAATTCCTGTCCCCTTAATATTCTGGTCTTTGGGGGAACATGATGCGGTGGCCTGGTGACTGCTAAGCAGTAACTGTGTTTTATTATGTTCAAGATCCAATCATCGGAGGTGACAGACATCCATTCCTGGAGATAGCCTCCTATTCTCCCCCCCCCACTGGTTTTATGTGGTGAGGTTATTGGTTGGCTGAGTCACTAGCTTGTTGCCCTCCTTGTGGGTTGCACTCTGCCTCTGGGCTTGCCACAAAAGGGCTGTCTCGCTGGCTGTTGCCACTGCTGTTGTGCAGCTTTTTGGCTGAAGCCCTGCGGCTGTTTGTTGTATCTGGGTTGGTGAGAAACCAGCTCTGCCTGGTCTTCTGAGGGAGGTTCCTCCCTTCCTGAAGGAACCTCTGGACTGTAAGGCCCCCATAGCCTTGGATGTTTCATTGTCCTTAATTTGCTGGAGTGCTTCGGCCACGGTGGTCCCTAAGAGACTTCCATGTGAATGACATGTTTATCACGGATGCCAGCACTCAAGCCTTGAAGCGGGAGACTCCAAGTCAAGTATGCTTCTTAAGTGTGGTGCCACTACACATCGGCCTGCTGGTAGTATCCGCTGCATCCAGAGCAGACTTGAGGAAGGAGTTTGCAATGCTCTTGCCCTCCTGGAACACTGCCTTCGCTCTCTTTTTTAATTCCTCTGGAAGGTGTTGCAGGAGTACTTCCATTTCATCCCATTGTTGGTGGCCATACCTGTTGAGGAGGGCACTGGAATTTGCAATTCTACATTGCAGCCTACCTTTCCATCTTCCTACCCATCTGATCTATTCTTTTGCTTTCCTTCTATGGCAGTGCCGCGGTTGACGTTGGGGCGTTATTCCTTTTTTTGGCTGTGGCCACTATGATGGCGTCTGCAGGTACGTTTCCCTTGATTACACTTTGGGTCTTGAGTGGAATGCTTATATATTTTTACACCACTCTAACTGTGGCAGGTTTCTTTAGGGCTTCCTTGCCCTGGTCTAGAATGCTGGGGAGCATGGGCAGGTATGGGTTCTCCATCTGTGACGGCATAAGGGTTTCAACGAGGAAGCATGATTCCTTACTCTCTCTCTCGCTGGACATCATATGTCTGCCACCCTCTTTATTAGTCTGTTATACATTATCAGGTCGTAAGGGGTGTGGACATAGAGGCTAAGCCGTCAACTCCCTCCTCAGGGGATTTGGCATTGAGATCCTGCCACTCGTTGTCAAACTGGCCCAGTTTCTCCATCACGCTGGGGTCTTCCTCCTTGTAGTCAAAGAGGTATTTCAGCTATTCCTCATGTGGTTCTAGTGTTGATGGTGCCTCGATTTTCAGCAAATCTTCTCCCAAGTCCCTTGACTTGGCGGGTTTAGTGAGAATACAGAACGTCTTGAGGGAGTTGTCGAACTCCTTCTTACGTTACAGTAGTGCGACCATTTCGGCCTCAAGTCGGCGTCTCTTTCTTTCAACCTAGAGTGGGTACTCTGTGTCGGTCATCGAGGAGGGTTGGTTTCCTCTTTGGGGCAGTCGGCTCTGTGTCCTTTGCCTCCTTGCCGGTTTCCTTCAGCACCTCCTTTGCACATGCAAGCATTGATAATTCTTTCAAAGGCTTGTTCCCATCGGTGCCCTTTGATCAGGACCCATGCGGCTCCTTGTGTTTTGTGCTGACCTTCCGTTGTCAAGTGTTTCGACTTCAAGGTGGTGTCCAGAGTTTTGGGGACTTTTGTTACCTTACGCTTGATCTTTTAGGCTTGCTCACCGCATTCTTAGCAACTTTTGCTCTTTCGATGATGCTCCCTCCGACGTCAGACTATCCTCCCTGTTCTTTGAGGTTTTCTTCATCGTAGTTGGAGAGACCCAGGTCCTTCAGGGATTCTTGTGATCTGTGGGTTCCAGCCATGGCGTGGTGTGCGAGTCGCCGCTTCAATCTCGCCTTGAGTCTTTGATACAAATTTAGCGCAGGCTTCTCAGTCTTTGGCATTGCGATCCATCAGAAGACACAAGTTACAGACCTCATGCAGATCTGTCTGCGCAGATTTGTGGTAGTAATTTTGTCAGAATTTAAAAGGGGTGTTCTCCTTATCCCTTATCTGTCCCTCTCCTCTGCATTTTACAGCCACGTGTTGTTCAGCAACACATAAAAAGTCAATTATGAAATAAAAAATCCAGTCATACTGGAACTCAATACTGATATACACATCAAACTGCATTTCAGGATTGACTATCAAAGTTCTGAAAGATGCTACAAACATAAGTGATACACTGTAGTGCTCTGATGTGGAGAAGTGCAAAAACTGTGGCAGAATAGAAACATTCATAAGCTCAATGGCTGCACTGTCTTTTTATGCAATAAGTGACTTATTCATTTGTTCCTTTGATCACAAATAGTAGTTCCCATAGTTCAACACAAGGCAGCAGTGCAAAGAGAATAATATGTTGACGTTATGACCCAAGGATGAAGTTATATACACTTGGTCATCTTCAGGACAGAGACAAGAAAGACATTAGGCTGCCCAAAGTGAAGTGAGCAAAAGAGTTGTTTGAAAAGAAGTCAATCATAAGTAAACTGTAAGACTTCCAGTCATGTGTGAAGCTCATGTTTTGAACAAAGGTGCTGCAGAAGGGAGCAAAGACAGGATCTTACTGACTGCAAACTGCGCTGTGAATTGTCCAGAGTTAGCAGCCTGGTCATATTTGGGTGTAATAATACTGTCTGGTATCAATACCAGACTGTGACGTTCAGCATTGGCAACAAGCATTTTTAAAGACTACGGTCAGCTCACGCAGTTGAAAGGTGAGACCTTTTGGCTTTGCCAATCCATGGTCTTGTTGAAATAAGACCACTGCTGTCTACTGATAAGACTTTCATGCTAGCCATGTTGGCTAAAATCTATTCTACATATATTTAGCTTTGAGCGGCTGCCCCTTGCTTCTTTGTTTCTCATACTATTACCCCTGCCTTCCTTGCCATCCCTCCTACCCAGCAACCACAAGATACTCCTCTCCTCCACATATTCCCTCTATCTGATATTCTTTTCTTGGGCTTCATGCCCACCTGGGAATAGTGTCTCTGAATTCAAAGCTATGAACCTGTGGCTGCCTGAGCAGTGATGGGGCGAGATAAACTCCCACGTCCCACACCCAAACTAAGATTAAATCCTTGAAAGCCCAGGCCTATGTTGTGCAACAGTCCAAACTGAGAATTTTACAGAATGGGTGCTTGATGAAGTTGCAGAAGCCCAATATTTCCTCAGTAAGGCCACTATTGTCCTGATTTCCAAGGCAGGCAAGCACCAGGAGCAGTGGGACTCAAATAAGACAATTTACCTTCTGAGTTCGGATGACAAGGTTCTGGCTAACAGTGGCGAATAGAAATAGGTGGGGGGGGGGGGTCAGGTGGTTATCTCGGGCCTGATCCACCCAGACCAGAATGGAATTATCCCCCAGTGTTCAACTACGTTAAATCTTCGCCGCTTACACAACGGTTTAGTGATGGAAACCCCCTTGGCGATAGCGCCTTTGGATGCATATAAGGCTTTTGACTCCAGTCATTGGCCCTTCCTGTTTGCCATCATGGAGAACATGGAATTCGAGCCCAGATTTATGCGGTGCATCCTACGACTGACCTAGGGCCAGGATGAAGGTGAATGGGTCCTGTCCCAGGTGTTCCCCATAGGGAGGGGAACGCACCAAGGGTGCTCTCTGTCCCCAATGCTGTTCATCATCACTATAAAGGCACTGGCCGAATATATTAGGGTGGATGCTCAGGTGTGGGGATGGCAGTGGAGTGATTCGTGGGAGGACCATATATGACTGTACGCAGATAACATTCTGCTGCACACTGCGAACCCGGACACCTTGCTGAGATGCCTGGAGAACATCTTCTCGAACCACAGTACTTACTTGGGGCAGAGAATCAACTGGGAGAAGTCCCTAATTTTCCCGATAGGGCGGTTGGTTGACGGGGAATGGCCTTCCATTGCAGTTGAAGGTGGAACTGCTGCATTTTAAGTATCTAGGCATTTGAGTCTCGAGGAAGAGTGGTTTGCATTACACGGACAATGTGATCCCTTGTTGGGAAGACTGGAGGGGAACATAAAACACTGGAGGGCCCCACTGCTTTCGCTTTTAGGGAGAGCAGCACTGTTTAAGATGATGCCATCACCGAGGTTTCCCTATGCATTGCATAACAGCCTCTTTGCACTCCGGGATGCTTTTTTCAGGCCGCGGACACGTTGTTACGGTCCCTCTACTGGATGGATGACCCAGCGCGCATAGCGATGTTCACATTGCGGAGATCAGTCTTCGAGGGAGACATTGCGCGGCTGAATGTGCACAAGTACTATGAGGCTGCACAAGTGCAGACAGTTAATGAATGGGCATACGCAGCATTGGCAGACCCCGCGTTGCAGATAGATAAGGTGGTGTTGGGACAGAAGTGATATATGCATGCGTTATACGTGTCGGATACCGTAGGACGTGCCCCCGGCCACGGTCACCGTTATTTCAGTCTGGCGTAAAACAACACGGGAAATGGGCTGAGCGGAACGTTTGACGCCGCTTGCCCGACTGAGTGGGCCCTTGACTTCACCCCGTTCCGGATCTCCAAGGTTTAATAAGTGGGACCTGATTGGACTCTCCACCTTAGAGGATGTACGGGATGACAATGGGATTGTCCAGTTTGCACATTTGCAAGCGGAATAAGATATGGCCACCTCTCAAATATTTAAATATTTACAATTGCAACATACGCTGCAGGGCAAAATCCCTAGGGACGGGGAAACAAAGGAAGACAAAGTTAAAGGTGCTGGATGGTAATCTGTCACCAAGGCCATCTCCCTCACGTATGCTTCACTGATGAGGAACTTTCAGGGGGAGCTTACAATCGTACGGGAACAATGGCAGGCTGATGTGGGAAAACTAGCGGACGAGGACTGCAGGGATGCCTTCATTTCCCTGGGATGACCATACAGGCCAACTTCCGTCTCATACAATTTCAAATATTACACAGGACGTATTACACCCGGGTCCTACTACATTAAAAAGGCAGGGCAGCGGACGAGCAATTCCTTCTGCAGTGTGGCCAGAGGGGTACTTTCCTTCACATGTTGTGGAGATGCCCATAACTCTGCCCCTTTTGGGAAGGGGTGACTAACAGCTTCAAGGTGTTGTTGGGGGTCTCGGTGGACACTGAGGTCACTTCGTACGCACAGTTACTGATCAATTTTGGCAATATTGTTGCCAAGAGAAATTTTGCAAAACATTGGGCAGTCCGCATTGCCCGGGGCTGGCGGAATGAAGCGAGGGGATGGAATAGTGCAGGGTTAGAGAAAGAATGACAAATGAGAGCCGGGGTGATATGTGTAAATGAGAAAATCTAGGGAAACTGGGTAGGGATGGGGCTTGGCGCAGGTCTGGAGGAGGGTTAAGCCTGGAGTGATTTAGGTACAGAGGGGATCAGATCGGGGGGGGAGAGGAGATGTGTCACTATCAGCTGTGGAGGGGGGGGGGTGACTTTGGTTGTTCCATGAGGACTACTAAATTTGTTTGAATATTTTATTTTTGTTCTTTTGTCTTGCAAAAAAGAAAACATTTTGGGGAGGAAAAAAATCCTCAGAAAGATTAAGACTTCCCAGAGTACAAGAAAACGCTAATGTTAAATACTTAAGGATATACTTCGTTAAATGGTTCCCTCCAGAAACTTTTCACATTGCGGGTTTATCAGCTTAGAAATTGAGGAGTAGGAACCGGGGATGGAGTGAAGAAAGCTAGATGGGGTGAATGATCTGATATTAGACTGTGGCTCACGGAGAGGGGTGGGTGTGTGGGTGGGGGCAGTGGAAGTTGTGGGTGTGTGTTTGTTTGTTTTATTATTAGTGCAGCAAATTAGCCTAGTCAGAATGGTTACCCAGTATTTTTCAGCTTATTTCTGGACCCATTCTTTTGCTAGTTTTAGCACTCTCTGCCCTATGACACTGCTACTTAGTACCAAAGTGTGTGTACCGCTAAAACGGTATTGCTAAAATTGATTTCACACACTTGGTCCATCTACCTTTCCTGTAAAGCCATTCTAGATGGTGAAGACATTACACCAGTGACTTGGATGTTAAATGCCATGTGTAAGCTGCAATATCGAATTACACCAGCAAAATATATGACAAAAATATATGACTGCCAGAACCACCACTATGCTCTTGTTGGGTTGCAGTTTAAGGGCACCGAAGCAGCACATTGCAAGTAAAGGTGCCTTATACATGTAAAAAAAAAAAAACTATTTTTATATATCAAGTCACCTCTTAAAGTGCGCCTTGCAAACACACAAGGCAGGGTGCCTCAAATGTAGAAAACTGGCACCTCACATATTTAAAAGTCTGCACTCTGTGACTGTCAGCCAAAAAGCTATTCCCACTGTGTAGGTTCAGCTACATTTGTATAAGACAGACCTAGGTGTGATTAAAGCATTTATGGTGCATCTTTGCTTGGAAATTGCTAGAAAACCCGTTCACAGTTATTTTCCTCCTACTTTTACAAATCTCATGTGATGGTAAAATCAGAGATTTGAGAACTTTTGTGGTAAAGTAAGATTATAAAAAGGTACTTTAGGCTGCCCGAGCCAAACCAGTTCGGCCACTCATCACACCTCCAAAGCCAATACATATTCCTGGCTGTAGTTGAGGACTATCATAGGGCAATAGCAGTGCCTCTGCAACCAGGAATCTAAAAAAACCAAGAGCAACCCATATGTCCATGCGAACTGGGTATCAAGTATTTACTTGTAACAAGTGTTCACATGGAAGTCATTTAATAAAACAGTTTCTTATTATCATGGGCTAATTCTGTGAGATTTAGATTAGGAGAGAAAGATTCCTTACTCAATAACAGGAACATCAAAGGTGTTTCTGAACAGAAAGGGCACATCGCCAAAATAAGGATAAGACGCAGGGCCTGCCCACTATCCTTGTTCCTCAGGTTAATATTGTCGTGATGAGAACCTCAAATTACAAGAAGGGTTGAAATATCGTCAACACCAACGAAAGGACAGTCTCTAGACGCAAGCACCACAGAACAATCTGGTTGCTCCTTTTCCATTGTTAAAAAAACATTCAGACGTCCTTGTGTATACCAATAGCCTCCTTTTACAAATACAAAGTCAAGCTATTGTCACTTTCTTTACATGCTTGTTTATGGTTTCTCTACTTGGGGTTCTTATTCTTAGCCACCACTTCTTAAACACCACTCACTGAAAATGTCACGCACCGAGATATATATGTATTTTTGTAAGATAACCTTTTGTACTATGATAAAAGTAAATAACTCAGTTAGGCTGAATTGAGTTTATGACAATAGAAATTGGGCTACGGAAGTTGTGTATGGATTAATTTACGACAGATAAGTTCTGTTTTACTTTGAATCTTTCTTGCCTGATCGAAATCTCATGGAATTAGTCTGTGATAAGAAACTGTTTTCTTAAATGAGTTCCATGTGAAAACTTGTTACAAGTTAATATCTGCAACCAGGAAGCCAGAGGTTTTGTCAACAACTGCAGACTTAGGAGGGATACACCATCTGGGAAGGCGTATAGGACAACTGGTAGAACAAAGAACTGCCTCAATATGTTGTTTGACTTTAACCCAAAGGCACTGATAGGATCTGCTCTCATTCATTGCCAGGGCTCTCCTAGGCCCTTTGCCTCACACCCCAGCAGGAGGGAAAACCAGTTCTGAATGACAAAGGGAAGAGTTCATCTAAATAGGGATGTGGCTAAGGGCTGGCCTCTGGAGCTGCTCTAGAGTGAAGGGTTCACCATCTTGAATTTAGGGCTCATGGAAATTTTTACAGTCAAGAGAAGTGTTGCAAAAAGAGGAGGGCACAGGGTTAGAGACTTTTCAGGATTGGGGAGGGCAAAATATTCCCAAAACTGGCTAGTACACAGGATATGACTAGCACCTCACCACCAGCTCAGAACTTTCCTGGGAAGACTACATCTGTAGAAGACCCTGCTGAAAGAAAGAAGACTCCTGCTGAAAGAAGAGGTTCGAATGTAAACCCTTGGACCTGGAAAAGGCAGCAAATCTTTCTGGCAGGTGAAGCAACGTCTACATAATCCTGGCTCCCTGATATACCTCTGTAAAATAATTGTTGTCCAGAGATTTTCATTTTTGATTTGTTGTTTTTGGATCATTAGAGAAGTAATTTAACTTGGATAAACATTGCTGATCCGGGCTGAATTGTTCTGGACAACATTTTTAAAAATGGCGGATGTGTTGCAGTGATGATGTAATTTTTCAGGAACCATGAGACCTATATACTTCATCTTGGTGTCAAAACATAGGTGTTGGAGGTCAAGTGGTCTTGAAGAAACAGAAAATAAACCCTCAGAGCAACCCTTCCGCCATTTTCCAAAATGGTGGTTATAATAGAGGAAGAGACATATATAGAAATGAAACAAATAATAAAAGGTTTTTAATCCTTTTATGTACACACCAATGTTTATGATCTGAATATAAAAAAAATGTTCATCACTCCTGTTTAGACCCATTTTCATAGTTCACTTTATTTATTTGTTGCGCCAATCACTCGTGGTACATTTGCATAATATTGAACATTTGAGACAAGCATATCGACAGGTACATCTTTTTTGCAGCACAGGTTTTGCATGTACATGTAAGTTCTGTGGGTAGAGGCTTTAGAACTTTTGTAGGTTTTAGCACCCCCATCAATATCTTCCTAACCAAATTCACATGGACCTTTCTCTCATATGCATGATCCAAAACATTTACACTTCTGATCAAGTAGAACACACTTTTAATGTGTCCACACACAGAATATGAAGTCGGTGGAAGGTCACTTAGTGAGACTGATCTCTTGAACTCATTGTACAGAAGATTGCCAAATGTGTGACAGAACTCATTTTCCACGCATGTACAAGGTATTTTTCTAGGTCTTTAAAAAAAAAAAAGTTTGTAAAAGGATTTGTGAAGTCAGAAGAAGAATGTGATTTTAAACTTTATTTTCATTGATTATCAAATTTCACATATCCATCTCAGTTATTTTTGGTCACTGTAAATCACACATTTTTTCAATATGAAAGTATCACGTTAATATTGAATAAGAAACAAGCATTAGTTTTCAGTCTCACAATAAAAATTATTTACCATCCATATTAAACAACTGAAACATAATAATCATACATCTAATGAGTCCCTCCATGTCTATTCATATAACAAGCTGTGCCCAGAGGTCTAGAGTGGTCCCGGTCCACAAAAACGTAGAACCATAGTGAGGTGGCGTATGAGCGGAAGTTATAACACCTGCAGTGCTGGGAAATGTCCAATGTAACTAGTTCATGCATAAGGCCCTTGAGCTATCCCACCCCCGTGGGTACTATACCCGAGCTGGGCTGGGACGTGTTGGAGTTTTGTAGGGTGTCTATGTAAACTTTATATGGACCCCAGATATCCTTGGGACGCGCTGTGCTCGGTAACATGTTGGAGTATATCTCGCTATTTGTGCTGCAGTGGGCCAAACTATGCAACCAACCTTGTAGTGTGGGGGAAGTCTTGCTGCCCCAGCGCAATGCGATTTCTCGCTTTGCCAGCAGCAGGCTAAGGGATGCCAATTTCCGGATTGCTTTAGGAAATTTCGCCGTGTAACCCAGGAGCGCCACCTCCGGAAGAGGAACAATAGTGAGACCGAGGATCTCACCTAGCGTCGAGTGTACTATGTCCCAGAAGGGGCGTATGCAGGGGCAGGTCCAGGAGAGGTGGGCAAAATCGGCATGCAGAGTGCCGCATTTCCAGCACGTGTGCGGTCTACTTGGATCGATTTTATGCAGCTTGGCCGGCGTCATGTATATTTGTCGCAAAAACTTGTAGTGCAATAATTTATGGCGACTATTTAGTGAAATATCTTTTGTGGCCCAATCCTTTTACAAACTTCACAGGTTCAGCAGTTAAAGCTCCAAGCTTTGTTCCAATTTTGGTCATTGCGTCATCACATGAAAGAATATGTGCCTTGATAAGAACAATGGGCATCTCGGGTTAAGTTTCCTGTAAACACAATGAAGTGTCTTTTCTCGCATGTTCCATAACGTATCCATAACTCTGACAATCCATGACTAATGAAAATTGCAACAAATCTAAGTAGCACAATAACTTCTGTTATTTGACAGTACAATGACTCGATTGGAACTATTTCAAACAGCCCACTCAATATGTGGTACAGCACGAAGGTGGTCAGCTTCATCCAATTTGCTGTTAAGGTCTTGAACAGTATGGCCTGTTACCGTTTGAATATACCACTGCAGGCACCAACACCTCATTGACAATCATTCCTTCTGCAATAATTGGAAATTGAGTGTTCACTGAAGCATCAGCAATGTTTTAGCGAGTTAACATCTCCAAATTCATCTCGTTTGATGTCGATTACCAGAATTTAGCAAGTTGCACAGGTACAGCTTGTGAGAAGTTGGCCTGGCATATGCTGTCCACTAATTATAGTGGGCACCTTGCACCAGTCCAAACAACCCCTTATTGGAGATAGGTTAAAGACAACCTTATTGAAAGCTATCCTAGTGGTAGCTATGGAGAGCAGCCTTCAGGCTAAGTCTTGAAGGAATGTAAAGCAGCTTGTTTTACCAGTCTATAATCTCTTGAGTGACCAAATGAAAGAGCACCACACCAGGTATATATTCAAAATATATGTATTTATTGCTAAACACACCCCTCTAGTCTCTTTATGAGGCTAGAGTTCAAGTACATAAGTTATAAGTTATTTAAACACAGTAATAGCACAAATACACGTTTGGGCCCTAGGGGCGTACTCAAACCATATACCAATAAAGTGGTATAAGAACCACGACTGAGCTAGACACTAGGCCTAGAGCCTCTAGAAGTGCTTGGACCACAAGGAACCACCCAAGGTAGTGACACAGGGGACCCACGGGGACGCGTGCAGTGTAAATACACAGCCACGAGACGCCGTTAACTTCTATGGAGAAAGTCGCGGTTTGGAAATTAAAGAAAAGGGACACTTAAAGGAGGACTTGAGCAAACCCTTTGAGAACTAGGTCGTTCTAGAGTCTCTACCCACGGGAGCACCGGAGTACTCTTGTTACCTCACCCAGGGAAGCCGGGTGCATAGGTGCCTTTCAGGGTCGGGTTTCGTCGTCGATTTGAATGGCGATCCGCTGCAAAGTGCTGCTGGCGACCAAGTGGAAAGTGTCCGGGTGGATCCAAGAGTGGATCGGAGATCTGAAGAACCTGAAAGCAGAGGGGACAGAGTCTGGGTCACTAGCCAGTGACCAGGAAGGCGATGAGCAGATGCCCACCGATGTCGAGTGCTTCAGGTAGGTTGACGGTCGTCTTGAATCTTCAGCCACGAGGTCCAGGAGGCGTTGTCGGCGACCAGGAGCAGGATTCGGGCTGGTACACGATGTCTGTCGAGTGCTGAGGTGTCGGCGACCGGATTGGACCCAACAAGCCTTGGCAACGGCAAGTCTCGATGTAGATGAAGATTGACGATGATGCAGACCAGCAAGGTCTGAGGAACTCACCCAGCAAGGGTAAGTGAGGGCAAGCCTGGAGCAACCAGGGAGCCCAAGAAGAAAAGGATTGGCCTTCGTGAAGGGCTACTAGCCAACGGGCTAGCGACCGCGAAGGAGCCTCGAGACGGTGCACGTGGAGCTGGCTCACAGGACACTCGTGGAGTGGAGGCCAGTGATCTTCGGTGCAGTTGGTGCTGGAGGCTAGGGCTACTCGGAGCCCAAAACACGACTTCGTGGGAGACCCAGAAGAGGATGCACTAGCAAATGCGTGCGGTGTCCAGGGGTCACGGTTCCACGTTACCCACGACAGCTACGGGCCTCAGCTTTGCTGGGGACTCAGGGCAGCCTCGGGGAAGTCTGGAAATCCACCTCTGGTGATGCAAAGACTTCGACGTCCGACGGGAGCTTAGGCGATGCAGACCGGACAATTGCTTCTTTGGTGCCTGCCAAGCAGGGGAGACACTCCTTGACCCCAAGGGAGATTCTTCTGTCCTCTAGTCTTGAGTAGAGCGTCGAAGGTCCAGGATTCTGTGTCAGAGTTTCGTCCAGGGATAATCTAAAGTCCTAAGGACTGGGTTCCTATACTTATACTAAGTTTAGGGGTGGACTACTCTGTGGCCCCACCTATGGGTGGGTCAGGGCAGAGGGGTGGCTACACCCCTTTCCTTTGTCCAGTTCGCGCCAAAGCAGGGGCTGCAAGCCCCTGATCCGGTTTGAACTGGGGTATGCACAGGGACACCAAGTGTGCCCCCAGTGCAGGACTTCAAAGCACCCGAAAGTGCTCCCGCCCAGCCCCAATACACACTATCCTGTCTGGGGAGGTGGTCACACCTCCCTGGGACAGGAAACCTATTGTCCAGGCCTCCCCTGCCGGAGTTTCGTCCAGCAGCAGGAGGCCAGACTTGTGTCTGTGGCAGCAGCATCCATTTTGTGATGCCAGGGCTTTAGAAAGAAGTTACCGGCCAGGCCAGGGTTAACATGTCTCTCCTCTAGAAGGGTGGAATGCTACTCCCGCCGCCAGAATTGGCGGGGGGTAGTACTCCAAGATGTTTGACACCAAACACGACATGTTTCGGTGCAGCCATTCCAAAGTTAGCATTTAACGCGAGGTTATAATGCGCTTAAGAGTATATGGTCAGGCTGCACTACAAACAGCATCAGAGAAGGGTCTCCGAACGCTGCAGAGGGGCCCTGCTCATGCAGGGGCACCCTCTCACATAAGAACCACGCACTCTGCCTTCAGGATTGATAAGGCCTGCCATAGGAGTGGCTTATAGGTTTATATGTGTGTATGTATATAGTGATATAGGTAACCTATATCACAGTAAGGGGTGCATGCACCACCTTACCCAGGCTGCAGTAGCAGACCTGTGGTGTCAGTTTGGATGGCCTTCCAGGGGTGGCATAATACATGCTGCAGCCCCTGGTAGGCCTCTGAGGTACCTATGCCCTGGGTACATAGTATACCATATACTAGGGACTTATAAGGGCACTCCAGATTCCAATCAGTGATGTGCCTAAGGCACATGGAAACCATTTTAGAGAGGAAGCAGCTAGGCTGGGATTCTGATTAGCAGGGCCCCAGCCAGACTAAGGTCGAAAAACAGTGAAGCATCAGCAAAAAGTGGGGGTACCCATGTGAAGCAGATCCTACTCTCCTACACAGCTCTGTTGAATTTTTGATGCAGGCAAGGTCAATTGTTCCACTTGTAGACATTCGTCCGATTCTCTCACATTCTTTGACAGACAGTTCAAGATAACTGTCAAAGACAATGTGCAGTTCTTGCAAGGTGCACACTGACTTTGAAATCTGTAGAACAGTCTGAACAACCTCTCCGAAGTTTTGCATGGACGAAATCTTGACCATTTGCAATTTTGACATAGTCCACAACAACAACAGTTTTTAATGAGGACACCTTTTCAAATTGAAATTCATCAGGTAAACGTTTTTCTCGAGCTCTTGTATGAGTTTGTGCTTCATGGGTTTGGTTGCAGCATCTCCATCAAATAATGCGGTTGTTGGAAGATCATGCGACAATGTGCTTGATAAATTCACATCTTTCTTTTGCTACATCCACCTCTCTATGTGCTTGCCAAAGTTGTTTGGTAGTGACTGGTTGGATGAAACTCTTACTATGGCAATTAAAGCATGGAAGTTTAGCTTTAGTGATTGTGTCAAACAGCTTTTTCCCTTTCAATACAAATATCTCCTGCTTCAGTTCTGCATATAGTTTCGATTTCTGTGTATAGTTTCGATCCATGTTCCAGGACATACAGTAGACGTGTCTTTATATAGTTATCCACATATTGTTTGGTCACGAAGTCGTGTAATCGGACAGGCTCAGGTCATTTCAAAGGGGTTTCCTTGCTGCTGCAAGAAATGAAGAAGGCAGTCAACATGTTTATTAAAAAGTTCCCCTCTCTCTTCCCCAAGTTCATGGTGAGGAACAGTTTCACGATTGTCCATTAATTTTGAATTTGTTATCTCTCTGAAAACATTGCAAATAGAAAGGACTTCATGGTAAACTAGCTGGCATTGAGCAAAATATTCACTTTTACGTGCCTGACCAACAATTCCCTTGGTGCTTTTCTGTGATCTCTGGATCGTCTGTTCCAGTTTCATATCTGGAGCAACAGCATTGAACCTTCCCTTTCGGTCTTTTACCACAAAATGTCTTTGGGTGAATTTTCTGTAGAGGTATGGTTTTTCCACCTCCAAGATTCTTTAACTTTCGAAATACCAGGACAAACATCTTAGGTAGTTTATGCAATCGAATTCGCAAGTAAATCAGTGACTCCACAGTCTTCACGTGCAGATCCCAATCATCTTCCCGATCAGCATGTACCATGTTTTTCACCAGTGCCACCATGTGTTAAACATTTCCCCAGTACTTGCAAGGTTCTGATTTTTCTTCGCATTTTTTGACAAACTCTACGAATTTGTTTTTCAGGTTTTTCTGATTTTAAACTGAGTGTATTGAACATTGCCTGGCTTTGCATTAGGTCTTTTGAATGAAGTGCACTCTGTGCCTTGTTGACTTCTGAGATCAGAAAGCATTCCAATGCAATGTTTCTATAGCCTCAGATTTGATGAGCATATCTTGTAACGAACTAACATAATGGGTTCCGCTCAATACTGACTGGAAAGTTGTGCTTCTAAAGATTTCAGCCTCAATAAGTGCATCGTCTATGCCACATCCACTGAGATAACTTCCTGCACACCGCAACGCAACTTTTGTCATGTGGAAAAGACCCACCATTGGATAAAGATCATCAAATTCTACAGGATTGTTCATAAAAATGTCAGCTACAATACGGAAAACACCTTTATCTCAGAAAATTGGCAGGATAGGCTGGTCTTCAAGCTGAGCACGCACATTGTGGAAATCTTTTATAACTGTTGGTAATTTGTGACTGGAGAGGCTATTACTGGTAAAAACCCAATCTTGTTCAGTGGGACGGTACTCTGGGAGATTGAAGCATAAATCCCAGCCCGGATTAGTAATGTCTACACTTCTCTAATGATACAAAAACACAAAACAAATATAAAAATCTCTGGACAACAATTTTTTTTAAGGCGGTATATCAAGGGGCCAATCACAAAATCCAGTTTTGCCCCACTCAGAGCTTTTGGCGCCTTGCCTAGCTGGCGGACTTTGACTTTAAAAAAATAAAATAAATAAAAAGATTACGTCCTAATGTATAATCTTTGACCTGGATGACCCATTTGACATAAATAGCCTCTGCTCCACCGCAGTCTGTCTTAAATAAAACCCAGGTCCCAGTCAACTACAAATGGTTGTTTATCAATTGAGCTTTACTTTTCTGGATGCTTTTGACTTAAAACTTTAAAAATTCATATTTTCAGTTCCCCTTAACCAGTCAATGAATTTTCTAGTCTCGTACCTCATTAATTTTCTCCTTTTCTATATTGGTTTGGAAATTTTATATAGTTTTCTTGACTTCAAAACTTGTTGCTACTGCTTAAACATAACATGCTTCTGTGGGTACTGCATGCAGCTTGTGCCAAAGCTACCAGAAGATGAGCAGTGATTTTCTTAGAACTGTGTGTTGGCGTAACCAAATTGTTCTTATCCCCTCGCAAAATTAACACAATTTCAGACAAGGAGAATATGTGCAGTAGCTCTGCACTCTGATGAATCTTGTATTTTTCCAGTAAAGCACATGCCAGACCCAAATAGTAAACCACCACTCAAAGTGGCCTTGGAATGGGGGATAAAAATATACCTCTACTTTGGCGTTCAAATATATCAGAGAGGATATGATAGCTGGCAATGTAAGATCAACAGACTCATAAGCGAGCGAGACAATCTGTCTAGCTGAAGGAAATTGCCTCCAACAATGGTGTGCGAGACTGCTCTGTGAAAATAGCTTTATTATCAATAATACTTAACGAACCTGCCTGTCATCATAATCCTTTTATTCGATTTATAACAAATAAATTATAAATGTGCAATAAAAAACAGCGCAACAGCAATAAAAACGCAGATTAAACGATTAAAACAGGAAAACTCTCAGAAAAAAATAACTCCGACGCCCAAAATACATTCAATAAAAGTCAAAAACAAGATACATTCAAAGCTAGAGAGCCCTACAGAGGTAAAGCACTCGAATAGGGCTACGATAAATTCATGGCAATCCTCAATTTGACCACTTCTTTTAAAAAGCCTGCTACTGAAAAGCTTATATGTTCAGTGGGAAGTAAATGAACGAACAAAAGGGCTGGTCTAACTTGGATAAAACTCTGATTCCTTAAAACTGGAATGATATTTCTTCCTCAAACGGGCATAAAACTTACAGAAAAACATGACATGTAAGGTGTCTTGAATGGATGTTGAATCGCAAAAGCAGGGCGCCAAACTCTCAACCTTATGCCAACCTTTCAGGGACAGCAAGCAAAAAGTGCTCTATGCGCCAAGTAGATTTCACATGGGCATGTGCTCGGACAGAAGTTTTCAGAAGTTGCTCAGAATCTCTCACAGCCCTCGTGATAGTAGAAAGTAATTTTCGTCGACTTCAGGTCTGCTCTAGTAATACAATCAAGGTTTAAAAAGATTTAAAAAACAGACCGGTCGCCAATGGGCACAAAACGTCTCTCAAACGTAAGTCATCCATTTTATTTGATGAGCTCCATCTAACTTCAAGCAATCTAAAATAATAGTCTTATTGAGAGATGGAATGCTCAATAGCCACACCAATAACTATCCGAGAAGAGGCCGGAAGGCAAGGACATCAGAGACATACCTTGTCCGCTATATAAGACGATGTGCACTGGTGAAGAGACAGGACAAGTCTGTAAAAAGAATTCTCTACGGTTTGCAAGTTCGATGTGCTCTCATAACTCCTAATACCACTCCCATACGCCGCAGCAGAGAGGCACTTGAAATATTTGGATCAAGGTGGAAAGTGGTTTATTGCCCAATCTGGCGGCAAAATCGCAAAAGGCGGAGATGGACCTTGTCATAGAGAGTTTAAGAGATAAAGCAGTATACCAAGAGCCCTTTCTGTCAAAGTGAACCCCAGAAACTTTCAAGATTTCCTTGCCAGCAATACAATACTGGCAATTATAATATGAGGTCTACAGAATTAAATAAATCGACAGGTCCAGATAGGTCATAAAAGCTTCTAAAAAGAGTGTAGTAGATGCTTTAGGCCAATGGCTGTGCGGCGTAACAAGACTGCGTTGTCAGCATAAATTAGTGCCAAGACTGGTCTACCACCAGCTGTGGGCAGATCTCAAGCACCCGGAAGAAGGGCAGATTCAATCAGATTAACTATATAGAGTAAATAAAAAAGGGGCTAAAATTCAGCCATGTCTAACCCTCCTTTTAACCTCAAAACTCGTTGTGAGCTGGCCATTCATTCCATATCTTATGACAGCAGCCATGTCCTTGTGAGGGTCTCTTTGAAAAAGGGCAATGTCAACATCCACTCCAATTGAGCTCAATAGAGAACAGAATTTGACTCTGTTGCACATGGTCAAATGTGAATGAAAGATTCATGAAGGCCATGTGTAAGGGACCCCCGCCCGCTTTGCTACCACACATTTATTAAATAATAAATGTAAATTCAAGCATTGGTCAAGAGACCTCCATTCAGGTCTGAAACCAAACTGTAAATCATAAATAATACTATTGCTTTCCGCCCAGGAAAGTAAGTGTAGTCAGAACCACCTGACACACGCCCTTCACTACTGAGTCGATTAAAGAGATGGGGCAATAGCAGCGAGGGTACCTTTTATCTCTCTTTTTAGGTCTCGCCTGGCGTTAGCAGCGCGCATGCGCCTCTCTTGCCATGCGAGGGCCTTTTGGAATCAATACGGATTCCAGATGTGCACGCGGACGGACAGAAGATGTGCACGCGGGGACTGGATGCTTTACTCGCGGCGTGAGACGGACGCACTATATTTTTCACACTGGCGACAGCTTGTCTTCTCTTCTCTCCTCTCCTCCCCTCCTTCACTATTCCACAATGGCTTCATTACTTCACTACGCGGCGGACTCCAACGTTCCGTGTTTGTTTATCATTGGCAATAGCGCTAACCTATAAGCGCACGTCTTACTCAGCTCACCTATGCCCTTATAGCTCTTCGGCGCCAACTGGTCAGTTGATTTCTACCTGGTTGGCGTGGTGCCGGTTTGCCGCGGACTTGCTGTAAGAGATGCTTTATTTAGTTAATAGGGGTTTTAGGGCGCGATTGTTGATATCGGCGGCATCTACGTTTCTACTATGCTGAATCCATTCTGGCAGGCTTGCTGTATTGCCTTATGTTATCGAGTCTATCCGCAGGGGTGACTGTTTTCAGTACACAATCTGTATTATTTGAGTGAATGCCCGGGATGTTTGTTTCTGTTGGTTTTGTTTTTTACTTTTTTTTCTGCACATACATCCGGTATTCTTGGCCTTCTGGCATGTGCGCATTGTAACAGAATTAACTTGATCTGCTATCCGCATGGGTGACGGACTGTAACACACCGGTTTCAAATATGAAGTTCTTTACTAAGGGGCTGTTTATTAATGTCATTCGGAGACAACTGCGCTTTTCCTGATTATTGGGAGCCCTTTGACCCAATATAGTAATTTATCCGGTTTACATCTTTAGATTATGGGCTCCGTGACCGCGTTTTCCCTTGGTCTACTTGATTTGATCAGTCTGTCTTTTTCTGCTAAAAGTTTTTTGTCAGCATAAGAAGCAGGAAACGCTCAATGAGGTTGCTACATTATGAGATATCCTACTAGTCACGACCGGGGCTTATTAATATAACTTGAATCGGTCGCATTTTGACTCGTTGATATTCTCAGTGTTATGGCTCCCCCTCCCATCGCAATATCCCCCCAATAAATCATTACGCCATTACAGCTACATAAAAATACAATTTTTATTATTTGACATACTAACTTGAGTGTACTAGCGAGAAGGCAGCTGTGTCCACATTTTGCTCGTCACATCAGGCCTGTTTGCCGGCTGGGAGTCGCTTGGTTTGTAATTAGTCGCCACTCGTCCTTCTGCCTCGCCTCCCTCTAAATACATCCAGCACACACCCTGGCTGCTTGAGGATGCATTAACACACTTCTGTTCTAGAGTTCCACAGCACGAATCAGTGTTACCCCCGTTCTGTGCGCTGCAGCTGCTGCAGGCGCCTGTCCCCACTGCGCTCCAGGCCCCTTCCTGAGGATGCTACATGCACCGTTAGACCTGGCAGCCCTGTGTCCTACCCCCGTCCCCTATCTCACCCTCCTCCCCGATGCCATCTAGGGACGCCAGGCTGATCGCTCAAACCTGCCAGGAGCGGCTGTGTTCACATCACCGGATCAGAGAGACCCCACCAAGGAGACAGGGACAGATACAGCCGTGTGTCGGTGACAGCACATGCATTTATTCACCACCAAGTGCATTCTACAGCATTTGTTTTCATGGGGTGATGTCAGTGATCCGAAAACTCGTCTTTATGCAGGCAGATGCTGCCTGTTCCCTGCCGAGATCACGGGGCCTGTGCTTCATGTTAAAACTAATAGCCCAATCTAAACACATGCACAGAAACACACAGCAGACCCGCACACGAGCTGCTGGCTAATTCATCTCTTCCTGCACTTTTAAGTATTTAGAGAAGAAAAGTGGTGTGATAATCTTCTTGACTTTGCCCATTTATTATTGCTTTATCTGGCCTGGCGTTAGCCAAGACCTTTTGATTCCTAAATGTATGCATAAGCAAGCCCACTTCATTCATTGGTCTTTTGTTATCTCATTCATAGTTTTCTTCCCCTCCTTACAACTTCCAGCACGTGGCATTGGATCAGCCCGCTTCATCCATTGGATAACTTCCCTGTGAGCAATGCCATTCTTCCTTTTCACTAGGATCACATTCAAACACATTGCAAGTACAAAAAAATTTGAAGAAATGATTTTTATGTTAATTATTTTTTTATTAGTCATTCAGCTGTACATAATGTCTTCTTGGTTATATATAAGGTAACAAAAATGCTTATAACACTTTTTTGTTATGACTTTTCAACATGCTGCAGAGCAGCCACGCTGCTCTATGAAAGCTTTAAGACATTGGAAAAGCCATTAGCTCTGGCTAAACAGTTATAAGGTCCCAAAGGCAAGACCTATTGGCTATGCCAATGCTTGTTAAAAATGGGAACAATAACAGATTGAGACCATGAGCTGGGCAAACCATGTCAAACTGCAGCATTACCCAGTGTAAGCAATGAGTCCCATAAATTGGGTTCTAACTGAAACAATCAGCAGGCACACCATCAGGTCTCTGAGGCTTGCTCCTAGTGAGGCTAAAAAAGGCCACCTGCACTTCGTCCACACCAAACACGATATTAGAAACATCGAGAGGACCCAAGTCCTGCTCAGTGGAGGGCAAGTAGCCTTTGTTGCAGACCCACTCAAAGTGTTTGTTCAGCGTGCGGGGAGGAATAATGAGCAGCCAGAATTCCCATTGTTCAAAGCGAACACGGACAATTCATAATTACCCACAAAAGGTTGTTCTGGGATAGGGCACAAGCCTGCAAGCGCTGACCCCAGACGTCCTCTCACAAGACCTTTTTCCTACCCTTTAGGGCCTTCCTGTAAGGTAGTCAAAACAGGGCAATAGAAGCTTCATACCTGGGTTTAGTTTTAAGTGCTTTCTCTAAATCCCTATGCGTATGGGAGCACTCATTATCAAAACAGCGAGGGAGCGGGTGAGAATTTAACTATTAGGACAGAACTCACTGAGCGACAAAGTGGTCGGAATTCCATGCTCCATTAAACTATTATATTCCTGAGAAGTGTCTCCAGGATAACTCTCGCCCACTTCAGCTTATGTCCCTGAGCTAAGGGGACTATGGCTACCTTGCTGAGATTGGAAATACAAAGATCAGTATCTGTAAACTCAAAGTTCGAATAAGCCCAGCTTTATGGGCCCATATACTATAACCGTAAAGTTTTTAATAAGTGCCACAATAGAAGAGGAGACAAAAATATGATCTATTATTGTGGCCAACCCTTTCCAACTGAAAGTGGGTCGATGTACTGAGGACTTGTTGCTTGGTTAACAGCTAAGCGTAGGGTGAAGATTAAACTCATTTAAAAAGAGTGAGGGATCAGAAAATTCCCTTCCACGGATTGGAAAATATGTAGAGCATTCAAAAGATCAGAATTGCTCTCCAAACCAAATGGGCAACCCTGCTTCTTACAGGTGTGCATATTAAAGTTACCAACTTTGATCACATGAATAAATACAGAAAGAACCTTTATATTACGAGTTAAAAAAGCTTGAAGTGCCGTTAGATGTTCAGTCCTAACACAGGACGAGGGAGAATTATATAAATTGATGACCAGCAGCTTATTCATTTTGGAAAATTGTAGGCGAACAGCAAAAATATGTGGTGAGCTCGTGATTAGTTGTGAAATTTCACAGCCCAGTTCCAAACACACCAGAGTGATTAGGCCCCATTTTGTTCTGCCAGATAAAGAGGCAGTGGCAGGTGAGAAGAAAGAAGTAAAACCATTTAAATAGAAGAAAGAAGTAAAACCATTTAACTAAAAGGAACTATCAGGGGCCCAAGTATCTTGAATACAGATAATATTAAAATGCTTGATAAAACTAAGCCGAATACTATTGTGTTTCTTTGAGTTAAGCCTGCGATGTTCCACCTGAGGATATCAATAGTAAAACCAGAATAGCCTCTTACATTAGGCACAGGAAGCTGGGGAGAAGAGAGAGAGCTCAGAGGGGAGGGGAGTCAATCCTGACAGTCCAATGAGCTTAGGGGCTCAAACAAATTAAAATAAGAGATATTAAAAACCTGTCTGGAGTTTTGATCTAAAAGTGGCCAGAGCCCCAGCCTCAAGGGGAATAAGATAAGTGTGTGCACGGGTGGTGGATTAAACAAGCATTGGCATAGCCAATAGGTCTCGCTTTTGGGACCTTATAAGTATTTAGTTATGCAGCACAATATCCTTGGTGCAACAACATTAACTGTTGCATGGATAAACACTTATAAGGCCCCAAAGGCGAGACCTATTGGCTATGCCAATGCTTTTTTTTTTTTTTTTTTTTTAAGGACAAGCAGTGCTATCAGGCTCCGGCTGCCACTTAGAGGTAGAGAGAGAGAGAGCGAGAGAGAGGTGTGGAGACAGAGAGAGAGAGGTGTGGAGACAGAGAGAGAGAGGTGTTGAGACCGAGAGAGAGAGGTGTGGAGACCGAGAGAGAGAGGTGTGGAGACCGAGAGAGAGAGGTGTGTAGAGAGAGGGATGTAGAGAGAGGGAGAGAGGTGGGCAGAGAGGTGGGCAGAGAGGTGGGCAGAGAGGTGGGCAGGTAGAGAGAGAGCGGTAGAGCGAGAGCGGTAGAGAGAGATAGAGAGGGGTAGACGGACTGCAGGAGAATTAATTTCCTTGGGTGCTGGGAGCCAGTGACGAGTGGCGAGTTTTGGCCAAATATCCTTACATTTAAAGAGCCCCCTAACTAACCTTAATGTGCCGATTTGATATAGCTGGAGGCGATTCTTCGAAAAAACTCATCACGCTACCAGATACATACTAAATCCACAGTGAAGCTTGTGATGCTTCCATATACATACTAATCCTATAATGAAGCTCATCATGCTTCCAGATACATACTATTTCCACAATGAAGCTTGTCACGCTTCTAAAAACCTACTATTGCTATAATGCAGCTCATCACGCTTCCGGATACATACTAAATCCACAGTGAAGCTCATCACGCTTCCAGATGATACTATTTCCACAGTGGAGACAGGAGTAAATGAATCACTTTGCGAGACCAAGGAAGAATGAACTAAAAGAATAGGCTGCAGGATCCTCCGCTGGCACAAGTGACCAGAAGGCTGTGGACAAGAACGCATTGCTTGGAGCCAGAGACTGGGTTTCTCGTCAGAAGATTCTATGGTGGCAAGCAGTAGTAACTATCCCGCAGTGTTTTGGAAACGGATGAAAACATACTTGCTCTAACCTAACAATTATCGATGTGAACAAGAAACCCCTGTATGTTTAAAATGTATAGTGAAGGCTACCAACCACTCCAGAACACTAACATAACAACCCACCATGCAGGCACCCGGCTAGACAAGGAGTTGAGCGGGCCAACCTCTCCAATGGGGTTGAGAAGGTGCACTGAAACAACACACATCTGTCCCCAAGTGATTAGTAATACAAACATGAGTTTGAATTCCACAATCAAGCTCTTGACAAAGTAGATGGAGGACCATGGCTGTATGCAGTGGATTGGTGAGGTAGGTGGCAGCTTTGCCGCAATTTGCAAGGGTCTGAGGGGGGTGGCAGTCCGAAAACCACCCAAAAGAGTTACGTCAACTCATTAAAAGAATAAAAGCCATCTTTCAGAAGTTGGCACATGATCGGCGTCCTCCTATTAACAGGGTGGGAATACATCTTTTGGAGTATCGCCAACGGGGTGGTGCTATGGAAGAAGGCCTAGCTCTCAGAAGTTGGACCACAATGTTGGTCATTAAGATAGAGGATCATCGGCCACTTCCTATTAAGTTTACCAACGGGTGGCAACATCCAAACCCCTCCGTCATTTTTGAAAGGTGGATAGCTGTAGAACAACTGTGTCCATGTGTTTGGTAGATGAGGAGGCCTAGAAGCAGTATTGTACAGCAATATAACACCACTGCTTCAAAAAGTGAAGATTGTGCTACAAATGTGAATGCATATTTGCTTTTATACACCAACAGCAATCGAGCAACGAAATGAATCATGAACTTCTCAATCCCGGATTCGTCTCCTTGGGGTCCTGAACTACCTCCCACTCCCTAAAGTAATCATGTTGTTACTGGACAGCCAAGTATACTTCCACTATCCCCGGTCTGGTGCCTATTTCGCACAAAAACATAATGCTGCTCAGAAGGTATTAGTGGGGACAGCATTTGTCAGCAGTTTAAGCATAACATTTCACCACGCTGATAAATAGTAAAATCAAGGTGGCTCAGTACAATACACAATGTCCAACGTGTTATAAACTATTAAAAATACACATATAACCCAATACAATAGTGAAGTGTTTTAAGAGGCAGTTGTGGGTCTGCGGTTTCCTCTCTTCAGTAATACTGATTTTTGCCGAACTCGGCCACCATGGCTATGCGTCCTAAAAGAGGAACGAAGGAGAATGGAGCACAATATATAGCATAAAAAAGCTAGAGGATTAAACAACATCATACCCGATTAAAAAGGGCCAGGTTAGTGTCAGCGCACCATGTATTCTTTAAATAAAATCAAAGAAAACAAATGTACATAATACGTGTTGCGGAATGTTTACAGGGCGCCAAACTCTGCAAATACTAACACACCTTCAGAATAGTACATAAACGTCTTCTTTTACTACCAATAGGAGATAGACGAGTGCACAACTCTGCAGCGAAGCCCTTACCTCCTGCACAGTCAGCCAAGAAATCCATCGCCATGCTTGCCGGGTGAGCAGCTCAGCACTTGAGTCGGCCGCGGAATGGAGCTCAGGTTTAGATGCACTGGAAGGCGTAGCTCAGACACACAGCAGCACAAACAAGCATTGGCCGCGCGCGGCCGCCGCGAGACGCGATATGTGGTGGGGGAGGGGAGAAGCAGGATTTGTGCGTGCGCGCGGCCAATGCTTGAAAGAAAAAAAGGACGCGAGTGGTGCGCGCGATGTCGCCTCCGCTCGTGCTTGTACGGCCCCTCCTGCTTGTTCAGCCATAGAACAGATAGCGCCTCGAGCATGGCTTCACAGAAAATGAACTTTAAAAAAAAAAAAAAAAAAGTGGCCAGTTGACAAGCACGCGAGTGGTGCGTGCAGAGAAAGCCAGATGGCGGCTCTGGTGGGGGAGGGGCGAGCAAGACAGAGGCAGAGCGAGACGCGCGCGGGAGAGGAAAGCCAGATGGCGCCTTTGCTCGTGCCTGTGCGCGTAACCGCACGCAGAATGCCACACAAAAAGCTGTGGTCGCATTTCTGAAAGCCCACTGACAAAATGTCTCGCCCAGACCAGCGCAAGCGCTGGCTCAGGGCGAGACCTAAAAAAAAGCCTTTTGGGTACACAAATAGACGAACGAGTAGCACCGATACCCGAAAGACATGAGAGCAAAATACCAGCTCTCTCAGGTCTCTCCAAGTAAATTACTACACAGTCCCCATCAAAGACCTTCAGGCCTGCACATACCCAATCAACTCCTCTGGCCATCTTAACATGATTGAACAAAGAAAGGTTATTCACCATCCGCACATTGCGCCCCAGTGTACCGCTTTAATTAATGGTTGTGTGGATTAATGAATCCCCGTATTTAGCCGAAGAACATTAGACAGGAGTACTGTGTATAGTGTTGCATCAAGGGGCAGTGAAAGTATACGAAGCTGTGTACCCAATTTGAAGCGGACAATTAGGGTAAGACGGGCTGTCTATAGACAATCTATTAGGAGGAGTTGAAGTATGCTGGGCAGACAAATCGATGCACGAAAATATTGATTTGCGACCCATAAAAGCTGATGGCCCATGGTGCTGCTGGGGGCAATTAAAGCAACACTGGTAGGACTTGGTGCCAAAGCAGCCAGGTCTTCAGCTCTCTGATGATTAGATAGACAAGGGCTTTGTGTCGTAGGACCACTCAGCACAGAAGAGTGTTGCTTTAAGACCAGACGCTCATTCCCCCGGTCCCCAAAGTCTCACTATGATCTCTTAACTCTTTAGGGGTATTGGCAATAGAAGAAAGTACTTGATAAATAGGCTCCAAAGAAGTCTTCAAGAGGAGTTCCACTTTGACATACAAACCAGTCAAGAGAGCATGGGGTGGAGAAAGCAGAGGAAGCCTCAATGGCTTCAAAGTCTGTTGGAGCTGGGGTAGTATAACGAATGGACGTTAGAAGAAGCTGTGGCTGATCAACAGTTGGCTGGGAGATCAACACCTGGGGGCATAGCCAAAGTGTTCAAATTAAGACCAAGTTCCTTCTTAAAGGGGGCAATTTCGTTACTTATGGCCCAAACAGCTGAAGGAAAGCCTTTATCGAAGAATATTTATCCTTACTTGGATTAGCCTGATCCAGAGCCAAGGGAGAGTTTTTTCCTTTTCTCATTATGGGCTTTAACTCAGTATTGCCAAAAGTGATAAGAAAGCGAGAGAGCCCAGCCTCGTACAGACCAGACCACTCTTGGCAGCAAATGTTCCGCTTGCAGGAAGCCACTTCATGCTATGTAGCACTCTCACTGCGGCAGTCCTTCACTTCAGCAGACCAGTGGGGATTATGGGCAATGTAGTTCTGCACCAGCCCAACGTATTCCGCTTCACACTATCGCACTCCCCCCACAGCCCCTCCTTCGCCCTTAATCCCCGCTGGTTTGCTGAGGTAAAGGAGGGGCCGTGGGGAAACGCTATATAGCGCTAAGCGGCTTACCACAAGCTGAACACTATCTGCGTGTGCTGTTTGGTTAAGGACTACATCACCCATAATCCCCGCTGGTCTGCTGAGGTGATGTAGTCCTATCCCCAACCTCACCAGCAGAACGTGTCCTGATTGAAAGAATCTGCTTCGTGCTAATTAGCACTCCTCCCGCGGCCCCTCCACCTTAGCAAATCAGCAGGGATTATGGGAGATACAGTCCTTCCCCAACAGCACCAGCAGCTGCTTTGCACTATATAGCACTCCCACAGTGGCCCCCTCCTTCACCTCAGCAGACCAGCAGGGATTACGGGCAATGTAGTCCTGCCAACAGCACCAACAGAAAGTGTCTGCTGCCTATCATATTAAGGCCAACCTTATTCAAGGAGTTCAATGCTTTACTACTCGAGTTGATATGAAACTCTGGTAGACAGAGTGGCACTCAGAACGCCTAAGCTCCAAACAGTGGGAGGAGGTCTGGGAGTAACAGATTTCAAGCTTAACTATCTTGTGGCCCAAATCCAATGGGCATTTAAAAGGGCAGTCATCAAGGAAACTAGTTCTGTGGCAAAGGGGCTGGGAAAGAAATCACAAGTAGACTCTACCTACGGAAAGCAGGGCTCACAGATGGAATCCCAAAAATCATCCACATTGCTGTTATTGCTGGGATAGATCCCTAATGAAGACCAGTACATCAGGTGCATATGAACCCAAATGACCGTTATGATGCATCATAATCTGAATGCAATGGTTAAAAAGTGTTGGGGGCAAAGACATGGACAATGGCAAAAGTGTTGACAGTGGGTGACCTTTCTGAGAATTTTATAAGGAGAACTTTTACCAAAGTATGTTCTGAGCACAGAGGAGGAACAGGACATTTATCTACCTTTTTATCTATAACCTGAGTGATACACTTATTTTAGCATTGCGTCCCAGGACAGCCTCTCACACTTGTTGCACTTCACAAAGAGCTCACAACTAGGGGTGAGAGAAGACAGATCAGGCAGTGACACCAAACAAAAGCTGATGCATTTAACTGAGATCTAGAGCGCTTACAACACAATGGGAGGAAAAGTTAGGTAGGGAACTCGCAGGTGCAGAAAGGAAATGGGTTATTGGATACCCTTTAAAAAGTGTTGAGGAACTTGAGATTTAAACTGCAACAAAATAACTGTCTGAACTGCTTCAACAAAAGGTTGCGGCCTTTGCTCCATTGGGGGCTGCTGGGGTCGGAGACTACATTCCCCAGGAGTTTTTGCTGCCTGCAGGTGGGGAGAACAACACGCTCTTAAGGTGCCTGATGCGCGCAGATGCGCCCGGGCCAAGACGGAACCCAGACAAGGCTGGCCTGGGTAACCATTCTTTACTTATTGGCTCACCGTAACTAATTCCAGTTATTCTGCTTCATTTCGGATTTAGCCAGGATTATGGCTAGGAGGAAATCATCTGCCGCCGTCAGTATGGACCCGGCAATTTCGAATACTATAGTAAGTTTTTCTATCAAATGCTATGGGGGTGATTGACCAAAAAACTAACTGTTGAAGAAATCTTTACACTGTGGTCAAACCAGGCCTTGATAAAACCTTGGGCAAACTTAAAGACAAATCAGTTGGTAATTGGGTTCCCTAACTAATTCCTCTCCCCCCAGCAGGGGAAAAGAGAAAACAGTCTCTAGAGAAGTCGATATGGCCACATGGTCTGATATGAAAAAAATTGCTTAATGGGTCTGAGCGGTGAAGGATATTATATCAGCTAACTGCAGTTTGGAATCTTTACAGTGTCAGATAACGTCCTTAATGGATTGTATTCCCAACTGATTGTCCCCTATTAAATTGCAATTAGCTAAATTACAGCCATTCTAGGGAAATGTAAACCCACCCATTAAACGGGATGTTTCTACTTTAACCCCTAGGGCCTGGTTAGACCCTTGTGCTATTGATTCTACTACTCTTAACCAGAATGCCGATTTGACTCGGGCAATGAATGAGAATCTTTGGGCCCTCTATTTGGAAACAACACCATAGCAGCCTCCACAGCCCCCCCTTGTTTTAAACTCTTCGTTAAAAACGAATGTCACCTTAAATCTACCACCAGCTGCTACTCTATATACCATTGTTTTGAAAGGGGTTCCAAAACTTAGAACACTCTCAACAGAGAGTTATTAATAGCTGGCAAATAAGGTGATTCATTGGCTTTCGGGGAGATCTGGGGTTAGATATTCGTTGCATGACAGAATATCTATGGTGAGGAGGGTTGAGTGGGTCGGTAACTTCTCTAACTTGGACACCAACGATTGTGTTTTCAGTTTCAGAAATTAATCTTTAGTTTGAGATTTATTAAACAGGTTAAATTTCATCCCAGTAAATGACAGCAGAATCTTAGGCCTCCCTTTAGATTATTTTTTTATCGTCCAGCAGAGTATCGGATGTGATCAATTACAATACTCATGAGGTAGGTGTTGTGGCCTTTCATTTTGCTGTACCAGTCCATAACAGGTTTGAAGCACTGACTCAACTTGATGCCAATGACTGACTGTCAAGCAGGATTTCCCTTTCACTTACAAATAATTGCCCAGCTGTCGAGGATACTCCTTTGAGGTCTCCCTTGAAGGCTGACCCGATATCGGATTTGCCTATCTCACTGGTATCAGACATCGTGGGCTCGACTGTGGCATCTGCCCCCATGGAACCCATCACAAGTGGGGACTTCAGGACCATTGGTTGTAACCCTGTTTTTAAATTCACATCTTGTAATGTTTCAGCCCTTGGCACCAAGATTGTTAATCCAGATTGTTCACATTTGATTAATGGTTTTGATATTATATGTTGCCAGGAAACATGGGCTCGAGTTAGTTTATATTGATGGATTCAGCTCATTTTTGTACACCGGCAGTCCTGTCACGAGCTGGTAGAGCAACTGTTAACTTTAGTTAAGGTAGGGTTTCCTGGGTTAGTCAAATGGTCCCATTTAGATTCTCTGTATTTTTTACTTCTGTAGTTCAATTTTTGTCAGACAAAGTTTTTATTGATTAATTTTTATAACAATGATTTTAACATATATATAGCACTGATAAAGTGACCGCACTCACAAATGAACTGGTCACATTCATTGACACAGGAGGAACCAGTAGCTTTGCTGTGGTTGGGCGATTTTAATTAAAGTCTGTCCCCTTTCAAGGGCTCTATCCGGTGGTCTAGTGGACAATTCTGGAGAGGAATTAACCCATTTCTGCCACTTACCTTATGGGGGATGCACTTAATCACCTCCTCCTTAATTACAGCTTGTATTTCGCGCTGGACTCATTATACATTAATTTGTTTCTAAAAACACCATACAGTGGCAGGGAACATGGAAGTTTAATAATTATATTTTATATTCATCTGATAATTTGCATTTTTTTCTTATTATTTAGTTATAGAAATTGCATTAAGAGATCACAGTCTATTTTCAGTTACAAGTTACGGGAGGCGTATTGCAGTAGAGGTTGGCGTTTCAGGTGCAACATTTACACACACAAAGAATAAGGGAATTGTGCAAAAATGGGCAAACACTTTGGTCAATGAAATAGATCTAACCTGTTTAGATGAGGAAGCAAATATCACTGATATTATCAGTAGCTACCATGAATTATGTGTTACTGTTAAAGAGTTGTTGATGATTCAGTTTAAGTCCCAAAAGGTGAAGAATACATGTTGATTTGACAACTGTTCTAGGGCTGATAGGAATCCGATGCAGGCCCTGAAATGAACTCCCAGAATCCATGGGATGTATGGCAGTGCCGAACCGCTAATAGAAATGAGGGCACTGTTCGGAAGAAACATATCAGAGAGGAGACTTATAAAACTCTTGTAAAATGTTGAAAAACAAAGGATAGTAAAGGGTTTTGGCAAGTGGTCAACCATTCATTTTTCGGTCGAGCCCTAGTAAAACGACCTCTTGGAATCGCTCTGGACTTTTCACACGCTTGTGCGTGTGAAAAGGCCTACGGCTTGCGGTTACGAGCAGCAGCGCGCAGTGTGCAATCTGTCAGATTTCACGCGCGCAGCTGCTTTCACTTCACGGTCGCTTTAACTTTTCTTCAATTTGCATTCGGTTGTAAGCTGCAGTGAATCCAATGCTTGCCATCCATATCTAGTGTCAGTTGTAGCTCTTGCTTCCTAGTACTACATGCAGATCTAAGGGGATATATATTATATTATGAGACTCGTATACTCTCTTTTTTAGGTCTCGCCTACGCAGCACGCATGCGTTGCATAGGAGAGCCTTTAGCCGTTGCTCTGCTCATTTTCAAGCACACACTCGTGCTTGTGGCGGCATCCACCTTGCGGGAGCGAGCAGCGGCGCGCATGCGAATTGGCTGTTGCTCGCTCCCACAAGGCAGATGGTGCCACAAGCACGAGTGTGCTTAAAAACAGCTGCTGCTTGTTTCGATCGCGCGCGCACCACTCGCGGGACGCTGCAGCGTCTTTCATTCTCATTATCTTTCCTTCTCCCCTTTTAAATTCTTCACTAATAATTCCATAATTTCTTTCTTAAAATCGGTCTTTCTGTTCCCTACATCCTTTCCATTACGCATTTTCTTTCATTCACTCCCCGGTGACACGATTTTGTATTTTGCGCTTTTTTTCATTTCTCGCCCAGCTCCTCCCCCAGTTTTTTTTCTGTAAATCGGTCATTTACCGAATACTTAAATGGTCATTTTCCTGCGATTCATTCGCTCTCGTTACAATGTAAACAAATAATAGCGGTTTGCAGCAATTAAGGAAGACCGCGTAAAATATAGGCTGGGGCTGCCAGCCCACCAACTTTCTGAATGCCTCACTGTGATGAGAGCAGAGGGCTGTGACTTTTACTTGGGCACAAAAAGGCCTCACGCGTTTGCTTGGGAAACTGTTAATTGAACGGGCTTGGCCGTTTGCTGCCGCCTCCCTTTCAGCGGTATGTATGGCTTCCTAACTGCCGAGGCTTCCCTTGACTTTCAATGTACAGGTTTGGGCACTTTTTGTTTTCTCTACCTCTCTCTCTACCTCTACACCTCTCTCTATCTACACCTCTACACCTCTCTCTATCTACCTCTACACCTCTACCTCTCTCTATCTACCTCTACACCTCTACCTCTCTCTATCTACCTCTACCTCTCTCTATCTACCTCTACACCTCTACCTCTCTCTATCTACCTCTACCTCTCTATCTACCTCTACACCTCTACCTATCTATCCATCTACCTCTACACCTCTACCTCTCTCTCTATCTATCTACCCTCTACACCTCTACCTCTCTCTCTATCTATCTACACCCTCTACACCTCTACACCTCTACCTCTCTCTCTATCTATCTATCTACCTCTACACCTCTACCTATCTATCTATCTACCTCTACACCTCTACACCTCTACCTATCTATCCATCTACCTCTACACCTCTACACCTCTACCTATCTATCCATCTACCTCTACACCTCTACCTCTCTCTCTATCTATCTACCTCTACACCTCTACCTCTCTCTCTATCTATCTACACCTCTACACCTCTACACCTCTACTCTCTCTCTATCTATCTATCTACACCTCTACACCTCTACCTCTCTATCTATCTACCTCTACACCTCTACACCTCTACCTCTCTCTCTATCTATCTACCTCTACACCTCTACACCTCTACACCTCTACACCTCTACCTCTCTCTCTATCTACACCTCTACACCTCTACCTATCTATCTATCTACCTCTACACCTCTACCTATCTATCTATCTACCTCTACACCTCTACCTCTCTCTCTATCTATCTACCTCTCTACACCTCTACCTCTCTCTATCTATCTACACCTCTACACCTCTACCTCTCTCTCTCTCTATCTATCTACACCTCTACACCTCTACCTCTCTCTCTATCTATCTACACCTCTACACCTCTACCTCTCTCTCTATCTATCTACACCTCTACACCTCTACCTCTCTCTCTATCTATCTACACCTCTACACCTCTACCTCTCTCTCTATCTATCTACCTCTACACCTCTACACCTCTACACCTCTACACCTCTACACCTCTACACCTCTACACCTCTACACCTCTACACCTCTACACCTCTACACCTCTACACCTCTACACCTCTACACCTCTACACCTCTACACCTCTACACCTCTACACCTCTACACCTCTCTCTATCTATCTACAACTCTACACCTCTACACCTCTACACCTCTACACCTCTACACCTCTACACCTCTACACCTCTACCTATCTATCCATCTACCTCTACACCTCTACCTCTCTCTCTATCTATCTACACCTCTACACCTCTACACCTCTACCTCTCTCTCTATCTATCTACACCTCTACACCTCTACACCTCTACCTATCTATCCATCTACCTCTACACCTCTACCTCTCTCTCTATCTATCTACACCTCTACACCTCTACACCTCTACCTCTCTCTCTATCTATCTACACCTCTACACCTCTACACCTCTACCTCTCTATCTATCTACCTCTACACCTCTACACCTCTACCCTCTCTCTCTATCTATCACCTCTACACCTCTACACCTCTACACCTCTACACCTCTACACCTCTACACCTCTACACCTCTACACCTCTACACCTCTACACCTCTACACCTCTACCTCTCTACCTCTCTACCTCTCTACCTCTCTATCTATCTACACCTCTACACCTCTACACCTCTACACCTCTACACCTCTACCTCTCTACCTCTCTCTCTATCTATCTACACCTCTACACCTCTCCCTATCTATCTATCTACCTCTACACCTCTACCTATCTATCTATCTACCTCTACACCTCTACCTCTCTCTCTATCTATCTACACCTCTACACCTCTACCTCTCTCTATCTATCTACACCTCTACACCTCTACCTCTCTCTCTATCTATCTACACCTCTACACCTCTACCTCTCTACCTCTCTATCTACACCTCTACACCTCTACACCTCTACCTCTCTACCTCTCTATCTACACCTCTACACCTCTACACCTCTACCTCTCTCTCTATCTACACCTCTACACCTCTACACCTCTACCTCTCTCTCTATCTATCTACACCTCTACACCTCTACACCTCTACCTCTCTACCTCTCTACCTCTCTACCTCTCTATCTATCTACACCTCTACACCTCTACACCTCTACACCTCTACACCTCTACCTCTCTACCTCTACCTCTCTCTATCTATCTACACCTCTACACCTCTACCTATCTATCTATCTACACCTCTACACCTCTACCTATCTATCTATCTACCTCTACACCTCTACCTATCTATCTATCTACCTCTACACCTCTACCTATCTATCTATCTACACCTCTACACCTCTCTCTATCTATCTACACCTCTACACCTCTACCTCTCTCTCTATCTATCTACACCTCTACACCTCTACCTCTCTCTCTATCTATCTACACCTCTACACCTCTACCTCTCTCTCTATCTATCTACACCTCTACACCTCTACCTCTCTCTCTACACCTCTACACCTCTACACCTCTACCTCTCTATCTACACCTCTACACCTCTACACCTCTACCTCTCTCTCTATCTATCTACACCTCTACACCTCTACACCTCTACACCTCTACACCTCTACACCTCTACACCTCTACACCTCTACACCTCTACACCTCTACCTATCTATCCATCTACCTCTACACCTCTACCTCTCTCTCTATCTATCTACACCTCTACACCTCTACACCTCTACCTCTCTCTCTATCTATCTACACCTCTACACCTCTACACCTCTACCTCTCTATCTATCTACCTCTACACCTCTACACCTCTACCTCTCTCTCTATCTATCTACCTCTACACCTCTACACCTCTACACCTCTACACCTCTACCTCTCTACACCTCTACCCTCCTACCTCTCCTACCTCTCTACCTCTCTACCTCTCTACCTCTCTACCTCTCTACCTCTCTACCTCTCTACCTCTCTACCTCTCTACCTCTCTACCTCTCTACCTCTCTATCTATCTACACCTCTACACCTCTACACCTCTACACCTCTACCTCTCTACCTCTCTCTCTATCTATCTACACCTCTACACCTCTACCTATCTATCTATCTACCTCTACACCTCTACCTATCTATCTATCTACCTCTACACCTCTACCTCTCTCTCTATCTATCTACACCTCTACACCTCTACCTCTCTCTCTATCTATCTACACCTCTACACCTCTACCTCTCTCTCTATCTATCTACACCTCTACACCTCTACCTCTACACCTCTACACCTCTACCTCTCTACCTCTCTATCTACACCTCTACACCTCTACACCTCTACCTCTCTCTCTATCTATCTACACCTCTACACCTCTACACCTCTACCTCTCTCTCTATCTATCTATCTACACCTCTACACCTCTACACCTCTACACCTCTACACCTCTACCTCTCTACCTCTCTACCTCTCTATCTATCTACACCTCTACACCTCTACACCTCTACCTCTCTACCTCTCTACCTCTCTCTATCTATCTACACCTCTACACCTCTACCTATCTATCTATCTACACCTCTACACCTCTACCTATCTATCTATCTACCTCTACACCTCTACCTATCTATCTATCTACACCCTCTACACCTCTACCTCTCTCTCTATCTATCTACACCTCTACACCTCTACCTCTCTCTCTATCTATCTATCTACACCTCTACACCTCTACCTCTCTCTCTATCTATCTACACCTCTACACCTCTACCTCTCTCTCTATCTATCTACACCTCTACACCTCTACACCTCTACACCTCTACCTCTCTCTCTATCTATCTACACCTCTACACCTCTACACCTCTACCTCTCTACCTCTCTACCTCTCTACCTCTCTATCTATCTACACCTCTACACCTCTACACCTCTACACCTCTACCTCTCTACCTCTCTACCTCTCTCTATCTATCTACACCTCTACACCTCTACCTATCTATCTATCTACACCTCTACACCTCTACCTATCTATCTATCTACCTCTACACCTCTACCTATCTATCTATCTACACCTCTACACCTCTACCTCTCTCTCTATCTATCTATCTACACCTCTACACCTCTACCTCTCTCTCTATCTATCTACACCTCTACACCTCTACCTCTCTCTCTATCTATCTACACCTCTACACCTCTACCTCTCTCTCTACACCTCTACACCTCTACACCTCTACCTCTCTATCTACACCTCTACACCTCTACACCTCTACCTCTCTATCTACACCTCTACACCTCTACACCTCTACACCTCTACCTCTCTATCTACACCTCTACACCTCTACACCTCTACCTCTCTCTCTATCTATCTACACCTCTACACCTCTACACCTCTACCTCTCTCTCTATCTATCTACACCTCTACACCTCTACACCTCTACCTCTCTCTCTATCTACACCTCTACACCTCTACACCTCTACACCTCTACACCTCTACACCTCTACACCTCTACACCTCTACACCTCTACCTCTCTACCTCTCTACCTCTCTCTATCTATCTACACCTCTACACCTCTACCTATCTATCTATCTACACCTCTACACCTCTACCTATCTATCTATCTACCTCTACACCTCTACCTATCTATCTATCTACACCTCTACACCTCTACCTCTCTCTATCTATCTATCTACACCTCTACACCTCTACCTCTCTCTCTATCTATCTACACCTCTACACCTCTACCTCTCTCTCTATCTATCTACACCTCTACACCTCTACCTCTCTCTACACCTCTACACCTCTACACCTCTACCTCTCTATCTACACCTCTACACCTCTACACCTCTACCTCTCTATCTACACCTCTACACCTCTACACCTCTACACCTCTACCTCTCTATCTACACCTCTACACCTCTACACCTCTACCTCTCTCTCTATCTATCTACACCTCTACACCTCTACACCTCTACCTCTCTCTCTATCTATCTACACCTCTACACCTCTACACCTCTACCTCTCTCTCATCTACACCTCTACACCTCTACACCTCTACACCTCTACACCTCTACACCTCTACACCTCTACACCTCTACACCTCTACCTCTCTCTCTATCTATCTACACCTCTACACCTCTACACCTCTACCTCTCTCTCTATCTACACCTCTACACCTCTACACCTCTACCTCTCTCTCTATCTACACCTCTACACCTCTACACCTCTACCTCTCTCTCTATCTACACCTCTACACCTCTACACCTCTACACCTCTACACCTCTACACCTCTACACCTCTACACCTCTACACCTCTACACCTCTACACCTCTACACCTCTACACCTCTACACCTCTACACCTCTACACCTCTACACCTCTACACCTCTACACCTCTACACCTCTACACCTCTACCTCTACACCTCTACCTCTACACCTCTACCTCTACACCTCTACCTCTACACCTCTACCTCTACACCTCTACCTCTACACCCTCTACCTCTACACCTCTACCTCTACACCTCTACCTCTCTACACCTCTACCTCTACACCTCTACCTCTACACCTCTACCTCTACACCTCTACCTCTACACCTCTACCTCTACACCTCTACCTCTACACCTCTACCTCTACACCTCTACCTCTACACCTCTACCTCTCTCCATCTACCTCTACACCTCTACACCTCTACACCTCTACACCTCTACACCTCTACACCTCTACACCTCTACACCTCTACACCTCTACACCTCTACACCTCTACACCTCTACACCTCTACACCTCTACACCTCTACACCTCTACACCTCTACACCTCTACACCTCTACCTCTACACCTCTACCTCTACACCTCTACCTCTACACCTCTACCTCTACACCTCTACACCTCTACACCTCTACACCTCTACACCTCTACACCTCTACACCTCTACACCTCTACACCTCTCTATCTACCTCTACACCTCTCTATCTACCTCTACACCTCTCTATCTACCTCTACCTCTCTCTATCTACCTCTACCTCTCTATCTACCTTCTCTCCACCCCTCTACCCTCTCTCTACACACCCCTCTCTACACACCCCTCTCTACACACCCCTCTCTACACACCCCTCTCTACACACCCCTCTACACACCCCTCTCTACACACCCCTCTCTACACACCTCTCTCTCCACACCTCTCTCTCACCTCTCTCTCTCACACCTCTCTCTCTCCACACCTCTCTCTCTCACACCTCTCTCTCTCCACACCTCTCTCTCTCCACACTCTCTCTCCACACCTCTCTCTCCACACCTCTCTCTCTCCACACCTCTCTCTCTCCACACCTCTCTCTCCCACACCTCTCTCTCTCACACCTCTCTCTCCTCCACACCTCTCTCTCTCTCACACCTCTCTCTCTCTCCACACCTCTCTCTCTCCACACCCTCCCTCCCTCTACACCCTCTCCCTCCCTCTACACCCTCTCCCTCCCTCTACACCCCCTCTCCCTCCCTCTACACCCCTCTCCCTCCCTCTACACCCCTCTCCCTCCCTCTACACCCCTCCCCTCCCTCTACACCCCCCTCTCCCTCCTCTACACCCCTCTCCCTCCCCTCTACACCCTCTCCCTCCCTCTACACCCTCTCTCCTCCCTCTACACCCCCCTCTCCCTCCCTCTACACACCCCTCTCCTCCCTCTACACACCCCTCTCCCTCTACACACCCCTCTCTCCCTCTACACACCCCTCTACCTCTACACACCCCTCTCCCTCTACACACCCCTCTACCTCTACACACCCCTCTACCTCTACACACCCCTCTCCCTCTACACACCCCTCTCCCTCTACACACCCCTCTCCCTCTACACACCCTCTCCCTCTACACACCCCTCTCCCTCTACACACCCCTCTCCCTCTACACACCCCTCTCCCTCTACACACCCCTCTCCCTCTACACACCCCTCTCCCTCTACACACCTCTCCCTCTACACACCCCTCTCCCTCTACACACCCCTCTCCCTCTACACACCCCTCTCCCTCTACACCCCTCTCCCTCTACACACCCTCTACCTCTACACACCCCTCTCCCTCTACACACCCCTCTACCTCTACACACCCCTCTACCTCTACACACCCCTCTACCTCTACACACCCCTCTACCTCTACACACCCCTCTACCTCTACACACCCCTCTACCTCTACACACCCCTCTACCTCTACACACCCCTCTACCTCTACACTCCTCTACACCCCTCTACCTCTACACCCCTCTACCTCTACACCCCTCTACCTCTACACCCCTCTACCTCTACACCCCTCTACCTCTACACCCCTCTACACCCCTCTACCTCTACACCCCTCTACACCCCTCTACCTCTGCACCCCTCTACCTCTGCACCCCTCTACCTCTGCACCCCTCTACCTCTGCACCCCTCTACCTCTGCACCCCTCTACCTCTGCACCCCTCTACCTCTGCACCCCCTACCTCTGCACCCCTCTACCTCTGCACCCCTCTACCTCTGCACCCCTCTACCTCTGCACCCCTCTACCTCTGCACCCCCTACCTCTGCACCCCTCTACCTCTGCACCCCTCTACCTCTGCACACCTCTACCTCTGCACACCTCTACCTCTGCACACCTCTACCTCTGCACACCTCTACCTCTGCACACCTCTACCTCTGCACACCTCTACCTCTGCACACCTCTACCTCTGCACACCTCTACCTCTGCACACCTCTACCTCTGCACACCCCTCTCTCCCTACCCCTCTCTCCCTCTACACACCCCTCTCTCCCTCTACACACCCCTCTCTCCCTCTACACACCCCTCTCTCCCTCTACACACCCCTCTCCCACCCCTCTCCCACCCCTCTCCCTCTACACACCCCTCTCCCTCTACACACCCCTCTCCCTCTACACACCCCTCTCCCTCTACACTCCTCTACACCCCTCTACCTCTACACTCCTCTACACCCCTCTCCCTCTACACCCCCCTCTACACCCCCCTCTACACACCCCTCTCTCCCTCTACACACCTCTACACACCCTCTCTCTCTCACACACCTCTCTCTCTCTCTCTACACACCTCTCTCTCTACCTCTCTCTCTCTACACACCTCTCTCTCTCATCTCTCTCTACACATCTCTCTCTCTCTCTCTCTACATCTCTCTCTCTCTACACACCTCTCTCTCTCTACACACCTCTCTCTCTCTCTCTCTCTACACACTCTCTCTCTCTCTATCACACCTCTCTCTCTCTCTCTCTACACACCTCTCTCTCTCTCTCTACACACTCTCTACACACCTCTCTCTCTCTCTCTCTACACACCTCTCTCTCTCTCTACACACCTCTCTCTCTCTATCACACACCTCTCTCTCTCTCTCTCTACCTCTCTCTCTCTCTCTCACACCTCTCTCTCTCTCTCTACACACCTCTCTCTCTCTCTACACACCTCTCTCTCTCTCTCTCTCTCTACACACCTCCCTCTCTACACACCTCCCTCTCTACACACCTCCCTCTCTACACACCTCCCTCTCTACACACCTCCCTCTCTACACACCTCCCTCTCTACACACCTCCCTCTCTCTCTCTACACACCTCCCTCTCTCTCTCTACACACCTCCCTCTCTCTCTCTACACACCTCCCTCTCTCTCTCTACACACCTCCCTCTCTCTACACACCTCCCTCTCTCTACACACCTCCCTCTCTCTCTCTCTCTCTACACACCTCTCTCTCTCTACACACCTCTCTCTCTCTCTCTCTACACACCTCTCTCTCTCTCTCTACACACCTCTCTCTCTCTCTCTCTCCACACCTCTCTCTCTCTCTCCACACCTCTCTCTCTCTCTCTCTCCACACCTCTCTCTCTCTCCACACCTCTCTCTCCTCTCTCTCTCTCTCTCTCTCCACACCTCTCTCTCTCTCCACCTCTCTCTCTCTCTCCACCTCTCTCTCTCTCTCTCTCCACCTCTCTCTCTCTCTCTCTCTCCACCTCTCTCTCTCTCCACCCTCTCTCTCTCTCTCTCCACCTCTCTCTCTCTCCACCTCTCTCTCCACCTCTCTCTCTCTCTCTCTCTACACCTCTCTCTCTCTCTACACCTCTAAGTGGCAGCCAGAGCCTGATAGCACTGCTTGTCCTTTAATAAAAAAACAAGCATTGGCATAGCCAATAGGTCTCGCCTTCGGGACCTTATAAGTGTTTAGTTATCCAGTACAATATCCTTGGTGCAACAACATCAAGTGTTGCATGGCTAAACACTTGTAAGGTCCCAAAGGCGAGACCTATTGGCTATGCCAATGCTTGTTTAATAATTCAACTAGTTTGAGGCTGGATCTTCGCTGATGAGTGGTTTAGCCATTTTGCTGGGGTTTATAATTAAGGGTCCCTGTTTTCCGGTTTTACTGATTTTTACAGATCTATACAGACAGAAAACATTCAATTTCTTGTCTGTATTTATTTTTAAATGTGGATAAAAACAGAAATTGGGTTGCTTTTTGAGTAATTCTAAATACTGTCTGCCATGACTGCCAGGCCAATAGATGTGTGGATTGATAGATAAGGGGGGTTAAAAAGAAAGGAATTTTAGTAAAGAGGCTTTAACAGCCGTAGATATGCACAAGGTTGATAATGAAATTAGCATATTTTCATAGAAGTGCACGGATTTATCTTCCGCGGGTGTTCACAGCACTGAAACCTGGCAGGCATTTAAGCATGAGTGCATATATATTGGTTAAATAAATGTGGAAGTATACCAATTTCAGCTTCATTTTTTCCACAAACCCCAAAATAAATATGGATAAATGGAGATAAAATTAGCAAAAAATAAATATGGATAAATACAGACTGAAATGGTACAAAAATAAATTCCATAAAACCAAGAGCCCTATTTATAATGGCGGTATTTTTCCTGATTTGGCCCCGGGAACAGTGATGCCCAATTCCTGTAGTTTGCTGATACAATGCGAAGAGAACATAATAGCTATTATTAAAAGCTGTATGGGTAAGGCCCCTGACCACAGACAGGGTTCCGATTGATCTTGCCAACATTGATTTGTGGGCACCCATCCTTCCTAACGCATTCCGTGCAGTTGCTGTCACTGGTCCCCCATTGGTCTTGGTCACATGCCATAATTGTGCTGATTTTTTAAAAAGGCGATAAACGTGATCCTAAATGTTACTGCTCGATCTTCCTGATCGATAGCACAGCCAAATTAATGGGCATGATTTTATAGAACCGGTTGGAATTTTATGCAAAGGTTAATGATGTTATCTCAGATTTAAAATATGGTTTTAGACAGAGTGTGGGTAAGTGGACCAGTGTTTAAATTTGTATCTTGTAATTAATATTCAGTTTCATAATGCGGCTCTGTATACACCAAATTTATGAATCTTCCCTCTGCCTTTGACCATGTGAATCGGAGTAAACTTTGGGCTATCATAACTGACCTGGGGATTGAGGCTGATTTTATCAGTTTTCTCAGGCAACTATATAGTAATGTGACGGTTTTCAGATTGTTAAAGGAGTCAGGCAGGGTTGTGTCGTGGCTCCTTTTTTGTTTTTACTATATATTAATGGTCTGTCAAAATATTTTCTTAACTCCCCTGTTGATGTACCTTATGTTGGTTCTCGGCCGATTCCTGCGCTATTATGCAGACGATATAGTCCTTATGACCCAGACTCCGCTTAGCCTCCAGAGGCTGCTGGACAGATTTGCAAATTTTATGGCAAATCTTGACCTACCTTACTATAAATCCAGCTAAGACAAATATAATGATCTTCGGGTCAAGAAATTTAAGAATACGTCATTTACTGTTAATTATATTAAGATTTGTCCTGTCTCCGTCTTCTCTTATCTGGGTGTTCTTTTTCACGGCACCTGTGGTTGGTCTATTTTAGGCTGCAATAGGGCTGCCATGTTTGTGAGAAGCGTAGCAGCGCTTTTTAAATTTGCTCTAAAGCTGTGCAATAAACTACCAGAGAGCTTATTACGGTTTATAAAACCAGACTTCTTTCTTTTGCCACTTATGGTGCGGGCTATGGGGTCTGCTAGAGTATATAATAGGATTCAGAAAGTGGAAAATAGATTTTTGAGATGTTTGCCGTCAGTTCCCAATGTACTTCCACATATTTATGTCATACTGAACTGGGGCTGGATTATATCAATTATGTTATCAGACTCTGCCCTGCACTACTGTGGTTGTCAATTTGGTCGAATCTTCAAAACAATCTTAAGCGCCAAGTATTGGAAGACTGCTTATGCCTGGAAATGGCGGGAAAAAAAATCTTGGTTTGGCATATTTCAAGGAATTAAGTCACAGCCTAGGTATCCCTGATCGGTCTAAAAACCAAGTGGTTAGCCCGCTTCCTTTAAGTATGTTTTAAAAGAGAAATTTCTTGATTCATGCAGATCACTGAGAATGTGCAAATAGGCTAGGAAGGCCTCTGAGCAATTAGACCCCGTATACTACTAGCCCATTGATAGGCCCATACCTTGCCTGGGTTTCAACTAGCTTTCATAGGTATTTGTTAACATGTCTGAGATTTAACACTATGCACTTTATGATGGCCTGTCCCACTCCAATTTTATGTCATGTGATTTTAGCATGGTGTCCTGCTTATGATCAATCCATTCAATCGACATTGTTTCTCTTAGACGCCGCTCGCTGATGCCTATTCTGACAGATGTGAATCCTAGGCAGTGTAAGGAAGCCATGGTCTATATACAATCATTACCATCAATGTACATATGCTGGGCTGTCGCAAATATTTTACAATGTGCTAATAATTTAAGGAACATACTGAGCTAATCTTTTCCTGACTGATCATGCTTGGACATTATTTATTGGTATCCAGTTGTTTATATGCACTTTATGACGATCAATGAATTTATGTTTATTGAACTTTTATGGTTGATATATACAACCGAATTAAGTAAGTTGATAATAAACTACTTGAATAAGATTTGAACCCCCACCTCCCATTCCCCCAGGAACGGACAGAATATACCCCTGCATCCTCACACTGTGCTCCAAATACAGGAGTTTTGATGTAGATTTCATACAATATGGAATTCCCAGATGACCACAGAATTCTGGGTAGGGATAAGTGGGCCTAATGCTGTTAACATTTTTTTTTTTAAACTAAAAATGTTATTGATCTGACCATGCTGCTAGCCAAGCGCTTGAACTCACTAAAATGGAACTCACAAGTCCCTGTTAAATCAAAGATTTATCAACATGTGCAGAAACTGAAAACAGCATACTTGAGAGCAAAACGAAGCGGGGGCAAAGGCAACAGAAAGACAAAATTGGGAAGTTGAATGAGAGGAAATCAAAGAACAGACCAACAAAAACAAGGACAGTGATAAAAAGCAGTTGCAAACCAAATGAGAAGACCCAGTCATCTAAAAAATGCACAGTTCGGCATAAAAACAGGAGGTACACAAGAAACCGAGTCAGCCTTGATGCCACAATGTAAACTGTTAACACAATAATCGAAGAATCGGTTATCAATTATCAGATACACACACCCTTATCTGCAGATTAAATGGAATGTTAACCCTCGGTAACTGAAGTGAAACAGAAAGATTTGTATACGACAACCTCAAAATCATAGGGTCGTTTTTAGGTCTCGCTGAGCCAGCGCGCATGCGCTGCTCTGCGAGACTTTAGTAAGGGGCTTTTGAAAGTGCTCCGAAAGCGGCCACCAGCGTGCAGTTACGCGCACAAGCGCGCGCGACGTGCACAGCACTTTTTCTCGTCGCGCGTGCGCACAACTCACGTCACCACTCGCGTTTTTTTTAAAATTATTTTATTTCGCGGCCGCGCGGCGTTACTTTTACGGCCGCGCGGCCAATGCTTGATTTACTTGAGGCCTTGTTCATTGAGCCCCTCTCTGTCCTTGCCTCTTATGCTCTCCATCTTTCCTCCATGTCTGCTCCACAACTTTCCCCTTTCCCTCTCCTCATCCTGCTCAGCTTCCGTCTTCATTTCTCTCAGGGCATTTCTCCTCGCCCCCTCCACCCCCCGAAGTCCTTCGAATCTTGCAATCCTCTACTGCCTCCCCCTCTTCAACAGGTCTCCCCTTTCCTCCATTCTCCCATACACCTTTCCCCACTCCCTCGCCTCTTTGCTGTTTTCTCATCTCACTCCATCTATCCATTCTTTCCTCCTTCAGAAACACCTTCATACATTCCTCCATCTTTTCCTCTCATTTGCTGTTTTCTTCTGCATTTGCTCTTTCTCGCTCCTCTCTTCTGTCTCCTCATTCTTTTCTCTGTCCACTATTGTTCGCCTCCTACGTCAGCCTCCCTCAGCAGCAGCCTGCCCCCCCCCCCTTTCTCTTTCAGGTATCCCAAGGCCTGCTGATAAGACTCCCCCGGCCAGTTGTAGGGCTTCATGCCAGCCACTGTCCAATGAATCGCAGATGCTGCCTCGGGGCTGCTTGTTCTCACAGTCTGAGTACTAAAAATGCCAGCCTCACCGAGAATTATACAATATTTCAGTCTTCTGTGCGCATGACCTTCCACAGAGCTCTCTGTACACCCAAGCATCATTCTAAAGGGGCACAGTGCGCGAAACAATCACCAGGTCTCCGTGCACGAAATATCACTAGGAGTACTGACCATCCCACTGACCCCTGCACACCAAAGCATCTATAGGGATCCGTGCACCTAAGTATCTACAGGGCTCTGTATGTCTAAAACACACAAGCATATTTATAGGGCTTCTCCATCTGCAGGGCCCTCTTCTGCACACCAAGCAGCCACGGAAACTGCACAAAACACAAGTACATATATATCTAAAAGGCTGTCTGCACCATCGTATCTATTGGGCTCTGTATACCAAAATACCTACTATGCGCGGGTCCCCCTGAACTCAAAAACAACCATGGAGCTCTGTATGCCTAGGATCTATAGGGATCCACACACTTAAAACAATCATCCATAAATCTCTGTAAACACTCACAAATATAAATCTATCTATAATGTACACCAACATATCTATAGGGCACTATACAACAAACGTCTATAGGGGTCTTGTCTTCTACACCAGACCAGTCCGAGGGCTCTGAACCAAAATATCTCTATCAGAGAGCACTGTAGACTCGCTTAATCCAGTGCTCACAATCCAGCCCATTTCACCATCACCAAAAACAAGCCACCAATTCACAGAAGCGCCTAGTGGCCATTCAGTTGGCACTGTGTGGTACATAAGTCAACTCACTCAGAACAAGCCCATTTACCCACCACTTATTCGCTCCCCCACCCACTATCCACTCACACATCATCTGTCTCACCCACCAACCAATCATTCAATGATTCATTCACTCACTGATCCATGGACCCACCTCCTCTCATTTACCTAGCCACTCATTCACGAGCTACCACCTCATCCACCATCTCACTCACTCTCTCACACAACTCACTCACTCTCTCACACCAACTTACTCATTAATTTTCTCGTACACACTTTTCTCGAGGGATTTTCCTTAAAGGAGTGGGAGGGGCTTGTTCTAAATTAATCCAGAAAGAAAGTGTGAAATGTGACTTTTCTTACAAAGAAATGGAGACATTTGTACACAGCAAGCGTTCAGTAAAAAATACGAACCCATCTTCCCATGCAAGCAGACATATGCAAAGTGCCAGCTGGTAATCAAGCACTGGTTGCGTGCAAACAAGTCTATAAGCAAATCATTTGGCACAGAGAATCTTCCTCGCCTTTCTGCAGTCCTTTGAGAATATATATCCAAAGACACTGACGGGTAGAATTAGTGTAGTATAAAAGCTAAAAAGTGGGTCATGGTTGCAATTTGGTGCAATTCTGAACTTATAAAGGCACGCTGTATATGTGTTTTGCAAGGTATGGAAGACTGCGTGGATTTGCAGGCGGTGTTTGTTTTAATATCCGGGAAATTAACAGTAAAACCCAGAAGATCATAAAACAGGCCCACAAACAGCCAAAACAAGCATTTGCAATGCAACAGGTCTTACATTTGCGAGAGCTTAAGCTATTGCCATTGTAAATGACAATGCCTTTTATTTATGTTTTAAAAAACACATAAATAAAAGTCTAAGTCATTTACTATGCCAAAATCTTAAACTCTCGCAAATGCGAGATCTATTGCATTGCATTGTGCTGCATAACTAAATACTTATAAGGTCCCAAAGGCGAGACCTATTGGCTATGCCAATGCTTGTTCTTCTCTTGCTGTTCATAGTATGCAATATTGTAACAAGACTAAAGTATACTGCACATAATTTCACTGTTCAACATGCAACATAATTAAATTAACCTTAACAAATTTATAACAATCGGTGGTGAAGCATTACTGATTACCTTTGGGGATAATTGTATGCCCATGTTCAGGGCCGGACTGGGAACTCAAAGCAGTCCTGGTAATTTTGTCAGACCAGCCCCTACATTACCCCCTAAAGTAAACACATGACACCTCAACTTACTGACATACCTGGTCTTTATACCGATCTCCACTTGGAGAAAGTAGCTGTGGCTGCTAGGGTAGCACAATTAGGCACAGGCGAATGCGTCCATGAAGGCATGGGTGCAGAAAGTCAAGACGAATCATACTGTGCTGGACAACAGGGGTCGATTTAGCAAGAACACATAAGGCTTAATGCAGACAATTATTTGTAGGAGGCTAAGACGTAGTGAAATGTGAGAAAGAACACTGCCAACTTCAGCCTTCTTTCTCAACTTCCCAATTTCAAGCCCGATTTTCACTTCTTTCTATCTGAATGAAGTGAGTTCGAGGGGACAAACTGCTCATACTGGACACCACTTATCACCGGACACCTACAATTATCTAGCTCCTCTCACTGAAGGGTATACACACATCTAAGGAAACTGTATGGAAACCCAATTTACTCCACAAGGAGAGTCCTGTTGGCATTAATGTTTCCGTTACCTCACTGAGAAGATAATGAAAGCTGTGTTTTTGTCTTTTACAACCAAATAGTCACACGCTGGACCCATCTCAAACTATTCACAAAACAAATAAGCAGTGATTAGCCACAGCACTCTGGCCAAGGCTCCTCAGAAACTGGCAAAGATTTTTGCACATCAGCTACACTGCTCATTTTGGTTTCAAACTATGCATCATTCACACAACGATATCAAACGCCTCCTGCCCAACTTGTCAACAGACAAATGTATAGAGTTTTAAAATAGGCATTTAATACTAGCAAATACACTTCCAATCATTCACAACAGATCACTTTGTGAAAATATAAACAGTGAACTTGTTTTCTTACCTATATTGATTGTGGCTTGTCTGCTGATAATTTCTCGTGAAAGAGGAGTCAGCTTACCAACATCCTGGAGGGACAAATTTCAAAGTTACACACTACGCATAAGCAGAAACAGCCAACAGAAACGTGAATACCTACAGCACATTATATAAATAAAAGTTACCACATCGCAGCTGAGAATATCAAAGGAACTTACGAATTATTCACTGCTTCACCGTTTTTAATTAACAGCATCAAAAACAACACGAATTTGTCATGAACATTTATGCTTCAATTTGCCACTCACTTCTCACCAAGAGCTCAATCGCTCGGAACAGAACTCCACCATGGCCACTCACAAGAAGAGTGAATCGGACATAAAAATAACTCCAAACATTTGAATGCGTATTAGAACCACTCAAACGGAAGCAGTTACAAATTGCCCTTGAATAAAATGAAATGTAGGCTTCAGCAACGGAAATGCTTGTGTTCCGGTATTTGCAGAGAACAATGGGCACAAAGCAGCTGTGAAATACTGCTCTGCCAGAAGAAAAAAAAAATGGCAGGCTCAACATGCCTGATTTTAGTTAACACCTGTCCTAAACTGGGGATTAGTTATAAAGGCTAAAGCAGTGTGCTACTGTGCATAATCAAACCCACAAGAGTGTACTACAGTTAATTATTTAAGCTGACAACAACCAATTTAGATGCAACATTGTGATCTCGTGGAAGACTGAACCCGGTGAGTTGTCACAGTACTAGACATGTTTCAGAGAACAACTGAAATATTGTACTGAGTCTCCAGGGAAGAGTTGTTGGGGTCCACCCAGGGAAACTAACATGGATAAAGGATTTGACATCGGGAAAGGAGTATGGGGACTATTCCATTGGTTCCCCATCAGGGATACAAGGGGGGCACTGACTTGATGAGCCTTTTTGAAACAGAGGGTTTAGCGGAGGGGGTGGAGAATGGGGTAGGTAAGAGATGGGGGCCCCACTCTCCTCTTTCACTCACAAAGTAGCTGACCCAAACCCCTCTATGTGTATATGTTCACATGTATAGATTGATATGTATGAATTTTATGATCTTTACACAGAAGCCTGGCAGACAACTAAACCTATTGGGCCTCCTAAAACGGTCAAGGAAGAATTATCACAGTGAAAAATGTTCTACACCCCAGGGATTGTCAAAGGTTGTAACGAAGACCAAAACGCATAACTACTAAAATAATCTCGGACGTTCCATGCAATAAAATACCTGCCTACAGGCATACAGTATAACAACTAACCCTTACATGCCTATTGGTTTAAACATTTTTTTTCAATAATCAAAACGTCAGGCCTACTGCCTTTTGATAACTTTTCATATTAAAGAGTTCAGACCTATGGCATCTGACATAACCAATCAATCAAACTTATAGCCTACTTTAACACTGGCTGACCATCATAACCACCCAAAGCCCACTGTATTGCGCATAAGTTTGCAACCATCAGGCATACATTAAGAAAATTACAAAGATGTGCAAAATTACAAGTGGCAAAACAAAATTCAGCCCTTATCTAAAGGACCTAACAAGGTATAGCTCATTGTAAATCTTTAACCCAGGTAAGCAACACCAAAACCCTTGCTAACCAGGATTATCTGAGATTTCATATAGCAAAATACCTGCCTACAGCCTTTAACAGTTTAACAATAATCCACCATTGAAAGTCTACTGGCTTTAAAAACTGATTTTCGCAATAAATTAGTCCAGATTACTGCCTTGGTAATATCGGTTTTTGTTAAACGCCAAGAACTATAGTCTTGAACATACCTTTTCCCAGTGAACTAATCAAGCCTGTAGCCTTTACCACGGACTCGTCACCATAACCAACTAAGGCTTACCATATTGTGCACAAGCTTTCAACCATCAGGCATAAAGCCATGAAATAGCAAATATAGACTAGACAATACACAACCCTTCTTTTAAGAGGGCCTAGCAAAGATTACCACGGTGCAAATAATATTCCCACAGGTTTTGTGGGGGTAAAATACACCAACCCTTGCCTACTACAGTAATCTATGAGATACCATGTAAGAAATCGACTGTCTAAAGCCTTTAACAGTGTAATAACTATCCGCCATTAAATGCCTATTAGCTGTAACAAATGCTTTCCATAATGATTAAGTTGGGCCTACCACTTCCCTTGAAACTTTTCATAATACACTGATTAGGTCTATCTTTGATCGTTTGCTTGTAATCATAACCAACTCAGCCCTGCTGTATTGAGAATAAGTTTACCCACAAGGCAAAAAGTGTAACAGCTACTCTTTGGGCAGAAGCACACAGCTGCTGCCGGATCAAATGCAGTACCCAAGGTAATCAACTTGCAGATGCAGCCAAAGTCCCTCTTCGCAGTAGTGCTTCTCAAAGCTCTTTTTCTGTTGATAAAATGAGGCAAGGACAGCTTTGCTGTCAAGCCAGACCTAAAAAGGGAACTTCTAAAAAGTCAACCCACTGGGAAAATACTAATAAAAACAAAACAGCCATTGGGAGGGAGCCTCACAACCAGCGCTGGATCTATACGTCTCTATTTACATGAAAACAATGATGGTGGCATAATTAAACTCCTTAGAATTAAAGAATACCACAAAGACACTATGAAATAAAATAAGTGGTGCAAAGGTTGTTGGACCACTTATTAGGGTGACCAACTCATTCCAGGTCATCACAAACACGGTCTCTAGTCCTGGACCTTTCACCTACAAATCATTGTTTTCAGGTGTATTTGTCTAAATAAGAATATAATGCATTCAGTAATCACACGCCAGTTCAGGACTAGAAACAGTGTAGGTAATATCCTGGAAATAGGTGCTCACTCTACCACTCATATCCATGGAGAGAATATTTTTTAGCCGAGCAAGCAAAAAGTCAAATGGCAACTGTAGCTATCCCACTTGAAGCTCCAGAATGCACGGCTGAGGAAATCATTGTTAGTGCAGGCCTTGCTAACAATGGTACGTCTGATGCGGGATGCCCTGTGCAAAGTAAAAGACCTTCCCTTTGATGGGTCAATTTTTTCCACTCTACTACGGGTAACACGATCAAGAGAACACATTGGGAGAAAATGTAGCAAAATCAATGTCATCATTACCAAGAGGGCACATTTCCCCATCATCAAGTTGAGACCTGGAATGTAGAATGTCAAAATACATTTCATACCCAGGAAGCCTCTACTAGATTAAACAGACCAATCCCTTTTGGCATAGAGAAAAATATGTTTTACAAGTTAAAATCTATTAATAACCCTCACCACGAGTCTATCAAGTTAGCCAACTAAAAACTGAGGAAGGCACTATAAGGGAACAAAAGCCAGTACAGGAGGGCTGGCAATGGTGTGTTCCGACACCTGTATACTGCCAGCGAGTCAAAAAAATGGAAAATGCAAGCCATCAACTCTCCCTCCCTCACTCCAGAGATAACAGAATGGTAGCCTAGCACTCCTAGTAAAAGGATGAGAAAGCCCTGACAATCAGTTGGTCCATTTGAGTCTCTGGCATTTTATTTTCAAAAACCACAAGAAAAATATAAAAAGATGTACCATTTTCAAACAGCCATCTTTCTGTCGCTGGAAGAAATCAATTTGGTGGCCCTGCTACAAATGTGGTATTTAATCTGGGAGGGATATAGTTACTACTCAGGACTTGCTCTTTCATATACCCACTGGAAGCTCAATAGAGCTTGGAGGTTAGGGCAGACGTTAGCAGTAAAAGGTCCCAACTTTCAGGCTAAGTTTGTCCCCACAATGAGGTTAACTAGTTTCTGGTGCTAGTGCCACCTTAACTATAGTTAGGAGCCGCACATATAGCAGCAACTAGGTCATCCTCTTCTCAAACTCGCGGAAAGAAGTTCTATGGGAACTCGCTCAAATTGTTTTTCGACTCACCAGAGGTCTCTATAGTTCTAGAGGTTTGTAGGACACTCTCAGCCTCGTGGTCTCCACCACACACAGTTCCAATTAACAGGATAACTAGCAGAACCCCTGGCATGGCTGCTATAGTCGGACCACTGCTGGCTTAAAATAAGCCACAATGGCAACTAAACCAGATGACTTTGCCTGCTGATTTGGGGTCTTCCCATGCGCATAGTCATTCTTGAAGGTCCAATGGTGCACCTACCACTCTACCATCTCATTTAACCTCCCTACCAATACCTGATGCTGCTGTCAAGCAACTCGGACTGTGGTTACTGCTAAGTGCACACTGCATGAAACATCCTCCACTGCCAGAGAAGGATCCTGCAGTAGCAAGGAGACCAAAGCAGCAAATTCATGGTGGTATGCCAACCATTGAGAGATTTCATGGGATTACCACACCAGTTCAGAGTCATTTGAGAGACCCAGAATGTTTCACTGTCAGCATATTTTGACTGGAAATACAGAAACCACTTAGAAGTCACTTGCTGATTTGTCAAATAAGATCTGAAACACACAAAAAAAGCAGAGGTTCAAGATTATCAAAGGAAACAAATGTAGATTGCCCAAATTAAAGGGACCTAAAAATGTGTATTCATGAAATCAGACATGAATCTTATTTTGCATGGTTCACACCAAACGTAACTTAAGCAAGACAAAATGATGACCATAGTTCATTTCCAACCAGAAAGCACACCCACTGACCAAGTTATGTTTACTGCTTAGTCCGCCCATATTATATTTTATTTTATAGATTTTATAGATATATATGCAAGCTGATTAATATATAATCAGGGGTTGACGTAAAAAAAAAAAGTCTGCATTCACCATTACAACATAAAGACACCATTGAACAAGCACTGGCAAAGCCAAAAGGTATCACCTATATGAGAGCTATTGGCTTTGCCAACGTCTTATAGTCATGTTATACAGCAGCATGACCGTGTAGCATGGCTATGAGAAAAGTTTGAGAAAAGGTGCAATGAAGCTGGCTATTTAATAGCCCTTTATTTCTTATGGTGGGTGGGCAAGACAGACAAGGGGGAGGGAGGGAACAGGCAAGACAGACACCGAAGCGGAACAAAAATAGTAAAGCCAGATGCAGAACATGATGCAGGAAAAATAAGATAGTGAAAGGAGAGATGAAAATGTAAGATGGTAAAAGAAGGTTGATCGCAAGCACCTAGAGGAAGAACACGTGCTAGACGGAAACACGCACCGAGCCCGATATTATAGGACGTTTTCCTTTCACTCATGAGAAAAATGTAACGCAGATGGTTCAGTCATCTCTGCAGACACCGCCGGGTTAATGTTGTGTGGTGCTTTCACAATGTACACATAAGAGCAGCCTGCTTCATAGGTTTATAAATTCAGTGCGAGTGACAGAAACACTGATTGGAAAAAAATCTTAAACGATATAATTGTACCATCTTTGCCTCCTTCCTTCGAAATGACGGGACACTTGAATCAGTGCTCGAGAGCTTGTGTGTTGATTACAATAGAACTCTGTTAAATTCACGGTTCCTGCAGCTAGTGAACAATTTACTCGAGAGCTCCATTCTTTCACCCTTAGAGGCTGACAGCATTCCCGCGTTTGCTGCGTTATAGTTAGTGTTGTCTGCTTAGCAAGCTGAAGAGTATGTAAGAGGTCCGCTACTTAAAATAATTTGAAGATGATGGATAAATTGTAAATGAAAGTTATAACTAGAACTATAGAACTTTTTTAAAGTTTGTGTAGATTAAACTTTAGTATATAAAGGAAGTTTTCCTAACTAGAATTAAGCTTTAACCTTTGTTTTTTCCATTTAATTTCAATGTTTTTTTTGATTTTTTAACAAAATGTATTTCAAATAGTAGAGTCCAGTGTCGCAAGTGGAGAGTTATGTGGAGTGTCGTACAGTACAGTGGTGGAGAGTGTTCTAAAGTCTATTGTCACAGACTGGAGTACTGTAGATTGGAATCGAGTAGTGTAATAGCGTATCGTACAGTGTAGTAAATGTTATATAGAATAGTGGCATGGTGTTTCATATAGTGGAGTCAAGTATCGTAAACTGGAGCAGCGAGCGTGTCAGAGTGGAGTAGTGTGTTTTACAGTGGAATAAGGTGAAGCAGAGTGCCAATGTGGAGTATCCTCAAGAGGAGTGTCGCAGAGTAATGGAGGAAAGCGTCGTAGAGTGGAGTGCCATGCCATATAGTGGAGTGCAGTGGAGTATCATAGATAGAAGTTGAGTGGCATGTCGTCGAGTGTCACACAGTGTAGTATAATAGTGTAGAGTGGATGGGAAAAGAAAGGAGTAGAGGGTCACACAGAGGCATAGAGTGTAGAACAGTGTTGTAGAGTGTTCGACAGTGGAGCAGTGTAGAGCGGAGCATAATATAGTGGCGTAGTGGGATAAAGTGTAGTAGAGTCCAGTATAGTGAAGTGGAGTGGAGTGGTGTAGTGTAGAGTGGAGTAATGTGTCAGACTATAGTGGTGATGAGTGCAGTAGAGTGGCGAGTAAAGTGTCAACAATTTGGAGCACCGTGTTGTACAGTGGGGTGTAGTACAGTATTGGAAAGTGATGTAGACTACAGTAGCGTGTCATACAGTCTAGATCTTTGTGGAGTGGTGTACAGTACAGTGTGGTAGAGTAGATTGGCATACAGTGTTATAGAGTACAATGGAATTGAGTGGTGTACAGTAGAGTAGTGTACTGTCAGAGTAGAGTAAAAAGGGGTGCAGTGGCATACAAAGAGTTGCGTACAGTGTAGTATAGTGGACTAGAGTACCGCAGAATGTTGTACAGTGGCATACAGTACAATGGAGTTTGAGGGTATAGAACAGAAGCAAAGTGTTGGGAGTGGCATACAGTGTTGTACAGAAGTGTATGAAACAGTGGAGCAGTGTAGAGTGGATTTTTGTATAGTAGCATAGAGTGAAGTAAAGTCTAGTACAGTGGAGCAGTCGAGTGGAGTGGTGTAACGTAGTGTGGAGTAAAGTACAATACAGTGTATCGTAGAATGGCGTGGAGTGTACTAGTGTAGCGTAGGTAGCAAACTATTATAAATTGGAGCGAGGTCTCGTACAGTAGAGTGACGTTTAGAAAAATCGTTGTATAGTGGACAGTGTGTTCTACATGGGAGTGTACGGGCATAGAGTGGAGTAGAATGTCATAAAGCACCGTGAAGTGTGGTAGAGTTTTACAGAGTGGAGTTATATCGAGTGGAGGAGTGTGTCATACAATGAAGCAGCGTAGAGGGGAATTACCGTAAAGTGGAGTAACATACAGTGGAATAGCGTACAGTGGAATACTGTACAGTGGTGGGTAGAAGAGTGAGTGGCTTAGAATGGAATAGTGGGGAGTAGTGTAGAGTGCAGTAGGGTACAGTGGATTAGAGTGGGGTGGCATACAGTATAGTGGACAGCAGTATTGTACAGTGTTGGAAACTGTCGCAGAGTGAAGTAGAGTGTTGTACAAAAGAGTGTACAGGCATAGAGTCAAGTGCAAATTTGGACAGTGGAGAGTACGGGGATAGAGTAGAGTCCAGTAGAGTGGCATAGAGAGTAGAAGAGTTCTGTAGAGTGGAGTTATATAGAGTGGAGATATATAGAGTGGAGGAGAGTACACTAAAGGGGAGTAGCGTAGACTGGAGTGGCGTAGAGTGTAATACCGAACAGTGGAGTGGCGTACAGTGGAATGGGGTAGAATGGAGTGGGGTGGCATACAATGTAGAATGAATTGGCATAGAGTGGAGTGCCGTACATTGGAGTGGAATAGCATAGAGTGGAACGGCGTAGAGTGGAACAGCATATACTGGAGTAGTGTATAGCGTACACTGAAGAGGCATACAGCTGAGCTGCATACAGTGTAATAGCGTAGAGCAGAGTTGTGTACAGTGTAGTAGCGTATAGTGGCGTGGAGTGTTGTACAGTGGAATGTCGTAGAGTGTAATAGGCTGTAGTGGAGTAGCGTAAAGTGGAGTGCCATATAATGGAGTAGTGTAGACTGGAGTGGCGTGGGGTAGAGTGTAATAGCATACATTGGAATGGCGTACATTAGAGTGGAGTCCAATCGAACAGCATACAACGAAGTGAAGTGCCATACACTGGAGGGGCATAAAGTGGAGAAGAGTACAGTGGGGAGGCAGACAGTGGAATAGTGTACAGCGGAGAGGCATACAGCGGAATAGTGTACAGCGGAGATGCATACAGTGGGATAGCGTACAGAGGAGTGTTGTGGAGTGGCAAACAGTGGAGTGGAGTGGCGTTCAGTAGAATGGTGTGGAGTGGAATAGCGTATAGTGGAGTAGCATCCAGTGGAGTGGCATACAGTACAGTGACGTAGTTTGGACTGGTTTACAGTGGCGTTGCAGAGTGAAGTGGCATACAGAGGAGCAGAGTGGAGTAGCGTTCAGTAGAATGGTGTAGAGTGGAATAGGGTATAGTGGAGTAGCATCCAGTACAGTGACGTATATTGGACTGGTGTACAGTGGCGCTGCGTACAGTGTAATAGAGTGGAGAGGCGTAGAGTGGAGAGGCATAAAGTGGTGTGGTGGTAGAGAGGCATAAAGTGGTGTAGTGCGGAATAGCATATAGTGGAGTAGTTATAATGGCGTGGCGTACGGATGTATAGGAAATTTTGTAGCAACGTAGACTATGGTGTGCAGAGTAACACAAAACAGCGAATTGCGCTGCCTTGTTTTCCTCAGATTTACCAATCAACGCAGGGCCACGCATGATGGCTTTGCGTTCTTCTGTAAATCTGACTTAAGTATTGCACTGACCATGTGACACCACAAGTGACGCAAAGGTACCGTAATCCAATAATACAGCTAGGCCTTAGTTATATTTTGGGCCATGGTATACCGTTATAACTTTGCTGTATACCATGGTATATGGCAATGACCTGCCACAATATAATTGGGTTATGGCTGTCTTTATAGAATGAAAGGCAGCCATATTTTGTTTTACTACACTTTGGCTGTATTCAGTGATTGGGCTTTAGATACAAGTAACTAGAAGGTCCCTACCTATTACAACTTTATTAAAGTGGTAATAGGGAGGGGATTAATTTTGTTTAATATATTTTTTAAATAAGTTCCATGTACAGCTGTAGTTTCACTTTTTTTTTTTTTAAACTCCATGAAAGTACCGCAGTGACAGATCACCAAGTTTAAATGCCTTATAACTTAAAAAATACTACTGCAGTATCCAAAAAGCATTGTCTGTTCACCTTAATGTATAATCCTGCCAAAATTCATGTAAATCGATTCAGCCGTTTTCGTGCTATGTCAAATACAGTAGTCTAGGGAAACTGCATTGGTGGAAAAACTCATTTTGGGACCCCTCCCCCTTTGATCTAAGTACCCCCTTAACGATTCACCACAAAAATGTACATCATCTCAAAACGTAGAAAATATTATAGGCCTGGAAGGTTTTGTGGCGATTTGTCAAATGGGTGGAAAATTATTAGGGAGCTAATATCAGAGGAATTCCTATCTTTGGGAATACCAACTAGAACTACAGAGAGGCAATCAAATTTAATGCGACTTCTTTTTATCTATTGTATTTGTTTATTGGTTTACATAAATCGTGTGACCATTAAGGTGTCCTTTCGTTTTTGTGTAGTAATTTTGAAACTTTACATATGTTCTCTAGTTTATTTTTGTGCTTCCTTGCTACTTTTGGTAGGTTTGTGCTACATATAAACCCCAAAGTGAATGAAAAACAATCATTGTTGTTCTAAAAATTAAGATTATTAATGTTTTCCTAATGGCCAATTATGTCTTTCATTTAGTAGTTTGTGTAGCTCATGGGTAGGTCACTTTTCCATTTTCTTGCACAGGAGTACATAAGAAAGATTTTTTTGTTTGGCTCGTAGGGCCAGTTTTATTTTGTGAGCCAGAGAGCATGCAAAGGAAACCTAGGTAGATTAAGATGTATTCTATTCATTAGGTTTCCATTAGAATGTGACCATAAATGGGACTTTCAGTTCATGTCGTAAATCTGAAACTTGACATATGCAGTCTAGTTTATTCTTTGGGCTTCCTGGCTACTTTTAGTATGAGTGTGCTACATATGAAGACCAAAATGAATGAAAGGCAATCATTGGTATTGTTATAAAAATTGAGATTTATTTATATGTGGTCAATTATGTCCTCCAAATAGTAGTTTGTGTGGCTCACTGCTAGGTCAATTTTTCATTTTGTTGCACAAGGGGGCATAAGAAAGATAGTTTTTGTTTGGCTTGTTGGGCCAGTTTTATTTTGTGAGCCAGAGAGCATGTAATGGAAACCTATGTAGTTTAAGATGTATTCTATTCTTTATGTATATGTTTATAGTTTTCCATTAGAATGTAACCTGTTCCGGTAGTAAATCTGAAACTTTACATATGCAGTCTAGTATATTTTTGGGCTTCCTTGCTACTTTTAGTAGTATTGTGCTGCAAGATATCATTAAGTTGAAAAACCTTATAACTTAAAAAAAAATACTCTACTTACCTGCACTACCCCACAGAATCATGTGTGCCCCTTTAAATGCAATACAGCCAAATTTCATTATTATTATTATTATTTTTTTTTTTAAATCAAGCGGGTGGTTTTAACACTAAGCAAAAAACAAAAGTCTATGGAAAATGCATTGGATTACAAACCCGTCTTGCCCCACCCCTCTCCACCACCACCACTAAACGCCGCAAAACTTTCAGTCCTCCAAAAGTGAAACGGGGCAACGGAGATTTGTCTTACTGGTGCAAAGTTATTAGCTGACAAAAACCTGAAAAATCCCCATCTCTGGTCAGCCTAACAATACAGAGTGGCTACTGCCACTGTACGTACGTACGTACGTACGTACACACACACACACACTGAGAGGGACGGGGCAAGCAGCGACGAGGGAGGTGGTGGGGAGGGGACAGGTCAAGCAACGATGAGGGAGGGCAGGAGGCAGCATCAATGAAGGGGGGGGAGAAGGGTCAGCGGAAGGAAACTTAATTAATCAGTACTTGGTCCATTCTCTAGCGAACAGAGAAACACACAAAAAGGAAGTGAAGCACCTATGCATGTACCAATTAAAAGCAAGGAAATTAGAGTGACAATCAAGCCAGCCAATGGTAAGTAATGGCTGCGGTTGCAAGTCCCTTTTGTGTATTCAATATCTCTTGTAAGCGAGAGCGCATGCTCTAGAAGGGCCTGCCCTGGCGCAGGCTAAACCTAAACATCCATTTTCAACAACTCAATAGTAAAGAAAGAGAGCCTGCATCTAGGTCACATGGTTCAGGGTCTTTCAACATATTGAGGAATAAAAAGACAGTGCTTTTTCATTTACTCAGACTGTGCTACAGTAGTAAGGAATAAATTCAAACATTTATATAAAAAGTTGCTATGGCCATGGTAAGGAACTAATTCACATTTGGACACAGGAGTACTCTTTTCGCCGTCACCTCAAGGAGGCCTGTGGCACCTCACCCTACCAAACAGATCTGAGAGGGCCATCAGTTTTCTTTTTACAAGAGCAAATAGAAGGAAATGGTCAACATCGAGCGAGCTGGTGTGCGGAACTATTCTTCCTTTGTCCCACTTTTGGTCTTCTAGCTTGGCACTGAGCTGTATGCCAAGCATGTGGAAGGGCAGAGGGCACACACCCTGGAAATGAAGTGAGGTCCTGTCTATATCTCGTGCCAACAATCTACCTGGTGTCCCTATTAGGGTAGTTCACCAGAGAACAAATTCACACATAGACCTAATGACTATTATTTCATCTCAAAATTCAACCCTCATAAAATTATTTCACCCCTGTAAATAAAAATAGACAACTGTTATAAGCACATAAAATGTAATAGCACTAAAAACTGATTGGCTAGATCCATGAAGTCGTGTTAAACCAAAACTCGGGAATACCATGTGAAAATGTCCTGCTATGTTCCAGTGGAAAAAAGAATGACAAATCTGTAGGTACAAAAGTTCTCAGAGTGATTTTTGTCCAGTGGCCACAACAACCTGAGTTGATATAGACCTCAATGATTTTATGACATTCACCCACAGAGCAAAAGGCTCCGTTTGCCAGGAAGGGCCCTAAGATGGTACCCTCTCCAACAGTTGAAGGTAGCTACTGGAAATAAATCTATTTGGACACAAGCCCTTTTTAGCGTTTGCCTGCGACAGTGCATGCACTGGATGCGCTCTTGCTTGCGAGAGATATCGTATACAGCAGGGGGCTTTGAGCCAGCCCATTGCTTACCATTCATTGGCTTCATTGTCAATCCAATTTTCAGCCTCATAAATGGACAGCGCAAGCTGGCTTCACTTTCTCTTCTTTCCTCAGGAGCATGGACCAAGTACAGATTGCTTCATCTTTATTAGGGTTCTTCCAGTGAATGTGCTGCGATTGAGGTACGATTTTTCTTTTATTCTTTCTGGTCATGTTGCTTCTTACCTACCACCTACCCACCCATGATTATATTGACATGGAGTTTGTATTGTTCTTCAATTACCTTTCACTCTGACAATTAATATTTTTTATGGTAAAGTGTGCTTGTGCTTTTCGTCATGTAGGCACTTTAAAAACTGCATTTTTGATGCACATTTTTACTGCCTCAAATCTGATCTGATGCTGTGAATAATTCACACAATGAAGTCAACATCTTTCACTTAGGAATTTCTCCTGGCGGCTAGACGACACAAGGAAGCGTGGCGGTATCTGCAACATCACAAAGTACATTGTGAACTGCTGCATGCAAGCTTTCGGAATCTCTTATCACCAAATATCTGCTTCTAATGTTTTTCCAGAATTAATTGGTGTGCTTGGAGATTGAGATTTGAGCGTCTTTTATTCCACCCATATGAGTGTCTTGCTGTTTTTTGTAAAGAAGCCTCTTGTTAGCCGATTTCATGGATGTAACAGTGTGAGATTTCCTAGTACTTTTTTTTTTGCCTACAGCATTTATGACTTTCTTGAAGGATTAACAACAAGCGTCCTCTCTTAAAAATAATCCTTGAAACTTTCATTTTGAACATTTGTGTACTTTTTCCTTGTTTTATTAAGGCTATTTTTTAGGTCGAGCCTAGAGTAGCGCGCAAGTGCTGCTTCTGGCGAAGACTTTATGTAGTGGGCATTTGAAAGCTGACCACACGCTCGTGCACAATGGCCTTTTCCGTGCGGTTACCCGCACGTTTCAGGCACGATGCACGAGCGTGTGGTCAGCTCAGCAGGCTGCCGCGCTCGCTCGCCCCGCTCCTCTCTGATCCGGCACGGGTCAGTGCCACGCTGTGCTGCGTTTCTTCTTGCAACTTGCTTCCAGTAAACACCTGAGCGGTGGAGCAACCGGCTGTGTGCTACTACTCGCATACCTTACTCTGCCCAGCCCATAGTTCAGAAAATAGTTCTGCAAGTTGGGTGACGCCTGGAGAAATGTGGGCAGCTTGCTACTCGCAGGCGTAAGCAGGTGCAAAACCCAGCCAGGGCTGCTTTAGCGTTTCATCCCCCTAAGTTTGAGAAGCTTAGTCATGTTTCGTAATTCTTCCTGTTGCTCGGTGGCTACTGTGGCCTCTCAATGATTTAACCTCTTCTCTTCGAGGCGTTTTGTCACTTGTTAAATGTCCTATCTGTTGCACTGCCTCCCAGCTTGCTGTCTCAGAGTTGCTGAAAGTGCTTCACGCATCTCTTTCAAGCTCTGGTGTGATCCGCCGTTTTACATGGAACTCCCTCCTATCAGTTGCCTATCACTGAAACCCTGGAGCGCTTTCTCTGTCGATACAAGCACTCGTAATCGCTCCACAACACAGAAATGTATAATTACATATTGATATTCGTAGTTACAGAGGTAGCTACAAAACGTGTTATTGCCGTGCACCAAATCGTGGCAAAACTGATTTAACCCTGCCATCTACAGGTACAGTTTGGTACAGACATGTCGCACTGAACGAACTATTGACTATCAGTAATGTAATAATACAAACACAAAATTTCACTTATTATCTGAGTAAATTAACAATTTGACTGTGCTTCACTGGGACGGTGATTGTTTCAGAGTATTATGAGAAACCTCATCGTATAATCCTGTAAGTTTTTACCACAGGTATTGGAAGCTGGCGTTGCTTACTCCTCCATTTTGCTACCATGTCAGAGCACGTATTATTTAGTTTTCTAGAGCACAAACGTCAAAAGCAGTTTGTCTTCAGCACGCTATAAACCAGTCACAGTTAAACAGCTGCAAAAATTAACAAACTTAGTATAGGAGGATACAGAAGAAGTGTAAAACAGACGCAAGTTTCTGAGTAAGTGTAAAGAAATAAATGACGACGCTCATAAAGCGCAGCTTAGAGCCTAAACCCCCTTTAAGGCGCTTCTTAATTTCAAGTTGTGGTTATACAGATTTCCGGAAATTGTGAATTTAGATTACTATTTTGTTATTACTGGCGAACAAATGCACTGTATCGAAAACTGGATTATTAATTAAGAGATAAAGCAATATAATGTACGAGCATCCATACTAAGGAGCATAAGTGCCTAAAAAGTAAACAGTTTCCAGTGAGTAATCCTGGGTTTACCACTGTTAGCTGTGGCTCAACGTGCCACACTTGAGTGACTTATTTAAACGTTTTTTAGCCAAATCAAAACAGTCAATAAATGAATCAATTAGAATTTGTAGACCACTGTAGTAAACAAATTAATCAAACGAGCCCAAAAACAGGGGAGAGGATGTGGCCTAACGACTAGGGCGGTCTATCTCAAATCTGGGAAACCAAGTTCGAGTCTCGGCAATGACGCTCCTTTGATTCTGGGCAAATCACTTCATCTCCCCGTGCCTAACAAAAACAAGCATTGGCATAGCCAATAGGTCTCGCCTATGGGACCTTATAAGTGTTTAGCCATGCAACACTTGATGTTGTTGCACCAAGGATATTGTGCTGGTTAACTAAACACTTATAAGGTCCCAAAGGCGAGACCTATTGGCTATGCCAATGCTTGTTTATCTAGTTGGTATGAAACTTGAGAGATGTTACAGAAACTGGAGTTTAGCAAATTAGTATGAACCTACTGTTTCACATTACTGAAAAAAATAAAGAAACCGGAGAATAGTTATTTTTTTTTCATTACACTGACAGCAGGAACTCTTATCCAGATGACCACTTGCCTCCTTTCACTTAAGTAAAGTGTTTTGTTTACTTCCCCAAGACTAGGGTGACCAGACAACTCCATGCCAAAACAACAATCTAATCTTGGGCTTTCATTTATTTATTTTAACATCATTATCTTTACAGGTACTAGTTTAATTGGATGATCCATAGTATACCAGGGCTACAAAAAATAAGCATTGGCAAAGCCAATAGGTCTCACCTATAAAAGAGCTATTGGCTTTGTCAATTTTTTATAATCATGTTGTTGTGCAGCATGGCAGAAAGTTAAAACTGAAAAAAAGCTATGACGGAGCCAGCACCAATAGTGTCCGTAGTTCCTTTTTTTTTTTTTACTCTAGTCATTCTGCACAGCTGTACATACTGTTAAAAAAAACATTGACAAAGCCAATGGCTCTCACATAGGTGAGACCTATTGGCTTTGCCAATGCAGATTTCCTTCAGTAGCTAGCAGGAAGCAGAGGGCACCAAAATGAGACTAAATACTGCTTACTACCAGAGACTGCCTCAAAGGACATGATTTTTTTTATTTTAAATATAAATACAAAGCCAACCAGGTTAGTATGGTAGGTTACTCTTCTCCCTTAAATCGAATTTCCATTTCATAATGTAAAATACAAGACAATGTATGACATATTTCTTTGCTTCAACATTGTCAACTGGCCTTCTTTGAGGGGCTGAACCTGCCCTAATTAGATGCGTTTCATGAGTAAAAATAAAACACCCCTCTTCCTCACCTGCCCCCAGTGGTGGCGAATGGTGGATAGCTATGACGGGGGTATTGGGACACAGGCCCTTTATCAGTACCCTAGTAGGATTGCAAGCAATAAGATCCCTTTCAAATCCCCAGACAGACGAATTTTGTTACTGACAAACCTATGTGCAGTACTTAGGATGTCCAACAAAGACAAGCATTTGCAATGCAATAGGTCTCGCATTTGCGAGAGGTTGAGCTAATGGCATTGTAAATGACAATGCCTTTTATTTATGAGTTTACAAAACCTGCAAGTAGTGCGGAGAACTTGGTATTGGAGAGCCACTGGTAAGTGGGCACGCAATGTGGATTCACCACAGCGGTGGCTGATGTCGCCTAGCATTTACCTCTGCCCCACTACTCGTGGGAAAAACAAACTTCATGTTCGTACTGGTGCTGATTAAACAGTTGGTGGTCAAAACTTCTCACCAGGTGAGCACAGGAAGCCAGAATACTCAATTTCAATGATCTTACCATGAGGTAGAATGACCAAACACTCAGTTCAAATTAGAAGATGGTGTGTTGCATACTGGCGGATCACATTTAACATCTGTATCTGAGAAACACTGATGAATTGTAATAGCGATAGTAGTCAATGAAGTCAAAGTTGGAACTCTGGCATGAAACGTTCCTAATCTGGACAACTCTAATAAGTTTTCTACAATCAGGAAACTTATAAATAAAACAGTATTGCAACTCCCAATTTATTTCCAATGTTGGTATGTGGAAGAAACTAATATGGTAGATAGATCTAACATCCCCTTTCACCTCTATTGCTGCGGTCTAATGGCAGTAAAAGCACCAAACCCAACATGAACCAGAGTTAGTTCCAGATGAGAAAATCTGCATTCTCAAGAGCTCCCCTTCAAAGGGGGATGTACAAATCTCACAGTGCAGGAGTTTCGAATATGAAGGATTTATGCAATAGCAGTAGATTTCCATCTAGTTAGTGCATTAGTCCTTCTAAAACTCACCTTAGAGGCTCACAGATACAGGCATGCTTCTGCTGAATGGCTGCATCAGCAGATATCAACAGGAGAGCCATACCAGAGCAATCGTTGACTTCATTGCTCAGTTGGTGGAGCACAACTGCCCTGCTGACGCTCTTTGGAGACGTCAGGTATACCAGACCACTCGGAGATACGGAGAGCCTCTGAAGGAACCTTCTCTATGAGTAGGAGGGAGAAGACCATCAGTTATATTTTTATTTAAAATCAGTGTAAAGAGTATGCCATGCTCTGGAATTGATACAAAAGGGGATGATGGACGGAACGTTTGAGCCAATCAAACACTCACCCCCAGTCAACTGATCTGGGTTTAATCCATCATCATTCTTTAGCTCACTCCACCACCCCAGTTCAGACATGGCCATATGCAAATCAGTCTGACCCTGTGCCTCATGGGAACAGTCCAGCCCGAACTGCCAAGCCATGTCTCCCCTGGACCGGAAACAAGCATCCTAGGACCGGTTTCTGGCATTCCAGCCGTCATCAGCCAGGCTTGCTTGAATCCAGTGGCAAAGTGAGCAAGGGACCCACGTCTGGGCATACCCCCGCCAACTTAGGGCGTAACAAAGCGATACAAAAGGGGATGATGGACGGAACGTTTGAGCCAATCAAACACTCACCCCCAGTCAACTGATCTGGGTTTAATCCATCATCATTCTTTAGCTCACTCCACCACCCCAGTTCAGACATGGCCATATGCAAATCAGTCTGACCCTGTGCCTCATGGGAACAGTCAGCCCGAACTGCCAGCCATGTCTCCCCTGGACCGGAAACAAGCATCCTAGGACCGGTTTCTGGCATTCCAGCCGTCATCAGCCAGGCTTGCTTGAATCCAGTGGCAAAGTGAGCAAGGGACCCACGTCTGGGCATACCCCGCCAACTTAGGGCGAACAAAAGCGATACAAAGGGGATGATGGACGGAACGTTTGAGCCAATCAAACACTCACCCCCAGTCAACTGATCTGGGTTTAATCCATCATCATTCTTTAGCTCACTCCACCACCCCAGTTCAGACATGGCCATATGCAAATCAGTCTGACCCTGTGCCTCATGGGAACAGTCCAGCCCGAACTGCCAAGCCATGTCTCCCCTGGACCGGAAACAAGCATCCTAGGACCGGTTTCTGGCATTCCAGCCGTCATCACAGGCTTGCTTGAATCCAGTGGCAAAGTGAGCAAGGGACCCACGTCTGGGCATACCCGCCAACTTAGGGCGAACAATGTCGATACAAAGGGATGATGGACGGAACGTTTGAGCCAATCAAACACTCACCCCAGTCAACTGATCTGGGTTTAATCCATCATCATTCTTTAGCTCACTCCACTACCCCAGTTCAGACATGGCCATATGCAAATCAGTCTGACCCTGTGCCTCATGGGAACAGTCCAGCCCGAACTGCCAAGCCATGTCTCCCCTGGACCGGAAACAAGCATCCTAGGACCGGCTTCTGGCATTCCAGCCGTCATCAGCCAGGCTTGCTTGAATCCAGTGGCAAAGTGAGCAGGGACCCACGTCTGGGCATACCGCCAACTTAGGGCGAACAAAGCGATACAAAGGGGATGATGGACGGAACGCTTGAGCCAATCAAACACTCACCCCCAGTCAACTGATCTGGGTTTAATCCATCATCATTCTTTAGCTCACTCCACCACCCCAGTTCAGACATGGCCATATGCAAATCAGTCTGACCCTGTGCTTCATGGGAACAGTCCAGCCCGAACTGCCAAGCCATGTCTCCCTGGACCGAAACAAGCATCCTAGGACCGGTTTCTGGCATTCTAGCCGTCATCAGCCAGGCTTCGCTTGAATCCAGTGGCAAAGTGAGCAAGGGACCCACGTCTGAGCATACCGCCAACTTAGGGCGAACAAAGCTGTACAAAGGGATGATGGACGGAACGCTTGAGCCAATCAAACACTCACTCCCAGTCAACTGATCTGGTTTAATCCATCATCATTCTTTAGCTCACTCCACCACCCCAGTTCAGACATGGCCATATGCAAACAGTCTGACCCTGTGCCTCATGGGAACAGTCCAGCCGAACTGCCAAGCCATGTCTCCTGGACCGGAAACAAGCATCCTAGGACCGGTTTCTGGCATTCCAGCCGTCATCAGCCAGGCTTGCTTGAATCCAGTGGCAAAGTGAGCAAGGGACCCACGTCTGGGCATACCCCGCCAGCTTAGGCTGAACAAAGCGATACAAAAGGGGATGATGGACGGAACGTTTGAGCCAATCAAACACTCACCCCCAGTCAACTGATCTGGGTTTAATCCATCATCATTCTTTAGCTCACTCCACCACCCCAGTTCAGACATGGCCATATGCAAATCAGTCTGACCCTGTGCCTCATGGGAACAGTCCAGCCCGAACTGCCAAGCCATGTCTCCCCTGGACCGGAAACAAGCATCCTAGGACCGGTTTCTGGCATTCCAGCCGTCATCAGCCAGGCTTGCTTGAATCCAGTGGCAAAGTGAGCAAGGGACCCACGTCTGGGCATACCTCGCCAACTTAGGGCGAACAAAGCGATACAAAAGGGGATGATGGACGGAACGTTTGAGCCAATCAAACACTCACCCCCAGTCAACTGATCTGGGTTTAATCCATCATCATTCTTTAGCTCACTCCACCACCCCAGTTCAGACATGGCCATATGCAAATCAGTCTGACCCTGTGCCTCATGGGAACAGTCCAGCCCGAACTGCCAAGCCATGTCTCCCCTGGACCGGAAACAAGCATCCTAGGACCGGTTTCTGGCATTCCAGCCGTCATCAGCCAGGCTTGCTTGAAAGAATGATGATGGATTAAACCCAGATCAGTTGACTGGGGGTGAGTGTTTGATTGGCTCAAACGTTCCGTCCATCATCCCCTTTTGTATCGCTTTGTTCGCCCTAAGTTGGCGGGGGTATGCCCAGACGTGGGTCCCTTGCTCACTTTGCCACTGGATTCAAGCAAGCCTGGCTGATGACGGCTGGAATGCCAGAAACAGGTCCTAGGATGCTTGTTTCCGGTCCAGGGAAGACATGGCTTGGCAGTTCGGGCTGGACTGTTCCCATGAGGCACAGGGTCAGACTGATTTGCATATGGCCATGTCTGAACTGGGGTGGTGGAGTGAGCTAAAGAATGATGATGGATTAAACCCAGATCAGTTGACTGGGGTGAGTGTTTGATTGGCTCAAACGCTCCGTCCATCATCCCCTTTGTATCGCTTGTTCGCCCTAAGTTGGCGGGGGTATGCCCAGACGTGGGTCCCTTGCTCACTTTGCCACTGGATTCAAGCAAGCCTGGCTGATGACGGCTGGAATGCCAGAAACCGGTCCTAGGATGCTTGTTTCCGGTCCAGGGAAGACATGGCTTGGCAGTTCGGGCTGGACTGTTCCCATGAGGCACAGGGTCAGACTGATTTGCATATGGCCATGTCTGAACTGGGGTGGTGGAGTGAGCTAAAGAATGATGATGGATTAAACCCAGATCGGTTGACTGGGGGTGAGTGTTTGATTGGCTCAAACGCTCCGTCCATCATCCCCTTTTGTATCGCTTTGTTCGCCCTAAGTTGGCGGGGTATGCCCAGACGTGGGTCCCTTGCTCACTTTGCCACTGGATTCAAGCAAGCCTGGCTGATGACGGCTGGAATGCCAGAAACCGGTCCTAGGATGCTTGTTTCCGGTCCAGGGAAGACATGGCTTGGCAGTTCGGGCTGGACTGTTCCCATGAGGCACAGGGTCAGACTGATTTGCATATGGCCATGTCTGAACTGGGGTGGTGGAGTGAGCTAAAGAATGATGATGGATTAAACCCAGATCGGCTGACTGGGGGTGAGTGTTTGATTGGCTCAAACGTTCCGTCCATCATCCCCTTTGTATCGCTTGTTCGCCCTAAGTTGGCGGGGTATGCCCAGACGTGGGTCCCTTGCTCACTTTGCCACTGGATTCAAGCAAGCCTGGCTGATGACGGCTGGAATGCCAGAAACCGGTCCTAGGATGCTTGTTTCCTGGTCCAGGGAAGACATGGCTTGGCAGTTCGGGCTGGACTGTTCCCATGAGGCACAGGGTCAGACTGATTGGCATATGGCCATGTCTGAACTGGGGTGGTGGAGTGAGCTAAAGAATGATGATGGATTAAACCCAGATCAGTTGACTGGGGTGAGTGTTTGATTGGCTCAAACGTTCCGTCCATCATCCCCTTTGTATCGCTTGTTCGCCCTAAGTTGGCGGGGGTATGCCCAGACGTGGGTCCCTTGCTCACTTTGCCACTGGATTCAAGCAAGCCTGGCTGATGACGGCTGGAATGCCAGAAACCGGTCCTAGGATGCTTGTTTCCGGTCCAGGGAAGACATGGCTTGGCAGTTCGGGCTGGACTGTTCCCATGAGGCACAGGGTCAGACTGATTTGCATATGGCCATGTCTGAACTGGGGTGGTGGAGTGAGCTAAAGAATGATGATGGATTAAACCCAGATCAGTTGACTGGGGTGAGTGTTTGATTGGCTCAAACGTTCCGTCCATCATCCCCTTTGTATCGCTTTGTTCGCCCTAAGTTGGCGGGGTATGCCCAGACGTGGGTCCCTTGCTCACTTTGCCACTGGATTCAAGCAAGCCTGGCTGATGACGGCTGGAATGCCAGAAACCGGTCCTAGGATGCTTGTTTCCGGTCCAGGGAAGACATGGCTTGGCAGTTCGGGCTGGACTGTTCCCATGAGGCACAGGGTCAGACTGATTTGCATATGGCCATGTCTGAACTGGGGTGGTGGAGTGAGCTAAAGAATGATGATGGATTAAACCCAGATCAGTTGACTGGGGGTGAGTGTTTGATTGGCTCAAACGTTCCGTCCATCATCCCCTTTGTATCGCTTGTTCGCCCTAAGTTGGCGGGGTATGCCCAGACGTGGGTCCCTTGCTCACTTTGCCACTGGATTCAAGCAAGCCTGGCTGATGACGGCTGGAATGCCAGAAACCGGTCCTAGGATGCTTGTTTCCGGTCCAGGGAAGACATGGCTTGGCAGTTCGGGCTGGACTGTTCCCATGAGGCACAGGGTCAGACTGATTTGCATATGGCCATGTCTGAACTGGGGTGGTGGAGTGAGCTAAAGAATGATGATGGATTAAACCCAGATCAGTTGACTGGGGGTGAGTGTTTGATTGGCTCAAACGTTCCGTCCATCATCCCCTTTGTATCGCTTTGTTCGCCCTAAGTTGGCGGGGGTATGCCCAGACGTGGGTCCCTTGCTCACTTTGCCACTGGATTCAAGCAAGCCTGGCTGATGACGGCTGGAATGCCAGAAACCGGTCCTAGGATGCTTGTTTCCGGTCCAGGGAAGACATGGCTTGGCAGTTCGGGCTGGACTGTTCCCATGAGGCACAGGGTCAGACTGATTTGCATATGGCCATGTCTGAACTGGGGTGGTGGAGTGAGCTAAAGAATGATGATGGATTAAACCCAGATCAGTTGACTGGGGGTGAGTGTTTGATTGGCTCAAACGCTCCGTCCATCATCCCCTTTGTATCGCTTTGTTCGCCCTAAGTTGGCGGGGGTATGCCCAGACGTGGGTCCCTTGCTCACTTTGCCACTGGATTCAAGCAAGCCTGGCTGATGACGGCTGGAATGCCAGAAACCGGTCCTAGGATGCTTGTTTCCGGTCCAGGGAAGACATGGCTTGGCAGTTCGGGCTGGACTGTTCCCATGAGGCACAGGGTCAGACTGATTTGCATATGGCCATGTCTGAACTGGGGTGGTGGAGTGAGCTAAAGAATGATGATGGATTAAACCCAGATCAGTTGACTGGGGGTGAGTGTTTGATTGGCTCAAACGTTCCGTCCATCATCCCCTTTTGTATCGCTATGCTCTGGAATTGGACACAGGGACTTCTCTAAGCATGGCTGTCGGCAGGGAAAATCGAAACCAGGGAAACAGACACGATTTATCTTTAATGATTTTGATGCCCCCCCAATATTACTGCAGAATGCTCCCCTCGGTTAGGATTTGCTTGTAAACCTAGTATTTATCGAGCTTATATCCTGGTAAACATAGGATGCAAACGAATAACCAACTGCTGGTTTGCGACACTCACAGCTGGGCAGAGATCCAGATTTTTTATCAATACAAGATGCACTTTAGTACAAAAGAACAAACAAAACCAAGAGGTGTCTGTTTACAGACGGTAGGTAATTATTTCAGCAATTATTATAGGATATTGATGCTAGCATGACGGTATGCAAAGGGCCTGGATATGATCAGCCATTCCAGAACAACAGGAAAGTATACAATGCAGCATAAATATTAATTCTCCCAACCGGTCTAACTAATGCCATAGTACGAAAAATGTTTGCAGTATTGGTTATGGTCATGAACAAGAGTACAGATTAGGGCTGGACAGGCCTGTAGGGCAATGAAGCAGTGCTTGATGGGCTAGTCTGACAAGACAGTGTGTGGGCCAGTTTTTAGCTGTCTGTCCGGGTACTTTATGGTCTTTTGGGCCGGTTTGTACTGTTGATTTCCCTGATATTAAAACAAACAAATCAAGCTATCCTGGCTGATGAAGGCTGATAGCCTGAAACCGGTCCTAGGATGCTTGATTCCGGTCCAGAGAAGACATGGCTTGGCAGTTCGGTCTGGACTGTTCCCATGAGGCACAGGGTCAAGACTGATTTGAATATGGCCATGTCTGAACTGGGGTGGCGTGGTGAAGCAAAATAACGATGGATTAAACCCAGATCTGTGACTGGGGGTGAATGTTTGCCAATGTGCAGCATTCCGTCCATCATCTTGTGTGTTTTGCATTTCGCCCTAAGTGGGAAGGGTATGCCCAGACGTGGGTCCCGTGCTCACTACGCCACTGGAGTCAAGCTATCTTGGCTGATGAAGGCTGATAGCCTGAAACCGGTCCTAGGATGCTTGATTCCGGTCCAGAGAAGACATGGCTTGGCAGTTCGGTCTGGACTGTTCCCATGAGGCACCGGGTCAAGACTGATTTGCATATGGCTATGTCTGAACTGGGGTGGCGTGGTGAAGCAAAATAACGATGGATTAAACCCAGATCTGTGACTGGGGGTGAATGTTTGCCAATGTGCAGCATTCCGTCCATCATCTTGTGTGTTTTGCATTAAAACAAACACTGCCTGCAGCTAGTTCAAACCCATGCAGACTTCCATACCTGGCAAAACACTTCTACAGTGTGTCTTTACAAGTTCAAAACTGTCCAAATTTGCAAACATGACACACTTTTTAGGTATGTTGATCACTAATCGGGCTACTTTTATTTTGGTGCCTGGCCCCCATTGTCTGTCCCAGTCTGCCCCTGGTACAGATATATGCAACTGAATGCAGGTTACAAGCCACACAGGTTAAGGAGATTTGCAGGAGGGGTGGCTCAATCTCCCATACGCCACCCTGCAACAAAACTAAAAACTTTAATGTTCTTGAAAAACCTGTCATAGCTTTAATTGTTAATGGATGGAATTCAAACTTGCAGAGCATTACATATTTAAGCATTCTATGATCAAGAGAGATGATTCATGAATCACACACGGACACACCACGTAGGTACCTCTCGCCCTCAGCAAGAATGAATTGTAAGTGGTATGCACACATCTCACCCAAAGCTAATTAATAGGTCTGATGCAGTCCTCATCCCATTTCAGAAACCGTGGAATCAATAACATATCTGGATTAAGGTGCTTGAAGGCTCCCCCACCTTTCTACTATGTAGTACTTTCTACTAGTACTTTGTACCAGTAGAAATAAGTACAACAATCAAAACTTTTACGAATTGCTTTATCCAACAGCAATGTTCATATCTTTCTTGAGGTGGATTCTTTAGGGTGACAGGAGTATGTATTCATTAGGTAGAAGAAATGACACCAGAATTACAAGACAACGGTAAAGAGTTTGTCTACCTGGTCCAGATAACAAGAATATAAGAACACGGTGTCCCCCTCGCATATGTACAAATCAAGAAACCTCTAAATCACAGAAGCACTATGACAACCCCCAGGCAGGAATGACACGGTCTTGCTGGACGACCGACTGTGGGGAGGCTTCAAGTAGGTAGTTACTGCCCTACCTATTATGACAACCATATTTCAAGTTACCCAGTGCAGCAACAAAAATAACTCTGGGCAAAAGTCTGCTTGGTGACAGCTTGGCTCTACACCCTCAGCAAACTTGAGAAAGAGCGTTCTTGGGAATGGATATCTTTAGTTTTGTGATAAAAGTATAACATACTTGCCATCTATGCAATCCCAATAAAATTACTCTAATGCGCTTTGATGCAAATACTGACAAAAATCAATACATATAAACCTGTAAAGAATGCAAAGTAAAACAAATCTGAAGGAGACAATCAGGACTTGTGCAAAGCACTAAGGCAAAATTGCTTTCTTGAAGCTTCGTGTAGGCTTTGTCCTTGGTCTCCCACCTTTACAACTAGCTATAAGAGGGCCAGAATCTTTTATTTTTTTTAAAAAGAATACTGTGATTTAAAAACCTAGATAGAGACCCAGTGCAAAGATCTTTCGCTAACACGCAGGTCTAGACCACTATCCTTACGTCGTAGCCCATTTACTACAAGTTTTTCAATCATGCAATGACTGGTAGACTGGTGGTGGGAAGGAACTGTGTAAGAAAAAGAAAGCAAGCAAATTAAGAACCCACAATGGAGATGGACTTCTAAGGAGCATTTTGATAGCATACATCCGTTATATTGTCTCATCAATTTCCGGTCTGCAAAGATTGGCAGCTAATACTGAAAATAGTTTACAGGAATCTATTAAGATATCCGTGTCAGTGAAATCATTTATAAAATACACTATGAAATTATTTAAGAATTCAGGTCATTATGTATAAGCAGTGTTCAAAAGGGTAATAAAACGAACGTTGCAAAAAAAATAAAAAAGCAATTATAGCGCAGGCTCAAATAAGACAATTATCCGATGCATGGAGAAGACTAAAATCTGCCTGGAAATGCCAAAGAATATATACTTTTTGAAGAGCGGATCGGTAGAGAATCAAAGAAGGAAGAGAAGGACCATAGGTTTCATAGTCTAGAAATAAGACCCAAGTATTTACATTGGGAATTGAATGATAGAAGTGTCAACTGCCAAATACCTGAACCTAACTCGCTCACTCTTATACTGTTTTTTCTAGATTTTGGAAATGCAACAATTAAAGTGCTGACAAAAGATGCAACAATTAACGTGCTGACAAAATAAAAGCTACACGTGCTGATTTTAGTAATGCTGCATAAATGCTAGTGCGTGGGAAAGCTGCTTAAAGAGTTTAGAAGGGGAGGAATGTTCCCAGCGCCTTGTCCTTAAATGCTAATTAGTTTAAACAGCTGCTGGGAGAGGAATTGGGGATGCACAGGCAAGGCTTGTGGTTTCCCAGCGTCTGTCGTGGGCTCTGTATGGGGTGGATCACCGAATTATTTAAAGCTGCAGTGCACTTTAGCACAACAAAAAAACGGGTGGGGCGGGGGGTGGGGGGTGGAGGCTGCACACGCTGCGTGGTGTGGATTATAGCATGTGCTATTATTTACTTATTGTCCCTTGTGCTTTTCCTTAACTGTACCATGTTGTACTTGCCAAATGGTATTATGATGTTATGTTAAAATGTGGACATTATACGTGTGTACGGCACTGGAGAGAGTTGCTTGTGCGCTGCTCTCAGTGTTCAGCTGGGGCTTTACATGCAATACAAAGCTTAACTTAGAAGAGCGTGTGAGCGGTAATTATTTCAATTAATGGTGACGAGCTGCTCAAGGCCTCAGCAATGGAACCCATGGTGTTGGATGAACGGGGAAGGCACAGTGCCATATTTAAGAACATACTTTTGTGGAATATACAGAAAAAAATGAGGTACGTCCGAAACAGAAAATTAAAATACGTGTTCGGATGACAAATGAGGAACGTCCAAAACAGAAAATCGGTCAGAAAATTAAAGTACGTGTTCGGATGCAGGCTTCTACTAAATAAACAATATTGGATGAAACGTACATTGAATGGCAGTTAAATCCATATGGCAGTTGATTCCATTCAGGAGCGAAGAGCCGCGCGCACAGAGTGAGTGAAAGAGGAAACTCTGTGACGTAGTTACTACGAGGCAAGGAACTGGACGTGTCTCACGCATCATGTTAAACAACGTGGAGGCCATTTCGGAAGGATAAAAGGGACACCTAAAAGAATGGTCAGCATTCAATACATATAGGCCCAGACGACGTTGGTGGGCATTTTAGGATTTTTTTTATTTTTGGGGTTGTATGATAATAATATAATGGAATATAAACGGATACCTGTTGCGTACTGAGAGACTTTGGATGCAACTGGGATATGCGGCGTTTTTTAAGAGGACAGCACTACCGGTTTTCTTCCGGTGTTCTGTCGGTTGCAGCTCCCAGTCTGCCCGTGCGCCCCACGGGTGGTGCAAGCTTCCCGCCTGTGACGCTGGTGTCCTCGCTGTGCCGTAATTTTGAATTGTTTTGTGCTGTGGCTCAGTGCGGAGCTCGCAATGGATGCCGTACAGCCACAAGCGTTGTTAGGCGGCCGCGCGACCGCCATTGATAAAGATAAAGCTTGAAATTAAAAAAAATATAAAACGCTGTATTGGGCGAGCCCACAATGAACTAAAATAGGCCACTCTATAGCTAGAGAACTGGTGCTTACATAAAGCGCTGCAATATCTTCCTGTAGGGTTCGCGCTACAACAGCAAAACATGCAGTTGCGGGAGACAGTGTCCTGCCTGCAACAGCAGGCAGGACAAAGCTACTTAAGAAAATAGTTCATTGCGCGAATGGAAAAAAAAAAAGTGCTCACCGACTAATGAAGGAGACAGTGTAACGCCGCAAGTAAAAGATCCAGTCCTGATGGGCGGTCCCAAAAGGAGACAGGGCAGTAACAAGGAGGGACTAAGAAGCCTCATTATCAATCGGAAGCCAGCATTTACCATGGACGATGACGCCAGCCAATGAAAAATATGGGCGGGGCTTCAACACCACTTCTAAAAAATACCCTAATACAGCATGCCTCGCAAAGCGAGCAGCGCATGCGCTGCAACGCTAGGCTCGACCTAAAAAATGAGTGCTACACAAAAATTGTCTTTGTGCAATATGCGACCAGGACTAAATACATGCTTCTGCCTCTGAAGAAAAGGCTAAAAGCCCTTAAAGGTCTTTGAATTGATAATATACTTTCCTTTCTTAGTTGGTCAAGACATCTGTCCAGCAATATCACTTTAGCTCCTCCTCCCCTCCTACTCCTGTGTGTTGCAATTGGAGTGGTGTACTAATAGGTGCTTGCTTGGGGAATCTTGCCCAAGACTCATCACAAATAGCTTTCCTTTGAGTCCTCCTTGTATCTCCCCTGTCTAGCCAAAATCCTGCTAAGTTGTACTCCTAGTGTTCTAGTTTTGGTTGCCATTTTTAATGCTGAAGAAGACTTGGATTTTGGTCGACTATGGTTTCTGCCAGTATCCCCCACCACATAGTAGTATAAAGAATTGACTCTTCAGAGTGAGTTGTATTTTGACTGATCTTCACGGTGGTATTCGGTGTAGGAACAGGTTATTGTTCCTTATTAAAGCCTGAACTAGGCCTCGTCCTCTGGAAGAAACCCTAATGTTGCAGCTTGCCTTAGATAATAGGAAGCTGTACCAACAAGACAAGCAGGACCAAACAACGATAAGACAGCTAATGCAGGTTAAAAGCTGTATGAAACTAATGTCAATAAAGTGAGTTACACAGGAACCAGAACATTTTTGTGGTTGAGCTAACCAGATCGGAGAAAATCATCATCTTCATCATCATCATCATCATCAAGAGGATCAAAGACTTACAGACAACATTCCAGGATTGAAACTGTGGTGAAATGAAATGAAATTTGTACTTGTAAAGCGCACCCATACCCCCAAAGGGGTGTCCAGGCGCTGTACGCATACCGCTGTGGAACCCTTCCTGGCTTTTCCCTGTGAAATGTCCACTCCTGGGCACCCCCAGGGTGAAGCCAGGCATCCCAGCGCTGTTGGGGCCGTTGTGGAGATTAAGCAAGCTATTGCCCAGAGTTGCAGAGTGGGACCCATGATTAGAATAGGCACCGAGGCGAGAATTATCAGGTCCGAGGAAATTGAGCCCAAGACCCGCCGAGGCGGGAATTGAACCCTGGTCCCGGGCCAGGTCTCTGCATCAGGGTCTGCCGCTCTAACCATTGAGCCACACTTCTGGTGAATATGCAACATCTATGCTCCTCTCCATACCAGACTTCTTGCGAGCCAGAATCTATCCATTTGAGTCCAAGAGGGAAACAGGGGTTTTCTTCTTCACCTAAGGTTCAAGACTAATATCCCCGATTGGAACCCTTTCCCCAAGGATAGCTGGTTAACAGGAGGGTCCAGCAAAGGAAGGGAGTGGGGAATGCCCTATATGTTTCATATCTACCTTGGCTCATACCCTAAATTGTCTTGCCTGGCACAAAGGACTTCGGAGAAACTATGGTAAATGGAAGACTTATCACAGCAAGACTGAAACATCATACCTTTTTATCAGACACCCATGTCCCAATGACTGAGATTTGCGAACATCCACAATAGTGTAAGACTTGCGATATGACTGCTCCTAAAATGACTTAAGGTAGCCTTAAATTTCTCTCATAGGATAACATTAGCCCTGGGTCCCATGATTTTGTTTATTGATGTGCATTACAGGGAAAGAGCTAAAATTATGTTTTGGGTAATATCGCTGTCCAAGAAGAACCTTCTGGCAGTTGGTATTGCTCCTAAAATATAAGCAAGTACATTTATGACATAACGGAGTACAACATTATCTAAAGCACCAGCAGTATTTGACAGTGTCCACCATGGATACTACCACCTGAACATGACTGGCAAAGGACAGAGAAAAGACCACAATCTAGCCATAACGGGGCACACTTCAGTGCCCATAGTTCGTCAATATCTCTGGCTGCAGGTCTATTTGCATGCCATGGTGACTGTTATATAGAGAAAGCATCAGAAAAAGTTTTAGTGATTGGTTGGCACAGAGGAGTAAGCCAATATAACTCCTCAATCTGCCTGTGGCCAAGTCGGTGAAATAGTATGGCTTGGCAAGATTCTCAAGTGGCCCACTTGGATTGGCCATTAAACTTTCTACTAAACTTCAAAATACTGCTTTAGTTGACTGCTGGAGGGTGCCGCCGTCTAGTATGCACTCAATGCACCTTAATCCCGTTGCTCCAGTAGTGCACATCTTTCTCATGCATGCTGAAGAAATAAACTTATAATACACGTTAGTCTAAAAAGCCAGTATAAAACACTGCCACTAATTTCCTTATTACTTTCAAGATGTGATGTCATAATGCCTGCTGCCAGAGCAGGAAGCCAAGAAAAAAGGCGTGTCAGGAGACATCAACGAAGCTGCAGGTCAAATAAAATGAACACTGACATTCGTATGATCGGTTTTTCTAAAATGAACTGTGATCAGCAGAACGGAGAGATTCATGGCAACTTTTTTCTGCACGTAGTTCATTAAAGGAAAGAAAATGTCTTGCAATTTACTTCTCATTCAGCTCATTAAAGGAAAGAATCTCTTGCAATTTACTACTCATTCAGAACTACAGCTCTTTTTAATCTGATTTACATTAACTAACTGCTTTTGGTGTGCTTAATATCACACTACAGATTATGCATTTATTTTTTTTAAGAACGAAGCCATACTATCTCCTTCACACGAAGGAGCAAGAACACAAACATTCAAAGTGTTTATGGGAAGAGTGGTGGCGTGACCATGTATAAGGAATAAATACTCTCAGCAATATGGTAAAAGGATTTTGAAAGTCACCACGGATTTCCATGACCTTATAAAGGAGCTCTGCGCCTTGGGCTTTGTTCCTATATGCAGTAATGGAACACCTCGGTGGCTCACAATATCTTTATAATGTACAACAGGGCGTACTTTATCCCATATATATATTTCAAGAGCAATTGGGTACCAGCCTCTCTTTTTCACAGATACCAGTCAAATCTTCTCAAATGAACTAGTCTCATCTCAACCTCCTCTTTCAAATATCTTACTGTTTAACAACGATCAGACATCAGATGGCCCATTTGTTCACTCATTCTAAATTCCTTACAAATACAAATTTATTTCGAATCATCTATTTCACATATCACTCTAGCTGCTCCGGACTACTTCTCCAAGACCCCGTTTACAACCCCGCAGTCTGATAAAAAGTATTTCTGAAAACCATTATTGGCTTCAAATATTTATATTACTATGGCAGCAATATTTTTATGCTTATTATATACAATATCTGTTCTCACTCTTCCTTACATACAACTAAAAATAAAAAACTTTAAAACCCTATGCACTTGTGAACCAACCTAACTGGCAACCAAAACTCAACGCTTCAGTCTGTAACTCCACCCAAAGTCCTAGGCAGGCACCAGACATCAAATTCCATGCTCCATTTATGACCAATATTCACTGAAAAACGTTTGTTGACTGATCTTATGATTGTCTGCTAGAGCTAGCAACTAATCAACATTACAAAAAATATTTTAAAAACTTCAGTTGAAGGAGCATTAGATAGGACCCACGGCCTAGAATAAAAATTCCCAGCTCAAAGCTAATTATAGAACAATGACTTTCCACAATACACTTCTAACACCACAACAAATAATGAAGAAACACATTTTATATTTTAAAAAGATGAAAGGCTGCTGCAACAACACTTATGAGTAATATGCATTCTGAAAGGCAGTTATATGGCCGCGACACTGTCAAGATCTAACAAGACACAGTGATATGTATAAAAGAACAAGGCTGATGCAGCTGCACTCACAATTGATGGACATTGCCAGATAATAAATAATGTGTGGCCACAGTTCAACCATCAACATCAAAATGTCCTTTTACTGACTATGTGGACATGAAAAGCCTTTGTAATTATACTTACAATTTATGTTCTGCTACACTTTAAACACATCTATAGGTTTCAGTAAAACTGTCATTTGTGAAGAACGGTTGTTCTAGTTGCACTCACAATTCATACACACCTTCACGGAGAAGATACGCCAGTAAGGCTGGAGAACGGCAGTCAACATCGAGATGATACTACAAAATATGTATGCATTTCTCAAATAACAGTATGGCAGAAGTGTTCTCCAGGAGGACCAGAGTTGTCTTGGGACTAGGGGTTAAGTTCTAGCCAAGAGGAGATTTATGATGCCTCTAGGGATCAGAGAAAAACATCTTGTTTAAAAGAGGGCTGTTTTAGTAAATCAAAATTGAGCAGCAATGAGCCACTCTGTAACGGGCTATCAGTAATGTCTTTTTTCACACATGCCCTGGCTGGATTTAAGTGTACAAGTGTGTGGGGACAAGGCTCCAAATAACCCTCAATGTCCCACCCCCTATTTCTGATAATAGGAATACACTGTGAATACTTTAAAACGAAGGGAATCCGTACTGCCACTGTCATGTTGGCAATTGTAGGACTTGGCCCTTTCTGCAAGGTCACACCCAAACTTTTTGCTTTCATCCTCCTGTTTTCTGAACCCGTTTTTTTGGCTTTTTGGACACTGTACACTTTACCATTGCTAACCAGTGCTAAAGTGCTTGTGCTCGCTCCTTTAAACATGGTGAAATTGGCGCACACCCAATTGGCACATTTATTTTTCTTGTAAGTCCCTAATAAAGTGGTACTACATGTATCATGGGCCTGTAGATTACCTAAGTAGTCCTTTTATTAACATCTCAGGCCGGCCATAGCAGACTGTGTGTACAGTTTTAAACTGTAATTTCGACCTGCAAAATACGCCTTTTGCCAGGTCCACGCCTTCCTTTTTAATACATACACGTCACTCCTAGGGTAGGCCCTAAACAGCCCATCTGGCAGGGTGCAGTGTATTTAAAAAGTTGGGCATCTACTCTTAAGTTTAGCATGTTCTGGTAGTGAAAAACAACTACATTTGTTTTTCACTACTGCGAGGCCTACCTCTCCCATAGGATAACATTGGGTTACCTTATTACATTTAATAAGTGATAACTTTCAATTGGGGGCAGGTAGCGGATCAAGTTTGGTTACTAACTAATTGAAATTAAAACCCTTCAATGGTGAAGTTAGATTTTAGTCACAATTCTGAAAATGCCTCTTTTAGAAAGTTGGTGTTTTCTTGACCTAACCATTTGGTGCCTGCAGCCTGTTCCTGTGTCACATGACTAGGTGTTGCTGGCAGTTGGTCTTTGTGTATTACTCCTAGACAGTGAGGTAAAGTGTTGGCTGGATGGGCACTCTGACTTAACGAGAGGGAGGAGCCATCACCTACTACACATACATTACAAAAGCTCTGTCTGACCACTCTCATAAAAGGTTTGTCACTAGTCTTTGGTGTCCACATTCAAGCTGGTGCGATGGCAGGGAGGAAGAGGATGCCCAACACCTCAGTGGTTTGGAAGCCTTTGACATGTCAATGGGGTACTAGGTATAAATAGGACCTCAGACCCCAACTCTTCAGTACACTCCTAGACCTGTGGCTGTTACGGAAGTAGGACTGCTGTGCTACTATGGTGCCACACAGACTGCCACTCTGCTGCCATGCTTGCTGAGAAGGAGGACAGGACCTGCACCCTTCATCCCAGGCTGAAGTGGCTCCAAGGGTCAGCTGACTGGCCTCCTGTTTTTAACATAAGGTACAGAGGCTACCTGCAACTGCCCAGCAGACCTGCTGCTTGGAGCTACAACTGAGCCCTGCTGGAGTGGGTTCCTGACCCCGAGAGGTGCCACTCAGGTGCAGGAACCTTGGTGTGGCATCAGTAGAATGAATGATTAGGTGCTTATAGAACCCAGTGTCACTCAAAACAGAGCATCCTGGTGGATCACACCAAGGAGAAAACATGTTATTGTGAATAAATAAAAGTATCACTGTCTTATCTGTATTATACTTTAGGGTATTATGCTCCATCCAGCAGATGAGACTTGAGAAACAGTTCTTAAAATTGAGTTCAGAACCAAAAGAATTCTTGTTAAACGACAAGATCAACTGGGTACCCTTTGCATAAGATGTGGTGGACATGCCAAAAGAGACAAAGTGATTACAGGTGATAGATTTTATATATATTTTATATAGTGTCAAGGTTTTTTCATTCGAAAACAACTGGATACCACCTGCCTTCTATTAGCGATTAAAGACTGGAACCAGGCCCAAGTCTGGCCACAGATACCAATCTCCCCAAGACGTTGAAGGAGTACTACCAGGTGTGAGACTGTATTGAATGCTGCGACAAAGCTAGGAGGATTAACACAGCGTTCTGACCCATATCCAGTATGACTTTTATTGCTTCTGATACTTCTAAAAGAGCATATTCTGTGAGTACCAGGGCCTAATACTTAATTGAGAGGGATGACGAATGCTAAAAACTTCAAGAAAATTCATAAGTTGCTTGTTAACTAATTTTAATAACATTTTAGAAGAGGATGGGAGATAGGCCTGAAATTAGATAAACATTTGGACCCGTTAACGTTTTTTCCAATAACGGATTAACCACTGCGCTCGCTTCCATGTCTCAGGCACCAATGCAGAAGGGAAGCGTTTAAGATACCATTAGTCACAGGATTAATTACTTCAATTGGGTTCTTAAAGACAGGCGGGGAGACATGGGTCTAAAGGGGAGCCAGATTTGCAAGTTAAGATAGCACGCTCTGATTTCTGAAGGGAAATATATTCAAAAGCAGCCACATTAGGCTTAAGAGGGGAAATGTCTTGTAAGGGGCATGGAGAACTATCTGTCCCATCAGGGATACTATTAAAGCCCATCTGAATAGTACTTATTTTTTCTTCAAAAAAATTGGAGGGACTGTCACAATGTTTGAGAAGGTGGAATCTCTCTCCCAGAGGCTTTGGGTTGAAGTAAAGATTTAGTAATATAAAAAATTCTTAGAGTCGTTACTAGCAAGTTCAATTTGAGAAGTGAAAAATGACTTTTTAGTCTCCTGAAATCAGATGGTGATACCTTTACCAAGGCAGATTTATATCATAAGTTTGTTCTCCAGCCTGTACTGAGTCAGGGCTTGAAAAATCCAATAGTAGGAAGGAAGACTGACATTTGACCTCTGTCTTTGAAAGCAGAGCAAATGTGACAACATAGCAAGATTTAAAGGTCTCTTTATTGCTCACAAAGTGAATGAGCAATAAAAATGCCTTTAAATCTTGTTAACTTGTCACATTTGCTCACAGAGGTCAAGTGCATTACAGTTAGGTCGAGTAGATTTTTGAAGTTACTAGACATGCAGGTCTAGTGAAAAATATTTTATTTTTCGAGCCCTGTGAGTCTTACATTTTCTTTCAAGCTGCTTACATGAAAGCTTCTCTTTAGCCAGAGATACTGTAAACAATGGTGCACAGTTAACTAGGCTATTCTGGCTAGGCTTAATTATAGGAGCAAGCTCATCAACTGCCTCCAAGATCCAATTATCAAATAAATTCAGAACCTTGGATAGAGCTCGAGTGACAAGTACAGCGGTCCGAGTCAATGACTGATCAAACTATCACCTGTTATTTTACCCCCATTTCTGAATAGCAAAATTCCTAGAACATTTAGAGCTAATACCTGGTACACAATGATTTACTGATATGGTAAAAGGAATGAGTGAATGGTCAGAACACACCTGAACTTCAGCTGTGCCAGAGAACAGAAAAGGATGATTGGTAACAATCAAGACAAGTGTGTGGCTGGTCACATAAGTAGAGCACGCCACACACACAGAGAGCTCAAATACCGCAAAGTTATCAATAAGGCTCTTACCATCTTGATTAAGGGAATCATCAGTGTGATAATTAAAATCCTCCATGACTGTGAAATTAGAAGAATGTAATCTCCTAAAAAGCCTTGGAAGTTAGAGCAAGGTCCGGTCAGACAACAAACTAGAACTCCAGCAAAAGAATACAACTGCTTTAAAAAATCCGAGACTCTCTGCATTCTTTAAGTCATCAACTACAAGCGTTGTGCTCTTCTCCAAGAAAAAGATGAAATCCTGAAGTTTTGGGCTCTTTGCGAACGGGAACTGCCCCGTTAGTGCCAAGATCTTACTGCCTGCCAACGCGAAGTTTCGGTGAACCCGACTCTTTGCGCCACAGCAACTGCTAGCAACATATCTGCACTTTGTGCCACATCAATGACCATCCACGACGCTCTCATTTCGGCCCCTTCCACCGTTAACAGAACTCTTCATGCTGGACTTTGAAGGAAACTCTTTCAGCTGGACTAACCTGGTCCCTGTATCCAGCCCGCGCTCCATTTCGATCGGCCTGAACATGTGACTTACACCCAGCCTTGAACGGCCTGCTAACCACGAGTGGCGCTTTGTGCTTTTAGGCTTTCTATTTAACTAAAATCTTTACAATAGAATATCTCTGGTTCTACCGATTAGATTTTTGATGTTTAGGTGTCAAATAATTTATTGATTTTAGCTCTATTTTGTTAAATTGGTGTGGGGTTTTTTCTTGTGTCGTATTTTCACTTTATTACTGTTTGTGTGCTGCATAAATACTTTACATATGGCCTCGAAGATAAGCCTGACTACTTTTGTGCCAATCTACCAGAGGGTTAAGCACAGGTTAATTAGGGGTTTGCTTGTGTTTCACCCAGACAGAGATTGTGGTTGTTGCTTGAGTAGGGTTTCAAACCATCCCCCCACCACTAACCCAATTTCCAGCAGCAATCATGTATTTGACTACATTTTTAAAGTGGTAACTGAACAAAACTACAATGCTTGAAGTGCTAATTGATGAGATGCCAATTATTTAGAATAATTAGAGAAAACAAGTTTGTTATTCTGAAAGACCTGTTTTTTTTTTGGTTTTAACATGCGGGCGGCATTAAAATGTTTGAAGTTCACTACAATATCATAATCGAATTCTACTATAGGGGACAGATCAAAATGACCCCAGGGGTAATATGGTTATAAACTTGCAAATTAAAGTGAAAAATTAATGCTAAACTGGTTTTCTGCATTTCAATGAGGGTATTGATCTCGAAAAAGTTTCAAAAGAGCTTAGGGGCTCATTATGATGGCGGAAAGACCGCCACCGCCGAGTCCTTCTGCCATCACTGAGCATTTTACCCACCGCCAAATTAGGATGGCGGTGGGTATCGCGGCGGACGCAAAGTCTGTCCGCCGCTTTTCCGCCGGAGGCAATCGCACCGATTGCCTGGCGGACGGAAAAGGGCCACTAATATGGTGGCGGTGCCTAGCAGGCTCGGTGGTGGCGGTCCTTCTGCCATCACTGAGCATTTTACCCACCGCCAAATTAGGATGGCGGTGGGTATCGCGGCGGACGCAAAATCCGTCCGCCGCTTTTCCGCCGGAGGCAATCGCACCGATTGCCTGGCGGACGGAAAAGGGCCACTAATATGGTGGCGGTGCCTAGCAGGCACCGTCCGCCATATTATGATGTGTCCTGGAATAGGCTGGCGGGGATTGGGTTTGGGGGCCCGTTGCGGGCCCCCTCTGTGTGGGGTGGGGGGGTAGGTTTACTGGGGGGGTACCCATGGTACCCCCCTACATTTCCATGCACAAGGTGGCAGGCACCGCGTTGTGCCTGCCACGTTGTGCATGGTAATGCGCATCCTGGCCTTTTAACATTGCGAACGGTGCTGCAGCCAGCAGCACCGTCCGTAATGTTAAAAGGCCAGGATGCGCCCGCCAGTATGGCGGACGCATCCTAATTGGACTGGTGGGACCGCCGCACATCTGGCGCGCGGTCCAAGCACCGTTATGATGGCGGGCGGACTGATGTCCGCCCGCCATCATAATGAGCCCCTTAATTCCTGTAAAACAGCTCGATGTGACCCCAGAGAGCACTGTTGCTAAGTGATTGCATTTCCATTTTTTGTTTAAATGTGTTAACTCCCTGTGCAAAGCAGTGCCCAGGATATGCTATGGCAAACATCAGCTACGAGGGTAGGACTATACAAGCAAACCTAATGATTCAAAATACCACTCATGAAATAATCATCTGATGCAAGGAAATGAAGGATCCAATAAATAATCCAGTGTTACGAGTTGCGATCATCACACTCACTCTCTTGTTAAATGTGTACAGGCATCTCTTTGCTGCCCCCAACTGAGTTAACAATCAGACTCTTCGGACCATACAACAAACAGTTTAGCAGGGGCCAAATCTAAGCTTCCATGCCTCAGGTAATTACTTACTAGATCCCATAATTCAATGGCGCAGCACTAGATGGGGAAAATGTGGATTCTGCTGTTATGCAAGAATAGCTCATGCTTCTGAGTTTCTGCCCTTGTCAATTCTTCCCTCTGTTACATTGAGCCCAAGTCCAATATGACTGTACCATCACTAATGGATCTGCACCAGGAACCTCAACAAAATTAATTCTACACATTTATTTAAATTAGCATTAGGGAAGTTCCCCAACAAACTTCGGATGTCAAGAATTGTTAAAGTGAAGCCTTATTAACAGTCGATTTTTGTCTATTATGGTTTACTCTTCAGAGCCTCCACCTCTTGCTCAGTATTTCACCACAGTGCAGACATGAGCCACAGCTTGAACTGCTGTCAGGTCATTGCCCCCAGCAGTGTTATGAAGTTCCTGAAATACACCCAAAAAAAAAAAATTCTCCTTGAATTAAGTTTGCTAGGCGGGTCAGCTGTTTCCGTTCCTACAGCACCGACCCACTGATTTATAAGCGAGCTCCATTATCTGCCGGGCGCAAAGGATTGGTTTTCCTTGAGAGGCGCAGAGTTTAGACAAGTGAAGGTCAAGGCTGAACAAAATCCCAGGACCAAAAACAAGTTTCCCGTGAACATTTAGTTAAACTTGACCACATGCTGCATCTTCCTTCTCGCTTCTCAACTTCCACTACACATCTGTGATGTTCAAATCAAAGTGGACATCACAAGGAGTGAGGAATTGGAGTATTTTAAAATCACTGCTGCATTTCCTGTATTCCTTATTAGACAATGGTGTTCAGAGCGTCTCCGATATTTCTGTACATCTATGTATGGGAAACATCCTAAACAACGAAGTGTGAACAACGACTTACCTGAACAACGACTTACCTGAACAACGAAGAATCACATAAAACGAAGTCCTGTAACCACGAAGTCCTGAACTACGTAGTCATGTAACCAATTTAAAATGTTAGGCCAGTAGATGGCACTGTAGGTTAGTTTTTGAATAATACGAATTAGAACTGTGCTCGATGCGACTGTTCCTATCTGGTTTTCACAGATGAAATGGTCACAAAAGGGTGGATGGACGTTAATTAAATGTTTTATATGAGTCAATTCTTTAAAAAAAGAAAATATGTTTTGGAATCCGTTTTTTAATAATTTTATTTTGTGTGAGAAAAAGATGGAATTATATTTTATAGTTTTTTGCCGTACACTACTGTATCTTTGTAAGTTCGTGTGTATTTTAAAAAAATGAATATTTGATTGTAAATAGAAAGTTTATTTAAAAAAAATAGTAAAAATAATTAGTGTTGTTTAATTTAAATACATTTTTATCAAGTTTCAATCTAGTGTAGATTTGAACGTAGTGGTAGATTCGAGTAACATGGCAATTAATTAATTTGAGTGGTTTAGTAAGTCGGTGTAAAAAAAGAAGTGGTTTGGCTTTGGTCCTGGTTTCAATTTATTTCAGCCTTAAGAGTCTACTGTCCTTGATTGTGTTTGCGCAGAGGGGCACAGCTTGATGTGTTTGTGTTCGACACTTGTTAGGTGCGTAAGAAGATAAGCACAGCCTTTCATCTCACTCTGCTTGATTGTGCTCGCTGATGGGCACAGCTTGAACATGTTTATTGAAGAGAACATACTGGCGTCAATTAGTAATGGGGAATTTAAAGTATTTTCGTTGTTTAGGAAGTCGAAGTAAAAAAACTAGTGGTTAAGGATTGTACGTTGTTTAGCTTTCGTGGTTTAGGAAGTCGTGGTTTAGGCAGTAGTTGTTTAGTCATACAATCTCTATGTATACCTCATTTGGGTGGACAATTAATGGTCCGAGTTCAAATTAACCTGCAGCTACCTCTGTATACAGCTACATTCTTCCCAACGCAGTGTTCTGAGTAGTATCAATCAATCAATCAGGGGTTTGTTAAAGCACGAATACTCACCCGTAAGGGTCTCAAGGCGCTGGGGGGGGTGCAGGTTCCATCCATCAAGGAGGGGTCTGTCGAAAAGCCAGGTTTTGAGGTTTCTTGCGAAGATGGGGAGCGATGTTGTCTGTCTGAGGTGGAGCGGAAGGGCGTTCCATGCTTTGGCCGCGAGGAAGGAGAAGGAGCGGCCTCCCGATCTGGTCTTTCTGGTGCGGGGGACCACGGCGTAGGAGAGCTGGGCTGATCGTAGGGTCCTTTGGGGTGCGTGGAATTTGAGTCGGCTGTTCAGGTATGCTGGTCCGGTGCCGTGGAGGGCCTTGTGTGCGTGGGTGAGCATCTTGAAGGTGATTCTCGCCTCGACAGGGAGCCAGTGGAGTGTGCGCAGGTGCTGGGAGATGTGGCAGTGTTTTGGCAGGTTGAGGACCAGTCTTGCGGCGGCGTTCTGGATGTTCTGTAGCTTGCGGGTGAGGTTTTTGTTTATTCCGGCGTAGAGTGCGTTGCCGTAGTCGAGTGCTGGTGACCAGGGCGTGAGTGACGGTCTTTCGGTGTTCGAGGGGGATCCATTTGAAGGTCTTACGAAGGAGGCGGAGGGTGTGGAAGCAAGAAGACGAGACAGAGTTGATCTGGCGGTCCATTTTGAGCTCTGAGTCCAGGATGATTCCCAGGTTGCGTGCGTGGTCCGTGGGGGTTGGCGGGTTTCCGAGGGCGGGGGGCCACCAGGTGTCGCTCCAGGCATCGGGGGTTGGGCCCATGATGAGTACTTCTGTTTTGTTGGTGTTTAGTTGTAGGCAGCTGTTTTTCATCCATTTGGCGACGGCTTCCATAACCTTTGCATATCTATGTACCAATATGGAACCTTCATAAGAGTGTGGTCTTTAAGCACTTCTGAGCTACCACTGTTATTCTCTGTGTTCATCAACTAAGTGAAAATCACATAGGGTGCTGTTTGTAACTAATTTTTCTTGATGGACCTTACCCGGGGTGGTGTACGAGTAATCATCCTGCCAGACATCTTCAATCCCTTCTCCAGTTACCCAGACAGGAGGAGACTGGAGTCTCAGGCCACCCCACATCTATCCAAGTATGAAATGAGGGATTTTGTAGAGCGCGTGTTTGCCGTGGCGTCTTAGCGCTAGCTGCCATTGATTTATGCAACAGGAGATTGGAGCGGCTATGGTTTAGGGACGAATAGCCATGTTTTCAATTCTTTCCTGAACAACAGTAGATTGGTTTGGTTTCTAAGACGGATGGGCAACGTAATCCATAATTTAGGGGCCAGGTGGAAAAAACTTCTGCCACCCCATTTCAAAGTCTTTACCCTAGGAACTACAAGTAGAGAGGCCGAGGACGATCTAAGGCTTCCTGTGGTAGATGGGTAGATGAAAAAAATGTGCTCGATTTCTCTTATTCATGACTACCATAAACCAAAGGTCAGGGTGTTTGAACTCTTTTTACTGAACCAAGAGGCAAGTACATCTCTTATCCAGGGTCAGTGCTTATTTGACGTTCTAGAAATTCCACAGGACTGCAGCCTTTGAAACCCAACCCTGCTTCTGACCTCTTCTGGGTATGTCTGTTTTCCAAGTTCAAGTGAGGAACTGAACCAGGCCATGGATGAAGGCCTGTAAATACTATGTCGAAAGTTGTCATTTCTGTATAAAATAATCCTTGCATTTGCTTAGGCAACCTCCATCTTGATAATAAGGCATTATGACGGCCTCTGCCTAATCTGGCTCTCTGTCATAAATCTAAGTGGCCCCATTCCAACTCAATATATGCAGTCAGACGTGTTGATTTTAGGCAATAATACTATTTATGAAACTTTTTGGGAGCCCACACTTATAATACAAAAGGTGAAAGTACAATATCCCAGGAGTCAGTGTGCTACTGGCCAACAAGCCTAGACTGAATGAAGGTGGCAGATTTAACATGGGATAACTTGGCAGAACTGTAGTCATATAACATGGGGAAACTTGGCAGTACTGTGGTCACGTGCAAGGGTCATCTCCCAAAGACATACAGGATTGGAACAAATGAAATGCAGACAAGACCGAGGAATAACTTAGTCCCATGCCAGATTACCTGTATAGCCAACCCAACACCAGCACTGAATTGCATGATGAAATGTAAATATGAAATAGTATTAACAAATTTAAAAAACTGCGGCTAATATAAGCATTTTACTCCTAGGTTAAGAAACCATGGTTTAGCGTATCTGACAAGCTGTAGGGCTTTGCCATCCAGCCCTTACGTATGTGAGAATGTAACTGGTGCGCCTGCCAGAATGGCATTCCATATGGCAACCATTTTAGATGATGCAATACACCCCTATCTGCCTCTTCCAGATAAACTTGCTGCGTCGCTAAGGTAATCAGAAGCAAGTCATGCAGCATTGGGCAAGCCATACTGTTTATTACCATTTTTTGTTTCAGTACATTTAAGTTTTTTTTTAACTAAAGTAAACTAACAACTGCATGGAATTTGCCTTAACAGATCAATCAATCCCCACAAAATCAGCAACACATTGTGCCCAGTAACCATGCCACAAGAACTCGACTTTGCAGATGAAGTAAATGAACCGAGACAACTTTCACAAAACAGTTCATGAGTGCTCTTAGGGTTGCAGTGCCTCATCCATGTCTCTTAAATGTACTACTAAGTTCAACAAAACCTTTTCTTGCTTTTCCAATAACCTGGTTCCCCCACTACCATAGTCTCGTTTTGACTACCCCGTTCCTTCCCTCTCCCTTAGCGCTAAGAACATTTACGAGTATTTGCCAGGCTCCATAATGTGATTAACATAACAACCCGCCCTCACAGCCTCGGAACTTATACAATGACAAATTCCCAAGCTGCCTCTGCTTACTTCGCGATACCACTATACTCCATTGTAATATAATTTCCGAATTTACGCCGCATCTTCCTCTTCTCATGACCCTCCCTAGAACCCAGCACAGCATGCTGGCGGTCGCCGTGCCTGGTGTTGTGTCTAGAAACTGTTCGTCTTTCCCGACCACCCTGGCTTCTTCGGACCCTATCACCCGACCCGTGTAGCAGCGCAGCTCACCAGGGAGCCAAGATCCTGGCGCGAAAGGTGCGGCTGCCCCAAAGTCACTCCCGGCTCGTCGCCTGCCATGTTGCGTGAGAGGTGGTTAAGGAGTCCTACACGGCCGCCTGAGACAGCAATGGGTAACAAGGGACCTCTCTTCTGGATTTGCCCGAAGATGCACGCTGCTCCAGCGTCTCAGTATTGATAGCTTCTGTTGACGCGGCACCGGAGGAAGGTAGTTTAGTCAGTGAAGAACACTTTTCAATCGGGCGGTGACGAAGAGAGCCCTAGTCAGGACCCCTTCTGGACCGGTTTTTACAAAGATCATCCAATGGGTGATGCAATGAATAGAAAGCCGCTTCCGCAGCCCCATGCGTACTGTATCAGCACAAACATAGAAGAGGGACGAAACACAAGTGAGTTCCTCAGATAACTAACAGTGAAGAAATAACGCAGGCCGAAACCCATCTTTCTGGAACGGTACGCCAGGTCGCCATCATGTAATATTGGAGAATGGAGCACTGATTGAGAACTTTATTTTGTTGCCCGATGTTTAAGGAATAACAATGCAAAAAGAAAAGCATGCTCAAAATCAGCTTAAAAAACTCAATGACGGATTATCGTACTCTCTCACTGCCTTTCCCTAACTCTGACGCAGTATTTAGTATAGCATGGAAAAAATAATATTTGTTTAGTTCATTCTGTTTAATTTACTGAGTTGCTCAATATGTCCACTAGGCCGCACTTTCCGCTTACACTGTCCATAGACTTGAAGTTCAATATTTTTTTTTTAAATATGTACAACAGTCCAGTGGTCGAAGTGGGGGGAACTGTGGGCGGAGAATCAGAGGGCGTGAATAACCAGAGGACTGGGTCAGTGGGCGGAGCCAGAGGTGTGGCCAGAAAGAGCAAATCATTCTTATTTTTGTTAGTATTTGTTTGGCATTTCATTACCCAGTTATGGATTCTATGGCAGGACCGGAGGCTTCTGATTATGCTTTCTCTATTTCTTTACTACTCAACAGCAGCCAATGAGAAAAAAGTAAACATTACATAAAACTACATTTCCCATGAGGCTTTGAACCACGCCTCCTTATTCAACCAATACCCTGAGAGGTTAACACATAAAACAATGAGGCACCATCTTGGCTTCCTCTTTCTTTGCTGCTCCGCAGTCAAGATAAGTGCCTCATTGCTTTATGGAACAATTGTTTCTCTCGTTATGTGTTTTTTCTCCATATTTGCATATTATTTTGTCATATTGGCTTAGCGAATGATGTTTTATTGATGTGCCTTGTTGCATTGTATGCAGCGACGCGCGCCTACTTTTATTGTAAAAAATACCTTTTCCCTTTTCGCGTGATCAGCGCGTGTTGCGCTGCGGTTCTCCCCACTTTTGAAGATCTGCCCCGATGCCGCTTGTGGCGTGTGCCTCTCCGTAGGCTCTCTCTGTGCGCGGCGGGGATCTGCCCGCCCCCCCCCGCGGGAGCGAGACGCAGGCCGACGTCCCAGCCGGGAAGCCGAGGTGCGTCTCGGGAGCCTGCACGTGTCAGTGCACGCGTGGAGCCCCGTTACATGCAAGCTGGTCCGACGCCTCTCCCGGGCTGAAGCGGGAGTTTAAGTGATCACGCAGCAGGCGAGAGGTTGGAGCCGGTACCGGGCCTTGTATTCACTTTTTAGATATCGCGCACGCACGATTGGCAGATCCCAGAACTGTTAACCCTTGCCAACCCAGCAGTGGTTGCAAGGGGTTTATAACCCAATTTTTGGAAACTCTGCAACCAATAGGCTTCAGGGCTCACACCCTTTGTAAGACCAGTTGGACAGAGTTAATTTGGTACCTTTTTGGCCCCCTCTGCCCCAGCTTTGCTCCCAACCGACGCCCTGGTCTCCTGGAAGACTTAGGGCTGGATAATTAAGCTGCCCTTTGGGCGACTGAGGTGATACACGTTTCTGTGATCATTATGTCTGATTGTGACGTATACGAGGAGGAGGTGGCTGCGTGTGAAGACCTCCAAGGTGACGATTATTACTATGAGGAGTCCATGGAGGATATCATCGACAAGAAACTAGACGCTAGATTAGATAAAGTACTTTCTTCTGCCCTCTTGCCTATTTCCCAGCGCTTAGAACAGCTTGCTTCAGGAAAACCCGCCCCTCCCCTCCTCCCTGGCCCGGCCCTTCCCCCTACCACCGTGCCAACTGATCCATCATGGCCACATGCTTCAGTTTACTCCTCACTATATAAATCTAAAGAACATGCCATAATCGAAGTCCCTGACCACCCTCCTCCGCCCCCTACCCCGGTCGTAATCACTACCACGGATGCGGGCACCGACACGGATTCCTCACACGAGTCCAGACCGCGAAAGCGCGCCAAAAAGCGCAAGCATCCAGCCTCCCCCCCTGCCCCCGCCACCCCCTTTCTTTTTGACCCAGCGGAAATTGTTCACCCCCGATCAGCCGATTGGGCTCCGCCATCGGCAGTGGCAGAATACATGCAAGCGCATCTTAGAAAGAGTTTTGATAAAGAAGTTAGGGCCCGCTTAAGATCGGAATGTCCCCGTCCAGACCTGGCGCATAAGGTGGCCCTCACGCCCGAGATAGATTCTTCCATGACCACCTTTCTAAAGAAGTATAAGAAGGACCCCAAGAAGGGTATTGACCGCGCCCTTAGGGCATGCCAGGACAAGGTCCTTGACATAGCAGGTCCCCTAGCAAAAATCCTTGAACTTGCTTTGCAGGCACAGGAAACAGGGGCGGCCATTCATCCTGAAGTTCTAGCGGGATGGACCCAGAGAGCCATCTGCCTACTGGGTAATGCTAATTGCGCTCTCTCCTCCGAGCGCCGCAAATCAGTCCTCCTGAGAATTGACCCGCAGTTGGTGGATCTCGCTAATGCTGAGCCGGGCCCTCTGGCCGAGGGGCAACTGTTTGGAGACAAGTTTGTAAAGGACATTGCTAAATTCGTCAGCACTTTTGCTTCACTGGACAAGTCCCAATCTTCACTCAAACGAGTGTTCCATCAGGTCTCTGGTAGGGCCGGGCGCGGCAGAGGACGAGCGACCGGCCGCTACTCTAATCCCAGTCCTCACCGAGGTTTCGCCCCCAGACGCAGGGGATACACGCAAGAACCGGAGCAAGCTGGGTTCTACCCCACCAGATCTCGCGGATTCCGGGGCAGATTCCACAGAGGTGTCAATAGAGGATTCAAGAATTTTGACACCCAATCCTCGGGTAAGTTCTCATCTATTGTCTATGGTTCCCCTCGGGGGCAGGCTGTCTCACTTTGTAGCAAGCTGGACTCAGCTGACTTCCAATGCCTGGATCCTGCACACGGTCCAAGGATATCGGATAGAGTTAGTACAGACCCCATACCAGATGCACCCCCCTGCGCCTCTCCGTTTTTCCCTACAAGAAGAAGCTTTTATAGACTCCGAGCTTCAAGAGCTTTTGGCCAAGCACGCTATTGCCGTAGGGCCCTTCATTGCCAAAGGCTTCTGCAGCAACGTCTTCTTGGTCCAAAAGAAAGGGGGCGGGCAGAGATTGGTACTCAATCTCAGAGACTTCAACCCTTTTGTAACGTACAGACATTTCAAGATGGAGGGCATCCATCTTATAAGGGACCTCCTTCTGGAACAGGATTGGATGGTGCGCCTGGATCTCAAAGACGCATATCTTACGGTCCCAGTTTGCCCCTCCCACCAGAAATTTCTCCAGTTTCAATGGAAGGGGCAATGGTTCCGGTATCGCACTCTCCCCTTTGGCCTGTCTTCAGCGCCATGGGTATTTACCAAGCTACTCAAGCCAGTAACCACCCGGTTGAGGGAAATGGGAGTAAGGTTGATCATCTACCTAGACGACATGTTGCTCCTGGCGCAGGACGCGCCCACGCTTTCGCTTCATTTACAATGGACAATGTCTCTTTTGCAGGAGTTGGGGTTTGTGATAAATCTCAAGTAGTCAATGATTATCCCAAGTCAGCAGATAGAGTTTATAGGGTTCCAAATCAACTCAATATCTGCGTTACTCCTCCTGCCCTCGTCCAAGATCAGGTCCATCAAACGGGAGATCACGACCACCCTGTCGAAACAGAGAATCTCCTTGAGGGTGCTAGCACGAATCGTGGGCCTGTTGGCCTCCTCCATTCAGGCCATCTTCCCCGGACCGCTTCACTACAGGGCGCTTCAGCGCCTGAAGATTTACTACCTTCAAAAAGGGTTCCATTACGACCATCTGATTCCGCTATCACCGGACGCTCGGGAAGAGCTTCAGTGGTGGTTGGAACATATGGGGGCTTGGAACGGACGAGCTATTTTTGGCGCTGCGCCAGACGTTATAATAGAGTCCGATGCCAGCAGATGGGGCTGGGGCGCTCGATGTGGAAACTTTGCCACCGGCGGACGTTGGTCCGCCGACGAACTGAGGTTGCACTTCAACTGCCTGGAGCTGCTTGCGGGCTCCTTCGCCATCAAATCAATATCTCCTCTCAAGGGGAATTGTTGCATCCTTCTCAGGATGGACAATGTCTCGGCGGTTCGCTACGTCAACCGCCTAGGGGGCACGAGATCCAAGATGTTAGCCAACATTGTGAAGGAGTTCTGGCATTTTTGCCTCGACCACAAGATCAATGTGATAGCGGAGTACCTGCCAGGCAAGTTGAATCAGGTGGCGGATTGGAACTCCAGGTTCCTCCGGGACTTCAGCGATTGGAGGCTTCACCCATCCTTATTTGCAGAGATCATGCATATGCGAGGGCCTTGCCAGATGGATCTTTTTGCCTCCCGACTCAATACCCAACTTCCCCTGTTTTTCAGTTGGAGGCCGGATCCGATGGCGTTGGGAACGGATGCGTACCTGCAGCATTGGGGGCCTCAGAAACATTATGCCTTTCCACCCTTTGCCCTCATCCAGAGGGTGGCAGCTCAAGTTCGTCGACAGATGGCGTCAGTAGTGTTGGTCACTCCTTTGTGGAAAACTCAATCATGGTTTCCGACACTATTGGAGTTATCGGTGGACTTACCGTTCATTCTTCCGAGTTTTCCGTTGCTTCTCCAGGACCCAGTAGGAGCTGCTCATCCGCTGGTCCTGCAGAACCAATTGTCGCTCATGGTGTGGACGCTCTCAGGAGACATGAGCAGATTGAGGGCCTTTCGCCGGCGGCTGCCGAGTTTATGCAACAGGCTTGGGCTCCTTCCACCCGTAAACGGTATTCGGCTTCATGGAAGCGATGGATGGGTTGGTGCCTTCAACGGCAATTGGATCCCGTGGGATCAGATGTTACGGAAATCTTGAATTTTTTGTCTGAGTGCACTGAGTCAGGTTTGTCATATAGGACAGTCAATAATTTTAGATCTGCGCTTTCAGCAGGACATAATCACATTGGAGGAAAGCCTGTAGGGATGCATCCCTTGGTTTCTAAATTGCTCAAGGGCATTAGGGTGGCTAGACCGCCTCGTCCCAGATATTCTGTGTTATGGGACGTTTCCAAAGTCTTGAACCTGTTATCATCTTGGCCGGACAATGACCAATTATCGTTAAAACAATTGTCAGCCAAGCTTACTATGTTACTGTGTTTAGTCTCCTGTCGCAGAGTATCAGATGTGCGTGCCTTAGACCTGGCTGGTAGGATTTTTTCTCCACAGGGTGTTTCTTTCATTATCTCCAAGCGCAACAAGACCATGTCTCGTTCAGTTGAGTATCCTGCTTTTCCGCTTAATCCTAAATTGTGTGTTTTGCAATGTTTAAAAATGTATGAGGAGCGCACTTTGGCGCATCGGACAGATCTGTTGGGACAATTATTGATTGCTATTCAGAAGCCCTTCCGGCCTGTTTCTGCGGCCACTTTGGCCCGCTGGGTTCGGTGGGTGATGTCAGAATCTGGAATTGATGTTTCTGTTTATGGTGCGCATTCGACCAGGGGTGCTATGGCCTCTAAGGCTTATGCATTGGGATCTAGATTAGAAGATATTCTTAGAGCTGCAGATTGGTCTTCAGATTCCACGATTAAGGAGTTTTATTACAAACCTATTTCACATGTGTCTTCGCTGGTGGTTGATGAGCTTTGAACCAGCATAATCAGAAGCCTCCGGTCCTGCCATAGAATACAAAATTTTCCAGCTATCGCGACAAGAATTTTAGATTCTATTAAGGACACGGAGGCGAGGATTATCCCACCCTTGGGACAGGTAAGATGTCAACTGTCAGGTTGCACGATGTTTATCTATGCAAGGTTATTTTTCCCTCCCTATGATATTATACCTTTTGGGTTCCCTATTCTCAAACTTGTTTCTGTTTCAGGAACTGATTCCAAACAGATTTAACCAGGCGATGATCTTTGGTATGGATCTCCTCGTCGTTGGAGGAATGCTGTCGTTTCCAGGATTGTTGAGACGTACTCTCCGTTGAGAGTTGGATCTGCTGTTATTGCTCTCCGTTGAGAGTCAGGACTATTGTTGGTGTTTCGGACACTTTCGGACTGTTTTTTTTTTTTTCTCGCAAAGAAAGAGGAAGCCAAGATGGTGCCTCATTGTTTTATGTGTTAACCTCTCAGGGTATTGGTTGAATAAGGAGGCGTGGTTCAAAGCCTCATGAGAAATGTAGTTTTATGTAATGTTTACTTTTTTCTCATTGGCTGCTGTTGAGTAGTAAAGAAATAGAGAAAGCATAATCCTCGCCTCCTTGTCCTTAATAGAATCTAAAATTCTTGTCGCGATAGCTGGAAAATTTTGTATTATTACGTTATTTAATTCAACCCATAGTTTATTTAAGGTTTAATATGAGTTATTGCCATTTAAATACATTCAAAAAGTGGGATTCAACGTTTATTTAAGGTTTAATATGAGTTATTGCCATTTAAATACATTCAAAAAGTGGGATTTGTTTCCAATCACACAATGTCCGAAATACGCTTAAAAGTGGAATCACAAGCCATTTGTCTCCGAGCCATGGAGTTTCTGTCATCAGCACTTCTCCTCCCTTTTTCCACAAGAGCAGTTCAAACATGAATGGCAAAATATCCTAGTTTGCAAATGTTTTCTATATAATTATGGCTCTGCAATGTTAGCCACATAATGCATCATCTGCTGCATAATTTGACGATTTTAACTAATTGTTTGTAGCTCAAACAGATCAAAAGTTACTAAAAAATGTGACTTGTGTTTCTGCGAAGTGGATGGCCCTTTGCAAAGGTTGACTGATCACCTTTCTCACTGCTGCATTTGTATGTTACACTGGTACTAATAAGGCAAAATCTTTGCAAAGATTGTTAGCATGTGTAAAAATGTGAAAATAAAGAAAATATACTGCATTACGCTGCAGCCTTTTTTTTTGCTGCATAATTTAGTCAACACTGCAGCATCATTTTGTCTTCTATTGCTGCATACTTCCAGTCGCCCCAAAGCAGGTCGCACTTGTTAAAAGTGCTTGTGCATGAAGCAGAGAGACCGTGAAGTTTGTAAACTCAGTATGGCATGCGTGCAAATCCTGCATTGCAGACCCCTGGTAAGTTGCAGCTACTACTGCCAAAACAAGGCCAATGGAGGAACCAATGGGTGAGGCGGACTGGCCTCAGGGGCTTTATCGCTGGTGCCCTGTGCCCCCCAATGACTCCCTCCGCCACAGATTCCCTCACTACCACCCTTTAACAGTGCCCCTCAAGTCTCCATAACCACACTCTGGCTCAGATGCATTTAATTTGATTTACAGCGCCACTGATACCAGTGTAGGGTGTCAGAGCACTTTACATCACAAACATTACACAGAGACAATCAATCATACATGTGTAAATCACGGTATAGGAAATGTTACATATCATAAAAGACTACAAGGTGTAGGAGTCGCATTACAACCATACTAGTAGTCAGTATAGTTTATTAGTGATTGGTCTGGAAAAACACAAACTCTGAATTTAGAACGGAATACCATGGTTGGCGGTTCTCTCTAATAACCAGAATTGATTGCTATCCAAATGAACCCTTTTTGCAACATTAGGATAATCAAAGACTGGGGAAAACCCATAACGCTCTAATTTATACCTTGCAGTTTGCATGCAGCTCTTAGATGACAGTTAATAGCTCACTGTTCTATGTTAGGATTTTGACTTATAAACTGCAAGTAACAAAAGGATCTCACTGACAAAAGCAGTAGCCCACTGACCTATTTACTTTATGTGCACTTTGTGATCTGCATGGTACATGTTCTTTGCAGCAGGCACATTAAACTCTCAGCACTACAGTTCCACAAGTCAAAACTTCCACTTGACAATACTCCATCTCCCTCTAGGAAGAACATTAATCACCGGAGTTATCATGACATTTTTATTGTTGCCGAAAATTGCTGGAGGCCAGGAAGGAGGCAGGAAGTGCTTCTAGAAACATAATATACTTGCAAAAATGATGTCCCCACCCTAAGTCAGCGCCCGGTGCGATCGCACTGGTCGCACCACTCTAGAGCCGCCCTGCTCAAGGGTCCTGTGACCTCAGTGACAGAGTCACTGTCGCTCTAGGGTGTGCTGCTTCATAGGTCTGCCCGCAAGACTGGAGCTGAAATTCAGCATGAATTGTGGTTGACAAGCTTTCAAGGTTAACCCACCCTTGCCACCGCTAGGGTCCACCTGCTGGTTCCAATGACACCAGGGCTTCTAAGGTCTTGCTGGGCCTTGTAAGGTCTAGCATGGGAATGTGCTCCCTCAGCAGAGTGGTCTGGGGGACTGGTCATGAAGGCTGAACCTGGCTCCCAAGTTCCAAATTTGGCAGCTCTGGCCAAAGTGCAACATCCTCTCCCCATTGAACACCATACTGCCCCACTGAGAGAAACTCGCACTGCCTTCAACTACAACCCAATTGTGCCCCGCTATAATCACCTGGATGCCACTCAGTTCAAATTCAGTATTACACAAGAGTAATATGCTGCCTGGAAAAAAAAAGCAATAGCATCCTGGAAAAAGCAAACACTCATAGGGAATGCAAGATTAAGTAAAGCATGTGAAATGTAAGCAGAAACAACATGGTTACCTTAATGGTTTTACATTAATTATTCAGAAATTGATGAGTGATTTTGCCTTAAAAAGTTAAGGACATGTCTACAGGGCCCGGAAGGGACCTGTTTCAATGTCCATTGCTTATATCCTTACAATACATAAGCGGTATGGTTTAAAAAGACCACATCCCTGAACACAGAGCTGCGGTACACAATTTGTTTTCCAATCCATCCATCAAGCATATATTGCACAGTACCTCCAGCAATGGTGCACTTCTCCACCCAGGGAAAACAATGTTCAAAGAAAGACCAGAAAACAAAAGTAGTGCTTCACTGGCAAACTCTGTAAAGTGGCGCTAATGTGTTTGGGTGTGAATAAAATCAATCTGGCCACTTTGCGACCACTCTATCTTGCTTTATTTTGTTATTTTTCACATTTTGACCTTTTTATTTCTCTCCGTCCCCAGGCTGCTCTTTGGAATAGAAGCATGGCCAAAAAAGACGACATTTCCAGCAAAAGTGTTTTACTTTTGTAGATCCATTTCACGGTGGAACAAATAAACGAAAGGAGAGGAAAGAGGGTGTAATAACCGTTTCTTGAAGTCACGGTTTTCAGTAAGTGAGGAGGAACAAGATAGAAACAGAGGGAGGAAGAGTAAGAATGAGGGGGGTGGGCAGCTGACAACGGCAGAGCAGGAGAAATGGGCACTGCACTTGTCTTCTCTGGGCAAGAAGGAAGAGACATGCCTTTTCCTTCTCTGTCCGAATTGCCAGGAACGCAGAGCCTTATCTATAGGCCTTGGCTATTTCTGCCGCCCTGGGACGCAAGTTTAAAATAAAAAAGTAGGGGAACGGAATCCATTAAATTAAAGAAGTAGGGGCACGCCGTGCCCTGCCGATCCCGCCCACTTCTACCACTGCAACAGTCAACTGTAAGCTGTGAAGTAAAACAGAATTATCACCCGTCTTCATAAATGCCATAGACCCGATTCGGACGGGAGTCTCCTGATTTTTGAAGCCAACAACGGTTTTACTTCGGCAGTCTCTTGCCTGAAATCGCCTCCCTTTGAATATAAGTACATGGGGGAAATACATACATTTCTTCCGATCATTTTTAAAAAAAATCTCCCATTTTCCTCTTCTAAAATGTTGGCATATGTTTCTTCGAGATGAGCATTCACAGCTGACAAGTTTTCAGTTTGCTAAAGTGTTACTTTTGATTTTCATGTGTGTACTTGTGTGATATTTCGTAAATGGAACTCTATAGTTATATTTTTATAAAGTGATTCATTTCAGAAATGTCTTTCTTTTCTGAAATGTAATAGTCGAGATTGAGCTTTACACCTTCTACATTATACCTGAACTTATTATGCAAGGAGTGAAATTGACAGTGCTCAGATGTGTAGCATCTTCCCCATCCCTGGAGCATGCAGCTGAATTAAAAATGTCCTAGTTAACATGAAGAAAAGTTTAAATTCTATTAAGGATGCGGAGACGAGGATTATGCATTACTTTCTTCACTTTTTTTTAACAGCACGTTCAAAGGTAAAAGTAAAAACACTGCAACATTACTACAACTCCCATGAACCACAGGGAGTAACCATGGCCACCAATATCCCAATCAAGTTACAGTCTGTGAGTCTATATAATACAGATCATGCCGTAGTCCTTCCTTTTCTTCAGTGAAGGAAGTTAAGCACGCTGGACATCATTCCGTCTTTGAATCCGAACCTAAGAGAATATGGGAAAAACGTTAATACTTTCCCACATAAACATATTGTCCACCATTAATGGCATAACAGGTCATAAATTCAACAAACTATTATGAGGAAAATAAACAATATAACAACCATTACAAGTCTTTTACATTAGGAGCTCCATTACCACCTTCAGATAACATCTTACACTACATGTCTGCCTGTCAGGTTCAAAAAACAATGTTTTGAGAACAACAATACATAACAATATACTGTTATTGAGTAGAACCCAAAGTACTTCCCTGTTAGTCACGGAATCCAGTTCTCTAACTTCCAGAATTAATGTAGAGATAACCTTATAATTCCCCTAGAGAGGGCAGCATGGAGATAGCATGCCAAGGGGGGGATAATCCTCGCCTCCGCATTCTTAATAGAATTGAAACTTTCCTTAATGTTAACTAGGGAATTTTTCATTCTATGTCAGGACCGGAGGCGAGGATTATGCATTTTTAAAGCTTAATTACCACCAGTGCGGCTGCGTCGTAGATTGGATTGAAATACAACCTTTTGAAAGTGGAATCAGAGGCCCAATCTGCCGCATTCATGACATCTTCAAGTCTACCACCTACCTCGACAGCTTTGGAAGCCATAGCCCCCCCTAGTCGAATGAGCCCCAAACTCACTGGTATCCATGCCGGCCTCTGCCATGACCCATCTCACCCACCTGACAGTGGTCGGAGAGGACACAGCCTTGAAAGGTTTTTTAATGGCAATCAACAGCTGCCGTTCACCTGGAGGTCGAACCTCTATTGTCATGTCTTCGTAGGCCTTCAGGCACCTGACCACACATAACTCAGGGGCCTCTGGGAAAGCTGGATAGGAGACCGACATGGTACTCTTCTTCGTTCTCCTTGAAATGTTGAATGTAACCCCCACTGGGGTAAAAACTCTAGCAGACAGGTCTAAAGCCCGCACATCCGAAGCTCTCTTGCAAAAGATGAGACATAGCAACATTGCCAATTTCGCTGATATTTCCTTCCTAGAAAGGTATTGGCTGTGCTGCCAGGATGACAACTAGCGTAGGACCAGGTTGACGTACCAAAGACCTGTGTAGCAGGGTTCGGGGGGACGGGAAATCCTGATACCTTTGAGGAGTTTGCTTATCCAGGGGTGTTCCCCTACCGGAACATTATTCACCGGTGTATGGCCCGCTGAAATAGCCGACCTGAAGGAGTTGATGGTACAATATACCAGTCCCTCCTGGAAAAGTTCTGCCAAGAAGTTTACTATGTCGGTAACACTGGTGCCCACAGGATCCAAGTGTTTCTCCACACACCAACGAACCCATCTCCTCCAAGCCGATCTATACCTCTTGGTGGTCCCTGTAGCCCACGCCTGCTGGATAAGGATTTCAGCTCCCTGCGAAAGTCTGATGTCTTGCCAGTGTCGCCTGAAATCCTCCATGCTATGAGGTGAAGATGGCCCTAGAGAACCAGAGGGTGTGGATGGCCCAGGGGATCCGTCAGGATCTCGGTGAACGATGGTAGACAAACCGGGGCGGCCCAGGCTAGCTCCAGAAGAGAAGGGAACCATGCTTGTGTTTGCCATATCGGAGTGATCAGTATCAGCGAGGCCCCCTGGCACCTGACTTGCGCTGCCACTCGCTGGATAAAGAGAAAGAGAGGGAAGGCGTAGGCTTGTTCCGTCGACCATTCCTGGAGGAAGACGCCCTCCGCCCCTGGATCCGGTCTCCAGCTGACGTAGCAGGGAAGCTGCATGTTCCATCTGTAGGAGAACAGGTCAACCTGGCACGGTCCCCATTGTGCCATCAGTGCCTGAAATATCCTCGGGTCGAGTCTCCATTCGCTGGCATCCCTGAAGTACCTGAAGTTCCAGTCCGCTACTGAATTCAGCGCCCCCAGAACATATTCCGCTGTTACTGAAATCTGCCGTTGGAGGCAGTAGTGCCAGAAGTCCTCGGCTAGTTCCGCCAGGGCCCGTGAGCGGGTACCACCCATCTGGTTGATATATTGGAACGCTGTTGGGTTGTCCATCCTCAGGAGCACACAGCACGATACTCTGTCCCGCATAAGGGATCGAATAGCAAACGACCCCGCCAGAAGTTCGAGACAATTGATGTGAAGGGTTAGTTCCTCGTCCGTCCATCTGCCTCCCATGGAAGTCGATCCCCATCTGGCTCCCCAACCCAGACGACTGACGTCCAATTCTGTCACCAGGTCCGGACGTGAACCGAAAATCGCCCAACAGTTCCATGCTTCCATGTGGTCAAACCACCACTGGATCTCCGTCCTGGCCTTTGATGTCAGTGTCACCAGCTTGGAATACGCGAGTACCCTCCGAAGGTGAGCCACTTTCAGTCTCTACAGGGCTCTGTAGTGGAGTGGTCCCAGGAAGATGGCCTGTATCGAGGACGATAACAAGCCAACAGTCCTTGCTAATTGACGCAAAGAGATTCTGTCCCTTCTGAGAACCCTCCTCAGTTCTTTCTTGAGCTTCTTTATCTTCTGATCCGGCAGGCTCAGAGTCGCGGCTCTGGAGTCTATGCAGAACCCCAAAAATATCATGTTCTGCTGCGGGGTCAGGTCTGACTTCTGTTGGTTGATGATAAACCCTAAATTCTGGAGTAGAGATATGGTGGTGTTTAGGTGAGCCACCAGGAGATCTTGTGATTAGTTCATCAGCAGGATGTCGTCCAGGTAGATGATTAACCTAATGCCCAGTGTTTGGAGATGTTCCACCACCAGTTTGAGAAGCTTTGTAAAGTACCAAGGTGCTGATGACAGGCCGAATGGGTGAGTCCAAAATTCGAAGATTTGCCTCCTCCATTCGAATTGGAGAAACCTGCAATGAGGGGGAAAGATGGGGACCGTCAGGTAGGCATCCTTGAGATCTAAGTATATAAAAGAACCGCACCCAGCACTCTCTTAAAAGGTTGCCTGATCCACAAAAGTAGCCGATACTTGTACATACAATCACTTGCTTAATGTTGATCATATATTCTTGTAATCTTTTTACAACACAGTTGGTATATAAAAGTCCAGGCAATAAGTCATCAGGGTCAAACATATCAGTAGGGGCAGAGTCCCCCTGGTATGAATCTGAATTGGCTGAGTGCAGGCGCCAGAATCTGCCCGAGTCCTGGGCCTCATCGGATGATACGTCTTCGTCCTCCATGTCACCCTACCCCAAGTCGGGGAACCCCTCATCGGGGTCAAAGTCCGTCGCGACGTTGTCACCCATTGCCCCGGGCAGTTCTTCCTCCCGGTGGGGTGCTTCTTTCAGCGTGCGCACACTCTTATGGAAGACCTCGGTCAAACGGCCGAAGCCTTCCAGGTGCCCCGCATCACGCTTGCCGGCCTTACGTGTGGGAACCGAAGTTACCCCACTAGGCCCAGCCCCCCCGTCCCCCAGGATCCCTGTGCCCTTGAAGACCTGGGCCAACAGTTTGGCGATGCTCTCTTGCAGAGGGGCAAGCACCTGTGAAATGGGCTGGGTGAGGAGCTTGTCCACCTCTGCAGGAAGGCGCCGCTGGGGGTGGGGCATTCCTCCTCTGAGGCAAGTGAGGGCGAGTAGTCGAGGTCCCGTTGGGACTGCATGGAAAAAAGGGTGAGAGCACGTACCACGCCCTGTGAGATCTACTAAGGGCAGCCCCCTCACAGGTGCTCTGTATATGTAGAAATAAACGAGTTTCAGAAATCAAATGGGCTAAGGCCTTCAAGTCCTACCGCACAGGCGGGGTCAGGCAAGGGTTGGAAGGGGAATAGGCACTGAGCGGAGGAGCTGCTCAAATTCCCCTCAGCGCGACGCAACCGCAAGAATGCTGGAAAGCTGCCCTGCGGCGCGAAAAAATGCGCTTGGGAGCTCGAAAGGGCGCCACCTAGCGCACCGGCGCGGTACACTGAGAGGCGCTTGGGCAGAATGCCTACCGCGCGGAGAAAAGACTGTCAGTCCGGTGCGAGAGAGAGCGCTCGCACAAACACAGTCCCACAAGAATAATAACCGCAAACACTAACACGCCAGATAAAGCCACAATAATCCTGTAACCCAATCTAGTCAGGAAAAGGAATGAAAGGCGACTTAACTGACGAAGAGCAGTGAAGAAAGAGGAAGGACTACGGCATGATCTGTATTATATAGACTTGATGGAGCAAGGACTCGCAAATGAGACTTGCTCGGAAGCAATCCTTTAGTTTTAAACTCATTAACGAATTACTAACAACATGTTTGTAATTAATAACTCGCATTTAGAAAAAGAAACGCGGGACAGTGAAGCTTGCCTATGTGTTTACTAACTGCAATAACATGAACGAAGGACTAAAACGCACTTTAACAAGGGATCTTTACTGCGCATGCGTCTACTACATCTACGTAGTATGACGTACTAATGCTTGGAGGGAAAATCTTGCGCCTGCGCAATAGACGATAAAAATGGCCGCTTGAAAGCTCACATGCATTCGACCTGCTTAGTTAAAATAGAATATAAGTTTTATACTAACGCAAATGCAGAAAGGGTCATAATAAATGAAGTGGGTTAGAGTAGAGGTTGGTGGTGTACAGTGAAACCATTTATTTTTGAAAATAACATTTCTTCTTTTGACTTTATTATTAGTGCGCATTTGGGCCCTCTACACTTGTCTGAATCGAGCTGCCTGACTTGACCCTACGCATGCGTACTAGAGAGAGAATACGAAAAGATGAGTAAGGACTTGTCACATGTCCAAGGCCAGCGAAGATGTGCCCTGGGAACATGAGGGTGAAGAGTTCATATGAAGGAGCTTTATTCATAACGTTGCAACATTTTGTATTAATAAAGTTTGGAGACGTATGGGAAAGGAAATGATTTAATAAAGTTTGAGGGGAGGGATTTGAATACAATGGTTTAAAGAAATAAGTGAAATGTAAGCATGGTGTGACGATCAACTCCCCCTCGCCTGTCCAATCAGAGTTAGTATTTTGTAAAATTGAAACATTAATGGGTGGTACATGGCTATGGAAAGGTATAATTGAGGTAGTTTAGTTAGTTAGTTTAGCTTTTGGGAGCCGATGATGAACTGAGCTGACACGGAGCTTAACGGGAGCACAGAAGCAGAGCTTGGGATGCTGTTGGCGTTGGGGTGGTGCTGATGCTGTGAGACACTGATGAAGAAATCAAATGCAGAACCATCTATTTTAACTTAATTGGGTTAGAAAGAAGATCGCAGAAGAACCACGAGGAGGAAGAGAGTGTCAGAGAGGGGTGCAACGGAGTCGTCGGTATTTAGAGAGTTGAAGTATCCTGTCCTGATTTCCTGTCCTGAAGTCTTTGTCTCCTGATCTATCCCGGGTGACCCTTACCAGCCCTTTGGCCAGGGGTTGGTCTTCACACCATACTTGGTAAATATAAATATATCGTATTGATAGATGTTCTTCTCTCTCTGTCCTCTTCTTTCTGAGCATAGTTATTGTGTGGATCTGAATTGCTAAATGTCTATTGAAACTTGATTGAATTGACACTCTTGCGAATGAGGGTGTTTGTACTGAAAACTTTGAGATGGTTCTACGCTAATTAATTTAGATAAAGATTTTAAAACTTCCCGAGTCTGTGATTATTTCATTTAATCAAGAAATGTTTAATAAGTTATGTTAATTATCACCATCAACTAGTTCCAACTAATGGTCCATTGACCAGAGGAAAGAACTAATTGATCAGTGAAAGGTTTAGTTAGGGAAAGAAATAACTAGATCTTGAAGTATGAAAAGCATAAACTAAAGTTCCAGCGGTCTACTTGCTGTTTAGTGGAAATAGTTATATGGGCCCAAGTGAGTATATGGTAGTGGAGTATCTGCTGTTAGTACACCGCTGGATCAGTTTTCTGGTAGCAGAGTTATGGTTATTATTGACTAGTTTGGTGATAAGTATAGATTATTGATTATTGATTTATGTTTAACAAAAAGAGTTAGCGTCTTTGTTTTATGTCGTCTGGAAAATTCCCGGGGAATGAATAGCGGGTGGCGATAGAAACCACACTGCAGTGAGGTTACTCGTCTGTTGGAATAACACTGAGAAGCTAGGTAGGGCTGGCAGTGTTAAAGTAGGGACTATTTTCTGTGTAAAAGTAAGAGTGATTGATAGCAAAGAGTTCGCTAGTGAAACTTTAGGCGTTATATCACCTAGAAAGGGTAACCCTGAAGGTTCTTCTAAGCTAGATTGGCAGCAAAAGGAGTTGGCTGGTGAAACTTTGGTCTCAAATTTCCCAAACGGGTGACACCGGAGGAGTAGCAGGTTCTCTGGAGCTTAAATGAAGAGTAAGCGGAAGGTTTTACTCTCAGTGAAAAGAAATAAAACTATCCTTTGATTTAGCGGAACAGACAGAGTAGCAAATGTTTTTATGTTGTTAATTACAAAGAATTTTAAAGAAGATATTGAGAAATAAAGTTTTCGTATTACCTTGTGAAGGGAGGGTCAGTTGACGGAGTGGTACTGACGTCACATTGAGCCGCGCTGGGATTGGTAGAAACAGCGGGCGTGTGACAGGAACAGCCTTGTAAAGGAGGGGTCAGTAGTAAGGAGCAGAACTGACGTCCGGAAAAGGTCGCGCTGGCATTGGTCAGATCTCGGGCGTGAGCCTGATTTGATTGGATAGCTAGTTAGAAGCCGCGCTAGGTTTGGTGGAGAGAAGGATTGTATGCGGGATTTTGATTTGACTGTTAGTGCAAGATGTACAGGTAGAAGATTTCAAGGGTTTGCAGAATACAATTTTCTACATCGTTCTTCAAGAATGTATGGAGAGAAAAGAAAGATGTCATTTTTAAAGAAAATTAAGAATTTCTTTGTAAAGGATAAGCCTGTGTTGACTAGAGAGGGAATTCCTATTCCGCCACCGAAAACACCAGCATCTTTTATGATGATGGAAAGAGGATATCATACTTGCGTGTGGTTGGAAAACTGGATAGAATATACGAAGGATGATGGTGTGCTAGCTTTTCCTAAGGATGGTACGTTTAAGGGGAGGATTCTTCAGAATTTGAGATTGAAAATGAATGATTTGGAACCTAGACCTAGGTTAACTCAATATGAGGCTTTGGAAGAATGGGAGACTGAGTCATATGAACGAGAGAAATGCAGAGATGGAAGCTATAGAGGATTCTTTCCCAGACACTTGCATGAGTCACGCGAAGGGCAGATAAAACAATGGAGGAGAGCTATGGTATCAGAAGGGTTATATCCACTGTTAATGGCTGAGGAACAGTCTGGAGGGAAGTGTAAGGAGAAAACGAAACACATGAACTCAGCAGGATATGGTGAATCAGATGACGAGTTGTTAGAGGATATTTTAATTAAAAATCCAGCACCGTATCAAGAAGCAGCTAGTAAGGTTACCCCAAGTGCACCGGTAATGGGAATGCCATTAACCCCACAGATTTTACATGAGACGTCATACAATAGAGTATTGCAGGATAATGAAAGAGAAGCCTTGAATAAAACTAGAGAAGAACTAGTTCATAAGATAAGTCAGTTAAATTTGAATACTGAAGCTTTGACAGTACCAATGACCATTGGTCCGGTAATCCCATTGTATGGAGATAATAAGATTTGCCAGAAACCACAATCTGTGACAATTCCACTAAATAGTCCTAGAAAAGAAATAATAATTACAGATGATCAGGTTAGCGAAAGTGAGTCAATTATTTCACTAATGGATCTCCCTAATGTGGAACCTTTGACGGAGACTCCAAAGAGAGTTACGCCCATGAATTTGAGAGAAAGAAGACCTTTGGTTCATGCTGGAACTGGAGGCGCAACAGTAGTCACCTCTGAAGAAATAGAAAGATGGGCACAGGAAAGAGATAATCAGAACCCAACACCAAGGATTTTAGACATTAGCAGATTGAAAGTGGAATTGGAAGAGATGATGACAGGATGTGTGGGTACAGAGAGATTGAACGCTTATAATGATGAGGAATTATTATTTTTATGTAAGAGTATAACAAGGAGAGCAAGAGTATTTCATGAGAGATTGACTGAAGTTGCTTCAGAGATTGGAATAGACATAGGGAAGTCAAAGTTGCTGCAGAAATCATATCGAGTGGACTTTACTGATAAGGATTTAGAAAGCGTAAATGCTTCTGGAAAGAGACTACAGATAAAAGAATTAATGAACATTTTGAGAAAATGGGGAGACATTGATAAATGGAGAATTAGATGGATAAGAAAGAAAGGGGAAGTACAAGCGAGAGAAGCAGCAGCTGCATTTCCAGTAAGAGAATCAAGCAAAGCGGAAAAATTGTGTCCAATGAGAGAGGTTCCTGGAGGTGGATATGTTCATGTTCCTTGGAGTAGACAAGATATTTTATCATTTACAAATGATTTTCCAAAGCTGAGAGAAAAACCAGTTGAGTGGTACAAACAGGTAGAGAGATTTGTGAAGGTTTCAAAGGTTTTATTGAAAGACTTGGATGGTCTATTTGATATAGTGGTACCTGCTGATTTATGGACAGAATGTAAAATTACAATTGACTGGCCTAATGAGGAGTATGCTAGAGATGCAAAGACAGGAGCACCCTCGGAGGAGGTGAAGAAAAAGTATCACCAAGTGATTACGTATTTGAAAGGGAAAATTCCTCCTAAAGAAACAGATTGGGTTAATATAGATAGAACAACGCAAGAACCAAATGAATCTGTACATGCATATTATGAGAGGTTGTTACAGGTGTTTAAGCAGTATAGTGGTTTTGAGAATATCGGTGACAAGGATATGGGACATTTTGTGTATCGGTTTGTATATGGTTTGAAACCAGAAATCAGTCAGATGATACAGCAGCACATGTTATGTTGACAAAGCAAGACAGTGGATGAGATTTTAAAGTATGTGAAATATTGCGGAGATGACATTGAAGCCAGGCGTAGGAAGCTAAAAGAGAAAATGATGTGGGCACAAGTTAAATTGGCAGAACAGCAAGAAGAGAAAACAAATGACCAAAATAATAATCAAGTGAAAGAACAAAGTCAGAATAATCAAGGGGCGAATGGTAATAAATATAAGGGACGAATGGACAGAGAAGAAGCGAAAAGAAGTTTCCTTGTCATGCGTGCGGAAAGCTTGGACACTGGAAGAACGAGTGTAAGAGTACTCAGAATAATAAGAGTAATAATGGGCCAAATCAAAATTTAATCCCACAGATGCAGAATGAAGTACTTATGAATCAGCAGCAGCAGGTAGTTACACCACAATATCAGGTGCCACCAGCTCCTATGCCAAATTTTGTGGATCATCAAAGTTTCAGTGCGAACACCGGATTTCAAGGAGAAAGTGGTAAGAATAATAGAACAATTACACAATATTTTTTACAGAATGATGAAGAACATTCGGATGTCACACAATGACGGTGCCTGAGGGGGGAGGAAGAGGAGTGCGTGCTTGGCGCATCCTTGCCGGTAGATCAGTCAGGTCCATTTGTGGGTGGGAGAGTAGAAGGTAAAGACATTACTTTCCTATTGGATACTGGTGCTACCAGGTCTACTGTGAGAACAGCAGACATCCCAAACCTACCCCTCTCGGGAGAATCAATCCAAGTTGTAGGCGTGTCTAACCAACAGATTAGAACCCCAATCACAAAACCAATGGAGGTGCACATTGGAAACTTCAAAGAAATGCATCGGTTTGTAGTTTGCGATTCCAGTCCAGTAAATCTGTTGGGAAGAGATCTTTTGTGCAAGATGAATTGTACGATCTATTGTACACCGGATGGTGTCACTTTCCAAACCCCTGATGAAGACGTGGTATACAAGATGATGCTGGCCAAACAGGGAACAGAAGTAGATGAAATGTTTTCACTAATAACTGAGAATGAATTACCAGAAGAGTTGAGAACCACAGTTAATCCAGAAGTGTGGGATTTTACAGGAAAAGACATTGGGCTAATGACATATATAGACCCAGTTAAAGTGACAGTGAAAGAAGGTGCAGTGTATCCAAATACCCGACAGTACAAAATGAGTCCAGAAGTAAAAGCAGGAATTATTCCAGAAATTGAACGAATGGTTAAACAAGGTATTTTAAAAGAAGTGATGGGTAGTCCCTGTAATTCGCCAATAATGGGACTGAAAAAGCCTTAGCGGAAAGTACAGAACAGTGCAGGATTTACAGAAAATAAATAAAATTGTAGTGCCATGTTGCCCAATAGTGCCAAATCCAGCAGTGATCCTTTATCAGATACCCTGGAATGCAGGTTGGTTTACAGTAATTGATTTATGCCAAGCGTTCTTTTCTATTCCTTTGCACCCAGACAGCCAGTATCTTTTTACGTTTAAGTTTGAGGATCATATTTACGCATGGTGTCGAGTTCCTCAAGGGTACACAGAGAGTCCTTCAATTTTTAATCAAATTTTGAAAAAGTGGCTAGAATCATTGATTATGCCTGGAAAATCTGTTTTGGTCCAGTACATTGAAGACCTACTGGTGGCATAAAAAACACGAGAAGATTGTGTCACAGACACAATTGCATTGCTGAATCATTTGGCTGAAGGAGGACACAAGGTGTCTCCAGAAAAAATACAATTCTGTCAACGAGAAATTAGATATTTAGGGCATAAAATAGAAAGAGGAGTTAGAAAAGTGACACCGGAAAGAATAAAAATAATCAAAGAAATGCAATTGCCACAGACTCAAAGAGAAATGAGAATGTTTCTAGGAGTGGTTGGATACTGTAGGCAATGGATTAATGGTTTTTCTATGTTAGCAAAACCATTAATACAGATGATCCGGAAAAGAGCAAAAGATCCGATTGATTGGAATGATGACTGCATAGAGGCATTTGTGAAATTAAGAAACTGTTTGTGTGAAGCTCCTGCCTTGGGCATGCCTGATTATTCAAAAGACTTTGCATTATTTTGCTGTGAGAGAGAAAATTGTGCACTTTCAGTTTTAACACAGAGACATGGATTGAGTCGACGTCCAGTGGCATATTTTTCAGCTACATTGGACCCAGTGGCTTCAGCGTTGCCTGGTTGCTTAAAAGCAGTAGCTGCTACCTGTATGAGTCTGGAGCAAAGTGAGTCGATAGTGATGGGACATCCGGTAAAAGTTTTTGTTCCACATTCAGTTGAGATTCTTTTGACAAGAACAAGAACACAGCATCTCACCCCTAGTCGATTGACTAAGTATGAAAGAGTGATTTTGGGAGCTGAGAACGTGACTGTGATAAGGTGTACGATCATGAACCCAGCTACCCTACTGCCAGACCCCTGCGATGAAGAAGTGAGAGATGAGAGTGATCATGATTGTTTGGACGTGACTGAGTTATGCACGAAGCCCCGGCCGGACATAAAAGAGACACCTTTGAAAGAGGCTGACCATGAGTTATTTGTAGACGGTTCCTGCCTCAGAACACAAGAAGGAGGACTAAGTGCTGCATATGCGGTTTGTAAAATATCTGGGGTAATTGAAGCATCCTGTTTACTTGGGGTCAAGTCTGCACAAGTAGCTGAATTGGTTGCCTTAACAATGGCATGCAAAAGGGGAAAAATTGGAGAGTAACCATATTTACGGACAGTCAATATGGGTTCGGGGTTGTGCACTGACTTCGGCCAGCTCTGGATGCAGAGGGGATTTCTGACTTCTTCAGGATCTCCTATCAGAAACAGCAAAAATGTGAAGGATTTGTTGGAAGCATTACAATTGCCAAAAGAGATAGCAGTTGTAAAATGTGCTGCACATCAGTCAGGAAATGACTATGTGACTGCTGGCAATAATTATGCTGACCAAGTGGCCAAATACTGTGCCAAAAATACAGTGGCCATAAACCGAAAAATTGAAACGGGTGAAACCAGATGCCAACTTATGTTTTTCTCAGTACCAGAAACATGGGATGAGATTAGACAATTGCAGGAAGAAGTTGAGGAAAAGGAAAAGGAAATTTGGATAAAGGCAGCTTGTACAAAGAGACCACATGATGAGGTATGGGTGTACTTAGATGGAAGACCAGTCATGCCAGATTGTTTGCTTTCAAAAATGGCAAGAGTGTATCATGGAGCAACACACATAGGGAGAGATTCAATGATCAGGCTATTCAGACAGAGTTGGTACAATCCGAAAATCAGGGTAGTCGCAGAAAGCCTTTGCCAAAGATGCTTAACCTGTCAGCAGCAAAATCCAGGTAGAAAGACAGTGGTAAGCTGGGGAAAGATTGGGAAGGCAGAAGGACCCTTCACTAGATTACAGTTAGATTTTATTGAATTGCCCCATGCAATGGACTGAAATATATACTTGTCATAGTATGCCTTTTCTCAAGATGGGTGGAAGCCTATCCCACTCGAAGAAATGACAGTCTTACAGTTGCAAAATTGTTGTTGAGGGAGTTAGTTCCGCGATTTGGTTTTCCGGTCACTTTGGAATCAGATTGAGGCCCTCATTTTAATAATGAAATAATTCGATTAATCTGTGCTGCATTTAACATTGAACAAAAACTGCACTGTGCTTATCGTCCAGAGGCTTCTGGAATTGTTGAGCAAATGAATGGCACAATCAAGTCAAGATTGGGAAAGGTGTGTGCATCCACAAAGCTCAAATGGCCAGATGCATTGCCTCTTGTATTGATGGGTCTCAGAAGTATTCCAGACAGAAAAACAGGAATGAGCCCACATGAGATTCTCATGGGAAGAGCCATGAGACAAGCATTTATTCCTGGAAATAAAGTAATGAGTATAACTGATGATCTGGTATTGGACTATTGCAAAGGATTGGCTGAAATGATGCGTTCTGTCTCTCACCAGGTTGGAGAAGACGGAGTCGAAAGACAGCCAGACCAAGCGCATGATTTGAATCCTGGAGATTGGGTGCTAGTGAAGAAACACGCAAGAAAGTCGTGCCTAGCAACAAGGTGGGACAAACCGCGGCAAGTCATACTAGTCTCTACCACAGCAGTGAAGTGTGCAGGTTTGCCCAATTGTATTCATGCCAGCCATACCAGAAGAGTTCCGAGCCCATCAGAACAACAAGAGCAACCACTGACTGAACAGGCTGAAGTGTCAGGAATTGTAAGCCGTGAGATTGAAGAATCTAGAGTAATAGATTCTGAAAGACAACCATATGACGAACAGCAAAGTACAAGTCAGGAAGAGTGGATACCAGTGATTGAAGTAATTGATGATGTCATTGAAACAAGAAGAAGAACAGAACTGAAAAGACAGGGAAGTAGTCAGGAAGAGACGGGGAAAGAAGAACCACACTCAGGGGGAAAAAAAAAGACTTTCACGAACCTGAGGAGGGAAAAATAGAAGACCACGGTCAGGCGGAAGAAGAAAAGTTTGAATTAAGACCTGAACAGGATCAGATAGAGTTAGAAGAACAGGTTCAGGCAGAAGAAGAAAGGTTTGAAGTAAGACCTGAACAGGGTCAGATAGAATTAGAAGAACAAGCTCAGGAAGAAGAAGAGCAAAATACGGTAGGACCTGAGCAGGTGGAAGTAAAAGAAGGTACAAGCACAGAAAACAGAGAAACAGAACAGATTGTGCCTAGAATAAATGAAATAAAAAGAACTTTACAAGGAGATAAGGAAGGTGAAAACGCAGTGCAAATCAAAAGAATCAGAAAGGGAGACAATTGGCCAACTGGAGTAAAGAAACTAAAATATCACTTGAGAAAATCTGAAAAGAAACCAGAACAAGTAAACGAAGTCACAAGTCAAACACAATCGAAAACAAACTTTGGCAAAGATAACTCGAAGAAGTCCAAGATTGAGAAACTTAAACAGGAGATACAAGGCTCCTGAATGGACTTACGTCATACTCGAGGAATTTGAATCCCTAGATCTGACTGATGAAACAGAAGAAATTCATATTGTTCAGGTTGATGAAAGCAAATTTGAGGCCTCCTTAAAAACGAAAAGGCAAGTCAAACTGACAAAAAAAAGATAAGAGAAAATAAATTTTCGCAGGAGTAAAAATGGCAGAAATTGAAGTTACCGGAAAACCAAAATGTGGATTAAAAAGAAAGTGTTTTAGATTTTGTTTTTGTAGTATTTTGTTAGCAGCATTAGGATGGTTATTCCTAACAGTAGGAGTAACTTTGTTAATGAAAACAAGTGACAAGAATAATACAGATACTAATGTTAAGGTGGATAGAATAAAAGAAACTGAAATAGAAATAGGGGTAGAAGATGAAGCAAACTATCATAATGAATCAGACTATAATACGTCCTCTAATGTGTTTATTAAATTGTTATTTCAATATGTTAGCACTATGGAGATTAATAATTGCTACGTGTGTATGAAGTTACCCTCATCAGTATCAGAAGGGATGACGTATCACCATATACCTTTAACGTATGGTGTGTCATGTAGTATTTTGTCAAGTTTATTTTATGCTACAGGGAGACTTAAATATTTTTATTCAGACATAGATGTAGTATTTTCTGAATTACCTATTAGAAAGAATATGAATCCAGTAGCTAGTAGTAAAAATGCACAGTTTATGGGTGAATGTTTCATAACAATGAGTTCAATAGATTTAGTACAGGCACAAAAAGATAATCTAACATGTACATTAAGAAAAGAAGAAAAAGATTTTTGGGATTTAGTAGAAGAAAGGAGACAGGATTTAATAAAGAAGGCAACTGAACAGAAAACCCATGTACCTCCATGGGTTGGGAAAGAGGGAATCTATGCAAGTGCCAAGGCTCATGCTGCGATGTCCCTGGATTTTGTGAAAAGGGAAAAATTCTGCCTCCATAGATTAAAGACAGATTATAACAATAATTACATTGGTTCCAGTGAATGTGAACACAACTTCCTGATTTTAGGTGGGTGGGGATTAAAAGGGGGAACTGATCCTGTATTTCCAGGAGTGTATTATGTTTGTGGAAGCAATGCCTATTATTGGTTACCTGCAAGATGGTACGGAGCTGTTATTTTGGAATAGTTTTTCCAAAGATCTATCATGTAGATAAAATCAGTGGAACCAATGGGAGATATAATGGATTAACACGTAGAAGAAGAGCTAGTTTTTCTGAAATTGTAGGAGACATTTTTAGTGCATTGATACCCTCAGTTGAAGTCATTCTGAATTCACAGAAAATTTGTAAGTTATCAACCATAGTTGATCGTCTTTCTACAGACACTGCAGGAGGATTCTTAATGATTAACGCGGAAATGGTTGCAATCAGGTCTATGGTTTTACAGAACCGTCTTGCTCTTGATATATTGTTAGCAAAAGAAGGTGGAGTCTGTGGCATGTTGAAAATTCAACATTGCTGCACTTATATTCCGTACAAGAGCAGAGAAATTAAAGGATATATTGAAAACATTACAAGAATGCATAAAGACTTGACCCAACTGGAGGTTGACATTGTGTGGGGAAGACTAACAAAAAGTATAACATCACTAGGGAAATGGTTTGTTGGTTTTGGGAAGGGTTTTCCAGGTCAAATAATAATACCATTAGTTATGATAATAACAGTAGTGATGATAATAATGATTACATATAAGTGTTGCAGAAGAGGTAGGAAAGAGAAAGTACATTTTGAAAGAAAAGGAAAGGGACAGAAACGAAAAAGAAAATATGATGAAATACAGCTGGAAGAAATGAAAGGCAGATTATATAAGAAGATGAGAGATTTAGAAGGAAACGAGTTGATTGGTGAGAAATTGAGAGGAGAAATAGAGAAAACTGAGAAATGTTAAAGTTCGTATCTGGGATGGGATGGGTAATTTTGTGATGGCTTAAGATGCCATCAGAGAGGGGATTGATGGAGCAAGGACTCGCAAATGAGACTTGCTCGGAAGCAATCCTTTCGTTTTAAACTCATTAACGAATTACTAACAACATGTTTGTAATTAATAACTCGCATTTAGAAAAAGAAACGCGGGACATTGAAGCTTGCCTATGTGTTTACTAACTGCAATAACATGAACGAAGGACTAAAACGCACTTTAACAAGGGATCTTTACTGCGCATGCGTCTACTACATCTGCGTAGTATGACGTACTAATGTTTGGAGGGAAAATCTTGCGCCTGCGCAATAGACAATAAAAATGGCCGCTTGAAAGCTCACATGCATGGCACCTGCTTAGTTGAAACAGAATATAAGTTTTATACTAACGCAAATGCAGAAAGGGTAATAATAAATGAAGTGGGTTAGAGTAGAGGTTGGTGGTGTACAGTGAAACCATTTATTTTTGAAAATAACATTTCTTCTTTTGACTTTATTATTAGTGCGCATTTGGGCCCTCTACACTTGTCTGAATCGAGCTGACTGACTTGACCCTACGCATGCGTACTAGAGAGAGAATACGAAAAGATGAGTAAGGACTTGTCACGCGTCCAAGGCCAGCGAAGATGTGCCCTGGGAACATGAGGGTGAAGAGTTCATATGAAGGAGCTTTATTCATAACGTTGCAACATTTTGTATTAATAAAGTTTGGAGACGTATGGGAAAGGAAATGATTTAATAAAGTTTGAGGGAGGGATTTGAATACAATGGTTTAAAGAAATAAGTGAAATGTAAGCATGGTGTGACGATCAACTCCCCTCGCCTGTCCAATCAGAGTTAGTATTTTGTAAAATTGAAACATTAATGGGTGGTACATGGCTATGGAAAGGTATAATTGAGGTGGTTTAGTTAGTTAGTTTAGCTTTTGGGAGCCGATGATGAACTGAGCTGACACGGAGCTTAACGGGAGCACAGAAGCAGAGCTTGGGATGCTGTCGGCATTGGGGTGGTGCTGATGCTGTGAGATACTGATGAAGAAATCGAATGCAGAACCATCTATTTTAACTTAATTGGGTTAGAAAGAAGATCGCGGAAGAACCACGAGGAGGAAGAGAGTGTCAGAGAGGGGTGCGACACAGTCGTCGGTATTTAGAGAGGTGAAGTATCCTGTCCTGATTTCCTGTCCTGAAGTCTTTGTCTCCTGATCTATCCCGGGGGACCCTTACCAGCCCTTTGGCCAGGGGGTTGAGCTTCACACCATACTTGGTAAATATAAATATATCGTATTGATAGATGTTCTTCTCTCTCTGTCCTCTTCTTTCTGAGCATAGTTATTGTGTGGATCTGAATTGCTAATGTCTATTGAAACTTGATTGAATTGACACTCTTGCGAATGAGGGTGTTTGTAAAGAAACTTTGAGATGGTTCACGCTTAATTAATTTAGATAAAGATTTTAAAACTTCCCGAGTCTGTGATTATTTCATTTAATCAAGAAATGTTTAATAAGTTATGTTAATTATCACCATCAACTAGTTCCAACTAATGGTCCATTGACCAGAGGAAAGAACTAATTGATCAGTGAAAGGTTTAGTTAGGGAAAGAAATAACTAGATCTTGAAGTATGAAAAGCATAAACTAAAGTTCCAGCGGTCTACTTGCTGTTTAGTGGAAATAGCTATATGGGCCCAAGTGAGTATATGGTAGTGGAGTATCTGCTGTTAGTACACCGCTGGATCAGACTCACGGACTGTTACTGTATTGGGCTACTGGTGGCCATGATTACTCCCTGTGGTTCATGGGAGTTGTAGTACTGTTGCAGTTTTTTACTTTTATCTTTGAACATGCTGTTCATAAAAAGTGAAGAAAGTAATGCATAATCCTCGCCTCCGGTCCTGACAGAATTATGCCACACTGGAGCTGCAGTCAAGCATTGCATTATTCATCAGCATACACTCGCACATTGCGCATTACATCATACTTCCAGTTAACCACACCCTAACAACTACCCGCACATTACGTATTTCTTGTTCAGAGTCTGCCCAGAACCACAAGGGTCCTAGTGCGCATAACATCAAAATGCTACATCTCCTCCTTTGTTAAATAAAAAGTGGCAGACATCACTAAAATCACATTTCCTCAATTAATCGGCGAGGCGCTCGCACTTGTCTGCCGGCCTGGGTGATCCGAGGAGATCCAGGTTCACCCTGATCGGGCAATGGTGACATAAGCTAAGGCACTTGAACCGGACCTTCTGGCTGGGTTACCCCACGCGTGGTTTCAAGACTCGACAAGTGTTGCGGTAGGTGTTTAAAATGTCCTGATTACTTACCGGTAATCCTCATTACTCTTAGTCCTACTCATCCTTGACCCAGTTATAAAACATGAGGTAATATTCACTGACAGGAAACGCTTTCTAACTCCACCTATCCTCCTGCCAGGGGCTATAATACTATAACCAGAGCAAAGCACTTTCTGACATACCAAGCACTACAAAGGCCTAACACAGGGAGGGTGGGTGGAAAAGATGACTGGGTGGAGGACGAGTAGGACTAGGACTAATGAGGATTACCGGTTAGTAATCAGGACATTACCTCTAGGTCCCTCGTCCTTGGCCCAGTACTAAAACAGGAGGCATACCAAAGCAGTCCCCTCCAACGCGAAGGCCTTTGGCACACCAGTAGAAAAACCAGATACAGGAGAGAAGCGCACCACAGTGAACTTTAATGGCATGAAAACAACTCAGTGAGGAGCAGCAGGCTCCACAGTATGCACAACACCACACCCAAAATTCAAAAGGTCACCCAGAGTGCAATACAACCCGTAATGTCGTACAAAGGTAGACTCAGAAGCCCAAGTCCCAGTATGACAGATTTCATTCAAAGCCACCCCATGAAAAGAGGCCCAGGAAGCAGAGACCCCCCCTAGTGGATCGGGCCTGGATCCCGGAAGTACACAGCAAACCAGAGCCCCGATAAGCTAAAGAAATAGCAGACTTGATCCAACGACCCAGGGTCAGCCGAGAGGCAGCTTAGCTTTTCCACGGCCTGCCAGACCAAAAGTCACAAACAGACTGTCAGAAGCATGAAAGGCAGCAGATCTGTCCACATACACAGACAAAGCACGCTTCACATCCAGAGAGTGCAACAAGTGTTCTTCAGGAGAAGATGGCGAAGGGTAGAAAGAAGGCAACACCAACTCCTTAGAAGTATGAAACTTAAAACGAATTTTCAGAAGAAAACCAAGATCCAAACGCAAAATCACAGCATCCTCCACAAACCCCGAAAAAGGGGGAGAACAACGCAAAGCAGAAAGTTCCTCCAACCTCCGAGCCGAAGTGATGGCCACCAGGAAAGCCTCCATAAAAGACAAGAACTTGACATCCACAGTCAACAAAGGCTCAAAAGGTAGAGGACTGAAGAGCATGCAGGATCAGAGAAAGGTCCCAGTGAGGCACCGAAGAACGGACAACAGTGGAGGAGAGAAAAAAGCTCTGGAACAACCAGGACACCAACAGACCATTCGCAGAGGACAAAGAAGCCGGATCCCGAAAAGCCTGGACAGCCGCCCACTGGCCCTTCAGGGTAGACAGAGCAAACCCCATATGGAAACCGTCCAAAAAGAACTGCAGAATCTCAGAGACAGAACAAGAAGTAGAGGACAGACCATGAACAGAACACCAGCTGTCGAAGGAAGACCAATCCTTGGAAGATGAAGACAAAGTGGACTTCCTACGTGAACCCTGCATCACAGAAATAATGTGGTCAGGCAAAGCCCGCCCACCTAGCGACAGCCGCTCAACCTCCAGACCGCTAAAGTGAGCGGGACCAGCAGGGGAGGACAGGAAGGCCTCAGAGGAGACGAATTCCATGGCAAGATCCAAGGAGGGCCCACCGCCAGACTCAACAACAGCGGGAACCAAGACCTCCAGGGCCAGTAAGGTAACGCAGCCACCATATGTGCCCCCACCCCCTGGACCTTCAACAGGATTGCAGGAATGAGGGGAAAAGGAGGAAAGGCATACAGCAACCAAGGAGGCCATGTGAGGGACAAGGCCTCCACACCCCACGTTCTCCCTCCGGAATCCGAAAAAAATAAAGGCAGGAGAGCATTTGTCCTGGAAGCAAACAAGTCCAACCTGGGAGTCCCGAACCTCCGGCAAACTAAGCGGAACACCCTGGGAGACAGACACAGCGTCAGAGAGGAGGGAAACCTGCAACTCAGGGCATCCGCCACCACATTGTCCGTGCGGCGGCCCATTCTTTATCTGTGTATGTATGGGCCAGGTCTCCCTCCCAGCGTCGCCTCAAGGGTGTGAGAGTTACTGCAGCATGTTGGCGGAGGGAGGCTGTGAACCATCTCTTGAGATCTCTACCCGTTCCCATAACATGTGTGTATTGCATTGTGTGCTGCGTGGGCGGTTCCCTCATCCTGTCCCCCCATTTGTAGCCAGCACTGCAAATAACAAGGTATGAAGCAGAAACAAGCCCGGAGGCAGCCCCTCATCTTCTGCCAATGTATCATATGGTACTAGGTCGCATTCGCTGTAGAATTACCCGTGTTTGCAGACGGCGGCATTCCACTCTGAGAGCTCCACTGATGATGTGCTGACATTGCCTCTTGGCATACCCAGCAATGGCAGCACCATTGCGTAAGGGGTGGTTGAGCGGGTAAGATACAGGCTACGTCTATAGCACTTGTATGCAACCTCAATCAGAAGAGACACTGGTGGCTTCCCACATGTGCATGGATGAAACAGTCAGAGCATCGCTGTGCGTGTCCAGACTGGGGATAATGTGGCGGTGGCGGAAAGCTGGAGTTGTGAAGCCAAGTAGTAGTGCTCCATGTTGGGCATTGCAAGTCAGCCCTGATCTGTATGTAGATACAGTTTTGCCAGCACTACCCTGCACAGAGACTTGTTCCATATGAACTCTCGCATGGTGCCTTAAAAGAATATGAAGTAGGGGGGTGTGATATATAAGGGAAGATTGGTGAAGAAGTAGAGTAGTCGGGGCAATACTACCATTTTGAGCAAAGCTACCCGACCTATGGCAGATAAGGAGAGGTTGCACCAGAACGACATTTGGGACCTGAGGGCAGTCCTCGCTCTGATTAGGTTACCGTCTAGCAGGTCAGCTATTTGATGATATAGCCAAACCCTTTGAGACCCAGAAGAAATGCCACAGATTCAGTGAGGTGTTGCGAGCCGTTACAAATCAAATTTGGTCCAGATGGACTAGCAGTGGCACCAGGGGTACCAGGAGGTCTGCCAGGATTTTGGCTAAGATTTTGTAGTCTGCGTTAAGAAGCACTAGCTGTCGGTAGGAGCCTAGTGCCGTTGGATCCCTGTTGGGTTTGGGTAATGAGAGAAGTAGTGCCTCGTAGAGTGATTGAAGCAGGATATGTGCTGTTAGGGATGTTTCATAGAGAGTGAGTAGATGGGGAGACAGCGTAGGAGCGTATAATACTCAGTTGGCAGGCCATTTGGGCCTGGGGACTTGCCGGTTGCTAGAGCTCTAATGGCCTCCCAGACTTCTGATAACGTTATCTGTTTTTCCAGTTCCTCGTGCTGTGAAGGTGTAATGATGGGAAGCCGAAGGGTGGAGTAGAAGGCCCCCATGCGAGTCGGATCGACATGCGTGATTGACGTGTAAAGTGAGGTGTAGTGCCTCGTGAGTTCCACATGTATTTCGTTTTGAGTGTGTAGGGGGTGTCCTGTAGGCGTGTTAAATGAGAGAATGGATTGCCTAGGCTGGTCCCGGCGTATCAGCCACGCCAGGAGTTGCCCTGCCCAGTCAGAAGTTGCATGAGTTTGTGAGGAATGAGCGGCGTAGTTCAGGCCCCTGAGTCGCTTCAAAGGAGAGGCATGTTCATCGCACATATCAGCCAGACATTAGGAGTATGTCTGGTCAGTAATGGAGCGCGTCTTAAGGTGCAGTAGCTTGCGCTCAATGCATACGATGTTGCCGTCCAGTTGTTTACGAGTATTCCATGTTAGCCCCAAGTAGTGACCTCTGATGCTCCCTTTAAAGACATCCCATTCTATCAGATTGCCTGTGGCGTTGTCATTGTTTGTTTGTTTTTTTAAATAGCAATCATTTGCAAAGTTTGTTTTATTGCAAGCTGTTCTTTTTTTTTTTACAACTTTTTTTTTAGTGAATAAGCATATAACAGCGATGACAGCTCCTCTTATTATACAAGTTATTGAAGTACAGTGTACCATTCGAAGAGTTTCATACATTCTTCATACAATTCAGTTTGCCAGGCCTAAGTAACAATACCACAGTGGCAGGACCCTCCATGTAGCAGCCCTCAATTCTGTTCCCTCTGATTGATCCGAATAACAGGTGTGCACAACATTCCCCTGCTTTCATTTCACCTCCCCCAGACCTTCATCCAATTGAGTGAACATCCTCTGCCCTCATTGAGTGGCGGTGTCATTGTTGAACTCGGAATAATCCACAGAGGCTGTACCCAAGGATGCACAGAAGGGCAGACCTTCAAGTGCGGCGGTTTCAGCCACCATATGGGTATCGCAGGTAAAGTGTCTCCCTATGTCTGTTGCAAGTATTGTGGGTTGTGGTCCGAGTGCGTTCGGCCGAAATAATCTGTGTGCTGAACAGTAGGAAGACAGTTGGTGGAACCCACAAAGCGGTCAAGTCTTACATGCAGGTTGTGCAGTGAGGAGTAGAAAGAGTATACCTCTGTGTTTGAATTGCAAACTCGCCATATGTTGGCAAGCTGCCAGTGCAGTAGCCAGTCAATGAGGGTCTATGCATTAGATGTGGCTAGTGTACGTGACGGGGGAAAGGAGCGGTCCAGTGCTGTGTCAAGAACAGAGTTAAAGTCGCCTCATAGGAGCCATGGGACCCTGCTCCAATCGGATAGTCTATTAGATAGTGTGCATAGGAATGAGGTCTCATCTGTATTAGGGGCATAGACCGTCTCTAAGAGGAGGCTCTACCCATCTAAGCGCCCATGCAGTAGCACAAACAGGCCATTCATAATGTCATATGCTGTGAAGGGAATCCCCGGCTTCACCCAGATCAGTACCTCCCTAGCAAATGAAGACTAGTCTGTAGCGAACACTTGCCCTCGCCACTGTCACCGCCGCTGGAGCTTGCGGGCTTCAGTCAGTGTTGGGTGTGTTTCCTGCAGGAACGCTGTGTGTATGGATCGGCGTTTCCAGTAGGAATACACGGCATAGCGGCCAGAAGGAGCTTGCATGCCTCTCACATTCAATGTGATAAAACTAGTGTGGGTCATAAGGGAAGCGCAGTGGGATACCACCTGTGACAACACCACCAGGTGGGTGGTTCCTCGGTGTGTGCATTTGCGCCAATGGGCGAGGACGTTTAGGGGGCTTGGGAGCTCTGGGCAACCAGTTCCAGCTGAGAACAAGGGGAAAGTCCAAACAGGTAATGTCATTGGGGCAGACGAACAACTGGTAACCGCCCAAATAGCCAAACTGTTGAGGGCAAGTAATGGCACTTCAGGCTAACTGGTTGTAGTGTGAGGGGGAGTACGAGAGCAGGAGCATGCAGCCCCGATTCGCAGGATGCAGAGACAACATCTTGTGGAGTAAAAGATGCCTGTGTGAAAGCGTCACAAACAAATGATGGACGGGATGCTGAATAAATCATGCATTCACACCTAGTCAAGAGAGCTGGGTTAAATCCATTGTTCGTTTGCTCACCATGCCACCCCAGTTTAGACCCATCCATATATGTGAAAGCGTGTTGCAGTACAATGTCTATTCATATTCTTTGCCATGGGGGTATGTCTTGTAGGGCCGTGGTGCCAGTAACCACAGTGCAGATTACACAATGGGAAAATGTAAGGAGCATTAGCAAGGCAAATTGGTCTTAGTGCGTTGTCAGAGAACAGTGTTCTAATCAGGGAAGAACATAATAGATGCATTGTCGATTGTTATAGTCTGCAGTTTACGTGCGGCTCTCAAAATGGAGTTGCGGTCCCTGTAGTTAAGTAGGCGAAATAAAAAGGGTCCAGGATTAGCCCCTGGAGGCAGACGATAAGCTGGCACACAGTGGGCCGTTCAAGAGTGAAAAAGGGAGAGAGCTCTGCATTTGTAAATAAGGTGTGGATCCAGTTCTCTGTGTAGTTCACTGCATCAAGGCCCTCAACACCTTCCGGGAATTTCACGATGAGTATGTTGTGTCTGGATCTTCCCTCAGCATCCTCCACTCTATTTTCTAGTACATGAACGCGATCTAGCAAACTCTGCAGTTGCAATTCTGAGTCTTGTGCTGTCGGCTAGATTTCAGCTATCGTGTTACATACTCTGTCAGTCAATTTGTGGTGATCTGCGTGCAGTAAGGTGAAGTCTGCTGTAATCTTGTCAATTCTGTTTTCCAGTGAGGAATGGGTTTGTTCAAGGGTGTTTCCTATCTTTTCTACTGAACTGCAAGACAACATCTATTTTGGCTCCTAAGGACATCTCCGAGACCGGCAGGCCTGCCTCGGTCAAATCTCATACCGCTCTTTCCAGGCTGGATGAGTGCTTTGGCGTCGCTGGCTGCCTTCCAGAATGGATACAGCCCATGACCAGTTCGTACGTTTCAAATGGCTGCGAGAGCTTAGAGCAGTTGGTGGTCCCAGAAATGGAGAGCTGCCCTCGGAGATGCCGGACGCGTAGAAGTGGGCAGGGGTCAGCTCCAGCCAAGTCATTTATGATCCACCTTCATGTGTTTTGGGCTTATTAGGGAGTGTTGCAGAGCAAACAGTCCAGTGTGTCCTCAGACCAGTGTGATCAGCAGCGGCTCCCGGAGGGGGTCGTCACCACCAGTGCCCACTTGCTTGGGCCTGCTGTACTGGGGCGCTGCAGCACAAGCAGCACCATACTCCTGGAGGTCAGCGTCAACGCCGTGTGAGGCAGATCCCTCAGTGACCACTTCTGTCTTCAGGGGCCCGCTTACTGACACCATCCCGGTCTCTGGGGTGTCGCAGCATGAGCAGCCCCGGTGCCACTAGGGTGCCTCTGTGGTCATGAGGGGTAGACAGGGATGCCTCCCATGGCGTGTGGTGGGCATGTGAGCCCCAGCAGCCTGTGATACACTGGTGGCGTCTTTAGACTTTAGGGCAGATCTACAGACATGGTCAGGAAATAGCAAGGGGGCGCCCTTCAGATAGGCTTCAGAGCCAGAGTGGGCCACCACTCCAGTCTCCCCTCCGGAGCCCCCAGCAGGCCACAGTGTAGGTGGTGTCAGGGCCCCTAGTGGCCTTTTCGTCTCAGCCAGGCCACAGGTAATTTGGTAGTTGCGGGGCAGGTTCCAAGGGCCGCCGTCAGTGCATCTGGGTGGGGGAGGCTCAATGTCCCATCTGGCTTCGGCCCCCCAGCGTGTCCCTGCCGTTCTCCTCCGCCTCCCCCTCAACAGTGTCACAAGTTAGATTCCCCTCTCAAGGCAGTCCGGGTGAGGGGGCCGGAACTCTTTGGGCACTTAGACCCCTCTCAGGCCCACTTCAATACTTTTGGGCCCAAGCAGGCCGAGGACAGTGATGGAGCAAGATTTTGCAGAAAGAAACTTGCTCAAATTAACTCCCCCATAATACGTACTAACAGTGTACAGTGAAAACTAATATGCAAATCACATGAACACGTGGGAAACCGCTTTGCGCATGCGTGCACTAATGTGAACTAAATGCATGAAAGAATAAGGCCTTATTTTACATTGCGTTTCGAAAGAAACAAAGCTAATGCATGTTTATGTTTAACTTTGTTTTATTGGTTTGCAGACAAGTGAAAAGACACATTACATACATCAGGTTATCCTGTTTTCGGCCCTTGCGGTCCTCCCCGGCCCTTCTCCCAGCCCCCCTCCTCCCAGCAATGGGGACTATTAGCCCTTTCCTTAGGGCAGTCACCTGCTTGAGCCGGCGAGGTAGGGCAGAGGCCCGGCTTGTCTGTGCAACATACGATAGCTAATAAAGTACAAAACTCCCAACCCCCCCTTCCCCGTGTCCCAACTCCCCCCTCCCCGAACCGGTGTGCTATGACGGATCCTTGGTAGCTTGGTACATATAGAGCCCATGTGTGCCATGCCTCAGGAAGCTGCCTCAGGTTGTTGGACATCTGTTAGTCGCAAAAGGCGAAGGTATTTCGGGCAGGTGATTTCATTGAATTCCAACGCTAGTAGGGATAGTAGGGGCCGCCATGTGGTAGTAAACGCGTCCGTAGATTGTGTAAGACTAGCTTGGATTCTCTCCATGCCTAAAGTGTACCACAATTTGTGTAGCCACCCCGTATGAGTTGGTCTATTCCGTGTGCCCCATAAGGAGAGAATGTGTTGCACCGCTGCTCCCATAGCCAAGCCCATCTGCCTTCCCCTAACTGACTTCAGTGGGTACGTAAGCAAGTTGGGTAGCCCCAGCAAGGTGTAGGCAGGGAAGCGTGGGACCTCTGTGTCAAATTGTTTGTCTATATCGTCTAGGACCGCCGTCCAGTATCCAGTCACTTCCCTGCAGTCCCATAACAGGTGAGTCAGTGTGCCCTCTTCGTCACATCCTCTCCAACATGTAGGGCTGCGGTCGGGGTTTCCCTTATGCAGTCTGGCAGGTGTCAAATACCAATATGTCACTACCTTGACCGCTGCTTCTCTGCCTGCTGTGTTCTTAGCCGTGTGGTTCGCCCGAAAGTAGATGTCACGCCATTCCTTTTCGGTCAGCTCTCTACCAAGCTCCCGCGCCCATCGCCTCTGTCCAGCCGAGGGTCCCGGACGAGCCGGGGGACGTATTAGCCCGTAGAGTTCAGAGATCATCCTCTTATCCGTGGTTTTGGTTACGAGCCATTTCTCATAGGGCGTCAGTTACCTACCGACCATCGGGCGCACGTCTGGGTGTAATAGCCAGTGACGAATTTGGAAGTATTGGAATCTCTGCGGCCTCTGGACGTCGTAGGCTTGCGATATCTCTGAGAACTGGAGGAACCCCTCCAAATCAAATAAATGCCCGGCTGACTTGCAAGTTGATGCCCTCCATTGTGGGAACGCTCGCTCTTCGAGCCCCGGTGGGAATTCCGGATTGTCGAATATGGGAGATAGTGGCGAGGGGAAGGAGGTGAGTCCACGTTTAGTCGCCACCGTGTCCCACACTTGCATCACAGTGCGTGTAAAAGGGGAGATTGCTAATGCATGTTTAGACCGCATTTCGCATCTTGCATCTTGCTTTAAAGGATAATAAATAATGCCGCTTTGCATGAAGCTTATGCTAAGAAAATATTAACAAGGGATAGTGCAAAAGTGGGTGGTAAACGGTGAAAAGTGAATTACCATGTAATTAATGAATGCTTATGTTCTATTTGCCGTAGTGAGCCGAATGGGCCTGTATTTTCTTAAGTTGACCGGATAGATGAGGGGCTGGAGAGTGAACAAAAATGACATGACAAAAGCAGACTGAAGCGTTGAGCGCTGCAGAGAAAGTGTAAAGGTTTAAGGCTAACCAGCTCAAAGAACATTGTTAGCCTGCCAAAAGATGAGCCTGGCCATGGGATCCAAGACTTCTTCCGCGGACGAAGCGGAGAAATACATGTGAATTAATGTGAAAGTGTCCAATATTGAATTAAATGAACGAGTCAAACATGATGTAATGAGAGAGGATATAGAACAATGAATGTACTGAGATTGTGAATGGGAACCTGGTGGTGTGATACACCACCTCCCAAAACTGACCAATAGAAAGTCGAATCCAGTGAATTGTTTCAACTAATGTAGGTTGGACATGTAGGTTTTAGGGTATAACTGGGGTCCCTTTGGGGGTGTGGTGTGTAGGAGAAGAGGAAAGGAGGAAGCTCTGATCGAGTGCAGAGGAGAGAGGGGTGATGCGTCACTGTCCGTCGGTTTGCAGAGAGACCTAGCTGTTCCTGGCCCTGTCCTGTCCATTTCCTGAAATCTTTGTCTCCTGACTCTATTTCAGGAGACCCCAACTACTCCCTTGGCCAGGGGGGTGGTATTTCACAGATCCTTTGGGTTTGTATTATCTTTCTGACTCGTACTTTGCATAAATTACTTGCAAATGTATTTTTGTCTCTGAAACTTATGTCTCTTCATCTATCCACTCCCTCATATGCATATTTGTTTCGCATTATTTGCTGAAACGTATGTCTCTTCATCTATCCACTCCTTCATGTGCATATCGTTTATTGATGATGAGTATGTCACAGTTGCATTGTTGATTGATTTTCTCTTCCTTATGTGAGATTCTTTGTTTGCATTGTGACCTGTATACAATGAGCATTGATCATTTACATTTAATTGAGATAAACTTTATTAATCTTATCGAGAGTCTGTGATCATTTAACTGATTAGATAGTTAGTTAGTTCTATTATTACCATCAACTACTCAACTAATTGGTCCGTCGACCGAGAGGAAAGAGAGTTGATATACAGGTATAGTTATGTATTTAGAAATGATAAACATGAATCTGTGAAGAAAACAATTTTCCACGTCATTAAAACTTGACCCCCAGTGCAACAGGGATTTATGAGTTGGGTGAATGTGTATGGACCATTTGTATGAAAATATTGATGAGTATCGATCCCTGATAAAGTGTAGCGCTGGATCAGTTTTCTGGTAGCAGAGGACGGTTTAATTATTGATTAGTTTGGTAATAAATATTGATTATTGATTATATGTTCTTAACATGGAAAGTTAGTGTCCTGTTCTATGTTGTCTAGAAGTACAGGTACGGAGTTACCTGAGGAATCCCGGGAATGGAAATTTAGCCTGAAGTAGGCAGAAGAAGAGTGTGGATAAAGAAATCACACTGGAGAAGTACTTTATCTGTTGTTATAATACTGTACGGCGGAAGGCTGTAGGTGTTATATTTAGGGAAAATTTTGTATGAGAGTAGAGTGTCTGAAATAGCGAAGGGTCCACTTCCGAAACTCTGGCCTTATCCCCAGAGGAGTACCAAGACCTCTTTTACACCAAAAAAGTCCTCTTGCGAAATTTGGCCTTATCCCTAGAGGAGTACCAAGTCCACCTGAAGTTTGTTTGGGTGTAAAGTAATGCTGGTCGTTGTTTTACTTGAAGTAAAAGAATTTTTTGTTTTGAAGTGAAAAACGATCTCTTTATTTAGAGGAAAGACAATGTAGCATTGTTTTGTGTTGTTACTAACAAGAATTTTGATAAAAAGAACTTAGAAATATATTGCCGTATTATTTTGTAAAGGGAGGGTCAGTAGAAGGAGTAATACTGACGTCACAAAAAGGTCGCGCTGGCATTGGTCAGGCAGCGAACGTGAAGTAAGCTCTGATTGGCCGGTTGGTGTGAGCCACGCTGGTATTGGTTGTAATAGCAGATACGTAGAGAGCCGTGATTGGACGGTTGTTGTGTCACGCTGATATTGGACGAGAACTGACAAATAGAATAGGTAGAATACGGAAAAGTTTTCCTTGTGTGTTTTGCTGAGGTACATTAGCATAAAGAGTCAGAAAAATGAAGTTGCTAAAGAAAATAAAGAATTTCTTTAAAAAGGATAAACCAATAGTGACTAGAGAGGGAATTCTTATTCCACCTCCGGGAACGCCTGCTTCCTATATGATGTTGGAGCAAGGATATCATCCGTGTACTTGGTTAGAAACTTTGGTGGAATACACAAAGGATGATGGTGTTATAGCTTTTCCACAGCACGGTACGTTTAATATAAGGATTTTGCAGGATTTGAGAAATCGAATGAATTCACTAGAGCCAATACCCAGACCTACCCAGTATGAAGCGCTAGAGGAATGGAAAGTAGAAGCATTTGAAAGAGAAAAATATCAAGGCGGTAGGAGATACAGAAATTTAATGACTAGATATCCTTTTGAGAGAAGAGAAGATATGATGAAAGGGTGGAGGAGAGCTGTGGTAACTGAGGGTGTGTACCCAGTTTTAGTTGCTGAAGGTCAGACAAGAGGCAAATGTAAAGAGAAAAAGAAAAATATAGAAGCTTCAAGTTTAAGACAGGACCCGAACGAATCTGATGATGAGTTGTTAGAAGACATCATGACCAAAAGACCTCCGCCATATCAAGAAAATTCAGTTGAGGTGACTCCGAGTGCACCACTAATGGGAACCCCATTAACTCCACAGATTACGGACATAGCTAGAGTAGTGCGAGAAAAAGAATTGGACATATTAAATAAGAGAGTAGAGCAGATCCAGAAAATAAATCAGTTAGGTCTAAATGCGGAAGCATTGACGGTACCGGTAACAATTGGTCCTGTAGTTCCGTTGTATGGAGAAAAACAGAATATATCAAAAGTACATACATTGACAGTTCCAAGGAGTAGCGATAGGAGTGGAATGGTGACGGTAGCGAATGAGGATGGACAGGCTGACACAAATACTACCTTGTTCGATCTTCCAGTTTGTGAGATGATAACAGAAACCCCTAGAAGAAGTATACAAATAGATCCAAGGAGAATAGGGACAAGCGACATTCCAATGACAGGGAGTTCAGCAGGTCCTTCACCAGAAGAATTAAATGATTGGATAAAGGGAATGGAAATGAAAAAACCTCAACCACAGAGTATAAATGTGAGCCAATTGAAAGTAGATTTGGAAGAGATGATTATTGGTACAATAAGTCCAGACAGACTAGGGACTTACCGAGATGAAGAGCTGTTGTTTTTGTGTAAAAGTATTACATGGAGAGCGAGGAATCTTCATGAGAAAATAGCAGAGGCTGCTAGTGAATATGGAATAGATATAGAGAAGTCAAAGGTGCTGCAGAAATCGTACAGATTGGCCTTTACCGAAAAAGATTTGGAGAGTTTGAATGCGTCTGGAAAAAGATTACAGATAAAAGAATTGATGAAGATTCTGAAAAATGGGGAGATGTGGAACGGTGGAAAGGTAGATGGATGAAAAAGAAAGAAGAGGCAGCTGGTAAAGGAGCATCGATTTTCCCGTTAAGAGAGACAGAACAAGTTGAAAGGGCGTGTCCAATGAGAGAAGTACCAGGTGGTGGATATGTGCACGTCCCTTGGACAAGGCAGGATATATTGTCTTTTACGAATGATTTTCCCAGGTTAAGGGAGAAACCAGTTGAGTGGTACAAACAAGTAGAGAGGTTTGTGAAAGTTTCAAAGGTTTTGTTAAAAGATTTAGATGGTTTGTTTGAAATTGTCGTACCAGCTGACTTGTGGACAGAATGTAAAATTACTGTTGATTGGCCAAAAGAAGAATATCCTAGAGATCCTAAAACAGGTGCACCATCTGAGGAGGTGATGAAAAAGTATAATCAGGTGATCACCTTTTTGAAAGGAAAAATTTCCCCTAAGGAAACAGATTGGATTAAGATAGACAGAACAACTCAAGAACCAAAGGAGTCAGTACATGCCTATTAAGAAAGGTTGTTTCAGGTGTTTAAACAGTACAGCGGGTTTGAGAACTTTGGAGACAAAGATATGGGACATTTTGTGTATCGTTTTGTGTTTGGATTGAAACCGGAAATTAGTAATGTGATTCAGCAGCATTTGATTTGTTGGCAGAGCAAAACAATTGACAACATTTTGAGGTATGCGAAATATTGTAGTGATGACATTGAATCGAGACATAAAAAGTTAAAGGAGAAAATGATGTGGGCACAAGTAAAGGTAGCAGAGCAGCAAGAAGTAAGGAACAGTTCTCAAACAGGTAATCAAATGAGTGGTCAGAATCAAAATGGACAGGTATCCAGTAGAGGTAGAGGTAAAATGAGCAAAGAAGAGGCTAAGAAAAAGTTTCCTTGTGATGCGTGCGGAAAGTATGGACATTGGACGAACGAGTGTAGATCTGCTCAAAAGAATAATGGGGTAAATCAAAATTTAAATCCACAGATGCAGAATGAGGTGGGTGTGAAGCAGCAGCAGCAGCAGCAGGTAGTTACTCCACAGTTACAGGTGCCACAAGCTCCTATGCCCAATAATGTGAATGCTCAAGTGCAGAGGTACAGTGCGAACACTGGATTTCACGGAAGTGATCAGGTTGAGCAAATGGTTCCGCAATACTGGTTGCAGTGCAATGAGAGTGATTCAGACTCATCTCAATGACGGTGCCTGAGGGGGGAGGAAGAGTGCGTACTTGGCGCATCCTTAGCGGTAGATAAGTCAGGTCCATTTGTTGACGGAAAGGTGGAAGGTAATAATATTACATTCCTAGTGGACACTGGTGCTACCCGTTCTACTGTGAGAGCAGCAGAAATTCCGAACCTACCCCTCTCGGGAGAAACTATCCAAGTTGTAGGAGTCTCATATAAGCAAATTAGAACACCAGTCACAAATCAAATAGAAGTTCATATTGGGAGTTTCAGAGTCATGCATCGTTTCGTGGTATGTGACTCGAGTCCAGTATATCTCTTGGGAAGAGATTTATTGTGCAAAATGAATTGTACCATCTATTGTACACCAGATGGAATTGCGTTTCAGACACCTGATGAAGATGTTGAATTCAAGATGATGTTAGCGAAGCAAGGGACAGAAGTGGATGAGTTGTTTTCACTTCTCACAGAAAAGAATTTGCCTGAAGAATTAAAAAGTACAGTGAGGACGGACGTATGGGATTTTACAGGAAAGGAGATTGGCCTAATGACAAATGTAGATCCGATTCAGAGGTTTCAGTGAAAGAGGGTACCATATATCCAAATACTCCTCAGTACAAAATGAGTCCGGAAGTAATTGCAGGAGTCCCTCCTGTGATTGACCAAATGATTGAACAGGGAATTCTGAAAGAAATAATGAGTAGTCCTTGTAATTTGCCTATTATAGGAATTAAAAAGCCCAGTGGAAAATATAGAATAGTGCAGGATTTAAGAAAAATCAATAAAATTGCAGTACCCTGTTGTCCAGTAGTACCAAATCCGGCAGTAATCATTTACCAAATCCCATGTGATTCTGAATGGTACACAGTGACTGATTTGTGCCAAGCATTTTTCTTGATTCCTTTACATCCGGAAAGCCAGTATTTGTTTGCATTCCGGTTCGGAGACCGTGTTTTTGCATGGTGCCGAGTTCCTCAAGGGCACACAGAGAGCCCTTCAATTTTTAATCAGATTCTGAAAAGATGTTTGGAGACTTTAGTCATGCCAGGAAATTCAGTTTTGGTTCAATATATTGATGACCTATTAGTGGCATCAAAGACACGAGAGGCATGTGTGACAGATACCATTGTCTTACTGAACCATTTGGCAGAAGGAGGACACAAAGTGTCACCAGCAAAATTACAATTCTGTAAACAGGAAGTCCAGTACCTAAGACACAGAATAGAAAAAGGAGTCAGAAAGGTGACACCAGAAAGAATTAGGGTAATTAAACAAATGAGTCCACCAAAAACTCAGAGAGAGGTTCTAATGTTTTTGGGAATGGTTGGATACTGCAGGCAGTGGATCAGTGGTTTCTCACTGATTGCAAAACCTCTACAGAGATTGACACGAAAAGATGTGAAAGATCCGATTGTGTTGGATGATGAAAGTATGGAAGCTTTTACTAAACTGAGAAATAGTCTTTGTCGAGCACCTGCATTGGGAACGCCTGATTATACAAAGGATTTTGCATTGTACTGTTGTGAAAGAGATGTGTGTACACTTTCAGTTTTAACTCAAAAACATGGAATGGCACGACGTCCAGTAGCATATTTTTCTGTTACTTTGGATTCAGTGGTCGCAGCGTTACCAGGCTGTTTGAAAGCAGTAGCTGCCACTTGTGTGAGTCTGGAACAGAGTGAAGCAATTGTGATGGGACATCCAGTTAAGGTGTGTGTGCCACATTCAGTTGAGATCCTTTTGACGCTCACAAGGACACAGTATATGACCTCTAGTTGGCTGACTAAGTATGAAAGAGTGATCTTGGGTGCTGAAAATGTGACTGTGGTAAGGTGCACAACCGTAAATCCGGCAACCCTGTTGCCGAATTCATAATGTGAGGAAGTGAGAGAGGAGGCAAATCATGATTGTTTGGATGTGACAGAGTTGTGCACAAAACCCAGGCCCGATATTGAGGACCTCCCATTAGAAGATTCCGACTGTGAGATGTTTGTTTATGGATCATGTTTAAGAAATGAGAAAGGAGAATTGTGTTCTGCCTATGCTGTTTGCACCATAGCGGGAGTTCTAGAAGCATCCTGTTTAAAGGGGGTAAACTCTGCCCAAATTGCTGAATTGATAGCTCTGATTAGAGCGTGCAAAATTGCCAAAAGCCTGAGGGTAACCATATTTACTGACAGTCAATATGGTTTCGGGGTTGTCCACGACTTCGGTCAGCTATGGATGCAAAGGGGATTTCTGACTTCTTCAGGTTCCCCTATAAGGAACAGCAAAACTGTAAAAGATTTATTGGATGCTTTACAATTGCCCAAAAGGATTGCAGTGGTCAAATGTTCCGCACCTAAGTCAGGAGATGACTATGTGACGAAAGGCAACAGATACGCAGACCAAGTAGCGCGTTTCTGTGCACGAAATTTAATTGCCCTAAACAGAGGGATAGAAAAAGAAAATACCAATTGCCATCTTATGTTCTCTTCTTCATTTGAAACTTGGGATGAAATTAGACAGCTACAGGAAGAAGCAAGTGATGAGGAAAAGGGAATTTGGATAAATTCAGGCTGCAGAAAGAGAGCAGAAGACGAAGTGTGGGTCTATATAGACGAAAGACCAGTCATGCCAGATAGTTTACTATCCCAAATGTCAAGGGTATACCATGGAGTTGCACACGTTGGAAGAGATGCAATGATCAGGCTCTTCAAGCAATCATGGTATAACCCAAAGTTCAGGGTCATTGCAGAGAGTCTCTGCCAGAGGTGCGTCACCTGTCAGCAGCAAAATCCAGGCAGAAAGACAGTTGTTAGTTGGGGACGAATTGGAAAGGCAGCAGGACCATTCACCCGACTCTAGTTGGATTTTATTGAGCTCCCCGTGCAATGGGCTGAAATATGTGTTGGTTGTCGTCTGCTTGTTTTCTCGCTGGGTTGAAGCCTATCCAACGAGAAGAAATTACAGTTTAACAGTCGCCAAGCTACTTCTAAGAGAGCTAATACCTAGATTCGGATTTCCAGTCACTTTAGAAACAGATAGAGGAACCCATTTTAACAATGAGATAATTCGGATGATTTGTGCAGCAGTACAAATTGAACAGAAGCTGCATTGTGCCTATCGACCCAAAGCATCTGGAGTGGTTGAGCAGATAAACGGCACAATAAAATCTAGGTTAGGAAAGGTGTGTGCATCCACAACACTGAGATGGCCTGACGCTTTACCCCTTGTATTAATGAGTCTTAGAAGCATTCCTGACAAAAAGACGGGTTTGAGTCCTCACGAGATCCTAATGGGAAGAGCAATGAGACAAGCATTTATACCAGCGAACAAACTGATGAATATATCTGATGATCTAGTGCTTGACTATTGCCGAGGATTGGCTGATCTGGTGCGTTCTGTGTCTCACCAGGTTGGAGAAAATGCCACTACAACACAGCCGAATCAAGCTCACGATCTGAGTCCTGGGGTGTGGGTTCTCGTGAAGAAACACGAGAGGAAATCGTGTTTAGAACCCAGGTGGAACGGACCTTACCAAGTAATTCTGGTGACGACGACAGCAGTGAAGTGTGGTGGTTTGCCCAACTGGATTCATGCGAGCCATACCAGACGAGTCCCAAGTCCACTTGAAAGACAAGAAAGGCAGCAACTGGTAAACCAAAGCCAAAGACCAGAGGCTGAAGTGTGTGAAGCTGAAGCATCTAAAGTGACAGATTCTGAAGAACAAACAGATGACGAACAGCCAAGCACAAGTCAAGTAGAGTGGGCGCCAGTTACTGGGTCTCATGAGACTGCTGTAGAACCAGAAGAAAGGGAAGTTACTGAAAGTCAGGAAGGCAAACAAGTAGAAGAAAGGCCAAATAAAAGAACCTGTGAACCAGATGAAGAAGGTGAAAAAATAGTTCAAACTAAAAGACCGAGAAAAGGTGACAATTGGCCAAGTGGAGTGAAAAGACTGAAATACACTCTTGCGAGGAGAAAGTCAAAAAGAAGACCAGAGCAACTTAATGAGGTCTCAAGTCAAACCGAACAAGAAGAGTCAGGAGAAGATTCAGTACGAAAAACAAGGACAGTAAGAATTCCAAGCAAGAAATACACAGCACCGGAATAGACGTACGTGATCTTGGAAGAAATTGAAAGCTCAGATCCAAGTGAAGAAAAAGACGGTACTGACACTGAGCAAGTGGACGAAAGCAAATTGAAACCACCTTAAAAGAACTGTGAATAATTAAGGTGAAACCTTGCCAGACGAAATGAATGGAAAGACTCAGAAGACTTAGAAAAGAGAAATAAAAGAAAGGGGTAAAGAACAAAAGCCTTGAAGTGTAGGATTACACCATTTTTTCAGAGATTTTTAGTAAGTCTAGAGTATTTTTATAGATTTAGATTTTTATATTTTTTAGTAAAATACAAAAATGGCCGAAGCAAAAGTGACTGAACATTCAAAATCTAGCCTAAAACGTAGATGTATTAAAGCTTGCTTATGTAGTGTCTTTTTACTGACATTTATGTGGATATTATTAACAGTCGTTGTACCTATTCTAATGGTAACTAATAATGGAAACAATACTAATAATGTAATAAGTGAGAGAGTGAGTGATGTTACTAAAGAAACCCCTAATACTAACATAGAACAGATAGATGGAAGTATTTTCCATCAGGATAAATCAATTAGCGATTTCTCGTTAAATGTTTTTACTAAATTGTTGTATGAGTATGTTAATACAATGAATGTGAGCGATTGTTATGTGTGCATGCAATTACCTTCGTCTGTCTTAGAGGGGGTGACATACCATCACCTACCTTTAACATATGGTGTGTCTTGCAGTGTTTTAACCAGCCTATTCTACGTGACGGGGAAGCTGGAGTATCATTATTCCAATATAGATTTAGTATTTTCAGAGATACCTATTATAAAGGAACTAAACAAGGTTTTAAGTAGTAAAAATGCACGTTATATGGGAGAATTCTTCCATATTATTAAGACACTAGATATGGGATATGCTTACAAAAACAATCTAACATGTAGTTTGCGGGTTGAAGAAACATATGGTGTGTCTTGCAGTGTTTTAACCAGCCTATTCTACGTGACGGGGAAGCTGGAGTATCATTATTCCAATATAGATTTAGTATTTTCAGAGATACCTATTATAAAGGAACTAAACAAGGTTTTAAGTAGTAATATGGGAGAATTCTTCCATATTATTAAGACACTAGATATGGGATATGCTTACAAAAACAATCTAACATGTAGTTTGCGGGTTGAAGAAAAGGTGTTCATAGATATGGTAGAATATAGAAGAGAAAGTTTCCAAAGAAAAGCTGCTGAACAGAAATCACAGGTACCACCATGGGCATTTAGAGAAGGAAATTATGAGAAAGGCGAGACACATGCTGCAATGTCCCTGGACTGGTATCAAAGGGGAAAAATATGTTTGCTTAGACTGAAAACTAACTATAATAATTATTTCATTGGTTCTAGTGAATGTGAACATACTTTCCAAATTACTGGAGGTTGGGGATTGAAGGGTGGAACTGATCCTGTTTTCCCAGGAGTTTATTATGTGTGTGGTAAGAAAGCCTATTACAGGTTGCCTGCACATTGGTATGGTAGTTGTTACTTTGCAATTGTTTTCCCAAAGGTCTACCATGTAGACAAAAACAATAATAGAATCAATGAAATAAAACAAGGACTAACACGTAAGAAAAGAGCTAGTTTCTCCGAAACAGTAGGTGATATTTTTGGTGCACTGATACCATCAGTTGGAGTCGTTCGGAATTCGCATAAAATTCGAAAATTGTCCACAGTGGTTGATCGTTTATCGACAGATACTGCTGATGGGTTTTTGATGATTGACACCGAAATGGTTGCAATCAGATCAATGGTTTTGCAGAATCGACTTGCCCTTGATATCTTATTGGCAAAAGAGGGTGGAGTCTGTGGCATGTTGAAAATTTAACACTGCTGTACTTATATCCCTGACAAAAGTAAAGGTATTGAGGGATATATTAAGAATATTACGAAATTACATGAAGATTTGACCCAACTGGAGGTTGACGGTGTCTAGGAGAGACTTGGTAAGAGTTTCTCTTCTGTAGGTAAATGGTTTTCTACCTTTGGAAGTAGTTTATTAGGAAAAATAATAATGCAATGATTTTAGTAGCTGGAGTAGCCTTAGTAATAATAACAATATATAAATGTTAGTGTCAGTGTGGAAGAAAAGAGATGACAGAATCAAATAAGAAACGAAAATCAAGAAAGAGAAAAAGAGATGAAATAGAACTAGAAGATGTGAAAGAAGATTACTATGACGAAATGAAGGAGTTAGATAAGAAGTTCATGAGAAGAGAAAAGAATACTAATCTTTAGATAAATAAAGATGGCACTTGGTATGGTGGGTATTTTATGATGGCTCCAGGAAGCCATCAGAGGGGGGATTGATGGAGCAAGATTTTGCAGAAAGAAACTTGCTCGAATTGACTCCCCCATAATACGTACTAACAGTGTACAGTGAAAACTAATATGCAAATCACATGAACACGTAGGAAACCGCTTTGCGCATGCGTGCACTAATGTGAACTAAATGCATGAAAGAATAAGGCCTTATTTTACATTGAGTTTCGAAAGAAACGAAGCTAATGCATGTTTAGGCCGCATTTCGCATCTTGCATCTTGCTTTAAACGATAATAAATAATGCCGCATTGCCTGAAGCTTATGCTAGGAAAATATTAACAAGGGATAGTGCAAAATTGGGTGGTAAACAGTGAAAAGTGCATTACCATGTAATTAATGAATGCTTATGTTCTATTTGCCCTAGTGAGCCGAATGGGCCTGTATTTGCTTAAGTTGACCGGATAGATGAGGGGCTGGAGAGTGAACAAAAATGACATGACAAAAGCAGACTGAAGCGTTGAGCGCTGCAGAGAAAGTGTAAAGGTTCAAGGCTAACCAGCTCAAAGAACATTGTTCGCCTGCCAAAAGATGAGCCAGGCCGTGGGATCCAAGACTTCTTCCGCGGACGAAGCAGAGAAATACATGTGAATTAATGTGAAAGAGTCCAATATTGAATTAAATGAACGAGTCAAACATGATGTAATGAGAGAGGATATAGAACAATGAATGTACTGAAATTGTGAATGGGAACCTGGTGGTGTGATACACCACCTCCCAAAACTGACCAATAGAAAGTCGAATCCAGTGAAATCTTTCAACTAATGTGGGTTGGACATGTATTTTTTAGGGTATAACTGCGGTCCTTTTGGGGGTGTGGTGTGTAGGAGAAGAGGCAAAGAGGAAGCTCTGATCAAGTGCAGAGGAGAGAGGGGTGATGCGTCACTGTCCGTCTGAAGTAAATCTAATCTTCAACTCAGGGATCTTATTAATATAAAGAACTTTACAGAAGCTGAAATATGAAAAGACATCTTTATTAAACTTACATAAGTGAGGCCACGTCACACAGAAGCCGTAGCAACTGTATGAGGCAGTCTGAGGAATACAAAGAACAGAGGCCTTTTATATGCTCTCAGGGTTACAAACTTCAGCATACAAGTAAGGGGCAGTCCTAGCTTGTGCAAGCATGCAAAATACCTAACATTCCTTCTTTACAGTTTACCATTCAGATATTTACAACATTGAAAAAGCAGAGTCATGATGACAAGCCCATTTTCAGTTTGTCCATCCCAAGACCAATTTCCCGGCAAGGCCCGACATTCTCATCAGATATCAGATGGACCCCTAATAAAATCGGGCACCTCCTCCTCGTAAAGCAAGTCATAAAGAAAGAAACATAGACAGGTGTGTGAGAGATTAGGAGTGGTTTGAATGTGATGAAAGGTTTATGGTTTGCTGTGCCTTGATACTAATCTTGATCGGTCACTGGGAAAGGAACTGGTCGAACAGGTTTGGCTTCAGGCAGTGGAGTCAGCTTGCCCAGGTCACACAAAAGTCAACAAAGGTGTACGTGTCCTTCAGACTCGTTTTGGCCTTAGTTATCAGCCTATGTGAGGGCAACCACTTAAAATGGCTGCCATGCACAAAATGGAACCCGAGGGTTCAGGACGAAATCCCTGATTTGAAGGCGATCCAGCCATTCGAACACGCCGAAATTGCCTGGATATAGTATGTTCGTCATTGTCGTTCTGCTGATACCAAAATCGTCATGATTCGACGATGCTTATGACACGAAGCCAAAATTTCAAGTACTACAGACCCTCCTTTTGCCCTTACATAGGCAATTAATATATATACTCACGCTAATCTGAGTCCAGGTCTATATTCACAAATTCATTGAGATGTTGCTGTAGCATCATCCTATTGCTTAGCTCGTACCTTGATACAGGCTTCCTTACACACGATGTAGCACAGAGGCCACACATAGCAGGATCAAATAGGGAATACCTCTATCTGTAGAATGTGGCATAAGACCACACACCCAACAATTAGTGATGTTCACTACTAACTGGTGTTGATGCAGAAGCGGTACAAAGGAATTATTAATAAACTCTGACCTCCTAACCAGTTCGTGTTCAGGTAAAGTATTGAAAGAATGCAAAGAAGTAGTAGTAGGAAGAGACATAGGTTGGGAGGTAGGTACAGATGTCAATTGGGTAGAAAAAACAATCCCACCCATAAAAGACAATGTCATGTTTAAAAACACTAGAAAACACATTGTTAAGAACATATAGACAACAGGAGAAAGTAGTGACCACTATTACAAACGAATTCATAATTTTTCACCACCCTAAGCAAAAGTAAATCCTAAAATTATCTAGTAACATTTTTAGGGTTCCTATGTATTTCAGTAATTTATTACATGTTCAGGTGAAACAGTGGTGATCCTCATCAATGCTCTGAGGTGAAAAGGGAATACTCTTCCACAGAGAATGGACTTTATTCTGCTTTTACTAAACAGAATACTACTTTAAGACAATGCCAGCAAAACAATAAGAAACAGTCTCATAACACCTATTTTATGCAATCACACGGAAACCACTTTATGCATCAATTATGTCCAAAGTCCGTTCAAGCCTCTCTGGCGAGCTTCCATCGTCCATCAAATCTTCTCCCATTGTTGCATGGGCCTCTTGATTCAGGCCTTATATGAAAAATAGTGTTTTTCAGTATCCGTTGGAGTGCCCTCCTGGCAAACACTCACAGCTCATTTGAAAGTCTCAATGTCTCAAGGCAGTGCACCGATATCTCTCCTCTGCGGCAGGCACTACAGATAGTGTGCTCCTCATTGATCAAGGGCACAGATCATCTTATGCAGATCCGGGTCTACATTCTCAGGCTCCGACACTCATTACTCAGTGTCAGAGGACGCTCAGGCTGCTCTTTGATGGGCACCATAATGTAGTGCCTTTTCCCACTCTTGCATCTTCCGGTGCACTGCACTTCCGTTGGAGCAAAGGAAAAGGGTTGTGTGGCCAAAACTCAGGCCGAGGGGCTCAAGGGACTGCACACTGTCAGAGGTTACCAGCACATGACAGGTGAAAAACTCAGGCCTCAATCCTTTCGCTCTTTTGCACTGAAACTCTCCTACTTCTTTTTGATGTTCAACGCCTTCTGATGAAGCAAGCATAATACTTCGGAGATACCAGACGTCCGCCTCTCATTTGTGAAGTAGGAAATGTGACGCAGTTGTTTTCTTAAAATTAATGCGAATACAATTTATTTGTGTTTTAACAAGGGGACTGCAAGCAGGTGGCCTGCAATCTGCGAGGAATGGCCATATGCCATGAGACAGTTCTGGTCTAGAACACACTGTCATTTCTCAAAGGCAATACAAAGACAAAGGCAGTAGGCACAACAGTGCCTCTAGGCTCTTCAATTGGGTTTCCGTGTGAGAGCATATTCTCCATCATCTAATGGTAGATAGCGACATGATTAAGTCTAGGTGTTCCTAAATTCCTTGTCTTAAAAACATCTCAAAAGAAAAATCGCATAATACAGATTATCAGGGGCATGTAGATACCTCCCTTTAAAAGTTGTGCATCAGGTGCACTATGCAATACACAGGCTAATGATCAAAATGTGGAAACAAAAGACAAGAACTAGAGAGTCCTGGTCTTTCCATAATTTAGAACACATCTGATCCCACCAAAAATTAAAGCAGTATGAACAAAAGGGTAAAAATAACCACATTAAAAAGAGTCATTGAAAATTTGTCATGTTAAAAAAAAAAAAATGTAAGGTATCTCCTATTGAGATGGAAAACTTGTTTTGTTATAGTATTGAGTCAGTTAACCAGTCCATCATTATCCTAACAATCAGACTGGAAAACATTGCAGTGGGCCTAAAGAGAATTCTTGAAAACCAGTCTGGTGATGCAAAAGGAATTATACATAATATGGGGGTTTCTGATATATTACTGCGGTCTGGAAGTGTGAACTTGAACAATACATCAATAAAAGGCAAACTGGTGAAAAGAATATGGAAAAGGGAAATGGAACTAGGACACAGCTAAAATCCCCAATAACTAGGCATGATGTGACATCAGGGGGTGACAAAAAGGTTGGCTCTACCGCTGGCCGCTAAACCATATACGGTAACCTCCGCTAATGTTCCAGTTCCTTCTTCAGGGAAAAAAATATGAAACCTTGTTTCCTTGATATCTTTTATTTTTCCTTCAAATACCATTAAAGCCAAATTTGACATACACTGGTGAAGTGTTGTCTGTCTTTCTGTGAATTTTAGTGTCAAAGCAAATCTACCCAACTGTTTGCAGGATACACATCGTCATGTATATCCCTTCACAACACAGGTAAACTTGTAATAGTATCATAAGCAGCAACAAGTGAACCCAAAATGGGAATAACCTGCAAATTTGTGTTTTATACCTAAATGTATTCATTTACTGAAGCCTAAAGCACTTTAAAGCTATTTTAAATGGCAAAAATACCCAAATTCGACTTTGATGTTTGGGGCACTTAAAAATAAATATCCCATAAGTATGTTACATATTAATCATCCTCAGGATGTTCTTTACACATTACAGATATTAGATATTAGACATATCTCATGTAAATCTTTAGAAAAATGAGTTTTTCACACCTGCGCCAAGTGAAAATCCATATGCTAATGTCGTCATTATTCGGTATAGCACAACTTAAATTAAATTTTAATGCTAGGATGTCATAGTATGAGCTTTAAGCTTCATGAATAGTAAAAAACGAATTTTGTAGCACTTATTTTTAATAATTATTTTTTTATAATTAATAATAAAAATAAATAAACCCTTTTATTTTTGATAATTCCACATACATATAAGAGCAAGCTGCATCCCTTGCCTATCATTTTAGACGCATTTATTTATAAGCCTAAACACAGAAGCCTAACTTAAAACATGACAAAATTTGGCGCCACATTTTTCTTTCTAAAAAGGACAATTTTATTTAGCAACAGACCCAATAATATACTTACAAAATGTTGCTTAATAGACTGAAAACATCAAGAAAAACCACGAACAGACATTGAGCTCATTTGAGACATAAACAGAAAGGGGTGAAACACTCAGGACACACACATACGGCGCGCTTTTAGCCATGCATTTCATGAATAGCGCCAACGCTATTCTCTTACAGAAGTTGCACTAATAGGAAAACCACAGACATTTAAACACACACATTTTAACCCACCTATCAATACTCAGGACAGCCCACAGACTGTACTAGAACCAAACCACTTGTAAATACTAGTCGTAAGTTATATTTACAAGAAACGCTTCTCAATTGTGTTTTTTGTTTTTTTTATTTAAAAAAAAGACTACGAAAATACACTCAATTTACTAGCTTTCGTTAGCAGAACACCAAACAAAATCGTTCTGCATATCTTCATTCATAAAAACTGCGCAGAACAAAGGATCCTTGTTTTGTATTATGTCATATTTTAATTCCCTGGGGATACAAAATCACCAAGGAAGAAATATGTTTGTAAATCTAAACCTATTTAGATTTTCCCTTTAGAGAAGCCGGCTAATCCAAACGTATACAAAGTTGGCCAACATAAAGCTCCAAATTTGCTAAGATCAGGCATCTTATAGCTCACTAATCTAGCTTCAAACTTCAAGGGGCTATCTCTATCGATACACTCGTAAATATACAAGACCCTCGGTTTTTGAAAATTGCAATCTTCAAATAAAACTAAGGACCAAACAAACTAAGAACCAATCAAACTAAGACTCAAAGGAACCAAGGAACCAAAGAACAAACGACTGGGAGCGACCCACTTATACTTAACTCTTACTTTTACTAATCAAAAGGTTATCCAAATTCTATCTGTCAAGTTCTACATGACCTAACGGTCTTTTAGAATACTCACGCCAAAAGGTTCTCAGTCAGGAGTGACGTCATGTGGAGGATCAAAAATCAGGAAGATCAGAAATGTACTGGGCTGCAGAAACAAAGAATCTCCAGAATCCTTGTGCACAGAGTACCTCCTTAGTAGAATCTTGTTCTGTCCTCCTCAGTAGATTTCAGTCTCCTGACAAGATCTCCCACAGAAAGCCACTTCTCTGATGAGGCCCGCGTTGGCTGCGCCATTTGAAGTAAATCTAATCTTCAACTCAGGGATCTTATTAATATAAAGAACTTTACAGAAGTTGAAATATGAAAAGACATCTTTATTAAACTTACATAAGTGAGGCCACGTCACACAGAAGCCGTAGCAACTGTATGAGGCAGTCTGAGGAATACAAAGAACAGAGGCCTTTTATATGCTCTCAGGGTTACAAACTTCAGCATACAAGTAAGGGGCAGTCCTAGCTTGTGCAAGCATGCAAAATACCTAACATTCCTTCTTTACAGTTTACCATTCAGATATTTACAACATTGAAAAAGCAGAGTCATGATGACAAGCCCATTTTCAGTTTGTCCATCCCAAGACCAATTTCCCGGCAAGGCCCGACATTCTCATCAGATATCAGATGGACCCCTAATAAAATCGGGCACCTCCTCCTCGTAAAGCAAGTCATAAAGAAAGAAACATAGACAGGTGTGTGAGAGATTAGGAGTGGTTTGAATGTGATGAAAGGTTTATGGTTTGCTGTGCCTTGATACTAATCTTGATCGGTCACTGGGAAAGGAACTGGTCGAACAGGTTTGGCTTCAGGCAGTGGAGTCAGCTTGCCCAGGTCACACAAAAGTCAACAAAGGTGTACGTGTCCTTCAGACTCGTTTTGGCCTTAGTTATCAGCCTATGTGAGGGCAACCACTTAAAATGGCTGCCATGCACAAAATGGAACCCGAGGGTTCAGGACGAAATCCCTGATTTGAAGGTGATCCAGCCATTCGAACACGCCGAAATTGCCTGGATATAGTATGTTCGTCATTGTCGTTCTGCTGATACCAAAATCGTCATGATTCGACGATGCTTATGACACGAAGCCAAAATTTCAAGTACTACACGTCGGTTTGCAGAGAGGCCTAGCTGTTCCTGTCCTGTCCAGTTCCTGAAATCTTTGTCTCCTGACTCTATTTCAGGAGACCCCCACTACTCCCTTGGCCAGGGGAGTGGTATTTCACAGATCCTTTGGGTTTGTATTATCTTTCTGACTCGTACTTTGCATAAATTACTTGCAAATGTATTTTTGTCTCTGAAACCTATGTCTTTTCATCTATCCACTCCGTCATATGCCTATTTGTTTCGCATTATTTGCTGAAACTTATGTCTCTTCATCTATCCACTCCTTCATGTGCATATCGTTTATTGATGATGAGTATGTCACTGTTGCATTGTTGATTGATTTTCTCTTCCGTATGTGAGATTCTTTGTTTGCATTGTGACCTGTATGCAATGAGCATTGATCATTTACATTTAATTGAGATAAACTTTATTAATCTTATCGAGAGTCTGTGATCATTTAACTGATTAGATAGTTAGTTAGTTCTATTATTACCATCAACTACTCAACTAATTGGTCTGTCGACCGAGAGGAAAGAGAGTTGATATACAGGTATAGTTATGTATTTAGAAATGATAACCATGAATCTGTGAAGAAAACAATTTTCCACATCATTAAAACTTGACCCCCAGTGCAACAGAGATTTATGAGTTGGGTGAATGTGTATGGGCCATTTGTATGAAAATATTGATGAGTATCGATCCCTGATAAAGTGTAGCGCTGGATCAACAGCTACCCCACTCCTCGGGGTCCCGCCGGCAGGAGGTCATAGATATCGTTTGGGAGGGCGGGATGGGCCCCCACGACGCCAGCAGTGCCCGATCGGGTGTGATGTAGAGGGGGCAGGCGAGAACCCAGGACGTCCCGCCCCAGCAGGCCTCGCTCAGTAGCAGGCAGGAGCGCTAAGGCTGCTGCGGGCCGGAGTCACCTCTCCCCCCTCAGATCTCACTCACTGCCTCAGCCCCCGTCACCAAGCGCCGCAGGAGCCTCTGCCGGGATGCGTCCGGGAGTCCTGCGCTGTCTCCAGAGTGCTCACCAAGGGCTCCAGCCGATCCGGGACAACTCCAGGTGTGCGACAGTTGGTAAGCAGGCTGGAGGGGTCCTCGCGGTGTCAATGGGCCACAGCTGTGTATATTGCGATGGAGGCTGCCGAGAATCAAGTGCGTCCTGCGCTGTATGACAACAGTCCTCCATTGGTGGCAGATACCGCTGCAGTTGGCAGTGAGGATGGGGGAGCCCCCGAGGTGTCAGTGGGCCGTGGTCGAGTTCATTGCAGGTGAGGTGGGCGGGAGTCAAGGACATCCCGTGCCACGGCCCAGAATGCCTCAGATAGGAGCGGGCAGGGCGTTCAGGACGCCAGGAGTCTCCGCTCTCCCCCTGCGCCCACCTCTCTGTCCTCAACAGCAGGATGCTCCCCCGGCGGGGGCCACTCCGATCCAGCTCCACCTGATGTCCCAGGGTGTCCCGCCACACTCGCTGTGCCTTTCCCATGTGACAAGGGGCCTCAGCCTGTTCTCAGCGTTGTTCCAGCGTCTAGCTCCAATCCGTTCGGCAAGGGCACCAACGTGTACAGGACGGCCTCAGGATCACAGCAGTGTGCATGATGGCTGTGAAGTATATTCTGAGCCTCCAGTCCTGGCATAGAAATAATTTCTGTTTCCTTTCCCCAACATTTGAAGGTCAGCTTTTATCTAGAATTTAAGAGTCTGTGCCATGGTATTGAGTCCATTGAAACTCCTCCTCATTCCTCAGTAAATTGTTTGCCAGGATGACTCCGGTTATATGCTTGCCTCCTATCTTCTCCTTACCAGATGTTCAACATGATTTTTGCCTGGTTCAATTCTTCCTACCTGTATTACCAACTATGCCTTTTCTCCATTTTCCACCTACATTGCAACAACAGCTGAAGGACTCTACCACCTGTCCAGAGGTGTCTCTTCTGGAGAACAGGATTTATCTCGTCTATGTTTTATGTTTCATCTTGAAATTCCCTGTGATGTATCCAGAAGTTTGTGCTGGTGGACGAAATAAGCAGGCCTTATCTCCGCCAAAGGAGACCAGGTGTTTGGACGGTGATGTCCCCACCATGGTGTACAGTCGAGTCCCATGCCCTGCATGCCCAACTGCGAGTCCCTGATATCCATGTTTCTAATTTTTTGGGCTCCAGCATCATGCATACATAGCATCTGCATGAAGCCCTGTCTTTGAACTGCAAATGGTCCTTGACCGTTCGTGGACACAGAGGGGTGCAGCAAGTGAGCCCTCAGTAGTAACAAAGGGCTACTGTCCCTGTCATGGGTTCACACATGTAGCGCGGTGGTGGTAGCATCCCATGGTTTGTGGTGATCGTGGTGTAATCAGGCATTTTTACCTGCATCATGTAAGTGAGAGCCTACAGCCCTACTCATAGAAATTTCCACTGCTAACAGTGGATGTGGAATCCTGGTGCTGAGATCTGGAGCTCCTGGATTAAGGCATGTGTGTATGAGAAGCATGTGTGTATGAGTGTCTGAGTGAACTAGAGTGTGACAGGCCTGTGGGTTCCATTTTGGAAGCTACTGGTCTGTTCATGTGCACAAGACAGTGGTGAGGTTGCTTTACCAGAGAGTGGCATTCTTGAAACAGGAGTGAGGGAATTCAGACATGGAAGTGGGGAAAGAGTAGGCAGGCTTCCCCTTAGAAGTGATACAAACGGCTGCTGATTAGAGGAAACTGCCATTTAGTGGATGGCAGGGGTGACCTATGGGGCTGCAGTTCCTGTTCTTAGGGCGTGAAGGGGAACAGCCCTTTGTCTTATCCTGAACACTGTTAGGTGTGGCTGTTGATAGTGAGGTGCAGACTGCTCACACCTCTTTGTGCATCTGTGATGCCTGTCCAGCTTGGAGACATCCCTACTGTGAACAGCATCACTCAAAACAAATGTTGAGTCTAGAAGACGGTCTGAAAAGCACACATGACATGACCAAACAGGTTGTAAAGGTCAGACATAAAAGCTACATCTTTTGTCTGCCCTCCTTGCATATGAATGGGAGCTGTCAATCCACCTGTGGGTCCAGTTCCAAGTTCTCTTTGACCAAGGTGGTGGTTGTGCCACAGAGGACCCATAGGACTCCTATACAACCAAAGGTGGTATCTTCCTGACAGTCAGCTTCCCAGAGATGAGGGGACATCATCAGAGTCTGATCTGGAGGAAGAACTGCCTGTCTTGTCCAGGAAGCCAAAGGAATCCTGCCTGAGCAAGAGGAAAGGATTGAGCCAGTCCTGCAGGAGGAGCTGACTGTTAGTGTGGACTAGTGCTGTGCTCCTTCCACCAGAAACCCACAACCCATGTCATTGGCATGCTCTGGTCTAGGAGCCAGTCCCACCTCAGAGGAACAGCAACAATTCTGAAGTGTGCCTGAGCAGTCAGCAGTGACCCATGACTACTTCAAGTGTTCCATTGGTTTGCCCAGATGAAGCCGAGATTAATGTTGTCCTGTAGTACCAGCTATGTGCAGCCCAGCACATCTCCAGTGAGCCAGACTGTATGCAGAAGGCCTACCATGGCTCTCCTCTGCCCAGAGTAGTGGGTAGCAGAATATTTGTCTGTTTCAAGCCAGAAAGTGACTATATGCTAACAGAGGGGGAAAGCTCTATCTAAACTAGTAACCACACCACCAGGCCCTAGACTATTAGAGAAGGGGAAATGGGTATAATGCATAGGGAATCCCAACTTGAAGCATATTGGACTCATAATTGTACTTCCGGTATCTGGGACATTTTTTGTGATTTGTGTAGAATTGGGTCTTACTGTAAATTAAAGGACTTTTATCTTCTGAAGAGAACCACTGGGCTAGGCAATCACGTTATTACACCGCTAGATGCATTGTTCAGTTCTAAGCCTTTTGTGCCCTGCCACACTAACCTCCCTGAGAACCCTATAACACCTGCCATCACTACACTGAGAGTCAAGTGCTGTTTGTGTTGTATTTGGCCCAGTTTGTGTAGAGCTGTAGTAGGATGGACCCCAGGACAGTAGAGACAAACAACCCCAGTCCCTTTGGTGTGGCCTAGTAGTCCCTGCTTGCAACACAGCCCTCAAAATCGGGGCTGACAAAAGGCGCAAGCAGTATGAGATCCTACACTGCAAAAATGTCAGTCACAAGATTGAGGGGAACAGACCTTGACATCCAGTCTGAGCTCAGTTGAAAAATCTGTGCATGGAAAGACGTTGGAGAGCTGGGAAGCCAGTATGTGTGATGTGAGAAACGTGTTAGAGAAACTGGAGTGCAGGGTAAAAACTGAGATGGGTTCTGGGTAGGGTACTTTAAGAGAAATCCAGGGAGGGAGAGCTCTATATCTAGGTTTTCTTAATCCTTTAGCTTAGTTTTCCCATCTGTTTCCCAAAATTTGCTTTCAGCAGTTCCCCAGGACAGTCACCACCACAGATTTCTAGGGTAGTTGTCACCAACTCCAGGAAGGATTCCTTTGGGAGGGTTAAGTCTAGTTGAGACCCCCCTGAACCTTCAATTGGCTGTTCAGAAGCTGGGAAAGAGAAGCTCAGGAAGTTTGAGAGGGAGAAGCTTAGGGAGTTTGAGAGGGAGAAGCTTAGATTAACTCACTAGGAATAAGAAGAAATGAGTCAGGAGAGACAGGAAGAATAGGCACATCAGGAGACAAAGAGAGAGTGTGAGGAGCAGGAAAGACAAAGGCAAGAAAAAGAGAATTGGAGAGGGTAGCTCTATTGGAGGAAGAGCTTAAGATGGCAGCTGGGACAGCTACATATGGAAAAGTGATCCCACTCCAAACTCTTCAGGAATGCTTGCCAAAGTTCCAAAAGAACCGATACATATGTATGTGGAAGGACAAGATTATTCTGGAATGGGTATGTGAGATTTGAGATTGCTTGTAAGGCTCAGGCTTTGAATGGCATGTCTAAGACAGCAATTCTAATGAGTCAGTTGCCTTTGAAAGGACGGCAGTCCTTGGAAGAATGCCTGTTGCTGAGCAAACGGTGTGTGAGCGAATGAAGTAAGTTCTGATAATAATTTTTGGCCTGAAGTCAGCTCAGTACCTGCTAAGGTTTAAGGCTAACAAGCGAACAAATGGTGTACTATTTCATGGCGTGTACCATGGATTCATGGATGGTTCCATATTAAAATGAGTAAATGAAAAGGATGGAGGCCTAGGATTTTCAGGAATGAATAGATGAAAAGGATGGAGGCAAAGGATTTTCATGCCCTAAACCAGGTGATGATTAGAGAGCGGCTCATGGAGCAGTGCTCTACCCCACTATCCGAATACTGGTTAGATCTGACAGAGAGGAATCCAGAGAAACTTGCAGTTTTGGTGGACAAGTGGTTGTAATGTCGTGTAGTTCCTTCTAATCTGTAGGATTTGCGTGTTTGTTGAACAACATAAACTAGGGGCTTGGTGCCTAGATTGAGTCCGGACAACCCCGCAGGATTTGTTGGCCTATAGACCAGCTACCTCACAGTGCCACCATAAGCCCCCCTAACATTACCAGTCAGCGAATGGTTTCTTTCTGGCAGCCACTGAACATGACAACCCTGACCCCTCTGGGATCGTGGAAACCGTACAGAACCTTTCGCTCAGTCACTTGTGCTCACTTTTCTCAGAAAAGTATACAGAGAATACACAGTGGGACATTTTCAATAAGTTTATTGAACCAACGTTATTCTATAATAGAAAGCAGCCATGCGATGTGCGTATATATTAGTGATGTTATGGAAAAGTAGATAGCCTTCTCACCCTGTGGATGAAGCTAGAGATGGCATTTGTACATAGTGCAAAAAGAGACCTTGTACATGATGTTCAGGTCATTGTGATAATGTTGTGCGAAGCTAGATGTGTACACAAGTTTAGTTTCAGGGAAACTAATCCAACATTGTTGTGCACACAAATATGTGCAAAAGGTCACAGCTGCTGAAATGTTATTGTGAGGACAATGTAAGAAATAAGCTGCTTCGATACATGGGCCTAACCCGGGACTATAACAGTAGAACATGGTTAACCAAGGGCTGGAGCAGCATGGGTCTTAGCCAAGGAGGAAATGGCCTCTCTATAGATTGGCTCTAAACCAGAAGGTACGGGCCAGAGCTATTCCCAAGGTTCCAAATGGGAACAGACACAGAAAGGGAAATGGGTTCCAAGTCAGGAATAAGCTAAGGAAAGGGCAGGGTAGGGCAGGGCAGGGAGGTTCTTCCAGTCCCAAAGTGATAGTTTGTTTAAAGTATTACAAGGCTGGACCTTGTATGAGAGACTGATAGGTGAAAGTCCCTGTGCCAGCTCCACCCATCAGAGCTAGTGTGTTGTCTATGGGGTAGGGGACTGAGAGTGCCCAACTGCACTTAACCTAGTTGTTATGTGTTGTATCAACCAGTTACATAATGTGACCTGCATAAATGAAACCTTTAGTTAATACTTACTTGCCAATAGGCTTATTCTTATTCCCATTCCTTGTTCTTCCTCTATCCTCTCCCTTCCCAGTTCACCCTGTGTTGTATCTATAATAGAATGTCCGGGTGTCTGCCCTAGAATGTTGGGGACATAACGCTGGCATTGTTGTGAAGTGACTTGGAGGTGTCAGTTGAAAAATAAACCTTCTTCAACTGTAACCAGCGTCTGACTTTGATTATATCACTGGTGACGAGGATGGGATGCGAAGCCACGCGTGCACAGCACAATGGATTAGTAATCCCTTTTTACCCATACAGGTTGCCCTCCTCCCAACCAATTTGGCTTGAGTTTGGTTCCTGGAACTCTCCCTTTGAGTGACATGAACGTAGAGATACCCGTGACAGAGTTGGGAGTAGTATGGTGAGACCATAACATTTCACAGACTAATTTGTCCAAGGATGCACCTTTGAGCAGAATCTTGATTTACACAGGATTGCAACCCTGGCAGTCTTGGTTGGAGAGGGTGCCCAATAGTCAGGTATTTTGGGTGGGCCATGTGATGTATGTCAGATTGTAATAGGTGGGTTTCCTGCAAGAAAATGACGCCAGGGTCGTGTATAAGCAGGTAGCGCCAGATCTGGCATTGCTTGTTAGGGGCATTAAGTCCCCTCATATTGAGGGAGAGAAATTTGATGTAAGGTATATCAACCATTGTTCAAAGCAAGAGGGTCAGCCACTATGGTGGAGCAAGTGTGGAGGAGTGGCCATCCCAGATGTGAAAGAGCCCAGACCCCAAAGTTTCGGCAGGCATGGGTGGCAGTCCTAAAGAGTGCTCCCAGTCTTAGGAGAGGGAAGGAAGAGAGGGGAAGGGAGGGGTCAGAATACTGTGTCAGAGTTTGTGGTAAGTGACAATCCTCCCCTAATTTTAAGCGGATATAGGAAGGAGCCCAGAAAGCCCCCATCTCCAGCCCGAGATCCCCCAAGAATAGGATACAGGGAAGGGAGGGTAGGAAGGAGGTAACATAGACAATAAAGGGCCAACCGGGCCAGAAAACTCTATTCAAGTCCTGGAATGGCCCATGAGTCTGGGCAGGGGCCATTCTGTAGAAGTTACTCTCCAAGGGGGTGAATTGAGCAGAGGGGGCGTGGAAGAAAGTTCTGTGAATCTTCTAGTCTCCGGCCTCTGCAGCTGGCAGTCATAGGGTGAGGAATCCTCCCTCTGTGAGGCCGGAGTCTATGTTGAGGGGGCCAGGTAGTGGTCCACTGCAGGGATTGAAGCGACAGGCTGGAAAGGGACCAATGGGGGAAGGTATCCCAGCATAGAGCAAGCAGCCCCAGGGTGTATGTTTCATCAGGCTGACCCTGTCGTGCACGTAGTGTGCGAAGGGGCACTTTGCTGGCTATTGGAGCATGGTAAAACCAGGAAGCAAGTCTGAACCTAGCCCAAGAAGGAGCAACCTAGCATTCACTCAGAAGCTCCATGAGATCGGGCTGGGGAGTGCGCATCGTCCATGGATCGAAGGTGTTGGATGATGTCTTGTTTAGCTTGGGAGGAGGATTGTTCCTTATCGTCGACTCTGTGTTTAGCAGGGGGCACCATGGACAATTCAATGCATATAGCTTCACGAGACGAGATGTGAGGAGGAGATGGGCTAGAGTCTCGGGAGGACATCGGGAGATGCAGAAGTTGTTTCGCATCCCGCAAGGAGCGGAGCACCCGGCGTTTGCCCTCCCAAGTAAATATCAGAGCAAAGGGATGACCCCACTGATACTTGATGTCAAGATCACGAAGCTTGACTGTAACAGGTTTGAAGTCTCTATGATGCTGTAACGTCACTAGAGCTATGTCTTGTAATACTTGGATAGTGTGCCCTTTGTAGACCAATTCCACCTTGCGTCGTGTGGTCTGAAGGATAGCTTCCTTTTCAGTGAAGAAGTATACTCTTGTGAGTATGTCAGGTGCGAAGTCCGAGTGGCCCCGGCCCGTGGCAATGAAGTGAGCTCTGTCTAAGGTCAGTGGGGAGACGTCCTCATCATCTCTGATCATCTGGAGTAAGTCCGCTGTGAACGTCATGATGTCTGAGCCTTCCGCCCCTTTGGGTATCCCTCTGATGCGGAGGTTGTTTCTCCTGTTTCTGTTTTCCATGTCCTCTTGTTTCAGTTGGAGGTCAATGTGCTGCTCCTGGAAAGTTGCCATTCTCTGCCACAGGTTCTCCTGATCCTCGAGCATGCGTCCATCAAGCGTTCCAGGCCATCGACCCGTCCCCCGATCTCAGTAATATCACGTCCGAGGTCATGAAGGTAGCCCTTGAATTTGTTCTTGAGGTAGCCAATTTAGTTTTTTATTTCCTGGAGGAAATTGTTCATGTAGGCCTGTGTGAGGGGGCGTCCGTAGATTCGCCAAGAGCTGTTGCTTGAAGGGGATCCGTGGATGCCGGGGCTTGTGGGCCTGATATGAGCCACATGGAGGCAACTGGGTTGTCCCTGGGGAGGGTAGTTGGAGCAGTTTAGTGCGTGGCATGGTCAGAGGGGAGTATCTCCAGCTGTGTGAGACTTATGAAGGCTGTGGTGGAGCGCTGCGGTGAGGCCGGTGGCCGGTGGCCGGGCTAGGAGGGGCGTAGCCTTAGCCAGAGGTCCTCTTAGTAGGGGCCCTGTCTTAACTAGGGGCCTACTTGAAACAGGCACAATCTGCCGCCACCAGGTAGGTTGTTTGGAGAGTCAAGGAGACATCATAGCACAGTTCCCCCACCTGTACCAGTTTCGTAGAACCCCCTCAGCAAGCGCTTTAAAACTCACCAGTGCTTTTGGGAGCTCAGGCCGCCGTGTGGTGAAAGGCACCGAGGAGGGTCCCCAGAGCAAAGGATTTCCTTGAGCCCAGTCCGGCCGGGGATTTACTTAGTCACATCAACCCCCCAAGGGAGCTGAGGACATGTAAAGCTCAGGGTGGGCCTCAGCAGCAAGCCTTGATCGCCTCAGAGAGATCAGGAGGTGGTTTCGATTTGGTGGTTTGGGGTCAACGAACCACTAATAAAGATATAGTCAATTGTAGATGTATTTCTCAACGTAGGGAGAGGTGACCATTGTGGATCATAGGCCTCTTTAATGGAATGTGCGGAAGCTAAGCTGTAATTGTAAAAAAAAACTGTGAAGAGGGGCTGCCTCGGTTGAAGGCTAGGGGTGTTAAAATCCCCAACAATTATTGGGAGATGAGAAGCATATTTGTTTAAAAGTTCTTCAATTTTAACTGCAAGAAAATTTAGGACCTGTTTTTTCTGATGGAAAGCAAGATTAACGTAGCAGTTGATTAACAGTAATTGAATAGTTTGATAATTACTCATTAGACCTTTTATGAGTAGAGCTTGCAGCTCCAGCGTGTTGGTGGGTATTGCTGTGGCCTCTACATTTCGGGTGTGTTTAATGAAGAAGGAAAGACCACCGTATGGCCGCCCGAAGATACTGCGTTTTATGGCTGGGATGTGAAATTCAGAATATCCTGGGAGGTGTTGTTTCGGTGCCCCAGTTCTCCTGAAGACAGAGGATGTCACTGTTATAAAGGTAATCAGTGGCAGAATTGATCTCAGTGAGTTTTTTTAGATCTGCCATGCTCCAGGATATGATTGATAAATGCGAGCTGTGTCCTGTCTCCCTGGTGAAATTCCCTTGTGTTTTGGTGTTTATGATGTTAGTGATGCCGTCGTGAGAGGCGGCTGTCCAACTGAACCCTGTGACCGAGTTCTGTGTTTATAACAGGCTCACTGGGAAGTACGGTCCTATGGTCAAGTGTGCAGATTATTCTGTATGCATTGGGGGGCTTGGGCATTGCTGTTTGATTATTGCCCTGTTGGTTGCCATCGGCTCCCCTCAGGACGGAGTAGACTTCCTTCTTTGATGGGATGGCTTTGAGCACGTGTGAATATTTCTCTGGTACGGGGGCTTTGATCTCTATCCCCCATTCAGCCAGGAAAGTTGATTTCTTGATCATAGCCGCCTGATGTGATTGTTGGTGCAGCCCTATCAGAGGTGGCTCACCGTGCGTGTCCCCTAGTAGACTCGAAAACCTGACCCAAACGAGATAATCTGATCGTATGTTATGTTATGTTATGTTATGTTATGTTATGGCAATTTCTAAAGCGCAGCAATTACCCGAAGTTGTCCTGGCGCTGACCACTAATTCTCTGAGAAATTGAGACAGGAATCCGGGAACAGGAGACAGGGTTAAAGCGTAAAGAGCCACGTTTTCAATCCTCTCCTAAAAGTGAGGAGGTCAGGGGCCTTTCTCAAATACGGGGGAAGATCATTCCAGGCCTTGGCAGCGCACATCACAAAGCTTCTTTTCCCCCAAGAAGACTTCTTGATGGGTGGCACTATGTATGTAGGCCAGAGTGGTATGTGCTTAAATTTACAAAGTATGTTGCCCCTATTTAAGATGTCATAATATCCCTTGATGTGATATCTAGAGGTTAGCACTATTTCGTAGGTCACGTTTGTATGACTTTGCTCCGGGGATAGGGCTCTGTTTGCCGGCTGGGTGCTGGTTGAATCGAAGCCCGCACCCTCCTCTTGGTTTGAGGCGTTTGAGTTAAGACTCAAGAGTAATGGAGCATTGGATGGGCAAAATGTTGGGGCAAACAGGTTTATAGAGCCCCAAGTGGGTCACACGCCAATGTTTGTGGCAGTCACCTCAGAAGAGGTGGCCTGAGTGGTTGAGTCTGTCTTCACCTTTAATTATTGCACTTTTGGTTGCCATCGACCACGGCCGGACTGGGAACAGAAACCAGCCCTGGCAATTCCGCTCGCCCGGCCCGGGGAGGGGGGGCTACCGAGAAGCACGGGCCCTGAGGGGGGGGGTGAGGGTGCAAGTGTCAAGCATCGCTGCCGCATTTGTTACAGGGGGACGATATTACAGCAGTGCTGCAAAACTAGCCCCCAGTAATGAAGCCGATCCACACCTTTATGGCCCACCGGGAAAACGCACGGTGCCCGCTATGACCAGTCCGGCCCTGTCATCGACGCCCCTCAGGACGGAGTAGACTTCCTTCTTTGGTGGGATGGCTTTGAGCATGTGTGGATATTTCTTTGGTACAGGGGCTTTGATTAAAGGAGCATTTAATTGAATTACTGCCAGAACCTCCAAGGCTGAAATGAAATACTATCCAATTGACCAGAATGGTCGTCAATTAGTGAATTGATGAATTGCAGTCATAAAGACTAAAACATGTGGGAATGTATACAATTGAAACTACTGCAGCTGCGAGGGACAGAGAGACTGTTGACATGGCACCTTTGTTTGGGGGTATGGTGGCTGTCATTTTACAAAGGACTGCAGGGATTCAGCCTGCATGTAAGGTACATCATGAAAATGTCGTTTTTCCTCCTATGCAAGAGTAAATGCTGCATTGTCTATGAGAGACTTTAAGAACTTTATAATAAAGGTAAAACTAAATGATTACGGCAACCCGAAATACTGGTATTTGTACCAAGAGCTTTGACAGTCCTTTATTGCGGGCCAATTTTCTCTATTCCTCCAATGAAATTACCCTTGAAGCAATTTAAACATGTTACTTTTGATGACGTTTTAATGAGCACTGAAGAAGGTAGTGTGCCGAAATGCATTTGCTCAGAATAAATCAAATAACGTCCTGTGAGTGTTCCGTGCATGTTTTGAGCTTCTATTTTCACGTGATTCTCCCTCACATTATCAGAAGAAAGCCTAAATATGTATTTTAACGCCAGTAGGTAGTTATAGTTAGGACATAGTTCCATAGGAAAAGCATTTTTTGACTTGGCTATAACTTTGGGGTCAATAGACCAATCTGCATAAAATTTTCCCCAAAAAGTGTCACGGAGGGTACTATTGTTATGGAAAGTTTGGGGGTGATCTGTGCAGTGGGGACCGAGAATTTGGGGTGCAAAATAAGGTTGCGTTTGTAATGTTAATTCCCATAGGAACCTTTAGCTACACCTACAGCCCAAACCGCTGAACGGACTTACACCAAATTTGGCAGGGAGGTGGATGTCGGTTCAAGGAAGTGCCTTTTGCTTAGTTGGTATAAATCCCTTCAGTAGTTGTTGAGAAATGTAAGTTTAAAATTATAGTGATATCTCTGGCACTGGATATTTCACGGTGGTTTTGCGATGAATCACGAATGCACGCGCCAACGGGAATGCTCTGAATGGCTGGACGCAACCTGAACAGAAAGTTGCAGCTGCCATTTTACCTATCGGGAATGGTTCCCGGGGCTGAAAATATGTGTGAAAGCCCACATAAGTGGTCAGGGTGGAGATACTCTGACCCCATGATTGTGAAATGGGGATGTTAGTGACACAAGATATGTGTCCAAATTGATTTTTTTTATTGCGCGCAATATTCACTGCGACACCACGACCGCCAGCACGGCCCCTGTGTACCATTGCTGGGACGTGGATATCAAAATCGTCGCAAATATTGGTGAAAATATAAAAAAATATATCAATGAATCATTATTATGCATTATTATAGACATCAAATGATTTACAAAGGGGCCTTAGACACAATACCGCACATTGTTATTAAAGTGGGAGTCTATTGGTGTGGTGCAACGATCATGGGAAAAAAAGGCCTCCTAATTCCCAAAAGTGAATAAATTCACATGAACATTTATATAGAGATGATCAGCACACACTTCTTTTCAAACATGAATCAACTTATAAAGTCATTAATACAGTCGGATAGATTCCTCCAAAAAAAAAAAAAAATTCTCAGGAGACATATGTCACTTATTTTAAGATAATCCTTTATTTCTACTTTTCTTTTCTTCACTCAAAATGTAGCCAGATGTAGCCAACGCGTCTCGTCCCTTCTTGGGACTTCTTCAGGGCTCAATTAGATGATATTTTGTTATCAGTTGTTCAACATTGTCACTTTTTCATTCTGTTATCCTAAGCGGTGTATACCAAGTCCAATATGTCCAGGTCAGTTTATTTCCTTCTCTTTCAAGTAATTGGGCCTTTGTTGGCTCCCACACCTGAGGCCAGTTGTTATACATAAAAACCACAATATAATACAATACATCACCTCATAAAAACATACACACATAACTATCTCCTTGTGCAATATTCTATATACAGTGTACTATTTACAAACAACATATTACCCATTAAAACTCATCACTGAAGATTTTTTGATATAAGTCATCCTAATTATATCCAAGGAAGCCATGCTAATTCTTCAATTCAATTCTTCATTAACAAATATTACATGTTTAGAGAGACCAAACAATTGGTCCAGACATGCGTCATAAGACTTTCAATAGAATGTACAAAATCACAGATGGAGAGACTATAGATACAAGAAAGATTAAAGTTACAAAGGGGCAGATTTCATCTGGAGTTATTGATAACCGAAGGGAAACATTATGAAATGGGAAGACTATAAATAAAGGAAAAAGAATTGAGATGGTACAAATTTCATCAGAAATCGTTATGGTTTAGGGGGCAATGTTTATAGATGCCAATTTACCTCAATTAGATGATATTTTGTTATCACCAGTATAACAACTGGCCTCAGGTGTGGGAGCCAACAAAGGCCCAATTACTTGAAAGAGAAGGAAATAAACTGACCTGGACATATTGGACTTGGTATACACCGCTTAGGATAACAGAATGAAAAAGTGACAATGTTGAACAACTGATAACAAAATATCATCTAATTGAGCCCTGAAGAAGTCCCAAGAAGAGACGAAACGCGTTGGCTACATCTGGCTACATTTTGAGTGAAGAAAAGAAAAGTAGAAATAAAGGATTATCTTAAAATAAGTGACATATGTCTCCTGAGATTTTTTTTTTGGGGAGGAATCTATCCGACTGTATTAATGACTTTATAAGTTGATTGATGTTTGAAAAGAAGTATGTGCTGATCATCTCTATATAAATATATAATTGTTATAGACATATTGATAAATGCTTTTATAGAATTATTTATATGGTGAGTTATCTACTGTGATGGTTAGAATTAATTATATATTTATAATTTTTTAATGTGGTGGTGGCTGTTGAAGTCCTGCTTTTGCAACGTAACTGCGGGGATCACGATTACCGACGTCATTGCGATCTCCGGCCTCACTGCGAAAAAGGAAAATAGGTTTTAGAGATGGTTCTTCTAGAAATACACTAGAAAAATATGAGTTTGAAGTGTACAGTAATAAACCCCCTAGGGTGTAAAATACTGTAATATGTGTGCATATATGTGTTTTCACTTAATGGGAAAGGCGTGATTGTTGCGGTTAATGACGTCATTGCGATGTCCCGAATAACCGCGAAAAGAATGGATTTTTTTGCATACTATTTTTGGATTTGTAAAGGTGGTTTCTTGTAAATTGATCACAGAAATAAAAATGTTAAAACAATATTTTACTAAATATTTAGAGTTAAACTTTATTTAAAAAATGTCTTTAAGTGTATTTTTCAGTATATGAAATACATTTACTGATGACAGAATCTCCACAGTAAATGCAACAATGTTGTGCCGATTTACAAAATAATTAAAAATAAAACCAGTTATTAATGTATTTTCTGATAAACACACATGAAATCAAAAAATGAGTGGTGTATTATTTAAATATAATACACAATATCCAATTATAGAAAGAAAGTATAAAAATCTTAGAGGTTCACGTACAAAAATATGGACGTTACAATTAAGAAATAGAATTTTCAAAAATCTTAGAAACTGAAAAAAACAAAGGTTACAGGGACGTTATAGTTAACAATTAGCATTTAAAAAACCTTAGAAATTAATTGAAAAATCCAAAGGTTACAGGGACGTTATATTAAGGCTGATATTTCACTTGTACAAAACCAGAGAAATTTAGCAGTTATAGTTAGCTGAGCTAACTATAACTTGCGCCCCCGCAATACACTGCTTATGACCTCACATATTACATCACTCATGACATGGTCAGTGACATCACTGAATACGTCACTGATGACATCTCAAATGACATCACTGACATCACTGATGACATCATCCACAGAATCTCTGACGCAGCCACTCACACCCCCATGTAAACTTTTATACACCGCTCCAACTTTCACACTACCATTCTCATAACCATTGACACACCCATACCAGTACTTACATACCCACTCTCTAATTCATAGGTCTACACACACATCCACTCAGTCACCCATACAGCCACTCATACACCAACTCACTCACTAATAAAGCCACTGATATATCTACTGATACAGCAACTCACACACTCTCAGTCACCCATAGAGTTACTCACACACCTACTCAAATCCGGTATTTGCCTACTCCAAATCCGGTATTTGTAAAGCGCGAACATATCACCCCTAAGGGTATCAAGGCGCTGGGGCTGTCGGGAGATTAAGTGAGCTATTGCCCAGAGTCACATGGTGCTGAGCTGAGCTGCCTCCAGCACGGGGGATCGACCTGTGAGCCCCGAGCTCTGGAGTCAGCTGCCCTGGCCGCTGCGCCACATCACTCACTCACCCATAGAGTCAATCACACAGCCACTTATTCACCTATACAGTTATACACACACCAACTCACTTATTCATACAGATACTAACACATACTAACTCACCCATACAGCCACTCTCGAAATCACTCACTCAAACATAGTCACTTATATAATCCAACACTCACCTATACTGCCTTTCACATATGCAGTTACTCACCCATATACCACTGACACATCCATTTACTTACCAACACAGCCATACGCACACTCACTCACCCATACAGCCCCTCTCAAACCCACTCATGAACCCATACAGCCAGTGATTCACCCACTCACTCATCCATGCAGGGAGTCACACACCCCCTCACCCACCTACACAGACACTCATACACCCATACAGGTACTCAGACAACCAAACAATAACCCATACAGCCACTCATGTACCTACTCACCAACCCATGCAGCCACTTACACACCAACTGACAGACTGATACAGACATTCACACAAATTAGTCACTCACCTATACATTCACTGAGACATGTATAATGACTCACTTATACAGTAAGTCACACACCCACTAAATCATCCATACAGGCACTCATAAACCCACTGATTCATCAATACACCTTGGTGTATATATATTTAACAATCATAAACGTTTTAGAAACACTCACAGTCACCGGTTGATATCATCAGTGATGTCATTTGAGATGTCATCAGTGATGTCACTGACCATGTCATGAGTGATGTAATATGCGAGGTCATAAGCAGTGCATTTGTGGGGCACGAGTTATAGTTAGCTCAGCTAACAATAACTGCTGAATTTCTCTGGTTTTGTGCGAGTGAAATATCAGCCTAACTATAACGTCCCTGTAACCTTTGTTTTTTTCAGTGAATATATATATATATACATATATATATATATATTTATATATTACCCACTGGCGGTCGCCAGTAGGTAGCTATAGTTAGGACCTAGCTCAGAAGAAAGCATGTATACAGTAAAACAGGTAGTTTGATACTGGCAGAAGGAGATAACCATTGATTCAGAGATATAGTGACAACTGTTATGTATCTAACAGCAATGAAGGTACTTTCTCAGTCAGTCGGGCAGTATTCAGGCACTCATGGAATCACCCAGCCACTACTCAGGCAGTCATCAAATCAGTGATTCAATATCCATGGAGTTATTCAATTATCCAGAAACTATACATGTACTCTTGCAATCAGGCAGGCAGAAATTATGTAGTCATTGAAGTATGCAGGCACTGCATATACATTCATCTAATCACCTAGGTACAATCTATTGAGTTATGCAATTAACAAGGCTGTAACTATGCAATCATTATAAAATTTAAAGCAAAATCCCAAGGTTCAGCCGCACTGGAGGAACACACGGGCACAGACTCCGATTAGATAAGTAGATTGTTTATTTCAACATAACAAGGTCCAAATGACGCGTTTCGGCCGCCGGACTGCGGCCTTGATCATATGACGCGCTGCAAGTAAACTACAACTTAAATAGACAGGTAAGTGTTTCTACCATGTTTACATTTTTTTACATTTTTTCAACCCAACGTGAGTTTAGACCAGGTCCCGAAGAGTCACATGCACATGACTCATTGCTGACACACAGTTCTGTCCAAGGACATTGTAGACAGACTGAACGAGTGAAATCAACACAACACAACCTGTAACGAACTGTAACAAAGTAAATACAATTGTTTACAATGTAATTCACACAAGCAATATTAAATGTGTTTAAGTGTGTGAAACATGCCAAGCACTAGAAGGATGAACAGTGGAAAGAATAAAACCAGACTAGTGTGTCCTAATCATCTTCCAAGATCTAATATAAAATACTTAGCACAAGACAGCAACTGATTGCATATTAAAATGAAATATGCATGCTGCCATTTAGTGTATTAGGGCATGAGACTAGGAGGGTAGGCATAGTAAGAAAAACAGGTGAAGTGAAATATCAAACGCACAAATGCGAGGCATACATGTCAGAGCGGGCTACGGTCAAGGTAAGTGTCAGGATCTAGGTTCCGGTTACACGCTGGCTGACTATTGCGTGAACCAGAGAGTACGGGGTGTGCCAGAACTACAATTCCCGGCATGCAGAGCGGCGTCACGTTGCACGTATCACAATGTGACGTCAGAGGCAGGGTAAAGGGCGGCGGACGAACAGAGACGCTGCCGATTACTCTGATGGTTGCTGTGATTTCAGACTTCTCCTATAGAACTTCGGGTCAAAGTAGCGGTAAGAGTGCGACGGCACGGCCATCTGTACCGCGCTATCCGAGTGAGAGGAAGCGGGCTCCTTTCCTTGTCACTCTTCCTGGAGCTCCTCCTCTGTTGGACGAGATCGGCTTTAGCGGTCTCTTGCAGAGGAGGATTTACAGACCCTGGGGCATTATCGGCCCTCTAAATATATTCCCTGTTGGCAGAAACCAACCCAGTTTCATGCAGGGAATATGCAATTGAGGCGTCTCTAATTTGACCTCATTCTCAATCAACTATAATGTACACGCCTAGACACTTCTGATTATCCTTTGTTTGTTCCAAATATTGGGACAGGCATGTACCTAGTAGTTCATTTCCTTTAAGCCTAGGACGTGGTGAATTATCAACTTACCTGGGCTTTCTTCTTTTGGGCATTGTGCAAGACTGTTATTGTATTCTTGGCCCTCCATTTCGATCTCACCATTGGTTGTTCTTTATTCTTTTATTTTCCAGAAGAGAGAGTGTACATGAAGGGGGGTGCAGTTCTCAAGTATTGTGCAATATTGGCCCAAACTTCATGTTGTTATTGGTAGGTGTTACATGGGTTTCCTTAGCCTGCTTTAACACAGTATTCCACGAGACTGAATTTGTGTACACCAGAATGTTCTCTTTTGTTGTTGTTTCAATAGCTTCAGGTTGAGGAATTCGCAACCACCCTGCTCTCTTCTGGCATCGCTCACTCACATCTTTATTATTTCAGGTAGGGTGTGTGAGACTTAATCGAATTAAGGGATAGGGGTGTTGTTTATTTACTATAGCTTAGACGGAAAGGAGTATATTTTCTGATTTGCGTTCTTGTGTCCTCCTCAGATCTCCCTCCCAGCTGTTCCTACCCTTTCCTTCCCTCGCTTGATATTCCCAACAGTCTGTGAGTATTACTTTCCAGACTTGGGATTGTCGAGAGGTGGGCCCCCATAGAGCATCAAAACCACTCCGAGGATTCTGGAAGGAGGAGCCTGACAGTAAGTGTAAAAAAGGTAGTGGATAAATAAATAAGGCAAGAAAGTTCAGAAGTGCTCTATGGTGAATAGCATGGTTAAAATGCGCAGAGCTCATGCAAGGTGCAATTAAATGTGGGGAACTAAAACCAAAAAATAAATGTGGTCAAATATAGGTTACCTGTGTGGACGTCACAAAATCAGAACGTACTCAGTACCTAAGCCTTTGATGCATATAAGTCCAGGAATGCGAACAACTGATAGGGGCAATGTTCGCTTGGCGGGGGCCTTCTTTTTGAAGCTAGAAAAGCGAAGACGGTCAGTGGTGTTGAAGATCAGCATTTCCTCTTGCTCATCTTCCGATATTTTCATGGGACTGTTAGTTGGACAGAAAGGGTTGATGGTGTTGCCTGTCTTGTTCCACCATAATTCGTCCCGGAATTGCTGGAGAATGGTATCAGCGATGTTGCTAGTCTGCTGGGCATCCATGATGAGCATCATCCAGGCAAGGCAAGAGGCATGTACAGAATAGGGGTAAGGAAAAAGCGATATTGGGTTTTCCGTGGATCGAGGCAGGAGACCACAGACCCAACAGTTTGTTTTGTTCAGGACCATATTATGTTGATGCAACATTTGAATAAAAGTGTTGTTCCAAAAGTCTTGTCTTCTGTGTTGGAGATAAGGGGGCAAGGATACCTGCGAGTGTTCAGTAGGTGTGGCATCAGTCGGCAATATGGTACCTTTTGCCGGCGCTTTTTCCTCTATAATCCAGAAGATGATGGTAAGAATGATCGTGAGGCAGAGAAATACTGTTAGCACTATTGACCTTAGATTATACAGTCTGTTATGAAATGCCTTCTTCTGGTCTGCGTTTTTAGGCATAGTCGATCTTCTTTTGGGCTCTACAGCTGTCAGAGAGGGAGACTGAGCCCTACGCGTCGCCGGTAGCTGGTGGTTGCTTCACTGGCTAGGCTTCTCAATACCCCACTATAAGGAGTATCGATCCACCCCACCAGACTGTACTACCGCCCTGCGACTTTTGGCTCAGCCCTCCTGTCCAGTCGCTGGAGCCCCAGGGGTCATGCGAGGACGGAGGTTGTATCTTCTTTTGGCTGGCACAGTGTGGTCTTCGAACAGTTCGAGCTCTGGTTCTTGGAGGCCATACACTGGGCGGTCGTGTGCCAGTACTTCCTTGTAGGCAAACAGAGTTGGGTCAGTCTGTGTGATGCTGGGGACCTTCCGGCAATGAACGGCATGCACCCACGATTTCTTGCCTTCCACTCGTAGGGCTGTTCGGGTCGTTAGCAGGACTAGCAGAGGACCTTTCCACCGAGGCTCCAACGTTTGTTTCCGAGCAAAGTTCTTCACCAGGATGTAGTCGCCTGGCCGGATGGTGTATCCTGGCCCCGTGGATCGGTCGGGCAACGCTTCCTGAACCTGCTGATTAATAGAAGACAAAGTTCGTGTAAGTACCGATAAGTAGTCGCTCAGCATTTCACAAGGAGAATCCGACAAGGTTCATTGGGCGTCCAAAAACCACCTTGTATGGGGTCAACGAGGTGCGAGAATGCGGGACAGATCTTAATGGTAGAAGGGCCAGTGGCAATGCGTCAGGCCATCTAAGCCCCGTAGGCTCCACTATTTTGGCTAGTTTTGATTTGATGGTGGCATTGTATCTTTCCACCAGGCCTGCTGACTGGGGGTGAAAGACTGCGTGGAATTTTTGCTTGACCCCTAGTCCAGCTAATATGTGTTTGACTACCTCTCCAATGAAGTGGCTCCCGCTGTCACTCCAGAGTACCCGGCAAAGGCCATAACGGGGAAAGAATTCTTTCAACAACATCTTGGCGGTTGTTAGGGCAGTGTTGTCTTTGACCGGGTAGGCTTCCACCCATTTGCTGAATGCGCAAACAACCACTAGGACATATTTAAGGTTGTTGCACCGTTCCATCTGGATATAATCCATCTGTAAGACCTCGAAGGGTGCCGTGGGGATGGCAAACCCAGCTCGTGGTACCCGGGTCCCTTTTCCTACATTGTAACGGAGACATACTAAACATTGCTGTACCAGCCTTGTGGCGGTAGACCGGAGTTGGTTGTTATCCCACACCTCCTGTAAGATTTTAGTTATGGTGGCAGCATCGGTATGAGCCGGTAAATGAGTCATGTTCAACAATGGGAGGAGATAGGCATTTGGCAATTTCCATAATTTTGTGTCCTTGGACCGCCAACAATTCTCCTCGTGAAGCATGCCCTCCTTTTCCCATTGTTGAAGTTCTCCAGGAGTGGCAGTAGACTGGATGTCCCTGATCTGTTGTCTAACGTCACGCCACTTCTCTGCTTGGGATTTTATTATGTACATGGCGGTATGTGCTCTTTCTTGTGCAGTGGCTCGGGCTGTCTCATCAGCTAAGGCATTTCCCAGTCCTATTTCGTCTGTGATTTTCTTGTGGGCATTGCATTTGACAATAGCTAGTGTTCGGGGCAGTGTCAAGGTTTGGAGTAATGCAGTTACTAAGTCACCATGCCGGATGGGCGTACCATGTGACGTCAAGAATCCTCTCTCTTTCCAGAGGATACCAAAACTGTGTGCTACTCCAAAGGCATATTGGCTGTCGGTGTAAATGGTGACAGCTAGACTCTGGCTAAGGATACAAGCGCGGGTGAGAGCTATAAGCTCTGCTGCCTGGGCCGATTTCTGAGGTATGCGTGCAGTTTCAACAATGGTGTTGGTAGTAGTGACGGCATAGGCAGCAGATGTGGTACCATCTGATAGTTTAATACAGGACCCATCCACCCATAATTGCCCATCCTGTTCTGTGAGAGGGATGTCTTTCAAATCTACCCGCCCCTTAGTCTGTTCTTCTGTTTGGAAGAGGCAGTCATGTGGAGTGTCTGTGGTGTCTGAATCTGGTGTGGGCAGGAGTGTGGCGGGGTTCAAGGTCGTACATCGCTTTAATGTGATGTGGGGTGCTAACAATGTAAGTTTGTATCCTGTCAGTCGTGCACTAGTGAGGTGTTGTGTCTTTGTCTGGTTAAGTAGTATGTCGACTGCGTGGGGAACTAACACCGTCAGTTTAGATCCTAAAACAATTCCCTCACTTTGTCGAATAGAGACGGCCGCAGCCGCGACCACTTTAAGACAAGAGGGCAGACCTCGGGCCACGGGGTCTAGAGTGGCCGAAAAGTAGGGGCACAGGCGTTGTTTGGTGCCGTGAATTTGGGTCAAGACCGAGAGAGCGCATCCTGAGCGTTCATGGGTGTAGAGGCAGAAGGATTTAGAGTAGTCAGGTGTGCCCAGTACTGGTGCAGAACAAAGAGCGTGGCGTAAGTCTTCAAAGGCTTGGTCGTGTTCATGTGTCCAAGGGAGGGGTGTGGGTGTGTCTTTTGTAAGTAAAGCAAGGAGTGGCTTAACTATGAGGGAAAAATTTGGAATCCATTGTCGACAAAAAGAAGTGAGGCCAATTAGTGCACGAACATCTCTTTGGGTAGTAGGAGAAGAAAGGCGTAGTATTGTCTGGATGCGGTCAGGTGTGAGTGTACGTCCCTCCTTAGACAGCAGATGGCCGAGGTAGGTCACCTGCTGTCTACAATACTGTAACTTATTCTTGGACACCTTATGGCCCTGTGACGCCAGAAAGTGTAAAGTAGTAAGAGAGGCAGTGCGAGCCAGGGCCGGAGTGTCCGCAGCCAAAAGAATGTCATCTACATACTGAATGAGGACAGCGCCGGGTGGTAACTGTATCTGGTCGAGCTGTTGTTTAAGGGCTTGGCTGTATATGCTCGGACTCTCCGTGTACCCTTGTGGAGCCCGGCAGAATGTGTATGATCTGTTTCTTATGGTAAAGCCAAAAAGGTAGCGTGAATCAGGGTGTATTGGTATGGAGAAAAAGGTATTCTTGAGGTCTATCACGGTAAAGGTGGTAGCATTTGAAGGGATCATTGTTAATATAGTTGTTATGTCAGAGACCACAGGATATTGCGGGACCACTATTTTGTTGATCTCGCGAAGGTCAATGACGAAACGGTATATTTTCTCAGAAGTGGACGTGTGTTTCAGGACTGGAAGGATAGGACTATTGCAAATGTTGGACTGGACTTCCTCAACTACCCCTGATGTAATCATATCCTGTACTATAGTCATGAGGGCCTTTTCTCCTTCTGCAGAAATTTTATACTGAGGTAGGCGGGGAAGAGGTGCATTTTGTTTTACTGTTATTTGGACAGGGTCCATGACAATCTCCCCACATCGGTGTCCGTGACAGCCCACAGGGTATCTGGTAATTGGGACAAATCCTGCTGTTCGGAATCAGTGAGACAATAAAAACGTGATTCATAACCGATGGGGCAATCATTGTCAAACAATATGACTCGGACATTTTGGGGAGTACAGCGAATGGTGGCTCTGTAGTGTTTTAACAGATCAATGCCCATCAGGTTATCTGGGCAATTTGGGGAGAGCAGAAAAGAGGCCATTGCTGTGTTCCCTTGTATATCCAGGGGTACCTTAGTAGAAAGGGGGTTAGTAGAGGGCGTGCCGTCAAATGCTACGGAGGTGATCGATAAGCCGGACAGGGGTGCCCTAGGAATCAGTTTTTTTGATAGGGCACTTCTAGAGGCCCCGGTGTCAACCAAAAATTTGCCCTGCGTACCAACCACCTTAGCTGTGACATAGGGACCTGTTTGATCGACAAGAAGTTCTACTGGTTCCTTCCCCTGTCCCTGGCTGTCTCATGCATACTCGTTGTCGGGGAACTGATCAGTGGTAAAATCTTGGGTAACAGCCTGCCTGGAATTATCAAAGACGTTTGGACGCTGTCCGCCAAAGGGTGGCGCAGGACCTCTCCCTCTTCCTCTAGGTGCTCCTCGCCCTCTCCCTATGGTATTTCGCTGCAAAAGTGGACAATCTGCATGCCAGTGGCCTGTTTCTTTACAATACGCACACTGGTCCTGGGACAGTTGACGTGGGGGCTGGTGTGTTCTAGCAGCCGCAGGCATATAATTGTTCTGTTGGCCCCTACCGTTTCCTCCCCTCCCGTGCTTATCTGGGAAAGCATCACCTTTTCTTTTAGGTCTTTTCTTTTTCTGTCTTTTTCCTCCTCTATTTTATTTTGCAGATGTTCGTAATATTGGGCCATTGTCAGGATCTGCGCTGGTGTTGCCGCAGGCCACGTGCTTTCGCTACTCTGTAACCTAGTGGAGATCGGTAGCAACAATCCCTTAACAAAAGTCTGAACTAGTAAGTGTCGGCCTGTCTCGAGGGGGCGCTAGGTGGCGCACGAGCGGAATGGCTGCCACTGTGTGAAGCTCCCGCAGCCCGGCGCCGATATCCTGGCAATTATCCTGTTCCGCTGACGAGGCTCGCCCAAAGCAACATCGGAATGAGAAGCCTGAAACCTGGGGAATAAGCGACACGAAGTTGGTGAAAGTCCGACGCGGATTGCGGTTGCAATTGCCGAGTGTGGACGTGACCGCGATGTGTCACTGAACAGCGGGGAGCAGCCGCTGGGTGGACTATACACGCAAGCACCGCGGCCCCCATGAGGCTCGTAGGCCGGCCGGCCGAAATGGCGGCGGCTGCAGGGCGGTGAGTGCCTCAGTTATAGCACACACGCACCCACACGCTGGGACGCACACAGCAGCAGGCAAATACCTAACCTTTCTCCCCTGCGAATGCATGGCTGGCATATGGCACTAAAGGGTGATAACACACTGGCTTGAGGGACAGCCATAAGTAGGAGCAGCCCCACACGGATACGCGGCAAGAGCGGCTGTCACGGAGCTGATGCGAGGTGCACAACACACCAGGGACGAATACACCTTGCGCACTGACAAGATTGGACCACATGAGACATTGCCCGCATGTCCTGATAGCTAACCCTGTTTCTTGCACACGCGACGAGAACACAGCTACCTGCTGCCATATTGGAAAGTGGCCGACAGGTCTGCAGAGACATACGGTTTGCGGTAGCAGAGCCGCGCGACACTGAGGTCCAAGCCACACACAAGGCTACGCAGGACGTATTAATCCCCCGCGGCCGCTTTGGGGCTGTGTATACTTTGGAACATCGACGGACCGAGCGCTACCTCCATAAGCGCCATTGCGGACAAATAACGGGCCTGGGACGGTGCCCCGGGACGGCCCCCTTTGGACATCACAACATCCATAGATCTCTCGACGCCACTTGCATATCGAGGCGACGCACGATGGGGAAACCGGACGCGCGCCAACCGCGACTCACCTTTGACGCGAAGAAAAGCACCCGCTTGCAGACGGCGGAGGTGCACGATGGCGTTGAAGGGCAGCTGCAGGACGCACAGCCCCCACAGGGCGACGACATGAAAACAATCCTTATGGAGATGCGGCAGGGCTTCGCAAGCATGGCGGACAAAATGGACACTCTGACCACGCGCATGGACTCGATAGTCCATAAAATAGATAGTCATGAAACGCGTATAAAGGACGCTGAACAACGCATATCAGACACGGAAGACACCACGACACATATGCAAAGCACAGTGCAGCAAATGGACAAGCTACTTAAGATAATAGCAGCCAAGAACGAAGATATCGAAGCGAGAAGTAGAAGGAACAACATACGCGTACTGGGAATACCGGAAAGCACAAACACGGGCAAAATGGAGGAGTATATTGAAAGACTGCTGCTGGCGGTGGCGGGAGCGGAAGCTCTCTCCCCTCACTTCATTGTTGAACGGGCCCATAGATCCCTCGGGCCGAGGCCACCCCCGGGAGGCACGCCTAGACCCATCATTGCGCGTCTTCTGAATTATAGGGACAGAGATGTGGCCCTGAAGGTGGCAAGAGAGAAGAAACAACTGCATTTTGAAGGGGTGCCCTTTGCCATGTATCCTGACTTCACGGCACATGTCCAGGAAGAACGGCGCAAATTCCTCCCTGTAAAACAACAGCTAAGACAGGCCCAAGTCGATTATGCACTGCTATATCCTGCACGCCTCCGGGTCACGTACCAAGGTCAGCAAATGTTCTACACGAAGCCACAACAAGCCGAAGAATTCCTAAAAAGCTCAAGCGACAAAAAACTGCGACCACCACACCAGAAGATTCGCCACGATCACGCTCACCGAACGTAGAATGATGGACCCTATGATAGAAGACCGCCTGCGGTATGTTCCTCGCAGAGGAGAATGGACACCATAACGCTGTAATGCGTCGGACACTAACACAACAGGATTTCACGCTCCCCCAGGGACACATATGACGACGGGGGCGAGGCCACCTTTCTGGCGGGACACGGGGATCAAAGGCAGCCGGGCACCCTCGGAGCCCATCAGGGGGACTGGCTTGACAACACAGACACCCCCTGAAAACGGCGAGAGGTACCCGTGGGCCACCCAGCAGGACTTCCCCCAAGGGAGATCCCCTTATCAGGTCCACTCTGATTCTAGACCAGAGAGGTTCAAAGTTATGGTTTGTTTATCGGGTATTGGGGAGGTGGGAGGGATGACTGTAACTGGCATGATTGGGATGCTTCAGTGGGAGGGGGGGGTAGGGGTATGGGTTCATGAATACTTTGACGAGCGTAGCTTGCAGCACTTCTTTCATAAATGTGACTCTCTAAATGTTCGCTTACTACTGTATATAGGGTTGCTATGTAGTAGATACTGCACTACAAGAGGGGATGATGAACCCGGTGGATAAATCCCAATTGAGAATAATGTCCTGGAATGTCAGAGGCTTAGGGGACCCGAGAAAGCGACGACAGGTTTTAGCCTATCTGAATCGGCAACAAATAAGCATCGCTCTGCTTCAGGAAACCCATGTTAATCCACATTCTCCAACCACGTTCGCTAGCAAGTGGGCGGACACCAGGCTATTTTCCTCCTATTCATCCTATGCCCGTGGTACGGCTATATTGATTAAAAAACAGACACCTTTTGCATTGGCAGGTGCGATAACAGATCCCCAGGGGAGATATGTGATCGCATGGGGACGCTTGGGCAGGGATTCGGTCACGATAGCAAATTGTTATGGCCCTAATGTAGACACCCCTGAGTTCTTTACCGAACTCTGGGGAAAAATAGTGAACGTAGGATCCACCCATATACTATGGGGCGGGGACTTTAACGTAGCCCTTGACCCGGAACTGGATCGGTCCAACACAGCCTCATATCATTATAACAACTCTCTAGCGGTGTTGCAGGGAATTTTGGAGGAGGGGGTCTGATAGATAGCTGGCGCTATACACACCCACAGGTCAAAGAAGGCACACATTTCACAACATACGCTGGGACGTGGGCCCGACTAGATTATTGTTTCCTCTCAAGAGGCCTGGGTACGACTATCAGTGACGTCGTACATCCTGCCAGAACATTTTCAGATCATTGCCCCGTAAAGATAACGCTCATACCGCCAGGATATGATAAGCCCAGGCCTAGCTGGAGGTTACAGCCTACTGCCCTGCTGGATGCGGTTTTTCATTATGAACTGGGGGAGGAGATCCAGGATTTTTTCTAAGGAACAAGGGGTCAGTAGATAATGTGGAAACGATCTGGGAGGCCTTCAAGGCCACAATCAGAGGGTTCTGTATCTCAAAGAGTTTTGGGGTACTCCGGGATATACAGGGAACGCTTAGGAAACTGGAAGGTGACTTGAAGATGCTGGAGGTTCGGATGGGGATGGGAGAATCAGGACAGGTGCAGGCGGAGTTCCGGGAGAAAATATCAGAATATAGAGATACTGCGACGCGAGAGGCGAAGTTCAGGGGACGATACTGGGTGGCCCGTAGATACGGTGAAGGTGAACGGCCAGGAAAGGCACTGGCTGAAGTGACTAGACGCCCCCGTTTTTCTACTCACATACTTGAAATCCAAGGACCGGGGGAGGTGGTACAGAGAGATACAACTGACATACTCGAAACGTTCACATCGCATTATAATACACTATACACGACGCAGCGGGAGGGGTCGGCGGACCTAGACAGTTTCTTGGGGGATGTAGCACTTGGGTGGCTTAGTGATACACAGAGGGAATTCCTATGCATCCCCTTCGAGATGGACGAAATCAGAGAGGCGATAATGCAGCTGAAAAATGGGAAGGCACCAGGCCTAGACGGCCTACCCGCTGAATTTTATAAAAATTACATCGACATCATGGCCCCAGTTCTTAAAGAAGTCTATGAGGAATCCTTCGAGAAGGGCGAGCTCCCCCTTCCATGAGGGAAGCGTTAGTTACATCCCTCTTGAAACCCGGCAAGCCCCCTGATCTCTGTGACTCCTACAGGCCGCTGTCGCTTATCAACTGTGACACGAAAATATTAGCTAAGGTCCTGGCCAACCGGATAACTCTTTTAATGGATAAGCTTATCCTTCCCGATCAGTCGGGTTTTGTTCCCGGACGAGCCACCACCCATAATCTTCGTACCTTGTTCTCATTACTTCAGAATGTAGCACCAGACTTCCCACTAGCTGCAGTTTTTTTAGATGCCACTAAGGCGTTTGACTCTGTGGAGTGGGACTATCTCTTCGGAGTGCTACAACGTATGGGCTTTCCCCCTCTGTTCATCTCCTGGATTAGATTACTATACCAACGGCCTACTGCCAAAGTGGTGATTAATGGTCATCTTTCTCCCGACTTTTCCATCACGAGAGGCACCCGACAGGGATGCCCACTCTCCCCACTTCTTTTTGCCATAGCGATTGAACCGCTGGCGTCTAAGATTCGCCAGCACCACCAGGACAAGGCTTTCCACTGCTGTCTGCGCCAAATTTTAATATCCCTTTACGCAGACGATGTCACACTCTATGTCAGAGATCCTCAACAAAACATCAACCCCCTATTACGGGAATTCATTGTCTTTGGTAGATTATCCGGGGTCAATATTAATTGGGGAAAGTCTCAAGTTTTTCCTCTGACACCTGCGGTCACTAGATTTGCACTCGATTTCCCGTTGGAATGGTGTAACACTGATCTTCGGTACCTGGGTATAGTGCTGGCCGGAGACAGAGAAAACATCATACGTCTCAACTATGGCGCGGCTATCACGTGACTCACCAGCAATGTCACGCGCTGGATCTCTCTACCTCTCTCGCTCGCAGGCCGAGCCTCACTGATAAAAATGGTTGTCCTCCCGCAGTTTCTATACCTCTTCATGAATATACCCTACAATCCTGGCCCCCATTTTTTTAAAACTCTTCGCACTGAATTATTGAGATTGCTCTGGGGAGGTAAGCAGCCCAGGCTCAGATGGTCCATACTCACGAGACCCTATGCTCAAGGAGGCTTTGATATTCCGGACTTCGAAGTATATTTCATGAGCGCGCAAGCTCATTACGCTTATTATTGGATCCACCCCCAGATACATGCCGCAGGTGGCTACGGAGGATTGGCTCGCTGACCCTGTACCCCTGGATGGCATCATACATGCCCCTATTCGAGCCCGAGCAACACCACCCACCACGATCACAGGCACGGTTGACGCATGGCACCGAATTACAGACCTTCTTGATTCCCCTTTATTATATTCATCGCGGCTCCCATTGTCCTATCATCCCTGCATGCCGCTGTTGCAGGAAAAGGGATTTCATAAATTGTGTGCACGGATTAATGATAATAAATGGGGTGACCTCTTTCAAGATGGCATATTCCGCTCTTCAGACCACTTATTCCAAGGGATTCGACCCTCGCCTTTAGAGCTTTTCCTGTACATCCGACTCAGACAAGGAGTGCGGTCGGTGATCCCAGACTTCCCCCAGGAGCCCACGAACCTTGCCCCGCTACACCAAATGTTAGGATCCACGGATGGTAAACACCTGGTGTCTAGACTATATGCTAGCATACGCACACAACAAAAGGAGGCCACTAGCCCAGCTCGCATACACTGGAATGTGGAACTAGGGAGAGAGGTGACTGATGAACAATGGACATACTGTTGTCTCCAGACCTCACAGATCTCCGCCAGTTGTAGACTACGGGTCATACACTACAAATTCTTACATCGTTTGTATTACACGCCTGCCAAAAAGTATAGATTTAAACTGGCTGATAACGATCGCTGTGAGAGATGTGGAAGGTCGGGGCGGGATTCATACATTTGGCATGGGAATGTCCCAAGATACAGGAGTTCTGGGAACAGATCTTTGAGGCGCTTGAGAACATGTCGAATAATACACTAGAAAGGGATCCCCTGATGGCGCTTTTAGGCTATACAGCACAGATACCCAAGGCATATCGCAGGTTCATTGCCGTATCATTCTTGCTAGCCAAACGCAGAGTGGCTTGTAGATGGGGCAGGGGAGAGCTCCGAAATTCAAGGATTGGATGGAGGACATGCTCCATTGTCAGGAGCAACTAACGGCCTATGCTGAGACGCTTCCACATGCTTCCAGACCCAGGGATATTTGGGGTCCCCTCCGGGGCTATCTCCTCTTGCAGGACCCGGATGGGATGGAAGCCCACCATTTTGGAAATGATGCTTGACCAATATGTAAAACATGATGTTCCTTGTCTCTTGCACTCCCCTCCTCCGTGCTACGGTACTGTGACGTACCTCTTATTACTATGGCTGGGTGTTCTGTCAGTGCTGGTTGGGGGTTTAATGAGACGCACTCGCCGCGATATGTGAGTAATATGGCGACGCATGCCTGCTGCAATGTACCCTTGATGTTCCAAATGCATCTTTATCGTACTACTCTCGAACCATGTAGCTTTGTTATAATTGTATGTTAACTGGGATTCACCCATCTGACGCTTTTTGATGATGTACAGAAATAGGAGAGGTCACTAAGCTAGATAAACGCATGTCAACCCTATGGTTATCAGAAAATGTACTGTTTGTTATATATGATGAAAATTATAAATAAACGTTTAAAAAAAAAAAAAAAAAAAAAAGTGTCGGCCTGTCTCAGTCGTCGTGTCCTGTCCACTATAGTCAACAAACACCTGGCTGAGTCGAGAGAAGTAGTCAGATGTCGTTTCCTCAGACTTTTGCTTACACGCAGTAATGACTGTCCAGTCAACCTTTCTGGCCGGAATGGTGGCCTTCAGCTTTGTTACTATGCCACCTGGTAGTGCTAAAATAGCTTCCGCTGGCCTTTCCCCTGGTTTTCTATCCTTATCCATTGTTACTAAATCTTCCCACTTGTGACCGAATACAGTCTGATCGTCTATTTTCCTTATTGGTCTCCAGATGTCTGGCGGCAGTATTAGCCCAAAAATTGATCTATGTCTGTTAAAGTCATGGTGTAGGTGGCAATAACCGTGTCCAACCCTTCGTAGAATCCAATAGGATTCTTCCGGGGGTCGGGTAAGTCCTTTTTAAAAGCTAAGATGTCAGCTCGAAGCCACGGAGTGTACACCCAATTATATAACGTCCTGCTCTTCGCATCCGGACTATCTAATCCCTCAGCAGTACCCTGTCCTCGAGCAGGGACAAAAACTGGAGCAGCTTCCCTTATTGGTGCCATATGACCTCCCATCGCTCCCTCCACTACTGGTTCTTTTTCCTCTTCCTCCTGGTCTCTCCTCAAACTTTCCATCATTTGTAGTGTAAATGCTAACAAGCTGTGGCTTTCCTCAGCACTTCCTCCTCCCTCTGTCAACTTACAATACAATTCTGTAATATGGCCTGCTGGTGTTACTCCGTGGCGTTTCTCATAAACAGAGAGTATTTCATGAGCAAATTGCTGTAGGAAGTAGCCCTTGCAGGGTGGTGCATAGGCTTCATAGATCGCACGGATCTGGTTTGATGTGGAAAGATCCTTCAGGCAGGTGCGAGCGAGATCATTCAGAGCCTGTTTCTCTCTAGGTGTAATGCGGGGTGTGTGTGATCGAACAGAGGGGCTAAATCGGGATCAGATGGAGCAGGAGGGGCAGTGTGGTCGGGAGGTGGAGGTTGGACGTTAGGGGTGGTGCATTCTCACCGGCCGGCTGTGGGATAGGATGGGGAGGGACATGGTACGGTGGTGGCAATGGGTGGAGGAGAAACTCCTCCTCCTGGGGGTCCGTTCGTGACAAGGGAGTGTAACGTACAGAGTATTGACCGGACATATTTAACCTGTATTCCCTATCTGCAAACGCGATGTTTGAAGCAACCTTTTCACGTCGCAATTCCTCTAATGCCTGTTTATCACTTTTCCGAGCCTCTTTCTGTAATCTAGCCTGAGCCCTTCTCACCCTCTCAGTCCCTTCCTTTTTCCACTGACCCAAGGCATCAAACATTGCTTGTCGGGACCTCCTCCTATGAAGTTGTGCCTCTACGGCCTCAAGCTTCTGGGGTTCGAAAGAGCCGTACATAGGCCATTGAGTCTCTGTATCCTTAGACGTGTATTTATGCCACAATGAGCTATACATTATGGGAGAAATACCGTACTTTATGTACATGTCCTTACTAGGGGTACCTTCCGGAGGAGCCGGCTGACTATCCTCCAGCACCCTTGATCGAGATGTGCAACAACAAAACCATCGTTCAAATTTACTACACACGGGCATGCTTTTCTATGTTATCTTACCAAGCGTCTCCACAAGTTTCTAAGCCGGACAAAAAGTCCACATTACCCGTTTACCTTCACTTTTTGCAAAGAGTGGGAAAAACAAAAACCCAGATAACCAAAACCAAACAAACAAAAGGTATCGCCAACCGGCGATCCTACCAGAATCCTTTGTCTCGTTCTCCAGGCGGTCTCTTTCCTGCAAAGCTCGTCCAAGTCTATCGGGGGCTCCAGTCAGGACCGGTGCCACTTGCGGGGGTCTTTTCAGATGCAGTGAAGGTCGGGTGGTGGCTACGAAGACGAGGGTCTCTTTCGCGTAGGTATACTCCACCACCGTCCGTTCAAACTTCCTCGTAGGGAACCCTCGACCGGGCAGCCGCGTCACTGATGGGGCCCCACGTTTGGGCGCCAATTGTGGATTTGGGGGTCTCCTTGGAAGACCACCCAAAGGTGCAGGGTCCACCCTTAGTCCACGGGTCCGGGATACAAACTGAGACCAACACTGGAGCGCCGAGAGAAAGGATATTTATTACAATCTCTAGAGATGGAGAGAGAGCATCAGCAACAGACACCCGCAGCTTGTCTGAGGAGGCAAATCTGCCAAGCACTTTGGTTCCACGTCTTATATACCCTTCATCCCCACCCCAGGCGTGTATAGTAAAGAAAGAACACCATGATTATGAAAAGGGGGGATGTATACATAAAACGATGAACACCATAATTATACAAAGGGAGACGTGTACAGTAAAACAATGAACACCATAATTATACAGGCAGAGGTCAATCTGATAAGTTAGCAGATGGTCACTGTTGGGCCCCTGCAGGGCGTAGGTGAAGCTCTTAATTACACAACAAGCAGAGGTCAATCTGATAAGCTAGCAGATGGTCACTGTTGGGCCCCTGCAGGGTGTAGGTGAAGCTCTTAATTACACAACAAGCAGAGGACAATCTGATAAGTCCGAAGATGGTAGCTGTCAAGCCCTGTAGGGCGAAGGGCAGGGTGAGGACAGTAAGCGCAAGTGGACAGTCCTGTTAAACTGGGGTTTAGCAAGAGTTCAGTCAGATTGTGGCAAACAAGGGCATGGGCAGTCCTGCTCGACTGGTTTTAGCATGAGTCCAGGCAGGTGGCGGCAGGTCAGGTCAAAAACAGGGCGTTGGTGGCAGTGCAGAGGTGAGGTGAATCAAGATGTGAAGCCACAGAGCATTTGTGACCCCTGTAGAGAGGTCGCAATGGAGGATGAAGCGCAAAATGCGTGAGCTAATGGCAAGACAACAGACATACTTTTCCACAGCTCTATGTTGGCATCATCATCGTAATTTCTGCTCACTGAGATTACGATGAAGATGCCAACATAGGCTTTGAATATGTGTCCTAAAGAACTTCTTTTAATTGGATAATGAGCATGCCACTACAAAAATAAAGATAACTGTGGGATAGCGAATGCATGGGGACAGCAGCATATACATTTCCATCTTGTGAGACGATAGAACTTCCTATTGGGACATGGTCTGGCTTTAGACAAAGGAATAGGATTGGAGACCACTATAAATTTAAGCTACAAATTAAGCCCTGATTGAAATCTTTTGTTAAGAGACGAAACGCATTGGCTACATGAGAGATCTGATTTGAAGAAGATTTGAATAGAGGAATTCTTTTCAAACCAAAGAATACGCGAATCGAGTCTGTGCATCCCGTGTCATAATAAGATGTGCTTTACACATCTATAAATAAAGAAATGTGTGTACTGATCATTCTTGTGGAATAGGGTTTTGACTGAGTTTACTTTTCAGATATAAAATAGTCCTTAATGCATTCCAGCAGAAGTGCTTTCTAGAAGGTGGATTGACGCACCAAACATCCTATTACATTAGCTGAGAGAGATTTACTATCAGGGCAGAGCCAAAGCCCACTTATGTATATTTTTAAGAACTGATAACAATACGTCTTGAGACAGGTGCACTGTAAAGCCAGGTTTAAAAACAAAGGGCCTGATTTAGAGTTTGGGGGACGAATTATGTACCGTTGCCGTGGCAGAGCACTTTACTCTTGCCATGGCATGGGTACTCCGCCCACCAAATTTAGAGATGACTGCTGGCCCAGCGGACATCTCTTGTATTTCCTGGAACTGCTGCATGACTGTTCCTGTAAATGCGCTGAAAGTTTGAAGGACGGCTAGGCCAACATGACAGAGTTGTATGTATAGCTTTCAACATTTTTTCTATTTTTAAAAATAAAATCCCAAAGCAGGATTTTGTTTTTGAATATAAAAAAAAGCAATGACCCTCGCCATGGGAGTTGTCTCCCTTAGTGTGACGGGCATTTTGCAGGTGGCACTTCCTTCCCCATTCCGCCAGTTTTTGCCTGGCAGTGACAGATAGTGAAAATTGGCCATTTGTCCGCCCACTCTAAATAGAGCGGGCAGACAAATGGCAAAGTCTCCGAGGGCCATTACTCTGTTGGGCTGTCGGACTTGTATGCCGGCAGCAGAAATGGAGAAGGTACCGCCGTCAACATACTGACTCTAAATGAGGCGGATGGATCTTCAGTTCCTCAGACAGAGTACTATGTCGCTGCTGTGACGGAGAACCCTCTCCTCTAAATCGGGCCCGAGGTCTGAACAACAATGAAATAGCCCTCTATTGTGAAATCCTGGAAGGAGGTGTTGATTGGTCTGTAGAGCAAAACATTGTCACAGGCAGAGCCTGACTCAAGAGTGAAATCCATAATTGGTATTATATGTATGCAAGGTGCAGACCATGGCCAGCTCTTTAACATGGCATTACTTTGACTTGGTTTTAGACTGACGGCATTGAAGTCACAATACAAGCCAATCTGCAAATTGATTCAAGGGCAGATCGAGGTAATGGTCATGGATGGTGTCATTGTCAGCTCGAATCAGGACGATGGAGAGGTAGGGACTGTTCTGGAGATCGAAGCAGTGACATACATCCATATGCAAACAGGAAGGAAAATAAGAAAAGGAACTTAGAATGATGGCCTGCATGTTTATCCTTCAGACAATCGTGTTATTTTCCGATAAAAAATAAATAAATGACTATCCTTTGTAATCTTATGGTGGAACGTTATTAGATTACTTTTTGATCATTACTTTGAAAACAAATCCTAAATATCTGAACCAAATTTTATTAAATGTGCTTACTATATAGCATGCTCCCCCTTTCTCCTTTTCTACTCTATAAGCTCTCTTCACCCCCATTTATGTTCCCTTCAAAAGCGCATACACTTCGACCTGAAGTTTGACAAGCAGGAAACCTGCGTAAGATATCCAATGGTAGAACCTAGGACAGATAATAGGAAAACATTCCAAGCAGCATTTAACATCTCCTAAAGGGTAGAATTGGAGTAACAACCAGAAAGCTTGATGGATATAATATGTTAACAGCATACCACATAGTCATGGTGAGTTTTACAAGGTTGTAAGTTGGACAGTGATCACATTTGTGTCATGTCCAACAAACATTTGCAACGCCAATAGTTCGGGCTTAAATGTGCTGCACACTGCACTCACAAGAAACACCGCTCAACCGGCATTTACATGGACGGATCTCTCACCCGCACTAACACAAATACATGGTTCAACTCGTGCTCATCGGGGCACACCATTCAACCTGCACTCACACAGGCACGCAACTCACATGGGTACAGCCCTTTTATAACTCTCATTCAGAGGCACCCCTGCAGTCACACACAGCTAACTCTGCACTAACGTACACCTCTGACATCCTTTGCTCATACAGGCAGACCCCTCATCCAACATTCTTACAGACACACCACTGCACTCACAAAAGCACAAATCTCCCCTGCACTCACAGTCACACCTCTCGGACAATGAAAAATATAGTTTAAGGAGTACACAAGATTTACAGGTGGACACTTTTGAAGAACAGTCTTTGTTATACCCGCAGGCAGAAAGCTGAAGGCTGAGTTAAAACACCTGGTCTCCCAACATGTTCAACAGGGACAGGACCTAGGAAACTTCTAAGCAAAGGGTGACCATAAGCTAAACTCTTAAATGAGATATGCCAGCAGAAAAATGCACTTTTCGTCACAATCTCATACCATGAAGTTTTAGATAGTGCTTCGATATGGACGCTAAAAAATCAGAATTAAGATTTAGGGCCTTATTATATGACTTTGGCGGTCTCGGAGCGGGGCAGCCGCCAAAGCCATTTCTTTGGCGTTCCACGGCAGTGCCTTTGAAAAAGGCACTGCAATGGGAGCGTCAAAAGCAGTTCCTGCAGGGCATGGACTGTAAAGTCCTTGCCCTTCAGGAGCTGGGGGTGCATGCAGACAGGGGGACACAACACATGTCCTTCTGCATGCACGCGCAGAGGCATAAGGGGGCCCTGTAGGGTCCCCTTTGTTTCCTCACCGTCACACTTTTCGAGGCTGTCGCACTGCCATGAAAAGTGTGGCAGTGAGGAAACACATAATATACTTGGTGGGGCCGCACCACCCTGGTCGTAATAGGGCGGTCGGAAGACAGACACCGCCGCCTCCCCCCCTTCATGAGTCTGGCGGTCCGTGGACCGCCAGACTCGTAATGAGGCCCTTAGAAGTGAAAAAGGACAATTGCACTTAGCAGTACTACCTACCAGTCAGGCAGCCATTAAACTCTCTTTTATTTAACGTGTTTTGCACATACCTGCAAAATGTTCTGATGCACACCTTGTGTAGGAAGGTGGAATCTGACTGCATGGTTGTCCCCACTTTTTTCCTGGTGTTTTGCTGGTTTTCGACTTAGTTTGGCTGGGATCCTGCTATTCAGGACCCCAGCCTATCTGCTTTCCCCTTAAATTGATTGTGTGTACTTTAGGTACACTCCAGATTGGATTCTGGGGTACCCTTGTGAGTCCCTAGTATATGGTATACTATGTACCCAGGGCATAGGTACCCCATAGGCCTACCAGGGGCTGCAGCATGTATTATGCCACCCCTGGGAAGCCTTTTAAAATGACACAACAGGTCTGCTACAGCAGCCTGTGTAAGGTGGTATATGCACCCTTACTGAGATATAGGTTCCCTATATCTCTCCATATCACTGCATATGTAAACCTATCAGTCACCCCTATGGCAGGCCTTAACAATCCTGAAGGCAGGGTGCTGGGTTTCATGTGAGAGGGTGCCCATGCATGAGCAGAGCCCCTCTGCAGCTTTCGGAATCTTTATTCCGGGGTTGTTTGTGATTCAGCCAGACCATATACTCTTAAGTGCATTATAACCCCGCGGTAAATGCTAACTTGAGAATGGCTGCATGGAAAACTGTTGTGTTTGGTGTCAAACACCTTGGAATCATACCTCCACCCCAGTACTGGAGTGGGAGGTATGATTCCTCCCTTCTAGAGGGAGCCACATGGCATCACCGGTACACCCGGTACCAGCTTAACAGAACCCTGGCATCACAAAATGGATGCTGCAGCCACAGACACGAGTCTGCCCTCCAGCTGCTGGACGAAACTCCGGCAGGGGAGGCCTGGACAATAGGTTTCCTGTCACAGGGAGGTGTGACCACCTCCCAGACAGGCTTTAGTGTATTGGGGCTGGGTGGGTGCACTCTCAGAGTGCTTTGAAGTCTGCACTGGGGGCACATTTGGTGTCCCTGTGCATAGTCCAGCTCAAACCGGTTGCAGGGGCACACAGCCCCTGCTCTGGCGCGAAACTGGACAAAGGAAATGGGTGTAGCCACCCCTCTTTCCTGACCCTCCCATAGGTGGGTCCCCAGAGTTTGTCCCACCCCTTCCTTGGGTATAAAGTAGGAAACCCTGACTACAGGACTTTGGATTACACCTGGACTAAACTCTGATACCAGAAACCAAGTACTTCGACGATCTACACTACGCTGGATGACTGAAGAATCTCCCTTGGAGTAAAGGAGTTACTCCCCTGCAAGGCAGGCACCTTTAACGCAACTGACCGGTTGGCATCTACGAGCTCCGACGGACTCCGAAGAATATTGCCACACAGGAGGTGGGTTTTCTGAGGTCTCTAAGGTCGATCTGTGCCCACAGCAAGTCTGAGGCCCGTATCCCTCGTGGAGACCGTGCAACCCGAACCCCTGGACACCGCGACCATTTGCAGAAGCATCAGCTTTCCGGCAACCCCTGAGGCTGAGCTTTGGGCTACTTGTAGCCCTGACCCCGAGCAGTAATTGCACCAAAGATTGCAGGCCTACACTCAACGAGTGTTCCGTGGGCCGCCATTTTGTGATTCCTCTCGAGGTCCCTTCGCGATCCCTGGTCCGTTGACCTGTGGGTCCCCAAGAAGGCAACTCTAACTTTTATTGGGCTTCCCTGGTTGCTCCAGACGTGCCCTGACTCTCCATCGCTTGGGGAGTCCTCAGGACCTTGCTGGTCCGCACAGAAGCATCTTTTCTCTTCCTGCATGGGTTGCTGTTGCCAAGGCTTGTTGTGGTCAATCCGATCCCCGACACCCCAGCACTCGACATCCTTTGTGGGACAGCTCGAATCTGGCTCCTGGTCGTCGTCGACATCTCCGGGACCCCGTGGCTGCAGAGTCAAGCTTCACCTCTTCGCACCTGAAGCACCCGACATCGGTGGGCATTCGATTGCTCCGCTCCTGGTCACTGGCTAGTGACCCAGACTCTGTCCCCTCTGCTTTCAGGTTCTTCACATCTTCGATCCAGGCTTGGATCACACCGGACACTTTTCTCCTTCACGGCAGCAGCACTTTGCAGCAGATCGCCATTGAAAACGACGATTCCCGACACCTTTTGACACCTATGCACCCGGCTTCCCTGGGTGAGGTAACTTGAGTACTCCGGTGCTCACGTGGGTGTTGGCCCTAGAACCCCTTAAGTCTAAAGGGGTTTGCTTAAAGTCCTCTCCTAAGTGTCCTTTATCTTTAAAATTCCAACCGCGACTTTCCGCATTGAATCCTACGGCGCTCGCGGCTGTGTTCTCACACCGCACACGTCCCCCGTGGGTCTCCTGTGTCACTACCTTGGGTGGTTCCTTGGGGTCCCAGCGATTCTATGTGCTCTAGGCACTGTGTCTAGTCAAGTCGTGGTTCTTATACCACTTTCTTAGTATATGGTTTGGTCTCCCCCTGGAGCCCACTGTGTATTGTGCTATTTACTGTCATTTTAATACTGTGATACTGTGTATCTTGAACTCTAATCTCATAAAGAGATTAGTAGTTAGTGTTTAGAAATAAATACATATATTTTATATATATACCTTGCGTGGTTCTCCTTTCATTTACTTATTCAAGAGGTTATAATCTGGTAAACCAAGCTGCTTTACACTCCTTCAAGACTTAGCCTGAAGGCTGCTCTCCATAGCTACCACTAGGATAGCTTTCAATAAAGGTTGTCTTTAAACCTATCATCAATAAGGGTCGTTTGGACTGGTGCAAGGTGCCCACTATAACTAGTGGACAGCATATGCCAGGCCAACTTCTCACACCTTGATCCTAGCCAACTCCAAATCAGACCTCCAAAAAGCATGCATTGCACCAACAAACCAATCCCCACCCTTATTTGGCTAGGTCTTAAGTAGTGCCAGGTGCCATAACTACAAAACCTGTATGTTCAAAGGTCACTTAGATGGCATTATAGCTTTCCCTACTTTCTGTAGTCTCCTGCAGCCCTACTAATAATTGACATCTTTTGTTTTCACAGATGCTACTAATATAGCCAGACTGTGCTTTGTGTCAAATAAATAATGCCTCCTTAAAGCAGGAGAAATATGTTAATTTCTCCAAACATTACACGCATAACGTGTGCAGCTCTGTACAGCACACATACAATGTGTGAAATGTTTCAGAAATTGTCTAAGCATAGGATTTTGTATTGGAAGGGTACTCTTCCAGTACAAATCCTGTTACACATCACACTCTCACCTCTGCAACAAGGTGCAAAGGTAGTGCATGGACCTAGGAAGCCGGTTGGTGCACCAGCACAGGAGTAGTGAGCTGAAGCAGGCCATTTCAAGATATGGATCTGCACTCTTTCTCCACCTTGTGCAACACAATGCAACAACTTTGGTTCTGTGCTGTGTTCGTTAAGAATAATAAATCTGCCCATTACTGTACATGCGTGTCCAATCTAACCCCTTGCTCTCTTAGACAGTTGGTACAATTACATTGAAAAATAATCTTTGTGTTAATTCTCTTCCCTTACTTTATCGCGCTTGTTCTATCTTAAACTTCTGTATTAACCTCCCTATCTCTTCTCTAAGTACCTTCATCTTCTTTCTCTATCTCAGCTTTCTCTTCCTCACTTTTGTCTTCTTCACCTGTCTCTCAAAATACCCAATATATCTCACTTGACTTCGTCTCTTTCTAGCTGTCTCTCATGACTTTGTATTGCCCCTCTCTATCATTCTCTGTGCCTACATCTATATTTTTGACTTTCGAGACCCTCTCTTTACCTCAACTCTCTCTCTACCTCGTCCCTCTCTCTGGCCTCACTACACTTTTTGCATATAACTTCCCTGTATTTCTCCCCATCTACTTCACATGGAGCACAGGCCGGATACAGGGATCAAGTTAGTCCCGCTGAAAGAGCTGCCTTCACAGTCCAGCGCAAAGAGTTCCATTCCCAGTGGAAGGGACCGTTGCGGATGGCGGTCAAAGTAGCACGAAGAGCAGGCAGTGCATCGCGGACGGTGATTGCTGTAGCATGAAGATCCTGCCGGTGTCACGGTGATCGAGGCAGGAACTTCGTGTTGGCAGTCACCGCAAGTAGGCGATGCTGTAGCACGAAGAGTTGGTTTGCCGGAACTGCCAGAGCAAGACCACTGACTAATTGTCAGTGAAATTGCTCTCCCACCCTCGCAGCTCCACCATCAAGTGAGGCCCTCCTGAGCCCCTGCACTCTTAAGTGTTTGGTGTTCGAGGCCCTCCTCCACCCGCAGGCTATACCTGCACCTCATCCCTGGTGGTCCAGTCGACCCCTCTCCCCTTCTCTCGCTCCGTTTTTCTGCCTACCTCTCTCTTTAGCCTCTCTACTTTCACCTTAGTTTTTTCTAGCCTCTCACTCTCTTCCTAGCACTTTTATCACTTTTTCTACCACCTTTACTTTTTTCATACTTTGCGCTGTTTTTGCTCCTCTTCTGGGCACCTCTCGCCCGTTTTTCCCCCCGCGGCCCCTCCCCCCGCACGACCAGCCCAGGCCAGTTCCCCTCCCCGCTCCCGCCTCCCAGCTGTCCAGCCCTCCCCGACCCCTACTTAATGGCGGCCGCTGCGGGGATAGGCGAGCAAGACCACTGACTCATTGTCTGTGAAATTGCTCTCCCACCCTCGCAGCTCCACCATCAAGGGAGGCCCTCCTGAGCCCCTGCACTCTCAAGTGTTTGGTGTTCGAGGTCCTCCTCCACCCGCAGGCTATACCTGCCCCTCATCCCTGGTGGTCCAGTGGACCCCTCTCCCCTTCTCTCGCTCCGTTTTTCTGCCTACCTCTCTCTTTAGCCTCTCTACTTTCACCTTCGTTTTTTCTAGCCTCTCACTCTCTTCCTAGCACTTTTATCACTTTTTCTACCACCTTTACTTTTTTCGTACTTTGCGCTGTTTTTGCTCTTCTTCTGGGCACCTCTCGCCCGTTTTCCCGCCGCTGCTGCCCCCGGGGCCCCTCCCCCCCAGCGCGACCAGCCCAGGCCAGTTCCCCTCTCCGCTCCCGCCTCCCAGCTGTCTAGCCCTCCCCGATCCCTACTTAATGGCGGCCGCGCGCAGCGGGGGCGCCGCTGGCGCGCCAAAGGCAAGCCCGTCTGCGCCCGTCCGCGACCCGAACGCGACCAGCACCAGGAACCCTGGACCTCCGAACCGCCAACGCTACAACCCAGCAGCACTCTCCGCACTCAACCCAGGTCGCAACAACAACTGCACGCTAGCTTCACCAGCCGACACCCACGGACCCTTCAGCTGTCACCGCTGACAGCACACCTGCAGCATCGCCAAGACCACGGATCCAGCACAACCCACCCGCAAGAACACAACCGCACCGAAGACCCTGCAATGCATCCTCCTCAATGTCCGATCCCTCCACAAACACGCCACCGAAATCTGGGACCTCCTCGCCAGCACCACCCCAAAAGTCGCGTTCTTCACCGAAACCTGGACCAACACCACCTCGGGACCGGACATCGCCACCGCCATTCCCCAAGGATACAAGATCTCCCGGAAGGACCGCCCCACCCGCCCTGTAGGGGGAATTGCCATCGTCCACAAATCCACCCTCTTGCTGAGCACACTCCCCGACGAGCCCACAGACCTGATGGAACACCTACACTTCAAGATACAGGCCAGCCCTACAACCACCTTCCGAGGAACCCTCATCTACCGACCCCGCGGACCATTCACCAACTCCATCACGGACATCATCTCCCCGCAAGCCATCGCGTCCACCAACTACACCTTGCTGGGAGACCTCAATTTCCACCTCGACAACCAACTAGACCCCAACACCACATCCCTCCTGGACAACCTCCACAACATAGGACTCCGCCAGATCGTGACCGAACCCACGCACTCAGCAGGGCACACCCTCGACCCCCTCTTCACAACAGGAAACTCCATCACTTTCAGCCACACCACCGAACTCCCGTGGACAGACCATCGATGCATCCACTTCACCTTCAGAACACCCACCATCCACAGAACCCAGCACCTGCTCCCACGAAGAAACTGGACCAAAATCACAGACGACCAGCTCACCTCCTCACTCGGCAACTCCACCCCAACCATTGCGGAAGACGACGACCCCAACACCGCAGCCCGAACTCTGCACAGATGGATCTCCGACAGCGCCAACACCATAGCCCCCCTCAAGAAGAACAACAACACACACGCCAAGAAAGCCAGATGGTTTACCACCGAACTTCGAGAGTCCAGACGCACATGCCGCCGCCTCGAAAAGGCCTGGAGGAACTCCAAATCTACAGAAGCCCACAACAACTTCAGAGCCGCCACCAACGCCCACCACCAACTCATCAGAAATACGAGAAAAACAGCAATCAAAGACAGAATCTCCACACACGCGCACAACAGCAAAGAACTCTTCAGCATCATCAAGGAGTTTGCCCAACCCACCAGCGAGTCTACAGACATCCCTCCCTCACAAGACCTCTGCGACAAACTCAGCACCTTCTTCCACCACAAAATCAAGAACATTTACGACAACTTTGACGAAGACAGCCAACACACTGAACCCTCACCAACCACCCAAGACACCCTGAAGCCAACGATTGACAGGTGGACAGCCCTCACCACCGAGGACACACTGAAGACGATGAAGTCAATCCACTCCGGGGCCCCCACGGACCCCTGCCCCCACCACATCTTCAACAGAGCCGCCGACACCATCGCACCCATGCTTCGCCACACCATCAACCGCTCCCTAGCGAACGCCTCCTTCCCCGACGACTGGAAGCACGCCGAGATCAACCCCCTCCTGTGAAGCCCTCAGCGGACCCCACCGACCTCAAAAACTACAGACCCATCTCCCTGCTCCCGTTCCTAGCGAAAGTCATTGAGAAAGCCAGCAACAGCCAACTCACCACCTTCATCGAAGAGCACAACATCCTCGACTCCTCCCAATCCGGCTTCAGAAAAAACCACAGCACAGAGACCGCCCTCCTCTCCGCAATAGACAACATCCGCTCCCTCCTGGACAGAGGAGAGACAGTAGCCCTCATCCTCCTCAACCTCTCAGCAGCCTTCGACACAGTCTCTCACCGCACCCTAACTCGCAGACTTCACGACGCAGGGATCCGGGACAAGGCCCTTCACTGGATCCACTCTTTCCTGTCCGGCAGAACGCAGCGGGTCAGACTCCCTCCTTTCCTCTCAGACCCTACACCAACCACCTGCGGAGTCCCCCAGGGATACTCCCTCACCCCACACTGTTCAACGTCTACATGGCTCCGCTCGCCCCCATCGTCAGAACCCACGGACTCAACATTGTTTCATACGCAGACGACACCCAACTCATCCTCTCCCTATCCAACGAACCCAACGCAGCCAAACGCTACTTTCAAGAGGCATGGAAGCAGTCGCCAAATGGATGAAAAGCAGCTGCCTACAACTCAACACTGACAAAACAGAAGTACTCATCATGGGCCCACACCCCGACACCTGGAACGAAACCTGGTGGCCCCCCACCCTCGGAAGCCCGCCCACACCCACGGACCACGCACGCAACCTCGGAATCATCCTGGACTCCGAACTCAAAATGGACCGCCAGATCAACTCCGTCGCATCCTCCTGCTTCCGCACCCTCCACCTCCTACGCAAGACCTTCAAATGGATCCCCCTCGAACACAAAAAGACCGTCACTCACGCCCTTGTCACCAGCAGACTTGACTACGGCAATGCACTCTACGGCGGAATAAACAAAAACCTCACCCGCAAGCTACAAAACATCCAGAACGCCGCCGCAAGACTGGTCCTCAACCTGCGAAGACACTGCCACATCTCCCAGCACCTGCGCACACTCCACTGGCTCCCCATCGAGGCTAGAATCACCTTCAAGATTCTCACCCACGCACACAAAGCCCTCCACAACACCGGACCAGCATACCTGAACAGCCAACTCGAATTCCACGCACCGCAAAGGACCCTACGATCAGCCCAGCTCTCCTACGCCGTGGTCCCCCGCACCAAGAAGTCCAGATCGGGAGGCCGCTCCTTCTCCTTCTTCGCGGCCAGAGCCTGGAACGCCCTACTGCTCCACCTCAGACAGACAACATCACTCCCCATCTTCACGAGAAACCTCAAAACATGGCTCTTCGATAGACCTCCTCCTTGATGAACTGAATCCTGCACCTCCCCCCCCCTCCCCAGCACCTTGAGACCCTTACGGGTGAGTAGCCGCGCTCAACAAACCCATGATTGATTGATTGATTGATTGATTGATTGATTGAACTGCTCGTTGGCCGTTGGAGCCGGCGTCAAGGTTTTAGTGCCAACGAGCCTGTTCGCATTTTCGAAGAGCCCAAAAAGTTCAGGACTGCTAAAATGAGGCTAAACCAAGGGTCCAGGACCTGAGGGGCACCACATGGGGGTCAGGAACTCACTCCAGCTGGGTCCAGGTTCTGGTTCAAGATGGTTGGAGCCTATTATGTCCCTGTGGCTCTGAACAGGAGGCCAGCAGACTAGCCCTTGGAGTCACTCTGATTGTCCAGGTGAAGAACCAGGGCTCAAACAGCAAGGCTAGCCTCAGGGGGTTCAAGGCAGGCTCTAGCCAGCAAAGCAGTCCTTCCTGGGGCAGCAAAGCAATCTTGTGGAGTACACAGAAGGCCACAGCAGCTGGAAGTCCTCTGAGAGTCCTTCCGCAGGTCCAGAAAGTGAACTGAGGAGTGGGGCTGAGGGCCCTATTTTTATACCTGGTGCCTTCTTTGAAGTTGGGCAAAGTTTCTAGAGGTTCCTCTTTGACGTGCTTGGAATTTCCTGTTCCTGGGTATATGGTATACCACTGTACAAGGGACTTATAGGTAAATTAAATATGCCAATCAGGTGTAAACAAATGTAACCATGTTAAGGTGAGTGAGCGTAAGCACTTTAACACTTGTTAGCAGTGGTAACGTGCACAAAGTCCTAAGGCCACAAGAATGATTTTCAGCAGAAAATGGAGGGAAAGAGCCAAAAGATTGGGGGAAGACCACTCTAAGGCTGACAGGTCTAATACGTGTGTCCCCCAGTTGAAAGAGGGGACAGCTACCCAACCTCCTGGGAGTTCTCATCACTAAGGCAGAAAAACCTGGATAGACCATCAGCATTGGAGTGGTCAGACCCAGGACTGTGTTCCACTGTAAAGTCCATTCCCTATAGTGAGGTGGACCACCTCAACAATTTTGGATTCTCACCCCTCATTTCAATGAGCCATCTGAAGGCCCTGTGGTCTGTCTGAACTCAGAAGTGAGTCTCAAACAAGTATGGTCTCAGCTTCTTTAGTGTCCAGACCACAGCTAAAGCTTCCCTCTCACCTCTGTTCCCTGAGAAGTAACCTCCTAGAGGTGAACGCTACAGGTAGGTCTAGGCCCTCCTCATTCAGCTGGGACAAGACTGGCATGCTCTGAGGCATCTGTTCGAACTATTAACTCTTTGGAAGAGTCAGGGGCCTTGAGCACAGGGGCTATGCACATGGCCTGTTTGAGGGTGTCAAAGGCTTTCTGGTAAGCCTCCGTCCAGATCATCTTCTTAGGCTGCTTCTTAGAAGTCAGCTCCATCAACGGGGCAACAACGGTGCTATATTCCTTGAAAAACCTCCTGTTTTCCAGTGAGGCCCAGGAAGGCCCTCACTTCAGTCTCAGTTTTTGAGGGCTCCCAGGCCAGAATAGTCTCTATTCTGGCCTGGATGGGCTGCACCTTCCTTTCACCCACAAGGTGTCCCAAGCACACCACAGACCCGCGCCCTCTGGCACTTACTGGCCTTGGTAGTCAGGCCTGCCTGTTGCAGGGCCTGAAGCACTTCATGCCGGTGAAAGAGGTAGTCCTCCTAGATGCTGCTGAAGACAGCTATGCCATCCAGATTAGCAGCACTATTTTTCAGCCCAGAGGGCATTACCTTAAGTGGAAAGTGGCCCTCTGGGGTAGAAATGCCAACCCGTCTTTAGCCCCCTCAGTTCGGGTGATCTGACAGTACCCTGAAGTCAAATAAAAAAGTATGCAGGAACTTGGCAGCTCCTAATCTGTCAATGAGCTCATCAGCTTAGAGGAGGGGGTGAGCATCAGTCTTAGTGACTGAGTTGAGACCTCTTTAGGCTACGCAGAACAAAAGTTCTGAGATGGTGCCTGGTGGGGCAGCTTTTGGCACCAGCACCACTGGGCTGGACCAGGGACTACTGGAGTGCTTAATCACTCCCAATTCCAACATTTTAGAGACCTCCTCTTTGATGTGGTTAGTTACAAAAAAGGGTAAACCCAAAATACGTCACTGGGACCTGGGTATAGGACAGTACATTGCAAAAAGTGGTCCCAATAAACAATTCATCAACAACACAAAATACAATAATCAAGAAAAAATACTAGAAGAAATATGTAGTGTATTTAGTAACCAGTGTTATTTAATCACACTGAACGTACATCAATTTGTAACGTTGTTTTGAACAATAACAAAAGGTAGTGCCCCTAGGAGGGAGAAGGGAGGAGAAATGGGTAATAAGGTAGGTGTTGTGATTGGAGTGAGGATAACAGGGTAAGTAGAGAAGATATAGTGCAAATCACACAGTTTGTCACATAAAAACCACAAGGCTCATATCTTAAGCCACAAAATTCAAAATGATATCCAAAAGATAAATAGCCATGATTGAGAACAGTATCACAGTGATTAATTGCTGTTGATCAAGCTGGCAAATGATACAGATGTCGACGTTTCGATCCCTATAAAACAGTAGGTGTTTTATCCCTTACGACGGGGTCTTCCTCAGGACAGGAGTGAGAGGGAACGGGGGCATCTAGGGATAGAACATGAAAGATACCTTAACACTAAGAACACCAATACTGGTCATAGATTAAATGTAAAGGGGCCTGGGCCCTAAGAATTACCATGGACAGCCCTTCATTGAGGGCTGATTCGTAGGTGTGGGTGCGTAAGCTCCAAAGTGGTGAGAGCGGAGGACAATCACCTGCAAGAGTAAAGTGCAGGATGAAAGCGGCCCCCCGTGAGTATAATTGATTGGGTAGGGGCTGGGGTGGTTCAATCCACTTACTTAAATGGATATCGAAATCCTTCATAAGAAACCAAGCCGGACTATTCAGCTGGGCCTCGCAATTAATTATATTCTAAAACAAAATGTAAAAAACAGGCGCTAATTAGGACTAAAGGTTCACCACCACTAGGGCTGGAAACATGCTACATATTGCCCCAAAGCGTGCTTAAAAGTGGAATTACCTGATGAATTCCTTTAACCAGGCAAAAATGCTCCCTGCATGTCACAATCTACAAGTAATAAAAAGAAGAAAGGTCACGGTTTGAAAACCGAACTTGATACTCTAAAGGATAGGAAGAGCGTCTGGGAAGGATAAGTGCATTTGTCAAAAACTCACCTAATGTGATGTGGGCGCTCACTTTGTCCGACAGCCTGTATATTTCATTTTTGACAGGCAGGCTATCTCCAGTGTCAATATCATGGGTACACAGATGTGTAAGCCCAGGAGTGAGGGAAAACAGAGAGGCAAACTGTCCCAGCAACTGGCAACAGTCCCTCTGCTGTTCAGGGGTCAGGGTAGGGGAGAGGTTCACACCCTCCACTGACCCATCGTTCTCTTTAGATGACAGGAGGTCAGGGAGAGATTCACTTTCCTCCTCCCCATCATCTGTCACCAGCAGCATGGTGACCTCAGACCTCTCATAGTAGGGTTGGAGGCGGTTGATATGAAGCATCCTTATGGGGATTTTGGGAGTCTTGAGATCCATCAGGTAGGTGTCGCCCCCTTCCTCCCACCTACCTCATAGGGCCCAGTCCAACAGTCTTGGAGGGCCCTGGGCTTCACTGGCTCCATCCCCCACACTTTCTGTCCAGGTTGAAATTCCACCATTGTAGATGTTTGGTCATACCATTGCTTCATGACTTCCTGGCTGGCCTCCAAGTTCTCTGAAGCTTTCTTCCAGAACTTGGCCAAGTGGTTCCTGAGGGCTAGCATGTAGCTAACCACATCCGGGGGGGTTTTCTTCGGAGCTTGCTCCAACCTCTCCTTGACCAGAGTGAGAGGTTCCCTAACAGGGTGACCATAGAGAAGTTCGAAGGGGCTAAACCCCACTCCCTTCTGTGGCACCACCCCGTAGGTAAAAAGCAGGCATGGTAAGATGATGTCCAACTTTCGCATCATGGGCTCAGGCAGGCCCATAATCATGCTTTTTGGGGCCTTGTTAGATCTTTCAACAAGCCCACTGGTTTGTGGATGGTTGGATGTGGAGAACTTGTAGGTCACTCCCACATTCCTTCCACATTGACTTCATGTACGCAGACATGAGGTTGGTGCCCCTGTCAGGCACAACTTCTTTGGGGAACCTCATTCAGGTGAAAATCCCTATCAGTTCCCTAGCCACTGCAGGTGTAGTCAGAGGGATTGCCTTTGCTACCTAGTGGCATGGTCCACCAAGACCTGAATAAACCTATTGTCTCAGGATGTCTTGGGGTCCAAGAGTCCTACAATGTTGATACCCACCCTTTCATAGGGGGGGGTCCCAACATCAGGTAAGGGTTCAGGGGAGCCTTCAGCTTGTTCCCGGATTTCCCACTGGCCTGACAGGTAAGACAGGTCCTGCAGAAAGCATCTGAGGTTACCCTCATCTGGGTCCAATAAAGTGGGAGACAAGCCTTGCTATGGTCTTGTCCTACCCAGGATGTCCTGCCGGGGTAATTTCATGAGCCAGTCCCAGTGGGAAGGTCCTGTAACATTGAGGGACTACCAGCACATGTGTTGCCTCACGTACAAGTGCCTTAGGCTCGCTATACAGGTCATTATATCAGTATATGAGGTGATCTCCAGAGGTATCATCAGCTGCCTGGGCTTTAGCTTGTCACCTCATGCCCATCAGGGTTGGGCACTACTTCTGTGCCTTACAGAACTCATCCCTGGTGGGACCCCCTTCTGCTTGCTATCCAGCAACATCAGGTAGGTCTCCTAGGGAGGCAATGTCCTCTCCGGTAGGCTCTGGAGCAGCCTCCTCTGGTTCACCTGTACCATGGGACATTCATGGGCTGGTCTCCCATCCTGCCTTGCCCTTCCCTGTGCCTTTCCCTCTCTTGGTAGCTGTCTGGGCAATTTTTCCAGGCTCCAGACTTCCTTCACTACCCTCCTGGGCAGCCATGGACCTGGTGGACCCACTCAGTAGGCCACAAGCATTTCCTTCCAGGCAGTGTTCTCCAGGTCATTCCCTAACAGACAGTCCACAGGCATTTCAGGGCTCACAGCAACTTTCAGGAGACCTGAGACCCTTCTATTCAAAGGGAATTAGAGCCACAGGGCACTGGCTCTCCCAATTGTCTTCTACTGCACCCTGACGGAATGTATTAGATACCACTTGCTTTAAGGGCACCAGATGACATCTGACAGTATTCATACTGGCTCCTGTGTCCCTCAGAGCCTCCACCCTCTGCCCATTGGTACTGACCCACTGCCTATACTCGGAAGTATTTGAAGGAATGTGAGCTTTGGGTACCATAACCTTGTTACCCAGGGACACTAGGGTAAACTCAGCTGTCTCCCCCACACTAACTGGAGCCATCTCCTCCCCAGCACTACACTAGCCAACCCCTGGGTCTGCCCACCACTGGTGTGCTGTGCACTCTTGGTACATATGGGATCACCTTTGGTGTGCCCATAATGGTAAAATTCATAGCACTTGGGGAAAAATGTAGCAGTGTTTTTGTCAATGAAGCCTTTTTTCTGAAGGCCAGATTGGGAATGGGTCCTTTTCCACTGAGAACTATTTTGAAGGCCTTAAGAGAAATCTTTCTTGTTTTATGTGACCCCTTTCTTCTGGTGGGAACCCTGACCACCCTTTTGAGAGTCCCCACCAGATGCCTTCGTGGACTCTCTGGTGCTGACCCCGAGGTCATCCTCTCAGCAAGCGTCCTAGGGTCAGTCAGCTTGCTATCTACCAGGTGTTGGCACAGCTCTGTAAAACAGTTATTGAGCATGTGCTCCCTCAGAATCAAGTTGTACATCCCAACAAAATCATCTACTTTGCGTCCTCTCACCCAGCCCTACAGTGCCTTCCTGGAGTAATCTTAGAAATCCACAGATGACTATTTTTTTTTTTTTTAGGTGTCTCTGTACCTCTGATAGCATTTCTCAGGGGACAGCCCAAATTTAGAGGCAAGGATGGCCTTCATGGGGGCATACTTTGTCTGGTCCTTTACCTTAAGTGTAAGACATGTGTCCCTCCCCAATATTGGCATGTACTTCCACAAGGTACCTCCTAGTACTCCTCTGGGGCCTTGTGAGACTCATAGCTACCTCATAAGCAGAAAACCATTTATCAATATCATCTCCCACCACATAATTGGGCACCAGTTCCTGTGATATGTGAACCCTCACCTCTTCAGCTGAACCTGAAGGAACATTTCCACCATTGTTACTGGACTCTGGGATCTGCCTGGCTTCTTTCAGTTCTAACTCCTTCAGTCCCATCTCATGTGCCAGCAGAAATTTCTTCTCAGCCAATGCCTTCTCTGCCTCAGCTTTCTCCCTGGCCAGTGCTCTTTCTGCCTCAGCACTCCTTTCCTCTGCTTCCAGCTTCATCTTGGCCAACTGCAATTTGAGCTCCCTCTCTGCCCTTCAGTTCCTCTGGGGGCAAGCCTCTGACTGACACACTGCTCCCTACCCCATCATGGGCATCCGCTGGGGTTGAGGTGGGCTCTCCTTGCAGCTCAGGACCCAGGCCTGGGTCCACAAACTCCTCATCCTCTGGAAGTGCTTCCTTCTTATCATCATCATCATCTTCTGAGGTGGATTGCCACCTCTGCTCTTCCAACCTAGAGATCCAGTTTGGTAGCATTCTTGTCTGCCATCATCGCTATTGTTTGTAAAGCTTCAGCAGCTCAGCCCTGCTGATGGTGTCAGCTTGATCTCCATGGTGAAAAAAGAAAGATGGGGCTCTGAAATTTAGAAAGGGGATAAAACAGCCAATAGAAAACGAAGAAGAATTTAAAAAGAGGTAAACTCTGGTGTCAAATTATTTATCTGGGATTTTTAGGGAACACTGGTCACTGTATGATACTGCACAAACACAAGTCCTGATCCACACCGCTGAACACCAATGTGAAAAATTGGGCTGTTGGTTGACTGGGGTGTGAGCCCTGGTCAAACAACAGCCACAATCCTTGGCAGTGTGAACCACAAAAAGTCAATAAATTAATTTGTGCTTACCTCTGGGTAGCCTGGCACAAAAAGCAGTCAGGCTTAACTCAGAGGCAATGTGTAAAGTATTTATGCAGCTCACAAACAGTAATAAAGTGAAAACACAACACAACAAAAATCTCACACCAATATAGAAAAAAAGTAAATTTTAATGAATTATTTTACACCACAATGACAAAAATCCAGTCAGTAGAACATGAGTTGTGAATTTTTAAAGTTTTAAGTGAAAATAGTGCAAAAAAGCACAAAGCGCCACTCGTAGCTATCTGGTCGTGCAAGACCAAGTGAAAGTCACAAGTTCAGGCCGACCTCGAAGGAGCACGGACCACATACAAGGACCAGGTTAGTCTAGCTGAAAGAGTTACCTTCACAGTCCAGCGCAAAGAATTCTGTTTGTGGTAGAGGGGGACGCGAGGAGCAGGGAGAGCGCTGTGGATGGCCATCGGAGTAGTGCTAAGAGAAGGCCAGGCATCATGGATGGTTGTGGCTGTAGCGCAAAGATCCTGTCAGTGTTGCAGACAGTTGGGGATGGAGCTTCGTGTTGGTGGTCACCGCAAGCGGTCGAGGCTGTAGAGTGAAGTGTTGGTTCGCTGGAACCTTGCGTTGGCAGCTGACATGGGCTGCAAGAGTTCGGCGGCAATGGGCCCGTTCGTGTTCACGGCTTGCCCAAAAAACTTCAGGAGAGCTCAACTGAGGCCACACCAATGGCCCAGGACCTATGGGGCACCACTTGAGGGTCAGAAACTCAGTCCAGCCGGGTCCAGGTGTCAAACGGCTTATACTTTCTCATAAACGTCAAAACTGTGCAAGACTGATTCTACACACACCCTCAGGATATATTGGCCTTAGTCCTGCTACCTCACAGAGCATCATCTGTACCCCTAACCAGGCAAGGTCACAGGTGTGCTGTGCAACCTCAAAACACGACAACCCTGACTCCTCAAATCATTGTAACAGATCTAGAACCTTTTCCTTTGATTACTCATGCATACCCAAAGAGATACACAAGAAATACACAACGTGGGGTTTCAATATTTATTGAAGCACAGGGATTCTTGAGTAAAATACGTGCGCTGCAATAATCAATAGAAGGAAACAAAATAACGTGATTAGCATTATGAGAATGGTGAAGAAGATGAACAGTGCAACCATTCTGCTGTTACAAAGTACTGATATATATGGTACTCCTACCTAGCGCTACCTAGTGTGCCTAGGGTGGGTAAATCTGCCAAATCCCTGTAGTGTGATCTCACTCCCCGTTACCTGTGGGTAAGTGTCATCAGGGTGCCCGTCTTGGTGGAGAGGTGGGCTCCATCCCTCTCAGGAGGTAAACAGGAATTGGCTTGGCTAGAATTCCAGCATGGGGCGACATCTCATTGCCAGCAAAATGCTCCTCTCTCTAAAAAAGGGAGTGTTGGAAAGTGGTTTATTAATAGGTGTAGGAAGGGACCTACCACTAGTAATAAAGCCACAATCACAATATAAGGTCCAGTCAAGGTCTCAATAAATTATTCTCTTGCTCAACTCTTGGTAGCTGGCAATGAGCAGGCAGGCTTAACTTAGGAGACAGGTGTGTAAAGCATTTAAAAACACCAATACATTCAATAGGTAAGACACAACACACAATAAAATTCCAACACCATTTTATAAAAATAGATTATATGTTCGGTTTAAAACAGTTTTATTAAGTTTTAAAGTGAATAGTACATAGAGCCCACCCTTACATCTACTAGTGGGGCAAATCCTGTATGATTATGAAGGAAGGGCAAAATGATGGAATCAAAGGAGAAAAGGGAACAACAACAGTGACGTACAACCTGCTCTTGGTAAAAAATGATCATAAAAAACAAAATACAGTTAGGGAGTAGGTGTGTCACGCTCTGACGTATTAGTGGCGGGGAGTGGGAGATGAAGTATACGCAAATAAGTTGGACAAGGTAGTTCCCTACATTCCTGAGAAAGATACCATATACACTGTCCCCATGTTTTATCAAATTTAGGTAATGTACAATCGAGTGTTGCAGTCAGTTTTTACATGCCTAATGTAGCCCAAATTTTTTGTAGCCATTCTAGCTTTGTTGGAATGACATCCTATTTAGCCAAGATAGCTTGTTTAGCAGCACAGAGAGCCAATGTGATAGCTTGACAACGTGCAGAGCGTAAGGGGTATGTGAGAGCATTGGGGAGGCCTAGTACTATATAACTAGGGAAACGTGGTACGTCCGAATCGTAAATTTCATTAATGGCGGAAAGTAGATTGGAACAGAAGGTTTGAAGTGCAGGGCAAAGACATAAAATGTGTGTTAATGTTGCCTGCCGTCTGCAATGTCTCCAAAATTGAACAGTCATGCCCAGTTTCCATTTAGTCAGGCGGGCGGGGGTATAATACCAATAGTTAATTATTTGTAGAAGTGTCTCTTGGTTTCCAGCACAACTAGCAGAGATGCGGGCACGCTGTACAATATCAGCCCACTCCTTAAGTGTAAAGGGGCGCCCACATTCCACTTCCCAACGTCTTTGTGCTGAAGACACTGCCTTAACGGAGGTGGTATTAAGGAAAGCATAAATATCTGCTATCCGATGCCCGGGGCAAAAGCCATCTCTCAAAGGGAGTGAGGTGATGACTGGCATGCGGTCTAATATGTGGTTGCATGATCCAATGTATGATGGAAAGATATAGCCAATGTGCAGAGGAGGGAATCGCATAATCTGTGCATATTCATAAAAATTCCAGGAGACCATCCTGATAGAAAAAATCTCCCACCCTCGTGCAGCCCTCAGCCTGCCAGTGCGCGAATGCTGGTCCCTGGAGAGCAGGGGGGAAAGTCCGGATTGCCAATGAGAGGAGTCAATGGTGAGTTAAGAGAGGACAATTCCTTTGCAACCTGCACTCTATCCCAAACACTCACCGTAACTCGGAGAACTGGAAAGATATAAAGCCCCAGCGGTCTTTGCATCCTTGGAAGCCAGGGGATCTTTCAAATATAAATTCCGGTAATGGCCTGATCAATGAAACACCAATGCTTCTCCGATTCATGCCTGGACCACTCCACCATATATCGCAATTGTGCTGCCTGGTAGTAATGGTTCAAATGAGGAACACCCAGTCCTCCCTCCTTCAAGGGCCAGTAAATTTGATGCTTTGGCATACGTGCCCGTTTGCCATTCCAGACGTAGGACTCTATAAGATATTGCATTCGGCTAATCACCTGCAGGGGCAGCTGCAGTGGCAAGGTCTGCATAAAATATATAGTATATTTGGCAATAAAGTAGTTTTCACCTCCGCCAACTGTCCTATCCAGGTAAGAGTCTTGCCCTTCCATGACTGTAAATGTGTTCTAGTCGTATCTAGTAGTGTGGTATAATTTCTTTCTGCCGTGGTTGCAAGGGTGGAGCAAATTTGTAAACCTAAATAGAGAACCCCCTTTGATACCCACGAGAAAGGGAATTGATTTCCAATAAGAGCTCTGTCTGTGTGAGAGACAGTAAGGTTCAGGAGCTGTGTCTTATTTAGATTGACCTTGAATCCCGATATTCCCCCAAATAAATCTAGTTCATGCATCAGATGTGTAAGTGAAGTGAGCGGTTGTATGATAACCATCACATCGTTGGCATGCATAGCCAGTTTATGTTCCTTACCTCCCACATGGATCCTAGTTATAAGGGGATTATCCAGCACCCTTTCTGCAAAGGGTTCCATATAAAACGCAAAAGGGAGCGGTGAGAGGGGGCAGCCTTGTCTAGTGCCACGAGTAACAAGGAAAGGGTCAGATGAAGTCCCATTTACTCTCACACACGCCATAGGGGCATTGTAATTACATCATACCCATTTCTGAAATCGAGCTCCAAGCCCAACCTTGTCGAGCACCAGACATAGAAATGGGCAGAGGACCCGGTCAAATGCTTTCTCAGCATCCACGGAGAGGATGAGGGCCAGCGTATGTGTGCGGTGAACTTTATCAATAACATGGCATAAGGGTTTGGTGTTATCAGCACACCCCCGTTCAGATATAAAGCCTGATTAATCTGGGTCAATCAGGCTGTGCATATAGCAGGACAGTCTCACAGCTAGAATGATAGGGGGCCAGTCTTGCACTTATGCTAGTTAAAAGTTTGGCATCCAGGTTTAACAGGAAGATGGGGCGATAAGATGTGCAGTGTTTAGGGGTCCTTCCCAGGTTTAGGGAAAACCGTAATAACAGCTTCCTGCATAGTGTCAGTGAGCATTCCAGATGCACTGAATGAATTAAAGAGGCGAGTGAGAATAGTTAGTTTTGTGGCAAATATCTTATAGAAATCGGCTGTGTAGCCGTCTTGGCCCGGCACCTTCCCAGGTTCTAGCCGTGAGATCGCTGCCAAAACTTGCTCAGCTCGAATGTCAGTGTCCATCTGCAGTGATGCAGCATGGGGGAGATGATCCATATGTATTGTATTAAGATAGTGCTGAGCCCTTGGTGAGGTCAAGAGTGAGTCAGCAGTGTATAGTGGCGAATGAAACCGTTCAAATTTGTGTGCGATTTGTGAGTCCTGATAAACCGTTTCCCCATGAGAAGTTTCTAAAGCAGTAATCCTAAGTGCGAGGGTTTGAGTGCGCAGAAAGTGCGCCAAAAGGCACCCCGCCTTATTGCCACCTATGTAATATCGTTTGTTAGTGCAAAGCTATTCATATTCAGCTCTGTCTTTATCAAGTACCCAAAGTTCTTTGCGGGCTGTCATCAGCTGTCTCCTCACCCTATGAGAGCCTGTGTGTCGATGCTCCCCCTCAAGATCGCTCACTCGCTGCTCCAAGACCCTTCTCTTCTCTCGTCTCTCCATTATGCTGTCAGGGACTGTCCGGGACTATGTCGGGAACACAGTCAGGGACTTGGGCAAGGACTGGGAACGGGGTAGAAAAGGTACACAGAGAGAGGAGTACAGCGCTGCCCAGGATCACACAGGAAGTCAGAGGAGAAAAGGGATCCAAAGGGGAAGCCTGTACAAAGGAACAAGATGGCTAAGACTCAGAAAGGAAGGGCCCTCACAAGGCAATTTAGCATTCAGACTAACTACACCCAGGACGGACGAGCAAAACATATATATAATACAACAATAAAGGGAATGTGGGGTAAAGCACTCAGGAGCTCCACACGGTAAGACTGAAGCTCAGTAAGTTCCTCACCCACAATTGCTGTTACAGATACTGACTGAAAATACCCACATATAGGATATGTATGCAAAGGCAGGGTCTGTGGAGCTTATACCTATGGTGATGTCATAACAGTAACTCAAAGACAATACTCACAGTGAACAAGAAACACCACCTAGGTAGTCAGCTGTGCCCACGGATCCTGGCGATCAAACAGGAACATGCAAGGCAGTAACAGCAAAGGGGTAGAACTAAACACAAGCACAATAGACAAGGAGCTAGCAAGGAGGAGTGCTTAACAGGAAAGGAAGGAAATCACAGGGCACACTTGGCAAAAAGCAGGTAACAAACATACAAGGTAACAGAAGCAAGACAGCAGAAATAGAAAGACAGCAAACTAGAACTGGAACCAAGGAAATGGGAAGAAAGGCAGGGTCTGGAAAAGGATATACAGAAGGGGAGGCTACAAGGGTATACTAGAATAGTGCAGGTTCAGGAATCAAGAAAATAAAGTAGCATAGAAGGCAGTGCTGGGGCAGGAACAAGAATTGAGCAAAAGCTCAGGAGTCAAAGTAGCACTGCAGGTAGTGCTAGTTCAGGAGAAGGTAACTGCTGCAGGTCAGGAACAAGGAATGCTAAGGCTCAGGAGTCAAGGTAGCACTGCAGGCAGTGCTAGTTCAGGAGAAGGGAAACTGCTGCAGGTCAGGAACAAGGAATGCTAAGGCTCAGGAGTCAAGGTAGCCCTGCAGGCAGTGCTAATTCAGGCACAAGGAATAGCTATAGCTCAGGAACTCAGGAAACAAGGTAGCACTGCAGGCAGTGCTAATTCAGGCACAAGGAATAGCTATAGCTCAGGAATCAAGGAACAAGGATTAACTATAGCTCAGGAATCAGGGAATATCAAAAGCTTAGGAAACACTGGAAACAAGGGTATCAAAAGCTCAGGAAACACTGGAAACAAGGATCGGCCTCACCGGAAAACAGCTACAATGACCAACACTGGGCTGAAGGGAGCTGGGGCTTAAAAGAGCTCACAGTAATCACATGCATCAGGTGTGAGTAGGCTAGCAGCAGCCAGCCACAGGTGAACTGAATTCCACCAGCCATCCTTGGCCTGCAGGGGTGGAGACAAAGCAGTGAGCAGGGGATTATAGGTAATGGAGTTTCCAGCATGAGCAGACTGGCTTCCAGAAAACCCGGCATGGATTGGGAATGGATGTCAATTCCTAAATGATGTCCAAATGCCTGGAAGTCAGGATATGCATACAGGGGATTGTCTGGAAGCATATTAGAATACTGGAAAGCCCCACAATTCGGCCCCCTGGTGGTGGGAACGAGAGCACAGGGAGTGAATCGTGACATATGCTTAGCCGATATTCTTATAAAAGTCCCTCTAAGTGTAGCTTTCAGGGAGTCCCACAATAGTGCAATGGGGGTGTCAGAATTATTGTTAAATTCAAGAAAGGAGGTCAGTGCCTCCTCTACTTTGTGTCTCGCAGATTCATATTGTAGAAGATTGGGATTAAGACGCCAAGTGCCAACTTGAGGAGGTGACGGTGGAATACGCAGGGCCAATGCAATGGGTGAGTGATCAGATAGGGCTGCAATACCTGTCCCAGCGTCCGCCACCACAGCGGTCAAACAAGGTCATGTGATAAAAAAGTCTATTCTGCTGTAAGTCTGATGGACAGCAGAGAAACAGGTATGTGCCCTATCAGCAGGACGATGCAAGTGCCAAACAACGGACAGCCCCATATCAGCCAACCACTGCAGGCTCGCTTCTGTAGAGGCGCCGGTCTGTCCCATTCTCTGAAGTGATCTGTCTAAGTGCACGTTAGGCGCTAAATTAAAGTCTCCACCAATCAAGATATCCGAGTCAGGAGAAGCTATCACCTGCCCCACTGCATGTAGTATGATGGACTCCTGATGGTCATTTGGAACATATATTGTAGCTATTGTTATTATTTGAGAAGGTAGGGAGATACGCAATGACAATAATCTGCCTGCGATCTCAGCCTGTACCAGCAGCACCTTCCCTTGGAAGTGTGAGGCCAAGAGAATGGCGACCCATGTTCGCTTATGATAAAGCGAGGAAAAGAATTGTCGATCATACCATCGGGATTGCAACCAAGTCTAATCCCTCTGGAGCAAATGTGTCTCCTGTAAAAGACAAATATCACATTTGGATTCCCAATCAGAGAGAGGAGGGCCAAGCGTTTTGCTGGGGCATTAAGTCCTCAAAGATTGAGACTGAATAGTTTAAGCATCTGACAAAGTGATTATGAAAGCTGTACCACCCACCGGAGCAATCAAATTCAAATGTAAAAGAACTACCTTCACCCCCATACCATGCGAATGCAGTAAATGTACTGAGAAGTGTTGTGTGAAAGAAAGAAAAACAAAATTGTCACCAAATCAACATGGAACTTATGCTCCCTTACCTGGGAGTCAACCATTTTAAACAGCGAGGTTAGGAGTTTGTGGCATTTGCGCACCACCATAGCAGATCGTTGTACCTGTGGGAGCTCAGCCACCTGGTGCACCAGAAGGCCAATGTGTCCATGGGCAAGTGAACATTCTACACGGGTACTGCGTAGGCCAGATCGTTCAGGGTATTCAGTCAAAATATCGAGTTGGAAATGTCGACTTACACTAATATCGAATTTTAAATATCGTGACACAGAAATATCGACAACAAGAATATCGTGGTCAAGAATATCGACTTTCAGGTAAGAAATATCGATTTTAAAAATATAGAAGTCATTAATATCGTTTGCAAAAATATAGTTGTTTAAAATATCGAATTTTTAATTAGTGTTATGTATTTTAGTTTATATTTTAAATGTATGTGATGCATTTTTTTTGTATAAGTATTGTTTATGTTTTTTAATATATGTGTTCCATTTTTAATAGTTATTAATTTTATTTTAATAACATTTTGCATTTTTTAGTTCCGTAGCAGGTTGTGGGTTTATAGGGGAATAGGGTGGGAAGTAATTTAATTATAATACATGAATTAATATATTTTTTATTTATTAATATTTATTTAATTGAGATTTTATAATGTTAATTGTGTTTTTAATTTTTTGGGGTAAATTTTAGGTGTGGGTTGTGGGGTTTATAGGGGTAAAGGGTGGGAAGTAATTTATTTTTAATTCATTAATAATTAGTTGTTAATTAATATTAATGAATTAATTGACAATTAAATACAAAAATTGTGTAATTAATTTTAGTTACGGGTTGTGGGGTTTTTAGGGGTAAAGGGTGGGAAGTAATTTATTTTTAATAAATTAATAATTAGTTAATAATTAATATTACTTAATTAATTGATAATTAATTAGGGTAATTGTTTAATTATTTTTTCTGTGTGTGGGTTTTGGGTTTATAGGGGTGAAGGGTGGGGAGTAAATTAATTTTACTTACTTTATAATTAGTTGTTAAATACTATTAATTATTTAATTGAAAAAGTTTTAATTGTGTAATTAATTTTTTACAGCTCAATTTTAGGTGTGAGTTGTGGGGATTATAGGTGTAAAGGGCGGGAAGTTAATTACATTTTATGTGTTTTAATTTGTTTTTTAATTAACAATATTTGTTTAATTGATAATTAATTATGTTAATTATGCAAATACATTTTTTTTTCGATGTGGGTTGTGAGTTGTGTGGTGTTATAGGGTAGGAAGTAAATAGACTAAATTTATGTAATAATTAATGTTTTTGTTAATAAATAATTTCTAAATAATTTTTTTTATTTGTTTGAAAATATTTTTTTAATTTTATTTAATATAATATTTGTAGGTATTTGTGATATGTATTTAAGATTATAATATGTTTTTATTTATTTTATTTTTAATATTAAATATATTTTATTTTTTATTTTTAACATATTTATGTTTTTTATTTACTTAAAAAAAATATTTTTATTTTGTTGATGATATTTTGTTTGTTTTTAATTTTGAACTGACTGAAGTGAGAATAGTAAATTTTACCCCTCCGCAGTCCAACACTTTCCCTATTGATGCACTGACTGGAGTAGGAATAGTAAATGTTATCCCTCCGCTATCCAACACTTTCCGTACTGTTGCACTTACTGGAGTGGGAATAGTAATTTTTACCCCTCCGCTATCCAACACTTTCCCTACTGTTGCACTGACTGGAGTGGGAAATGTGTAAAGATTTCAAATAGTTTAATGTTTTAAATTATTATATATGTGTTTAACTTTTTTAAATTAAGTTTGTTATATTAGTTAAAATGATTATTAAATCTAATTTATTTTTTAAATTAATTTTATTCTTTAATATATTTAATATTTATTAATTTATTTTTATATATATATATATATATATATATATATATATAGGATGTTGATATTTTTGACATCGATATTTATAACTTGATATTGTGGTATGGGGATATTTTAGTTGTCGATATTCTGTCAGTGAACCATCGTTCAGAGGCATTCCTCTAGATGAGCCGCTTGTTGAAAAGGTCAATCATTCTCGGGCTCAGAGGTCATCCCCTGTTGTTGAAGCTGTCGCAATAAAGCCGCTCGTTCCTCTTGTCTCTCAGATGCAGTGTGTTTGGCCAGATGTTTCGATTTAGATTTTTGGTGGCGGTGTGGGGCAGTCGAGTGTTGGGATTCATTGCTCAACCCCGAAGAGCAAGAGACCTCCTCCATGGAAGCTGGGAAGCCCAGGATGGCACGAGCCTCCTCCAATGTGCGCACACTATGTGTCTCCTTGTTCCAGTCGAAAGGGTTGCCCCCAGCGATATCGCACCCTTTTTTCTCTAAGAAAGGCTGTAGCAGGTCAGAGAGCTCTGCGTCTCTGGAGGGTGATAGCCGACAAGTCCTGGAATATACCTATTTTCGTACCCTCAAAAGTAATAATAGCTTTGTCCCTGACAGCCGTCATGATGGTGTCTTTTTGTTTATTTGTGTGCAAACAGGTAAGAATATCTTGGGGAGCCCCTGGGGACTTAGCCGGGCAGCCCGCCCATTGGGTATTTTCAAGAACAATATCCTCGTCCAGGAGGTCTGGCGCCACGTGACGAAACAAGCAAACAACGTAGTCTTCCAATTTCCCAGATTCCGCCTGCATAGGCAAACCTTTAATGCATATATTGGAGTGGCTGGAACGATTTTCTAAGTCCTCCAGGCGGTAGTATAGTCCCTCATTTTTATCCAGCAGTTCCAGTAGTTCTCTTTGATGAGCAGTAAGTTCCTCTTCCCTCTGATCGTTTGCATTTTCTAATGTGTCTAACCACTGGCCCATTTCAGATATGTCCCGTTTAATGTCTTTCACATCCGCTGCAATATCTTTTTTTAAGGCCGTAATGTCATCTCGCAGTGTTCCAAATAAGGCTTCTAGAAATGTGAGAGTGACCGGTTCCTTGGGAGGTGAGGCCGCCCCATCTGCACCTGTTATCCCTGTAGAACGCTCTGGGAACGTAGCTGGGGGCTGGTCCATTTTTTGTTGTTGGGGGTTTGCTGAGCATATCTTTCAGTGTTGTGTCTTTTTTGGAACGATTGGTAGCCAATGCGTCAGGCAAGAGAGGAACCACAAAAAGTCACGGTACAACCCTCCTCGCTCAGCATGGTTCAGGGGCCATCAACCCCAATACACTGTCCAGCACCAAGCCCAGGGCCTCCCCCAGCAAGCCTAGGCCGGTGAATGTAGCAGGGGAATTCCTTTCAGCGACAAAGCTGTGTCACAGAGGCCCCAGCATGCAGTCCGTCAATACAATGTCCCAAGGCTGGGTCGGCAGTAGTTGCAGGGGGCAGACGGAGACCAGGGCCCTAGTATCTCCAACTGGAGGCACCAGGAAGGGGACTGAGGCAATGTACTCAACAGTCATAGGTGGCTCTCAGTCAGAGGCAGATAGCATGGTCCCCAACTCTCCCCAGGCGACCCCACATTGTTCAAATGACGCCCTCAATAATAGCAGTCACAGCATGGAGGTTCAGAATCGAACCCGGTGATAGAGAGAGGGTCGTTTCTTCTGCATCAGCCGGAATGGATCAAAGTTCACAGTTCAAGCATATGTGTTGCAGGCGTATCTCAGACCCCAGGAAAATCCCAGTATTAGCAGAAAAAAAACATAGGTCGCCCCCGGAGCAGAGAAGTGTCAAGCGGAGGGAATGTGTCTGCCCCCCTGAGCCCCAGAAGCTTTGACGTGGGGCCGGGAGGCTGGTCATGCAGCCGGGCAAGCTGAGGCAGGGTCCGGGATCAGCAGCAGCTCAAACTGCGCCGGCCCCCAGCCTGCTGCAGTGTAATGAAAGAGTCCCTCCCAGCCTCGGGATCCAGGGGAGGGAGTGAATGTAGTCCGCGCACCCACCTTCAAACCACAAGTCAACCAAATGTTCGTAGCAGGGCCACCTCCGCCGACCACTGGCAAACTTCGTCTGCACCAAGTGGTTGGGCGTCCGCTATTCCCGAAGCGCCACGGGAGTGACCAGTGGCTCGTTGCAGCCTCGCTCTTCCGTCCTCCTCACTGTAGTAACTCAGTGGCTGCCATCTTGGGCTCACGGCCACCGCTGCAGAAGCAGCCACGGACTGCAACATGGGTGTCCACCCACACAATAGTCGCCCGCTGGTGTCTCTGCACTCCGTCGCTCACACCAGGACAGCAAAGGTAAGATACCAAAATAAGCTGCGGTAGAGTACCGCCGACGGCTATTACATATCTCAGGCGGTGGAGCTCAGTAAGCTTGCAGCTACTCGGTCGCCACGCCCCATAGATTATATTTTTATGATTAAAATGACACCAAAATAACAAAAATCCAATGTAGGGAAGCAGAGATATGAATTTTTAAAGATTAAAAGTAAAACTAGCAATTAAAAGCAAATAGCGCTCAAAGGGTTAAAAAAGGGTCAAGAGTTCCTTACATTTACATCCAGAAGTGTTTCTTGATGCAGGAAAATGGTCAACAGCAGCAGCCAAGGGTTCAGATGCTCTGGTTTGCCTCCTGGGGTTTGGGACTACAACTCCCACAATGCACCTGGTCAACTTATGGAGTTTTTACAAAAGTTGCTCCAAACGTCTGGAACTTCTTCCAGAAGATCTCCTTGAGGGTTCAAAGTGTACACAACACCAATCCAGAGGTCTAGAAGCTCTGAGATGGTCCTTGGAATGTTGGGACTACAATTCCCACGATGCACCAGGCCAGATCCTTAAGAGTCTACTGGACACACTCCAGAATGGGGACATTTTGGTGGAGATGATGCAGGTGGGCTTTGTTAACCTGTAGCTTGCAGGGAGTCCACTCCTTAATCCTTGTGAAGCCAGGCAAACTCCTTCGGGCTGTAGTATCAGATTGTGCAGCAGGTGCAGTCGTTCACAGTGCAATCTTTTGGGTGCAGATCAGGGTTCCAGCAGGGCAGTCCTTTCATTGTTTCAGGCAGTAGATCTGAGTTGTTTGGGAACTCTTCCATATTTATGCAGTGATCATGGGTGTCAAGCAGGGTGGCACCCCTGACCAATGGGATTCAGGGTGCCATCCAGGTGTATGACCACTTCCTCCAAAGCGTGGCATACTCTTTCCCCAGAAAGCACTATTCTTCCAAAATTCAAGATGGAGAAAATTTCTCATGAAGGGTTAGATCAGGCTAAGCCATCCCAGTGGTATGGCTAAGTTTCCCTAACACTCCCCGTCCTGTCCTTTCCCTAATCTAATTACAGGGGCTGCAATGTGGCTGGGGGTGCTGGATGTTCGGATGAGCCTGTGCTGTCCCAAAATGTCATTCACCATTTGAAAACCAGTTTGGCCACCCCACCCTCATCCTGCCTTCTGCAGTTTCAGTTCTCCTCCCACAGGAAATCCTTTGCCTCTCAGCAGGCCACTTCACACCTCATTAAGACAGCTTGGCTCAGCCTGGCAGAGGCTATCCAATCAGGAGAGGGCAGCTGGAAGGTTGGATTTTGACTTACAGAAAGAAAAGTTCTATAACTTACTTTCTGTAATAGTTATTATAAATCTAACAGGGGCAAGTTGTTGGATTTATCGTAACTACCATTTTGAGTCCTTGGATTACATTTCTAGTTCACTACTGCCAATATTTATACATAAATACAATATTCCAATGTTAGCCTATGGAGCTGATTATCTACAATGGGAAAAAAGAAATTGGCAGTTTTTCCCTCACCAGGGCATATAAAACATCTTTTGTAATCTCCCTGTTTATAGTTACATGGCACCCTATCCCGGGGAAACCTTAGGGATGACTTATATGTAAGAATAAGCTAATTTTCTCCTTTGGAAGTACCTTTAATTCCAAAGTCGAATTTGCATATAATTCAACTTTCAAAGCAGCCTGCAAAGCAGGGCTGACTTTTAAAATGACAGTAGGCACCACAGTAGTGTACACTTAAGTACATTAAGTCTACTGGGCCTCTAAACCTATATGCCATACTATATACTAGGCACTTACAGGTAGGTTGTCAGTACCAATGGTAATTATACCTAATTACCATGCACTTTTAAGCAGAGCACAGACCTGGGGTCTGGTTAGCAGAGTCCAGGGCACAACCAGATTCAGTAAACCAGGATCAAGTAGGCAAAATGGTGGCAAAGGTGGGGGGACACTGCAAACAGGTCCTGGTTTCTCACAGGTAGTAATGTTGTTTAAATAATAAACATTACCCATGTTGCCACGCCAAAGTCCCAGTCAGGCCGCTATTGTTGATTCTGTTGTGATAGCTCAGTCACTGAACGGACAATAATAAACACTAACATTCTGCGCAGTGAACTTAGCCCTTGTACAGAATGTTCTAGGTATTTTATAATATGCCTACGAAGTGGAAATGTAAGCAAAGCTATTTCAGAGAATATTATCCTGCACAGACACGCATGCAAATGTGTGTCAAAGGTATTGACCAGCCAGCCACTATAGACCGGTTTCTGACCACCTGAGGTGAAAGCCTTCGCTCTCGGAGGTCAGGAACAAAGCCTGCTCTGGGCAGAGATGTTCACATCTCCTCCAAGCAGGATGGGCATTCCAGAGTGGGAAGCTTCCAAGGCCCTGCCACCTTTGATATGCAACCCCGGGCCTCGCCAGATAGTGGAGGTGCCCACCCCCCTGTCCTGATCCTACATTTTGCCGGCAAGACAGGCGGCAAAATTAGTAAGATTAGGAGGTGTGCCCACATTCAGCCAGCAACACCCCTAGGACAAGCCAGCTGATGTGAACCCCACTTTTCAGATTCCGCCATATTGTTTAGGACGGAATTAGCATTCTAGGCTCAGGGTTAGGCCGCTTTTCTCACAGGAAGCGGTCATATTGTATTGTATTGTAAATGCACTTATATAGCGCTTACTACCCCTGACGAGGCGTCGAAGCGCTTTTTCAGCAAGTAGCACGCTACTCCGGAACCCATAAAGGATTAGTGGTGAATTAGTATAGTGAAATATGAAAGTATTTTGAGTGGTGGATATGTTAGTCAGTTATTTGGATTGAGAAGGATAGCGGAGGGATAGAAGAGGGAAAAAAGGTTGTATTTATATAGCGCTTGCTACCCCTGATGAGGTGTTGAAGTGTTTTTTTGGCGAGTAGCACGTTACTTCGGAACCCATAAAGGATTAGTAGTGAATTAGTATAGTGAAATATGAAATTAATTTGAGAGGTGGACATGTTAGTCTGTTATTTGGATTGAAAGGATAGTGGAGGGATAGAAGAGGGAAGAATTTAGAATTTTTTTTGTGTTTGTTTGTTTGTTCTGGAGGTTATAGCAGTAGGAGGAGGCTTGGGATGAGTAAAAGGGATGTGGATGGGGAAGAGTCAGAGGGAAGGGTTTGGAAAGGCTGGTTTTGGGGGATCGGAATAATAAAAGATGCTGACACATACACACAGAATCACACATACACACACTCTACCTAGATGGATGCACACAACATACATTTAAAAGAATGTTTTACTTTTCTCTACTGCCAGGGAGAATCATATTCCATTTATATTACATTAACAGTGAATAATATGTTATTATTTATTAACAGTGAATAATATGTTATTATTCACTGATACTGCAATAAAACAAATGACGAAAAACAAAGAGATGTGCGCCTCAACCGATGTTCATATGGACGAGGTGCCCTTGTGTTCCTGGCACTGATTGTGCTAACTCTGAGGCACAGGGTCATAAATGCAGTGCCAGGGGTCACAAGGGACAAGCCAGGGGTTGCAGCTGCAACGCCTGGTGACCCCTAAATGATGTCCATGAAGAGCAGTGCAAATTTCTCTCACTGTTAGAGATTTGGAAGCAGCTTTGTCTGGTGCAAGACAAACAATATTTACAGTATCTGTAAGTTCTCTGGACATTCTCAAAATGGGTGTACAATGGGCATTGGAGAGGAGATAAGAGCTATACTGACATCAGAGGTAGATGCAACACCGAACAGTGCATATAAACAATCAGAGCTCATTTCCTAGAATATTGTGGAGAGCTCTTCTTCTGGAGTATTATGTCAAGGTCTAGAGCTCACATGTGTACTGCTTCCACCTACTCAATAGCACTCACCTCCTCCACTCCACAATACTTACCGCACACTATCACTCCAATCACATGTATTTACTTTTCACAAAGAGGGTGTGCAAGACAGATTGCCAAAGTAGTCATGCACACAACGCAGCATCAAAGCCATACTGTCGGTAAAGAGCTGCCTACTCCATAGGGGAAACAGTCTTTACAACTTGGTCATTACCACGCAATACCTTTACCACACATATGCCTTTAACATGCAAATACCTTTACCTCGCATGCCTTTACAACGCAAATCCCTTTACCACGCATGTCTTTACAACGAAAATGTAAGTATTATATATATATGCTCAGAAGAAATGCTGGAGAATGTTATCTTGTGGTCACGTTTTATTGATGACTTGTTCATTATCTGGCGGGGACCAGTAAGTTCAGCAAAAGAATTTGTGGAGAAAATCAACATTAACGCACTTAATTTGCACTTTACCACGCACATAAGTCAAAAGTCAGTAGAGTTTTTAGCTCTAACTGTTTACATTGAGCAAGGGAAACTACACACAAAGGTTTTTAGGAAGAACACAGCAGGTAACACAATGTTACACGCCCAGAGTTTTCACCCCATGAGCTTAAAATAGAGTATCCCCTATGCCGAGAATCTGCTTATGAGAAGGAACTGCAGTTGAAGAGTACAACTAGAATTGGCACAGCAAAATTTAGAAGAAAGATTCACAGCATGGGGTTACATTACAGCAGTTCTGAGAACAGCAAGGACTAAAGCAAACAGTAAAGAACGGGATAAATTGCTCTTTACGGACAGTAAGCGAGGTGAATCTGAACAGAAACTACAATTCATCACCAGATTTAACACTCAACATGGTGAATTGAGGCACATATTTCGAAGAAATTGGCACTTATTGTGTAGTGACCCAGTCATTGGCCGAAAGATAAGTAAAAAACCCTTAATGATGTTCCGAAGGGCCAGGTTGATGAGGGATGACTTAGTTGTCAGTAGTCCAGAAATGAGAGTGGGTGGAACATGGTTGAAAGGCAGAGGAGGTTTCTCCAAGTGCCATGGATGTAAGGCTTGTAAATATGGAGTTAACATTCAACATTTACCTGTACCATTCACAGATCAGGTGTGGACAATTCAACAACCTCTGCACTGCAAAAGTGATCATGTAGTGTATGTTCTACGATGTAGCTGTCAGAAAATGTATATAGGCAGTATTATATCGAATGTCCACCAGAGAATACTTCAACATATCAAAGCGATTGTAAACAAGGACTCTACCTATCCATTGTCGAGGCACTTTGAGTCAGTACATGACAGCAACTTGGACAATTTGCAATATTTTGCTATAGATCAGGTACCAATTTGAAGTAGAGGAGGTAACAGAGAACTTTACTTGAGACAGTTGGAATCGAAACACATTTTAAGATTCAATACGAAGGCCCCTATGGGTCTTAACATTGAAGAGGACCTACATATACATTTATAATTTGGATCTACAGTCTGAGAGCCAATTTGAAAAAAGGACCTGAGAGAAAGGGAGGGGAAGTTTCATAACTTCGAGCACAGAGCACTTTAGATATGCATACTTGGAATAGAAGAATGGGCAAAGGGGAGTAGTAGGAGGTACATTGCACATTGGGGCACTAGCCCAGAAATCTTAAAAATCCTAAGAATCTTAAATAATCTTTGAGGATTACATGAAGTTTGAATTAGGCACTTTTATTTGGGATAGGACAATAATTTGTGTATGGCAGCTGAAAGGGGTACTTACTTCCAACAGTTTGTTACTGTATATACAATACCTTCCCATTTGTTGCACCTTATTATGCATTAATTTATTGTTTGCACTTTATTCAAGTGTATATGTTTACATACTGAATTAGCACTTTATCGGTGTGTTCAAGTAATTGTTCGAACTTAGGGATATAAGTTGCAGGGCTGAGAACAAAAAACCAAAAAAAGATGTACTGTATGTTTGTGCAATATAGCTTCATGTTAAATGATGCTTGTACCGTTTTGGGACTAAAGCGGTTTTTGTTTTGCACACAGCACTTTATGAACAACTAGCACTGGCTTATGAAGAAAGTAAAAAAATAATTAAAAAAAATATTTGGAACAAGGTTCCAGTCTGAGAGAGGCACTATGCACTTTGAAAACAATGTTAGAATGATATGCACTAGCGCTTTAATAATTTTTGGAAAATTAATGGGAAAATTGAACCTGTGCAGAACAAATAGTGAATGTCAGGATTGTCCTACTAAATTGAGGTACAAGAATTCAACAGCCAGAGGTTTACAGCGCCGTATTTGCAATATTGCCCATAAGGTTATACAATCACAGTATGCATAAATAGTGTGAGCACATATTAGAGAGCCACGATTTATGTTTAATTTTGGAGTCAACAATTACGATGTTGATGTTAATTTCGATTGCTAAGGTTCATTTCGTTCAAGGTTTGAAACATATAGCGCAATTGTGGAAATAGTGAACAAAAACTTTATTGTATGTAAATGATGAACAAAATTTCACTTTCACTTTAAGGATTGTGGAAAGAAAAAAAGTATAAATTGCACAAAATGGCGCCGGGGTATTGTTGTGAGAAAGACTGCAGAGACGGTCGAAACGCGTCACCCTAACCCACAATAAACTCGAGAAAAAGAACCCAAGCGTGTTGGCACCTGTTTGTTACTGAGAACGGGTTTTGCTGAACTATATATATATATATATATGGATACAGGCATTTGTAGGGTTTACTGGTGGGTGAGGGTATTGGGTGGCATGATTATTTTTAGGATTTAGGCTGAGTAAGGGTATCTGGTTGGTAAGGGTGTTTTAAGGTTTAGGGTGGATGAGGATATTTGGGTGGTAAGGGTATTTTATTGTTTAGGGTGGGTAAGGGTATGTTATGTTATTAACATTTATAAAGCGCGAACTGCTACCCGAAGGTGTCCTGGCGCTACCTGAAGTCATAGAGAGATCCTGAGTCAAGAGGCAGAAAGATAAAAACCTAAGACTGTGCGGTAAAGAGCCAAGTTTTCAGAGCCTTTCTAAAGGCCAGCAGGCTTGGCAGGGATCTCAACTGCAGCGGAAGGCCATTCCATGCCTTGGCTGCGCTAACCACAAAGCTTCTTCCACCCCAATTGGTCTTTTTTGCAAAGGGCACCGATACAAGTTTAGCTTCCGAGGAGCGTAGACATCTAGTTGGTGTGTACCATTGGAATTGCGTAATGAGATGGTTGGGCCCGGTTCTATGAAGGGCTTTGTGTACTATACACAGAGCCTTAAATTGTACCCGTTTTCGCATCGGCAGCCAGTGAAGTCTTTTAATCTCTGCTGAGATGGAGACATGTTTTGGGGTGCCGGACAGCAATCTGGCCGCTGCGTTTTGTAAAAGTTGCAGTTTATTCATCAAACCTTCTTGGATGTTGAGATATAAACTGTTACAATAATCTAGTCTGGACATCACTAGAGCGGTGATCACTAACTGACGGCTATCATTAGGTAAAACATGTATGATCTTCTTGCAAGTTTTTAATATGTAGGAGGTGGATGAGACTACTGCATTCACCTGATCCTTGAGGTTGAGCTTATTGTCTATCCAGACTCCTAAATTCTTTGCCTTTTTGACAGGCGTGGGAGGAGGGCCTAGTGTGTCAGGCCACCAAGTCGAGATCCAAAAGTTAGCATCATTGCTAAACAGAACTAGCTCTGTCTTACTAGAATTTAGTTTTAGACAGTTTTGGGCCATCCAGTTGCCCACTGCTATCATGCAGTCGTGAAATCTGGCTGCCGTTCCCTGCAACTCTCCTGGAATTAATGACACTATAATTTGGGTGTCGTCTGCATATGAGGTTAAATTGAACCCAAATAATTCAATCAAGGGAGCTAAGAGCGACACATAAATATTAAAAAGTGTTGGGCTCAAAGACAACCCTTGAGGGACCCCACAAGGCAGAGAGAAAGGTTTGGATGAGAATTCGCCAAGGGTGACTGTCTGTTGTCTGTCTGAGAGGAAAGATTTAAGTAATTTCCATGCTGAGCCCTGTACTCCGATCTCTCGCAGCCGGTCCATCAACAGGGCGTGATGGACCGTATCGAAGGCTGCAGAGAGATCCAGCATAATCATGACTGCTTTTCCTCCACGGTCGAGTGTAGTCCTAATCTCCTCTGTAGTTTTAAGTAACGCAGTTTCCGTGCTATGACCACTGCGAAAGCCATATTGAGTAGAGTCAAGTACCTGAGCTTCTTCCAGGAAAGCGCCGAGTTGTTCATTCATAATTTTCTCTGCAATTTTCGCCGGGAGAGGGAGTCTAGATATGGGTCTAAAATTAATCACATCACCGGGATTTTAAGCAGTGGTAATATCAATGCCTCTTTCCACAATGGGGTGGCACAGTTGTTTTTCGGGTTTAGGGTAGGTAGGGGTATTAGGTGGTAAAGGGTATATTTAGGTTGGAGGGTGGGTAAGGGAATTTAAGTGGCAAGGGTATTTTTATGGTTTACGGTGGGTAAGGGTATTTGGATGGCAAAGGTGTTTTAAGGGTTTAGGGTGAGTAAGGGTATTTGGGTGGCAAGGGTGTTTTCAGGGTTTAGGGCGGGTAAGGGTATTTGGGTGGCAAGGGTGTTTTTAGGGTGGGTAAGGGTATTTGGGTGGTAATGGTGTTTTAGGGTGGTTAAGTGTATTTGGATGGAAATGTTTTTTTAGGGTTTAGGGTGGGTAGGGGTTTTGAGTGGCAAGGGTATTTTTAGTGTTCAAAGTAGGTAGGGGTATTTGGGTGGCAGGGGTATTTTTAGGGTTTAGGTGGGTAAAGGTATTTGGGTGATAAGGGTGTTTTAGGGTGGTTAAGTGTATTTGGGTGGAAAGGGGGTTTTTAAGGTTAGAGTGGGTATGGGTATTTGGGTGACAAGTGAGTTTTTCAGGGTTTAGGGTGGGTAAGACTATTTGGGTGGTAAGGGTGTTTTAGGGTTTAGTGTGGGTAAGACTAGGTAGGGTGGGTAAGGGTATTTGAGTGGTAAGGGTGTTTTAGGGTTTAGGGTGGTTAAGTGTATTTGGATGGAAAGGAGTGTTTAGGGTGGGTAGGGATATTGGGTGGTAAGGATATAGTTAGGGTTTAGGGTGGCAAGGGTATTTTTAGTTTAGGGTGGGTAAGGGTATTTGGGTGGCAAGACTGTTTTAGGGTTTGGGTGTGGCCAAGGGTATTTGGATGGCAAGGGTGTTTTTTAGGGTAGGGTGGGTAAGGGTATTTGGGTGGCAAGACTGTTTTAGGGTTTGGGTGTGGCCAAGGGTATTTGGATGGCAAGTGTGTTTTTTAGGGTGGGTAAAGGTATTTGGGTGGAGAGGGTATTTTTAGGGTTTAGGGTGGGTAGTTAAATTTGGGTGGCAAGGGTATTTTTAGTGTTTAGGATGGGTAAAGTTATTTGGGTGGCAAGGGAATCTTTAGGGTTTAGGGTGGGCAAAGGTATTTGGGTGGCAAAGGTGTTTTTAGGGTGGTTAGGGGTATTAGGTGGTAAGGCTATTTTTAGTGATATGGAGTGGTTGCGTTAAGGGTTGGGGTCAATAAGGTAATATATAATATATATATATATGTATCTACATATACACAGATATATATACACACACAGAATTTTTTATATATTTTTATATATATATATATATATATATATATATATATATATTTTCTGCTCCAAACCAACCAAAAGTGCCCAACTCAGTGGGTGCTAACGTGATGCGAGGGTAGGACTCAGAATGTACACCGCACAGAGCACTCACGGGGTGTGTTGATTGCTGCTTTCATTTTAAACAGACGCGTTTCGGTAAAGGTGCCTTTTTCAATGTTTCTCAATCAAATGCACCAAGCACGCAAAATTCATGTCGTTTTTACATGTCCCAATCCCATTTCCATTGGCAGCTTAACACAGTAAACAGTGACAAAGGACTGCATGATCTCATTTGGAACGTCCGATTAATGTCCGCCATGATGGCACAATGTTGATTTCTCACATTTCAATTGGCATCCTTGGTATCCTTGCTTTATGATTTTCAATTATGGGTTCAATGCCTTCATACACCATCAACTCCTTTATAGGCATTCGAATACTACAGGCCTCTCAATTAAATAGACATCCACGTTGTTGAATAAGCATAGTCCTGCCACTTTCCATAGTGTGCATTAACAACCCCACACTTACCACAACTCAAAATTCATACATGTAGGAGCCTGTTTGTATAACTAAGCATCCTTGAGTTCAATAACTCGGCCTCAGGCACAGACATCATTTTCATGTGGCGGTTCATGTACTTCCTTTAAACATACTCTGCTCCAAACCCACGAAAAGTGCTGAACTCTCAGCGGGTTCTAACGGTGTATGGGAATGCCCAGACGTGGGTCCCGTGCTTACTGCGCCATTGGATTCAAACTAGCCTGGCTGATGAGGGGTGTTACCCCCGAAACTGGTCCCAGGATGCTTGTTTCCGGTCCAGGTAGGACCCGGCTTGGCAGTTTGGGCTGGACTGTTCCCATGAGGAGCAGGGTCAAGACTGATTTGTATATGGCTGGGTCCAAACTGGGGTGGCGTGGTGAGCAAAAGAACGATTGATTAAACCCAGATCTTTGTGACTGGGGGTAAATGTTTGCATTGTTCAGCATTCCGTCCATCATTTGTTCTTTTTGCTTTTGTTGCCATAAGTGGGAAGGGTATGCCCAGACGTGGATCCTGTGCTCACTGCGCCACTGGATTCAAGCTAACCTGGCTGATGAGCAGTGACACCCTGAAACCGGACCCAGTATGGTTGTTTCCGGTCCAGGGAGGACCTGGCTTGGCAGTTCGGGCTGGACTGTTCCCATGAGGACCAGGGTCATGACTGATTTGCATATGGCTGGGTCCAAACTGGGGTGGCGTGGTGAGCAAAAGAACAATTGATTAAACTCAGATCTTTGTGACTGGGGGTGAATGTTTGCATTGTTCAGCATTTCGTCCATTGTTTGTTCTTTTTCCAATTCTGGAGGGCACATCTAAAATATATTGTACTCTTTTCTGGAAGTCAGAACAGGACGTTTGTGCAAGTTTTGGACAACTGGTGTCCTTATCTAGAGTATTGTGACCAATTCTAGCAGACTCATTTGGAGCATTGAGTCACTGGCCAAAGCCACATATGGGATATCATGTTCAGATCTTGAACCTCACAGCCCTGGGTTTCTGTAAGAAGGAGGCCATAAACTCCAATCTTAGTTAAGCTCAAAGTAGGTATTTTCAAAGGGTAAGCTAATCCTTAGACAGACTGCACAAAATGAGAGGAACAAAATCAACAGATTCTTGTGATGTAAAATAGAAAACAGAGCTGTCCTTCACACAGTGTGGTTGTGTGCACAAATCCAAAGATACTTGGTAAAAATATTGGATTACATCTCCAGGACAATTGGCCGGGACGTGGAGAGACCCCAAACTTGCTGTGTTGGAAGTATGTGGAAAATACTTGAAAGCTTTTATTTCAGGGAGAAAACAACGGTTCGCTCTTCTCCATTGTCTTTGAAGGTAAACAACATCGTCTGCGTAGACCTGCAAATCACTTGTCTTGCCCTTTCTGTTTACTATGTACATATGTTTCCTTGCCAGGTTGCCCTACCTAGGAGGGGTGCGCTTCTACATGTATGTTGATGAGACTCAGCTTATCTTAAAATTATCTAGTGTTCAAAAGTCTCTGAATCAAAAGACGAGACCTTTAACAGAGGTTCTCACCATTGTCAGGAGAATGGTGGCCAAAAACTTCCTGAAGCTGAACCCAACCAAAACTGAGACAATTGGTAGCGGAATGGGCCACAAGCTAATGGCTACATATAATGGGCAGGACCCAGATCCTTCAACAGCGGTGCGAAACGTAGAAGTTCTTTTGTACAGTACCCTTTTGCTGGAAGGCCAATCCATAAATGTGACCTATGTCTGTTTCACCCACCTTGGCCTTCTAAAAATGATTCTTCTCTTTATTGATCCCTCTTGCATATGGCAGTATTGAATGCTACCATTCAATCTACACTTGACTTTGCTCATTCAATCTCCCGCCCAAAAAATCTTACGTTGACTAAAACTTGTTCAGGATGCTGTGGCACGAGTCCTTAAAAAACATGGCAGAACATCACATTTGTCGGCAATACTGTGATCCCTACTCTGGCTTCCCATTTCATCTTGGATAGCCTTTAAGGTTCTAACAAATGTCCTTAAAGCCCTACATCTTCCTTTCTGGCCAATAATTTTTCCTTCTCAGCCATCACGCTCCCTCAGATCAACAAACCAATTCTTGCCTACCACGACTAGGACCAGAAAGATCCCTCACGGAGACCATGCTTTATCTACAGAAGCAGTCAATCTGCGGAACTCTCTCCATTTGAGTTTGTGGGCAGAAACAAATCTACTCCGTTTTAGATGCCAGCCGAAACCCTGGCTTTTTAATAATTAATCATATTCTGGTAATTTCTGCTGGTTACTGTTAAGTGTTAAGATTGTGTCTACCTCAATTATCAAGACGCACCAGTGTACAAACGCTATAGAATTAAATTATAACAAATCATAACATAACATCACCAGTAAACCAGGCATTAATTATGTTGAACAGAGACATAATAATTCACTTGGCATACCACCCTTCCCCACTCTGTATGACTCAGTACCTCAATGTTATGGATAAATGAACGGAATTGTAAAGGTAAAAATACAAGTGCAGGGGCTGTCTAGAGATTTTTCTTAAAGATCTGATGTGTGATGCTGTCCCAGGATTTATTCAGCAGAAAGTTTGCAACTCTTCTCATGGAGCACATTACAATTCTGATTGGACATAAATGGAAATTGTTGATGGTGTCTCCTGTGCTTTAAATGTTCGTGACACATGTGAGTGTTGAAATACTTGTTTTATTAAAGTTTAGAATAAAAAAAAGATCATGTAATCTCTATTTATGATGGAGTGTCCAAATCTGGAGTGCTTATCTGGATAACCGTATCAGATTTTAGTTTCCAGCTCTGGCATATTATAACCAGCCTGAATGTCACAGATTGAATCTTTTATTGAGTTCTGGAGTCAACATCTGGAGAATTGTGTGACATTATTGGCCAGGTGGGAGGTCTACCAACTACCAAATGTAAATTTCAGTAACATGCTTAACACCCTGACTATCTGGGGAGAATGTGTGTGTACATATGTATATTTGAGTGCTTATTGAGTGCAAACCTAGCTACCTGTATATGGATGGGGCCAAGAACACAATTCAAGTTTGCTTACAATCAGGATAAATTTTAGTGAGTGGGTGTCCGCATAGTTTTGAGATGTTGTGTTCTTTGAAGAATTGAGCCTTCAGTTTGTTTCTGTAATGAAGGAGGGTTGTGGCACTTTTGATAATGACAGGGATGCTGTTCCAGATCAAGGGAGCATAGATGGAGAATATTGGCCTTCTGAGTTTTAATTTTTAATATAATTTTCTTTCCAATCAGGTAATGTCCTGACTTCTAGAGGATGGTTATAAATCTCTGCCAGATATTCTAGGAAGATAGGAGGGGGAGCCGCTGCAGTTCTTTCAGGGTTCTTTCTAGAGGGTGTAGACACCTTAAAGGTAGGTAGCACATAGGCTACTACCTGTCACTCCCCATAAACTCCCCTAAATTGAGTATTTAGGTGGCCCCCCTGAACCCAAGAACTGAGATTCGACGGATCAACAGAAGAAGGATGAAGAGTCACTGCCTGGCGAGAACTGCAGCAGGACTTTGGCGTGAAACTCTGCCATCCTAAGCCCTCTCCCGACAATCGCGGCAGAGTCACTCGTCCTGCAAGCTGGTGAACACCAAAGCCTTGGGTAGCCTGCCAGCACTTCAAAAACCACAGACAGTCTCCCTTGGAGTGGAGGAGCCACTCTCCTGCAGTCTGCAGGCACCAACAAGCAGAGTCCGGTCCACCACTTTGTACTCCTCAACATGACTGACGCCGCAGACAACCAGGAGAAAGTACTCCTACTCTGGAAAGTCAGATATGTCTCCCCAACGAGTGTGAAGACACCAGGACCAACCGGAGCTTTGCAGCACCAAGGCCCGGGGTACCAGACACCCTGCACCAAACACCAACAGCGAGAGTCCAGCCCGGATTCTCACTGCACCAGGACCAAGCAGCCATCAAGGGACATCAGTATCACTGAGACCCATTTCGAGAGTGGCACAGCTGCTTCGATTTTGCCCCTGCCAGCTGTTTGTCCCTGACCGCGAGGTGCACCTTTGCTCACCAGCTCAGCTGACCTAACTATTCTGCACCCGAGCCCCCAGCCTGGCTCCCAACAAACCGGCTATGCCCCCATGCTACCAGACCCTTTGTGACCTGAGCCCCCGTTTCGGTGCCCTCGGACTTGCCCACAAGTCCCCCTGTGAAGCCTCTTTTCAGGTGCCCCCCCCACCTTCTTCTTACGCGCCAGCTACTAGCCTCACCAGCACCCTACTCCTGGTAGAACCTGGGCGGCTGCCCATAGAACTGCTGGTAGTATTTGAACCTTGGTCCAATACTAATATTCCGATCCTAGAAGGTGAAGGAACTACCCTCTGATAAGCCTAACTGCTCGCCCAGACTACCACAAAAGAGAACGTTTGTTTTATCTACTTTTGCCTCTGTAAATCAATTGGGGACCCACTGGACTCTCTGCACAGTGTACTTCATTTTAGTATATATAGAGTCAGTTTCCTACATTGGTGGATCAGCAGTGGGGTCTACCACTTTGCGTTTGCTGATTCCACTTGGTCAATAAGTAACTACACAAGTAAATCCCTTGTTCGTAAATTCTTAAAATTAATTGTTAGGTCCTTGGTTAAGTCCCTGAAGTTTAAAACTGTATACGATTTAAGAACTTACTATAGTTAGGACTAAGAAAACTTGTGTTAGGATTTTTCTAGCTCCAAAAAGGTCCCAACTTTAGTACAATAATTAATACCGCAGGGGTTGTGGCTAAGGAGCTTGACTTTACCCCTTATCTGCAGCTTACATTCAAGCAGTTAAGGACCCTCTGCAAAGGGTACAAAATAAAAACTGTCTCAAACCCTACCACTGTAACACTTCAGAAACTGTTGGCAGAGTATGAGCTGGCCCATCCTATGGATGAGGCCACCGACCCGGAGAACCAGGATGGAGCGAATGAGGAGGATGACCCAAACATGCCTCAACTCAAAGGAGAGGACACCGCACCTCTACCCCAAAACCGACCCAATGTGCCAAGTGCACCTGCCTCTAGAGAGGAGGGCTCAAGTCACTCAAAGTACACTGAGGAACTCCCTGAAGAGGAGGATCTTCTTGAAAGATTGGCCAGCAGAACTGCCCAGGAGGACAGGATTCTGGCCATAGATGGGGAAAGAGCAGATTTGGGTTTAGGACCCATAAATGGTGGCAGCCACATAATACCTAGGGATAGAGAGGAAACCTTTGACCCTAAAATCGCCAAAGGGATTGTTCCAAAGTATACAGAAAGTGATGACATCACAAAATGGTTCACAGCATTCAAGAGAGCCTGTAGTGCAAGGAAGGTCAGCCAGAAGTATTGGTGCTCTCTCCTTTGGGAACTGTTCTCTGGTAAGTGCAGGGATAGACTACTGGCACTGACAGGAACAGACGCTGAGTCATATGACCACATGAAGGGTACCCTCATTGAGTGCTTTTAGACTCACTACTGAAGAATACAGGATCAGGTTCAGGGAGACTCAAAAAACCCAGAGTCAGTCCTGTGTAGATCTAGTAGACTTTTCAGTGAAAGCACTAGGTGACTGATTGAAAGGTAACACTGTGCATGACTATGATGGGCATTATAATATCATTATGAAATAACATCTGTTGAGAAATTGTTATCAAAAAAAGTTGCACCAGTACCTGGTAGACCTAGGTCCAATTTCTCCCCAAGATTTGGGAAACAAGGCGGACCACTGGGTCAAGACTAGGGTGACCAAAACTACCACTGGTAGGGGTGACCAAAACAAAGGGGTTACTAAGCCTCCCAAGAGAAAGAGGGTGAACACCCTAAGGATAAAAGTAAAGAGTCTTCTAAAGGCCCCCAACAACCTGCTTAGGAGGGTGGGCCCCAAAACTATTCACATCCAAAAACTGGGTACCAAGGTAAGAAATGTGATCCCAAAAAGGCATGGTGTCACAACTGTCAGAAGACTGGACACCGAACTGGAGACACTGCCTGTCCCAAAAAGAATTCCCTGGTACTGCTCCAGTTAGCACTGGAATAGTAAGTCTCCAGTGGGACCCCTAGTGTGCTCTAAGCAAATCAGAGTGCACACAGAAGCTACACTGGTCTCTAAAAGGGAACACCCCGAACAACACGGGCAGAGCCACGCGTTCCGGTACACCGCAAGCATAACCAGGCTTGCCTGAACAACTCATCTGCCTTAAACATGCATATGCGTGGTTAAGGCAGATAGCGCTCTAGTGTTCAAGATGGGTGGAGAAGCGACCAAACAGGAAGCTCTGGACGTGGAGCAGGTGAGTGGGGCTGGGGCCGGGTATTTTTTAGGGGTCGAGGTCGCTTTTAGGGGTCAGGGGAGTCCGGGTACTTTTGGAAATGGGGCAGGTTTTTAGGGCTCAGGGCAGGGGAGGGATAGTTTTAAGGCCTGGGTTTGGGAGGAGTTTTTAGGAGTCGGGGCAATTTTAGGGCTCAAGGTGGGGGGGATCAGGGTAGTGTAGGGTTTTAGGCCTCAGGGCAGTGGAAGGGATTGGGATAGTTTTGGAAAGGGGGAGGTTTTTAGGGCTCAGGGAGGGATCTGGGTACTTTTAGGGACAGCGCGGGGCAGGGTAGTATATTGTAAGAGGCATGGTTTTAGGCCTCAGGGCAGGGGGAGGGGGAAGAGGTAATTTTAAGGGCAGGATTGGACCTCTGGGTGGGGTGAAGATAGTGGGGTTTGAATTTTAGGGCTTAGGACAGGGGGTCAGGGGAAGGGTAGTATATGGTAAGAGGCATGGTTTTAGGCCTCAGGGGAAGGGGTAGTTTTAAAGACACAGCAGGTTTAGGCATCGGGGGTGAGGTAGGGGATTCAAATTTTAGGGCTTACGCCGGGGAAGCAGGGGTTGGAGTAGTGGCGAACCTTAACCTCGCATACTCCCTTACCATTCATGCCTTTACAACAAAAATGTGTGGTAAAGGCATGCGTGGTTAAGACGAATTCATGGTTCGGGCTGCGTGGTAGAGGCACGAGTGGTTTAGCCATGCGTGCCTCTGTCATACAAATGTCTCTAAGGGTGGGGTGGACCTTGCAACGTTAGCATTTTGGCCTACTAATATGGAAAAATACAAACAGCAGCCCTAGATTAATGGGATTTGGGTAGAAGCCCTGCGAGATACAGGTGCCAGTGACAACATAGTGACAGAGAAACTTGTTTCTCCAGGACAGTACCTGACTGGACAGACTTATCCAGTCACAAACGCTGATAATGTCACAAAGATCCATCCTATGGCGATGGTATCCTTAGAATGGGGAGGGGATACTGGCCTGAAATAGGTGGTGGTCTTTTCTGCAATCCCTGTTGAATGTCTGCTAGGGAATGATCTGGAGTCCTCAGCTTGGTCTGAGGTCGAGCTTAGGTCTCAGGTCTTCAGTAATTCCTGAATGTGTGTGTGTAAAAACGCAAGCACAGAGCAAGGCTGAGGGTGAAAAAGAGGTGTTGGAGCATGAAATGATGGACCAACTCTCCAAGAGAAGGGGTAAGAAGATTGGGAAACCAGCTTCTGAACAGCCACAAGCTCAAGTCTCCTCTCCCCAGGCAGAAGACCTGTCAGTCCCAGAGAGAAATGAGCCCAGGAACATGGGCCTCACCCGTCAGAGCTCCTAGGCTCAGGGGGACCCTCTAGGGAAGAGCTGTACCAAGGGCAGATGACCTGTCCTATTCTTGAAAGCCTGAGACGACAAGCTGCTGCACAGGAACAGGGAGATGTCAGTGGCTTCCACAGGACCTATTGGGAGGAAGGGCTCCTGTACACTGAGGCCAGAGACTCCCAAACCTGGTGCCACCAGGTGAGTGGTAGTGCCTTACGTTCCAGGATGGCAGAGTACATGGATAAGGCAAGCACTAACCTTGAAGCCAGCCAAGAGCTTAAAAACTCTGGTATCACCAAAAGGCTGCCACGGTAGAGTTCCAAACAGGGCAGATGGTATGGGTGTTGGAGCCTGAGGCACATTGGGCCCTCTAGGACAAATGGAGTGGTCCCTAACCTACCCTTAAAAGGAAAGGTGAGGTCCCCTATTTGGTTGACCTTGATACTAGCAGGAGCCCAAAAGGGTCATCCATGTTAACCGCCTTAAACCTTTCCACAACAGGGCTGAAGCGACTATGCTGATGGTCACTGATGAGGATCAGGAAGCAGAGAGTGAACCTCTCCCTTTCCTCCTTTCCAGCAGCCCCAAAGATGGGTCAGTGGATGGAGTGGTCTATTCGGACACCCTCTGCCCAACAGCAAGCTGACTACAGGCAAGTTCTGGAGCAGTATACTGGGCTCTTCTCCTTAACCCTTGGACAGACACACTGGTGTACCCATGATATGTGTTACACACTCACCTCGGTGGGAAGCCGGCGCCGCGTCGGATCCATCGGACAGCCGGACAAGACCTTGGGACAGGTACGCCACCGCATACCAAGCGCTACAGAGCTGGTGGACAGAAAGAAGCGGACCCAGGAATCCGGAAGTGCACGGGATCGGAACTACCATCCCCAGAATCCTGTGCGGCACGTCGCGTGCGCGCACAGGAAATGACATCAGGCTCTAATGCCGAGGGCTATGAAAGCCGGGCGTGGAATGGAAACGGCGCAGATTATCCTGTTCCTGATCTGTGGCAGACGCGTAACCTGTTCTCAACAACGCTTTATTTTTGTGGCATTTTCGTGGTTCTTCGCCTGGTGCGGTAAGGGTGTCAATGACACCACCTCCCCTGTTTGTTTCTCTTGAGGTCGATGGATGGGGCATACCGCATATATTTATTCCGCAACAAATCTAGCATTGATAATTAGGGAAGTGCCCATTTATCTATGTGTGGAAATACCACCAACTACTAAAGAACATTTGGAGTTCATTTCAACCCTGTATACACGCCCACCATAATAGAGAGACAGTAAAAGGTACCAGGTGGTATGTTGATTGCTTGTTCGTTATACCTGATACCATAATTGACTTTGAAGTATTACCTGTGACATTTGCATTATGAATTCAATACTGCACAATCGACAATCATCCAGATGAACCTTATGAGTTATATTTATGTTACATGTTGTGTGTTTTTGTTCGTCCTCGTAGCAAGGGAACAGAGAGAGGATCAAATATAGAAAACATCCTTCCTCCCTTGTGAAATGGAACTTTGCACCAACATTGGTGGGTAGTCATTGAAAGAGGAAAGGCATCTTATGAAGTTGAAGGTTGTTTCTGAACATGATCTAATCTTCTGGTTTATGTTTACAGTATGCCTGATGTAAAGGTTTAGCAACTAGGAAGAGAATTGATCCTCCTACTTGACGGCACTGCCAGAAGTGTGTTTTCTTTCTTTACAGGTATAGAGGAAGTTGGCTTACTGACTAGTGAGAATTGTACTGGCTATAAGCATTATATGCAGTGTTATAATAGGGTGTTTTTCTTTCTGCAGGTCTCCCTCCCCGCTGTTCCCTTCCTTTCCTTCCCCCGATTGACCACCTTAATCTTCCGTGCTGTAAAAGCAATTCGGAATTGAGGGTGTCAATAGGTGGACCCATTTAAGCAGCGAACCGATCCTGAGAGGCCTCCGAGGGACCAGTGACAGAATAATCTGCCTAATTTATAATATACCTCTCCCGGTCGGTTCGTCGTGAACATGGCCACCTTAGAGGAGGTGTTAGCCACGTTAGTTGTGTTACAGCAGGAGATCACAGCCTCTAGAGCGGAGACCGCGGCTCTCCAGGACACTGTAGATAGGCTTCAGAGAAACCCTTTTGACGCTCAGACAGGACGTGCCACCGGGGGGGAGCCCGTGGCAGTTTGGGAGTCCCTCTTTGCCTTCCCCTATTAATGTGGAAGTACCCACTCCTATTCCTTTGGCGGCCCCGGAATGTTTTAATGGGGAAGCATCCAAGGTACAAGTCTTCATGACCCAGGTACTGTTACATTTTTCGTGTAGACCCAAGGCATTTCCCACAAACCAAGCTAGGGTAGCATTCATGATATCCTATTTAACGGGGGACGCGGCTCAGTGGGCTGTTCCTTTGGTACGCAGGGACGACCCCCTGTTATACGATTGGGACGAATTCAGAAAGGAGTTTGAGTTGGTGTTCGATCGTCGATCGGCTTCTTTTTCTGCAGACAGGGAGTTATTGGAATTGAGACAAGGTAGCAAAGACCTGGTAGTGTATATTAATGCCTTCCAGCGTTTAGTGGCGGAGACACAGTGGCCCGAAGAAAAAAGGGCCGCTTTGTTATATCAAGGCCTTAAGGACGAGATAAAGGACGTAGTGGCTCAAATCGATCCCCAGCCCTCTACCTGTACCGACCTGATCAATCTCACCCTACGGTTGGATTACCGAATGGGGGAACGTAAAGGGGATAGGAAGAAGGTAGAAAGACCACCCTCTCGTTTTGACAAGAATCGTAGCCCAGGAGGGGCATCTGGTTCGTTTGCCGAGCCTATGGATATAGGAGCGGCAAGAGCACCACTGACCCAAGCAGAAAGGGAAACGAGAAGGAAGGAAGGACTATGTATGTACTGTGGGAAGAAGGGCCATTTTGTAAAGGAATGTTTAGCGAAATCAAGAAATAACCCAGGTTTCAAGAAGCCTCAGGTAGCGGTCACCGAAGCCAGGTCGGAAAACTAGCAAACTCAAGGGTATCAGAAGGGAGACCCTTGGGTGGTATGAATATCCCTTCCATCAACCGTAAGGAAGGTCTGTCATCAAACCATTTCTTTTTATCCATCCGTTTACTGACGGAAGAAGGATGGCAGAGGATTGATGCCATGCTTGATTCAGGAGCCACAGGGTTATTCATGGACGACGCTGTGGCAAAAAGATTGGGATTAGATTTACAGGCTAAAGAAACCCCTGAAGAGGTTCTAGCAGTGGATGGGAGAGTATTAAGTACAGGGCCCATTAGATTTCAGACCGCCAGTATCAAAACGGAATGTGGGGAGAGACATACAGAGTACTTGAGGTTCAATATCATTCAGGCCCCCCAGTATGGGGTTATTCTAGGTCTTCCGTGGCTAGTGTTACATAACCCCCAGGTAGATTGGGAAGACAAAAAGGTGGTGTTTAGCAGCCTCTGGTGTAAGGAACATTGCTTTAACAACGATGGGAATCCCGTAACCAGGCTGCTTGCCATCCAGAGCGTTGCCACAGCGGCAGAAACAGACGTTACGCTACCTGAATGTTATATGGAGTACCAGGACGTGTTCTCTGAAAGACAAGCAGACACGCTGCCCCCGCATAGGCATTACGACTGCCAAATAGACCTCATACCTGGAGCAGTGATCCCTTGCGGGAGGTTGTATGGTTTAACTGAGCCCGAAAACGCCCACTTACGGGTGTATCTTGATAAGTATCTAGAGAATTGGTTTATACGCCCTTCTAAGTCTCCTGCGGCCTCCCCACTCTTTTTTATACCTAAGGCAAACGGAGAGAAAAGGGCATGCATCGACTTTAGGGCCTTGAATAATGTGACGATTAAAAACCGATACCCGTTGCCCTTAATACCCGTTCTTCTTGACCAAGTGAAGACAGCCAACGTATACACACGCTTGGATTTGAAGGGGGCATACCACCTGGTACGTGTAAGGGTGGGCGATGAGTGGAAACCCGCCTTCCTTACCAGGTATGGGTTATATGAGTATACAGTGATGCCCTTCGGCCTGTGCAATGCCCCCGCAGCGATTCAGTATTTCGTAAATGATGTGCTGCAGGAGTTTCTTTGACAGGTTCGTGGTGGCATACATCGACGATATCTTGATATATTCCCCCACCAGCCAGGAACATTACATGCATGTTTGCCAAGTGTTTGAGGCACTACGCAAAAACAGTCTTTTCTGTAAACTCAGCAAGTGTGAGTTTAACGTGAGGAAAGTGGAGTTCCTGGGGGTCATGTTGTCACCCACAGGCCAAGAGATGTCAGAGCATAAGGTACAGGCCGTCAAGGAGTGGCCAACTCCTACAAACGTTAGAGATATACAGTGCTTCCTCAGCTTTGCAAACTTTTATCGCCGATTCATAAGACATTTCTCCAACACCGTGGCTCCCATCACTAGATTACTAAAGAAGAATGTGCCCTTCCTTTGGACCCCGGAAGCCAAATCTTCATTCCAAAGCCTTAAGAATGCCTTTGTTACAGCTCCAGTTTTAGCTCACCCAGATCCGGAGAGCCCCTACGTGGTGGAGGCTGATGCGTCGGATTTAGCCATAGGAGCCATACTGTCACAGAGGCACAAGACCACCGGCCAACTACACCCTGTGGCCTATATGTCACAAAAGCTAAACGATGCGGAGCAAAAATATACCATAGCCGAAAAGGAGTTGCTGGCCATAAAAGACGCCTTTGGCGATTGGAGACATCTATTGATGGGAGCTAAACATGTGGTAACCGTGTACACTGATCACCGCAACCTTCAATTCATGCGGTCCACTAGACTGCTCTCTCCAAGGCAACTCCGATGGATGCTTTTCTTTTCCGAATACCATTATGTGGTTACCTATAGACCCGGTACCGGAAAGCGGATGCCTTATCCAGGCAAGAAACCAACCAAGGGAAAAAGATGGAACAGCAACATTCTATCTTGGACCCCCAACAGGTCATAGGACTCCTCCAAACAGATACCTTTCTGCAAAAAAGTGGCTCAGGGGGTAAAAACCCGCCAATGGAGGGTATGGCTAAAGAAAAACCCTCAATGGACCTTGATCAAAGGTGTACCACTAAAAGGCAAGCAGTTGTTGATACCAAGTGTGGCTTTACGTGAAGAAGTGTTCCAATGGTGCCATAATGCTCATAGCGCAGGACATAACGGCATCGATAAAACCCTTGATCGAATACGTCGCCAGTTCTGGTGGCCTTCTGTGGTAACAGACACTAAGAACATGGTTCACAGATGCGAGACGTGCGTCAAAGCCAAGGTGGAACATGGAAGACATCAAGGATTGCTACAACCTCTCCCCACCCCTATGGTTCCGTGGGAGTCCATTTCGCTGGATTTCGTGGTGGGGTTGCCAAAAGACAAGGGATGTACAGCAATTGTGGTGGTGGTAGATTGCCTAACCAAGATGGGCCATTTTATTGCTTGTGCACAAGAACCTACGGCAGGCCAATTAGCAAAACTTATCCTGCAACATGTGATACGGTTGCACGGCCTTCCGACCAATATCATCTCAGATAGAGGCCCACAGTTCACAGCCAGGTTTTGGAAGGCGTGGTGTGAAGCCTTACACATGAAATCCTCTAAGTCAACAAGTTTCCACCCGCAATCAGATGGACAGACCGAGAGGTTAAATCAGACTCTAAAACAGTACTTAAGGTGCTACGTGGAAGAGAATTCGGAGGAATGGGTGGATCTGCTATGCCTGGCAGAGATAGCCTACAATAGCGCCAAACACCAATCCACTAGACTGGCTCCTTTCTACAGCACTTACGGATTTCACCCTCGAATCATCCCAATCATACATCCTAGAGCGTCTCAAGAGATACCTGAAGTACAAGACCGGATTACCCACATACAACAAACGTTGAACCTTAACTACAGGAACCTGAAAGAAGCCAAGAAGTCCTATAAAGCAAAGGCAGATAGACATCGGAAACAACAACCTCTATACCGGGTGGGTGATGCGGTATGGTTGTCTACCAGAAACATTCGTTTCCGCAAGTATAGCATATTCAACCCTAAGTTTATAGGTCCCTATAAAGTCAAAAGAATTATTTCGCCTGTGGCGGTGAGACTAGCCCTCCCAAGTAATATGAAGATACACCCCATCTTCCATGTCTCGCTGTTGAAACCCTCATACACCCCAGATAAGAAAAGACCTTCTCCTATATGGGTGAACAATGAGCCAGAATATGAGGTACACAAAATACTGGACTCCAAGATGAAAGGATCACGGCTGTGGTATCTAATTTCATGGAAAGGATACGGCATGGAGGAAAACTCGTGGGAGCCAGCTGCGGGAGTGCATGCCCCAAGGTGTGTCAAGGCATTCCATGCTAAATATCCAAATAAACCTGGGTTACGCCCGCCTTCCCGGGGAGAGGAATGTGCTGTTACACACTCACCTCGGTGGGAAGCCGGCGCCGCGTCGGATCCATCGGACAGCCGGACAAGACCTTGGGACAGGTACGCCACCGCGTACCAAGCGCTACAGAGCTGGTGGACAGAAAGATGCGGACCCAGGAATCCGGAAGTGCACGGGATCGGAACTACCATCCCCAGAATCCTGTGCGTCGCGTGCGCGCACAGGAAATGACATCAGGCTCCAATGCCGAGGGCTATGAAAGCCGGGCGTGGAATGGAAATGGCGCAGATTATCCTGTTCCTGATCTGTGGCAGACGCGTAACCTGTTCCCAACAACGCTGTATTTTTGTGGCATTTTCGTGGTTCTTCGCCTGGTGCGGTAAGGGTGTCAATGACACCACCTCCCCTGTTATTGAACCCTTTGACAGCCCCTGGGCTAGCCTAGTGGTTTTAGTCTCCAAGCCTCACTCCAAGGGTGGGAAGCCAGAAATGAGGTTTTGTGTGGACTACAGAGGTCTCAATGCTGCCACTAAGACAGATGCTCACCCCATCCCCAGAACGGATGAGTTGATAGACAAATTGGGAGCAGCCAAAGTTCTCAGCACCTTTGACTTAACATCAGGGTACTGGCAGATTGTCATGGCTCCAGGAGCAAAAGAAAATGCAGCATTCTCCGCTCCAGATGGGCATTATCAGTTCACTGTCATGACCTTTGGCTTAAAGAATCCCCTGCCACCTTCCAAAGGTTAGTGAACCAAGTCCTTGCTGGGTTGGAAGCTACTAGTACAGCATATCTTGCTGATATTGCGGTCTATATTTCCACCTGGCAGGATCACCTGATCATCCTTGACAAGGTTTTTCAGGCCCTTCAGACTGCAGGCCTCACTACTGTATTGTATTGTATTGTAATTGCACTTATATAGTGCTTACTACCCCTGATGAAGCGTCGAAGTGCTTTTTCGGCGAGTAGTACGCTACTCCGGAACCCATAAAGGATTAGTGTTGAATTAGTATAGTGAAACATGAAAGTAATTTGAGTGGTGGATATGTTAGTCAGCTATTTGGATTGAGAAGGGTAGGGGAGGGATAGAAGAGGGAAAAAGGTTTGCATTTATATAGCGCTTGTTACCCCTGATGGGGTGTTGAAGCGCTTTTTTGGCGAGTAGCACGCTACTCCAGAACCCATAAAGGATTAGTATTAAATTAGTATAGTGAAATATGAAAGTAATTTGAGTGGTGGATATGTTATTCAGTTATTTGGATAGAGAAGGGTAGTGGAGGGAGAGAAGAGGGGAAAAAGGTTTGCATTTATATAGTGCTTGCTACCTCTGATGAGGTGTTGAAGCGCTTTTCGGTGAGTAGCACGCTACTCTGGAACCCATAAAGGATTAGTGGTGAATTAGTATAGTGAAATATGAAATTTGAGAAGTGGACATGTTAGTTTGTTGTTTTGATTGAAAGGGATAGTGGAGGGATAGAAGAGTGAAGAATTTAGACTTTTTGTTTTTCTGGACGTCATAGCAGTAGGAGGAGGCTTGGGATGAGTAAAAAGGCTTGTTTTGGGGGATCGGTATAGTAAAAGAGGTGTCAGATGATGCAAGGAGGGGTAGAGTAGGGGAGAGTCTACAAAGGGTTATTTTGGGGATCATAGTAGTGGTATGGGGTTTGGGATGAATGAGAGAGGGGATGTAGAGGATATATTGATAGAGGTACAGGGTGAGAAATAGGGTAGTGCATTGGAAAGAGCAGTAGAAAGAGGTTTGAGATGAGTCAGAGAGTTGAGGTAGAAGATATATTGAGAGAGGCATAGGGTGAGAAATAGGGTAGTGCATTGCATATGCTGAATTAGAAGTAATAAATATATAGATCCATAAGTACATGGAAAGTATATAGATGCATATAGGAAGTAATTCTATGTAATTATATGTAGATTAAAGATATTGATCAAGGTATAGGGTGAGAAATAGGGTAGTGCATTGAATATGCTTCTTTAGGAGAAAAGTAATAAATAAATAGATCCAAGTACATGGAAGATATATAGATGCATAAAGGAAGTAAGTATATGTAGATTAAAGATGCATTAGATGAACTCTGGTTTTCAAGTGTTGTTGTACTTAAATTGTTTTTAAACATAATTATTCTACATGTTTATACAAAGCAATACACATATATTGGTACATATCTATAGTACAAATAAATGCTTATATACAGAGGGATAAGCTGTATATTTCTGTTTGCGTATGGTGCTTATGTGGGGAAGAGCCAATTCTTGAGTAGTTTTCTGAAGATAAGGTGGTTGTCCGTGGATCTTATGTTGGGGGGTAAAGAGTTCCATAGTTTGGCCGCTTGAACAGAGAAGGATGGTTTTTTTCTTGTATCTTGGGATTTTGAGGCGAGGTGCCACTCTAGAGCGGAGGTTCCTTTGTTGAATGTGTTTGGTGATTTTATTCCTGATGAAGAGTGGTCCCATTCCATGTATCGCTTTCTGGGTGATACAAAGCAGCTTGAACGTGGATCTTCTGGCAACCGGTAACCAATGCAGGGCTTTCAAGGCAGGGGAGATGTGGTCTCACGGTTTGATATGCAAGAGTAGTCTGACAGCCGAGTTCTGAATCCGTTGTAGTCTTTTCATGGTCGTTAAAGCTGATCCGTGGTAGACGCTATTGGGGTAGTTGAGTTTGGACAGAACAAGGGAGATGGTAGCTTGGACCATGTGTGGAAATCCCAAATGGGGGAAGATTCTTCGCAGAGTTTTTATAGTAAATAAGCTTGATCTTGCTAGTTTGTTCACTTGGGCATTCATCGATAGCTTGGAGTCCATGGTCATTCTGAGGTTTCTTACTTCCTTCGATAATTTAGGCGGTGATCCCAGTTAATCAGGCCAGGCGGCAAGCGGGTCATAATGTTTACAATCACCACACGTGAGTATTTCCGTTTTGGAAGCATTCAATTTGAGATGGCTCCAAGTCATCTATTGATCCACGGCTCCGAGACAACTGAAAATTGGCGAGTTTCCAATGTCTTTGGGACATTCCAGTTGAAGGAGTATTTGTGTGTCATCTGCATAGTTATAGCACGTGAGATGAAATTGATTGATCAGTACAGGTAATGACTTCATGTAGATGTTGGAAAGCATGGGCGAGATGATAGAGCCTTGAGGGACCCCTGCTTTTGTGGAGTATGGTTTGGACGAGAAGGTGGGGTATGGATGACATTAGTTCTGTTTCGAAGGCAGGACGCGATCCAGTCTAGAGCAGTCCCCTCTATGCCGGCTTCATAGAGTCTTTGTATCAGAGTGTCATGGTCAACGGTGTCAAAAGCTGCCAAGAGGTCAAGGTATCAAAAAGCCAGAGAGGGCAGGGCACAGCTGTATGCTTGGGCCACCTGGTAGGTGGAGGCCAATTTCAACCCTTACAACCCAAAATCCAGATCATTCTGGATTGGTAAGCTCCAACTACTCAGACTCGAGGCAGAGCTTTCCTTGGCCTGACTGGGTATTACAGGATTTTTGTGAGGGGGTATGGTTCCATTGTGATACCCCTCACAGAAATCACCTCCAAGAAAATGCCTAAAAAGGTAAACTGGACAGTTAGTTGTCAAAAGGCTTTTGACACCCTGAAAGAGGCAATATGCTCAGCACCCATTCTCAAAGCTCCAGATTACTCTAGACAGTTCATTGTGCAGACTGATGCCTCTGAGCAAGGGATAGGAGTGGTCCTATCCCACACCAACGATGATGGCCATGACCAGACTGTTGCTTTAGGTTACGGGCCAGGGAACAGCATTGGAGAGCCATTGAGAGGAAAGCCTTTGCTGTGGTTTGGTCCCTGAAGAACCTGAGAGCATACCTGTTTGGTACTCACTTCCTTGTTCAAACCGACCACAGACCTCTCAGATGGCTTAGGCACATGAAAGGTGAAAACCCAAAACTTTTGAGGTGGTCCATCTCCCTACAGAAAATGGACTTTACAGTGGAACACCGGCCTGGGACTGACCATGCCAGTGCAGAAGGCCTTTCCAGGTTCTTCCACTTAGACAATGAAGACTATTTGGGAAAGGTTAGTCTCATCCTCTTTCATTTGGGAGGGTTGTGTGGAAAATGTCCATTTTGACATGGTTACCCCCCACGTTTTGCCTGGTATCTGGTGCAACTTTGACTGAAAGTTCACTGGGTTCCTGCTAACCAGATCCCCAGTACCAGTGTTCTTTCCCTAAACTGTACAATTGGCACCCCTTTAAGATCTCTGTAAGTCCTTACTAAGTGGTACACTTGGTACCTATGGGACTTGGAACTAAAGAGGGTCCCTAATGGCTGCAGCATGAATTGTGCCCTAAGGGGCCCCTCAGCATGCTCATGCAAACTGCCACTGCAGCCTGGTTGTCTTGGTGCAGAGAAAACCAAAGAGTCAACATGGCATATATCCCTGTGCAGAACAAAAATTGATGCAAGTGGCTCACACCTGTTTTGACTGTATATATCAGTGTTTAAACAATTCAAACTGGAGGGGCGTGGCTTAGGGGGGAATGGCGTAGGACGTGCATTGTCTGCTCTCCGTGTCCCCGGGGCCCATGCAGCACCATCTACAGCACCAGAACGACCCAAAAGGCTGCGAGGAAACGGTGGGGCGGCGTGCATAACCCCGGTTTCACCTTGAAGAGGTGGGACATGTGGTGGGGACCGCTGTCTCGCCTGGGCTCGGCATGCTTGCCGATCGCCCCCCATCGCCATCTTGCCTCGAGGCCTCCAGAAAAGAAGAGGAGCAGGGTTTGCGGACGGCTCCGCCTGTGACCTGTTCCTGAGCGGCACTTGGAGGAGCGGGGCTGCTGCTCCCACACCACCTGACGATGCTTAGCCCCCCCGAGGTGAAAATTAACGCCACCTTGTGTGGAGCGGAGGAACGACACTGGGGCCTGGAGGCGCACTCCTGGGCGCCTGCGGCCAGAGGTCGATGAGAGCCCCCCACAAAAGCATATAAGGTACCTGGGGACAAAAGGGGCTCCGCCAGCTGGCTGTCTGCTGGTGGCGGCTGCCTGCACCTCACCTGATCCTGTGGAGGGCTCCGTGGGAGCCTCAGGCACGTGCTGTCGAGAACTCGGAGGGCGGGGCAGACAAAAGGACTAGACCGCCCTCCTTGCAGCCTGCAGTCTGGGCGGACCCAGTGATGAGGGAGCGGCGGCCCAGCGGCAAGACTTCTCAGGGGCGCCCTCTCAATGAGGTGATAACTGCTGGCAGGCGCTGGATTACAGGAGGTGCTGTGAGTGGTGCCCGAGCTGCTGAGGAGACGGGGATTTTGGCCCTCCCGCCTAGGTGGCATTCGAAGGGGAAATCTGCTGGGCTGCCCGGGCCTGCTCCGGCCCTTCGCCGGTGGTGCAGCCACCGGGCCAAGATGGAGGAAGTGGGGAGTGTCCAGGGGAGCGGCATAACTAGCCTGTGACATCTGGGAACTCTCTGGACTGCTTGTTTTGTCCTCAGATGCCGTCTTGAGGCCCACACGTCCCACTAAAACTTAGCAACCGTTCTTGGTAGCCAGCAGCACTACCGTGTGGGTGGGAGCGTGACCCACTGCCAACTCCCTATGTGAGCAGGACTGGGCTGTGTCCTGGTCCAATTCCTTGGGGCAGCCCAGGGTAAACGTCTAGAGGTCTTGCAACTGGAAATACCTCGGGCCGCCATGGACAGAGACGGCGTGGACGGTGCAGGGGCCCTCCCCTCATTCTAAAGAGACCTGCAAGTTTGAGGGTCTCCCTCTCTGTTCCCTTTGGCCCCAGTGTGCACGCCGCCCCACCTGTGACAGCCTTCTTGACTGCTGTGGACTAGACTGACTTAAACAATTGAACGCATGGCTGCCTGAAGGAAGGTGTGGAGAGTGAGGTGGTGGGGATATCCTTTGGTACCTCGGAGGCCGGGATGAGCAGCCTTTTCCCTCTTTAAGACCGTACAACTGAGCCTCCGACCGTCTCTGCTTGATACAGCCATACCACAAAGGTGGGCGCTTGCCTGCTCTACCTGGCCGGTCCCATTACATTGCCTTGGCGGCTCGATAAACTTGTACTCCTGGTCTGGGCCTGACAAAGTAACGCACTGCTATGCCACGCTCTAAAGCCGCCAACACACCCCGTGCCAGGAAATCTGGGACAGCAAGATTAATAGGTACACATGGTTGGAGGGAAAGGGGCAACCCCTAATTGTACGGAAACTTACACTGTACTCTGTGTTTCAGAGGCAAATAATGACAACTGCGGCATGATACTGCACATACCGGACCGGCAATGGGCACCACCACGTTGATGGCTTTATACTGTGCACCCTCGTGACCATACACACCCCAACCCTGGTCATCCCAGGAGAAGATCTGTCTGAGTTGTCTCAACATCCATAACAGAAGAAAACAATTCTGTTGCATCAGGCTTGAAGGAGAAGAACTGCTGATTATTTTGGCTGGGCTCAGTACAAGGACATTGCAGAAGAATTTAGACTGTTCACAGAGACTCAAGTAAACGCCGGAGGGTCAATACCTTTCATCACCATGCAAAAAAATGTAAACACCTTCTGGTTGCAAATAACCAGGTAGGTGTTGATGAAGACGATAAATAATACTGAGCTCGGCCTAAACGCTATCAAGGAAGAACTGCGAGCCATCGGCCTAATGGTGATGCAACATTGGTACGTGTTGGACTTGATGACGGCGATGGAGAGTGGGGTGTGTGCCGAGGACAAGAGCCATCTGTGTCCTTATCAGATGACCAAACTTGTTAATTTATGACTGAGATGCTCTTTCAAGAATGCAGAAATTATTTTATTGTAGCTCGCGAAATGTATATAAGGACAGCCAAAACTTTGTACACCGAGACTTTCCTCAGACGCATTCTGTCAAGACTCTCCCGGCCGTTGCCTTTAATTAAACCAACTTGTTCATGTTTTGCCAAACGCCTCTTGTCTTTTCATTTCTTTAATGTAAATTCATACCTGAGCAACAAAGGTAACCCCCATGTTATCCTTTGGGAAAGATAGGCCTTGCAGTAGTGACAAACGAATTTAAGAGTTCTTCACTACTAAGACATGTAAAACTTGAAAGTACATGACCAAATTTTTAAATACATTGTTCCCTGACCTCAGGGCTGTCCAGGGCCTACCCAAGGGGTGACATGAGTATTAAAAAGAAGGTTTGGGTCTGGCAAAAGCTTTTTGTAACCAGGTGGAAATGGCAGTTTAAACTGCACACACAGGCTCTGCAATGGCAGGACTGAGACATGTTTAAAGGGCTACTTAAGTGGGTGGCACAATCAGTACTGCAGGCCCACTAGTAGCATTTAATTTACAGGCCCTGGGCATTTATAATACCACTATACTAGGGACTTATATTATAATAAATTAACTATGCCAATTGGGTATGAGCCAATATTACCATGTTGAGAGGAGAGGGCACCTGCACTTTAGCACTGTATCGCAGGGGTAAAGTGCTCAGAGTCATAAGGCCAGTAAAACAGTGGTCAGAAAAAATGGAGGAGGAAGGTAAAAAGTTGGGGGAAGACCACCCTGAGGCAGACAGGTCTAACTCACATCAAATAGAATGTCCAACAAAACAGCCCGAAAGTCCCTGGAAAGGAGCACATCTAGGCATGACTGTGTAAAGTTACTGGTGTTGTCATAGAACGTGCCATCGTATCTGTGGAATCCAGTTGGCATTTTCAGATTTATTCTGAAGCATCAATCAAGACCCAGCCTGAGAAGTTCAAAGAACAGACTCTTTACATAGTTCGGAAAATTAATGGTAGCAAGTACGGCCACTTCCCACAAGGCATAGACATATCACTGAAGCAGGCACAAGTCAGTGACAGTGTTTGAGAGAAGACTAGCTGATGCAAACACCTCCAAACTGTCATATTTAAAGAAGTGTGAACACTGTCCGCCATCTGTTAAGGAAGGACTTAGGGTTACGTTTCACCAAGTGCACCTAAACCACCAGGCTTTCTGGAGAAATATGGGCCAACAAAATTTACCGGATACCCAGAACATGACAGTGGCAAAGTGCAGTCTGTTTATGGACCACTGGATCAGAAATAGGGTTCTCCTTGTTAGCAAGGACGGCTTCAACAAGGCCTTGCTGAATGACAGAAGAGCAAATATTCCCAGTGAGAGATGCAGCAAGGCCGCTGGCATTCGGAAGACCCAGATAAAGCCAAGCATCAGCGTGATATGAGAAAAGAAGGTAGTCAGCATCTGAATAATCCTCCCCAGTATGCTGGAATTACAGATCTGGCATATCCAACTTGTCTGAATCTGAACTAAAGTGCTCTTCAATGCAAGCAAAGCTATGGATAGAGGGTCCACGAGAGGCTGGTCCTCAGAGGATGCATGTAGCTTCTCTCTAGCCACTTATACGAATTCCTGTATTTTCAAAAGCAATGCTAGTGCCACAGGAGCAGGCATCTTTGGTGGTGGATCTAGTTTCCAAAGAGTCAGGGGACTGTGAAGGCAGGGATTTGGGTGGTGCTGTTGGCAGACCTGCGGGAATTACTGTACTTGTGGTGTCTGCCTATCCTTGGGATCCAAAAGAGTACCACAAGGAGAGACAAAACAAAAAATCCAGCCTAGCCTGACAAAAATCCTTCAATTACGTGGTGTTAGCAGAAGGAGCCACAAACTCCAGATGAAGGTTAATTAATACAGGGTTGCAACTTGGCTCCTTTCTATTTAATGTATATATTAACAACCTGGAGAGGACTCTCCTGGAATCCAAGGCGGACTATCCTCAGGTAGGACGGCAGGGCCTTCCAGTTTTGCTGTATGCAGACGACGCCTTGTTTATGGCTAGGACTGAATGGGGGTTACAAACGCTCCTAAACTCTTTCGTCCAGTTCATGGGGGAGCAGGACCTCAAGGTCAACAATTCTAAGTCCTTTATTATGCAAATAGGGGTCCGCCCTAGTAGGCCATATACCTTTAAGGTAGGGTCCACCCCCCATCCCAAGGTCGAGTGTCTTTTCATACCTGGGGATTTTGATAGATGATAAAATGAAATGGGGGCCTCAACTTACCCGTAAGAAAAATGATCTTACCAGAGGGTCCGCAGCCATATTCAACTTTGCTTCTAGATTGGGAAAAAGACCAGTGGGAGCCTTACTAAAGCTTTACAGTGCTAAGTGTCTTTCCAAGGCACTATATGGCAGTGAAATTTGGGGGTACACTAACATTGATGACCTTCAAATCACAGAAAACAAGTTCTTGAGACGGCTTTTATCTGTTCCTCAGGGTACCCCCTCTTTCACTGTACATGAGGAGCTTGGTACAACATACATAACTGACCTGATAGCGTATCGCCCTGTGTCTCTTTGGCTAAAAATCTGGGCTGGTAAGGGGACGTTAAATAAAATCATTTTAAAAGACTGCTAGGCTCTCGATCATGCCTCACGTGTGCTGTGGCTCAAGTACATCGAAGAGAGCTTAACGAGCATGAGGAGAGGAGATCTCTTTACCAACCCAGACCGGACAACCAAGAGAGACTTGAACTTTATAAAGTGGCCTTTTATGCGCAGCGGGCCATGGCAAGGGAAGAAAAGGAGCTCATGAAGCCCAGTGTACGTCGCTTTGTCATGATAAAAACCATACAGATGGCAGAGCCGTACCTACTAGGGTTCATAAACTAATACGATAGTTCTGTTAACGAGGTTTCGGTTTGACCTTTTTTATCTCCTCCTTGCCCATCCCAGGGGTCAGAGTAAGGGCCAAAGTTTGCAGTCCTATGGCTGCGATGGTCAATCTCCACAGGATATGATTCATTTCATGATGTTTTGTAGTTTTTATGACACTCCTAGAAAGTCCTTCTTAATCCCGATTCTGAAAAAGGATAATTTTAGGCAAGTGCGCCCAGCTTTTATTTTTTTACAAATGCTGACAGGTAGCACTGTCTTTTATGTACTCAACTTTTTTAAATCTGCCATCAGGCTCAGGTCTAGTTGTGATTAACCAGCCTGCTCTATCCCTTTTATGGTATCATGTATTTTATATGGTCTCGCTCTTCTGTATGTCATATCTTCAGAGCTGTGTTTTACTGTATTGACCTTGATTGAATTGTTTTATTGGTATAGTATGAGTGACATTGGAGCCATTGAATCTTTCCATTTCCACTGTTACAAGTTATTTGTAATTACCGGCTGATCCCTGTGTGGATTGTTTTTTATTTATTTATTTTGAAGTTTGTAGAGCGCACAGCTACCTCCAACGGAGGTGTCCCGGCGCTGATTGCGGAAGCAAAGGCGGAAGCAGACTGCCACGAGATCCAGGTGCTAGGTATGAAGGCTGTTAGGGAAGGCTGAAAAACCAGGTTTTTAGGAGTTTGCGAAAGACAGATTCTGAGTTGGCCTTCCTTATGAACTCGGGTAAGGAGTTCCAGAGCTGGGCAGTTCTTACCGTGAAAGACCGGCCACCTAATCTGGCTTTTTTTTAAACGGGGAATGGCAAGAAGTACTTGGTGATTAGATCTCAGAATCCGCGTCTGATGATATTTGCGGAGTCTTTTTCTCAGGTAGTGGGGACCCGTTTCTTTAATTACCCTGTAGGCGAGAGTTAACGCCTTGAATTCTACCCTCCTTTTTACTGGCAGCCAATGTAGGCTCCGTAGATGGGGGGAGATGTGGTGTCGTGTAGGGATATTTCTAATGAGCCTAGCGGCCGCATTTTGTATAGTCTGTAACTTTCTTATCCGGTATTCAGGCAAACCCAAGTACAGACTGTTGGCATAGTCTAACTGAGACGTGATGAGTGCATGAACTACAGTCTTTCTGCAGTCCATGGGTAATAGATGGAGAAATCTCCGTAGGGACTTCATCTTCCAAAAGCATAGAGAGGATACATGACTAATCTGAGTCTTGCAGGATAGGACGGCGTCAAACTTGAATCCCAGGTTCCTGGCCGAGGGCACAGGGTGAGGTGGGGGATTGAGCTCGGGTGGCCACCATATGTCCGAATGGGGCGGAGAAGGTTGATTGAAAAATAGAACCTCCGTTTTATCGGTATTCAATCTGAGACAATTCTCAGTCATCCATACTGAGATGTCGACTAAACAATGTCTAAAGTTAGAGAATGCAGCCTCGGATATATCCCTGAAGGAAAACACTAGCTGAGTATCATCAGCATACGAGATGACACTTACCCCATGTTGTTCAATAAGCGGGGCTAACAGGGAAAGGTAAACATTAAAAAGAGTCGGGCTCAAGGCCGAGCCCTGAGGGACTCCGCAGACTGTAGGGCGTGATGATGAGATATGAGGATGCAGCAGTATTTTCTGGGACCGGTCTATCAGAAAGGAACCAAACCATGATAAAGTGGTCCCCGTCACTCCCAGTTGTCTAAGTCTGTCAAGCAGGATCGTGTGAGACACCGTATCGAACGCTGCCGACAGATCGAGCAGAACAAGCATAGCACAATGGCCATTATCCAAGGTCTCCCGGACAGTTTGTTATTTCCAACAACGCTGTCTCAGTACTATGTCCTGACCTGAAGCCAGACTGGGAGTCATGGAGGAGTTTATTAGATTCTAGGTATTCGGAAAGCTGTTTTTGTACTTCCTGTTCCAAAATTTTGGCCGGTGCTGGCAAGAGAGAGATGGGCCTATAGTTTTTCAATTCAGCCGGATCTGCATCTACTTTCTTGAGAATAGGTTGAACAAGTGCAGTTTTCCAGACTGAAGGATAGATACCAGTATTCAAAGACGTTATTATTATATTATTATATTTTAACACGTGCTTTCATGGTTTTAATATCTGAAACCGAATAAAGATTATTTGATTTAATAAATACAGGAATAAGCTCAGATGGAAATGAAAATGCTGATGAGGAAGAACAACATAGCGGACTCTCCCCATGGCCTCCAGGGCCGGACTATTTCCTAGAAGAGGACTTTCAAAGGTATATATTGTATGTTTTGTTATGAAAGGATCCTTTTGCATGTTGCTCCTTATCAAAGACTTACCTGGGGAGGGAGAGCCTCTCACTCCCTGATGGCCTTCAAATGCACGGAGGCACAGGTTGATGGATCATGATCAGGCACCTAATCACTAAAAGGAGATGTCATGAGGATTGGACAGGGACATCTATTTACAACATTGTCAATAGTTTAAGCCCAGACGCCTTAGGAGGTGGCATCTGTCCTAGTCATTTGGGAAAGCATTAGGTAAAATGTAGAAAAAAATTAGTAAAAACCAAAGGCACTCTTGGCCCTGCGACAACATATATAAGCCGGCGTTCTCACTTCCAAGGCAAACAAAAGAGCTTGGTGTCGTGTGCCCCCACCTGGAAGCACTGGAGGGCTAGGAAAAATGTTTCTGGATCCAGTGTGGTGATCGGGGATACTCATAAGGTTAAGATTCAGCGGAAAGAAGCATCTATCAGAAATGTTTTGATCTGAAGAAAAAACAAAAAGGCTGTCCTGCGGGTACCACAATTCTGTTTAAGTGATTCAGAAAAAATATCTGCAATAACTACCACTGACAGGGCATTATGGCATATTGGCAGACTGTGATTCCTAGAATAAACTGCAGTTTTCTAGCCGATTTTGGAGGCAACCTATACCACATTTTTCCTGATTTTTAAAAAGTTTTCCTTTAAAACGTTTTGTGAGAGACTTTTTCTTGTCAATTTTATTATTGTAATGCCATTTTAAATTATAATTGGCTTCTTTTAAGGTAAATAAAACACAATTTAGCAAATAATGTCTTCAGATAAGCTACAAAAATGTCTTATTTAAGTATGCTTTCCTAAAGATAAATGTTTAATTTTCATATAAGTTGTGCCCTGGGATCCCGCACCTGTGTGAGACTTCTCAGTTCTCATGACCTTGAATGGAGAGCTTCTGAAGGAGAAAATGCAGGGCTGGAGAAATGTGGCCCCAAGAATGTAGGCTTAAGAGCAATTTGCAGCAGTCTTTTGCATCATTTTGGTCTGTGCAATAAGTGCGTGCTAGTGCTGCTAAGTATAATCTGTATGCAGTGGCATTGGAACCAGGGGTTCAGGTGGTGTTGCAGCACCCCCATAAAACATGATTTTTTAGGATGAACAATGAAGGAGTCCTTCAAATGTTTTTTTTCTAGTAGCATTACAGTGTGTTTACAGACTGTCAAATATTGGTCAACTTCCTCAAACAGTTAATTATTTTAACATTGTGAGCTATGTTTTATTTTCCTTTTTGTGACTACAAAGTAAGTAAATGTCCTAATTTTCATCTAATCATGCTGTGTAGGATTGCATGAAAGGAAAAAGCTATAGCATAGGAAATATCTTTCAACACACATGTTCATAAAATACTTGTTAGGTTTTCAAACTAGACATTACAAGTATTTCCAATTATTCCAAAGGTACACATAAGGCAATACTGAATCTTGGGGCCAGATTCACCAAGTCATTTTCACACGCAAGTCGAAAGTATACATAGAAATGGCCAGGCTTATGAGTACAGATTCACTTTTGAAAATCACAAAAAAAGAATTTGAACTCAAAGGTTTCGATCACTGATAATAGCCAATTAGTGTGTAATATTGCATGAGTTAATCTTCTCCAAGGGGTGAGGACTGGCCATTCCAGGGTGGGCGGGGGGGTGCTGAATGTTTGAAAACAAAAACAACCCAATGAATTGTTGATATACATTAACATCTTAATGATAGATTTTCACTCTTCAGAAATCTACTCCTGTCCATCGAATGAGTACATTTGTTTTCTGTATGGGCTGTGAAACGAATATCCCCAAAAAACGGGGTACAGAGAAAGGAAATTTCTAGATGGGGAAACATTTTAGCCATGGAGAAAAAAATAATTAAACTGCAAATGCACTCACTTTCAAATGCACATTTAATTGTACCATATGTACAAGTACACATGCAGAACTTTATTTGTATGCTCCTTCTTGGAAATTCATAAACGTTTTCCAGAAAAATTCTTGTAAACCTGTGACAACCACACGTTTAGAGGCATGCTCTTAAAACCTTTCTGAATTTGAAAAAATTGTAAATCTGCACCCTGCTGAAGAAGTAAACCTACAGGTGCAGTGGTTCACATTTTTCAAGAATGGAAACCTCTATCTTGAAGTGTGAAAGCAACAAAGATTTAGATTTTTTTTTAATTTTAATGTTTTTATTGATTTTCCCAACAAAACACAATATTACACACACAGTTGTTGGTTGTTACATTGACATACATAAATGAGACCAGCCCAAATCCAGTATACAAGAGTCTTGAAATAACAGCATAGGGACATTTGCATATTGACTTAATGCAGATTCCCCTAGGTGCTTAGCTCGTGGTCGTTGGATTGTGTCTAGCGCTTCTATTGTGTGTCCCCTCGCAATATGGAGTTGGTAGCGTGAGATCAGCCTGGTACTTTGAACATTCATATGCACCCAATGTGCATGGAGTATCTGCCCCGCCCTTGTATCGTTTTTCGCTTTTCAGTGCAAATATAAGTGGCTAGAGCCCACTGACCCTTTATGTGAAACAGTCAGTCTGGGCATTCTCGCAGGTAGGTTAGCAGGGGGTCCCAGATGTCCCTTTGGCGAGACGCTGTCGGCATAGTTCTGTTGTAAATTTGGCAGCATTTAAGTTAAGCATTAGCTGAAGACAGCCTGTATTTAGAGGCTAAATTGTCCGCTTTGTGGAATCCATTTTGTATTTCTGTCAGCCATTTTGGCTGCCATGTGCTACCATGTGCTCGCCATGTGCTCTGTCCTACCTTCCTGTTAACTGCTCTTGAAATCTGCCTAGAGACAAGTTATATTTAGTTCCTCTTGCTTTGCACATGCTCAGTTGAGCTTGCAGCTGTTCCGAGTTTATAAATGTCAGGATGTGTCTACTAAAAGTAGAAACTGTTAGCTCCACCCACTTGTCGACTGTGCATTCTCTGTATGACCTTATATGTCCTAAAACCAGCATTTGTGTTTGTACCGCCTCCATTTGAGCCCCTGCGTGGGTATAAAAGGACCATGGTCCTTCCATTCAGTGTGCTACTTCATGCATTACTGAAGGGTGATGTGCGAATGTTAGCTCCACCTCATGAGGTTTAATAAACTCTGTCTTTTCTATTCCAGTTTCTATTGCCAACTTCTTCCTAAGTGTCTGAGGACTCTGTGCAGAGAAGGGAGAACTCCTAAGCACTGGTAGGCCTTGCTGAGGCTCACTACAACAAATTGGCGCTTCCAACGTGGGACTCATCAACGACTCGGATGCCCGAAGGACTGGTCGCGACAAAGGATTGGAATCTCGCTTTTGGACGCGATCGCTGCCTGAGGAGACCAGAGTCTTGGCACCCACGGCGTTTTTCCTTTCTTTCTGATCTGACCATCCCGGCGGCGCCGGTCCTTGACTGAGATCTCTTCTGTTGATTCGCCGTGCAGTGACCATTTGGTCGATTTGAGAACTTGGCAGTTGGAACCTGGACACCATTTGATTGGTAAGAGCCGTTTTGCGGCACTTGCTGTTGGTTTGATGCCTTTGATTGGTAAGGTAGTTTTAGTAACACTTACTGTGGCTTTGTTTGTATGATTGGCCAATTTTGGAATCTGTTTTGTAATTATATATGTATTGCAATACATATAGGCAGGTAATGAGAAGATTTTTCTCTATTTAAAATTGTTTGAACAGCGCAACGTACGAAGAGTACCTTAAGCGCTACTTTGATTATAATACTGCATATTCTGCACTATTTTTTGCCATGCCTGTTTTCAGCACACTTCGTAGGATGTGTTGCTTTTGTAGTGGTACCAATTTGAGACTTGACGAAGCACAACCAGCCCCCCGGAGGGGACGCCTAATAGGGATATGTATATTAAGTATGGTATTTCTTCTATAATGTACTGCACGTTATGGAACAAATATACTAGTAAAGATCCTGAGTTGCGTTGGCCTGTGTATGGGTCATTTGATTTGCGAAAAATTCAGTATGTGGAACAATGTATGTTTAAACGAAAGACTAGGCAAGATATGTTTGATTGTGTGCGAATGTGGGAGAAAGAAGTGCGTGAGCGAATGAAGCGTGAGCAAGCCTTGATTGACAAAGAACAGCGAAAGACCATTTATGCGAAAGCATTAGAGTTAAAAAACAAGGAGATGAAAGAAATTAAAGAGAGGGAAGATAGGGAACGCCATTTACAGGTAACTGGCCAATACGCTGTTAGGCAGCCCCTTTATCCTATCCTTAATAAACCGCAAGATGATTTCTTGTTATTAGATCGTTCTCCACCTCCGTATATTTTTCTTCCGCTCCTCATGAGTCAGATGAGGACTCTTTTTCAGACCAGGACAAAGCTCGAGAAACTCGCTCCATGCTATCTGCTGAGCGTGCATCTGACCTTAGATCTACTGCGCGTAAAGCCGTTCGTAGTACTACCACTGCTTCTGAACTTTTAGATAGTATAAAAGGATGGCAGGAAAGGGAGCAAATATATTTTACCGATACATTTGCTGCAGAGGTTATTGAACAATTTAGGAAGTATTCGGTAGAAGTGGAGCCCAATGATGTAGCAGCTGATTGTAAACAATTACGTGACGGTCTTTTTGTCTTCTCCCAGGTGGCTGACACGATCAGACGCTTGGTTAAACTGCGTGTTGAAGCAGCCCGTTTGCGAGAGGAGAAAAAGGCAGCAGAAACAGCTGCACTAGCATCTCAGATCAGCATGGCACAAACTTCTACTCCTGAAACAGATAAGAATGCTGTAATTCATGTGAAACCCATGCGGGAAGCCGCGCCTTTATATGTTCCTCCTAAAGGAACGGGTACAGAGGATGATAAGACTTCTCTTAATGCGAAAGGGTACTTTATTTATAATTGGGTTTACACTCCTTGGAATAGAGCAGATGTTATGGCCCTTAAAAATGCATTGCCTGACCCGCGAAAGACTCCAGCAGCCTTTTATGAGGAAGTTGAGGGTGCAATCAGCTCTTGTACTATGACTGTCTGATATTGATTTGTTTTTTGGATTAATATTACCGCCTGATATGTGGAGAACTGTGCGCAAAATAGATGATAATGCGACATTTGGAGCATTGTGGAAAGATTTAGAGCGGTTAGATGAAGATAGAGAACCTGCACAGAAACCGTGTCAGTTAATTTTAAATCTTCCGGCAGCTATATTAGTTAAGTTAAAGACGATCATTCCCCCTAAAAAAATAGATTGGACAGTGCTAGCGTCTTGCAAGCAAAAGGTAGATGAATCAGTTTCCGACTTCTTCACACGCTTTGAAGAAGCATTTCACGATTTTAGTGGCCAGTCATTGACAGATGACACGGGTAGGCATCTGTTTGTCGATAAATATGTCGCAAACCTTTTGCCAGGAATAGCTAGTCGCTTAAAGGCCAGTGAGAGTTCATGGACTACATCTTCTCCGGTTTCTCTTTTAACTATGGCCCAGTATTATGAGCGGCAAGAATTAGAAACCAAAGGTAATGAGGACAAAAAGTCTAAGGAGTTGAAAACAAAGGTTATGTTGGCTCAAGCTTATGGTCCGCCTTCTAGAGGTAATGATAGAGGTGGACGTGGATCTTATGGTTCGTCCTTTCCTTCCTCTGCCCGTTCGAATTTGTCCGTTGATCAGTGTGCGTACTGCAAAAAATTTGGACATTGGCTTTCTGATTGTCCAGTGCTGCGTGCTCAGCAGAATCTACGTGGTCGGGGACAAATGAGAAATCGTTCAGGATATCAAGGGCCTAGAGGAAGCGCGAATGATCGTGCTCGGTTTGATGTTAATACACGTGGGCAGAATGGGTTTAACACTTTTGATAGAAGGAACCAATATCAAATGTCTGACTATGTGCCTTCTGATTTTCAAGATTCTGCTTATGCATAGGATTGCCTAGGACGGGGTAAGGAATCAGTTGAAGTTCCAGTAGATCAGAGGGGTCCCTATGTTACAGCACATGTTTTGGGTTCTACTGATCAGTTTCTGGTTGATACAGGAGCTACTCGTAGCGCCTTGTCTAAACAATTGGTTCCAAGGGCTCCCCTGTCTGGCTTAACCATTACATCGATAGGTTTCGATGGAACACCTTCCCTTAGCCCATTGTCACAACCACTTGCATTTGATATTGATAAGTTTACTGCTCCATGTCCGTTTTTGCTTTCTCCAAACACACCAGACAATATTGTGGGTCTTGATATGCTTAAATATTTTAGGGCTACGATACGGTGTTCTCCGGAAGGAGTACGGGTTATTTTGAATGACAACTACCCTATGATTGAGAGATCTTGTATTGTTAAAGAGGACATTGCACTAGCCTCACTCCCTAGTACTTTGTGGGCTACTTCGGACACTGATGTAGGAGAAATGGTTATTCCACCAGTACATATTAGTGTCAAGGAGGGCGCTTTATTGCCAAGACTGCCTCAGTATAAAATTTCTCGAGAAGGAGAAGAAGCACTCACACGTATTGTACATGATTTAATTAAGGTGGGGGTTGTGGAAGAAGTTCCTTACAATGTCTGCAATAGTCCGATTCTTCCCATTTTGAAAAAAGATACTGACACTAGGATCTATAGATTTATTATCGATTTAAGAGAAGTCAACAAGATTGTAGTACCACAGTACCCTGTAGTATCTGACATAACGACATTGCTTACCTTGGTCCCTCCAACAGCAACTACATTTTCTGTAATTGATCTGAAGAACGCTTTCTTCTCGATTCCTATTCATCCTGATAGCCGATATTTGTTCGGTTTCACTTTGAATAATAGATCATACAGATTTTGTAGAGTTCCTCAAGGCTATACTGAGAGTCCTAGTATTTACAGTCAAGCATTAAAAAGACAGCTTGATTCCTTTACCTTGTCTAAAGGAGTGGCTCTCATACAATATGTCGATGACATCTTGTTGGCAGCTGATACACCTGAGCAGTGTGAGAAATGCACTTTGTCTTTGCTTTCTTTTCTTGCTACACACCACCATAAAGTATCACGAAAGAAATTGCAATATTGTAGACCGAAGGTGACCTATTTAGGACACCTTCTGTCTAAGGAGGGCCGTGCACTGACACCAGATCGCATTCAAGCAATTTTAGACACCCCAGTACCTTCCACGCAGAAAGATGTCCGTGCATTCATTGGTTTGACTTCGTTTTGCAGGCAATGGATATTGGGTTTTTCACACATTGTTAAACCCTTGCTAGCACTTTTGACTAAAAACACTCCGATCCCCCTTCCATGGACAGATGAATGTCAAAATGCTTTTTGTCAGTTGAGACAAGCTCTTTGCTCTGCACCAGTGTTAGGCACACCAGATTACACGAAGGCTTTTACACTCTATGTACATGAGAAAGAAGGATGTGCATTGTCAGTTTTAGTACAGACACACGGGGACAAACAGCGTCCTTGTGCATACCTTTCTGCAGTTCTTGACCCTGTTGCTCGTGCATTGCCTGGGTGCTTCCGTTCAGTTGCAGCGACGGCTGTGTCCATACGTCAGAGTGAAGGGATAGTTTTGTCACACAAACTGTTGGTGCTAGTACCCCATGCAGTAGATGCCCTTTTGAATCAGACTAAGACTCAGCACTTAACTAGTGCTCGTTTGACAGGATACAAATTGACACTGCTAGCACCTCATATTACCTTGAAAAGATGTGCGACACTGAACCCAGCCACTTTGTTGCCATATCCTGCGACTCAGTCTCAGTCAAAGGAGCCTCACGATTGTATATTCCTTACTGAGGAACAGACAAAGGGTCGCATCGATTTGCAAGATACGCCCCTTCCAGATGTAGATGGGGAACTGTGGGTTGATGGGTCCTGTTTAAAGTTACCAGATGGCACGACTTCAGCTGCTTATGCAATTACCACGCTTGAGACAGTAGTGGAAACAGCTCGCATACCTCAGAAGTCGGCTCAAGCAGCTGAACTAATAGCTTTGACACGAGCGTGTGAGCTTAGCACGGACTTGTGTGTGAACATTTACACGGATAGCCGCTATGCTTTTGGAGTGGTTCATGATTTTGGCCTACTCTGGAAGGAAAGAGGCTTTCTTACATCCCATGGGATGCAGATAATGCACGGAGAGTTAGTGCATAATCTCTTGACTGCACTTACATACCCAAAGAGAGTTGCTATTATGAAGTGTAGCGCACACAAGAAAGTGACTGACAAAATAGGACAAGGCAATGCCTTTGCAGACCGCGTAGCCCGTGAGACTGCGATGCAGCGAAGCACTACACCCATGTACGTAGTGAAATCACAAGCTGAGCGTTGGCATGATGCTAGAGAGGAAGTATTGGATATACAGAGATCTGCTTCTGTGGAAGAGCTTGAGCAATGGTCTAAAGAAGGAATATTAGATGATGAGGGTTGTTGGCGTAACAAAGAAATGAATAAGTGGAAATTGCCTGCGGCCTATTTACAACCTATGGTTCAAATGGCACATGGGCTGGCACATGTTGGAGCTCTAGCAATAACTAAATTGCTTACACAAGTTTGGGAGCATCCTGAAATTGCTAGCACAGCCAAAAGGGTAGTACAGTCCTGTTTGATCTGTTGGCAGTATAATCCTGGAAAAGGGACACAAACTCCTACAGGAGGGTTTGCTACACCAACCGCACCTTTTGAAGTTTTGCAGATGGATTACATCCAACTCGAACGCTGCAATAATCTGAAATATGTCCTAGTGGTGGTATGTGCCTTTAGCAAATGGATAGAGGCATACCCTACGAAGGATAATACTGCTCTCACCACAGCAAAGGTGCTTCTAAAGGAGTTTTTCCCTAGATACGGGGTTTGTAAACTTTTGTGGAGTGACAATGGACCTCATTTTATTGGGCAAGTTGTTGAGCATGTCCTGAAAGGATTAGGGATCAAACAGAAATTCCATACAGTTTTCCACCCGCAATCAGCAGGATTGGTGGAAAGGTATAACGCTACTCTAAAAACAAAGTTGGCGAAAATACTGGCTTCCACGTCTCTAAAGTGGCCAGATGCCCTACCTTTGGCATTGTTGTCCATAAGATCGGTGCCACATTCACGATCAGGTCTTACCCCCTATGAGGTGGTGTTTGGAAGACCAATGAACATTTGGGGAATTCCTAAGCCACGCCCCATACATGATGTTCCTTGTGTTCTGATGAATGATTATTTGGCACAGTTAACCGACAGTTTGATTTCTATTCATCAACAGGTTCGAGAAGCTCTTCCTGACAGATCTACAGGTGAGGCCCACGAACTCCGTCCTGGTGACCATGTAATGGTCAAGGTCTTCGACAGATCGAACAGCTTGGAGCCAAGGTGGCGAGGACCAGAGCAGGTGCTCCTTGCGACAAGGACAGCAGTTCGAGTGACAAACAGAAAGAATTGGATCCACAGCACACACTGCAAACGCGTGTCGCCTGCCTTGGTGGAACCTGCTGTGTTGACCGACCATCGAGAGATTCTGGAGACGGAGAAAGGCCAAGCTATCTCACCTGACGAATCTGCGGAAGTCTTCCCGGACCACACGATCACTGGAGTATCCAGATATCAATTGAGACCGAGGAAAGGATCTGCAGTTTTGAAAAAGACTGGTTGAGCTACCACCCTGGGTTAGTGAAACGGAGAGCCATTGTGGCAAGGGGAGGGGGATCAGCCCTGTATTAGTGTAGTGACACCTACTTTGGCCCATGGTGAAGAAATCAGCGGCTGCCCAGGGAGAAGAGCTCCAACGACTGTTTTCAACAAGTTTTCAGAAAGATCAATCATTACTGCTGCTAAAATGAAAAAACAAATCATTTGTGCTGTAGGGTTTGTTGTTGCTATGGTGGCTATGGCAGCAATTACGTGGTACATCGAGAAGGTGGCTCCTGTTCGACAGCTTTTTGTTGCCACTACGCCAGTACCCGTGGAACACCACTACTTTACTCTTCCTTACCATGAGCAAAAGCATCGACAATCTTACCTGAACAATACTTTTATCCAGATGTTGCACCATACTCACAATGCTACAAATACTACCAACTGTTGGGTGTGTGGGATGATACCTGCACATCAAAAGAAAGGAGGAACACCTTTTATTCCTCTTCCATTTTCTCACAATGGTTCTTGTCAAGCTTGGTATGCGCTTTTGTTCGCATCTGGAAAGCCTTCAGTAGGTGGGATTATTTTTCAATTTAATAAAGTATGTTATCAAAATAAAGAAGGTTATCCACAAGCCAAAGGGACTAAATGGGAATGGGAAGAGTATCAACCGGACAATATTTCAACACCATATGTTTTCACAAATGTGAGAATAATAAAGAACATTGGACCTTTTGTGATTTCTGTGACAAAAGCTAAAGCAGATTTGTGTATTTGTAGTGTTGGAAGAATTCCAGTGGGGAGGAGCGAGTGTACTGTAATCCTGACCATTGAAGGTGCCAATAAGAGCACTTTCACAGCCTCGCATAATACGTATTTTGTGTGCGGAAATAACGGATATTATCAATTACCTATTGGGTGGTCAGGAATCTTCTATGTATCTTTTCTGTTGCCCCCTGTGTTTCTGGCTCCTGCATTGTATCACCGTGATTTTAAACTGTACAATGACATTTCCAAAAACAGAAATAAGAGGACAATAAGTATGGATGAAGTTGACCAAACCGACACTACCCTACAACAATATGTTGATTTCAACTTGGGCTTATTTTTCTTTGTGGGTGCTGCATTAAATAGCAGGAAGATTAGGCGACTGACTCGTGTTGTGGAAGCTGTTACCAATCAGACAGCCATGGCACTTGGGAACATTACAGAGGAACTACAGATTGCAAGGATTGTAGCACTCCAGAATAGGATGGTGCTAGACGTGATTTTGGCTGATCGAGGTGGTGCATGTCGCATCATCGGTAGCAGCTGTTGTGTATTCATACCAGATCACTCACCTTCAGTATATGACGCAATATCAAAATTGCATAAGATTGCTGCAGAAATTCATCCAGAGACTGGTACTTGGACTTTTGCTGGATGGTTTTGGACTCTTGTTTCTGCTTGGGGCTGGAAGCTACTGACTATCCTATGTGTAATAATTACAATATTTTTTACATGCTGCGTATGTATCCAATGTGGTCCAATGCTTTGCTCCATTTGCATCTCTGCTTGTATACCTGCCAGAGGGAACATTGCTGAAACAAAGGCCCAACAAATGTTGAATAAAGAGGTGGCCGAAATAATGTTAATAGATGTACGGGATGAATATCTAGATTACCCCAGATAAACGAATGTCTTCAGCCAATGCTGAAAGGGTCGTCTGTTGTAAATTTGGCAGCATTTAAGTTAAGCATTAGCTGAAGACAGCCTGTATTTAGAGGCTAAATTGTCCGCTTTGTGGAATCCATTTTGTATTTCTGTCAGCCATTTTGGCTGCCATGTGCTACCATGTGCTCGCCATGTGCTCTGTCCTACCTTCCTGTTAACTGCTCTTGAAATCTGCCTAGAGACAAGTTATATTTAGTTCCTCTTGCTTTGCACATGCTCAGTTGAGCTTGCAGCTGTTCCGAGTTTATAAATGTCAGGATGTGTCTACTAAAAGTAGAAACTGTTAGCTCCACCCACTTGTCGACTGTGCATTCTCTGTATGACCTTATATGTACCTAAAACCAGCATTTGTGTTTGTACCGCCTCCATTTGAGCCCCTGCGTGGGTATAAAAGGACCATGGTCCTTCCATTCAGTGTGCTACTTCATGCATTACTGAAGGGTGATGTGCGAATGTTAGCTCCACCTCATGAGGTTTAATAAACTCTGTCTTTTCTATTCCAGTTTCTATTGCCAACTTCTTCCTAAGTGTCTGAGGACTCTGTGCAGAGAAGGGAGAACTCCTAAGCACTGGTAGGCCTTGCTGAGGCTCACTACAACAGTTCTGCATACCTTCTTAGCTGGTCTTTACAATATATGCGATCTGTCAGTCACTCTTTGAATTTCGGGACGCCCTCGGCCCCACTGCATGCCACCCTCCGTTTTGCAATAAGCAGACCCAGTGCGATGAATTTCCTGTGTGCGGCCTGCAACTCCTCAGTGTAACTTAATAGTGCTGTAACCAGGGAGATGGGAATAGGAGATCTGACCATTTGGGACAAAGAGGTCAGCACCTCTATCCAATATCTGTGTATCATCTCACATTGCCATGCTAGGTGTAGGAAGCCCGCCCTTTCCTGTCGGCATCTGTTGAAGCGGTCGTCAGGTCTTAATTTATATTGGTGCAGTCTCACTGGTGTATAGTATGCTCGATGTATACATTTTAAATGTATGATACATAGACGGCTACTGGCCGTTATAATGCCTGTTTGTGTGCTACAGTAGATCCACTGCTTATCGGTGAGTGGTGTGTCTAATTCTTGATCCAATCCTGCTCTTGCACCATTCTGTGTGTCTGGACGTTCTAGTAGAGCAGCACAATAAAGTCTAGATACTGCATGTGCTGGCCCCGTCGCCCGTAGTAGGGTATGTAGGACATCACGTGTGGGAGGCTCCTGAGGGAAGTCGGGGGTGTTAGCTCTGACTTCATGTCTAATCCTGAGGTATAGAAAAATCTCCAATGGCGTGGCGGCCCCCCGTTTAGCAATGTTTCCCGATCTTTAAACACACCCTCATGGTAAAGGTCACCCCAGGTGTTTATTCCTCTCCTGCGAAGCATACTGAGACATAAGGCTTCAAGAGTGACCGGCGTGAGGTGATGATAAGGAAGAGGCATTAGCAGCGAGTATAGTAGTGGTTTGTGTAGGTTTCTGATGAGTCGGCACCATGCTAGGTTGGTGCATGCCACCGTGGAGTGAGTTGTGCCCTCCCCAGGGACACAGGCCCCAAGGAAGGTCTTAGGTGGGGGGTCCATGTAGCCTTGTTCAATGGCCAGATGGGGCATGAATGGTGGTGGTGAAACCAATATATCGCATAGTGAGCTTGCGCGCACAGAAAGTATAGCCCTATGTCCGGTGCTTCAAAGCCTCCTCGCGAAGAAAGGATGGGCGAGTGTAGCCCAACTCACTCTGGGTTGCCTGCCTCCCCATGCCAGTTTGAGAAGATGAGTTTGAAGCACTTTGAAAAAAGGGCGGCCAGGGTGGTATGGTATGTTTGAGGTATAAATAGAGCAATTTAGGCAATATTACTATTTTCGCTATTGAAATCCTCCCTGCCAGTGATAATGGCAACAAGATCCAGTGAGTTATCGAGTTTGTAATCGAGGTGATGGCGGTGCCGTAGTTCACCCATAGCATATCTTCCCTGTCTCTGGAGATCACTACTCTTAAATATTTTATCTCTGAATCGCACCACGTCAGTGGATAATCCAGGGAGGATTCAGCGGTTTTGGGGGTGAGGAGGAACACCTGGGATTTGCTCCAGTTAATGTTTACGCCTGACATTTTGCCAAAACGAATGAACTCTTCTAAGGATGGGGTTCAAGCTGGTTTGTGGATTCCGAATGTAGAGAGTAATATCATTGGCGTATAATGACACTAATATATGCCGGGAAGGATAATGTATGGTGTATTCTCTATGGTGAGCTGCAAGCCGCTCAATTGCTAATGCAAATAGCAGGGATGAGCAGGGGCATCCCTGCCTAGTGGGGAAGGAGTTGGAGTACTGTCCATTGATCTGCACTGTGGCTCATGGCTGGCTGTAGAGTAATGCGATCCAGGATAAGGAGGGAGATGGAAAACCCATTCTTCGCAATACAACGAACATATAATCCCACTCTAGCAAATCAAATGCTTTGGTGGCATTAAAAAGACCACCACTGCTGCAAATTCAGGATCAATATCCTGCAATAATGCATATAGTGCGCAAATTATGAGAAGTGGCTCTTCCAGGTTCGAAGCCCGCCTGGTAAGGCAGAACTAGTCCCTCCATCAGCAAGCTCAGCCTATTGTCCAATACTTTAGCTAGTATTTTTGCTTCACAGTTGATTAAGGACAGGGGCATGTAGGCCTTGCATGCGGTAGCAACTTTTCCCGGCTTGAGGAGCGATATAATCATCACCTCACGCACAGTCAACGGGAGAGTGCCCGTTTGCTTTGCTTCCTCAGACTTTTTTCAAGATGGGAACTAACGTTCCAGCGTAACACTTGTAGAAGTCGGCCAGCAGCCCATCAGGGCCTGGGGCCTTGCCGGAGCATAAATGCATTATCCCTGTGTGGAGTTCCTCCTCCTCAATGTCCGCTGATAGAAACTCCCTGTGGGGATCACTGAGCCAGCCTAGGGCAATGTCTTTGAAGTAGGATGGCACGTCAATTTGACACGTTCTGCGTGCCATAGAGGTTTGAATAGTATTCTGAGAAAGTACTAAGTATGGCTCTAGAATCTGTTTGTAAGGTGCCTGCTGTGTCTACCACCCCGAAAATATTATTGGAGAATCTGGAAATTCGCACCACCTCAGCCAGCGCTTTTCCCAGTCATTTCCCTTCCCCAAACCAGTGGGCTCGATGGTACTTGGAGCAGAAGAGAGATTCTTCTTTTTTTTTTTAATAAATCTTTTTATTGCAAAAACAAAATGAAGGCATCACAAACAAAAAAGTGCAGTGCAGTCTCCAACAAGTTCGTCAATCGTATTACATAAGTACAGTAATTGTCATATCGTTAAACAGGGTCTACAATAGAATCACGTTTCGTAGTTCTCATCGTGTTCAAAACATTACTAAGCATCGTGATCCGCTGACATCGGGGGATCATCGCTGAAAGGAGTGCATATCAACCCACTGCTTACGTTCCAAGGACCCCAGATTTTAGTCCATTTACATGGGCATCCCCTGCTCTCATATATAACCCTCTCCGCTTGCATGCACCAATCCATGTCCGATTCCCAGTCATTGAACCTTGGCCTGGCCACTCCTTTCACCTTGGCCTGGCCACTCCTTTCCATGTTCTGGCTATATTGCGTTTTGCCACCATACAGCCCAGAGAGACCCACATCCTCTCAGTTCTTGACAAGTCAGTAGCCTCCCAGATGTTGAGAAGACAAAGCCGGGGGGAAACATCGATGGGTTTGTGACAAATCCGAGACAACGCTGATAAGACCTTTCCCCAGTACTTCTGAAGGATCGGGCAATCCCACCATTGGTGTAGGTAAGTGCCGGTGTGACCGCATCCTCTGGGACAGGCCGGGGAACCCAGAACCCCCATCTTGACAAGCACTAAACTAGTGTAATAGGCTCTGTGTAGTAGTTTAAGTTGAATGAGTTTGAATCGAGAACGGATCGCCACCTCACGGGGAGAAGCCAGGGCCTCCTGCCAGTCTTCGTCACCAATATCCCCTACGTCGTCTACCCATTTTGCACGAGTTTTACCCTGGGTATCAGGTGTGTTATTAAGTATTTTGCGATATGTCAATGAAATGGCTTTTCTTGGAGGTAGTCGTCTAATAGTCTGTATTCTAAGGGCGAGGAGACTGGCAGGTCAGTTCCCTTTGGTATAGCTCTTTGTAACACACTACGGGCTTGGAGGTAGCGAAAAGTTTGTCCGCCTTGCAATTGGTAGTCTCTCTGCAGGTCGCTGAACGGGAGCACTTTACCTTTTACCCATAAGTCACCGACTGTCGAGAGGCCTATCGGGTCCCATTTATCGAATCCTGGCTGTTTTGACAACATACCCAGCTGGCATGTTTCGAGCACTGGAGTGACTAGAAGAGAGATTCTTGTTCCGTCGTGGCTAGATATTCTGCTGTTAACTTCCGGAGTTGCGCCTCACTCTGAGCATTTGGGGCATCTGCGATGTGAGTCTCCGTTTCCTTGAGGGCTTTTTCCAGTTTCTGTAGCGATCCCTCCTTTTGCGATATACATTTCCTGTATAGTAACTTTGAAGGCCTCCCAGACACAAGCTAAGGTTGGGACTGTATCTAAGTTTCTGGGGAAAAAGTCATATATTTACTTCCCTATCTCTTCGTGAAAGCTATCATCTAACAAGGCAATGGGCTGGAGCCTCCATGGTTGGTACAGGGCAGTGTTTCCCGGAGGGTGCAGGTTCAGCAGCACCGGGGAGTGATCGGCGTATGTCCGTGCAAGGTGCTTTGCTTCTCCCAGCCAGGTGCCCAATCCCCGCAATAGTATCCAGTAATCAATGCAGGACCAACTGGAGTGTACACTAGAATAATAAATGTATCCCTTTGTGTAGGGTGCAGGGTCCTCCAGGCGTCAAATAATCGATGACCAGTCATGATATCTGCCAAATGCTTTCCATCTTTGGTACATACGCCTGGGGTGCCATGTGAGCAATCCATACTTGGGTTCAATGCGACATTAAAATCACACCCCATATTAAATGGGTGGAGCCAATGTCCAGTGTGAGACCCCAAAGCTTGTCAAAGAAGGTAGTGTCATCTACATTGGGGGCATAGCAGTTTATTTGCGTGACAGAGTGCTCAGCTATTCAACCCCACATTACATAGTAGCGTCCCTGTGGGTCTTGGTAGGATCCAGTTGGGTGGTAGTGGACGTTAGGTTTGATCAAAAAGCGGTTCCCCTGGCATTTGTCGAGTATGAAGCAAAACATCTGTGGGCTGCCCATTTCCCAGCAAAGGTGGGCGATGTCTTAGGATCAAGGTATGTTTCTTGCAACATTGCTATTTGGATATTATGTTTATCTGGGTAGCCAAGTATGTGTCTACGTTTGCGAGAGTCACGCAGACCGCACACATTCCACGTCAAAAGATTGTAGGTAGGGCTGGCGCCGGGCTTAAGCACGCCCATGTGTCCACTTATTCGGTGATGTCCGCGTAGCGTTTGTGTGCTATTTAAAGAATTTAATCTGGTGTTTTTGGACAGGCATGCGTTTACATATCTGTGAGCAACTATGTGTTGTGCTGCTGTAACCAAGAACAAACCTCCCCCTCCTCCCCCCACCCACGGCCCAAACTCTTAGGCGAATGCTTGTTGCCCATAGTGCTCAACAATAGCAGAAACAAAAGGAAGACTTTTCAGAAAAGTCTATGGTGCTAGAAGAAGAGAGAGGTTGACTGTGGGAAGGGAGGGGGGAAGAAGGGGATATTGTGAGGAGCAAGATAAGATAGACAGTGTAGATAGAGGAGAAACAAGAGAATAATAACTCAAACCATAACACTGTCCAGGGAATTCCCGGTGGGGTTATATGTCGGAGAGCCAGGCAGCTCACCTCGTTTGAACGAGGGTGTGGTACTGAAAATTCTGGACCTGTGTCATTAACATCATTGTAACATGACGATTTTGGTATCAGCAGACCGGTAATGACAGGTATGCTATATCTGAGTATTTGCGTCATATTCGAGTGACGGGATCACTCTAATATTAACGATTCCCTTGTGAACCCTCGGGTTCCATTTTGTGTACGGCAGCCATTTTGTGGTTGCCCTCACATAAGGCAATGTCTCAAGCCAAAACGCGCCTTAGGGGACACGTACACTTTCAGTGACCTGGGCAAGCTGACTCCACTGTCCAGAGCCAGAACCTGTTCGGCCAGTTTTAGTTCCCAGTGGCCGATCGAGATTAGGGGCCCAGGTGCAGCATGCCATAAACCCTTCATTGCACACATCTATATCTAAATCTTATTCACACCTGTCACTGCTCTTTCTTTATGACCTGCTTTACGAGGAGGAGGTGCCCGGTTTTATTAGGGGTCCAGATTATATCTGTTGCAGGTGTTGGGCCTCACTGGGTATTTGGTTGTGGGCTGGACAAACTGAAAATGGGCTTGTCATCATGAATCTGTCTTTGTTTTGTTGTAAGAAATATGTGAATGACCCACTGTAAAAATAAGGAATGTTTGCCTAAAGCATAATATTCTGTATAAAAGAGATAGCTGGTTTCCATGAAAGAGAGCAGTCTCCTGAGAACATACACATTGTTGTACTTCTAGGATACCTGTTGCTGGCTGCAGCCAATAAATTGATCTTTGAAGCCACCAAGAAGACTCTGTGTTTCTGTAGTCTGAGACAGGAAGAACTCGAGGTCATTGGGTGTGTTCCCTGGCACCGCTGGGTCCAATAAAACCCAGTACTTCAATTGGCGCCCAACGTGGGGCGATTTCAGCGGTACCGGTCCAAGCCAGAGGTCGTGAGGAGCTTCGTGTAAAATTCTGGAGGAAGGCCAACCACTTCATCGACCCCTGTATGTCGTTCGTGGTCCGAAAGTCTTTGCTGCGAGGTTCCCCGCGTCCCGACGGCTACGAAGGACTGCTGCCCTGACTATCGCCCTGTCTTGGACCCTTTTATGATTTGTAGAGCGAGACAATAGACGAGTCTTCTGGTGACGTCATCGATACCTCAGTTAAGTATAAGTGGAGCGTCTCCCAGTCCTTAGTCTTGGTTCTTAGTTTTGGGTATCCCATGGGATCTTTGATTTGTTAGGATCTTTTGATTTGGAACTTGCAAGTACCAAAGCCGAAGGACTCGTGTATTCACGAGACTGTCGTATTCGATAATCCTTTGAAGTTTGAAGCTAGACTAGTGAGCGAAGATGCCTGGTCTTAGCAGACTTGGAAATTTGTTTTGTCTTGGTTGTAATAGGGATTCCCGATTGGAGGACTCGTGTCCGGTTCCTCCAATTGGAACTCCAACCTATGAGCTCTACGTGAAGCATGGAGTGGGCCCTATCACGTATAATAACGTATGGGTTAGGTACACAAGGAAAGATGGTGTCCTAAAGTGGCCCCAATATGGTAGTTTTGACACCGAAATTCTGGATAATTTAGAGGTTAGACTTTTTAAGAAGAAAGCCCGGCCGGCGATGTTTGACTCTTTCCGCCTATGGCGAAAAGAAGCCAAACAGAAAGAAATTAAATTAGTAAAGAAGAATAAAAGAGAAAAGGGTATTTCAATAATGCAAGCTGCTATGCAGTATAAGGATGATGAAGAGGAACAAGCGAGTGAACAGCTGCACAGGCAACGTAAATTGGCAATTGATAAATGTTATCCAGTTTTGCCACCTCTTCAGCAAGATACAGTGAAGGAACTTGAGAAGGATCCTTTAATGTCTCATTTGTTGAATTCACCACCTCCTTATGCGCAGAGTGCTACAGCACCTCCGCAACCTTTAGTTGTACAACCCCCAGTTGTTGTACCTCCGGTTCTTCCACAACCACCAGCTGTTTTTCAGTTGGCTCCTACTACTATGGCGCAGCCCCCTCAAGGGCTGCCACCTTTACTACCTGTTCCATCTTTACTTCCTATGACTTTGCCCCCTGCATCTATTTCCCTCCACACTATCCCTTCTGACACTGCCTCTGCATTTGCTTGGTCTCCTCCTGTTTTTCCTCCTGTTCATTTGTCAACTTCTCCTTCTGTCCGACAGAGAATGACAAACACTGTTACTAGTATTTTGTCTCCTTTCTTTGGGTCACCGACTACGACCCCCGTTTTAGAGCGTAAACAATTGCGTAGCCAATTGCCCGATTCTAGAGAGAAGGGAGTATTGGATCATTTGGCGCATAAATGGGTCACTGACCCTACAAGATATGAATTAGAGTCTGTTATGGATGTCTTCCACCAATGGCAAGCACCGAAACAGAGATATGTTTTTGACAAAATGTGCGAAGTTCTTCTTGAAAGATTAAAAGATTGTGATATGGAGGCCAATCCGCCTGAGTTGTGTCATGTACGGTTTGAGTTTTCCAAAGGCACGATTGTGGGTTCCGATATTGAGAAAGCAGTTGCGACATTATTATCATTTAGGAGTGAGGGTATTTCTCGACTGTTGTTTGAGCCAGAACCCTCTGTTAAAAGGAAGGTCAGACAGTATCCCATGAGAGAAGTTCCCCCAGTTTGGAAAGAAGGAGACCTAAATGCTGTTCCACCTATTCAGCCTCATTTTCAACGTGTGTGGGTACATGTTCCATGGAAGCGAACTGAAGTCCTGGCTCTTAAGCAGACTCTACCCGACCCCCGTAAAAACCCTGCAGGTTATTATAAGGAATTATCACAGACTGCAGACTCCTGTGTTATGAATTTAGCTGATATAGACATGTTGTTTGGAAATGTGGTCCCACAGCCTTTATGGAGAGTGATCCGTCACACGGATCATGCGCCGGAGTTAGGGGACACATGGATTAATATCAATGCGGCAAATGACAGACAAGTAGGCGGTGCTAAACCAGAGCCTTTAGTAGCAGACCTCCCTGGTAGGATCGTTACTTACATGAAGACTTTGATGCCTGCAATGCGTGTAAATTGGGATAAATTGTCTGCATGCAAGCAGAAGAAGGAGGAAAGTGTATCTGACTTCTTCACTAGGTTTGAAGAGACATTTATCGACCACAGTGGTCAGGATATGAGTACAGAAGGTGGTCAAAGGTTGTTTGTTGACAAGTTTGTGCATAATTTGCTTCCCGAATTGTGTAAAAAATTGAAAGATTCAGAGAGTTCTTGGGCCGTTTCCTCTTCAGCACAGATATTGGCTACTGCACAATACTACGAAAATAGAGATAAAGATGAGAAAGATAGAGCAGACAAGAAAACTAAAGAGTTAAAAACAAAGGTTCTTTTACAACAAGCGTATCCGCCTCGTAGTAATCAGCGTGACCATCAGCAACCTCAACAGTATCAGAGGAATTCGCAAAGGTTTGAGTATCCTCAACAACGTGCTCTGATAGGCCCTAACCAATGTTCATATTGTAAGGAAGAAGGTCATTTTAAATATAATTGCCCTATTTTGTTGCAGCGTATGAATGGTATTTCTGGCGCAAGAGGTCGAGGTGTTCCACAAGCACCTAGAGCTAGAGGACGCGGAAATTTCACCCAGAACGCGCGCCCATTTCCTCCTCAAAATTCAATGAATAGTTTTGATCAGCAGAATAACGCGTCTGGTAGGACGACTCAGTACTATGCTGATGACTACTATGCAGAAGGTGAGAGTATGGAAGGTGATGATTGCTAGGACAGCCATAGACAAAGAGAGGGAGTTGTTTCAGTTCCAGTAGATCAGAGTGGACCTTATATTGAGGTGATTACATCAGGTGTGTCAGAGCCTTTTCTGTTGGATACTGGTGCTACAAAGAGTTCTATTATGCACTCTAAATTCCCTGGCGCACCTTTGTCTGGCGAAACTAATGTTTCAGTAGGTTTTTCTGGCGCCCGGTTAGGAACCCGATTTCTAGCCCTATGTCTCTTTCTGTTGGACCTTGTGAAATCGAAGCACCACTTATTCTAACGACCGGTTGTGGTGAGAACTTGTTAGGATTGGATCTGCTGAAAAGATTGTATGCGACATTGTATTGTTCTCCTTCGGGAGTACAACTCACATTGGGTAAGACAGTGGTTTCACCAATATATTTGTCAAAGGACAAACTTCCAACAGAATTGTCGTTTCTCCCTGATATTCTTTGGGCTACTGGTCCCAATGATGTAGGTCTTTTGGAAATACCGCCATATGTTGTAACGTTGAAAGCCAATGTTAAAATGCCGCGCATTCCCCAATACAAGATCTCTAATGAAGGTGAAAAAGCGTTGCTAGCGATCATTTATGATTTGATTGAGAAAAATGTAATTGAAGAGACAAGAGGTAATGTTTGCAATAGTCCTGTTTTACCTGTCTTGAAGCGTACTGACTCTTCTCAGCCACCTGTTTACAGGTTTGTGATTGATCTTAGAGAGGTAAACAAGATAGTTGTGCCACAGTTTCCAGTCGTTCCCGATATCACTGCTTTACTGACAATGATTCCAGCCTCAGCCACTTGGTTCTCGGTGATTGACTTGAAGAATGCTTTCTTCAGCATCCCTATTGCCGTAGAGAGCAGGGATATTTTTGGATTCTGTTTAGGAGGCCGAAGCTTCCGATTTCAGAGAGCTCCTCAAGGTTTTTGTGAAAGTCCTTCTATCTATAGTCAGGCTCTGAAGTCTCAGCTTGACACTCTTGTGTTACCTGATGGCGCTACCCTTCTACAGTACGTCGATGATTTGTTAGTTGCTGCAGATACTAAGGAGATTTGTAAAGAAGCCACTTTGTCATTGTTGCGTCATTTGTCTGATTTACACCACAAAGTGTCTCTTTCCAAGTTACAGTATTGTCGACAAGAAGTGACCTATTTAGGTCACCTCTTATCGAAAGAGGGAAGAAGATTGACCCCAGAAAGAATTCAGGCAATTGCAAAATTAAGTGTGCCAATGACACAGAGAGAAGTGCGTGCTTTCTTAGGTATTACATCCTATTGCAGACAATGGATACCGAATTTTTCATTGATGGCTAAACCTTTGGTAGCATTGACCTATAAAGACACGCCGAATCCCCTTCCTTGGTCCGAAGATTGTCAGAAAAGTTTTTCCGAATTGCGTGATGCATTGTGTTCGGCTCCTGTGTTGGGTACCCCCGACTACAGCAAGCCCTTTACGCTGTATGTCCATGAGAGAGAAGGATGTGCATTATCAGTGTTAACACAGTCTTTTGGGGACAAGCAACGTCCATGTGCATATTTCTCGTCGATTTTGGACCCGGTAGCTAGAGCGTTGCCGAGTTGTTTGAGAGCCACAGCGGCAGCAGCTGTTTCTATTCGACAGTCTGCTGGTTTGGTGATGAATAATACGCTGGTCGTGATGGTCCCACATGCAGTGGATATTTTGTTAAACAGGACCAAGACACAGCACTTAACTAGTGCTCGATTGTCAGGTTACGAGTTGACACTTTTAGCGAGCCATGTGCACATAAGAAAATGCAATTGAACCCAGCTACATTGTTGCCAATTATAACAAAGACAGATGTTCCGGAACAGCATGATTGCTTTCTTAGGACAGAAGAAGAAACGAAAGGGAGAGTAGATCTTAGGGACACTCCTCTTGTAAAGTGTGATGGTACCTTATGGGTGGATGGGTCATGCTTCAAGCTTCCGAATGGTGATACGACTGCGGCATATGCTGTCACGACTTTACATACGATTGTTGAAACTGCACGTATCCCACATAATTCAGCTCAAGCAGCAGAGTTGACTGCACTTATGAGAGCGTGTGTATTATCAAAAGGAATGAAAGTGACCATATATACCGATAGCCAGTATGCGTTTGGTGTGGCCCATAGTTTTGGACGCTTGTGGAAGGAACGTGGGTTCCTCACGTCTCACGGTACGAAAATACAGCATGGTCAATTGGTGAATGAGCTCCTGGAGTCACTTACTTTGCCATTGCAAGTCGCGATTGTGAAATGCAGTGCACATAAGAAGATCACTGACGACGTTGGTCGCGGTAATATGTTTGCTGATGAAGTTGCGAAAGAAACAGCAAGAGATGTGATGAGTCGAATGTATGTTGCGGGCCCTGCAAGATGGATTGGTGACGTTGGAATGTGTGAAGATACGATAGAGAGTGTGAAGTCCATCCAAGCTGAAGCTACGGAGAAGGAATTAAGTACGTGGAGAGAGAGTACGGGTAAATTGGATGCAAATGGTTGTTGGGTTGAATTGTCGGAGCATCAGCGATGGTTGTTACCCGATACATATGTGCTTGCAGTGGTTACAATGGCACATGGGATGGCCCACATCAGTGTGAAAGGAATCTGTAAGTTATTGGCTCCAGCGTGGCAAAATGCTGGAATTCCCAAATGTGCAGAGAATGTGGTCAAAAATTGTATGGTTTGTTTGAAATACAATCCTGGTAAGGGAACCCCAACTCCAGCTGGTCATTTTGTGCCTCCAACGTATCCGTTCGAGGTTTTGCAGCTAGATTTCATCCACATGGAGAGGTGCAACAATTTGAAATACGTACTCATTGTTGTTTGTGCCTTTTCAAGATGGGTAGAGGCATATCCTCTGAAAGATAATACTGCCTTGTCCACAGCGAAAGCCCTTCTCAAAGAGTTCTTCCCTAGGTTTGGTTTGCCGAGAATGGTGTGGAGTGATAATGGGGGTGAATTTGTGGGTCAAGTGATGAAACGAGTGTGTGAAGGTTTAGGAATCCGGCAGAAATTTCACGCTGCAAATCATCCCCAATCAGCTGGATTAGTTGAGTGCTATAATGGCACTCTTAAACTAAAACTGGCCAAGATACAAGCAAGCTCTGGCCTTAAATGGCCTGATGCGTTGCCATTAGCACTGTTGTCAACTAGGATGACCGTACATTCCCGAGTAGGACTTAGTCCTCATGAGATAGTGTTTGGTCGCCCGGCTAACATATGGGGAGTGCCAAGGCCAACGAAATTCAGCGAGATTGAACACCCTGTACTGCTTGATTACTTGCATGATTTGACGGCTAAATTGCGTGTTTTACACCAACAGGTTCATAATACACTGCCTCAGGCTTCTAAAGATCCAGGGCATGCAATCAATCCCGGATCGTGGGTGTTAATCAAGAACTTTCAGCGGACAAAGAACGATCAGCCCCGCTGGATTGGCCCCTATTTGGTGATTTTGTCCACAAGATCTGCAGTGCGAGTACAAGGGAAGAAAACTGGATCCACGGCGTACACTGTAAGAGGGTCCCTTTGCCTCTACCATATGACCGGTGGGTCCAGGAGGGGAATTGCTGACTCGGAAACTGAAACAGTGCCTCGTTTTCTGCCTTTTAGTGACGCACGCGTCACAGGGACAAATTCTGAGCGAGAAAGTGACGATCTTCTCCAAAGAGCAATACCATCACCACTTCGATTGGACACTACTGAGCCTGAACTTTTGTTTTGCGACCAGACATTGCCTGGAAAAAGCCGTTATAACTTGCGACCGAGAGTCATGGACAAATAAAATGAAATTTTGGTCCTCCCATCCGAAAACCTGTTTTTGAACCACCATCCGGGTTCAGCTGTAGGGTCGTGGTGAAAAGACTTGAGTGTGTAGCCTGCGGACACAAGGTCTACGGGTCTGGTTTGTTCTAGGGCGTTCCCTGGGACATTCAGAAACACTCTCAAGTGAAGAAAACCAACCGCCGCGAACAGCACGTTAGAGGATGGAGCCTTTTCAGATGGAGAGACCTGTTGAAAGAATAAGTTTCAAGAGGAAAATATGTGCAACCATGAGCAGAAAATGTTTTCTAATTATGTGTCTTTGTATTTTACTTAGTCTAATGATGTCTTTAGTGGGGTATATCATATTCTCTTTTCAAGTGACATCTGCACCCACTGTACAGCCCATGCCTTCCTCTACTATCTCCTCACATTCTTTTCACCCTCTACCTGAACACGAGCCCGTTAGAAGATTAGAGTTTATGAACAACTCCTTTGTTCAGCTCTTACACCAACACCAGCTAGTAGTGAACAGAACCAACTGTTGGGTGTGTGGCCTTATGCCTCATACTACTGAGAAAGGTATTCCCTACCTAGTGCTGCCATTCAGCTACAATGGTTCTGTGTGGGCATACCGAACGATGTTCATCTATGCTCGCGAAATCCACCCCCTACGTTCCGTCAAAGACAACCCAAAGAATAGTGCTCTAGTTAAGGGGATAGTCGACATGATAAGGGGAACTAGTTCCTACGAAACTATCCCGGAAGATGAGACACTAGCGTATATTGGATGGAACGTGACTGGATATGGAGCGAGTCTGAGCGAGAACCAGCAAGCAAAAAGATCCGCTCCAATTTGGATTGTACCCCATCAGGGTCATCTATGTCTGCAAGGTAATGGCAAGAATCCAAGAGCTCAGTTAGGGAAGAGTATCTGCACTGAAACGTATATTTTTGCGTCTCAGACTTCCCCTTTGTTCTTAGCAGCTAGGGGTACCTACTTTATCTGCCATTATAGGGCCTACACGTGGTTGCCCCCTGACTTCTCGGGCACATGCTTCGTTTCATTCCTGTTGCCTCCCACCTACACAGCTGCGGCAGATTACCATAAGATAAGAAGAATTAGAGGTGTCTTCAGCAAGGAAGACACTGCAGGACAAGAAGCGGGAGACTTCTTTAGGGGTTTTCTGCCGTTCTGGGGACCTATGGCTAACAACAGGAATGTGAGGCAATTGACGCGAGTGGTTGAATCCACCATAGTCGAAACTGTCGGTGCCCTTAATAATTTGACTGCTGAGCTCCAGTCGGACCGCCTTATGACCCTGCAGAACAGGGTCGCGTTAGACATCATACTTGCAGACCGTGGTGGGGTATGTAGAGTGATCCAATCCAGTTGTTGCATTTTCATTCCAGATAACGCTCCAACAGTGTACCAGGCCATCTCCAAACTACATAGGATCTCTGAATCCATCCATATAGATGAAGGAGACTGGTCGTTGATGGGATGGTTCTGGGAACTGTTATCCACCTGGGGATGGAAAGTTCTGATGGTCATTGGGATACTTCTAGCCATCCTTTTCCTGTTTTGTCTGTGCATACAGTGTGTTCCTGCCATATGCGGCCTATGTGTTACATCATGTGTAAGGAAACATGTATCAAGGGACGAGCTAAGTAATAGGATGATGCTACAGCAACATCTCAATGAATTCATGAACATAGACCTAGACTCAGATTAGCATGAGTGTAAGTAAATTGCCTATGTAAGGGCAAAAGGAGGGTCTGTGGTACTGAAAATTCTGGACCTGTGTCATTAACATCATTGTAACATGACGATTTTGGTATCAGCAGACCGGTAATGACAGGTATGCTATATCTGAGTATTTGCGTCATATTCGAGTGACGGGATCACTCTAATATTAACGATTCCCTTGTGAACCCTCGGGTTCCATTTTGTGTACGGCAGCCATTTTGTGGTTGCCCTCACATAAGGCAATGTCTCAAGCCAAAACGCGCCTTAGGGGACACGTACACTTTCAGTGACCTGGGCAAGCTGACTCCACTGTCCAGAGCCAGAACCTGTTCGGCCAGTTTTAGTTCCCAGTGGCCGATCGAGATTAGGGGCCCAGGTGCAGCATGCCATAAACCCTTCATTGCACACATCTATATCTAAATCTTATTCACACCTGTCACTGCTCTTTCTTTATGACCTGCTTTACGAGGAGGAGGTGCCCGGTTTTATTAGGGGTCCAGATTATATCTGTTGCAGGTGTTGGGCCTCACTGGGTATTTGGTTGTGGGCTGGACAAACTGAAAATGGGCTTGTCATCATGAATCTGTCTTTGTTTTGTTGTAAGAAATATGTGAATGACCCACTGTAAAAATAAGGAATGTTTGCCTAAAGCATAATATTCTGTATAAAAGAGATAGCTGGTTTCCATGAAAGAGAGCAGTCTCCTGAGAACATACACATTGTTGTACTTCTAGGATACCTGTTGCTGGCTGCAGCCAATAAATTGAACTTTGAAGCCACCAAGAAGACTCTGTGTTTCTGTAGTCTGAGACAGGAAGAACTCTAGGTCATTGGGTGTGTTCCCTGGCACCGCTGGGTCCAATAAAACCCAGTACTTCAAGGGTGCCCGGGAGACGGATGGAGGTAGGCGTCAGTTGTGGTAACAGCAATGCTTCGGGTAGGAAAATAGGAGAAGAGTAGAGGAGGTGAGGTATGACATAGTGAACAGTTCTTCCAGGTGATATCCCTCTGGCAATGAAGGATCGTTGAATGGCGAGGGATTGAGAACATAATGGCGCAGGGACTGTGGAGATCCACTCTACCCCACCTCTGATAGTGGCGATGGCGATATGGGGCTGCGTTCAGCCCCTCCAGTTTGAGGTGTGCGGCAGGTCAATTTTTTCAAAAGGTCCTGTGCCTGTTGAGGAGCGCTGAAGATGTGTGTCTTTTCTTGATAGGAGATGCAGAGTCTGGCCGGGTACAACAAAACTTAAGGAATGTTGCCTTGTTGGAGCTTACGTTTCACAGGGACAAACTTCTTGACTTCTTCTTGCACTGCCAGCGTGAAATCGGGATAGATGGAGTCAGAGTTCCCCTCATAGACTAGGTCACGCTTTTCCCTTGACAGTCGCAGAACTGCATTTCGATCTTTGTAATTGAGCAGGCGAGCAATTATAGGCCGGGGAGAGGCACCTGGAGGGGGCCAGGTGGATAGCAATCAGTGAGCTCTTTCCACGACAAATAGTTTGGAGAGGGATGTGACCCCGAACAGTTCTACCAACATGCGCTCCACATAATCCTCCATGCGCCCGGTTGCTGTGGATTCAGGGATTCCTAGAATTCGAATGTTATTTCTACGCAACCACGCCTCCAAATCTTCATTTTTTTGCAGAGATGACTTTCAGGAGCCGCTCCATACTTTGCATTCGCTCTCCTACCATTGAAGACTCATCCTCCAGGGTCGATATTCTGTGCTCAGCCTCACTTATGCGACCGTCGTGTTTCTCTAGGCGCTGCGTGATAAAATACATACGCATGCTCATAGAGTCCATTTTGGCCTCAATGGATGTGAGGCTTTGTCGCATGGTCAGCAAGAGGGATTTCATGTCTGTGTCATCAATTGATGTCCCTCTGACATATTGGGTTCTATATCCCCGGCCAGGGTTCTCACAGACTTTCACGGCTCGAAGGGCAGTTTAGCTTGCTTACCCTTAGTCCTGCCCATTGTCACAACTGAGTCATGTTAGCAGCAAGGAGGCTTGCAGCCGCCAGTTGCCTCAGTCCATCAGGGTGTAGGCCCCGTTGGTGAAAGGTGAGGTGGATAGGGAACCGGCAATGTGCAGTGCCGAAGGGGCCTGCTGCAACAGTAGGTGTGATCCTAGGAGGACTACTCGCTTCCACCCCGGCTTCCGTGCCTGTGCTCGACCTTCAACTGCTTTCCTCGCAGCAGGGCTGTTAGCGAGAGAGTCCACGTGTCCCTGAAGCAGCCAGGCCTCGCGACAAGGAGCCGGGGCCCACAGTGCATCTCCCGCATAGCTGATGAACGGTCCCTGTTCAGCAGGACAGCGGTGGCGTGTTTTTGTCACATGCTGGCCGAGGGGGGGCTACGCAGTTATGTTGAGGGAGATGTGTGGTTAGCAGCCCCCGCTATCAGTGTGTCTCCCGCTGCCCCTGCCCGATCACCCCGTGTCAGCCCCCAAGGGCATGGCTCCACTCACTGCAGGCTCGATGCATAAGACAGTCCGGCACCCTGCAGACAATGTGCACCGGTACCACAATCTCTCTTGGATGACTCCAGGAGCTGGCAGGAGATCTGCACACTTCCTCACACGGCAGGAGCAAGGCTGCGTATGTTGGTGCCATGGAGCGTTAGGCCTCACCTCCCAGACAGGTCAGCCATCACTTCAGCCTGTCCCAGCGATCCGCGGCTCGGTGGTGTAGCTGCTGGATGGGACAGGTCTGCCCTGGCCACCGTCATTTGCACGACACTCTCAGCGGCCTCCTCCCTTGGCACACCAGCCTTGCATCTCCGTAGTTTGCTCTGCGGGCAGCTGCCATCTTCCAGGGCGCCTCGTTGCTCGGTAGGTTCACATGCTGAGTCTTCACCAGTAGCCGCCCATTCTCAGCGTTTGGCCCGGTTGTTCAGACCTACTGCATATCGGGCTTAACAAGGGTGTGATTATTTGCAGCTAGTGCCGCCACCAATACAGGATGATGCCAAATAGTGATCCCGGGCTGCAGGAGCCTCACGCAAGTGCGCCCATCTTGCTTGCTGGCCCTTTAGCGCCCCCCCACCAAAGATTTTGAAAATTTAACCAATTGCAAACACAGAATTCACTTTTTGGATGGAACAGTCAAGTCTGGTGAGTCATTACCAAACGAACAAGTTACTTACCTTCGATAACGATATATCTGTAAGAGACATAGATTAGTTATAGATTCCTTACCTTTAGAATTACCCCCAGGCGTCAGACTGGATCAGGAGAATTTTTTTGTCAGCAGTACCCCTGCATGTCGAAAGGTGGCGTCGGTCGGCTCCGCGTTCGTCGTTGGCGTCGTGGTCGCCGGGATGACGTTGCAGTAGCTACTTAGACGCCGCGCTGACGTCAGTTCTTTTACACAACATTCCACGCTAGAAGCGCAGAGCCATGCAAGACACTGACCACTGGTGCACAAAACTAGAGCCCTGAAAGGGATTCCCCGACCTTAGAAGTCAGTTCGCAGAACAGGTGAGGATGGGTGGGTCGGTAAGGAATCTATAACTAATCTATGTCTCTTACAGATATATCGTTACCGAAGGTAAGTAACTTGTTCATCTGAAAGAGACAATTAGTTATAGATTCCTTACCTTTAGAATAGATACCCCAGCAATACCAACCCCGGAGGTGGGTCTGCGAACCAAGTTCACACCAGAAAGTCCTGGAGAACAGAACGGCCAAAGAAGCCGTCTCTCCGGACTTCGCTGTCCAGGCAGTAGAGGTTTGTGAACGTGTGCAGAGATGCCCACGTAGCTGCCTGACAGATGTCATTGATGGGGGACTCCCCGTCCCAAAGCAGTGGTAGCTGCCTTCGCCCTGGTGGAATGGGCGCGCAACCCCACTGGAGGCTCCTTCTTTGCCAAAGAGTAGCAAGCTTTAATGCACAAAACGACCCACCTAGAGATGGTCCGTTTGTGCACGGCCTGACCTTTTTTGGCACCCACGTAGCCAACAAAGAGCTGGTCATCCACCCGGAATTGCTTGGTGCGATCCAAATAAAATGAATGCGCACGTTTTGGATCCAGACGGTGGAGCCTCTCTTTCTCCTTAGAAGGATGCGGAGGTGGAAAGAAGGTGGGCAAAGTGATGGTTTGACCAATGTGGAAAGAAGTAACCACTATAGGAAGAAAAGAGGGTAGAGTTCGAAGGACAACCTTGCCCGGATGAACCGCCAGAAAAGGCGGTTTCGAAGAAAGAGCCTGGAGCTCACTCACCCTGCGAGCAGAAGTGATGGCAACCAGAAAGGCAGTCTTTAAAGTGAGAAGTTCGAGAGGACAGTTCTGTAGCGGCTCAAAGGGAGCACACATAAGATACGTAAGAACCAAGTTCAAGTCCCACTGAGGCATTACGAAGGGAACAGGAGGAAAAAGATGAGTAATGCCCTTAAGAAAGCGATTTACAACAGGGGACTTGAAAAGAGAAGGCTGATCAGGAAGCCTAAGAAAGGCTGAAATGGCTGAGAGATAGCCCTTAACAGTGCCCAGAGGAGAGCCCTGCTGGGCCAAAGAAAGGAGGAACAAGAGAACCTCAGAAAGAGGGGCAGAAAGGGGATCCACAGCCTTTGCTGCACACCATGCCACAAATTTGTTCCATCTGCAGGCGTATACCATCTTAGTGGAGGGACGCCTGGCTGCAAAGATAACATCACAGACTTCGGGAGGAAGGTCAAAGGCTGTCAACTGTCGCCGCTCAATCTCCACGCAAGGAGGTGGAGGCTGGACAGGTTCGGGTGGAGGACCGTCCCCTGCTGCTGCGACAGAAGATCCTCCCGAAGAGGCAGTCGGATCTGAGGATCGATGGCCATGTGTAACAGCTCGGGATACCAGACTCTTTGTGCCCAATCCAGAGCCACAAGAATGACTTGGGCCCGGTCGCGCTTGATCTTCTTCAGCACTCTGGGCAGAAGTGGTATAGGCGGAAAGGCGTATAGAAGACCGCAACTCCACTCGCGACGAAAAGCGTCGCCAAGCGAGTGCCGCCTTGTAAATTCCAACGCGCAGAATTGCTGACATTGCGCGTTGTCTTCGGTGGCGACTAGATCTAACCAAGGCTCTCCCCACTGCTGAAAGAGACCTTGCACCACCTCCGAGTGAAGACGCCATTCGTGATCCATCATGCAACTGCTGCGGAGTTCGTCCGCCCTGGCGTTCAGTGAACCTGCCAGGTGTTGAACCACCAGGGATATGCTCTGATGTTTGCAGCCATGTCCAGAGACAGAGAGCCTCTTGACATAGGGTCCACGACCCCACCCCGGTTGTTGCAGTATCACATGGTGGTGGTGTTGTCCGTGAACACCTGCACTACTCTTCCCCGGACAGAGGGAAGGAATGCTTTTAGCTCAAGACGGATCGCCCGGAGCTCCAGAAGGTTGATGTGGAGCCCAGACTCCGCCAGAGACCAGAGGCCTCTGATCTCCGCCTCTCCCATGTGGCCGCCCCACCCCAGAAGGGATGCATCCATCACCACTGTGAACTCCTGTTGGGGAAGGGAGAGGGATCTGCCACTGACCCAATCCTGGTTCGTTAGCTACCACTGCAATTGTCGTGCAGTGCCCTCCGAGATCTGAACGCAATCGGACAGATTCCCCTGATGTTGTGCCCACTAGAACGTCAGGTCCCACTGCAGAGCCCGCATATGCCACCTGGCATGATCTACCAGCAGGATGCATGAGGCCCAGCAGCCTCAGTGTCATCCTGACCCAAACCCAGGATAGGGATGTGAAAGTAAGGGTCCTGCAAGTCCAACGATACCATCCAGTCTCAAGGGTGAAGGGCAGACAGGACCTGAGCTAGTGTCAACATTTTGAACTTCTCCTTCCGGAGGAAGCGGTTGACGTTCCTGAGATCCAAGATAGGACGCAGGCCTTTGTCCTTCTTGGGCACCAGAAAGTAGTGGGAATAGCAACCACGACCTACTTCTGCAGCAGGAACTCGCTCGATAGCTCCCTTGGCCAAGAGAGCCGTAATTTCCTGTTGGAGAAGGGTCAAATGGTCCTCCGACATGCGATGGTATTGAGGTGGCATGGATGGAGGGGTAGTCTCGAAGGGGAGGGAGTAGCCCCTGCGGACTATCTGCAAAACCCACCTGTCCGACGTGATGGTGCACCAGTGGGGGAGGTGATGGCGAATCCTGCCACCCACTGGCGATTGGTGGCCCTGAAAGGTCGAACTAGGAGGGTTTGGAGGCTACTGTAGAAGGGGCGCTGGTGGACTGGCCCGCTCGCTGGCCCCCAGACCCACGACGGTGGGTCCCACATCCGCGCGGAGGCTGGACAGCTTGCGCTGGCCTGTGGCCCTGGGTGAAACGTGGCGGGACACCCCTCACGTAGCCACGAAAGGGGCGAAAAGCAGACTGCGCAGGGCGGGTGGAGAGGCCCAAGGACTTGGCCATGGCCCGGGAGTCCTTGAAGCGCTCTAGCGCGTTGTCTGCTTTGTCGCCGAACAGGCGACAGCCATCAAAAGGCATGTCCAGCAAGGTAGCTTGGACATCCCCCGAAAAAACAGTCGACCTCTGCCAGGCGTAGCGTCGAAGGGCTACCGATGTTGAAATTGTCCTGCCTAGCGAGTCGGCGGTGTCCAGTCCACATCTTATGGTGAACTTGGCTGCGTCTCTCCCCTCGGCGACAGCACGGGAGAGCACAGCCCGGGCCTCCTCCGGGCACTGTGGCAGCACCTGCGCTACCGTATCCCACACCGAGTGGGTGTAACAGCCCAACAGGCATGCGGTGTTTACCGACCGCAGGCCCAAGCTGGAGGAAGAAAACATCTTCTTCCAAAGATGGTCCAGCTTTTTAAATTCCCTATCAGGAGGTGTGTTAAGGAATGCGCCTTTGGATGTAGAGGCTTGGACCACCAAGCTCTCAAGGGTGGGGTGTTGGGAGAGGAAAGAGGGGTCGCCCGGAGCCGGGTGGTGGCGTTAGGCAATCATCCTATCCACAGGAGCCCCTGTGTTGGGCCTGGATCAGGTGCCCAAAAGGATGTCAGTAAGGGCTTCATTGAAAGGCAGCAGGGGCTCCGAAGAGGCCGCAGCCGGTTGAAGCACCTCCGTCTGGAGATTCGTCCTGACCACCACCGTAGGTAGCTTGCGGTTGAGGGCCTCGGCCGCCCTACGCAACACGACTGCGTATGAGGCACCCTCCTCCGTAGCCACGGTAGGAGGAGACAGCATGCCAAGGTCTGGGGAGGTAACCAGACCACTGGCTTCCCCCAACTCCTCTCTCCAGTCCGGTTCATCTAACTGGTCAGCCAAAGGGTCAACAGACCCCTCCCAGCCCTCATCACCCTCCTCTGGTTGCCAATCTGGCATGTAGGAAACACCAGGGTCGAACAGAGGTACAAAAGTACCGCTCGGCGTCGGTCCGGCTCCGTGTCCAAGTCAGGGTGGACGCCGGCTGGGGATCCAACCGGCGTCGGGAGCGGTCATGGTGCTGGTGGAATCGCACCGGGGGAGGAGTTACAAGGCCTACCGGCGCCGATCTGGATCCAGGCCTGGATCCAAGGGGACCCTGTGGTGCCGGAGCCGAAACTGCCGGCGTCGAAGGCCCAGGGCCCCCAGCCGAGTCCGCGGGGCCCGAAGGCGCGCCGGTGGAGTCGGGCTGCCCAAAGATGGCATGCATCGCTTCGTAGAAACTCCAAAGCTGGGCAGGGGTCGCTCCGGCTCATGGAAAAGGAGGGAAACTCGGAGTCGACCCTTCAGGCTCTGCACGCAGAGCCGCGGGACGAGCACCATCCACAGCCCTAGTCGCGTCGGCCGACGGACGGGGAGAAGTCGAAGAGCGACTATGCTTCTTCGACTTCATCTTGTGCTTCGACTTACCTGAGGACTGCGAAGACTTCGATGACGAGTGGTGGTGACTCCGCGACCGGTCCCTCGACCTCCCACACGACCGGGACCTCTAATGGCACGGAGTGGACTGCCGGGCCTCGAGAAGCTTTCGGGCCCGCTCCCGCAAAGACTTCGGATTCATGGTCCGGCAGTCGGAGCACGACTTGGGATCATGGTTGCGCTCCAGACACTACAGGCACACGCGGTGCGAATCTGTAACTGACATCAGCTTGCAACAGGTGTCGCAAGCCTTGAAGCCGTGCCGAGGACGACTGGACATCCCTGCGTGCACCAGGAGTCGAAGAATAAAAAAACGGTGTTGACAAAAGTCGCAAAAAAAGTCAGTCAAAAAGTGACTGGAGGTACCGCTCTCTCTGGATCTGCGCTGGCTGGCGCGGAAAAAGAAAGAACGGACGTCAGCGCGCAAGGGCGGCGTCTATGTACCTACCGCGACGTCCTCCCGGCGACAACGACGAACGCGGAGCCGACCGATGCCACCTTTCGACGCGCAGGGGTACTGCTGACGAAAACATTCTCCGGATCCAGTCTGACGCCTGGGGGTAATTCTAAAGGTAAGGAATCTATAACTAATTGTCTCTTTCAGATAATGCCATTCATGATCCATCATACATATTGATGTTTTGAAAAATGCTGTGAAATACGTGTACCCAAATTCCACAAATATTACCATTTGAATACCATATGAATTTAGCAGTAACACCGCTGTTATGAGATATTTTTACCAGATCCGAGACAATGCTAAAACTGCATCACATTGTGCATTAACTATCCCCTATTAACACCTGGAAATGTTGGTTGTAAATGCAAAGGTAACTAATACTGCCAAAGTCAGTAGGTCTAGCCTGTTCCACCTCTTGGCTTTGACAATTTTTTTTGCTAGTGCTGTGCAGCATCAGCAAAACATAATGCTTCTTGCTGATGCCGTGCAGCATCAGCAAAAAAAAAATATAAAGAAAAAAGGTGCAAGGACACGTACCCATGCATACGAGGGTATGTTTCATGACACCGTGACAGCAAATCGTGATAAGTGTGCATGCGTACAGGAGTCATACAGCAAAACACAACCGTCATTTTATGCATTTGTTTTTTCCCCATTCTAAAATGGAGGCCGTCTCTTGAAGCCATAAATTAAAAGAAATATATATTTGTGTGAGAAACCCTTTTTAGGTTGATCCTATGACTGCGCATGCTCTGCATTTGCTTTCGCTTGCAAGACGTATTGTTTACAATAAAGAGCTTGGAGTCTGACTTTTGACTTGTTGGCTTCATTGACACTCTTCTTTGCTGAGTCCACTTGGCCAGCGCAAGTCAAGCGTCACTTCATTTCTTTTCTATGGCACATGGACCAAGCACAGATTGATTCTACTCAATTAGTGCCCGTTTGCTGCTCGTGCTGTGACTGAAGTGCTATTTCTTCTTTCCCCCTCCCACTCTTCCTTGTGCATGGTGCTTCTTTCCCTTCCCACTCACCAATTATCCCTGTTGCTGCCCCGTCTGGTGCTCCCTCCCACCTCCCCACACCTCCCTCATTTTGCTTCCACCATACCCCTCTCCTCCCATTGTCCGTTATTGCTGCACCCTCTCCTGCATCTCCCTCATGTTACTTTCCCCATGGTTACTGCGCTCCCATGCGGTCCATTGTTGCTGTTCCCTCCCTCCACCCCACACCTCACTCGTGTGACCTGCCCCACCTTGTGCTTTTCTTTAACATATTGCACAGCAGCGCAGGCTACTGTGCAACATGGCTTAAAATAAAACCTCTAAAATTTAGTCCATGCCGGCCACGTCATAGTGCTTTTTCTTGACTTTATACCATGTTGCACAGCGGCTCTTGCTTAGGCAAAACCTAGTGGCTTTGCCAATGTTTGTTAAAAATTGGAGCGGCCCAAAAGCAAATGGTAGCCACCGGGCCCTCTAAAATATATTTAAAAAAAAAACAATAAGTAATGTTTGCATCAGAAGGCGTTAGGAGCAATGGGGTGGGAGAGAAGTGAATCCAGCGGTGGGGTGTAGGGGAGGGGAGGTTCAGCCGAAGGCAATGGAAAGTGGATAGGGAGAAACAGAGGAGCATGAGGAAATCAACAAAAATAAAAAAAAAGCTAGTTGACGTGGCAGGTAAAAAACGGATAGCAGCAAAAGAGGCAAGAAGTAAGAAAAAACATATACTAATTGTTCTCTGAATGGGAGCAGTTGAGGGATGCAAATCATTAAATCAAAAGGATAGTAAAGAATCTATGCTCCATGGGAGAGACAAACACAAGAAGAAGGAAAGCCACTGAATAAGCAAGTAAGCAAACAAGTGTGAAAATAAAGCAAACCAGTGGTAAGCAACAGACTGGTTCTATGTGTTTTATATGGTCCACAAGAGGTCTTTGGACAACTGACAGCTAAACATGTCTTTAGGCAAGACCTAAACATGTGTAAAATCATCCAATACCGTGTTGGTGTATGCTATGTGTCACTTGTACCCAACAAAATGCTAAAGTAGGAGGGAAGGGGGGCGTGGCCAAGCAGCATGGCCGACAGGACGTGAGCTCCTTCGGCTCCCGACCGGCCAGCCTAACTAATCCTTCATTATCCTTTCTACCGCTGCCCACGCGTGTAGATTTTCTGCGGCAGAGACCCCGATCGCGGCTGGTGCCCATTGGGGGAGGAACGGGGCCGGAGATCGAGCTGGGGGCGGCGCGTTCTGAGTCCGCCGCGCTCGTGACCCGATTCTACGCGAGGCCGGGGCTGCGGCCTGCGCCTACCTGATCTGCGCCGGACATCGCGGCGGGGGGCCCTGCGGGACGTTCCGCCCCGTGAACATACCATCGGAGGCCCGGACCGGCCTCTGCCTTCCCTGGTGGCGCCGGCATTGGTGGGGGGGGGGGGGGGGTGTCGGGCCCTGACGCATCTCACTGATGTAAGGGGCTCAGAAATTAGCGAAGAAATGGCGGGGTCAGGTTTTTCACTCCTCCTTCTCTTCCTACGCCAGGGGAGTCCTTGTTTGGGTGTCCCCGGGCACACCGTTTGCCCTCCAGTATGTAGAAGCTGATATTCATGGGAGATATTTGCTCCTCAGAGCTAAGCTTGACGGGAGAGACATTGCGATCATGAATATCTATGCACCCAACACCGACGACCCAGACTTTTTTCAATCCCTGCAGGAGGTCCTGGTGTCCGAATTAGAGGTCCCGTTGATCTGGATGGGAGACTTTAACTGCGTCCTGGACGCCAATCTAGATAGGTCCCCACCCCGTACTGGAACAAAACCAAGGATGACGGTGAAACTCCGTGAGGTCATGGAAAATATTGGGGCTCAGGATATATGGCGCCATGGGCACCCCACTCAGAAAGTCTACACTTGCTTCTCACCCACTCACAATACGTACAGTCGCTTAGACCGGTTTTTAATCGCAAACCCGAGCGTGGCCATGTCCCTCGAGGTGACTTACCATGCGCGATTCCTATCTGATCATTCCCCGGTCGCATGTGTGGTTGGTTGGGGCCGCCCGGTTAATCGTCCACGAGTCTGGAGGCTCCCGGCAGGGGTCCTCGAGGACCCTGTGGGGAAACACCATCTAGCAACCGCCATAACAGATTACATTGACCTCAATTGGAACGAGTCGGGCCTGTCACTAGCTACGAAATGGGACGCCCTGAAAGCTGTAGTGAGAGGCGCATGTATGAGCCTCACATGTGGGGTGCGGAAGCAGCTCCAACGCGAGCTCCAGGGAGAGGAACGTCGCCTCCTGGAGGTACAGACATCCGCGACCCTAGACACGGAGGGGGTGGATGGGGAACATGGCATCCGGGAGCGCATACACGACATTTGGGATAGACTCGACAAATATACACTCAGGAATTATAGACAGCGCCTTCATAGAGAGGGGGACAAATCGAGCAGTCTCTTGGCATGGGTGCTGCGGCAGGAGCACGCCCCGGCGGCGATTGTGGCTTTGAGGGAGCCCGCGGGCGGCCTTGTCCACTCGGAAGTGGGGCTGCTGCGAGTCCTACGATCACATTTGCAGGCAGTGTATGCGGCGGACCCTGCCATCACCGAGGCCGCTTATCTCCCTTATCTTCAGGACTTGACCCTACGATCTATCCCTGAACCTACGCGGAAGGAACTTGATGTACCCCTAACATTGGGGGAGGTACAGTCCGCTCTGCAGCACCTTCCACGTGCCAAGTCCCCGGGTAGTGATGGGTTCCCACCGGAATTTTATCAGGCATTTGCGGCTACTCTCCCCCGTCTCTTGCTGCAGGTCTATCTTGAGGCCTTTGAGAATGGACAACTCCCATCCAGTATGTTACAGGGGGAAATTTGTATGATCCCGAAGCCGGGAGGGGATGTTCATGAGCCCTCATCGTACCGACCGATCACCATGATCAATACAGATGTCAAAATCTTATCCAAACTTTTAGCTACCCGTTTGGCGCCCTATATGCCTCACTTGGTCCACGAGGATCAGTGTGGGTTCATTCCAGGACGCAATACGGCCATGAATCTACGCCGGCTCAATCATGTCCTCCATGAGGTACGTGACCGGGAAGACCAGTTGGTCCTGGTCTCAATTGACCTCGCCAAGGCGTTCGACACGGTAGACTGGGGATATCTCCTTGAGGTTCTCCACGCTGCGGGTTTGGGTCCCAACTTCTGTCGTTGGATTCGTATCCTTTATACGGCACCCCGCGCGAGGGTTAAAATTGCGGGCGCGCGCTCGGAGGATTGGCAACTGGGTCGGGGCACTCGTCAGGGGTGCCCCCTCTCGCCCTTGTTGTTCGCCCTGGCTATTGAACCTTTTGCGGTCCGGATCAGGGCCGAGATGGACAAATGGGGGATCAGGGTAGGCGACACGAGCCACGTTATCTCCCTTTATGCGGACGATGCCCTCTTTTACTTGGCTTCTCCCGGGACGCGTTGCCGATATTACTGCACCAGTTGGACCGGTTTGGAGAGGTCTCAGGCCTGCGGCTTAACCGCGGCAAGTCCCTGGTCTTCCCGCTGGCGGGATTGGCCTCGGTGCCCTTGGAAGAGCTACCGGACTTGGGATTGCGCTGGGAACCGGCGGGCTTTCGTTACTTGGGGATCCAGGTGGCCCCGACAGACGCGCAGGCGTTGACCCGGAATGTCGACCGCACCCTCGCCTCTTTGCGGCAATCGGTGACCTTTTGGAATACTCTCCCCCTGTCCTTAATGGGCAGGCTGGCCATCTCTAAGATGGTGATGCTCCCTAGGATACTCTACGTCCTGCAGAACTCTTTATGCCCATTGCCTTCGCGCATTTTTAAAACTTTGGACACGTTACTTACGTCCCTCCTGTGGGCGGGCCGCCGCAGCAGGGTAGCTCTCAAGACTATCACACGCAGTTATGAGGAGGGTGGGCTAGAAGCGCCACGCTTCGACCTATACTACTACGCGGCCCAATTACAGCCTGCGGCGCGGTGGCTCACGGATGAAGACAATTGGGAGAAGCGCCTCTTCTCTGGCAGAGCAGATACCCCAGCATTACAAGAGGCGTTGATGCGGGGCAGGGGGTCAGGGGTATCTCTTCCCTACCTCGTACGACACACTGCAGGTATGTGGCAACGATTTGCGGAGAGGATCTTACGAAGGGCTCCCTTCCACAGGGAGCTTTCGATTTGGATATTGGCTCCCTTTATAGACATGGGACAATACATGTCCTTTCAATCTTGGAGGGAGGGTGGATGCGAGGTACTGGCAGACCTCTTCCCCAGTGAGACTTTCCTTACTTTTGAACAGGCGGAGGAGAGCTTTGGCCTAGGCCAAGGACAGTTTCTTCACTATCGCGGACTCCAAGATGTGGTGAAAACCACTTGGCCTCAGTACCCAGAGATTCCTACCCCGACCCACACCCTTGACATTCTGCTTACGTGTGGTTCAGGTCGCAAATTGATCTCTCTTCTCTACGTGGCTATGAAGCAGGACTCCACCCCCCGGTTCCACCATCGCGGGCGGCCTGGGAGGCAGACCTGGGGGTCCACCTGGGCGAGAAACAATGGGCACACATAGGCTCCATCACACGAACCGTCTCCTGTAACGCCAGATTTAAATTGACGCACTTTAACTTTCTGCACCGCACCTACCTCACCCCGGTATCTCTGAGCCGTCTTCCAGGGGACAGGGAGACCGCTGCCCTAGATGCGCTGCGGAGAAAGCAGGTTTTTTACATATGGCATGGGATTGTCCCAGGGTTCAACAGTTCTGGGTAGCGGTGGTGAGCAAGATTACCACTGTGACAGGTATCCAGGTGGAAATAGCACCCTTGAGTTGCTTGCTAGCGTCTGTCCGGAAACCTAAAAAAAAGAAACTCCCCTATAAGCTCCTGCAATTAATGCTGGTGCTTGCTAGGCGCAGGATAGCAATTACCTGGATGGGGCAGTTGAGCCCAGAGGTCCCTATCTGGCTTAGGGATGTTAGGGAGTGGTCTTTAGCGGAAGAAGTTCACATGAAACTTACCCGAAGGGATGTGCAGTTGGAGGACGACCTATTGATCTGGCGCGAAATGTGTACTTCTGGGTTGGCGGAGAGAGGGCCCTCCTCTCCGGACAGCACTGATGGTGGGGGGAGCGGGTCCGAGGGCGATGAAACACCTAATTGAATTGTGGGGCCGGGGGCTGCCCTCGGTCTGCTGCATATTGTGCACTGTGCTTGTCCTCAGCTTTCCTTTTTTGCATTGTAGCCTGTTTCCTCACGAATATTGTCCCCCATTACGTCTTTTCTTCCCCGTAGGCTGCCCTCTGTACGTGTGTCGCCAGTGATACCAACGGTATATTACTGTATGTCATGTCAATGCCAATTTGTTGTTGGAGTTGTATTAAAGAAAAAATGACAAATAAAGTTAAAAAAAAATAAAATAAAAAAAAAAGTAGGAGGGAAGGCCTAGTAGGAAAATTATTTTTGCTATCTGGTTTCCCCTCCTGATTTAGCACTGCATATAAATATGCCCCTGTGTTTTACATAACTTTGTGGCCTTGAAGGTTCTGTATTGTTTGTTTAGTATCTCATAGGTATGTTTTTCTGTTTTCGGTTTCAATTTGTTGTGAATTCTGGTTGGGGTTCATCCAGTGTTTCTAATGTTTTTTTAAAATCGTAAAAATCATTGGTTTTCAGTGTTTACTCTTTTGATCTGTAAAAATATCATGGGATGGTGTTTTTCTGGTGCTCATAAATAATTTGGCTTGTATTTAATTCCTTCCCTCACTCATTCGTCCTTCTTTCTTTCTGGTCCCAATTCTCTTCTCTGAATGTTCTCCTTAAATTTCCTCTTCCAATTAACTTTTCATTGTTTCCCTCACCTCCCGGTCTCATTTCCTGGCATTCATTTTTTATTCCAGCTTTATAGCCACACCCTATGTCCAGAATGCACATGGATGGAGAAATGTCTGCACCCCATTCAGTTTTGATTACAGACGGTCAAAAGGTTACTGGTGAGCATTTAACACACCTTCCTGCTACTCTACTCTAAATACAAATGTTAAAAATGGACTGAATTAGAGCCCGGAGAAGGCTGGGCTGGGTCCCGTCTCTTTGAAGCTCCTTCCGCAAGGGAATTTCTCCTGCTTGTTTCTTTGCATGCTACATGTGGCAAAGCTCTCCTGTGAATGTGGGGAGTTGGGAAAGAGTATCTGACCCTCCTTTATTACCAAGATGAGGTAGACGAAAGCAGTCAGTGCATCTCCCGCTTTGCCTTATGTGCCTATAAGTACATCAATTGATAAAATGCCTGAAAGGGCAGTGGGTGTTACAAGTACCGGGCTAGCGCTCACCGAGAGGAGACTATTCTTAAATTCTGGCACTAATTTGGACGCTTTGCCCGTGGGAGGGCCAGGTCACCCACCACCGATTTTGTCCCCTCCTTTCACCTCAATGGACTTACCAGCATTGTCAACGGCACAAACCAGTGGTCTTATATTGGATTGAGCTGAAGAACAATAAATGGATTCAACCCAGATCTGTGACTGGGGGAGAGTGTCTGAAAAGTTTTAGCACACCTTCCATCATCTCCTTGTGTTTGCTTTGTAAGCCCTAAGTTGACAGGGTATGCCCAGACGTGGGTCCCTTGCTCACTTTGCCACTGGATTCAAGCTAGCCTGGCTGATGAGGGGTGTTACCCCCGAAACCGGTCCCAGGATGCTTGCTTCCAGTTCAGGGATGACCTGGCTTGGCAGTTCGGGCTGGACTGTTCCCATGAGGCACAGGGTCAAGACTGATTTGCGTATGGCTGGGTCTGAACTGAGGTTGCAAAGTGAGCTAAAGAACGATGATTGATTCAACTCAGATCTGTGACGGGGGGCGAGTGTCTGAAAAGTTTCAGCACTCCGTCCATCGTCTCCTTGTGTTTGCCTTATATTGGATTCCCCCACGCAGTGCTGTACAAGAGGTTAAAACCAAGAGGCCTAAACGGTGCATTTCTTCCAATACAAAGGATGTCTGTATACAAATGGATAGAAACAAGAACATGTGGCTCACGGAGGGTTGTTACCAAAATAAGGAAGAACTGTTGTTGAGCAAACTGGCCCCTTTATATCATCCCCTTGAGACCATCGAAACATAGTTTGCCCTTTTGGTATTGCAGATGCTCCCCCCACGGAGTTCTGGGGCTGCTGTTCTCACTGACATCCATGGTATAACAAAATATCGATCTAACTTGTGGAGCTTGCCATGCATGGCTGGGGCAAGGGAAGATTTGGGACTAAATCTCCAGTCCAACTTTTTATCCAACGGGTGTGGGCCTGCCATTTCCAGAGGCCTGACAAGCTGCAGCCTAACAGCTATGAAGAGGAAACGGGTTCAGAACGACACCCAAGCCAGCTGGTTAGATCCAGACCTCAGGGAACCACCTCTTGTGCCCCATAACAATTGTGTATTGATCTCCTTCCCACAGCCTGACTGTATGTGCACGTGCTTATAGGAGTACTCCCCACCCCCCTTGAGAACACCAAGGTGAATCCCACGGGGACCTGTCTAACAAAGTATTAGATTGTCTAGCCCGTCACAGGGGCTTTCCTCTCCACCTGGCAAATGAAATCTTGATGGTCAGGAGGGTTGGATGGATTGGCCAAGGCCTAGTGCAATCTGTGGGAGATTGTGTTTTCGTTAATTTCATATCACCCCAGATGGTGCAGAGATTTTTGTTTAGTGACTGCCCAAACTGCCAAGCCAGGTCTTCCCTGGACCGAAAACAAGCATCCTGGGACCGGTTTCGGGATAACACCCCTCATCAGCCAGGCTAGCAGTTTGGGCTGGACTGTTCCCATGAGACACAGGGTCAAGACTGATTTGCGTATAGCTGGGTCTGAACTGGGGTGGCGAAGTGAGCTAAAGAACGATGATTGATTCAACCCAGATCTGTGACTGGGGGCGAGTGTCTGAAACGTTTCAGCGCTCTGTCCATCATCTCCTTGTGTTTGCCCTAAGTTGACAGGGTATGCCTAGACGTGGGTCCCTTGCTCACTTTGCCACTGGATTCAAGCTAGCCTGACTGATATGGGGTGTTACCCCGAAACCGGTCCCAGGATGCTCGTTTCCGGTCCAGGGAAGACCTGGCTTGGCAGTATGGGCTGGACTGTTCCCATGGGGCACAGGTTCCAGACTGAGTTGCATAAAGCTGGGTCTGAACTGGGGTGGCGAAGTGAGCTAAAGAACGATGATGGATTCAACCCAGATCTGCGACTCGGGGGTGAGTGTCTGAAAAGTTTCAGAGCTCCGTCCATCATCTCCTTGTGTTTACTTAAGACTAATCTAGTCTCCTAAAGAACCTAAGACCACCCTTAACACCTTAGTGGCCAAATGTTTACCCCAGTTCTTGGGTTGCCTAGCGGCAGAGAGTGGGGAAGTGCTTAATTCTCAGTACAGCTCCCGCTGTATAGGCATCAGGAATCATTTAATGAAGCCAATTAGGCCGGCTACGAAATGCCCACGTTGGTTTGATCCAACTTGCTCAGAGGCTAATTGCAGATTACGAAGGGCCCTGGTGTCAACCTTCAGGGATCCCAAGGTAGTTGCAGAGGCAAGGAGAAGTTATAAGTTAAGTCAGGGACAGGAAAAATGCCTTAGTAAGCATCAGTAACATCTTGAGCTAGCTGCAATTGGTAAGCGTATTAAAATATTCTGGAGTACAGTCAATAACATCAGATTGAGCGATGCACCACCCAACCCTTTACTTTCCTGTTTTATGACTGGCCCAGCCGGGGTAACTTATTTTAGTGCTATATATCAGATTGGAGAGGATAAGTCATTATCAAATTCATTAAGTTCCAGACTTTGTAACTCTACTCCTCTGAAAATTACAGTAAGCGAGGTTGTGGAAGCAATTAATCCAAGTTCAGGCAGGAAGGCTCCAGGCCCACACAGGGTCCCAATGGACCTTATTAAGAGTAATAGTGAACTGTGGAGCCCCATGCTTACAAATTTAACAATTCCTTTAGTTCCAATATTCCAGGGTCTTGGACGCTGTCTATTATTGTCCCCATTTAAGAAAGGGGACCAAAACCTGCTGAACTGCTATCGTCCCATATCCTATAGTACATTGAAAGTTTTTGGCAGAGTTCTTTTCAAGCGTTTAAGAAATTGGTCTAGCCTGAATATCTTGTCGCGGTTTTAATATGGCTTTCATCCAGGGCTGGGTACAGTGGAGCAATGTCTAAATTTGCAATATATTTTAGAAAATATACGATTGCCAGACAGGGCCCACTGTACCTAGCTTTCATGGACTTGTCCACAGTCTTATATTCAGTTAAAAGGACCAAGTTCTGGTTAGTGTTGTTGGATATGAGTGTAGAGGCTACCGCTGTAAATGTTCTTTACACATTGCACAAAACTTTATAAGCTGAGGTGGGATTCGGCCCTGCTGGGGAAACTTCTCACTTTCCATTTAGCCTGAGGGGTTCGACAGGGGTGCATTTTGACATCCATCCTTTTCAACTTATATGTTAACTAACATATGTCCTCACTTGGAAGCTGTTACTCCCGACGTACCAAAGATTGCAAATAGGCTAGTCCTGGCATTATTATATGCCGACGATGCCGTTTTGATTGCAAGGACACCTAGAGCCCTTCGAAGTTTGGTGGAAGCTTTTGTTTTGTTTATGGGCAGTTTAGATCGATCAACCAACTATGGGAAGTCTCATATCCTGGTGTGTGGGCCTGGGTAGAAATATTTGGCCTCCCTATCAGTTGATAGGCCATTGGGTAGTGTGAGCAATTTTAATTATCTGGGGGGTTACCTATAAATCAGGGGGCTCTTGGCAACCACAGCTCATTATTTCTCATATGAAGTTGAGTAGGGAACCTGGGGCCATCCTAAACCTTCCTCGCTCAACTTTTAAGGGCACTAACACACCTTTTATAAAAATATATACCCACCAGTGTATCCCCGTAACTGTGTATGGTGCAGGGATTTGGGGCTATCAAAACCCAGGGGCTGTACAGATCAAAGAAAATCGAACCTGTAGGCAACTTCTTCATCTCCCACCCTCGACCGCACGTTTTATTATGCGCTCAAAGTTGAACTTGCCTTACATTTCTGATGTAGTTAGGCTGGCCCGCTGCTTTTGTGGATTAGCATATGGTCCAACACAAAGGCTAGTTTTAACAGAAAATAATTTTTAGACTGACTTGAGCTTGACAGATGCTTTTCTATCCCTTGGTTGTATTACATACCCAAGTCCTTTAATGATTTAGGTTTACTCAAACTTTTTTTTAGCACAGCTCACTAACTAAATCAGATAAATCCCTAGTGAGGAACCGTTTCAGGTAATACAGCTTGATTAAACGTTTTGATCAGGAGTGTGCTAAATTATCTGTGAAAAATGATTTTATTACTTTGGCATCATCTGATGAACAAGTTACTTACCTTTCGGTAACGATACATCTGTAAGAAACATAGGTTAGTTATAGATTCCTTACCTTAGAATTACCCCCAGGCGTCAGACTGGATCCAGAAAGTTTTTCATCAGCAGTACCCCTGCGCGTCAGAAGGTGGCGTCGGTCGACTCCGCGTTCATCGTCGGCGTCGCCAGGATGACGTCGCGGTAGCTAAATAGACGCCGCACTCGCGCGCTGACGTCAGTTCTGTACACGACTTTCCACGCCAGAAGCGCAGAGCCATGCAAGACACTGACCACTGGTGCACAAAACTAGGGCCCTGAAAGGATGTCCTTAACCTTAGAAGTCAGTTCGCAGAACGGGGAGGATGGGTGGGGCGGTAAGGAATCTATAACTAACCTATGTTTCTTACAGATATGTCATTACCGAAGGTAAGTAACTTGTTCATCTGAAAGAAACAGTTAGTTATAGATCCCTTACCTTAGAATAGCTACACCAGCAATACCAACCCCGGAGGTGGGTCTGCAAACTAAGTTCACACCAGAAAGTCCTGGAGGAGAGAACGGCCAAAAAAGCTGTCTCTCCGGACTTGGCTGTCCAGGCAGTAGTGTTTGGTAAACGTGTGCAACGATGTCCACGTAGCTGCCTGACAGATGTCATTGAGGGGGATTCCTCGTCCCAAAGCAGTGGTAGCTGCCGTCGACCTGGTGGAATGGGCGCGCAGCCTCACTGGAGGCTTCTTCTTTGCCAAAGAATAGCAGGCTTTGATGCACAGAACGACCCACCTGGAGATGGTCCGTTTGTGCACGGCCCGACTTTCTTAGCACCCACGTAACCAACAAAGAGCTGGTCGTCCACCCGGAATTGCTTTGTGCGATCCAAGTAGTAGGAAAGCGCATGTTTTGGATCCAGACGGTGGAGCCTCTCTTCCTCTTTTGAAGGATGCGGAGGCGGAAAGAAGGTGGGCAAAGTGATGGTTTGGCCAATGTGGAAAGAAGTAACCACCTTGGGAAGAAAGGATGGTCTAGTTCTTAGGACGACCTTGTCTGGATGAACAGCCAGAAAAGGAGGCTTGGAAGAAAGTGCTTGGAAGAAAGTGCTTGGAGCTCACTCACCCTGCGAGCAGAGGTGATGGCCACCAGAAAGGCAGTTTTCAAAGTGAGAAGCCTGAGAGGACAGTTATGTAGTGGCTCAAAGGGAGCGCACATAAGATAGGTAAGAACCAAGTTCAAGTCCCACTGGGGTACTACGAAGGGAACAGGAGGAAAAAGAGGAGTAATGCCCTTAAGGAATCTATTTACAACAGGGGACTTGAAAAGAGAAGGCTGATCAGGAAGCCTAAGAAAGGCTGAAATGGCCGAGAGGTAGCCCTTGATAGTGCCCAGAGCAGAGCACTGCTGGGCCAAAGAAAGGAGGAACAAGAGAACCTCAGAAAGAGGGGCAGAAAGGGGATCCACAGCCTTTGCTGTGCACCATGCCACAAATTTGTTCCATCGGCAGGCGTATACCGTCGAAGTGGAGGGACGCCTGGCTGCCAAGATAACATCGCAGACTTCGGAAGGCAGGTCAAACGACGTCAACTGCCGACACTCAATCTCCATGCAAGGAGGTGGAGGCTGGACAGGTTCGGGTGGAGGACCATCCCCTGCTGCTGCGACAGAAGATCCTCCCGAAGAGGCAGTCGGATCGGAGGATCGATGGCCATGTTGAGCAGCTCGGGATACCAGACTCTTTGTGCCCAATCCGGAGCCACAAGAATGACTTGGGCCCTGTCGCGCTTGATCTTCTTCAGCACTCTGGGCAGAAATGGTATAGGCGGAAAGGCGTATAGAAGACCGCAACTCCACTCGCGACGAAAAGCGTTGCCTAGCGAGTGCTGCCTTGGAAATTCCAGCGCGTAGAACTGCTGACATTGCACATTCTCTTCGGTGGCGAATAGATCTAACCAAGGCTCTCCCCACTGCTGAAAGAGACCTTGCACCACCTCCGAGTGAAGACGCCATTCGTGATCCATCATGCACCTGCGGCTGAGTTCATCCGCCCTGGCGTTCAAGGAACCTGCCAGGTGTTGAACCACCAGGGAAATGCCCTGATGTTCCAGCCATGTCCAGAGGCGGAGGGCCTCCTGACATAGGGTCCACGACCCCACCCGCCCTGTTTGTTGCAGTACCACATGGCGGTGTTGTTGTCTGTGAACACCTGCACTACTCTTCCCCGGACAGAGGGAAGGAAAGCCTTGAGTGCAAGACGAATCGCCCGAAGCTCCAGAAGGTTGATGTGGAGCCCGGACTCCGCCGGAGACCAGAGGCCTCTGATCTCCGCCACCGGGCACTTGGGCAGCACCTGCGCCACCGTATCCCACACAGAGTGGGTGTAACGGCCCAACAGACATGCAGTGTTTACCGACCGCAGTCCCAAGCTGGTGGAAGAAAACATTATCTTCCCAAGGTGTTCCAGCTTTTTGGATTCCCTATCCGGTGGTGCGGTAGGGAAGGCGCCTTTAGAAGTGGAGGCTTGGACCACCAAGCTCTCGGGTGGGGTGTTGGGAGAGGAAAGTGGGGTCGCCCGGGGCCGGGCGGTGGCGTCGGGCAATCATCATGTCCACAGGAGCCCCTGTGTTGGGCCTGGACCACGTGCCCAAAAGGATGTCCGTGAGGGCTTCATTAAATGGCAGCAGGGACTCCGAAGAGCTCGCTGCCGGTTGAAGGACCTCTGTCAGGAGGTAAGTCCTGACTGCCACCGTAGGTAGCTCGAGGTGGAGAGCCTCGGCCGCCCTGTGCAACACCACTGCGTATGACGCTCCCTCCTCCGTAGCCACGGTAGGAGGAGACAACATGCCAAGGTCTGGTGAGGTATCCAGACCACTGGCTTCCCCCAGTTCCTCTCGTCAGTCCTGTTCATACACCAACTGGTCGGTCAAAGGGTCCCCAGACCCCTCCCAGTCCTCCTCACCCTCCTCTGGCTGCCAATCTGGTCTCAAAGAGACAGGGTAGAACAGGGCCAAAAAGGTACCCTCCGGCGTCGGTCAACGCCGGTCCGACTCCGCGTCGACCTCGAGGTGGAGGCCGGGGTCGACGTTGGCTGGGGACACAGCCGGCGTCGGACGTGGTGCCAGTGGAATCGGCGCCGGGGGAGGCGTAACGAGGTCGACCGGCGCCGATACGGATCCAGGCCTGGATCCAAGGGGACCCTGCAGCGCCGAGGCCGAAGCCGCCGACGGCCCAGGGCCCCCAGCCGAGTCCGCGGGGCCCGAAGGCGCACCGACAGAGTCAGGCTGCTTAAGATGGCGTGCATCGCTTCGTAGAACTGACGAAGCTGGGCAGGGGTCACTCCCGGTCCCGGGAAGGGGGAAACCCGGAGTCGACCCTACGGGCTCCGCACGCGGAGCCGCGGGAGGGGCACCACCCGCATCCCTCGTTGCGTTGGCCGACGGACGGGGAGAAGTCGAAGAGCGACGATGCTTCTTCAACTTCTTTTTGTGCTTCGACTTACCTGACCATGAGTGCGAAGACTTCGACGAAGAATGGTGTTGGCTCCACCATCGGTCCCTCGACCTCCTCCGCGACTGGGACTTCGAGCGACGCGGAGCCGACTGCCGGGCCTCGAGTAGCTTTCAGGACCATTCCTGCAAAGACTTCGGGGTCATGGTCCGGCAGTCGGAGCACGACTTGGGGTCGTGGTCGCGCTCCAGGCAGTAGAGGCACACGCGGTGCGGATCCGTCACCGACATCAGTCGGTTACAGGAACCGCAAGCCTTAAAACCGGGCATCCTCGTGCACCAGGAGTCGATGGACTCAAAAAACAACGAAGTCGACAAAAGTCGAGAAAAGGCTCAGTCAAAAAATGACTGGGGGTACCGCTCTCCCCGGATCTGCGCTTGCTGGCGCGGAAAAAGAAAGAACTGACGTCAGCATGCGAGGGCGGCGTCTATGTAGCTACCGCAACGTCATCCCGCGAACACGATGCCGACGATGAACGCGGAGTCGACCGACGCCACCTTCCGACACGCAGGGGTACTGCTGACGAAAAACTTTCCGGATCCAGTCTGACGCCTGGGGGTAATTCTAAGGTAAGGAATCTATAACTAACCGTTTCTTTCAGATTCAGCTTTTTATGTTACACTGGAGCTGGAAAAAAAATGGGAAAACTCGCTCCTTTTTCATTTAAGAGATGGTACTGTGTGGAGACTGCTGCGTTTTTATGGGGATGCTCACCAGTGGAAATCTTAATTGCCCATTTGTCCTTGCAATGGGATTTCTTCCCAGTCATTGCAGCACTCCCTGTTATTCTGTAAATAGTATAAAATAATTTTTATATAATTTTTAAAACCTAATCTAATATCATGACATGTAGAGAAGCCCTATTGTTTTTAAAGCTTTTGGGACATCGTGAATGTGTCCTCAGGGTTCCTTCTTGCCTCAAATCTGCTGTAGGTTGCAGGAAATCAATGGAAGTTGAATAATCGGATAGAGAGGTAGAGTTCATGCAGAGATGAGTTATGTGCTTAACTGCCTGGTTGGACGTTTTGGTTCTTTTAATGATGTACTTTTGTAGATGATTATTCACATGGCAAGAAATGGATTTTAATTCATTTATGCTATAATTGTATGAATTTTATGCACCTCTTATGTTTTCTTTCTGTAAACTGAATAAAGATTATGATTAAATGATAATTTTGAACTTGGGAAATTAGATATATGCTGTGGAGTGCTTGGTGCTCCAGTATTGCTAACCAGTGTCACACTGCTGTGTTCTTCGTCGCAAGATACCTAGAAAGGACTGGGATAATAAATTCTGTAGTACTGTTTGATCTGGGTTTACTTCTGCACTATATGGTCATAGGAGAGACATCTGCTAAGGAATTAATTTGCAGACAGCTAGCTATTCGGTCTTTAAAGACAGCAAACTGTGCTGGGTGCAACTGAGGTAAGAAAGTTCATGACATGGGGAATAGGATGATCTAGGATGTTTTCATAGTATGAATGAAGTTTAATTTGTTTATTTAAAAGCTATGCAGGGACTGGGCTCCTTTCAGTCATGTTTGAGAGTTGCCCATTGTACTTTACCGTTGTGCTTTATGCAGTATTCACTGTTCCAGTGCATTTTCCATTTTTGTGAAAAGAACAAGCACTGCTCAATATGATTCCATTAAATACATCACCAGTCTGTTCAAGTGATTTTGCCAAGCAGTAGGTCTTTGGAACCATAGGTAACCAGTTCCATTTTTGCAAGGCAGCAACATAAATGACAACTGAACTTGATGATCCTGGGGCTGGATCATGAACGTGCTCTACTTCAGTTTGCAAGTTCAGAACAGGTTTATGCACTTGTCTGTGCTCAAATTATGCTATCAGCAGTACGAAACAGAGCAGTATCGGCTTCTTCCTGTTTCTAAGCTGCACTATCTGCAACTTCTACAATAGCTCGCAGATTTTCTGAGTTAATGTGTAGCTCAGTCTAAGCAAAAATGACTCCTGGACCTCTTCCTGGCTTGTTCTTGGTTACTGAAGAGGATTATGATATGGCCCTGGCCCTTGCCCTTCTGTATGGGGGGAGTGCAGTTTCTACTAGGTATGCTTTTCATACCACCACCAAGTAACTTTAATAGGAGAGTTGGGTACAGCGCTTTATGGAAGGACATTGCTTCTAGAGGCGTCCATATGCGCAGTGATCTTTGTTGCCACAATCTTGATATCTTTGCTTTTAGAAAGCAATGCTCCGCCCCGCTCTAAGTGAAGGATAACATCATGCTGGTGCCTCTTGCCCTGGACTGAGACTCAGCTGATAGTTCAGCTGTGAATCTGCTGGCCACCACACAGCAATGTGCATTGAACAGTGAGCTCAAGCCATATAAAGCGAGTCATGCTCCCAGGAGTTCAGGCATCTTGCAGATGGTCAAAAGTGGTTTACCAAGAGGATCATGTTAGGATCATTTATCATAGAAAACGGCTTAGAGGTAGAGCCTGCCCTCTACTGCTCTGATAGCAGAGGGCACCAAAGCAGTAAACGTGCAACAAAATCTGGTGCATTCTGGTTTCCACTGAAAAGTTTTTAAGTTAAAATTGGTTTTAACTGAAAACCAGAAACTCTACTCATAGTTTGCCATTTTTTTTACGTAAGTTGTTGCTAGACACATAATGCTATTCAGACTTAGCACACTGTTAAGTGCTAAAAGAAATTACACAAATTAGTGCCTTCATTTGAATTTCTTGAATGTGAACACCTGACTCATTTAATATATTTGTGCAGACCAATAACCTTTGGAGGCTCAGATACAACCTGTCCGCTTGGAAGTGAAAGGTGCATAGTACAGTACCCATTCCTATTGAAATGCCACAGTTTCCCGGGCTACTGTTTATAACATGCCAACTGGGAAAGCAAGCAACGTCTTCCTATTCTCCAGTTAAAATTGAGGTGCCCATTCAGTTGTGTCGGATGATTTAGTTGCACAGAGAAGCCATTTTGATGACGTTACCCTAGTACATATTTAGTTATACAGAAAATTTGTTTAAAAACGTACCACCAGACCATCCACAGTACACCCATTCTATCGCTGTGCCCATTTAAAGCACTCCTTTGTAACAACCCCTATGCCTTTAGTGAGGTGATGTCATTGGCCAGCACCCTCATTCTAAAAATTGTTCCTGCACCAATGCCCGATTGCCTCGTCCAGTCTGGACAGAGCTTTAACAGTGGTCATACAAATAGGTTGAGAACATCTAAGACACCGAAATATCCTGCTAAGGAGTTTCAACTTATGAAAAATAAAATTGAATATGGTATTGACCAGAGGTGCCATGTTTGCTACTGACTGGTTTTGGTGAATCACCCAGTTCCAACAGCTAAGTCAGGTTGACCCGAGAAGAGTTCCAGTCCCCACATGTGAGGATTTCATTTTTGGAAGTGCTAAGTCTGAGGCAATTCACACTCAGACAGTTTTCAACTGCCAGTAGGCACAGTGCTAGTGAGGATAGGCTCACAAACTTAGGTTTCTAGACTGGGAGTATGATTGGGTATCATCGGAATAGTTGTAGGGGGTGCACGCCAAAGGAACCGCATTCAAAAGTAGGGACCATTGTTGTGCATCATCAAGGAGAAGTTTAACGGAAGGGGCGTGGCTTCGCCGAGCAACAAGATGGCCGCTCACTAAGAGGGCACTGAAACGGACCACAACATACCTGTCTTAGGACTGCAGGCACCAGCAGGCTACAGTGCCGCAGCCCGGGAGGAATCGTGGCTGCCACCCTGGTGCCGGGGCAGATCGGGCCTGCGACGGCCTGTTGCAGAAGGCAAACGGGGTGATATCAGAGCCAGAAAAATCCTGTGACGCGGTCCTGCTGCGCCTGGGTGGCGTGTAGGCACTGTGAAGGGAGCTGTTGGCGCGGTGAGCGTTCCTCTGTGAGTAGGGCAGGAGCCAGCGCCACCCAGGGGCCGCTGTGGCGTTAAGGAGCACCATCGTTGCAGGTTAGTGGCCGTGACCGCGAAGTCGGGTGGGACCCCAGTGAGCCTCGCGGCGCGCTGCCCCCCCACAGCGCGGGGGCCCGGAGCTCACCCCCCTGCCTCGTCTGAATCGCAGCTCCTACGGAGTGGCCTGTACCGTCTCTGCGGATTGGCCTGAACTGGCGCAGCCTCCCGCATGCATCGGAGGCATGAGGAGAGGCGTTCCAGCCCAGCATAGGCCTTCATCGAATCCGGAGCGCATCCAGACGCCCATCAGTGCGGCTCTGTGGCGGCCTGGGCTGGAGCGCCAACATATGGACACCCAGAAACGGCGGCGGTACGGTAAATAAAAGCAAATAATTTTTTTTTTTTTTTTTTTTTTAAATCACCAAAGAACTGTATCGCTGCACATATCCCTGCATGCCTGCTGAATCCCTGGGAAATACGCATATGAGAACAAGCACAACAGAGATGAGTCGTGTATGTATATTGGAATACCCAGCCCAAAGCCAGGAAACTTAAGAAGCAGAGAAATCAGCTAGACAATTAAAAAACTGAACACTTATTAAAACACAGCACTACTTCTGGAACGGAGTCTCACTTTGTATATTCACTGACAAGATTATGGGCGTGCATGGCGCTGTAAGAATACACTGCAAATGTCAATAGCCCCAGTCATCCATTTCCATCGCTGCACCTAGGCATTACAGAGCGGCCAGAGGCAAACATTCAAAGACATGGCAGCCACGCTGGGGAGTGGGACCTTTTGGCACCGGGACACCATAAGCCCAACCTGCAGTTGTATATGCCCCTCTGTGTGGTGGGCTTCAGCCCAAGCATACTCAAGTAAACTACAATAGATGTGCAGAATTCAAACGGGCGCCAGCAGCATACCCACCTGCCTCTAACATCACACTTTCCAAAATCACTGCACAGTAAACAGTAAAGTGCCGACTGCTACCATCGCTCCCCCAAGACAACCTTTAAACCTCCGACATTGCACTTCAACGCAACTGCATCAATATGGGGAAGCATGAAACAAAGCAAGCGAAACTGTCATTCGACAGAAGACTTACCTGTCAAATAGATTGGAACTCTATGGACGAATTCGCAATATAAGGCGCTGAAGAAATACCCCCGCAGGACGACGACAAATGTACTATACTGAAAGATGTCAAAGCCAGTCTGCTAGCCATTGACTCCAAGCTGGACATCCTCACGCCTAGACTACGTCAAACATCGAGTGGATAAACACGAAACTCGGATTGACGTTCTCGAAAACAGAGTATCTGACGTGGAAGACCTCCAAACAGAATCAAAAGAGCAGTTGCTTCAAATGGACAAAATACTTAAGGTGACCAAGGCCAAAAATGAAGACCTTGAAGCCAGATCAAGACGTAATAATGTTCGGATTACAGGAATACCTGAAACCATCCACATAACTAATATGGGAACATTTGTAGAAAACTTACTATGTGACCTTTTTGACAAAGAACTCTCTGCTGTATTCCTCGTAGAAGGAGCCCATCGCTCTCTTGGCCCCAAAACTCCTGGGGGGGGCTACACTACATCCCAATTTTGCTCGCCTGTTGAACTATCGTGATGGCGACTCCATCCTGAAGCTGGCACGCGAACTTGGAACACGTGAACATGGAACACACAAACATGGAACACTCCAATACCAAGGAAATACAATCTCCTTCTACCCAGACTTTACCCCGCTGGTCCAGGCGGCACGGAGGGAGTTTGTTCCGGCAAAACGTCTGCTCCAGCAAGCAAGGGTGACATACGCCCTCTTATACCGGCAAAGTTGTGGGTCACTCACGAAGGAAAATCACACTTCTTCATGGATGGCAGATCACCCTTAAGTTCACCAAACACATTGGAGGCTCCCGCTAAACTCCACCGTCTGGTGGACGGTCCCTGAACGGAGCCAACCTAAGTAAAAATACTACCAGGACATTAAATTGAACTGGCGATAATGTGTACACAGTTAATCATAGGCTCATTGTTTTCGGCCCTTTGCTATACCATAACCGTTCAAGGCACCTATATGAAGGAGCACAAATATAACGCAGCTAGCGCTCCACACCTACCATGCTATAGAAAATGTTAGTAAATGCCAGCATAATCACACAGCTCGGCCACCCTGCCGTACTCGTCAGGGTTGTACACAGGCGACCCTTCCCTCCCCTGGGATAGTTCACTTGCAACCCTTGGGCTATCAGACTCTAAATGCTATTTCTCTTTTAAAATTAGGACTTCCCTCAATTCTTCCAAATAACTATTTTCTACAGTACAGGAGTTGAGTAAACTTCCCGTACAGATAAACAGGTGTAGATCAAGAATTCTGCAATCTGCTAGCAGATTTCTTCCAGGCAAAAGTTAAAGCAGTCTTCGGACTCCCTTTCCTCCACCCATCGGGTGGCGGGAGTGCACACGAAGGGACCTACCCCTGCCACTACGGAGGGATTAAACGGTTCAGACTCCCCAGTAGTCACTATCCCTGGTTTTAACATTTTTCAGCCCATTTCGAATTCACAGGTCATGACTATTCTCAGTCTGACAAGATCTGGATCGCCCTGGTACCCATGCCCCCCAAAAGTCCTCCACTCGGTTCCTCAGGTCACAGCTAATTACCTTAAAGGTATCTTCAACAGTATGTTTTCCGTTGGGTATTATCCATTACAATGGAAGAGGGCATTCATTCTCCCGCTGTTGAAAAAACTAAATCTGGACAACAAAGACCCTATTAGCTATAGGCCGATCTCTCGACTACCTTTTCCGGTCAAGATCGTGGAGAAGGCTATGAATACAGAGTTAACCCAGTTTATTAAAGACAATAAACTCCTTGACAGCTCTCAATATGGCTTTAGAAGTCAACTGAGCTGGCCTTGATCAATGTGTCAGAGGAAATAAGAGAGGTCCTGGACAAAGGATGGAAGACGGCCTTGATCCTGTTGGACCGCTCGGCGAACTTCGACACGGTCGATCACGATCTTCTTATATGCAGACTCTTATCTGGGCATTAGGGGTAGGACTTTCGCTTTACTGAAGTCTGAGCAACTGGTGGAGCTTGGGGGACACAAGTCCCCTTCGTTCTCTTTTCCTTGTGGGGTGCCGCAGGGTTCATCGTTGAGTCCGACCCTGTTTAACCTCTATGTCACACCCCTCTGCTCACTAATAAAGTCCTTCGGCTTTAAGACGGTGTCATATGCAGACGATACGCAAATCGTGGCATCCTTTGCAGGGAACCTAACGAACACCGCGTCGAGATTTCACGACTGTATGCACGAAGTTGGAAACTGGATGTCCCGAAACTGCCTGAAGCTGAACACAGGGAAAACTGAGGTGCTTCTCTTTGGACACGATATCTCCTTTTGGACACCAAGCTGGTGGCCACAGAAACTGGGAGAAATCCCCAATCCAGTCACGAAGGTAACAGCGTAGGCATCTACTTCAACACCAAACTGTTCTTCGAAGGGCAAATCAATGCGATCGCCTCTTCCTGTTTTTTCATGATCAAAACTCTCCAGAAAATATTACCTTTTAGTCCATTAGAGCTTTAGAAAGCTGTGGTTGCGGCACTTATCCTGTCAAAAATTGATTACTGCAGCAGGCTATTACTCAATATACAATCACGATCCCTCAACAAAATGCAGGTCCTCCAAAATGCAGCAGCCCGTCTTCTGCTTGCCATCCCGAAACATCAATCAGTGGCCCATGCCCTCCCAATTTTGCACTGGTTACCAGTCAAAAGACGAATCGAATTTAAGGCCCCTTGCATAGCCTTTAAAGCTCTACATGGACTTGGCTCTGACTATTTCACACGTAGTTTCAGGTGGTATGTCCCAGAGAGGCAGCTCCGCTCAGCGGCATCCTCCAATCTGGTAATCCCTAGGGCCAAAACTGCCTCATGGAGGGGGAAGAAGCTTCGTTGCGGGCACAGCTAGCCTGTGGAACTCACTCCCTCTGGCACTTGAAAAGGAAACCAATCTTCATGCGTTCTACAAGCTCCTGAAAACCTGGCTGTTTAATAACTAGCACGAACGCACCAAGCCGGCATCCCCCTCAGGTTTAGCCAATACTACAGAGCCGCCACGCCTAGACACCCTCGGGTATTAGCACGCGTTACAAATCTAAATTTCATTTCTTGTTGTGGTTGTGGTGTGCTGGGTAGGTTTCTTTCACATCCTAATTGGGGGATTGGTGTGGGTGGGATGGGGAATGGTTGTTGATGTTTGCCGCAAAACTTTATGCCACATCCAACATCGCAACATGACATACACACTACAAGTTGCAAGGCAACACTTAGCACACGCTCTTGCTGGCACAGTCCGCATGCCCGTCTATACCACTTTCTTAGCATGGCATGGTTTCACATTCCACTTATTACCAGCCAACACATCCTGTATACTCTGGACGAGTAGTATGGCAATCATAACATGCGACACATGGAATGTACGTGGACTAAATTACTATAGGAAAACACGCCTTGTCCATTCAAATCTAACCAGGCATAAAGTAGATATATAGATATATGCCTCCAACAGGAGACTCATTTAAAAGATAACGCCACATCCAAACTGCATGTGCGCTGGTGGGGAGACATTTATGTATCTGCTTACTCTAACTACTCCAGAGGGGTGGCGATACTAATCTGAAAAGGACTACCATGGAAAACCGCTCAAATAATAACCAATCCAGAGAGTAGATTTCTTTGCGGGGGGCACAATACGGTCGAAAGGTGACTATAGCAAACAATTATGGCCCCAACACTGATGATCTGGACTTTTTTGGGCAAAGATACAATCATTGGGCAACTCAACGATACTCTGGGTCTGGGACTTCAATGCGATTAAGGTGGAACATATGGACAGGGTGGGCACCACCCGCAGTCATTATCCACAAGCAACTGCCACACTTCGCACCCTAATGCAGGACAACTCTCTGATTGATAACTGGAGACAATTACACCCCACCACAAACGAGGGTACCTGCGTGACAATACAGCATAGAGCCTGGTCCAGACTGGACTTTTGGCTGACATCCCGTAATATCCATACCTGGGTTACAACAGCCAAACACTACCACATACCCTATCGGATAACGCGCCAGTCCTGTTCGCGCTACAGATCCTGCAGACCCCCCCCCCCGCATTCGTTGACATGGCATCTCCCGCCTGCGGCGCTGCTGGACGCTGCATTCCGAGATGTAATTCAGAAAAAGATAACTCAATACTTTGAATTTAATTCAGCCTTGGTGGACTCGCCCTGTACGCTATGGTAGGCCTTCAAAGCTGTGATTCGCGGGTCATGCATAGCTGCACAATCTGGAGTGCTGAGAGCCATATGACGCACTCTCAACAATTTAGAGGAAGATATTCGAGAACTAGAAAATCAGTACTTCCAAACCCAAGACCCTAGCATGCTAGCTACTATTAGATAGAAACTATCTGACTTCCAAGAGGAGGCTGATAGAGATAAAATTCCTACATAGACATGCACAAGCTCGGCGATAAGGAGAGGGTGATTGCCCTAGCAAAACATTAGCTAGTCTACTCAAACCCCCCCAGAGTCTCCTCATACATTACTGAATTAAAAACGGCAGACTCTACTCTAGTATACTCACCAATAGCACTATTAGGAACCATGACAGAATTCTACGCCCAAATATACACCACTACGACGTTCCTTAAAGAATCTGAATTGCTGGAATATTTGGATACACTCCACCTGATATGGCTGGACCAGGCACACCGCGCCTATTTAGATGAGCCCTTCACCACAAAGGAAATAATACAAGTGATATAAAGCCTACCTGGAGACAAGACCCCAGGATTAGATGGGCTTACCATAGTTTTCTATATTGAATATGCCACGCTCCTAGCTCCCCGCCTTCTGGCAGTATATCAGGAGGCACTTAAACAGGGGGAACTCCCACCATCAATGCGGGAAGCTGCTATTATAACTCTGCTAAAACCAGGCAAACCTCCCACACGATGTAATTTGTACTGCCCACTGTCATTAATAAACACTGATAACTAAATTTTAGCTAAACTATTGGCGAACAGATTACAGCCACTACTCCAACTGTCATCCGATCAGACCAATCAGGATTTATACCCAGTCGCTCTACATCACATAATTTACGTACTATCTTTGCATTAATGCATCACCTTGCTCCACATGTCCCAGCGGTAGCTGCTATGTTAGATGCTACAAAAGCATTTGACTCACTGGAATGGAATTTCCTCTTCACGTTTCTAGCCCGGCTGGGAGTGAGCTCTACCTTTATACGACACCAAAAATTACTATATGCGGCCCCAACTGCTGAGGTGCGAGTAAATTAGCTAATATCGGACCCATTCGCATATCCCGAGGCATTCGTCAAGGTTGCCCGTTGTCCTCTCTCCTGTTTGTTATCACAATGGAGCCTCTAGCGGCACGATTGCATCAACATCATGCTAACAGGGGAATAGGATTCACCACTAGAGGGCTGATAGTCTCCATGTACGCGGACGATGTCACACTTTATCTCTGTGATCCTGCGGTGAATCTCGCACCTGACACATGTGAGATGATACGCTTTGGGGGTCTGTCTGGGATCCAAATAAATTGGGCCAAATCTACTCTACTCCCGCTCACAGAGGGCATGCAAAAATTTGACTTTGAATATCCGCTGGCATGGGCAGATGGCCCAATACGCTACCTAGGCGTTTGGATTAGCAGAAACACACAGGAGATCTGGAGCACCAACTATGGTAGGGTAATGACTTGCATAGAGGAGAGACTGCGCATATGGAACAGATTGCCCCTGTCGCTCACAGGATGCATCGCTATTACAAAAGTGATACTCCTACCTAAGCTACTTTACCTCTTCGCAAATATCCCGTTGACACTCACCATACACTTCCTAAAACGCCTTAAATCCATCATGGTCCAATTGATATGGGTGGGCAAACAACCCAGAGTATCCTGGGAACTCCTCACCCTTCCACTGGCACAGGGCGGATTAGGAGCCCCGGATCTCACACTGTATGCATACTGCGCCCAGCTCAGTTCTTACACTTCTGGCAACACCCAACACCTTTCCAACCCCACATTCCTATCGAGGTAGACCGGGCTGCCCCCATCCCATTTACCACGGCCCTATACAAGAACTACCAGAACCCTAGACAGGAAATTGTCACAGTGGAGGCCCTTAGATGGGCATGGGAGGGACTACAAAAAAGGGCGAACCTGAGCAGGCTATATGCGCCGTTTATTCCACTAGCTAATAACCCCCAACTTCCCCCGCTAATGGATAGTGGCGTGGTGGAGCGGGCTCGCAAACTACACTTAAGCACATTCTCAGATATATACCCAGAGGGTCAGTTTGCTACTCCACAACAGTTAGCTAAGTCCCCCTCAACTGACACCACTGGGCACATTACTATACCTCTAACTGCGATACTTTCCCCTCCGCACCCCCGCCACTACCGGCCCTAGAGCATATACTCACAGATTCATCCGCCCGTAAGCTAATAACTCGCATCTATACCATCACACAACGCACATTCCCAGTCACTGCCCCTAAATCTCAATCCTCCTGCGCCGTTGAATTGAACTCCCCCGTCACAGACTTACAATGGGCCTTCTGTTGTGGTCAGCTCAAACAGCTTTCCCCAAACTACAGCTTAAGGCTAATACATTTTTAATTCTTGCACCGTGTATACCGCACTCCAGTGCAACTACACCGTATGGTAATACGCCCGGACGATACTTGCTGGCGATGCCAATCACCTGGAGCCACTTTTTTGCAAGTAGCATGGGAATGCCCATGCGTTGCTGGATTCTGGAAGGAGGTTTTCATACACATTGCAGATATAACCAACAAAAAGCTAGTGGGCTCCCCATTGATTGCACTACTGGGATATGTCAGGGACGTCCCAGCTGCAAACAGACGGCTTATCGCCATGGTGCTCCTACTAGCTAAGCGTTGCGTGGCTATACACTGGGGTAGAAAATCAGCCCCAAGCATCAAAGCCCGGCTGAAGGACGTCACATATTGCAAAGAACACCTAACCACATTGTGGGAACTCATGCCTACTAAGTCCCGGCCAAAAGATACATGAGCCCCCCTTCACTTGTTGGCTTTGTTATAAAACCCCTGACCCACCAGAGTAGACACATGAATAGTGCACAAACTAGCCATGCAAGCTCCTCTAAATATATACACTCAACAAGGCACCATTCACTAACAAGATGCACTTGCCCCACCTAGCTAACACTGTACCTGGATTAACAAACTCTAGTGTTCCGACGTTGCATATGCATGGAGGATAGTATTTTAAATACCGAATTGTATTGTTTTGGCAAGTACTACAGGAGATGATGTAAACTGGCTGGAAAGAATGAAAGCATGTGAAATGCCATATTGTTACATTTCAATAGACGTGTATAGATGTAGAGTTGCCCAATATGCTACCAACTTCTGTATCTTAACTAGTACGTCAATGCTCAATGTATAAATGCGGCTTTTGTATGTTTCAAAAACCAATAAATATATATATATATATTTTAAATTCCCCCCCCCCAAAAAAGGAGGAGTTTAATGGGATCAAACTAGTAAGGTAGGAAGCAATCCTGTTCAAAGCTTTTTCTTGTATTCCCACTAGGTAAAGCTTTTTAAGAAGGGTAGGGGGATGATGTACCAATTCAAAGGTTAATCAATATGAGACATGGAGAACTCTGTTAAACTGTGATCTAGATTATTACGTTATATGTATAATACGCCTTCGCCAAAATGTGTTAATATTTATTGATAATAGATATATATATATATATGAGGATGTATAATCGATAAGAACGCTATGGTTATTGCCTTTCCTCCCGCTCATATGGGTATCCCTGAGCTCTCTCCCTGTCCCTCCAATTGGTTGTTATATGGTTTTAATTATATTCAAACGACTGTCTGGTCGAAATCTGGTTATAAAGACATGGTTGATAAGAAACTCTCCGTAATGCACATATGTAAGTAAAGTACATGCATATAATACGGTTATCTTGTGTTATGTGGAGGAACTGTACGGTAATTGGAATGATTATATGTTAGACCACGGGTAAGGATAACCCACGTTAATAAGACAATGTTATTACTCACATGTTACTTTACTGTTTTACTGTACCGTATTCGGTATATGCAAATATAACTACTGGTTCTTTGGACAAAGTTTATACCTGTCAATATATTATATATGTGAAAACCTAATAAACAGATCAAACAAAAAAAAAAAATGAGACATGGAGAACTCTGTACCCCTTTGAGGAGGTCGAATTTCACTAGGTGGTCAGAGAGAAACTCATTGGTTACTATGAATTCAGAAAAGCTGCAGGCAGGCTGTTTATTTTTTTTTATCGATATTGGCAAAAATCTGTTATTAGCGCCTGCTCCATTGTTTCATAAAATGATTGAGTTTCACCTTGCTTTCTGAAGAATGTCTGGTGATCCTTGTCGAACACTACTTTTTGGGAGTAAGCCATGAATAAGTGGTTGTGAGAACACTGGCAGTCATGGGTGGGATGGGTGAGTTTTAAAAAATTTAAGGTAAAAAAAGAAAACAAGACTTTATAGAGGACGCTACAAGTTGAAGTAATTCTGCAAGTGTGGGGAAGGTGCAAAAAAAAAGCATGTTGCCCCTAATCAAGCCATTTAGATTCGAGGTCTATACAAGTGGCGGTGGGGGTTAGTTACCTCCCAGCTAAGGCATTGCACTGTAATTCACTGTATGAAATATATTTTTCACTATATATATATATATATATATATATATATATATATATATATATATATATATATATATATATATATATATATATATATTATATGTATGTGTGTTTGTATGTGGTGCAAGTTTAGTGTGAACTTTGTACAGGTTAAGTCAATTAGTGACGGGAGCGGAAGCAGTGTTTGATACCAAAAGTGCACAGTCAGTGTTATGATGTAGTGCTCTCAAAAGAGGTGTGTTTTCAGCTCCTTTGGAGCAGACCTGAAAAGTCCTGATGAAAAAGGCGACGTCATTACAGAACCAAAGTGTTTAGACGAAGGCCTATTGCTTTCTTTTGCATTTCTTCGTCTCTAATTTGATGAGACAAATATAGTGCAGGACTAGGTATACGGGGTTCTGCAACAATAACAATCTGTGGGCAAACATGAATTATCGCCCTAACACTACTTCACTGGTGTGGAATAACGCCTGAGTTTTTTGTACGAGGTTATCAGCCATTCTATGGCACAGTGGTAAGACTTGCAAAATCCATCTGAAAATTAGCATTTGATTAACTAACATACTGATATTTGGGTCAAAGGTTACATGTAATTGCTTGCCCGCCTGCCTGACAGTTGCACCAAATCAACACTGGTGGATTATTTATTTTGAGCAATTTTGTTCTTAAAGCAGAGTGACTTAAGAAAAATGCAAACCAGGATGCATACCCCGAAAGTAAAGGGACCAATCAGAGTTTTCAAGGAGGAAGATAATAGCAGTGAGGATAAAGGTAAATGTGCATGCCTACCACATTTACCCTGTGGCAATGAAAACACATAGCTTTATATTTAAAACCGCATTGCTGGTTACTCTCTCATGTGTATTGTAAGTTATTGCCTTGTCTCTGGAGGAATAACAGAATATATATGATTCATTCACTCTTGGTGTCGCACCTCTATCGACTCAGGTGCGGCTCCCATAACATGCTTGCTTAACGCACAAGTTACTAACTTGTGTAACGATATATCTGTAAGAGACAGTAGTTAGTGACAGATTCCTTACCTTAGAATATCCCCAGGCGTCAGGCTGGATCCGGAAAGTTTTTGCGTAGCAGTACCCTTGCGCGTCGGTAGGCGGCGTCGTGCGGCTCCGCGTCCATCGTCGGCGTCGTGATCGCCGGGATGACGTCGCGGGCAGTACTTAGACGCCGCCCCTGCGCGCTGACGTCAGTTCTGTACACGACTTTCCGCGCCAGGAACGCAGAGCCATGCAAGAAGCTGACATAGGTGTCTGAAAAATACTAGGGCCCTGAAAGGGATGTCCTTAACCCTAGAAATCAGTTAGCAGAACGGGGAGGATGGGTGGGGCGGTAAGGAATCTGTCACTAACTACTGTCTCTTACAGATATATCGTTACACAAGTTAGTAACTTGTACATCTGAAAGAGACACGTTAGTGACAGATTCCTTACCTTAGAATAGATACCCCAGCAATACCAACCCCGGTGGTGGGTCTGCGAACAAAGATCAGACAAGGAAGTCCCGGAGGACAGAACGGCCAAAAAAGCCGTCCCTCCGGACCGGACTGTCAAGGCAGTAATGCTTTGTAAATGTGTGCAGCGAGGCCCACGTAGCTGCCTGACAGATATCCTGCAGCGGAACACCACGGCCTAAAGCCGTGGTAGCAGCCATTGCCCTGGTGGAATGGGCACGCAGCCCAACAGGAGGCTCCTTCTTAGCCAAAGAATAGCAGGCTTTGATACACAAGGTTACCCAGCGGGAGATGGTTCTCTTGTGCACCGCCCGAGCTTTTTTGGCGCCCACGTAGCCAACAAAGAGCTGGTCATCCACCGGAAGTGGTGTGTGCGGTTGATATAAAAGGAAAGCGCACGTTTTGGGTCCAGACGGTGGAGCCTCTCTTCCTCTCTGGAAGGATGCGGAGGCAGAAAGAAGGTGGGCAAAGTGATGGTCTGCCCAATGTGGAAGGCAGTAACCACCTTTGGCAAGAAGGACGGACGCGTCCTAAGAACAACCTTGTCTGGATGGACAGACAGAAAGGGAGGTTTGCAGGATAGAGCCTGGAGCTCACTCACCCGCCGAGCGGAGGTGATGGCCACCAGAAAGGCTGTCTTCAGAGTTAGAAGACGAAGAGGACAGTTATGTAGAGGCTCAAAGGGAGCGCACATGAGAAAGGTAAGAACCAAGTTCAAGTCCCACTGAGGCATCACAAACGGAACAGGAGGGAAGAGGTGTGTAATGCCTTTTAGGAACCTGTTAACAACAGGGGACTTGAAAAGGGAGGGCTGATCAGGAAGCCTGAGGAAGGCCGAGATGGCACAAAGATAGCCCTTGATGGTACCCAGGGCAGAACCCTGTTGGGCCAGGGAAAGAAGGAACAGAAGAACCTCAGAAAGAGGGGCAGAGAGGGGATTCACAGCCTTTGCTGTGCACCATGCCACAAACTTGTTCCACCTGCAGGTGTATACCACCTTAGTGGAGGGACGCCTGGCTGCCAGAATTACATCACAAACTTCGGGAGGGAAGTCGAAAGGAATCAACTGCCGCCGCTCAATCTCCACGCAAGCAGGTGGAGGCTGGACAGGTTCGGGTGGAGGACCGTCCCCTGCTGCTGCGACAGAAGATCCTCCCGAAGAGGCAGACGGATCGGGGATCGACGCTCATACTGAGTAGCTCGGGATACCAAACTCTTCGAGCCCAGTCCGGAGCCACAAGGATGACTTGGGCCCGGTCGCGCCGAATCTTCTTCAACACTCTGGGTAGAAGTGGTATAGGCGGAAAGGCGTACAACAGACCGCAACTCCACTCGCGACGAAAAGCGTCGCCGAGCGAGTGCCGCCTTGGAAATTCCAACGCGCAGAACTGATGACATTGCGCGTTCTCTTCGGTGGCGAATAGATCTAACCAAGGCTCTCCCCACTGCAGAAAGAGTCCTTGCGCCACTTCCGAGTGAAGATGCCATTCGTGATCCATCATGCACCTGCGGCTGAGTTCGTCCGCCCTGGCGTTCAGGGAACCTGCCAGCTGTTGAACTATCAGGAACATGCCCTGATGTTCCAGCCATGTCCAGAGGCGCAGAGCCTCCTGACAAAGGGTCCACGACCCCACCCCGCCTTGTTTGTTGCAGTACCACATGGCGGTGGTGTTGTCTGTGAACACCAGCACTACCTTCCCTTTGACAGAGGGAAGGAATGCCTTGAGTGCAAGTCGGATCGCCCGGAGCTCCAGAATGTTGATATGGAGCCGGGACTCCGCCGGAGACCAGAGGCCTCAGATCTCCGCCTCTTCCATGTGACCGCCCCATCCCAGAAGGGACGCGTCCGTCACAACTGTGTGCTCTGGCTGGGGAAGGGAGAGGGATCTGTCCATGACCCATTGCCGGTTCGAGAGCCACCACTGCAACTGTTTTGCAGTCCCCTCCGAGATCTGGACGTGATCGGACAGGTTGCCCTGGTGCTGCGCCCACTGAAACTTCAGGTCCCACTGCAGAGCCCGCATATGCCATCTGGCATGATCGACCAGCAGGATGCAGGAGGCCATGAGGCCCAGCAGCCTCAGGGTCATCCGTACCGAAACCCAGGATAAAGGCTGAAAGATCGGAATCATAGCCTGAATATCCCGGACTCGCCGTTCGGGAGGATAGGCCCGAAACTGCGTCGTGTCCAGAACTGCTCCGATGAAAAGGAGCTGTGGAGAAGGAATCAGATGCGACTTCGGCACATTGATGGAGAACCCCAGCGAGTGCAGGAGTTCGGCCGTAGTCTGGAGGTGGGAGACGACTGCCTGGGACAAGCCCTCCTTCAGCAGCCAGTCGTCGAGGTAGGGGAAGACTGGAACCCCTGCCCGGCGCAGATGAGCTGCGACCACCGCCATCACTTTCGTGAACACCCGAGGGGCACTTGTAAGGCCAAAGGGGAGCACGGTGAACTGAAAATGCTCGAGGCCTACCGTGAACCGCAGGTAACGCCGGTGGGCCGGCAGGACGGGGATGTGAAAATAAGCGTCCTTCAAGTCCAACGCTACCAACCAGTCTCCAGGGTCGAGGGTCGAGGGCAGTCAAGACCTGAGCTAGGGTGAGCATCTTGAACTTCTCCTTCCGGAGGAAGCGATTGACGTTCCGGGAGGTCTAAGATAGGACGCATGTCCTCCTTGTCCTTTTGGGCACCAGAAAGTAGTGGGAGTAGCAACCACGTCCTACTTCTGGGGTTGGAACATGCTCGATGGCCCTCTTGGCCAAGAGGGCCGTGACTTCCTTCTGCAGAAGCACCAAGTGATCCCCTGACATGCGGTGGAATGGAGGTGGCATGGCTGGGGGGGTGGTCTCGAAGGGGAGGGAGTAGCCCCTTCGGACAATGTCCAAGACCCACCTGTCAGAGGTAATGGCACGCCAGTGGTGAAGGTGATGGCGGACCCTGCCCCCTACTGGCGTGCTGTGCACCTGAAAGGAAGGACTAGGAGGGCTTGGAGGCCGCGGACAGGGCGGAGTTGGTGGCCTGACCCGCACGCTGGTTGCCCGACCCGCCACGGCGGGAGCCACGTCCTCGGCCACGCGAAGATGCTTGCTGCGCGGGCCGGTGGCTGGGCAGCGGACGTGACTGGGCGCCCCTTCCGTGGCCACGAAAGGGGCGAAAAGCAGAGGTTAGCGGAGGGCGCACAACAGAAAGGCCCAGGGACTTGGCAGTAGCCCGTGAGTCCTTAAAACGCTCCAGCGCATGGTCTGCTTTGGAACCAAAAAGACCGACTCCATCAAAGGGCATGTCCATGGGTGTATTCTGGACATCACCCGAGAAACCAGTTGTTCTCAGCCAGGCGTGGTGACGCAGCGCCACCGTCGTTGCAAGCGATCTGCCCAGCGAGTCGGCGGTATCAAGGCCACAACGTATGGTGTACTTTGCCGCATCCCTACCTTCCGCAATGGTGCGGGTAAGCAGTGTCTGGACCTCCTCAGAACACTGGGGCAAAACGGCCGCCACCGAATCCCACAGAGAGTGGGAATATCGGCCCAAAAGGCAAGCGGTGTTGACGGACCGCAAGCCAGCACTGGAGGAAGAAAAGGCCTTCTTCCCAAATTGGTCCAGGCGTTTGGATTCCCTATCCGGAGGGCGGTAGGGAAGGCGGTTTGGGAGGCAGAGGCTTGGATAACCAAGCTCTCGGGGTGGGATGTTGAGAGAGAAACAAGGGGTAGCCCGGAGCAGGGCGATGGCGTCGGGCCACGTTCCTATCCACAGGAGCCCCTGTGGTGGGCTTGGACCAGGTGCCCAAAAGAACGTCAGACAGTGCATCATTAAACGGCAGCAATGGCTCCGAGGAGGTAGCTGCCGGCTGAAGCACTTCCGTCAGGAGGTTAGTCCCGACAGCCACAGTAGGCAATTGGAGGTGCAAGGCTCCAGCTGCTCTACGCAACACCGTTGCGAAATTTGCTCCCTCCTCCGTAGCCACGGAAGGAGGAGACAGCATGCCAGAGTCAGGAGAAGTGTCCAGACCACTGGCATCCCCAAGTTCCTCTGCCCAGTCCTGAGCATACTCACACTGCTGTGTGAGAGTGTCTTCCGACCCCTCCCAGCTCTCCTGGTCCTCCTCTGGCTCAAAATATGGAGGAGGAGGGACATCTGGGACCCAAGGTCTCATCGGCACCGGGGCCGGCGTCGAGCGACGTCGGTCCGGCTCCATGTCCGGAACTGGAGAGAACCGGGGAACGACGCCGCCCGGAGCCCCGGGCGGCGTCAGGAACGGCACCGGGGACATCGGCGCCGGCGGAGGCGTGGTTAGGTCGATCGGGGTTGCGGTACCACCGGAGCCGGGATCGAGGCCGGGGCCGGAGCAGAGGCCGGGATCAAGGCTGGCGGAACGGGCGACGCCGGGACCGGAGTCGTCGGCGACGCCGGAGCAACCCCATCAGGGCCCGCGGGGCCCGAAGGCTCACCGGAGGGACCTTGAGGCCAGAAGAGGCGGGCCATGGCCGACAGGAATTCCTGTATTTGGGCCGGAGTCGCCCCCGAACCCGGAAAGGACGGGTAATGCGGGGGCGGCTCCACAGGCAAGTCCGGGGCTGCGGGGACGGTGCCGACAGGGGCCTCAGCCGAGTCGCGAGACCGGCGAGGCGAAGTCTTAGAGCGATGATGCTTCTTAGACTTTTTGTGCTTCAACTTACCCGAGGAGTGCGAAGACTTGGACTCCGACGACCGGCGAGGGCTCCGCGACCGGCCCCTCGACCTCTCACGGGACCGGGGCTTGGTGCGGCGCGGAGCCGACTGCCGGACCTTGAGGAGCTTTCGAGACCGCTCTCGCAAAGCCTTCGGGTGTAAGGCCCGGCAGTCAGGGCACGACTTCGTGTCGTGGTCTAGGCCGAGACAGTAGAGACACTAAGTGCGGGTCTGTGATCGACATCATTCGACCACAGACGTCGCATGGCTTGAAGCCGGGCATCCCTACCGACACCTAGGAGTCGAGATGACTCGAAAAGAAACAGTAAAAAATCACCAAAAATGTAGTCAAAAATTGACTAGGGCACTGCTCTTCCCGGATCTGCGCTTGCTGGCGTGGAAAAAAGAAGAACTGACGTCAGCGCGCAGGGGCGGCGTCTAAGTACTGCCCGCGACGTCATCCCGGCGATCACGACGCCGACGACGGACGCGGAGCCGCACGACGCCGCCTACCGACGCGTAAGGGTACTGCTACGCAAAAACTTTCCGGATCCAGCCTGACGCCTGGGGATATTCTAAGGTAAGGAATCTGTCACTAACGTGTCTCTTTCAGATATCCTTATATAATTCCTTATATTATAACTAACCGGTGTATTTATAATACATTTATAGGTCACCACTCGGACCACGGATACTTGAATCTGACCGCGTTTATCCAAAGGTAATGATCCTTTTACCCTGTCAGAGTATCTATCCCCATCACTAATTTCAGTAACTATGATTTCAATACACGTGTGCCTCACAACGTCCTGCCCTGATGAGACCACGATAATGAAAAAGTGTTGAAATGCCGTCAACATTAACAGCACACAAACTCAAACTACAAACGTGCAATCCAATTGCCGTCGAAATTCCGCCTGTTTAACAAAATAGAGTGTAGTTTCGCGCTTCTAAAAAAAAACAAAAAACACCAGAACATATATATATTTTGCCCACCTGCTCACTCCTACCCTGTGGTTTCATTCTCTTCGGGGGGGGGAGGCACTACACACTTCTTTGAAAGCTAAACTTACCAACACCTATGTTGTTATTATTAATAGATCTTTATTACATACTATACATTCAAAATATTTGACACAAGTAATTTGTATGGCTGTATTACGTATATAAGCACCGGATGTGCACAGTGAGTTCACTACACGGATCATATAAAAGTTTTTTTCCAAAGGAGCTCCAGGTGGGCCACTGTTTTTTTGTGTCCTGAACTTATCAACTTATCAAGAGTGGAGAGGTGTGGTGCAGCGGCCAGGGCAGCTGACTTCGGAGCACAGGGTTCACGGTTCGATCCCCGGCTCCGGCGGCAGCTCAGCACCATGTGACTCTGGGCAATAGCTCACTTAATTTCCACGACGGCCCCCAGCGCCTTGAGACCCGCAAGGGTGAGTAGTTCGCGCTTTACAAATACGGATTTAGATTTTTTTTTTTTTTTTATCAATAATGCAGATGTCTAGAGTTACAGCTTTGCCAATATAGCTGTATTTTGTTTGTGCAATGCTATTTCATTTAAATGAACAAGTAACTTACCTTCGGTAACGCTTTGGTTTGGTTAACACTATCTAACTACAAATTCTTCACCTTAGTATATTACCTAGGCATCAGACTAGATACGGAAAATCTTGAGCAGTATGTCTGCCTGCCGGTAGGTGGAGTCGTTAGGCTCCGCGTCGGAAGTGAGGCTACGGTGACAGTTTATTTCATGACTATTTCTGAGCCAAAGACGCAGAGTCACATACAAACCAATGTTTCTGTTTTGACCAACGTGCAGAGTCTAACTGGATCTTTTTGATGAAGAGCCCAGTTTGAAGAGCAGGGGGGGGGGAATCTGAGAGTCGGTGAGGGATCTGCAGCTAGATAGGGACTCTACCATAAAAAGAATTAACAAAGGTAACTGGTTCTTCTGAAAGAGACTTATAACAGGTTTGGTGGAGTGAGCCCGCAAGCCCTCAGGGGGTTGCCTCTTCGCCAACGCGTAGTGGATTTTTATGCAGCGTATTAGCCATTGGGAGATGGTTTGTTTCTGCACAGCCTTTCCCTTTTTTGCTCCAGTGAACCATGTAAAGAGCTGGGTATCCACCAGATGGCCCTTGGTGCAATCAATATAGAAGGAGAGCTCTTTTGACAAAAGAGTCTCTCTTCCTCCTTGGAAGGATGAGGCGGAGCCTAGAAGGCAGGCAGAGGAACGCTCTGGACAATATGACAGTGGGGTGACCGCTTTCAGGAGGAAAGAGTCACAAGTCTAAAGTACCGTTTTATCTGGGAAGAAGTTGGTTTACACAGGGTGGACTGACAGCTTGAAGCTCACTGACCCCTCCAGGTTGAGAATGGCTACCAGAAAAAAACATTCTGATGGTCAAGAGCCGCAAAGAGCAGCTGTGCAGGGGATTGAAGGGAGAACACACAAGTTAAATGAGGACCAAGTTAAGATCCCATTGGAGCATCACAAAGGGAGTAGGCAGAAACCAATGTTGTAAACCTTTAATAAAAAAGATAAAAGTCAAAACCAGTGACTGAAACAGGGAGGTTAGTTTCGGCAGTCGCAGAAAAGCCTAAATAGCTGACGAATAACCCTTAACAGTGCCCAGGGCAAGGTCTTGCCAGGCTATAGATAGAATGAGCAGCAATACCTCAAGTGTGCAGAGAGGGGGGTCCACTTGGCGTGAGGAACACCAAGCCACAAACTTATCCCAACGGCGACAGTTTTAGTGGATGGAGGCCTGGCTGCCAAGATGACATCACAAATGTCGGGAGGGAGACCGAAAACCCTCAACTGTCACCACTCAATCTCCAGGCATATAGGTGGAGTGAGTGAAGGTTCAGGAGCAGAACCCTGACCTGTTGCTGCGACAGGCAGGAGGTCCTCCCAAAGAGGCAACCTGACCACAGGACAGATTATCGTACTCAGGAGTTCTGGATACCATACTTTCCTTGCCCAATCCTGAGCTACTATGATGCTTTGGGCCCAGACATTTCTCATCTTCTTGAGCACTCTGGTCAGGAGTAATATTGGCATAAAGGAGTCCAGAGCTCCACTTGATGTGGAATGTGTCTCAGAGCGAGAGCCGCTTTGGAAACTTAAGCGCGCAGAAGTGCCGACATTGGTTGTTCTCAGCGGTGGGGAACAGATCGAGCCAAGGTTCTCCCCAATCTCGGAAGAGACCATGCACTACCTCCTTATGTAGATGCCATTCTTGATCAGTGAGGCATCAATAACTGAGTTCGTCCACTCTGGCTTTTCGGAAGTCCGGCAAGTTGCCGTACCACCAGGAAGATCTCCTGGCAATCCAGCCAAGCCCAGAGGCGCAGAGCCTCCTGGCAAAGTGTCCACAACCCCACCCCACCTGTTGCAGTACCCCATGGCAGTGGTATTGTTGTGAACACCTGAACCAGCCTTTCCATTATGAAAGGAAGGAAGGCCTTCATTGCCAAGCGAATCACCCTCAACTCCAACAGACAGATGTGGAGTTGAGACTCCGCCAGAGACTGGAGTCCTCTGATGTCCACCTCTCTCAGGTGCCACCCCAACCGCCACTACTGAAAGTCCTTCGCAGTTCCCACCAATATTTGGACAAGGTCAGAGAGACTTAATTTCAAGACCGGAGGCTACCGTTATGCATAATAACCTTTAATGCCACTCTTGCAGCACCTGCAGGTCAGAGAGATTCCAGGTCCCACTGTAGAGCCTGCATATGCTAGCGGGTATGCTTTACCAGCAGGATGCAGGAAGCCATGCACCCCAGCAGCCTCATAGTTAGTTTCACGGACATCCAGGATAGAGGCAAAACATAGGAAGCATAGCCTGAATATCTCAAACTCGCTGAACCGGAGGATAGGCATGGAACTGTGCTGTGTCCAGATGGCTCCAATGAAAGGGAGCATCTGAGAGGGAGTCAGGTGTGACTTTGGCACGTTGATAGTGAACCCTAGTTAATGCAGAAGGTTCACCGCAGTCAGGAGGTGGGCAAGAACTACCTGGGCCAACCCACCTTCAACAGGCAGTCATCAAAGAGGTGGAAGACTGGAACCCCTGACATTTGCAGATGTGCTACAACCACTGCTGCAACCACCACTTTCGTGAGCACCCGAAGGGCACTGGTGTGGCCAAAGGAGAGCACAGAAAATTGGGAATGCTCGTGGCTCACAGTGAACCACAGGTAGCACCTGTGGACCAGCAGGAGAGGGATGTAGAGATACGTGTCCTGCAGGTCCAGCGCCACCATCAAATCTCCGGGATTGAGGGAAGGCAGAACCTGAACCGTGAGCATCTTGAATTTCTTTTTCTTCAGGAAGTAGAGAAAGCATACTTCTAGTATAGGGAAGAGGCCTCTGTCTTTCTTGTCAGCACCAGAAAATAGCACGAATAACAACCACACCCTACTTCTTGTGTGGGGCACCCTCTTGATGGCTCCTTTGGCCAAAAGAGCATGCACTTCATAACAGAGTAAGGAGAGATGGTCCTCCGTCAGCTGTTCTTGGGATGGTGGGAGAGCCTGAGTTGTTTCCACAAATGGAAGGGCATAGCCCCATTTGCACGATCTGAAGCACCCGCTTAGATGTAATTGTGGACCATTGGGCAGACGGTGCCTGATCCTGCTGCCAACGGGATGGCTGTGCAGGATGTAGGGCACGCTAAAGGGACTTGGAGGCTGAGCCAGCCAGAGGTCCGGACAACTGGGCAAAACGCTGGGACTGGTTCCCGCGTTCTTTTTAGGCTCTACGTCCCCATCCCGATGAGGACTGGGCAGGCTGTTGGATTGGGTAGAGCTGATACCGCGGACACCCTAAGTTGCCTCTTCCACGTCCGCATAGGTGCAGAAGGACTGCTGTTGTGGCTGGGGCAATAGGGAGATCCCAAGGGATCGGGCAGTGACCCTGGTCTTGCAATGCGCTCGAGAGCTGTGTCTGTCTTGTCGCCAAACAAGCGGGAACCATTGAAGGGTATGCAGATCAGTGATGATTGGACATCTCCGTGGAACCCAGTGGACCGTGATCAGTCGTGGTGATGAAGCGTCACTGTGGAAGCCATGGCTTTATCTAAGGAGTCTGTGGTGCCCAGTCCACACCAGATGGCGAAATTCACTGCATCCCTGCCATCCACCAAATCTTGGTTGAGGACGGCAAGGACCTCCTCAGAGACCAGGGGAAGCAGCTGCATAACCGAGTCCCACAATGCATGGAAATATCGGTCCAAGAACCATGGGGTGTTCATCGACTGCAATGCACGGCTGGTGCAGGCGAATATGAGCTTTCCAAAGGTTTCCCAGCCACTAGGATTACCTGCCTGGTGGTGTGGTAGTGAAAGCCCTCAGGTTAATCTTCGCTTCAGAGACCTGTCCCACCAGGCTCTCAGGGGAGGGATGCTAGGAGAGGAAGGCTGGGTCTCCCATGGCAGGACTCAGCTGATGGGAAATTATTCGGTGCACAGGAGCCCCTGTGCAGGGTTTCACCCAGGCCCCCAGTACCACATCAGTGAGGGCTTCATTAAATGGAAGGAGGGACTCGTTAAGCCCGATCTAGGTTGAAGAACCTCCATCAAGACATTGGACTTGACCTCAACAGCCAGCAGCTGGGGATCAAGGACCTCAGCCACCCTGTGCATCACAGTGGCAAAAGATGCACCTTTCTCTGATGCCTAGCCTGGAGGGAAAGGCATGCCAGAGTCTGGGGAGGTATCCAAGCCAATGTCGTCACCCAGCTCCTCATAACAGTTTTCCTCTTCAGTGTCCTCAATGGGACTATACACCTCCTCGCACCCCCCACTTTCCCCCACCCCCTCAAAAGGGTAGTGTCTGTAAATTGGCGGTAAGTCCAGGGGATGATAGGGCTTGGATGGTGCTGGCATCACAGTTTTGTGGCACTGGGCAGCAGAGTTAGCGTCAGGAATTACAATTGACACGTCGTTGAGCGGCACCAGATGGGATGGAGCTGTGGTGGATGGAGGCACTCGTGGTGGCGTGAATCCAAAGTCTACAGTGGACCCAGAGGGCCCATCTGGCATGGAGGGCTAACTCGCTGACAGCAACCCAGCAAGGGCACCTCTCCGCTCCGTGAAGCCTGAAGGCATGCCAGATGGAGTTGGTGGCCCAACGATGGCAAGCATGGCGTCATAGAACGTTTTAACAACTTTTTCTTGTGCTTTGTAGACTTACCAGACTTTGACGAGGAGGTCTTGGAGTGGGATGACAATAGTTTGCAGGAACAGCTCCTGGAACAGCCTCAAGATCTTCTGCAGAAACGGGACCGGGAATGAGCCTTCTTTTGCCGTGCTGTCCATAACTTTATTGCTTGGTTGCGAATTGCTTTGGGGTGCATCAACTTGCACTAGCTGCAGGCCTTGGGGCCATATCCCAACCCCAAGCACCTGAGACAGACCAAGTGGGGAATCACAGACAGACATCTACCTGTGACAATCCCTGCAAGGGTTAAACCCAGAAGATTTAGCAGGGGATATATTTCGCTAGCACACTTGGGAGCATAAAGCATAAAAACAGGGTCAAAAAGTTAAAAAAAAGATATAAAGTTACTGATGTAGCTTTCAGAATACGTGCTGTTGGCGCAGAAAGAAAGGAACTGATGTCAGCACGCTGGGATGGCACTTAAACGGGCACCAACGTGGACGACGCGGGCATGGAGCCGAACACCACCACCTTTCGGTGAGCAGAGGTTCTGCTCAAGATTTTCCGAATCCACTCTGGGGCCTGGGCAATATTCTAAGGTGAGGAATCTGCACTTAGAAGTCTCTATCAGAAAGTGTATATCAACTTTGTGACTTTGTACTGTGATTTTGGTACATGTGATGTTAGTTTACAATTTGGCAGAGTGTCAAGCGTTAAATGTCTAGCTTTCTATTTTTTTATGCAATTGAATGGCTCGCTCAATGTTGCCTTTGGGACACAATTTACTCATTTTGTGTTTTGAGGTTAAGGGGGGTTGCCCAGTTAGACCTGTGGTCAAGCTGGTCCTAGCTTGGGTCGGTTGGGCTCCTTGAGATAGTGGCAGGCTGTTTTGGGGAGAGGAGGTAGGTTGGGCCAGTAGTGGCACTACTTGGGTCATCAGGTTGGTTTTATGAACAACCCCTACAACCCGGAGGCTTGACATGCACCAATAATATCTGAACTTCCATTCATCGTCAAGCTCCTAAATATAAAAGTGAACATAAGACTCTGTTTACTTAAGCCACACCAACATTATTATTGACTTTTGGTTTCTCACCTTTGCAAGAAGCGGCAACCATTCTGATGACCATCAGAGAAGAACTGCTCAAAACTAAAATCTGCAAGATCAAACTACAATTGCTGTTTTATAGATTACATCCTTCCAGTCTGAACAGGTCAAACTATCATCACACTTATCAACTGCAACCATTATCACCATAACGTCCCCTCAAAGACAGAAGATGTGATGGGCTCGGTTTATGGCACTGTAACACAACATTCACAGTCTGCCAGTAGTATTGTCTCATAGCTCTGGAGGCTATCCGGAGTAGTCTCTCCATAAAATTCAACAATTTGTATCACAGATCAGAGTCTGCGTTTCACGAATATAGAGAACTTTGGAAATCTTCATATGTAAACATATCTATTTATTAGTTCAATTTCAAAGAGGTTTCCAGTTATTTAGTATTTTTTTAATAAATACCAGGATGACGCAGCACCTAAAACAATGCAAAAGGCTGACAAAGGGAGATCATAACAAAATGAAATTGTGTAAAAGATAAACTATGTATGCCGTAATGGTCACTTGGCTCACACCAAGGATGTTGTTGGCTTTTTAGGTTTAGAAGTTTGCTGTAAAAAATACACACACAAAAGCAGGACAATTGCAATGATAAGGCAGAGAATAGGCCTGCTGCATGATGCAGCAGATTACCCCCAAATACAAAAAACATACACTGGGATTTCATGGGATTCCGATAGTTATAGTTTCTGCTCTTCGTTTACAACTAGTTGGTAATATCTGTATTTGTAGATGGTACGAGAAGACGTTTCTCCTACTAAACATATCACCAAGAATTTTATTTAGCAACCTAGTGCCTTAATTTGCCCATTCCTGTACCATGTCCGATTGTGTCACTGATAGTTCCCACCCACTTCCCACATGTTTCTTTTCTACTATGTACTGCTAAGCATAGCCTGCCCTCCAAGGATGTGGTTTGGATGTCGTGTTGAGGAAATAAAGCAAGAACTAAGAGAACAAGTGTAATCATGACAGTAATCTGCCGACATACCTCCAACAGCTTCTTTATAAACACTACGATGTGAATATCACCCTCGCCAAAAGCAAAATCTTTACTAGGTTATGCCTCTAAGGATTGTAGCAAAAAAAGTATGGGGAGTGGCCCATGCTCCAACTAATCTCTGAGAGGTACATGCCATGATCAACAGGAAGTCTCTACTGGAACCAGATTTCTACAAATTGTGTAACACTAGACATTCCACCGGGTGAGGGTACCTTTTGAAGGCCTGTTACCTACCACAAAGAAGTTCACCTTGTGTGATGAATCGATGTCTGAGGTTACAAAATACCTAATTCTATTTAAATAAAACCGAGAACTCTAAAACATCTTATTTGCATAGGGTTTCTTCCACTGTAGAGTCATGAGGCCTCGACTGCAAAGCAGGCTAACTTATTTCTTATGATAATATGGTTTTAGAACTTTTTGTAACTATCCATGCATTTATGGACCACTGAAAGTACCACCTTGTCTTTCCAGAAAACTATTTAAGGTGACTGATGACTAGGCCTGAAGGCAACACAACTCCTATTGGAGTGTGCAGATAAATTAAACTAACAACCCCTCTTGTTCTACGACCATAGAAAGGATCAGAAAATTCTTCAACATTATGAAAGATTTGAAAATCAATAATAATGGAGCGAGAACCTGGGCAAAAAAATAATTTTGATATTGCTTGAACCACAAAAAAGTAATTCTTATTAAGAAGGCTAGGCAGGGGAGCACAAAGGAACCTGTTAAACTTGTCCAGTAAGAGACTTGTTTCCATTACCTGTACGTAGATGGCACAAACCCAGTGGGTACTCGCAGATAAAATTATAACTTTTGAATATGTTTTTACTGATCCTACCTGCAGCAGCAGACATTCCAAACTACTTGAGAAGAGAAAACAGAGAACTTTCGAGTTCTGCAAAACTGAAGTCAATAGCATGCAAAACGAAGTTCCCCAAACCTGCTGCAATAGCCAATCCCTGATATTGCTGCAAAATGGGGAACGTGGCCCAGATTTAAATAAAATACCATGTATAATAATTGTAACTATCTGTAAAGCATCCAAACCGGAACAATCCTTGCGCTTCACAGGACTTTCTTTTGCCGAGATGAAACGGCAGCACACAATCAGCAATGTAAAGGTGTACAGAAAAACTGGTCAGCTGTACTTTTCAGATTGTCTGTAGTATTTTCCTTAATGGTATCAACTCCAAAACAAAAACTTCAAGGAATGTAAAGACATGCAGTCAGATAGGTTGACAGAAAGAAATCTTCATAGCGAAACAGTCAGTCAGTCAACAGGTGCAAGCTAATGTACCTTAAAACACGGTGGAATTGTTGGAATTGGCACAAGAGTTCCTAATCAAAAGCACAGAAAAACATTTAAATTAAATGTCAGTTTTCACAACCAAAACTGCCTAACAGCCGGCTTTGACAATTAAAAAGTGGAAAGCTCTTCTAACAACCCCTACCTCTGATATTTAGCATCCATGGTGCCAAGAACTGTTTCAGGTGAATTGCTTGTCACATTTATGCTATGGTGGTTCATAACTTAAACAGAATTAAAATAAAAGTTGAGCAAACATTCTACGGAAATAAACTATCTCGATCCATCCATATTTGTAAAATAACATTTGCAACATGACCCACCTAATGTCAAACTCTCATTGAGGAGCACCTTCGAATTCAGTAGCGAATAAAACCATTACAAACTCCAGACGTACAAGACAACTTTGTTTTTCATTGCTTTAAAAAAAAAACAGTTAGTGTGTTATTAACTACAACGTCTAACATGCTCTAACACATATTCAGGAAAATGAAGACTGCACACTTGTAAACCATCCAGCTTGCAAGGCATTCGAGGATATTCATCTTCCTTCCATTTGTTCTCTTCAGGGTCAAAAGAGAGGATTGAGTCGCTGTAATGACCATTATAACAAAGGCCACCGAGCACCATAATCTGCTTGTCCAAAACAGCAACGCCATGCCCACTTCTACCAATGGGCATAGATGCTAGAATAGTCCACTGGTCTGCGTCTGGATCATAAACCTCTGTTGAAGGGCATCCCTGGGACTCAAAGGAAGCCCTCAAAATCACACAGACACCGCCAAAGACATAAAGCTTCCCATTGTAAGAAAGCATTTTATGAAAACACCTTGCATAATTCATTTTGCATCTGTTTTCCCAGCAGTTTGTAAGAACTTGTGTTCTCCTAGTTCGCTGTTCCACTGTTCCTTCCTTGCTGGGGTCAAAGAGACACACTTGCTTGGAAGTAGAAGACGACGTTATTCCACCTGTTATAAATAATTTATTACCAAGCACTGTTCCTTCATGACCATACTTGTTGACTGGGTAAGGGTCCACAAATTCCCACTTGTTCTCGGTGATGTCATAGCGCTCTGTTGAGTAAAACGTCTCATCCCGTGTTCTCCCTGCTACAGCATAGATGTATTTCCCAATGACCCCAACAGCAAACTCGGAGCGGGGGACGGACATATCCGACATGCGCAACCAACTGTTTTGACGAGGATCATAACGAAATACTTTGGAGGACGCATGAAACTCTCCATCTGGCCCCAATTCTTCCCCACCTAACAGAAACACAAAGTTATTGACAATAGCAAGGCAGTCTGGCCTAAGGGGCACATTTGGACCTTCCAGCTCCCACCAGACCTTTGGTTTATGTAGGAGAAGAATTTTGCTGTTCACCATGCTGTGTCCTATCATTCCTCGGAAAACTGCAGTTTGAGGTTTGGCTGAACGGATACGGTTCGCTTTCATTTCCATTAAAGGCTGTTGGTGAATGCTATGAAAGTAGTTCATGGCTTGCTCCACTTCATGCCGCAGCTGCCGAGAATAACGATAAAATTCTGAGGTTTTTACCTAGAGACACGATGGGGGGAGGGGGGAGAAAACAAAAGTTAATTATTGCTTCTTAAACGACTAGAGCTTAGAAAAAATGAAAATGAGTCAGTGAAGCACTAATTACAAACTAATAGAAATTCTAATTAAGGGGATAGTGGATGGCTACGGGTTAGGTAATCGCAACAGTTTTGTAATGATAGACTCCATATAGTAATTAAAATCACAAGAAAAAGTAATCGTACACAGAACCAAAGTACAAAGGTTTAGGACTGCAAACAAACTGATGTAGGCACCTGGACACCTCTCTTGCCATTTGCCTGTGGCCTCCAGTTCCTGCTTGTTCCAGACTGATCCAGTGACACCACAGCTGACAGGGTTTTCCCGACCGGGTTTTCCCACTCACCATTCTTCCTGCCAACAGACGCTCCGCCCACCCCAGGACCTACTTAACGCAGTGCGCAGCACGACCTTATCTGTAGGCACCTGGACACCTAGCTTGCCACTTGCCTGTGGTCTCCAGGTCCTGACTGATCCAGTGATACCGCAGCTGCCGGGTTTTCCCGCTGGGGTTTTCTTACTCACTGTTCTTCCCGCCAACAGAAGCCCCACTCACCCCAGGACCTAATTAATACAGGCCGCAGCGCGACCACATCAGTAGGCACCTGGACACCTAGTTTGCCACTTGCCTGTGGCTTCCAGTTCCTGCTTGTTCCAGACTGATCCAGTGACACAGCAGCTGCCTAGGTTTTTCCAGCTGGGGTTTTCGCACTTACCGTTCTACCTGCCAACAAAGTCCCGCCCACCTCAGGACCTACTTAATGCAGGGCGTCCGCATAGCTGGCGTGCCAAAGATGAGCCCGCCTGTGCCCATCCACACCCAGCACCACAACCCCTGGCCCTCCTGTCCCCTGAAGATACACCATCGCCGAACTCTACATCCTCGATCCTCCACGGTAGGACCTTTCACCTGCACCCACTGCCACTTCACCTACCACTGCGCACACACCAGCCCACCGACCAGCCCCACCCAGAACACACCACAGACACCACCTGAACAAAAAACAACTTGCATGCGCCTTTCTCAACACACGCGCACTATGCAAGCATTCCACTGAATTATGGGACCTCATCGCCACCCTCGCACCCGACATGCCACACTGAGACCTAACTCAACCCCACATCGCCCAAGACATTGCTACAGCGATCCCAGATGGATATAAAATCACTCACCAAGACCACACCAACAAGCTGGGCGGAGGAACAGCCATCATCCACCAAGAGACCAAACAGTGTACCACCACCCCCCCCATGGAACCTCTCAAATTCGAGCTTCACATGGATGACAAGACAACCAGAGGCACCCTTGCATACTGACCCCCCAGGTCGTCGCTCCAGCTTCTGCAGCACCATTGTAGACTTCATTGCACCCCTAGCCTTAGATTCCAAGGACTACATCTTCCTCGGTGACCTACATTTCCACATCGACGATCCCAATAACAAAAACACCGCACACCTCCAACAGTATGAGCAGCCTCGGATTGACCCAGATCGCCCACGTCTCTACACACACCGCAGGACACATGCTGGATCCAATTTTCACCTGCAGTAACCGCGTCAAATACAGCCATGTCACAGAACTCACATGGACCGATCACTCCATCGTCCACTTCAGCATCTCCAGCCCCCGCACCGGTACCACCGGAGGTGGATTATAATCTCAGAGACCAGCTGGGCAAACACCCTCAACACCTCCAACCCTGCTACTGCTACCAACTTCGAACAGAAAGTGAAAAACTTCAATGCCTGGAACACCAATTGCGCAGACAGCATCGTCCCCATCAAGAGCAATATCCTGAGAAAATCCTCCAAAAAGGCCAGCTGGTACACCCAAGAACTAAGAACAGTGAAACAAGACAGCAAACAGATGGAGAGTAGATAGCACACCAGCAAGAACATCTCCAACAGGGCAGCCTTCAAGACCTCACTCAACCCCTACCACCGCCTGTTGAGGGCAACAAAGAAGACAGCCATTGCTGCATGCATCGAAACCAGCGCCAACACCACCGGCTGCCATCGAAAACAACATCACACCCTCAAAGGAGCTGTGCAACAACCTCACCCACTTCAAGACAAGATTGCAACCATATACAGAAACTTCGAACCCCAAACCACACCCAAGGACTTCCTCGACTGATACGCCACCACCGTAACCGACACGAACCACACCGACCACCTGGAACAGCCTCTCCCCCAGGACACCACCTCCACCATGAAATCCATCGACTCGGGAGCTCCCACAGACCCATGCCTGCACTACATCTTCAACAATGGAAACCAAAGGACAGGCCAGGAACTCGCCACCCTACTCAACATCTCTATCACCACCGCAACATTTCCAGATGCCTGGAAACATGCCGAAGTCAGACCAATCCTCAAAAAACCCTCCGCCGACCCCAGCGAACTCAAAAACTACCGGCCAATCTTCCTGCTCCCATTCCCAGCGAACGTACTGGAAAAGATCATCTACAATTAACTCATGACACCTGGAGCAGAACCAGCTACTAGACGCCTCCCAATCCAGCTTCCGCAGCAATCACAGCACTGAAACCGCCCAGCATGCAGCTGAACACAGACAAGACGGAAGTACTGATCTTTTGCAATAGAAGCAACCGATGGAACGACTCCAGGTAGCCATCAGACCTAGGACTCGCACCCACTCCCTCCAACCACGCCAGAAACCTCGGAATTATCACTGACAAGCTCACCATGAAATCACAGATCAACGCGGTCTCCTCCACCTGCTTCCTCACTCTGCGCATGCTACGTAAGATCTTCAAGTGGCTACTCCTACACACAAGACTCACCCTGACAAGACCTCATCTCCAGCCGACTAGACTACACCAATACCCTCTACGTAGGAATCGCTGCACACCTTCTACAGAGACTTCAGACCATACAAAACGCCGCAGCCAGACTCATTCACCCTTCTGGTGTAAATCCACAGCTGTCACCTACCTTCTGGGCACTGCCACGGTTACTCTGCATCCCGCTACGACTGCCTCTCACAGGCAAAAATAAAAAATAAATACATGAAACTTGGGTTACCTTCAAAGCGGTGACCCTTGCGCACTTCCCGTAGTGGCTGCCTTGGTGCCAGAGACGTTTTCCCCAGACAAAGCAGGAAGAGAGCACTGAGATCCTGCCTGCCGCCCTCTCATCCAGAGCGGTTCCCAAACAAAACAGGAGAGAGCAACGAGTCTGCCACCCTCATCCCTGTGACTGCCCCTCCTGAAACCAGCAGCCAGAAGTAGGCTTTCTCGCCTGATAAGTGGTTGGGGACTACAGGATCTACACTCCACCATTGAATGATAGAGATCCATGGGACTGCGGACGGAATCCTCCATCTTGGCGGTGAAAATCTTAAGCAGGAATGCCACATGCAGCCTGTCTTTGTCAAGGATGGGCAGCCTGATATACGGCTCACGACCGACTGCAGGGGCCCACTCATGCTCTCTACATCGGAAACCTCCCCTGCATGCCTGCATCTTGTCGGTGAGGATGGTAAGTGCGTGGCACCCATTTTGTCCCCATCTACTGGCCCTGCCCGCGGCCAGCTTACTTCAGCTCGGAGTGCGAAACCGGCCCCTGGTGATGCAATACCACGACCCTGGCACGATGAAGGGTTTGCACCTGGACTCGAAAGGGACTGCCGTTGTTCAGGCCCGGTTGGCGTGACTGACCCCTCGGACTACCCTATTGGTGCCGGTCTGCGGGACCTGAATTAATCCAGCTACTGTAGGATCAATTTCCTATCCCTCACTACCCTTCGTGTACACCGTTACGTGTATCTATGTTTATCCCTAGTAACCGCTCCATTTTAAAAGTTTTGTATATAATCTATCACTGGTCAACTGTATGTTGTTGTTTTGTATTGGCCCCTATCCTGTTTATTTGTATCTACACATACGTAACTTGTGCAACTAATATTTTCTCATCTATGTAAAGTGCTCTGATACCTTCGGGTCAAGTTCGCGCTATACAAAACTCTACAAATAAATAAATAAAAATAAATAAATAAATAAATACAATTCTCGGCCTTTTCCTGCGAACCCACATCACACCCCACCTCCAGAAAGTCCACTGGCTCCCCGTGCAGAAGAGATGCCAATTCCACCTACATTAACCACCGTCTGAATTTCCACCAACCACCAAGAAGACTATTTTTATTTATTCGACCAATAACATGATCATAGACAGTACAAGAAAAAAATCACAAATCGTATAAAATGCTGTTAATGAAATCCATACACAATAGTAATATGTTGTCGTTATTTCATCAATCAATGTTAACATCCACATCCATGAGAAAAATGAAAAAAATTAGACAGAGCAAGCAGGTTTAAGAAATGTTGTATAAAAATATAAAATGGATTAAAATTTAATTTAAATAAAAAAGAGCATACCATTGTTTCGACATCTATTTGGACTAGAAACGCATTCTGGCAACCCACTGTATTTATGCCCAAACAGCTACAGTTGGTCTTTTTAACCACTTTGGATCTCAGCCACCAGGCATAGAGGAGGTTCCTAGATAAGGTGAAGACAAGCCACCTTGTAGAATCGGAGCTAAAAACACGTAGAGCATCTGCGGGACGAGTAAATGACGGGATAATCCATGATTTCCTCAAATTGGCATAGCAGGGCAAAAAAAAACATAATGCTCTATGGTTTCTATGGAGGAATTACAAGACGGGCACATAGAAGTAACAGTGGCATTCGCCCACCTACTTTTCATGGCGTTCAGAGGTAGGTGCCGAATCTAAATTGTATATACAGTGCTCGTGGTGGTTCAATATCATCCATGTAAAATTCGAAATTAAAACAAGTTTTAACATTTAAAAAACACAATGTTAAAGTGCCAAGTGCCCTGGACTCATTGCCAAAAGAATTAACGAAGTTCCAATAGGTTACTTTGAACTGTGGTAACATATTCTTTGTGATAGAATGTGGATCATCCCATAGATTTCCTACCCCCAATCTAAAGAGCCATGTTTTGATTTTCCCAAACCATGGGAGGCAGCCCGATTTTCTTTGGAGGATTAATAGTTCCTCCACTGCATCCTTGACAGGGACCTGGGTGTTACTGGTCTAAAGTCTAAACCAGAACGTGAGCGCCTTGAAAACAGCAATATGATTAATAGACTTTAGACCAAGATCAAGGCGTAGGGGTAACATAGGTGTGTTCTTGGGAAGAAGTAAAAGAGCTCTTAAAAACTTATTTTCAGTGACTTCCAGCTGGCTAATATTCTCCAACCCCCATAATTCGGCCCCGTAGAGAGCCGCGCCCAACCCTTTTGCTCTATGTATTTCTAAAGTAGGCGAGATTGGACGAAAGGATGAGCGTTTAACTCTTTACAATGGCTATGCCCCGCCTCCCTTTCACTTGCCCATACTCCCCAGATCTACCGAAGCAGAAGTGGAGGACGCTCCTTCTCCCACATCACAGCAACGACCTGGAACAGCCTCCCCACGCACCTCTGGACCATCACCTCACTTCCAGAATTCCGAATGGCACCAAGACCTGGCTGTTCGAATAAGCCTGCGGGGCCAGCAAGCGCCTGGATACCCTATCGGGTGATTAACCGCGCTTTATAAATCCCGATTGATTGATGTGTCTAAACTGATGCAAAAGGAAACAGAAGAGGGAGGTATTTGGAATGAATAAATTCCCAATGGACCCACCATCTACATTCAGTCCCTCTGAGAAAAGACAATCATTTAGGTTAATTTACTTCTTGCGATGAAGAATGTATTACTTTGCTTGTGTGTGTGTGCGCACAATATATCCTAAATAATGGATTTTTTAAACTAATCAAATGCAGTGGCATCTTCAGATTGCGGTGAATTTCATAGCTTAACCATTTTGATAATTTTCTCTAGACTAAGAGCTGGTAAGATGGAGTTGGTGTTAACAAGCATTGCCAAAGCCAATAGGTTTCGCCTATGAGACCCCTATGGGCATTATCAATGTTTTTTGTAGATGCCGCACAACAGTGCAGCATCTACAAACAAAGTAAATAAAAACAAAGCGCTATTGCGCAGCCAGGGTTGACTGAGTCGAATCTTTTTTTGTTTACTTTAAGTATTGTTGCACAGCAGCCCATGCTGCTGCACTACATTTTTAAAACATATTGATAAAGTCAAATAGCTAGAGCGTTTTGGCTTTGTTAATGTTTTTTAAAGCTGTTGCACAGCAGCGCAGGTTGCTGTGCAACGTGGTCTAAAGTAAATAAAAACAAAGCGTTATAGCGCTGCCAGCGTTGACCGCTTCATAGCGCTTTGTTTTTATTGACTTTAAGACATGTTGCACAGCAGGCTGTGCCGCTGTGCAATATCCCTTAAGTCAGCACAGGGGGGTGGAAAGCAACCCCCTCTTCTGAGGAGAGGATGTGGGCAATGCAGCCTGCATGGAGAACATGCCCACCTTTCCAGCCCCTGGCTGAGCGCTGTGTCACGGCGCTCAGACCAATCACAACATTGCATTGCAGCGTTGTGATCGGCTTGGGGGAGGGAGCATGGCTGCCTGCTTCCTGTTCCTGTCCTGTCGGAGACAGTAGAGCAGGAGCAGAGAAGATGTGCGACCCGGCCTCGAGGTAAGCTTTTTTAAATTTTATTTTTATTTTTTATGCAACCCTCCCCTCGTGCGCAACCCCATCACCCTGCGACCGCGCTCCCCCCCCCCGCCTCCCCCTAGCAAGCCATGCCGGCTGCAACTGCCTAGGAGCATCACTGCAACTAACTGATCTTCAGAAAAATGCAGAAACCCGAGATATTAAATTATCTAAACTGGATCCTGGCAGAGGACCAAAGAAGCAGGATGGCTGAAATCTTGCTGTAGAGCAATCAAGGGGAAGAATCGTGGGGGGCGTGGCCAACTGCCGAGCATGGCGGGCGGCTTCTAGAGGAGCTCCGGACCCGGGCGTCATAATCCTGTCAATTGGCCTGCTCACCAGTGAGACCTGCGGTCCAGCGCTGATTCTGCCGGTGAGGTACGGCAGCACCGCCGATCGGAGCCGCTCCGGACGCCGAGTGAAGCGGCGAAACGCGGACTGTGGCCCTGCTGTGTGTGGAGAGGCGGGGACGCGACGGAGGCCGCGGGCGATGCCATCGCGGACCGCGGCAATAATCGAAACGACTCCACTGCCCTGTGCTTAAACATAGCGGTCACGGCGCTGCATCGGAGCCGGCTGCGATCCGGAGCGGCGGGAGTGCAGACACACCAGCAGCGAAACCTGGGACTGCCTGCCAGGGAAGACCAGAGAACCTGGGTGGCGCCCAGTCACCAACGGCGAAGGTGAGAGGCATGCAGCGCGGAGGACATCAGTGGGGGGCCCCTCGATTGCTGTTGTCGAGTCAAAGATGACATTTACCTCCCACGACCAGGGCCGGCACGGAGCAGGCACACACAGGGCCCAAACGCACGGCGGACCGCGCTATAGAGAGAATGCGTATACGGGGAGGCAGCCACTGGTAACTGTACATTCGGCAAGAGCGGGACTCCCGCCTCCGGCACTTCAAGTGTGTTGGCCACCGGGCGACTACTGCGATCGAGATCTCCGGTCTGCGCAGGGCCGGAGGGGAGTTGAGCAGTGGTGGCCATCAGTGCATTAGCTAACCCTGGCGCCGCATATACCTGGAGATAACAGGGACACCTGATTGCCGGCGGACAACGCCTTGGACCACAAGCAGGGCTGCGCAAAGGGCGCCTGGTCGGAGAAGAAGGACGCGACGGACGGCCTAGAGGTCCTACAAAGGCCATACCGAGCCGGAGCGTGCCGCACTTTTATTAGGCCCTGGACCATAGCACGGAACTAGGGTGTCGTGGGGATCCCCCCCTGCTGATGCTTGCCGCCGAAGTGGTACGCCACGTGTCTGTTTGGGCGAGCGTAGGAATGGGACGCCCAAAGGGAAAGCAACTGGACGCCCCCCCCCCCCCCCGGCGCTGACCAGACCCTGGATAGTGCTGACCATACTGGCGCTTCACAGTCTCCCAGCTGCATCCCGCCTACTAATGTAGAAGGTCCAGAGGATAAATTAGACTTAATCCTGCGGGAGGTTCGGGACTCCAGGAGGGTCATTGAACAACAGATTGGCGCCCTCACAACCGGATTTACCCTACTTAAGGCGGATCATGCCAAACAGGCGGATAAGGTTAAAACGACTACCATTGCGCTGGAGGAATTAACACCGCAACATAAACAAAACACCACGCACATACGACAATTACAGAAACAAGTCACAAACCTAATGGACCGTGTGGAGGACGCGGAGGGGAGGGCAAGGCAAGGCGCAACAATATACACGTCATTGGCCTGCCAGAAAGAAGCGAAGGACCGGATGCCCCGAACTATATGGAACAGTGGTTCAGAGACAACATCATTGCGGAGGGACTCTACGGTCAATACTGTGTAGAGCGAACGCATAGGATTCCTACCGGAAGACCAAAACCAGGTGCTCCTCCTCGCCCTCTCATAGTCAGGATGCTGAATTACAGGGACCGGGACTTGCTACTTCAAAAGGCACGGGAACTGTCTCAGATCAGGTTTGAGAACTGTAAGATATCGCTGTATCCCGACTACACGCTCTTAGTTCAAAGACAAAGATCATCTTTCATGGCGGTCAAGAAGAAACTGCAAGGCCTGCAATTGAAGTATGCATTACTCTTCCCGGCTCGGTTGAAGATTATGCATGAACAGAAAACGTATTTCTTTGATAGCCCGGAAGATGCGGAAGAATGGCTAGAAGTGATGGAACCGGCTGACTTCGAACGGCGAACTCCCAAAGCTCATCCAATAGTTCCCGGCCCATGAGAGATGCAGGTTCTCAACGCAGAGGTCAAAAGGGTAGGAAAACGCAGCTGCTCAATCCAACGCAACAACAGATACAACGGGACAGGACACGGGCGCTGACGGCAGCTTCAGCCTTTCGGGAAAATGCACAACCTGAGGATTCCGCATCATCGGAAGACAACGAGAACAGATCGGACTCAGAGGGAAGCTTGGCACTGTTCCCTAACATAACTCCACAAACAGCGGACGGTTTGATAGACTGAGAAATGTTGGACACTGGTGACCTGCAGCCGGAACCCCCTAATGGTGTCATATCCTTTTTACGAGAGTAAATGAGCGGCCTACTGTTGTTTATTTTCTTAGCCCTGGGCTCCGATTGAGCTCAGCTGCATATGGTAGTATTTGATTGTGTGACATGTACGGCGTTGGCGATGACCCCCTATTTGCGAATGCCCTTAATGTACGTAACATAGTTCTACCAGTTCTGTTATGTTGCATGGTCCGGTATAGTTCCCCAACCGGACCTAGAATTGGGAGTTTTAGGGAGGGAGAGAGTCCAGACGCAATGGCTGTACCAGTGAGTCACAAGGATATTGTCGCAGCACAAGCGAGACACGAGCATGCCTTTACGCCACCATGCCTAGACAAAACACATATAATATACTAACGTGGAATGTTCGGGGTTTGGGGTCCGCACAGAAACGACACAGGGTGCACGCACAGTTGCAGAGACGAAAGGCGCAGATAGTATACTTACAGGAGTCCCATATCATTGAGCAGGAAGCAGTGAAGCTTCATAAGAAATGGAGGGGTCAGATCTTCTCCACTAATTACTCCGGGTTTGCACGGGGAGTCACAATATGGATCAGGCACGGGGTGCCCTTTACACTGATTGAACAAAGAGTGGACGTACAGGGACGCTACATTCTGTTACGGGGTCATTGGATGGTCAGCACGTGGTCCTGGGCAATATTTATGCCCCAAATTTTGAACAGGATAGGTTTTGGACCACTCTCAACCTAGCGCTAGTGGGATGGGAAATGCACCCTTGGATCATTGGTGGTGATTGTAATACTGTAATGAATGTTGCGTTGGACAGGTCTCACCCCCCCTTGCACGGTGCAGGTGTGATCAAGCAGGCGGCGGCACTTTGTCGGTGGGCGGAGGGCTGGGAGTTATGTGATGTGTGGAGAATGCGATACCCAACCCATAGAGAGTATTCTTATTACTCCCCGGTCCATATGCTACACACGAGGATAGACAGACTTTATTGCTCAAACACGATTGCAATGCAGGTGTCACAAGCCACCCACCTGGCAAAGACCTTTTCGGATCACAATGCTTTGGAAATAACCTTAACCTGGGGTAGGGTGCCCACGCCCGTGCCCACCTGGAGAATGTGGCCACAAACACTGGAAGACGCGGTTTTCCGCGCCAGCATTGCGAACACAATTGCGCAATACTTTACGGAAAACAGTAACACTGCCTCGAATAACTTGATTGAATGGGACGCCTTCAAGACAGTTGTTAGGGGCAAGGCAATTAGCGCGATAGTGGGGGCCAGGCAGGAGGTTCATAGGAACCTCACGGATATAGAACACAAGCTGGATAAGCTGGAGCAAGAAGCCACAAACGACACTGACAAACAGGCCCCCCTACAGGAAGCGCATATTAGACACGCGGAGATACTAGAGACCCTCCGGGTTATAGATCACCAACATTATACGCAGCTTCGACACACAGAGGCGGACAAATCCGGCACACTGCTGGCTAGACTGTTGCGAGACGCTCCCCCGACACTTACAATTAACGAAATCATTACACCCACGGGGGATGCAGCCCACACTCAGAATGACATCAACGCAGCATTCAGGCAATATTACGCCACGTTGTATAGTGAGCCAGAGGGTAGAGAGAATATAGCTACAGCGGAATTCCTGACTGGCCTGCCATACCCACAATTAGATGCAGCAGCCCAGAAGGGTTTGGTAGGCCCCATTACTAAAACTGAGATTAAAGTGGCAATAAAAGGACTCCCCCGCAATAAAACCCCCGGCCTCGATGGGCTACCTGCGGAATTTTACGATACCTACGCAGACTCCCTTATTCCCCAACTAGAGATCCTATATAATAAATCATTGGAACTGGGTAGATTACCTCTTACTACGGCACAGGCGCTAGTGGTCTCCCTCCCGAAGCCCGGCCGGGATCTCAGAGACATGTCCAGCTACCGGCCACTCTCATTACTGGAGACGGAGTATAAAATACTTAGTAAAGTCCTAGCGAACAGACTATTGCCTAATTTAAGTAAATTGATCCACATGGACCAAAACGGTTTCCTCCCAGCCCGTAGTACCTCACTGAACACTAGACGACTACATCATCTTCTGACCATCGCCCCCACTCAACACGCACACGCAGGATGTATATCGCTTGACCTGCGTCAAGCGTTTGACACAATTACCTGGGACTACATTTATTATTTATGCGTTTTTATATAGCGCGGACTTTACCCGAGGGTGTCAGAGCGCTTCACAACAGGATCAGCAACATTACATAAGGAGGAGGATACAAATGAGCATAATACAAAGACAAGCGTTACATTGCATGAGGAAAAAGTGACAATTGTGCAAAAACAAACAAACCAAATACAAAAGAGGAATGAGTTCCAATAGGAAAAAGTGACAGATGTGCATGAAACATGGGATACCAAATACAAATGGAGGTATAATACTGCAATAAATGGCAGTCACACATGACACACTGGGAAGGCGCTTCTATAGGCTTGGAGTACAGAATTTCCTATAGTGGAAGAACTTCCTTGAGGTAGTAGAGGGCGTGGATTCAACAGGGGTACATGGGGTACAAAATATATGATACATGGGGTACAAAATACACTAAAGGCAAAATACTGTAATAAGTGGCAGTAACTCGAAGCACACTGAGAAGGCCCTTCTATAGGCTTGGAATACAGAATTCCTATCATGGAAGAGCTTCCTTGAGGTAGTAGAGAGGGCATGACTTCACAGGGGACTTATAATGGGGGAACACGCACATAAAAACCAACACAACACATAAAATAAGGAATGAACAGACACAAGTACAACTTTATACTGACGAGCGGACTTCCTAGAGGGGCCTAAGACCGAACGTATTAGTTCTGGAAGTGTCTTTGGAATAGAAGAGACTTGAGGTCAGCTTTGAAGATCCGGGTAGAGGAGGTGGCACGGAGCAGTGGGGGAAGCGAGTTCCAGATTCTCACCGCATTGCCCGAGAAGGATTGAGCCATCGATCTTTCCCTTTTGAAGACGGGGGCTCAAGCAGAAGCTTTTCCGCATTGCGAGAAGGGCGAGAGCCACCGGACAATTTCAGTTTATTCGCCAGGTAACGAGGGGAGGACGTGTGTAAGGCTTTGTGTGTGATGCAGGCAGTTTTGTAAATAGATCTTGCCTCGATCGGAAGCCATCGCAGAGAGGACAGGATAGGAGTGATGTGGTCGCTTCGTTTAGACCCTGAAATGAAGCGAGCTGCTGAATGGAGGATGGATTTGAGAGGGGAGAGGTGGGATTTGGGTAGGCCAGTCAGAAGAGAATTGCAGTAATCCAGTCTTGAGAGAACCAGAGATTGAACCAAGGTTTTTAAGTCTTTCTCCGGGAAGAACCGACGGATCCCCCACAGAAGGCGCAGCTGGTACCGTGCATTCTTAGCAATAGAGTTGATGTGGGCGATTAGGTTGAGTCTTTTGTCGAGAATGACACCTAGGGATTTAGCGCTGTCAACAATGATGGGTTTGTTGTTGAGAAGGTTCAGCTGATCCATCCAAGATTGAACAGGAGGAGGTGAGAGAGAGGTAGAGAGGAGGAGGAATTCAGTTTTGGCGGGATTCAGAATGAGTTGGTGAGCAGACATCCAGTTGTGAATAGAGTTGAGGGTAGAATTGAGTAGGGAGAGATCGTGTGCGGAGGACACCTTAAGGTAGATTTGCGTGTCGTCCGCATACAGATGGTAAAGGATCCCAGATTTGCTTAGGAGGTGTGTTCAAGGCCCTGGAACAGTTCGGGCTACCAGCTGACTATCTCAAATGGCTCAGTTTATTATACGACGCTCCTACTGCCCGGATTCGTACAGGGGGGCATGTCTCGACAGCATAAGCCATATACAGAGGAACAAGACAAGGGTGCCCGCTGTCACCTCTGTTGTTCATATTAGCATTAGAACCCTTGGCGATAAAACTACGCACAGAAGCACATGACATGGGCATAAAGATAGGGGACAACACGCATCTTTTTTCAGCCTACGCAGGCGACATCATACTTTACATCCGCGAACTCCAGGCCACCCTGTCTCCTATAGCTGAGATCTTTCGGAAATTCGAACGGATTTCGGGCCTAGCTATCAACCCAACGAAATCCAGCGCCTTCTTCTTCAAGGAGAATGCATATCCTACGGACATTATGTTCGGATCACACATTCTACCGGTGGCGCAACATACGTTTAAATACTTGGGCATACAAGTCTATCGGACACACACAGACATGCTAGAGGGCAATCTAAATAGAGCAATAAGGGCTATGCCTTTTGGACTACCCTACCGCTGTCAGTGATTGGGAGAGCAGCCATTTCAAAAATGGTGATCCTTCCGCGATTGATATATTATTTTACAAATTTGCCAATCCTAATCCCACATTCTATCTTTAAAGTATTGAATACCATGCTCATAGACCTTATCTGGGGGACTGGCAGACGGAGAATAAGCCTTGCCAAGCTGCAGCTTGGGACAGATAGAGGAGGCCTGGGAGTACCAGACCTTAGAGCGTACTATTACGCATGCCAGCTACAATGGCTTTCGTATTGGACAGCGGGCCGCAATCTACAAGAAATAGGGTACACTCCACGAGATATAGATCAGGGGGCCCTACATACCCTGCTATTGCCTCGGTGCAACACCCCCCAGAACCTCCCACCCTTACTGCGCACAGCACTACAGTGCTGGACAGCGGCATTACATTATGCCCGACAGCACCCCGCGTATGCCGGCAATGTTCCATTATTAGGGATACCGCTGGCGGTTGGACGGATAACAAAACGCCGAATTGCACCCATGTTGGAGGTAGGGATTAGCACGGTGTCTGACTTTTTCAATAATGGGACGCTTATGGACCACAACAACTTTGTGAGGGAGACGGGAGCACCGGATCACTTGTATTTACTGCACGCGGCAATAGTACAATATATCAAAACGCATTGGGCTCCACAGCGGCAGGAACCCCCCCACTCATGAGCTTGTAAAAACACTATTACATGGGGAGAGGCAGGCACCTCATTAAATGGCTCTACGTAGGAATACGTGCACAGGCGGCAATTGACACTACCAAGCCACGCAACACTTGGACAGAGAATATAGGGCGGGACCTAGACGACAAGGAATGGGTAAGAATCCTAGAACATCCCAGGAAGGTATCTAGAAATGCGAAATTTAAATTCATACAGACCATGTTACTCCACAGAGCCTACCTTACCCCTAAAAGACTAGACAAGATGTTCCCACAGACACAACATAACTGCCCCAGATGCCACTTAGGTGGGGCGGACATGTTGCATATGTTGTGGGCGTGCCCCCGTCTACAAGGGTTCTGGGACTCTATTCGCCGACACATACAGACTGCTACACAGAGAGTGATAGACAATACTGTAGAGGAATGTATTTTGGGCTTCCACAAAAATTCGTCTAAACACAAAGTGCAATACAAATTTGTGAATCTGGCACTTATCCTAGCAGCACGAGCAATAACTATGAGATGCAAATCGAAGAATCCACCTACGGAACAGGCATGGCAGAATGAACTAATTTGCTGGGGCGCTGCCGAAAGCGCTGCGATAAGAAGGAAGGAAGCTAGGGGGTTACGAAAAACTCCAATAGGTATGGAATGGGACGTCATGTTGGCTGCCCTTAAATCATTGGACTTGCACCCTAGCGACACATGCATTAGCTCGCAGCAGTAAGAAGGTAACACCCCACCCGAACGAAATGTATACAGGGAAAGGGATGGTGGCGAGGAGGGCTAACGCGTAACGCAAAAGCTTATTACCTGTGGACACTGAGACGGGAGAGGCGGGGTCAAGCCATGAATAAGTTGCGATAAATGTGTGATTGTCTTTTAGTCAGGACTGGAGGGAGGAGGGAGGGCACCAAATGGGGTTCGTTGAAAGGGGATTGTGAATCAATGGGTTGCGTTATCAACATCTTTGGAAAGGGAATGCAAGGTCCAAGGGGCTACAGTGCCCGACTACTGACACGACGGGATAGTCCATAGACTATGTATAGACAATGTAAACCACCACATCCCAAATACTGAAGATGTTATTGTCCTGTTATGTTTTTTTCCGCAACCCGCAATGTACCTCTACAAAGTAATAATGATAATATAAACCCAATAAAATTTGTTTGAAAAAAAAAAAAAGGGGAAGAATCGTTCTTCCTATTAATCATAGTTATAATCTCTCCATGCCACAGTAATAATAGCTTTACTGCTTCTGGACATTGCCTAGTATCAGAATAATCAATAAGTTGTTCACTGCTACTTCAAAGCATAAAGACAATTTAAACTTTATAATTAAATATAACTATCAAATCAAAACAGGGGGCGTGGCCAGGCAACATGGCTGACAGGATGTGAGCCCCTTGAGCTCCCGGCCAGTCTCTCATCATAATCCTTTCGAATCGTGTATTATCCTGCTCAATTTGCAAAATGATACCATCCCTGAGACGCTGATGGAGTGTGGTGCCCAAATCCTGTCGATTCCCGGGAGGTGCCTGTTTCCGAGGGTCCTGGGCCGAGTAACGGAGCGGACCACACTGGCTGCCCGGCTGAGGCCTGCACCGCGCGGCGAGGAAAAGAGCTGCAGCTTACAGTGGTGAACAACACCCAATGCTTGACCTGAACTGTGGCTCTGCCCGCCGGCAGGAGGTCCGAGGGCCATTACGTTTGCCATGGGGACAAGGCAGGTACCAGCCAAAGAGGCCCAGTGGGGGCAGAGCTGCTGTATGGAAGCTGCCCTGGACACTGGGGTTGAATGTGCGTCTCCGTGCCCCACCCCACCTGCAGTAAACCGCGACCAGCACCCGACCAGGTGGAGGCCCCAGGCACGGGACTGCCTGCTATCCCCCGGGTACCCATGGAGCAGTCTGCATAAGTCACAGAGCGGACTGAGGGAGCACTGGGCTGCAGCTGCTATGGGGATCCACCCACAGCAGTCGGAGGAGCGCCCGCTTGGGGCACATCATCACCGCACAACGTTAGCTGCGAGCAGGCGATCATTGGGGGGGGCCAAAGACACAGCCAGCGGCACCCCCTCACCGATTGAACTATGTGCCGGGTGGGCTGGCGGCACACAACGACTAAGAGTGCACTGCTCGCTAGTGGTGGACCATGGAACTCACTGCCTTCTTCTTCTGGGCCTGCTTGGGTGGAGCTGGTGTGGCAGCCTAAGTGGGCGCTCTAGTGGTGATTTGGTTCGCGGCCGAGAGCTAGTCTACCCCGTATTACCACCGGCGCCGCTCAGCGGAGTGCGCTGCCTCGTTGACCCCCTCCCATCCCCGGAGTCGCGGGGTAGGCTGGACCTGTTGCCATTTTGTGGTAAGGGGAACACTGGGACACCATTGAGGTGCTCCTGGTGGGGCGTTGGGGCGCCCCCACTGGACAGTGACTGGGAGACTTCACGGCACCTCCTGCCTGGTCATCGCTGACAGGGCCGAAGCTGTGCATCCTGCTTGGAGTCTGGTGGGGGCGCATACGTTCCCAAACATTTATCCCCCCCGCCCTCTGGCAGTCTGGGGGTCCGTTGCCCAGGGGAGTACAACCTGACTGCCCCTGTGACCTGGATTGGCCGCATTGATTATAGACCCTGCTGGCGCTCCCTGACAAACCGGCCAGTGGGTTTCCAGGTGCAGGTGCGTACCGCTACTTTTTCCTGGAGCTGAGGACGCTTCTGGGCCCTGTGCAGGTCTGAGCACTATTGGTGTTCCCCAGTCTACTGGGTGCCCCATACTCTGAGCACACATCAGGGCACCTGGGGGTGTGCGCTGCGCCGCTTTAACCCCCAATGGGGCCACATCGGTTCAGGGAGCACCCCCGGTGAGACAGTAGGGGTGGATGAGGAATTGGTGAACTCTCAGAGGCACTGGATTGGCCAATTTTGACTGCCCCGGCGACTGTACGTGAGTGGCTGCCCAGAGCTGGTGGATCCATCGGAGTGGTGGCCGCTGCTTAGAGTTCCAGGCGGTTTCGGTGGTGAGAATTGCTGGCATTTCAAGTGGACTGGAGATGGGAGACCTCTCCCCTAGGTGCATCATAGGTAAGGACAAGTCAGCCCATTCCAATCCTGCAAACACTATAGCTCAATATACCACACTGCAACACCCCACCCAAAGAATAACGCGGCAAACGGGACCGAGTGATGTGGGGGTATGCACCGGAGGAGGATCCAGAGCCCTCCCAAGCAGAACTATTAGCTGTGACCCAAGGCTCTAGAACTGCACTGGAACACAAAAGTGAGACTGTGTCGACTGATGCTAATCTGCTGCGGGCAGACCTACGGAAAGTCGTGGACAAAGTCATGACAGCGGAGTGTAACAGTGCGAACCTGTAGGGGGAGGTGGTTGCCCTTAAACGTCAAATGCCCAGATGACCATGAAGGAGCTGGAAAGGCGGGCGTTGGATGCGGGCCGCTCCCAGCGCATTAACTTCCGCGTCCTGGGTTTTTCAGAGAGGGCAGAGAGGGGCCCTTCATCGAAAAATTCCTTGAACACCGGGTGAGCACTGAACTTAATCTGCCAGGCCTCTCTGAATACATTGTGGTGGAGAGGGCCCACAGGGCACTGGTGCCGCAGCCACTGCGAACTTCCCTGAGAGAAATAATCGACAAAATCCTTAGCTATCGCGACAGGGTTCTGCATCCTTCTTGCGGCCCGCGAGTGGCCGGCCCCACTATTTGGTAACAGCAAAATCACCATTTATCCAGACTACACTAAACAGGTGCAAACTGCATATGTGGGCTCTGCAGTGGGACCTGAAGTTCCAGTGGGCACAGCATCAGTGAAATCTGTTCGGCATTGTCCAGATATCGGAGAGAACTGCACGAGACCTGCAGTGGTGGCTGTCAAACTGTGATTGGGTCAGAAGCAGACCCTTCTCCCTTTCCCAACCAGATCGCACAGCAGTGACAGATGCGTCACTTTTGGGACAAGGCAGCCATCTGGGAAAGTTGGTGATCAGACTCTCGTCTCCAGCGGAATCCGGACTCCCCAACAACCTGTTGGAGCTCTGAGCGATCCGATTGGCACTGAAATCCCTTCTACCCTCCATCAAAGGAAGGTTAGTTCAAGTGTTCACAGACAACACCACTGTCATGTGGTACTGCAACAAACAGGGCGGAGTGGGGTCGTGGGCCCTGCATCTCTGGACATGGCTGGAACAACAGGGCATATCCCTGGTTGTTCAACACCTGGCAGGTTCCATGAACCCCACGGTGGACAAACTCAGCCATCGTTTCCTAGGGATCACGAATGGGATCTCTATCTGGAGGTGGCGCAAGGTCTCTTTCAAAGTGGGGAGAGCCTTGGTTAGAGATGTTCGCCTCCGCAGAGAACGCGCAATGTCATCAGTTTTGCGCACTGGAGTTTCTAAGGCTGCTCTCATTCGGAGACCCTCTTCGTCTCGAGTGCAGCTCAGGCCTTCTGCATGCCTTTCTGCCCATACCAGTTCTGCCCAGAGTTCTCAAGAAGATCAGGAACGACCATGCCCAAGTCATTATTGTGGCTCCAACCTGGGCACGGAGAGTCCGGTATCCCGAGCTTCTCAGCATGAGCATCGATCCTTCGATCAGGCTGCCCCTTCGGGAGGATCTTCTGTCGCAGCAGCAGGGGAGGGTCCACCTGTAAAGTCTACGCCTTCTTGTGTGGCGATTGAGCAACAGCAGTTAAAATTATTCAACATTCCTCCCAAAGTCTGTAATGTTATTTTGGCAGCCAGGTGTCCCTCCACCAAGATTGTATACGCCTGCCAAGGGAACAAATCTGTAATATATTGTACAGAAAAGTCTATCGACCCTCTTACTTCCCTTTCTGATGTTTTGCTTTTAATTCTAACCCTTGCCCAGCAGGGCTCTGCTCTGGGCACTCTAAATGGGTACCTTTCAGTTCATTCACCCTTTCTGCCGCTGCCAGACCAACCCTCATTATTTAAATCTCCCACTGAAAATAGATTCTTCAAAGGCCTTGTACATATGTTCCCACCTTCCCCTTTCATTATGCCTCGGTGGGACCTTAATTTGGTTCTCACCTTCCTGATGTGCACTCCATTTGAACCTCTGCACAATTGCCCCCTCCGGCTGCTTACCCTCAAAATAGCCTTTTTAGTGGCAATCACATCCGCCAGGAGGGTGAACGAATTGCAGGCTTTGTCATCCAAGCCTCCTTACCTGACAATATTGCCTGACAAGTTGGTGCTTCACACTAGGGCCTCTTTCCTTCCAAAAGTGTTAACACCTTTCCATGTGGGGCAATATGTCACCTTGCTCCCTTTCTGTGCTCCGCCGCATCCCTTTAAGGAAGAGGAGCAACTCCACCACCTGGATCCAAAAAGAGCGTTGTCGTTCCACCTTGACCGCACAAAAGAATTCTGGGTGGACGACCAACTCTTTGTGGGCCTCGTTGGGGCAAAGAAAAGTCATGCGGTGCAGAAGCGGACTATCTCACGATGGGTCATCCTCTGCATCAAGATTTGCTACACTCTGGCGAAGAAACAGCCTTCTGAAGGTTTAAGAGCCGATTCCACCAGAGCTGAAGTGCTACCACAGCGTTGCAACGTGGAGTTCCAGTCCTTGACATATGTTAGGCAGCAGCGTGGGGATCCCTGCACACGTTTACCAAGCATTACTGCTTGACAGTCAGGTCCACAGGGAAGGCCTCTTTGGCCACTCTGTCTTGCAGGACTTTCTGGTCTAAACTTGTCCACAGTCAGTCCTCGAGGTATGGTATTGCTTGGGTATCTATTCAAAGGTAAGGAATCTGCGGCTAGATGTCTCTATCAGATGGACAAGTTATTTACCTTTGGTAATGTCTTATCTGGTAGAGACATGATTTAGCTGCAGATTCCTTACCAACCCACTCATCCTCCCCGCGTTGCGGACAGGTTTCTAGGTTCAGGGTTGTTCCCTTTCAGGGCCCTAGTTGTTCAAAACACATCAATGTCAGTGCACTTCATGGCTCCACGCTTCTGCCGTGGAAAGTCATGAAATGTAACGGATGTCAGCGCACCGAGGTGGCACCTATATCTATATAGGTTACGTGGACTAAACTTTGGGCGCAGAGGACTCCGACGTCACGCGGAGCCGACCGACGCCACCTACTGGCGCACAAAGGCATTGCTCGAAGAAAAATCTTCAGAATCCAGTCTGACGCCTGGGAAATTCAAAGTTCTTCAAGGGAAAGGAATCTACGGCTAGATGTCTCAGCGTTGTCCACCATCACATCGAATCAATCAATACATGGATATAAAAGAGACAATCCAAGGCCTGGACCATTCTCATTGTGCCCATGTGGTGGTTCACACATTTTCTTCCCATGTCGGAAAGACCTCACAAGAAGCTGCAGTGCTGACTGAATCTTCTCTCCGCGGACCAAGGCCATATTTTCTACCCCAACCTGCCAACAATGGGCATGGATGCATGGCATTTAAGCACATAAAAAATATTGCCATCTAACTCTGAATGGACATTTTCAAAGGGCAAATTCACCTCAACCAGCACTTCCTATTCTTGCAAATGACAGCGATGCTTCATCAAACCACATGCCAGTCCCTCCGTATCTCTGTTCCTTTGCTTAGTCAGACATCCAATTGACATACCTTCAGTTACCACAGCTTACAGGAAGGGTCATTTCTAGGATTCCTTTTTCACAATTTCAATTGGAGGGCATTGAGAGATCTTCACTCTAATGGAAGGCAGTCTCCTCACAGGGAACTAAGCATACGTCTTGCAAAATGAATGGTCTCCCTTTTGAGCCAATGCACAAGACATCATTACTACATCTTTCTTGGATATCAATTACTATAGCATGAAGAGGCAGTAAAATATGGGTCCTATGCTCCGAGGTACTGGTTTTGCATTTAAATAGAATAGTCCTTAAGACCCTGACCTTCCTGCCAAAGGTGGCCTCAGCTTTTCACATAAACCAGAAAATCATTGCACATGCTGGATGTCAGGAAAGTGTTCTATTTCTATGGAGACAACTAGAGACATCAGGAAATTCAAATGAGTGTTTGTGAATTCTGGCCCTATTCAAACAGGTCTAACTTTATCAAGACAATGTCCAGATGGACGCCATCCTTAATTGTTCTAAGCCTGTGGTTCTTAACCAGTGGCCAGAGGACCCCTGGGGGTTCGCAATGCCTACTTAGGAGGTCCGCTACTGTTTTACAAAATTAAATAATATTACAATTAATAAACAAAAATGACTAAAGTATATTCAAATAAGAAGCAAAATTGAAAATTTGCCAACTTTTTCTATATTAGATTGTGAATTAAACAAAATATTTGAACATTTGCTTGGTGCATACTTGTTTTTGTTCTTTTGTGTATTGCTTTGAGGTTTACATCATTGAAATTGCTTAGACCGGGGGCCACTGGCTTCTAATAATGACTCAGTGGCGGTGGGGTCCCTGGATTACAGTAATGATTCAGGGTTAGGAGAGGGCCACAGACACCTCTACTGATTTCAGTCAAGCCTCTAGTGGTTGTTTATTTGGATCACTGCGGCCCCTTACACTCAGAGGGGGCTTACAAGTACATCTTGGTAGCAGTGTATTCATGCTCCAGATTCCTGTGGGTTTGGCCATAGTGCTTGGCTGATGCTCAAACTGTTATAAAGGATTAGCGAGTCTTCATCGGGACATACGCAATTGGCACACTACATTCCGGCCAGGTGTTTAGCTCTCGGGCTTACAAAGAAGCCATGGGAAGTTTGGGTGTGGCCTTTCGGTACTCCACCCCCTATCATCCCGGGGGAAATTCGATAGTCGAGAGGAAAAACCGTGACTTAAAGCAGTCCCTAACAGCAAGGGTATTAGGCTCGGGTCGCAGTTGAGTCAATCACCTATATGGGGTCCAGAGGACACTCAATAACATACCAAGAAAATCCCTGGGGGGGGTCGTACTCCATACGAAATCCTGTTTGGTGTGAGAATGTGGGTACCAGACCTCGATAATGTCAGCGCAGTGGCGGCGGAAACACCATTTGACATCAATGAACGTTTGGCTGTTTTACAGGAACTCAATGAATTACGGGGTGCACAAAGCAATGTACAAGTAAAACGCACCGCCATTAGAGAAGTGAAGGTAATACCGGCAAGAACCGGCTGGGTCCTGAAGATTGGGGACTTTGTCAGGGAAAAGATAGTGTACAAGAAAGAATTTGGGCCATCTTACAGAGCGCCTGTACCTGTCCTGGCTGTCGAAGGTACCAGAACTGTACTACTTCCGCCTCTTGCTGGCTGCCGAGACAAAAGTTTTGTCTCCATTGATCTGGTCAAACCGCAGATTCTAAACAGCAGGCCACCTGTGCTCCTGGGTAGCCGCCGCACTCCTCTCACTGCCGTTCAGGAAGTTCAGATGGAAGCTTTAATAACTGTAGAAGATTCCCCTCTCCAAAGAGAAACTGTTAACAATGAAGTATTACTTCTTCCTGTTGAAACAACTACAACTGTACAGTCAATGAGTACAGAAACACAAATCTCAATTCGGAAAATTGACGCCTACGTGAATATGCCACAGATCGGGTCATCTCCCAGTTCTACAAAACCTACTGAGCTGGCAAAAATAGAGCGGACAGCGTCTGGATACTTTGTGCATTATGACAACAACTCATCGGATTCAAGTGAATCTGAGACACCACCGCCTCTCCCTTTCAAGCTACAAGTGCATGCTCTTTATCTTTGGCTAAAAAAGACACACTTTGTTTCTCCTTGGTTACCTCTCTGGATTACAATAGGGTTACTTTTCCTGGTCCTCTGGATTGGCTTGGTGACTGTCTATTTCCTGCTTCTGAATAGACACTATTTCCCAGAACGTTCTGCAGTACAACTTGTGAACTTGGCTCTGAAACTACATGCTTCATCGCACTGTGAGCAAAGGGACCGGTCCCTGGTGAACCTTTCAGCAGTTCCAGAAGGAATAGTGTGGGACAGGGTACTGTATGATGTGTATGGTCCTACTGAGCTTTTACAAATACTGTATTTGTTTAAAATATCCTTAAATGATATCATCACCTCTAGTATTTTCTCTGATGATTGGGACATTGAAACTGTGCACAATTTGCTTGCAGATCTAGAGCAATCGGTTGCATTTTCTAATGATGAACTGTATGATGGTACATCTAATTTTCGTGATATGTTCTGCTATCACCATTATGGTCACCATTTCTTACACAAAGCTAGTACCCCACGTGCTGTTTATAATTACATCCAATGGGAATACTGACCAACACCACCGAAAGGTAGTTCAAAAACATTTGCACCAAAGTTTGCTTATTTTTCTGGTTTTGACACGTCAGACCCAGACTCTTACTACTACAGGCTTGCACCTACACCTGCAAAGAAAACTATAATAACAAACACCAAGCTGATATACTCTGCTTCCTTTATTTCCCAACTGCCTGAACAGGGCTTCGACTTTTGGAAAGACACCATAGACACAAAATCTGTCTAGGGGACAAAAGACTGGCAGGTTCAGGGAACTGAGGCCATGTTCAAAGCATCCCTCATATCACATCAAATAATTTTCCTACATAAAACAGTGCAACAGACTTTCTGTTTTGGAATAGCCAAGATGTAGGATTTGAACACGCCTCGTATTCCCGCATTCTCACGCTTTGGGAACTGGCAGCATTTTACACACTACAGTGAGGATACACTGGATACCATGATACAAAATGATTCTTTTAATTCATCAGACCCAAATTGAAAGGGATAGTTGATTTGGCCTGTGGACACAAATGGGTGTCAATCTAGATTCCTAGGCAACAGCGAAGGGTTTAGGATCAATAGGCCTGATCAGGAATATGTACAATCAGAACACTCGGGTGGTAACATCATACAGTGTTGGGAAGTTGTGCCTTGATTGGCTAAAAACCTCAACACTTTCTTAGGTGAACCAACACTTGTCCCTTCTTTCTGATGACATGGATCTCAGGGATTTTCTATTAGGTCCCCGGAAGTCACGTCAAAAGTGCTTCTTGTAAGCAATATACAACGAGCTGTGGAAAGTTTCTCAACAGGAAGCTGCTGACTGCATGAGATTGATAGGGTTAATCTAAAAAAAGGCTTTGGCTGCGGTTGACAACGGTATGACCACATTAACATCCAGAATTTACTCACTGGGCAGCATAGTATCTTCTGCAATTGACATATTACAGCAAGATATGTCTATTTTACAACATGGACAATCACAACTACGATCCACTGTATTATGCTTGACGCTGCAAGCATTACGTTCTGGCCACGTGCCGTGGCGTTACATCAATAGTACGAGTCTGTTTTCCGCATAAGATCTAATGGAAAGACAGATAGTAACGGCACGAAGAGATGCGAAATATACCATGTTGTACATTGAAAAATTGGACCAATTACCTTTCAGCATGGCTGAGACACCATCCACAGACTGGATAATCCATGGTTACATAACCCTACTGGTCACAACTTTCCAATTCCAATATTGTCTCCAGTACCAACAGGTAGGCAGATATGAAGCTCTAGGGGAACATTATGTGCATGAATACTGGGAGTTACCATTTAGGTTAAGATGCAGGAATGGGGACACAGAAGTTTTCCTTAGTGGTTCTGACTGTGAGGATGCTCTGACCGGGTCCTTAGTTTGCAAGGACATTTCTCTTCATGCCGCATGAAATGCTTCAGTTGCGAACTTGTCATGTTATCTGAAGGGTTTTCTGGCTGCTGTGATTCATCCGGTGTTCAAGCTGCTCTTGAATGGGAGCTATATGATGCTGAATGATCAAGGTTGCTGTGGAATGGAACCGGGCATCGCTTATCTCGTAACGGTTAATTCCATAGTCACTTGTTGCACACAAGTACTGTTTCCACCTGCCTGCACAGTTAGGGAGGCAACGCTATGGCCTTCAATAAATGTTTCCAACATACGCTTCGATTCTCTGAGCAAACTGAAAGCCATGCTTTTTCAAAAAGATGTGGCCTCAACATCAGCCAGAGAGACGTTTGATCTCCAGGTTGCGAGGTCCTCATCCGAGATACAGACACTACTCCATACTAACTTCCTGCTGCATTTTGGGAAGCTGGTCCACTGTATCTTTAATTTGTCTGATACGAAGGGAATAGTGCACGTTTTAAAAATGTATTGGCTCTGGACTGGTTAGCACCTTTCAGACGATTTTCTGAGTTATACCATCTTTCATACACTCAGTGTCGGGAAGCGTTTTTGAAGGGGTCCCGCTTGTCCTGCTACTTGTGGCGGGAATCCGGATTTACATTTTTCTGCTCCGCAATGGACGCTCCAGTTCAACCCGGAGTGGAGACAGCACTGGCTGTGCTACGATGCCGTGAGCACATGATAACTTGCTTTGGCACACCTCGGCTTCGAGAACTTAAGCAGCACTGGTTCTTGTCCTTCAGGGCTGTTTGGCGTACAACCTGTATTCCATTGCCTGCTTTGCAACCATGAATGCACATTGGATCTATGCCAAAAGGCCCATGGGTATGGTTGTCCCCAGCGTATTCCACTGCTGATAAATGCATTCTTCTAGCCAGCCTGGGATGCTTTGGCTCCTAGTGAACTGAATACTGGCTCTACGATACACTTACAGGATGCAGTCCCTCCCTCAGTGGCTGCTGTGGGAACTGGATGTAATCACCTTTGCTCTATAAACCTGCTATGAGGTACACCCCTGGGAACATCGTCTACGGTTGCCTGCGACAGCAATATTGCGACTACCACTCTGAACACAAACAATTGGCTTTTTATGTGTGGTGGGAACTATTTGGCCTGTTTGTTAACAAAACAAAACAGTTTTTGCTTTATTTCTCTAGGCACCATGGCTTTTAGTGTGCTTGGGATTTTAGAATGTATAATGACTTTTAAAGGCTTTCATTTAAAGGGAAGCTTGCTTTTAGATGATCTAAAAAGTGGTTTTAAACCCTTTAAATTTAATTTAATTTTGGCCTGTTGGCTTTTAGATAGCTTTTATATATCGACCCTTAGTATGAGGAGTGGGTGTTATGTGCCCGGGTTAGGCCCAAGTAACGGAGCTACACATTTTTCTTACGTCTTAATTTTGCACAATAACCTTTCTGCTGTGACCTTATGCACATATTAGCGTGCCGAACAATGTTGGATTAGTTTCTCTGAAACTACTTTATTTACACATCTAGCTTCGCATAACATTATCACGTTGCCTCGAACACCATGCACAAGGCCTCTTGACGCACGATGTACAAATGTCGTTCTATCTTTATCCACAGGGCGACAGGCCTATCTACATATCCACAACATTGCTAATCTATACGCACATCATAAGGATGCTTCCTATTATAAATAATGAGCATCCCAAAAGATTAGCAGAGGAGGCACTTCAGCGGACACCGAGGGTCCCTGCATGCTGAGACTTCACCACGCAGCACTTTGACATCTCCGTGAGGGGTGTCCAGTTCGTGACCAAGACGGGGTCCTACATTCTCTACCGCCAGGTAATGGGGTTGGATCATCCCTTGGGGGGATTCTTGGCTTCACACCTACACACACTCTAGGTACACTCAGAGTAGGGTTTGCATAGTAGGAGTACTCCTGATTACTGCCTTGTTTATATGCCTGCATATATACACTGTTTTAGCACAATGGTAGAACTATATCTACTATTCATTCTTTTGGTGCTTGTATAATCACTTTCATCAGCAAAGGTCTACTGATTATCACAGCACTTGTATTCTACACTAGAACAACGTTGGTTCAATAAATATATAGAAAACGTCCCACTGTGCATTCTCTGTATATTTCTCTGAGGACAAGTAAGCAAGAGTGACTGAGCAAAAGATTCTTATCTGTTTACACGACCCCTGAGGGGTCAGGGTTGTCATGTTCGGTGATGCAGAAACCATTCGCTCCCTGGTAAGGTTGGGGGGCTTAAGGTGACACTGTGAGCTAGCTGGTCTCTAGGCCAGCATACCCTGCGGGGTGCTTGGAATCAGTCTAGGCACGTCACCCAAAGTTTATGTTGTCCAACAAAAGTGCAGGTCCTACGGATTAGTGGGAACTAAACAACACAGCAATTGCGGTTACGATTCCATTCATTTATAATTCAGTGCGACAGCAGCAGCATCATCTGGTATGTTCCATCAGATTGAGGTGCAAAATGGTGATAGGCACACCTGGTAACAAAGTACCTACTGTCGTAAGTGGTAATTGTAATGGTTTTGAGTTTATGGAGCAAGGCACACTTGCAGACTAGTGTATGCTGATAGGCACATCTGGGGACATAGTGCCTAAAACCTTCATTGTGCTAGGTTTCTTCAACTGTGATAGGCACACATTCTGTGAAACTTACTTCACATTGGCATCTTTATTGGGATTTCTTTCCTCAACGGTGACAGACACCCCTTGGGACAGAGTGCTTAATAACTTCATTGTGTTTTCTTTATGCAACGGTGATAGGCCCACCTTGTGTGAAACATTTTACCATTGGTGATAGGCACACCTGGGGACAGACTGCCTAATAGTGCATCCATATAAGTTACCAGTGATAAGGTGGGGTAACAATGGATGCAGCAGTCATTCCTCTTTTGCTATTTTTATCTCAGACTGGAGTTCCACTAATTGAATGGGAGGAATGGGTAGAGATATTTGAAAAATTACATTGAAGCTTTGGATGGGAGGGAGTTTAGAGCATTGAGAAAGAAAGCTTTCTTGTGGCGTACATTAGGAAAGGAAGGCCAACACGTCTTTAAGTATTTGCCGTAGCAGTGGATAATGAGGGTCAGCCCATTGCTAATGTGTACTTAGAAGCCAAAGCTAGGCTAGAGAAACGTTTGATTAAGGAGATTAATATAGTGATGAGTAGGCATCGATTTTATACCCAACCGCAGAAAGTAGATGAGACAGTGGACCAGTTTGTGACAATTATTACATGAGTTATCACTCAGGTGTCAGTTTGGGGCCATGAGGGATGAGATGATCTGTGACCAATTGATAGTTCAATGCAGGAATAAAAAAAAATGCAGGAGAGGTTGTAGGTGGCAAAGAATCCCACGTTATATGATGCCATTGAGATAGCAAAAGTTGTTGAACAATCTTATCTGTGCATGAAGGAAATGAAAAAAAGAGGGTAAAACAAGTGTCTCAGGTATTTTGCATGAGGAAAGGGGAGTACTCTGCATAGAAAAAGGGTACATTAAAAATGTAAAGAAAAGTGTGTTGAATAGGAAAAATTCTGGGAGTACTCCTAAACCATCACAATCATTCAAACATTCAAAAAGAATGTGCACCAGGTGTCGGAGTAATTTTCATACAGTGGATTCCAAGACTTGTTATGCAATTGGTAAAAGAGTGCAGGCAATGTGGACGTAAGGGGCATTTTGCCCAGATGTGTAAAGTAAACAGTAAATTTAAGGTGGCATCTGTGCAGAGAGGTAGCAAGAATGATGACGTAGAAGAAGATAGGATTCTGTGTATAGATGGACAGGATCTCCTGGGGAGGAGGGCCAGACCCAGAGCCACGTTTACAATAAAAGGAGAAACTGTCCAGCTAATGGTGGATTCAGGGTCTTTCTAAACAATTATACCAAGAGTCATGTTTATGCTACATTGGCCAAATGTACGTCTGCTTCCTAAGGATATCATATCAGGGGGATACCAGGGGGGAGAAGATAGATATATTGGGCTATATATTAACTGAGATAGACTTTCAGGAGAGAGGTGTGAAAGGGAAGGTGTACGTATCAAAAAGTGGACCGCTGATATTAGGGTAGGAGCACCAGTACGACTTACACTTAATTTATCAATCCCAGAGCACAAAATCACTTCATGGTGGTTGATGAGGTCACAGTGGAGGAAATTGTGGGGAGAGCAAGTAGTGTTTTCCGAAGAGATTGGTGAGCTTAAAAGAATAGGTTCATAAAATAATGGTGAAACCAGGTGCTGTACCGGTTCAACACAAGGTGCATAAAGTTCCCATTGTTGCCAGGCAAGAAGTTAAACGGATGTTAGAGGAAATTGTAGAGCAAGGAATAATAGAACCCATAGAGACCTCCAGTTGAATTTCTCCTGTTATCATCACAGGCAAATCTGATGGTAGCTTTAGAGTCTGTGTGGACTTGGGCACCCTGAACCAAAAATTATAGTGGACAATTACTTTCTTCCCAATATCAATGAGTTGGTGTTATCGTTAAAAGGGGGTAGGGTTTTTTCCAAACTTGATTTAAGAAGCGCCTACCATCAGATCAAGCTGCACCGAGATTTAAAGAACCCCAGCATTTATAATGACGGAAGGGGTGTTCCAGTTCACCAGAATGCCGTTCGGCCTCACATCGGCGGCTAGTGTTTCTCAAAGGATGATGGGTCGGATTTTGAAAGGGTTAGAAGGGGTAGTCTATTTTCAGGACAATATTTTGGTCTTTGGGGAGACGATTGAGAGAGACAATGTGGTTCTAAAAAAAAGTGTTGGATAAGATTGCAGATCTGACACTCAAGAAAGAAAAATGGAAATTTTGTGTTGAAGTAGAATATTTGGGGTACACACTGTCGGCCTCAGGAGTTAAGCCAAAGGATCTCATGGAGGCTCTAAGGAAAGCACCTATTCCAACAGGTAAACGTCGGACCAGTTGACGTCCATTCTTGGTCATATTGAGTACTATGCAAAGTTCGTTAGGAATTTTGCTAAGAAGACTGCGCAAATCAATAAGTTGTTGAGGCAGATATGTTTGGGCAGAAGATCAACAAAAGTAATTTGATAATATTAAAAAGTGAGATTTGTTCTGCCAAAGTTTTGACACCAGGCTTACGTCAATACTGTGGATGCTAGCACAGTGGGTGCGGTCCTCGCGCAAGTGCATAAGGAGGGTGAAAAAAGTGTGGCTTTTGCTTGCCGTTCTTTAACCGATTCTGAGAGGAATTATTCTGTTATTGAGAGGGAGGCATTAGCTGATTATGGGCAGCAGAATATTTCAGATTGTATCTGTGGGGGTTTTCCTTCATTCTGCATACAGACCATAAACCTTTGTGAAGATTCTGTCACCAGGCGGTGCAGGGAAAGGATTTGTGAGGTTGCCTCGGCTAGCGGCCTGCTTACAGGAATACCAGTACAGATTAAAATACATTCCAGGATGGAAGAATGCAGATAGGTTGTCTAGATTGCCCCAACCATGGCAAGATGTGAATAGAGAGAAGGTTGAGGATTTTGACAAGGAGCGTGCTGTTGAGAGTGTGGGGGATTTGGTGGAGTTGAGTGAAGGAGTTATCGGGAAGGAACGGTGGTTTGAAAGAATGAGTGGTGAAGGGGTGTTACAGTAGGTGATGATTCTGAAGGGAGACAGGCGTGAAAGTACGGTGCCGGTGGCTGCAAGACCATTTGTTAAGACTCTGGATGAATTGTCAGTGTGCGAGGGTAAACTCATTTTTAAGAGGGGATAAGTTTGTTCTTCCACAGAGTTTGAAATGTTAACTTTTCAAATTGGCATATGAGGGCCACTTGAGGCATACCCTTACAAAGAAAAGGTTACGGAATTATTTTGTGGCCAGGGATGGATCAAGAGGTTGCAGAATGGGTGGTAAGGTGTGCAGATTGCAAAGATGGAGAAAAAAAGATTAAAACTAGAGGAATATTCAGCCAAGGCAGAGGTGATGGATCCAGGGTTGCCGTGGCATATTGTTTGCTTGGATTTTATTGGACCTTTGGGGGGAGTTGCCACAGAGTTGAAATTTGCCCTTGTCATGGTAGATTTACATTCTAAATGGCTTGTAGTGAAGCTTATGCGTGAGATCATGAAGAGAAACACCATCAGGGTTTAGAGGTTGTTTTCAGAGAAGAAGGTTATTCAGTGAAATTAATCTCTGATAATGGGACACAATTAACGTCAGAAGAAATTACTAAATATTTAAATCTTTGTGGTTTTCTGAATTCACGTACATCATTTTATAACCCTCCAGTAAATAGTATTGTTGAGAGGGCCATGTGCATGGTAAAGGGGGTGGATTCAGATGGAGGTGGAGAGGAGAAGCGATGTCAAAGGTATGGAAAGTGACTTGGTGTGGGCATATCATACCACAGAAAATGGAGTGATAAAGAAGGTTCCGTTCTGTGTGATGAGGGGACGGAAAGCAAATACTAAAATGTTACCTGCATGGATGAAAGCTGTGACAATTCGAACGGAAGAAGATAATGCTGAGGTGGGTGTGTATGAGAAGAATTGTAAAGGATAATGGCGAGTGTTTTAGTAAAGGTGAATAGCAAAAACACAAAGATGATGGACGGAGTGCTGAAACTTTTCAACCACTCACCCCCAGTCAAGGGATCTGGGTTTAATCCATTGTTCTTTTGCTCACTATGCCACCTCAGTTTGGACCCAGCCATATGCAAATCAGTCTTGACCCTGTTCCTCATGGGAACAGTCCAGCCCGAACTGCCAAGCCATGTCTTCCCTGGACCAGAAACAAGCATCCTGGGACCAGTTTCGGGGTAACACCCCTCATCAGCCAGGCTAGCTTGAATCCAGTGGCAAAGTGAGCAAGGGACTTCTGGGTATACCCATGGCCACTTAAGGCAAACATAGCAAACACAGCAAGTGAAGGTGAAACCTGGACGGATTGAAGGTGGCCTCACAAAATTTTGGGGGTCATTTAGAGTGAGCACCGTGCATGGTTTATTTGTTATCTTGGAGAATGGTGAGCGATGGAATATGAGGAGAGTGGCTTTGTAAGAGAGGGCTCTAGTGGCTATGCGGAAGCAGTGGAAAGTTAGTACAAGGATAGATTGGATAAGTGTAGTAGTTTCATGATGATGGATGATAGTGATGTGCTGGTAAAGAATGCTCAGGATGTTGGGGTGAGGGAAAGGTATAATGAAGGTGGGGTGGATGTGGCGGTTGTAGGATGCCTAGACCGAGTTCCACCGAAGTACCTGGAAGATTACGTTTGTGATAAGTCGAGTGTTGTTGGTATTTTCTTTATGTGTACTGGTTCTTCTAAAGTTAAGGTTGATGTCAAATTTTATTTTTATGTATTGATTTCTTTAACATTAAGTTTTAAGTTCTATGAAAGGAGAAAGATGTATTGGATCTTTGTATTTTACTTGTTTACAATATGTATTATGTATTGAGGGGTATGTGCTTAGTGTACTTGTCTCTAACATGGAATGCTGTATCATCCATGTTCTAGGGTGCTGGTGTACTGTGATAGAGCTGGATACCCTCTGGAGTAAAGTTATCTATTTAACCTTCTACGGACTCCGTGTCTTATCATCCACGTTCTGCAGAATGGGTCCCACTGGCAAAGTAGCTCAATAAGTGGGTAGCCACATTCTGAAGGTTATGGACAAAGAGGTCCACAAAGGACTAAAAGCAAAATGCCCAAGACCATCCCTAGCAGGGAAAGTGGCATAGACCCCCAAAATTGATGGCAAGATGGCCACAATCATAAATAATTTCATAAGGGACCCAAAAAAAGGGGCTAGATCACTCATGGAAGTCCTGTCAGGACACATTCATTGTTGTACTGGGGCCTCCCACAAAATTTGTAGACATGACTGAAAAGGCCAGAGAAACTGGCAATCTTTTCTCCCCGGATATCCTTTCCCGAAGGCCCAAACAGTGGTCTGCTTTTTGGGAAAGCAAACTGCGTGCTTTCTACCGAGCACAGGAGATCCCTATTGATAACAAGCATTGACATAACCAAAAGGTCTCGCCTTTTGGGCCCTATGTGTTTAGGCATGCAGCATTATTTTCCTGGTCTCTTGCTTCCCTCAACTAACTCACGCTGGATGATGCAGGCGAACAGAGAGACATAATGTCAAACGACGCTAAAAGTGTTGGAACTTACCTATGAAAGGCATTTAAAAAATTACACATAAGAAACAATGTCGCTTTGCAATAAGATACTCATCTTTTAAAAATAGCGCCCACAAGCAAAAAGAAAAGAAAACATGAGTGCAAAGTGAGAAAAGAAAGAAAATTAAAGAAAGTTAACTATAGAAAATACAGCTTTTTAATTTTGTTTGTCCTGCTGGGCACATTTTTGCCAGTCGCATGCCTTCTGTTTGCACGGCACTAAAAGTTAAACAGAACACAACAGTACCTCAATTACATCGGGCGCAGCGGACGGCACTGATTAAGTTCAATCAATCAGTGCTTGGTCCCTGTTGCACAGAGAGGAATGGAAATGATGTTAGGCCTGCCTTAACTAATTACGAGGTTGTAAAGAAGAGTGCCACACAAGCCAACAAAGGGTTAGCAACGGGCAAGCTCCAAGCCCTTTTTTTTTGTTAACAGTATCTCGTAAGCATGCTCTTGCAGGCTTATTTTGGATAAATTTCTATGAACTAAACATTTTTCTACTGAAAATGCTCAAATTGCAGGTTGGAAAGTATACAATTCATTTTCTACGAGAGCAAATCTATCCATTGGCATGAAAAGTACCTAGTTAGCTTTTTTATTTTTGACCTACGATGTATGAGAGAAAATGAACCGGCATCTCATATTAACAACACGTATCAACGTGATATGGTTAAACTATTCGCATGTCTCTGAATTATTTAAAGTGGTTATTCATGAGCAGTAGACAGAACAATATGCATCTAACAAAAAATTCAAACTGTACTGCGAGTGATCATCACGTTTAAGGTTACCAAAATCTATGCTTTATAAAACAAAAGCATAACTCTGAACAGTTACAGGTGAACAGACCTGTGTATTTTCTCGGAACATCATTCAATAGCTCAAATGCTATTTAGGTTCCAAAATAACAGAGGTGTGTGTAACAACAGAAAGTGAATGCCGAGATTGTTAGCAGAACGCACATAAATGAGAAGAGTTATGCTGTCAGAGTTGCACCAAGCAAAGGTTTATGTTTATAAAAACAAAGAGTGAAGTGAAAATCGATATAACGGCACATGGAACTTTATAAAGCAACCACTTAAATTAGAGAAGAAAGTAAGTTGTTGAAAGCACTCATAGAGGCTTGTCAACCAGTAAAACCAGATGCTTTCACATTTGAAGTGTGCGCATAAGAAACACGGGGGACAAGGGAGAGGGCAAGTGAGAGGACGGGCAGCAGGGGAGCGAAAGAGTAAGCAACACCCCATGATGGTGGGAGAGGTACAGACAGGGCTTTAAGTGGAATGTAGTATTGGGGTTTTATTATTGTTATGTATCTTTGAGAATTGTCCTGGTTCTATGGAATTAAGAATCAGAACAATTAGAATGTTATATGTATTTATTTAGTGGTATTAGAATGTTGTAGATTCTTTGGGAGCTGATGTGCTGCTGTTTGCCTGTGCCTTGCTCGGGGTTGCCAATTAAAGAAGAAACTCACAAATTACTTCACGACTCCTGCATTGATTACTACAAGAATTTGGCGACGAGCTTGGCAACCTCGTGGACCCACTGAGTGGCCATTCGTACTTTCTTGCACTTTGCGGATTATGCATCGAGTCAGCGCACTCCTGAACAAACTTTTGCCTTTATTGCTGAGACAAGTGAAGCCAGACGATCTACTACGTTAAGAGGTACCCCCCATTTCCTGCGACAACCTGGTACATTTCTACACCTTTTTTGCTGTTTTAAGGATCCAACGAAAGCACCGTTAAGTAAGTTGTTATTTAAACTTGCCTGCTCGCGCCGTGCTATCAACCCTCAACAGGGAGGGTTCCTCCGCTTCAATCTCGTGGAGCTTCATTCCAACGTTCCAGGAGAGACACTGCGCATGCATACGGAACGCGCTTATTCCGCTCGTCATTCCGCATCGACGGCTGCATGTCTACATAGGCACGCAAGGTCGTGACCTCGACGTGCCGCCATCTTGGATTTCCTCAAGAAACTTCACTGACGCTCTCGGCAATTGGCAACATTTGTTCGTTTTGGGCCATTATTAATAAAATTTAAAAAAAGGATTGTAAATATTAGCGATAACGATCGCTTTCCACATCAAGCTAGTACCAGGAAATTTTTAGATCTGGTCGACAACGATCGTTGTGTAAGTACTAGATTTACTCTTTATTTTTTTTTTTTACTGTTTGCGGTCTAATTCAAAGTATAACAATATCATCATGTCCACACCAGAAGAACCACCCAGAAATAATTCAGCATTCAAACTTAACTCGCCCAAAGAATATTTATCATCTCCTGGTAATCCGAACATACAATGGCTTGAATGGAAAGAGTATTTTTTAAATTACATGGCTAACCTGGAGGATTGCAGTGGTTCTTTTTCTCCAGAGAGGAAAAAAAGGATTTTAAAGTAGTGCTTGGGCTCAGAAGTTTTAAGAATTTATAATCGGCTTAAAAAACGTGACAGACCTAGTGATTTGGATGTTTTTAAATTAGCTTTATTGGACTTGGATGAACATTTCTCTCCTACTGTTTGTGAAGCTGTTATGAGACATGCTTTTTTCCAAAGGAAACAAGAAAAACACGAATCCATTGAAGATTACGTCTCCGCACTCAAAAAATTAGCCATTACTTGTAAATTTGGTAACCTTCATGATGATTTTGTGAGGAACCAAATTATAATGTATACCAAGAACAAATCTATTCAAGACAGGTTATGGGTAGATGGTGATTCAAGTCTAAAAGACAATGGCTATCGTAAAAAAAAGCTGAGTTATCTGAATGTTGTGCCAAGGTAACGTTAAGTCATGAAAAACAGAGATGGCGGATTCTGTCAATAAAATTAATGAAGGGAAAAAGAAGAATTCCTTTAACCCTATGCAACACAACAGCAAGAAGGATTTTAAAAAGTCTGATCGCATGGACAACGCCAGGAACCCAAACTATGCATGTTATAGATGCGGGAGCTCTGCTCATTCTGCTCGTTTCGACAAATGTTCTGCCAAGTCTGCCAAATGTATTGAATGTGGTTTAATTGGGCACTTTGCCAGAGCATGCATGCGCAAAGGGAAGAAGAAACGTAAAGGCAAAGTTGCATGCATTAAAGAGAGTGATGATGAGCATTCTAGTTCTGAATAAAGTAGTGATGATAGCAACTCTAAGTATAACGAGAAATTTTTGTTTTTAAATATCTCTAGTCAAGGTGGAAGCAAACCTCTTTGTTTGGTTTCCTTTGGTGGTGTTTCTTTACAGGTGGCTGCAGATTCTGGCTCTCCCTACACCATAGTTGCAGAGAGCATTTGGTTTAAACATTTTGTGGATGTGGTGGGCGATCAGTTAGAGTCTCTAGACATTTGCCCTGAGAGCTTCACTGGGGAGAGGATTGATGTTATTGGTTTTAGGCAACTTGTTTTTAGATTCAAGGGTAGACATGCTTTATGTAAATTATATGTGGCTAAGGAAGGACCCTCAGTTTTGGGATGGAAGGATCAGAAAAAGCTTAAGATTATCCTAGACCCCAACAGTCCAGAACAAGTTTTAGTAGCTTGTGAAGGAGAAAATACTAAGAACTGGGTTTTACAAGAATTCCCAGATGTCTTCAATGGCAAAACCGGCAAATTGAAAGGCTTCGCCCATGTTATTAGGCTAAAACAGGACGCCACACCTAAAATTCACAAAGCACGCAACATTCCCTTTATTGTTAGAGATGAAGTTAAATTAGAATTAAACAAACTGTTAGAAGCTGGTATTATTGAGCCTGTTGAAACCTCTGAATGAGTTTCTCCATTAGTGGTAGCTAGACGAGCCAATGGCACGGTGCGTCTATGTGTGGATTTGAGAGGTCTTAATGATAATATCATTGTAGATCAATTTCCTCTTCCACGCATCGATGAAATGCTTACCTTGACCAGAAATGCCAAATGGTTCTCAACCTTAGACCTGTCTGCTGCTTATCAGGTTGTGTTGGATAAAAAAAGGTAAACATCTTACGGCTTTTTGTACACCTTTTGGTTGCTTCCAGTTCAAGCGTATGCCGTTTGGTTTAGCTTCTGCGGCTGCTGTCTTCCAAAGGCTTATGTTTGAATTGTTTGGTGACCTAAAGGAGGTAACATTTTTTCAAGATGACATCTTGATTATGGGTAAAACTAAACAACATCACGATGAAATTGAGGAAAGTTCTCAACATTCATTGTACGAAGGGTTTAACTGCTGAAGTGACTAAATGTAAGTTCGCTGAAAAGAAAGTTACTTACCTTGGTCATGAGATCAGTGAGAAAGGTATAAAACCCAAGGAGAAACTTGTTTAAGCAATCAACAAGGCTCCGTCTCCCAAGAACAAGGATGAGCTATGCTTATTCCTTGGCAGAGTTTTACTCGAAATTTGTTGAAATTTTTTCTGAACGAACTTATGAGATGCGTTCTTTGTTAAAGAACAAGTCCAAGTTTGAATGGTCTAACTTATGTCAAAATGCTTTTCTCGACATTAAGAGTGCCATTAGTGAAGCTCCTAAGTTACAAGCTTTTAATCCTTCCACTACTATCTTTGTCACCACTGATGCAAGTGGCAAGGGTTTGGGCAGTGTTCTCACTCAAATTGATGACCATGGCGCTGAAATGGTCATAGCGTTTGCCTCGAGGTCACTTTCTCCCACTGAACAGAAGTACTCTGTTATTGAAAGAGAAACATTGGCCTGTGTTTGGGCTTTAGAACACTTTCAGAAGTTCTTGTGAGGAAGGAGGTTAACTGTTCGCACTGATCATAAACCGTTAACTAAATTACTCACTACTGATGGATTATCGAGGGCGTCTGCTAGAATTGCCAGACTCTCTATGCGCTTACAAGATTGTATTTACAATGTACAGTATGTTCCAGGAAAAAAATGTCACTGCTGATTTTTAAGTAGAATGTCTCTTCCCCTGAGGGAAGTGGATGCCAGTCCTTGGAATGATGTTTGTGTTGCAAGTATTTTTTCGAATATTGATGAAACAAGTTTACACAAAGTGGAGTGGGAAAAGGCTCAAGAGGAAGATGAAATTCTTAACTTGGTCAAGACCAAAATTCAGTGTGGATAGAGTTGTATTAAATCTGAACTGCTTGGTGAGTTAAAAGCATTTTGGGAAGTTAGAAATGAGCTAGGAGTGGATGGTTTGATTGTTGTGAGGGGAGACAAGATCATTCCTCCACGTTGTTTGAGGAATAAAATTATTTCTCTGTGTCATGAGGGCCACATTGGTATCACACGTACTAAGAAGAACATTAAGTCATTGTATTGGTGGCCCAAAATTGATATTGAAACAGAAAGGTTTGTGCGTTCATGCATGGAATGGGAGAGTTCTGATAAATCTCAGAGAACTCAATCCTCCTTTAAGTTCCTTAGGTTGTCCTTCTCTACCTTGGGATGATGTTGTGTTGGACATTATGGGTCCTATCGTGTGGTCTGATGAGCCTCAAAAGTTTATTCTGGTGTTAGTGGATTTATTTTCCAGGTGAATTGAACTTAAGGTTGTCAATAAAGTTGAAACTAGTAGTGTCATCAGATTTCTAGACAGTGTATTTCTGCGTGAAGGTTTCCCCCAAACTATTCTTACAGACAATGGGGTTCAGTTCAAGTCTGTTGAAATGAAGGAATTCTTAGAGGTTGCAGGGATTTCACATAAATTCACTGCACTCTATCACCCTTAGGGTAATGGTGCTGGGGAAAGAGTGAACCGCATTATTAAGGGAGTTTTGCAAATGGCTAATCAAAACAAGAAAAACATTGATGGAGAGCTTAAGAACATGTTATGGTCCTACAGGGTTACGTGTCATAATGCCATTGGTGAAAGTCCCTTTGGAGTTATGAGGGGCCGCATTCCCCATTCTAAGGTTAACCCTGGTTGGATGGATAGAGGCAAACAAGTGGAATGGGATGCAAAAAAGATCAAGAGTTGTATTTTGACTTCACAACTCAAGAACAAGAAATACTTTGATATGAAACATGGTGTCCGTGATGTGAAGTTGTCTATTGGTCAATGGGTGCGTGTGAAGTCTAATAGAAAGGTGGCTAAGGGTAAAAGCAAATTCAGTGCTCCTGTGCAAATTGTCAAGGTCATGAACAACATTGTGAAATTAACTGATGGCAGTGTTTGCCATATGAGTCGCTTATCCTTAGTTAAGAATGTTGCTAGTCACACGTGTAATGTTGCTCAACCTCAAGGACACAAGCAGAACTATTGGTGGATTGATGTCGACACCAAGGGTTTGTCTTCTGCCAATCTTGTTGATGCTGATATTTGTGATCAGAGTGGAGATGGTCTGGGGAATAATGCTTGTCCTGAACCATGTCTTAGTTCTGGGCAAGATGATTTGGGCGGAAAGAAAGTTAGCACTTTTGGTAGAGCCATTGTGAAGCCCAAGAGCTTTGAAGATTTTGTATGTGATTCTTAATTTCTCTTTTTATCTTGTGCAGTCTTTTCAGCTTATTGTTTTTTTATTTTTACTTTCCTTTTGTTCTGTAAGAAGGGGGATGTGTAGTATTGGGGTTTTATTATTGTTATGTATCTTTGAGAATTGTCCTGGTTCTATGGAATTAAGAATCAGAACAATTAGAATGTTCTATGTATTTATTTAATGGTATTAGAATGTTGTAGATTCTTTGGGAGCTGATGTGATGCTGTTTGCCTAGGCCTTGCTCGGGGTTGCCAATTAAAGAAGAAACTCACAAATTACTTCACAACTCCTGAATTGATTACTACATGGAATGAACAAGCCTAGCATTCTTGTCAGGAACTGATGAAGTTCTGAACTCACTGGTTTGTTTGAATACGATGGAGCAGCACAGGCTGGATCAGAGAGGGGCCGCAGGGGGCCAAAGTGCAAAGCGAGGGGCGGGCAGCTCCTAAAGGACACTCAGAGGCAACAGCAAAAAATAAATTAAACACTCAGAACCCCAAATGTGACTACTTCAAAAAAGAAGAGTGTGAATCTTATTAGTAATTCCATTTCTCTCACTAAGTTCACGTGCTTGTTTCACACGGAACAATTGTCTTTCCAACATGGCTGTCATTTCTAATTGCACTGAAATGCACCTCCGTCATAGTCCTAGCTCTAGGTCTTACAATAAATAAGGGAGCAACCTATTGTGACATCATCGACAATATTTGCATATTCATGATGCTCCGCGTTTCAATAGAATGAAAGGCAATGTTGTTGCAAAGGCTTTTAGTTAAAGTGTGAATAACTCACTAGACATTGAGAACTATATAAGAAACAGTTGCCATTGCCGAACTCACAGTTGAAAAGTCTACTTTAAATAGGCACCCTCACTTTGAAATATTATGAAAAGTAGACTTTATATACCAACTCAATCGGCTACGGGTTTGTGTTTGCTTCACATATACTACAAAGAACAAGCCTAAAGAAAAAGAAAAAAGAGAGCGCCGAAAAAGCCATAAATAAACAAAAGAGTAGGGGGGCATATAACAGGGTCAGTCCATGGGAAGGAACAACACCCAAAGGCGGGACAAATAGCAACATTTCAGCAATGAGAAGAAAGGAATTCAGAAGTGCACAAGAATGACACTGACTAAAGCCAATCCAAAGCAGGGGCAGGCTCTAAGCCCACAGAGTCGAGTAAATTTGGCACAACATTCTCCTAGCTTGATAAAGCGTAGCAATGCATGTGCCGGGTCTTCGCTTGACAGGTTGTCCCTATGCTCCAGCCTCCCACAAGTTACAGACAAATCATTGCAGTGGCAAGATCAATGGAAATTCTGGGGTTTCTATCCCACCTGAGGCAATGGCAGAGGCTGAGGTAACAGAGGAGCATTCAGAGGCACAAGCGATGCATTGTGTGGCATCAACATTAAGGAATACCCCTTTTTTCCATCAAAAACTGGGGGGCAAGCTACAATGGTTTATTCACAATTGGAGAGAGACAATGGGGGATGCTTGGGTGCTCCAGACCAGTATGGGTTTTCACACAGAGTTCTAGGGAACTCCACATTAAAGAACCAGACCCTTTCTTTTCTCATTTTCAGAGGCAGATGTGGTGAGAATACATCAAGAAGAAGAGACCATTATCGCAAAAGGGGAAATAAAAGCGCCTCTACACCGCAGAGGTTTCCTGAGCAACCTCTTCCTGGTGCAGAAAAAGGACAGAGGTATTGACCAGTAATAAACCTGAAAGAATTCAATATATGGCTATTATATTGCCATTTCAAAATGAAGGGCATGCACCCCCTCAGGGAGGATTGGATGGTGAGACTGGACTTGAACAATGCATACCTCACCTTTCCAATGTTCCCACAGCACAGATTTCTTCAATTCTGGTGGGGAAAACAAGTATATGAGTTTGTGTGCCTACCCTTTGGACTTTTCTCCGCACCTTGGTGCGTCATCAAGGTACTAAGACTGGCCATAGAATGGTTAAGGGTCAGAGGCACCAGACATCCAGACAACCTAATGCTGATGTAACAGGACCCCTCCAGTTTGAGGGACCAATTGCAACTGAAAGTATCCTTTCTCCAGGGCCTAGGATTCGTAATCAACAAACAGACGCCTGAATCTGAGCCCTCCTCTTCCTGTGGTTCGTGATGGATTCAACTAAAGCTCTGAGACTGCGTCTGAAGTAGATGGCTCTAATACGAAGTGAGCTGAAAAGGGCACTTGTGAAGGAGAACATCTTCCTCAGAGAACTTGCCAGGACAGTAGGGCTCCTTGCATCATCCATACAAGCAATATTTCGGGGACTCCTCCATTACAGGGCATTGCACAGACACAAGGCTATGCACCTGCGGAGAGGACTAGTCAGGTAGGCAAAGACTGAGATCCGATGGTGGTTTAACCATATGGAAGCGTGGAATGGCAGAGCCATCTTTAGCCTGGCGCCTGATATCGTTATAGCATGAGATGCAAGCCGCTTGGGCTGGGGAGCTCGCAGTAGGGATAGAACCACAGGTGGCCAATGGTCAGAACAAGAGAGTCTCTGCATTTCAACTGCCTGGAAAACCTGGTGGGTTAATTAGCAATGAGGAATGTGGCAGCGAACAAAACTTCCTTCTACATCCTCCTCAAGATGGACAATGCACTGATGGTCTGATACGTAAATTGGCTAGGAGGGACGAAGTTCAAAGCACTGGCAGAACTGGCCAAGGAGTTCTGGTATCACTGTCAGCAGAACAGAATATTAGTGATGGTGGGGTATCTCTTGCGAAAGAAAGAACTCAATCGCAGATTGGAAATTTAGATACCTAGGGGACTCGAGTGCCTGGAAACTGGATCCGGAACTGTTTCAGATGCTAATGCAACAATGGGGTCCCTATTAGATAGACCTCTTTGCTTTCCATCTGGATGACCAACTTCTGCATGTCTTCAGATGGCGCCAAGTTCCGCTGGCGGAGGAGACGGACGCTTGCCTTCAGGCCTGGAGCCAGAATCTAGGATATTCTTTTCCTCTGGTCTCAATGACTACCATACGTACGAGTTACTTACCTTCGGTAACGATGTATCAGGTAGAGACGTTGTCTAGCCGCAGATTCCTTAACTTAGAATATCTCCAGGCGTCAGACTGGATCCGGAAAAGTTTGCGCAGCAGCACCTCTGCGCGCCGAGGGCGGCGCCGCCTGGCTCCGCCCTGACGTCGTCCCCAGACATGACGTCAGTGGAGCCATATAGGACCCTCCCGGCGTGCTGACGTCAGTTTTCTTCGGAGGAACTTTTCCGCGCCACAACGCAGAGCCCCCAGTAAAACTGTGAGAGTATGGGAACAGTGTGTGAATAAAAAAGAAAATTGGTGAGAAAGAACCAAAGGGTGAGAACGTACCATGAACGACAGTGAGAAGCACTGTCGGCTGAAAGTTGTTGAAAAGGAAAGAGCAGAGCAATACTCTGAGAAGCAGTTTCGCAAAAGCGAAGTGAATGCCACCCTGAGGCAAACCGATCTATAAAAAGAAGACCAAGGCAGACGACAGAAAGTCTGCACCAGATGAAGTGAATGAAAAGAGCAGAACAGTACACTGAGAAGCAACCCCGCAAAAGCGAGAGAATGCCCTCTCCTGAGGCAAAACGGCAATGAAAAGAGCCAACAGCGACCGGTAAGAAAGCCCCAAACCACAGGATTAAAGAAGAGAAAGAAAGAAATAGGGAGACTCTGTCCCCCGTGAGAGAACCATCGGACTGAGGCACAGGCCAAAAAGAACTCAAAACCAATTGACTGGAGGAGTGTCAATGGAGAAGGTGGGTGGGAGGGTAGAGAACACCAGTAGGCCCCATACTGGAGGAAACCCATGTGGAAAAACGTAGAAGGACACCTGAACTCACCGTCCAAGCATGAGATTGGGAGGAGCAGAACAAGTAAACCAAAGGAATAAGCCTGACGGGGAGGGAGGCGAGAGATACCACCCCGCAGAAAGACAAAGCCAGCCCAAGGGAGGCAAATGCAGAAACCCCCACTTGAAAAGGTCCTCGCAGATCAGGGAGGATGGGCGGGCGTTAAGGAATCTGCGGCTAGACAACGTCTCTACCAGATACATCGTTACCGAAGGTAAGTAACTCGTACATCTGATAGAGACATCTAGCCGCAGATTCCTTAACTTAGAATAGATACCAAAGCCATACCCCATAGGAGGTGGGTCTGCGACTGAACCCCACTAAGTTCCCAAGGGAACAGAAGTGTCAACCAGTTGACTAAACACAGTGGGGGGCAGCATTGCCAGAGTGGCCAACACCAGACTAGGATACTCCGTAGGGAGTGGCCAACAATGAGAGGCAAAGGCATCAAAAGCTGCCAAGGGCGGCAGGAAAGCCCTGTTGGTTAAACAGTGTTGAAAGGGAGCACAGAACCAGGACAGTGCGGAAAGAGTGGATATCTTCTGTAAAAGAAGAGGAACTAAATGTAGGATGTGAGGGATCCGCAGGATCCGATGGACCTGCAAAAGAGAAAGGTCCAGCTAGGGTACAAGAATGGACCGAGTGCGAGCATGCAGGACGGACATGCAAGACAGTGAAAGAAGCACTGTGGAAGTGGGAACAGCAGCGGAAGGATACTGACGACGCCCCGGATGAGTCAGTGTTACTGGAAACACAAGACCTGCCAATGCACCATCGCCCATGCACCGGACATGTGAAAGGGCGGGCAACAAAAGGCAGAATGGCAGAGAATGATGGCAATAACCAGTGCTACGCACGTGGGGAACAGAAGTACACAAGAGACACTGTATGTACCGCCAGAACCACACCACGGAAAGGCACAATGAAGCGCCACGAGCAAAGCTGGGATTCGAGAGACGCATCACCACAGTGTATCTCGTGAAAGAGAGCAGGCAAAACTAACACACGTAGAAGACTTGCGCTCACGAAAAGTGAGGAACAAGACCACGGCCACCGCAAGAAGGACCATGCATGGAGGAGGTCTGGGTGTGTGTAGTACGCCGGACAGGAGAAAAAAAGATAGGACGCAGCCCGGTGGATGCGTTGAGAAAGAAAAGAAAAGGCACCATAGGCACCAACAGCCATGGTGCAGCGGTACCGGACAGAGCAATGCCCAGAGCCAGACGCAACAGCCACAGGCGGTAGGAAAGATCCACCGTCTACCACGAGACAGACAGGGAGGCCGAGCAGTACTGGAAGTAGTCAGTACGAAACGTACCGGAGGAACAAAAGTGGATGTACGCACAATAGCCCACCAGGCAAACAATGTTCTGAGGAGAACACTCCCGCTGAGAGCAGCAACAGCAGCCCGAAGGAAAGCACGACAACACCTGCGCGGAATGCAGCAGGGAAATGGGAAGCGCTGGCAGGGGAAGTGGCCAGAAAGCAAGGCACAAGACAATGGAAAGTATCAGCGTCTGGGGCCAGAACGCCACCATGGAGAGCGAAGTCCAACCATGAAAGGACTACGCAGCATGGATAGAGGAGAGTAGAACTAGGCAACGTAAAGTTGCAGGAAAGCGCAGCAGCCCGTGACAGCGAACATACCAGGAAGCAGTCATCGGACGCTTATAGAACACAGAAGAATAGTGCCGAGTTAGCTGTGCGTGCTCGGGGACAGCGACAGGGTCCCTCTGGTAGGCAGTCCACAGATGGGACGGCCGCAGCAAAAGAACCACGACGAGACGGTGAGGAACCAGATGTCGCAAGGAAAGTGGCGGACAAGAAAAGGCAGCACAAACCACCCAAGGAGGGCTAACCTAAAAAAAAAACCTCGTGGAAGAGGTGACACGAGGTAGAACCTCAAAGTCCTCCGGGAAGAGGGCACACGAGGACTTGAAAGCCCTCCTGGGCCTCAAGAAATGGAGCAGTGAGATGTAGGGGAGTGCCACAGACCAGCAGCAGACACCATGAGAGAGGCGATAGAGCGAGACCAACAAATGGACCGCAAGAAGGTCCCGGGAGGGCCCGCAGCAGCAGTGAAAGTTTACAGGCACAGCCGCAGGACAACCTCGTGAAAAGGACTCCACAGAGCCTACCAAGACTGCTGTGGGAAGGAGGCAGCTATACAATAGCCAACGAATACGCCACATAGGGTAAGTATCAACCCCAACAAGGGGCACCTCTTGAGCGTGAGCTCATAGACAGAGGATCAACAGAAATATAAGCAGCGGACCAGCTGCATGAAAGACAAGAAATCGCGGCGAGAAGCCGCCCAGGCCGTTCAGGTATTACAGCATGAACCCAGGGCCGACATGAAGCAGAGACAACAGAGCAGAGGGTGAGGACAAAGTCCGCAACCGGACAAGAACAGAACAAAAACTATGGAAGGTTAGAAAGAAGGCGGTGAACCGCAGAGTCCGCATGTTCGTTAAACAGGGACACACCATCAAATGGCAAATCCCGGAGACTGTCACGAACATTTTCGGGGAAACCCCCGTCGCGCAGCCAAGCATGGCGACGCAGAGCAACGGACCTGGCCATAGCCCGACTCACCGAATCGGTGGAGTCAATGGCAGACCGAATGGTAAAGCGTGCCATCTCTCGGCCTTCATGAAGGAGACGAGCCAGGTCAGCACGAGTACTCTCAGGGAGAGAAGGTAAAAGACACTCCACAGAGTCCCAAAGGGCACAAGAAGCCCGGGCAAAGACGCAAGCCGTGTTCAGAGCACGTAAGGCTGAACTAGTGGACGCAAAAATGCCGCGTCCACATGTCTCCAACCAACGAGACTCCCTAGTGGGAGGGAGCAATAGAGGCGGAGAGGAAGGCTGCGTGGCAAAAGCCAACTGGACTACTAGTCCCTGAGCCACAGGCTGAAGGGACAAACAGGCTGGGCCCCCAGGGGCCGGACGATGCCGATGCGCAATGGCCCGGTTGACAGGATCTCCTGAAGAGGGCCGTGCCTGCGTTCCGGAAGCGTGTCGAACAACAAGCCGCTAAAAGGCAGCAAGGGCTCAATATCCACCTCACCCTGGTGGAGGAGATCCAATAATGGATCGGAGGACAAGGAGACAGACGGAGGGTGCAAGTGTAAAACAGCTGCAGCCCTGCGAATACCCCTTAAAAACAAAGCACCAGCTTCAGTGGGCGTCCTGGAGGGCGACAATAGGCCATCTGTAGGGGACAGTTGCAAGCAGGAGGAGCAAGGGGCCACTGACCCCAGGGCATCGGAGCCAAATGGCGTGGAGATAACCCCGGGCATACCGGATCTGTGTCCTCCCGAAGTGGAGAATCAACTGGAACCGGCGGCTGCTCCGGCGTCGAACAGACGTCGGCCTCCACGAGAGGTGACCCGGCTGGGGCACGAGGCGGCGTCGACGTCCCCACCACCGATAGGTGCGGAGAAGGAGTATGACGACCAGGAGTCGACAGGCATGGTGCCGCCGGCGCCGCCGGCGACGCAGGGAGCCGCCAGGGGCCATGCGGAGACAGGGCAGAATGGCAAAACGTGGGGCTGGGACGCCCATCCGGGTTGTGACCCGACGTCGGCACGACTCCGGAGCCGGAGTCGAGGCACTCGGCCGGCGCCGAGGGCGAACCCGCCGGCGAAGATCCGACCTGAACGCCTACCTCCTCTGTGGGACCCGAAGGCGCGCCAGGGAGAGGAGGTGACCCGAAGATGGAGTGCAGAGCCTTGTAGTAGGCTTCCATCTGGGGTCGAGTCGCACCATCACCCGGAAAGGGTGGGTAAATGGAGGCCGACTCTGGGGGGTACGGCTCCGTGGTGGAACGGGAACCATGACCCCCATCGTCACGTGGAAGCGAGGTCTTTGACCTCCGTGACTTGTGCTTGGACTTACCTTTAGGTGAACGACGGTCGCAGGAACGCCTCCGGGAGCAGACGTGGAGAGAAGAGCCAGCCCGAGAGCGGCAGGGAAGACGCCGTGCGGGATATCCGGGCGGCCAGGAGCTTCATTCGGCGCTCCCGTAGGGACTTCGGACGCATCTGCCGGCAGGCGGCACACTCCACGGAGTCGTGGTGCGACCCAAGACACCACATGCAAATGGTGTGCAGGTCCGACGCCGACAACTGTCGCGAACAAGTCTCGCACACCTTAAAGCCCGAAGGCATCGCACACCGTTCCCCGACGCAGAAGGCGTCGAAAAGGCCTGAAGAAAACAGGCCCGAGGAACAGCTGAATCCCGGATCCGCGTTGGGACGCGGAAAAGAAGGAAACTGACGTCAGCCCGCCGGGAGGGTCCTATACGGCTCCACTGACGTCATGTCCGGGGACAACGTCTGGGCGGAGCCAGGCGGCGCCGCCCCCAGCGCGCAGTGGTGCTGCTGCGCAAAATTTTCCAGATCCAGTCTGACGCCTGGGGATATTCTAAGTTAAGGAATCTGCGGCTAGATGTCTCTATCAGATTGACGGCGCAGGTAAGGAGGGAACTGGCAGAAATAGTGTTAGTAACACCACTTTAGGGATCGCAAGTTTGGTTTTCAGTTCTTCTGGAACTTTACATGGATTCTCCAATCCCACCTGCTCAGACTCAGAACTTGCTCCAGGATGCTCATGGCAATTTGCATCAGCTAGAACAAGAAGCAAACATCACACTGACGGCATGGAGGATTACAGGGAACGCTGGGAAGTCCTAGGTTTGTCACTATAAACTTCTGATCTCATCTGAAAAGCTTGGGCAGATTCTACTGTCAAATGCTACAGCTCAGCTGGACGTAAATGGTCAAGCTGGTGTCTGGAATAGGATCTTGATTCTGTGGGGGCAGACATAGTATGCATAATGAATTTCTTATCAGAACTGGCGTAGACATTTCAACGATCATCCTGCGGAGGAACACCCACTAGTGTGTAGATTGCTACGGGGCGTCCGGTTATCAAAGCTTCTGGAGCCTTGGTATTCGCACCTGTAGGATGCAAAATGTACTATTGAAACTATGAGTCTTGGTAGGATAATCAATTCTTATTCAGGAAACAATTAGCAGGTAAGCTAGCAATGTTATTACGTGTTCTTTCTTGCAAAAACAATTCTGACATAAGAACATTGGATATTTCTGCAATAATGTTTACTCCAGAGAGTATCCTTTACTATTTCCAGAAACATGAAATCCAATACAAGGGTGATACAATATGCAGCTTTCCTAAACGTCCTAGGTTGTGTGCAGTGAGGTGTATCAAAGCCTGCGAGACAATGACAGAGGAATTAAGACCTCCAGGCACGCCAACTGGTGATAGCAATAAGGAAACCATTTATACCAGTTTCATCGCCTACAATTGCATCATGGGTGCGATGGGTCATGGAGGAAGGAGGAATCAATACATCCATATTTGGAGCACATTCGACTAGAGGGGTGATGGTGTCCAAGTCCTTCTCTCTAGGAAGTCGCTTGGAGGACATCCTCAATGTGGCTGATTGGCCCTCAGACCCTACCTTTAAAAAGTTTTACTTCAACCAATGGTGGGGGTGGCATTAGTGGAGGTAAGTAAGCTTTAAACTTGCATAATCTGAGCTACATCCTGACATAGAATGTCAAATTTCCTAGCTATCGTGAAGTAAAGTTTCAAATCTATTAAGGACACAGAGACAGGAATTATCCCACCCAGTTAAGTACTCAATAACATACCTCCCACCTTGAGGCTCTTATGAAGACCAAGATGTTGGGTATAAGTATGGCTACACTAATTGATTATCTTTATTCAATAATATATGTATAATCATAAAAGAATAAGAGAAACAATACATTATCATTCATTAATTACATAAAAATCTCATCAGATAAGAACGAACCATAAAACACCTTACTAATTTAACAATTGTAAATGCAATTGCATTTAGGCACACAGTACAGTGAGGTGCCTTAAAAGAATGACAGAATGCATGGCATATACAAAAAACAAAATAAAACTCAATTAAAATACTGATCTAGTCTAAAAATCGCAAACCATAAGTTCACTTATCTAAAATAAATTAAACGGCAAACATAATAGTTTATTTGCAGTCAATCCATGAGAAGTATAATGTGCAATAATGAGTAAACTAGCAAAAGCCATAGGTTTTGCCTATGCGATCGATTGGCTTTGTCAATGTTCTCTTCAAGTACAGGTGGTGGGTAAAACAACAGAGAGCGGGAGGAGGAGCTGGTGGGTTAAAAGCAATGGGGCTTGTTAAAAACAACAGCAGCGGGCCGGGGGTGGTGTGTTAACAGAGCTATTGCATGTCAAAGTCAGAACTGCCGACCTTGGAACTGGGGTAGGCTACAATTGCTGTTAGATGTACCTTTAGCGTTGGGTAGGTTAGTCTGCTGTATAGTATTGATTTATTGTTAACCGTTCGATTATTTAAAATCATTACAGTAAAAAAGCTAAAATTGATACCCACCCACCCATGTCCACCCGCCCATGCCGCCCCCCCTCCCTAGCCATCCTTTCAGCTTAAAAAAAAAAACCTGTTTCCGATGGTCAATCTTGTATTGCAAAGTCCCTTTTGCCATTAATCCGGGGGTTTAATTCGTATTACGCCAATGTTCCAATCAAAACACGTGGAGTGGCGGGCTAACTCTTCTTTACCCATGGATGTTATGCCAGCACCTTATTGGCCCATTAATCAGTCTCTAAAGTTCAAGAGCTTGTGGAAAGTCATTTATACACTTGCGTCTAAGGCCTGTCTGATCTGGTGAATAAATGTTGCCGCTCCTGCGAGGTAGTGGGTTTTTGTTTCCGAAAGGCACCAATCTGATGCCTCCTTACACGTTCTGATGCCGAGGTCTCTTAGAATGGGGCGGAGCAGCCTTTGTCGTTCGCTGGTCAATTTGGGGCAGCAACATAATAGGTGGAGCCAGGATTCCCTTTGGTAGTTGCATAGACGACAAGAGACGGCGGCTCCGTCTGCTCGCGCCCATGCTGGATTATAGTCCGCAATTCTAATGGCCATTAGCCTCATAAAAAGGATTTTCCTGCGAGCCTGGGCCCCTAGTGCTTCCCGTAGGTATAGTTGAGCTTTCCCCATGGTGTAAGATCTGTCCAATGCCATCGTGAGGGTGTTATGGCGAAGTGCGGTTAGATCCTTTTCATGCGAAATGGCGCGGACTTGCCGTTTGATGATATTTGACCAGGCCTTATGCGGGATGTCTGGTAGAGACAGACTATTGGATTCGATGTTTAGGGTCCCTATTGCTTTGTCCAGCTTGATGTGCCAGGGGGAGTCCTCGTCTCTGAATATTGTTACCAAATGATGTTTGAGAGAGTTGTACGGGGCTTTAAGGACTCCAATATAATACTTAATTAGGTCCCCCTGGAGGGCCAGTTCAGGTCTGCAGAGCCCTAATTCCAAACATAACCTGGTGTTCCTTGCGTGCCTGGGTACTTGCAGCACGGGCTTGTGGGCTTTGACCTGAGCTGCTGCTATAAGTTTGTAAGGCTCCCGGAAATGCCAAATGGCCGTAATTAATGGCCGGGATTAATTTTGCCTTAAGGACCCTCAACATGGGGTCTGCTGTTGGGCTAGACAAGCGTGGCTTAAGCGTCTCATTGTTAGAATTACACTGTTGGTTTTGGCAATTAAGTGTTTTATATGAGTTGCCGGTGTTGCCCTCTCGTGTAGCCAAATCCCAAGATAATTATAGGCTGTGGTGGTCCCTATTTGGTGATCTCCCAAATTCCAGACTGCTTGTTTTTTGTGAGGATATCTGCCGAATATCATTATCTTTGTTTTACTCTGGTTGACTGTCAAGTAATTTTCTTTATTATACTTCCCCAGCTCTTTTAATGCTCTTTGGAGGCCCACCCTTGTATGATCCATCACTACAGTATCGTCTGCGTACTGAAGAATTGCCAATCTCACCGAGCCCAGTCTCGGTGGAACTAGACTTTCCTCTTTCAGAGCTCCCCCCCAAGTCTGCTGCATAGAGGTTAAATAATAGGGGGGCCAAGACACAGCCCTGCTTCAGTCCGTTGTTAGTTTCAACTCTTGCTGATTGCGCTGTAGGGCTTATTTCCCCAGAGTTTTCCCCTGTCAACTCTATCAAAAGCTGTGCTGTAATCTATAAAACAGCAAAACAGCGGCAGGTGCCGGTCTTTCACAGCTCGTTTTGAGAGCTAGGCCAGGGCCATGATGTTATCCGTTGTTGAGCTATTTGCCCTGAAGCCGGTCTGGTAGAATGGTAGTATTTCGTTGTTAGCCCAAACCTCTAGTTCTCTCAATAATAGTTTAGCATAGGCTTTGGCTTCTACATCGAGCAGGACCACAAGCCTATAGTTGGCGGGGTTGGAATGGTCGCCTTTCTTATGAATGGGAAAAAGGACTGATCCTTTCCATGATTGCGGTATTATTGCCGTTGAGTAAACAAAATTGTATAAAGGGGTGAGGATTGAGGCAAAGAAGGATTGGACTGATTTTAATGCCAGGGCTGGAATGCCATTAGTGCCTGGCGCCCCATCGTTTCTCATTTTCCCTTTCTCCCTTGTTATTTCTACTTCTGTGAAGCCATTACCCTCGATCGTTATTGATCCTGCTTCATATATATACTTGGGGAGAGTGTCTGTATGAGTGCCTATTTCCAAGGTGTTCTTAGGAAAGGCATACTCGGCCACTGGTATTCCTCTGGTATATAATCCCCTTACGTACGCTTCCCACTCATTGCTTGCAATGTTATTCTCCTTGCTCCTAGACTGGGAGCTCAGGCGGTTGATATACCTCCATAATTTGGCGTTGTTCTTTTCCTTTAACAGGGCGAATACTGTGAGCCATTTTTGTTCCATTTCTTTCCTCTTGTGCTCGCCTACTTTCCTCCTGTAGGCGGATCTCAGCTCCGCTATGGAGGCCATCTCTACCGATGTTCCTCTTTTCTTCCTTCCTCTGAGTGCCTTCATAAGAGCACCTTTACATTGACTCAGGCTCTTCGGTATCTTTAGCTTCTTTGAGGAGGGGACCTTGTGGGAAAGTATTTTTTTACAGTGATTTTTGCCCAGCTTCCGCCAAAGGTCATCTGTCAGAGCTTCCCAGAGACCTATCGCCTCTGAATAGATCTCCCGCAGTCCACAAGCTTGCCACATTAGTGCCCACTCCTGGATTTTTCCTTCGAGTTTGGTTGTCCATTTTATTCTTTTAAGGGCTCTGAAACGTTCATCTCCTGTGGATTCCCCCATCACTTTCTGGAGGTCTGCTGATTCCATTCCCAGGTTAAATGTTGCACGTAGAGGCCTATGATCGCTTTCCCCTCTGTCGTCGAACGTAAAGTGTTTCAGCTTATTGGCCGATTTCTCGTTGATTAAAATATAGTCAATAGTAGATATATTCCTAAATGATGGTTTGGGGCACCACAAGGGTGATCGTAGTTTCTTCATGAAGTGAGTTGAGCACAGTTTAACATTTTTGAAAAGAGAGAGCAGTGGGCCCACCTTGTGCCCTTTGTTTTGCTTGCCAGGGGCCCTTTCCAAACCTCTCAAATTAAAATCACCTGCAATGATTACATTATAATGTTCATATTTAATTAATATTTCTTCCAGCATGGTGGTGAATAATTCCATGCTGGCTGCAGTCAGTGCCGGATTGATATAGCAATTTATGAGCAGCAAATTAAACGGCTGGCGGCCCTCCCTTAACCCAGCAATTATCATTACTTGCAGGTCTGGAGAGTTTACTCTTATTTCTGTAGATTTAAGTTTGCGCGCATGGCTTATGAAAATTGAAAGACCCCCGGAGGGGCGTCCAAAGATGTTTTTTTTGGTTGCATTTATCCGATGTTCATGGAAGCCTGCTATGGATGTTGATGTCATTGACCAGGTTTCTTAGCAGCATATGATATCCCCTTTTGCGAGGTAATCCTGTACTTCCTTGTTCCCTGCTTTTTTGTTTAACCCTGCGATGTTCCATGATATGAGGGTTAATTCTTGATGGAGGTCGGAGTTGTGACCTTGGTGTTGTTCTTCCTGCACCGACATTTCCCTTTCTGCTCTAACGGAAAATTGACTTTGGCTAGGGGTGCTGTTGCCGATTCTCACCTCTTGTAGCCTGCTTAGTTTGGCCCATTAGCACTCTTCGCAGATTATCTCTTTGAAAGATGGAAATATTTATTGGTGTACTAGGGCGTTCATTGATATTTTCCCCTCGTTTTCTGTTGTGATTAGTGCCTTTCAAAATTGATGCTGCCCCCGGCCCCTCTTTTTGAGGTATGAGAACGGAGGGATATTTAGGTTGAGTGGGTTCTATTACTTCTATGCCCCAGCTTGCTAGTTGTTGGGCTTCTCCAAGAACTGCACGTTGGAGAATGTTCGCTAAAGCCCAGAAGGGTTGAATCACCATGGCTGTCTCCTTGTGACCTTTTGAACTTCACCCACTCTATGTTTTCCGAAGTGATCTGATACAGGGACGTGACATGGCCAAAAAGTCGGAGGATATTAGTTCTGTTTAGGATGTCATGGGGGCCTTCCCTGTGGTACCTAGGGGTGAGCACCACCTCATATTGTGGGTGTTTCCTCGAGGTATTTTGTTTGCGTGGCCCCCCCAATGCTCTGGCTGCATGATCTCAGACTTTGGGGGGGGGGGTTGTTGGAGGTTCGCCAGTGTTGTTCACCTTCAGCCCTATTGTTGTTTCCCATCCTGCTTTCTTTTTGCTTCTGCTCCATCAGGGGAGATGTAGTGTGCTCCTTTGGGCCTTTATGACCCTCCAGTTCCAGTAGGTCATAGAGCCTTATTTGTGTGGAGGCGTCCTCTTTACCCAAGCTGACCTGGTTTGTTGTTGCCTGGGCCGCCATTGATGTTGACCCTGCTGGTTGTTGTAGGTCCACCTGGTCCGCCTGGTCCACTCGGTCCCTGCCCTGTTGCGTCAGACCAGCTCTTGCTCTTTCTTCAGCCTATTCTTTGTCTGCCGGTATACCCTGGCTCTTAATCTTCTGTTTGAAGTTAAAAATCGGGTAAAGTGGCAGTGAGTTGCTTTTCTCCCCGGGTCTGTAATTGTTCAGCATTGCCGGCAGGATTGATCTTCTTTTCATTTTTGATCTCTTCAGCTTTTTCTTCGCCCTCCTTGTTAGGGGGGCTTCTGAGCTGACTCCTACTTCCCCCTCCACGGTCACTTTCTGCTCTTCGGCTTCTTTTGTGTCAGGGCTTGCCGAAGTTTCCTTGGTGTCACTCTTTGTCGGGGGTGCCGAGGTCTCTGGGCTATTGCGCTCGTTTTCTCTGGCTTTTGATTCCGTGTTCCTCGCTCGGCTGTGTTCTCCATTGGTCACCACTGTGTGATTTCCCTTTGCCAGCGATTCAATGGTTTCAGATGTCTTTGATGCGTCGCCTCTGTTCTTGGTTAATGCTACTATGTCCCCCAGTATTTTCGCCATCTCAGCCCACTTTTCTATTATATCGGCACATGAGCTTGTACGACCTATCATTGCTTGATTATAGTTGATTGTTGCCTCCAATTCTTCCAGCTTGCGACCCTGGTTCACTAGGCATTGGGCAATTGATTGAAGAAGGTCAACTTGGACCTCCATTTTAGTTGATTGCCATATCAGAGCCTTGGCTATTGACTTTTGTGCTTCTCTGATGGTTATCAAATGGGGGGTATCTTCTTGCTCATCTTGGTCCGTCTGGCCTATTGTTGGTGACAACCCTGCTCGATCTTTTGCCTGGTTTTTTACCACGTCCCCTCTCCCAATCAGGTTGGGGGTGAGGTCCAAAGTCCTTTCTATTGTTTGCTCTAGTTTTTGTAGAAAGGAATCGGTGAGGTCTCCTGTCTCTGGCGAATCGAGTTGTCGGCGTCCAATTGATAAGGCCTTTGTAGTTGATCGCGAGATAGCTCGCGGGCTGGTGCACGCCAGATCTTTGTCCTCAATAACCTCGGGCACGTCCTCCTCCTGATGCCAATTAATCAAGGCTTTGATCGGTAAGAGACTGTCTGTCGCGTTGGTAGGCTTCCTAACGGTACCTACGACTGCTTTGTTCCTCCCAAGGTCAGTGTCACCGGTCCTTTCATTATGTAGTTTACTATTCTCCCCTACGTCCCCCGCTTTACACCCGCTAGAAAGGGACAGATTTGGTCCTTCCTGTACCCATGCTTCCTGCGCCTAGTCCTGGTCCTGGCCCCCTTCGTCGGGCCGCAGGCGGCTCCCTTCCCCAAGAGGGGAATTTTTGCTCGATGTGTGCCTGGCCAGGCCCCCTTGTTTGGGGGTTGCTCGCTGTGGTCTCATCGGCCCTTCCGGGGGACTTACCCGGGGGTGGCGGGCTGCCCGGTGCCTGAAAATAATGAGTGATGAGCCCTTGTTGGGGGGGCTGTAGAGGGGGGCTCGCTGAGTTAGACTCCTGTCTTAAGTTCTGAGCTGTACTTCTTGTGACCCTTGTTGTAGGATGTTTATGGGCATTTTCATCAGGATCCATCCTCTTTAGATTGGTCGGGTTTCCCTTGAGCATTTTCCTTCCGCCCCAAGGAGAGGGTGTTTGGGAATTAACGAATTGGAGAATTGACTCCCTTTCTTTTTTAGTCTGTCCCTGTGCACTCTCTTCTATGTGTGCTGCTTGGGCCGTGCTCCTCGCCCCACAGTGCTGTGCCCAATAGCGATGTGCCTTAAATCGCCCCCCTGCAGCCACCCTCCGTTATCTCACTGCATTCGCGCTGAACTCACCCCGGGAAGCCAGATGTCCTATAACAGGCGTCCCCAGCTGAACTCAGCCTTATTGTAGGGCGGTGTTCGGTTTCTCACTCCTCACGTCTCCCTTGTCTCGACACTCACCAGAGAGTCACGTGGTCTCAGTCGTGCCCTTACCGGGGCCGCTGGCTTTGAAGGTCTTTAAAAGTCCGGGGGGCACACGAGGGGGAGATGAGGGGAAAGTAGGCAGCAACCAGCAGGCTGCAAGCAGGTGCCAGCCGGGAGGCACTTATCTTCTTTTGGGGGCGTAAAGTGTGCTAAACTGAAGAGCTGGAAGATGTTTGGCAGCCTCTAGTCCATCGAGCGCTCCTTATGTACACCCGTGATGCCCAAAAGCGGAGACCAAAATCAGCACCAGAGTTTCGATGGCCGAAATGCCTTAGGACTTAAGCCTTAAGTTGGAGCGTGCGAGGCTCACGGGGGTAACGCCAGCCCGACCTAGTCCTAGTCCAGTCGGGCCGCCTCCGCGGTTTTCTCCCGGGCTCGCACTTCGTGACCGCTCCCGACGGCGGCCGCGCTCGCACTCTGCTCACGGGATCACCGGGGGACCCCCGCCTGGCTCGGTGATTTGGAGGTCTTTTGCAATGGTAGCACGATAGTGGCACTTGGTAGGAAGTTATCTCCTGGTAGGATATTCACCGCTCCGCAACCCGCACTCTGCTCCGCTGCTCGGGCGGCTGGCCTGACTTCTGCCTGACTTCCGCCGGAACTCCCGCGGTCTAGTAGGTGTGAGGTAGGTTAGTACAGTTTCCTGTTTTGTCGTTTCCAATCTCTGGTTATCTGTGCACCAGTGACTATATCTATTACATTTTGCAGTGTCAATCAATCAGTCTTGTATAGTGTGACTTGTCACCCAGGGAGGGTCTCCAGGCGGTGGGGTTCTGTGAGCGTTGGTCGAAAAGCCATATCTTGAGCTTTTTCCTGAAGTCTTCCAGCGAAGGGGCAGTCCGCAAGTGGAGGGGGAGGTTGTTCCAGGACTTGGCGGCAAGGTAGGAGAAGGAACAAACTCAGCAGCTGCTCCAACGGATGCGGCGGATGCACGCCAGGGCGAGGGAGGCGGAGCACAGCTCCCTGGTAGGTCAGTGGAGCGTCAGGTGGTGGTTGATGTAGGCGAGTCCGGAGTTATGGAGGGCTTTGTAGGCATGTCTCAGGAGTTTGAAGAGGCATCTTTTCTGGATGTGGAGCCAGTGCAGGCTCTTGAGGTGGGGGTGGCGCTGGTTCTTCTGGGGAGGTTGAGGATGAGTCTTGCTGCGGTGTTCTGGACGGTCAGGAGGCGGCTGAGGAGCTGTTTGGTGGCTCCAGCGTAGAGTGTGTTGCCGTAGTCAAGACAGCTGGATACGAGGTCTTGAGTGACTGTTTTCCTGGTGGAGGTGGGGATTGATCGGAAAATCTTGCGGAGCATGCGGTGGGTATGGAAGCAGGAAAAGGATACAGCATTGACCTGTTGCTTCATGGTCAGTTTTCTGCCCAGGATGATTCCGAGGTTGCGTGCGTGGCCTGTGGGTGTTGGTGTGGGGCCGAGTTCGGTGGGCCACTAGGTGTCATCCCCAGAAGAGGGCTTGTTCTCGAAGATGAGCACTTCCGTTTTGTTCGAGTTGAGCTTTAGGCAGTTGGACTTCATTGAGGTGGTGATGTCAGACATAGTGTTTCGGAAGTTGGGTCTGGTGGTGTCGGGGTCTTCTGTGAGGGATAGAATGAGCTGTGTATCATCAGCGTATGAGATGATGTTGAGTCTTTGGGTGTGGACGATGACTGCTAGCGGCGTCATGTAGGTGTTGAAGAGGGTGGGGCTGAGGGAAGAGCCCTGGGGTATGCTGCAAGTGATGTTCTTGTGTACGAAGGAGAAGGGAGGTAGGTGGATTCTTTGGGCTCGACTGGAGAGGAAGGAGGAGATCCAGTTGAGGGCATTTCCTTGAATGCCAATGTGGTGGAGTCAGGTGATGAGGGTGTGGTGGGAGATGGTGTTGAAGACTGCCGAGGGATCAAGGAGGACGAGGGCTGCTGTTTCACCTTGGTCGAGGAGGCATCTGATGTCTGCTGCTGCGATTAGGGCAGTTTCTATGCTGTGGTTGGTCCGGAAGCTGGATTGGGAGGCGTCGAGTAAGCGGTTTTCTTCGAGGTACTCTGTGAGCTGGCAGTTGATGGCTTTCTACTGGACCTTGGCGGGGAAAGGGAGTAATGAGATGGGGCAGTACTTTTTGAGCTTGTTAGGGTCGGCGGAGGGTTTCTTCAGGAGCAGCTTGGCTTCCGTGTGCTTCCATGCATCGGGGACAGTGGCTGTGGAAGAGTTGAGGATCTCGGAGAGGCTGCTGCTGATTTCTTTCCTTCCTAGGTTGTAGATGTGGTGCGGGCAGGGGTCCTTGGGTGCCCCAGAGTGGATTGAGTTCATGATGGCGGTGGTGTCTTGGTTCGAGAGCTGTTTCCAGTCGGTGAGCCAGTGGATGAATGCAGCGTTAGTTGGTGTGCGGAGGCGATTGAGTTCGGTGGGTTGTGGGTCAAAGTTGCTGTATATGTCTGTGATCTTATAGAGGAAGTAGTCCGTTATCTGTTGCAGAGGGCCTGGGAGGGGTAGATCGAGTTCTCGTGGCAGCTGGGGAGGAGAACTCTCCAACAATGCTGAAGAGTTTCTTGGCATGGTTTGCGCTCGCCTTGACGTGGTTGGGGAGGGCGTCCTCCTTGGCCTCCCTGAGGTGGTGGTGTTAGTTGTTGAGGGTGGACCTGAAGGTGCGGAGGTCGGTGGGGTTCTTGTTGGAGCGCCATTGTTTTTCCAGTCACGTTTGAGAGTCAGTAGTTCGGGAGTGATGTAGCGGATGTGCTTGATGGGTCTGCTGCTGGAGGTGTTCCTCATGGGGGTGATGGAGTCAACTGCGGTGGAGATCCAATTTGAGAAGTTCTGGACGTTGCATTCGAGGGTGTCGGAGATGCGTCCATTGTAACATTTCAGTGTAACATTTCCTTGAACTTGGTTTCCTTGCTTCTCTTAGGATTTCCATTGTCCTGGGTATAAGCTGTAGATGTCCAAATTCTAGATATTCAGGAGCCACGCCGCTAGGTTGAGTGTGGCTGGCTCCGGATGGTACACTTTTCCTTTTTGCATTGATAGCAGATCTTGTTCTGCTTTGAGTGTGATCATCTGTCCCTTGGACAGTTCTAGTAATTCCGAGTACCAGGTCCGTCTGGCCCATTGTGAAGCTATGAGGATGAGCTTTGTCCCTGGTTATCTGACTTTGTCCAGTACCTTTCAGATCAGGGGAAATCGGTGGTAAGGCGTACGCAAATTTCCCTGAGCAGTTTATCGACAGGGCATTCCCCTTTGACTGGTGGTGTGGAAACCTGGAGGCAAAATGTTGGCATTTTGCGTTTTTTTGCAGTTGCGAACAGGTCTATTCTTAGGTTTCCCGAGACCTTTAAGATTTTCTCCAGTGTTTCCTGTTTCAACTCTCATTCATGGGAAGTGCTGTCCTGCCTGCTTACTATGTCCACCTCCGTGTTTTGTTTTCCTGGTAGGTGGACTGTCTACAGTGTGATCCATCTTTGGATCGCCCATCTCCATATTTCCTGGGCTAGTTTGGACAGGGTGAATGATTTTGTTCCTCTCCGTTTGTTGAGATAGAACATGGTTGTTGTGTTGTCCATTTGGATCAGTACAGTTTGACCTGTTATGTGCGATTGGAAAGCCCTCATGGCTAGGAATACGGTTTTCATCTCCTGGTAATTGATCTGTTTTACGTCATCTGTACTGTTCCATAATCCCCGTACCTTCAGTTTGCCTGTATGCGCTCCACAACTCTTGTGGGACGCGTCCGTTGTTATGGTCACCGTGAGAGCTGGTGTCTTGAATGGTCTCCCCATGTTCACACTTGTTGATTTCCACCATTGTATCTCCTTTTCTACCGTTGCAGTGATAACCACTAGATCCTCCCAGCTCCCGGGAGCTTGGGACCATTGTTGCAGATCCATTCCTCGATATGGCGTATGTGTAATCTTGCATGTGGGATGCATGATGTCATCATGCCTGTGAGTTTCATGACAGTCCGCACTGTCAGAAACCGACCCCATTGGTAAAGGCGAGCCTGCTCTGCGATTGCCTCTGCTCTCCTCTGGATTGGATATGCTTGTGCGGTAGTGGAATTTAATGTTGCTCCTAGGAACACCTTTACCTGTTCCGGTGAAGACGTTTTGTGATTTATTGTAAACCCAAGGCGCTGCGGTGTGGCAACCACTGTTTGAATGTCCCTGTGGCATCTTTCTTGATTGTGCTTTTACTAACCAATCGTCTAAGTATGGGTAGACATGGATTCCTTGTCATCTTAGGTGGGCTGCTACCGACGCGAGGCATTTTGTGAAGACTCTTGGGGTTAACTTTAAGCCAAACGGTAGCACCCTGAATTGGCAATGCACCTTGTCCAGTACAAATCTGAAGTATTTCTTTTTTTTTTTGTTTTTGGTTCATAGGTACGTGTAGATAAGCGTCCTTTAGATCTAGGGTGGCCATAAAATCTCCCTTCCTTAGGAGTGGTATTACTCTTTGATGTGTTGTTATCTTGAAGTATTGTGTGGATGAACTTGTTTGGGAATCTGAGTTCTAGGATTGGCCTCAAGGTCAGGTTTTGCTTTGGCACCAGAAAATAGGGTGAATAGTTTCCCTTGTTTGCTTCCCTTGCTGGAACCTTTTCTATGGCTCTCTTTTGTAAGAGTTCTTTGATCTCCTTTCTGAGTTGTATGATCTCTTGTCCCCCGCAGGACTTTGTGGAGGCTCCCTGAGTAGTTCTATACAGTATCCGTGGCATATTATGTTTAAAACGCAATTATCAGAGGTAATCTTTTCCCAATCTTGGGGGTAATCCCTTATTCTTTCTCCCCCAGGTGATTCGTGGTGGGCTGTGATGCTGCATAAGTCACTTGCCTGTTGATACTCTCAATCTGGGAGGTTGGGCTCTTCGCCTTCCTCAAAAGGACTGTCTTGCAGGGTGCTGTCACTGCTGGTATGATGTTTGCTGTGTGGCATGGTGTGTGCTGCCTTGTAACCACTGTTGCTAGATGTGAAGGGTGCTCTGCCTGCTGGTCTCCTGGTTGCAGTCCCTTCTTTCCTGAAGGAACCCCTGAATTGTAGTGCCCCTATTGCCTTTGCCGTCTTGTTATCCTTCTTTAGTTGTTGAAGGGTATCATCCACCACCTGTCCGAACAGCGTGTCGCCTGTGAATGGCATATTAATGATTGAGGCTTGCACCTCAGGTTTGAAACCCGATACTCTGAGCCAGTCGTGCCTTCTTAATGTTGTTCCTGTGCGCATCTGCCTGCTGCCATTATCTGCTGCATCTAGTGCTGACCTGAGGCTGGTATTAGCAATGTTTTTCCCTCTTGCATTACTGCATTGGCTCTTTTTCTGTACTCCTCTGAGAGGTGATTCATTAGGGACTCCATCTTGTCCCACTGCTGGTGGCCGCATCGGTTCAAGAGTGTTGGAGTTAACAATCCTCAACTGGGTTGCTGCTTCTCTTTCCATCTTTCTTCCCACCAAGTCAAGTCTCTTTCTCTCCTTTTCTGGAGGTGGACCTGTGGTTGTGGAGGCGTTGTTCCTCTTCCTGGTGGTACTCACAATAATTGAGCCCGCAGGAGTATTGCCCTTGATTTATTTAGGGTCTTGAGTGGAAGGCTTGTACTTTATTTCCACTCATGCCGTTACAGCCCTTGCAGTGGCAGGTACACACAAGGCATCCTTCACTTGGTCCAGGATGTTAGGGCGCATGGGTAGATAAAGGTTTCCCTTATGTGAGGGCATTAGTGTTTCAAGGAGGAAACGTGAATCTCCTTTTTCCTCTAGTTGTGCCCCATATGTCTCTGAAGCCCTCTTGATGAGACTGTTGTAGCAGGAGAGGTCTGGTGAGGATGGCCTCGAAGGGTAGCTGTCCACCCCCTCCTCCGGTGATTCGGCATCGAGATTGTGCTAGGTTTCCTCAAACTGGTTCTAGTCGTCCAACCCTGTTGTGTCTTTGACCTCCTCGAGTTCGTAGAACTCTTCTTGTTCCTCTTCATGAGGCTCTGGTGTTGCCGGCACCTCCATCCCAGACTGGTAGTTTTCAAATTCAGGGCCATCGAACAGTGTCATCGAAGGTTTCGCGGGAATATGGAATTCCCTAAAGTAGTTGTCAAACTCCTTCTTCCTATGCAGGCCGACGGACATTTTGGCCTTGAGCCTTCTCTTCTTGCATTCGACAAGGATCGATTTTTATTCAGTGTGGGTCTCTTTTTTGGCATGGAGAGGTCCACCATCTACACAACTTTGCCCTTGACTCTTGCTTCCTCTCAAACGGATGGTTGCGTCGAGGGTTTCGACTGAGTTTTGCCTCCATCGGTTTACCTTGGCCAGGTTCGTGTGGGTCTTTTTGTTTCGGTTGACCTTCAGTTGACGAGTGCTGTGAACCCAAGGATGCCTTTTGGGACTTATTGTCTGAGGACTTAGTGTCTGAGCCTTGCGGCGATTTAGTTACCTTCAGTTTCTTCTTTTTGGAGTCCTTTTCAGCCTCTTTCGCTGCTTGCCTCTTTTTGGCGTCAACCACATTTGACTCCTCTCCACGAGCTGTTTTGGCCTCCTTAACGTTTTAGTTCTTGTCAATGGACGAGGCGAGGTCTTTGAGCGATACATGCGTCTTCTGAGTACTGGCCATGGTGTAGTGCTCTAGCCTCGGTCATCGTCGTACCTTGAAAGTCTTGGCTACAAACTCGGCGCAGGCCTCACAGTCTTTGTTTTTGTGGTCTTTCGAGAGACAAAGGTTGCAGACATTGTGGGGGTGTCTCTGGGCAAAGTTGTGGTGGCAGTTGGGGCAGAACTTAAAAGGGGTGTTTTCCATGACTCTTATCTGCCTCTCCCCTCTTCATTCTGTGACCACATGGTTTTTACCGGCGGGATCCCCCGCCGGGACAGAGAAGGATCCCCTTCTCTTGTCGTCGCTTTTCTTGCGGTCTTTGGTGATTTGGTCGATCTTCATTTTCTCAGTTTTTTCCCCAAAGACTTCGGAGCTCCTCCGTCCTGGTTCCAGACTCAATGGCGGAAAAAACAATCTGAAGATGGCGACTAAGCACAGGATCTTCCAGGGCACCGTTTGATGTTACACAGGGGTTGGACATTCCACCAAATGGTGGTTGACGACGTCCACAACAACAACAATAAAAAGAGAAAAGAAACCAGAGCGATTCATGACCCAACCACTAGATTGCGGAATAATGCACAGCAGGTGAATCCAGAAAAGGATGATTCATGCTGCAAAATTAAAGTTCACACATAGGATCAAAGGCACTACATAAATCCATAAATGCAAGGAAAAGTTAACCATTTTTTTTGCTTGAAACTGTATACTTTACAATTAAGAGGCTACGATTTAGGCATTGTTCCTGCGTCCCCAACCCCTCTCTGACTGCTGGGCCCAGGACTGTAACCTGTGCAGAATAATCCTGCCAACAACTTTTACCACTGAGTCCAATAAAGAAATTGGTTGGTAACAGTAGGGATTCTGTTGATTTCCCTTCTTACATATAGAGACTATGACAGCATCGCTACACTAATTGTTCACAAAATTTGAGTACTCGTGATATTGTACAGTCAAGTTGATTGGATGTTAAAGTTGGAACATGGATGATTATAATTTCTTATTTTTCATTATAGTCAGAATAAAAACAGAAACTTTAAAGCCGGATTTGAGCTGTGGTTGATGATTCGCATGAAGAAAGAGGAGCGCTGTTCCTTTGTGGACTATTATGAAAAACTTGGAGCAACTCTAATGGCTGTGTTTTTGTTTCAAGTTAGGAAATGTAGTCTTTATCATATTTGATATATAGTGGTTATGTTGGGGTGGCTGAGCAATAAAGCTGACGGAGTTAATACATACTCCCTGACTCCGTGCCCTTAATAGGACTGAAACTTTCCTTCACGATTGCTAGGAAGTTTTATATTCACATGCTGAAAATATTTCCAAGTGATGCTGGAAGACGACAATCATTTTAAATGTAGCAATAAACTGTATTACCATGCATTTAGGCAAAGCAATAGTGTTTATTTTGTAGCAAATTGACCTGAAGGAAAACTGCCCCATTAGTAAATGAGGTGAACGTGTAAAGCAATCCATTTTCAACATTTCACGGTAGTTCAGATTTCTAATGCACACTGGGTGGGAGGTAGTCCGTTCAGAGCTCTGCTCTTCCAACTCAGATAAATTATCTTTTGACTTTTTGCATTTCTTTCCTTGGGAACATCCACATATCCCTCCTGATGTCTTCCCCATTTCCCTTAAAAATGTTTTCAGGATCAAAGGTAATCACCTACAAAGGCTGGATTTACCAAGCAGAAGGCTTTCTTTAGGCCTTGTGCTACTGCTGGCCAAAATGTGATAGATTGAGATGATCCACACACATCATAATTCTACGGCTTACGCGGGTACCATAAAGTTAAAGACTGCAAACAAGTTTTTATTGAAAACATTTAAAGAGAGAGGGAAAGAAGACTCCTGTATGCCGCGACCAAAGCCTCCTCTAAATGGCCTCCTCCTCTTCTTCTAGTGATGAGTCTGTGAGGAATCTCTGACCTGCATTTTTCAAGACGGCGCACAAGGAAAATATGAATTGGCTTTTCAAAAATCAACAGTGCCTGAGAAAACTGCCTTAACTGAAGAACTTGCGTCATCACAAAAAGAAGCTAAAAATGCTGTCCAAGTCTTCTACTAACTCATGCTTGTTTGTACACAGCTGTACACAAATCTGCATCAGTTAGGATCCTGTCAACAATGGCAGTTACGTTGTCTATTAGATTCCTATTAATGGCCACTGCATTTTTGTTGAGGAACGCACTGATGGCTGCATCGTCAAACACTTAATGGCCATCAGTCTCCCCAGTGACTGCTTAATTATCAGTGGTACCTATGCCTTCACCACGTGGTACTCAATACTTTAATATCATTTCCTGGGGTTACCATGTCTCACTTCCTAACCAACCCATTGCCCAATTAGGTCCCACCTCAAATCCTAGAGATTGAGGAAAAGAACAACAATGACAGTGAAGAGGTCACTGAATTCACTTACAGTCCTCGACAGCTCTAGGTAAGTCTCCTGTCAGGCAACAATGAAACGCCAGTATCCAAGTAACTCTGCTGGAGAAGTGGAGTATGAAAAATATATATATAAATGAAGTGAAGGTTAGTGGCAGCTATCATCATTATATCCAAATATTTTCACAGGAGATACTGCTCTTGCCACACAAGACCAGATTTATTGCTATTACATAGAGCGCTCCTCAGCATCACGCAGGATATTTCGGGTTCCTGCACATCTAATTATCCAAGGGTATTACGTGGGGTGTTAATGCCATTATCCCCCAACCACATCACCCGTACACAGCAAAATCACCTCTTTTTTCCTGAGTTTTATATAGCGTGAGCTTGACCCAAAGGTATCACAGCCCTTTACATGAGCGCCAGTTGCTACAGAAGGACACATTCATTTTGTTAGGCACGGGGAGATAAAGTGATTTGCCCAGAATCACAGGATGTTGAGCGTCCCTACCGAGATTCAACCCGGTGCCCCAGCTTTGAGGTCGACCGCTCTAGCCATTAGGTTACATCCTCTCCCCAATCTCTACTACACATTCAACAGCAGTATCAGTTCTTTAAAGATAAGTCCTGTTTGGCACGGCACACAGACACCAACGCAGGAGAAGGCTTAGAAATGGTAAGAAAAGGAAATTCCTCAAAAGCAGGACAAGTGGCAGGAATATGCAGCAGCGGCAGAAGGCCAAAATACACTGCAGCCCTCAGACTCACTGCCTAACAATATAGCCCTGTGTCAGTGATTGATTAATTAATTATATGTGAGATTTATGACATGCATACGATGCAATGATCCCTTGGACGAAAAGGTTTCAAAGGTTTGAGATTCCCAATGTAATAAAGCAGAATTACTGTTTTCGCAATTGTCAAAGCCAATAGGTCTCACCAATGGGACCTACTGGCTTTGGCAACGATTTTAAGCCCATGCTGTACAGCAGTGCAGCATGGCTGAAATGTTAAATAAAAAAAAACCCAACACAAATGCATACCTACAGAATGAGGCGACCATTTAAAAAAAAAAATTGTTTACGAATCTGAGATGGATTAGTAAATAAAAGGTTGCGCGAAATGCAATTTTGATAAAGCTGGAATGAGCTTTTTTGATACAGCGCTATTGCACTGAGAGTGACAATAAAGCCAACCAGTGATAAGCAATGTGTGGACTGTAAGCCCACTGTACGCTAACAATATGTCTCACAAGACCTCAAAACTATGCCAATCCAGAAGCGTATCTATGATGAAGGTAAACTTTTTGCAGATCCCAGCTACTGTCCCAACAATACCACCTAAATATGAAACGAAGTAACAGTCTATGGAAGAAACATCAATTTCCCGAAGAGGCAATTCAGTCATCGTAGCTTTAGCACAACAAACACCAGGAATCTTTTGTCGCCATGTATTCCTCATCTAGACATCGAAGATCAAAAGATGAATAGATAAGGAAAAAAAAGGTAAGAAACATAGGAAGCAACCTCTATTACAGCTGCACATTTGCTGGCTATTTAGGGCCGCTATAGTAGGCAGACATAGGCTGAAACTGTCTCCTATTTTGACACATTAGTAAAAGATAAAAGATCCTAGGACAATGCCATATGCCACGCGGGGGAACCCATATGTGCAAATCAGAGGTTCCAGGAATGACATTTCAGGTAACACATCAATTGAAGCAGGGTCTACAGTGGCGGTAGAATCAGGACAAAGTCTACAGGCGCCTCCCATTCAAGGAATCGGACCAGACATTCTTCAGCACCACCTTGACAGCACATTCGCTGCTGGATGGGATCCAGGGTGCAAGGGTGCAGACTACATACTAAGCACTCAGCCATAAGGTTTAAAGCCACAGAAGTTAATAACTACCACTCAACTATACTACCACCAGCCATAAGAAAAATCCTGTAGAAATCAGTGGCCTAATTGTTATCCTTCATGCTGGAGGAGAATGAACAGCTTGATGACTGGCAGCTGGGATTCCGTCGAGGCAGAGGTACTGTAATAACCTTTACTACTACTATTATAGGCATGAGTGCTCTTTTTGATGCAGGAGAAGCTATCAGAGTGATTCTTTAGATCTCTCAGCTACATGGTGGACAATTTCCCCATTCCAATCTGTGTAATATAGTCTAGCAGAGCTTGGAATTGACAAAGTGCCCATGTACAGTGTGGAGTTCCTCAAGCCTCCTCATTACATGTGCCAGTTGATGTAGGGACAATTACCCCAGTGCCAGGTATCTCTGGCACTGATGCCAGCGGCACCAACATTGGGTGAGACTACCGTACAAAAGGTAAACTACAGTCTCATCCTATGTCCCTCCCCTGCTCCTTTATGAAAAGCCAGGCCCACAGACAACAGGGCAAGCTATTTGGACACAATTTGCACCTTTACACCAGCACACATGCCTTTTCGTTTTTAATTTTGTTTGTGGTGCAAGGGTGATTTGTCGAGTCTGCAGCAGCATCAAAGCAGTTTTGTGTATTTGTATACAAACAACACTACTAAGTCTGCAGATGTTGCGGTAAAGGTACACATTTTTGACAGAGGGAAAACAACATTTACACCACACTTGGATTTACTATTTTGCTGTCTGGATAGGCACGTACCTATGAAATACCTCTTGTACCTAAGAAGAAGAAAAAACTTTTTATTGTGGTGGACCCAAACCTGCCCAGTTTCAATTGACCAAGTGTTCAATTTGTAACAGCCAATTTGATTCTAACCTCAGATTCTATGTCAGGACTGAAGGGAAAGAAAGATAATGCTTTTCTTTCTTCGCTTTATTCTTAGCAGCCATTTTAAACAACTAAAGAACTATTTTTCCTATGAACACCAGGGAAACAAACGTCTAAATCTACGAGTCCTTCCTCTCAGTTTGCCATCCAATCCCAACAAGGTCCTTCCTGTTTGTCCACTCCTCCTCCTCTTTTTTCGCTGCTCAGCAGCAAATTAAGTCGTTTTTTTCCGTTTCTCTGATGTTTTGGTGTATAGTATGCTCTTTGCTGATATTGGTGGTCTGTGTACTGTGGTACGCTTTGTTTTAACGTTAGTACGTTTATTTCCAGATTCCTTTAATGGTCACAGGATGCTCCTGCGTGCCTCATGCCACTATATCGACGTCTCCTGCTGCGGTGCAGACCTCCAGCCACCTGAGGACACTGTGGCAGCTGTCTCAGTGGATTCGAGCAGCCCAGGTTTTTTTTCCCCCCTCAGTTCAAACAACAACGCGCGTTGCCGGAGCCCAGAGAAGTCTAGCCTTGCCCTCTGCTACCCGGGTGACACCCACTTAAGGGTCTGTATTCCCCTTGTCATTGACGCCCTCCGGGGTCTGTATTAGCCTAGCCCCCCCCCCCCCTCCTCCTCCACCTGACGCCCTATGGGGCCCGTACTGGCAGCTAGATAACTCTGCGTGTGGGACACTGTCCCTGGTGGCATTAGCACAAGTGAGCAAGGGCATGAGTGTCCCAGGGGCTTAGCCCACAAACTGTGTGCCTTCGGCTCACCCACATCAGTCTGGGCTTCCACCCTGCCAAAAAAGCTTACACGATCTGCATGTTCTATCCTGGCTGATACCAGCACATACCTTTAGGAGCTGGCTGCTTCACACGTATGTCCCACACATTAATCTATTGCTGTGCACCAAATACCATGCAATGCCTAGAAGACCAGTACAGGAGGAGGACTCTTTGTTCTTCCTCCAATGGGACAATGAGTTCTACAAGCAGTAGACGCCTCAATACACAGGGCAGTAAATCAGGCCATGGAGCCATTGGAACAGCGCCTCTCTGCGCAGATTGTGCTGGAGTGCGCCAAACTGGCCAAGTCAGCAGCGGAGCCACCAAAGCCCCCTCACCCAGCCCTAGAGGGATGGTCCCCCAGCGAAAGTGACACTCCGGGGTGGACGTAGACGCGTTTGCGCCCCTGAAGCAAGCGTTTTTGGTGCAAGAACTCCCACAGGGGGATTCGGGTTCCCCAGAGGGCTTCGCAGAACCACTGCACGCTGATACTCCAGACCAACAATACACAGGTGATACCCCTGGTAATATGGATGACGAGGCAGGCCCCTCTAGGCCTTGGCTTCCGGCTCTGCTCCAGCACCGGATGATGATTCAGATATGTTAGACCCTGATGACATCATCCATCCTCGTTCGGTGGACTAGGTTCCCGTGGACAAGGTAGCGAAGTATGTGGCGGGTCGCCGGCGCAAATCCATGGAGAAAGAGGCTTGCAACCGCCGCCGGGCGGAATGCCTTCACCCTACGCTACAAGGAAAGGTGGCCTTTACGCCAGAGATAAACCCAAAAAGGCTATGTTCCTGGCGAAGTTTATCAAAGACCCTAGGTAGGGTATCAACCGATCTTGGAACTCATGCCAGGACAAGCTGCTGGATGCGGTCAGCCCTATCACCAAGATTCTAGACATTCCCGAGGAGGCCAAGGCCTCAGGTTCCCTGATTTCTCCAGAAGTGTTTCCAGGCTGGGCGTAGCGTGCCATCATCTTCATAGGTAATGCGAACTGCGCGCTCTCCACAGAGAGGCATCGTTCCCTCCTGATCAAGGTCGACCCTAAGTTGTGAGACCTTGCCTCTTCACAGGCAGGCGCTGTGGCCCAAGAGGGATTGTTTGGCGATACCTTCGTGATAGAGCTTAGCAAGCTCGTGGCCACGTTCACGTCACTGGACAAGGCACATTCTAACATTAGGAGAATATTTACCCCCTCCCCGGGTTTTCCAAGGGGCAGGTCGTGGTATGGTTCGCTCGACCACCCATTTCTCCTCCTCCAACCTCTCTAGGGGGGCAAGGCTCTGGGCGTAGGCAGTACCAGAACAGCACACTTTTCAACACGTTCTACCCAACAAGGGAGCAGTGGTTCAGAGGCCGTGGAGACTACAAGGACAAGTCGAATGGTGCAGCTGGAAACGGGGTCTACCTTTGGCTCGCTTGCGGTTGGAGGACCTCCTAGCACTCTTTCTCCCAGCATGGGCTTCGATCACCAGCGATGCTTGGGTGTTGCCGACAGTGCAGGGTTTCGAAGTGGAGTTTTATGGTTGCCCCCAGCAGGTGGTTCGCCCCTCCCCATTTCATTCTTCAGCCGAGATGCAGAATTTATAGATGAGGAGGTGTCCGCTCTCCTCAAGAAAGGGGCTAATGGTCCATCAGAAGAACATCCCAAAGGGTTTTTAAGCAATCTCTTCCTGGTCGAGAAGGCTGACAGCGGTCTGAGACCAGTAATCAACCTCTAAGACATCAACGAGTGGTTGGTATACCGCCACTTCAAGATGGAAAGTATTCACTTTTTCTGGGATGTTCTGAGGCCGCACGACTGGATGGTCCGGTTGAACCTGAAAGATGCTTACCTCATGGTCCAATCTTTCCCCCTCACCGTCGGTTCTTACAGTTTAGGTGGGGCGACCGGGTCTTCGAGTTCACCACTCGAACTTTCAGGCGATCCTCGGCTCTGTGGTGCTTCACAAAGGTTCTCAAGCCGGCAGTGGAGTTCCTAAGGGCGCAAGGCATAAGGATGACTGTTTATTTAAACGATATGCTCTTCCTGGCTCAATGTCCCAAGAGATTGACCAAGCAACTGCAGACAGTATCTGTTGCAGGGTTTGGGATTTGTGAGCAACGAGTAACAATCCCTGCTTACCCCGGTCCAGTGTGCGATCTTTTTAGGATTCACAATAGACTGTCTCCTCTTCTCTGAGTTTTCCGGCTCGCAAAATGGCAAAGATCAGACACGAGCTGCGTCAAACCTTAGCCAAGTCCCATCCGTCTCTTAGGCAGCTAGCTCGCCTCGTAGGTCTTCTCTCAACCTCCATTCAGGCCATCTTTCCTGGACCATTTCATTATTGGGCGTTGCAGTGCCTCAAAGCCCACTATCTCAGGAGAGACCCGACTTATTCCCAGTCTGTGCCACTAACAGACGAAGCCAAAGACTAAATAATGTGGCGGCTTACCCACATGGAGGCGTGGAACGGGAGAGCCATCTTCGGTTCCGCCCCAACCTTATGATTGAGTCAGACGTCAGACGCTCTGGCTGTGGAGCTAGATGTGGGGAGTTTTCCACTGGAGGGAGTTGGTCTACACAAGAACAATCTTTGCACATCAATTTCTTAGAGCTCCTGGCTGGGTCATTCGCAGTACAGTGTTGGACAAAGGACATGGTTCAGTCATGCGTCCTTCTCAAGATGGACAATATCTCGGCAGTCAGGTATATCAATCACCTGGGCGGTACAAGATAACACACCCTAGCAAATATGGCCAGGGACTTCTGGGATTTTTGCCTGGAAAACCATGTATCCGTCACAGTCGAGTATCTACTGGGTCAGGCGAATCAGGTGGCAGACTGGTATTCCCGGCATCTCTGGGACTCCAGCCTATGGAATTTAGAGTTGCAGATCTTCTCCCAATTGTCGGAAAGGTGGGGGCCCTTCTCAGTCGACCTGTGTGCGTCCCATCTGGATAATCAGTTACCGAGGTTCTTCAGTTGGAGACCAGACCGCAGGCAGAAGTGATGGACGCATCCCTCCAGGATTAGAGTCAGGAGAAGGGTTATGGATTTCCTCCATTCTCCATCACGCGGGTGTCAGTTCTGGCGCGCTGCCAACAGGTGGAGGTGGTGTTGATAACTCCAGTCTGGCGATCTCAAGTGTGGTTTCTGATTCTTCTGGAACTTTCCTGGGATTTTCCAAACCGACTTCCCCACTTTCCTCACATTCTTCTGAATTCGGACGTTATTCCGTATTGTCTGGTGACGGAAGGGTCTCTGCATCTCATGGCGGATTTCAGGCAACACTGGTCGCTCCCAGGCCTTTCAGGCCACGCTGTGTCCCTACTCTCCAAAGCATGGGCGGACAGCATGACCAAGAGATACCGACCTTCCTGGACAAGGTGGAGGCGTTGGCGTATGTGACGGAGTGTTGATCCCCTGGGCGCAGATGTTGTTCAGGTTCTCAATTTTTTGGCCAGTCTGGCGGAAGATGGGTTGGCGTACCGCTCTATAAACGCGTTCCGTTCCGCAATTTCTGCAGGCCATGCTCCCATTGACGGGGCTCCGGTATGTAGGTTGCTCAGAGGAATTCGCCTCTCCCTTCCTCCGGAATCTCGTTATTCTGCCTTTTGGAACGTTAACCGGTTGCTCAATTTTTTCTTGTCCTGGCAACCAAATAGGTTTTGTTGAGAAAGGAGCTTTCGGCTAAATAGCTATATTATGTCTGGTTTCTTGCAGACGCGTTTCCGATGTGAGGGCTCTTGATATTTCGGGCACAGTTTTCTCCTCGGAAGGGGTTTAGTTTACGATAAGTAGAAGGACCAAGTCCAATACTCAGGTAATTTCCTACCAGGCATTCCACGAGTCTCCCAAGCTGGGTGTAGTACAAGGCCTCAGAGCATATGAGGATTTGACTGAGGAAATCCGCCCTCCGGGAGAGAGACAAATGCGCATTGCTTTAAGAAAACCGTACAAAGCGGTTTCTTCTCCAACCATTGCCAGATAGGTCCGTTGGGTACTGCAGGAAGCGGGCATCAATACTAAAGTGTTTGGAGCTTATTCAGCAAGAGGGGCGATGGCCTCTAAAGCATTTTCATTGGAAGCTCGTTTGGAAGATCTTAAGCACGCAGCGGACTGGTCCTCTGACTCTACCTTTAAGAGGTTTTACTTTAAGCCGGTGGTGGAACTGGCACAGTTGATGGTGAGTAAAGCTTTAAACTAGCATAATCCTCACCTCCGGTCAGGACATAGAATGAAAATTTGCCTAGCTTTAGTAAGGTTACGTTTCAATTCTATTAAGGACACGGAGGCGAGGACTATCCCACAGGGCGATCACTGTGGATACAGAGTCCCCCGTTCTGAAGTAACTAAGTCTGTTTAAAGGTAATATTGAGATTACAGTTCATCTGTTCGGAACCGTAATGCTGTTGACAGTTGTACACTGCTCGCTGATTTTGTTCATAAGTTGATCTTGTGGGTTAATCATGTTTGAAGAGGTCACCGATGTGGACTGTTGCTGCAGGAAATGATGGATCGAAGCAGGATGCATGAGGACAGATGAAGGTGGGATTCGCACTAAGAAAGAGGAGGAGTGGACAAAGAGGAAGGACCCCACTGGGATTGGATGGCAAACAGAGAGGAAGGACTCAGACTTTGACGTTTGTTTCCCTGGAGTTCATGGGAAAAGTAGTTCTTTAGTTGTTTAAAATGGCTGGTGTTAAGAATAAAGCGAAGGAAGAAAAGTATAATCCTCACCTTTGTGTCCTTGATAGATTTGAAACTTACCTTTACTAAAGCTAGGCAAATTTTCATTCCACATTTGAAACCGGACGTCAGGAATTTATTACTGTTTGGGTATCTAATGAGTGGTGCTAGTGCTTCTGTAGTTATTGTTACATTTTGTTTTGCCAACCATTTTGGCAAGATTTATCGAACTAGCGTGAAACGTTTGCTTTAGCAGAATGCCATAAGGTTTTTGGTTGATTATAGGAGGGCACAGGGGCATAGTCTGAATGAGCTCCAATGCAGATATATTCTGGTGGGGCTCTACCTATCCAGGGCATTCTTTCAAAAAACCCTTCCCTTTAAATGCAAACTTAGCATGATGAAAGAAACAGCTCTCCCGAGTCCAGTGATGTCATTTTCAGCTGGGGTGGCAAAAAGACCCGAGCCAATAAACTGCATGTGAATAGAGAGTAATTGGCATCAGCAGTCTTGGCCTCTGAGAATAGGGTGGCTCATCTGCAAGCACATGAACATAAGATGGAGTGAGCATCCAACCTCAGAGCCAACACAGAAGTCGCAGACCCAGTGTGAGACTTGGCCAGATGCTGAGAGCAGCAAACTGGAAGAGGGTGCAGACTAGACATCTGGGTGAAGCTAGAGACCTGCTTTTAAGTATTCACTTGCACATGCCCTGCACATCTGGCTGAAAGTGAAAACCCTCCTCTGCTGCTGGGCACCAGTAGTATTCGGTCAGGGGCTGCACTTGCACCAAGGTGACTGGCAAAGGGCCTTAGCAAACAGGAAAGCAGGGACTTCCATTGTTTTTCACCTTGACATCTCAGGTGACAATTACTGGTGCACAGAGAGCCCAGCAGAGGAGAAGGAGGAGCAAACAGCACAGACTATAGAGTAAGACCTGGAAAAGAGGCTTGCAAAGAGTCTGCGGAAGGTGGTAAGTGGAATAGAACCAAGGGAGTTTAGGGAGCTATGAGTTGGTTGAGCGAGGGCAGTTTAGTCCAGTCATCTCCTTCTCAGTGGAAAGCAGAAGCCTCAACTGAGAGAGTTTTTTCGAGATGGCCTTCCTTCATGGGCCAGCAGCAGGCTTCCTGGATCCTGCACTCCACCTGCCTAGCGTGCTGGAACTCTTCAGGTATGGGTAATGCAAAAGGAAAACAAACCATACTGGCCTCAACAAGCATTATGACAGGGGTTTTGGCCCCCTTCCCAGGTTTATCAGAAGGGGATCAAAACATACAGACAATGGGGAAGATTGGCTTTCGTCAGAGACAGACACACATCGAGCATTGCACCCCCCCCCCCCCCCAACCCCAAGAGTACCACACAACCGAGAGCAGCCCCTGGTATGCCATGCTACATATTCTTAAGGTAAGACTAATAGAGTTGTTGACTGTATGAAAATACATTAAGCTCCAGGCAGGGAGGCTTTTATCCTCCTCACTGGATCAAACTGTAGCATGTAGACACCCTATTCTGCAGTGGAGTGAATGTTACTGATTATTCTATTTTGTCTAGAACTGTGTGCGCAGTGAGAAATGTGTCATCTGGGCTGTAGCTGGGAAGCAAGAGAAAAAGCGAGCGAAATACCAGGGTGAGCAGCAGAGCAACAGAAAGAGAGGTGCCAAGCCCACTGGGAAAAACTGACAAGTAGAGAGACACAAGACAAGGGACACTGAAGAACTGTCATAGAGAGTACCAAAAACACCAAGTCCAGAGTCCTGTTCGATAGATGATTTAACCTCCATAAAAGCCTAAATATAGGCCCTCAAACTGAAGACGGACACAGTTAAAGATGAAGTACATCCACTTAAGTTTAACTAAGCATATCTTTGAGATATACTCAGTGAAATCACACATCCAAGAAAATATCAAGAATATGATGTAGTATATACAATTTCTATTCCAAAAAGCTGCTGAGCCTGAAGGAAGGTCATGTCATAACTATGTTATTTTTTTCGGAACACCATAAAAAATGGATGGATCAGGTATGGACGTTTTCATAGAAGAAAGGATAATAAAGGGGTGTAATTAAAATGGTTGGCCATGTTAGTCATGGGGAAATGCGCACAAAGAGCCCTTTCTCTGCCAGATGCTCCACCCATCGCCATTATCACTAGGGATGGGTGAAATATTGGCAACTATGCGTTACTCTTGTAACACAGAGTTCTAGCCAAACTCCGCCAATTGCAGCCTGGCGGGTTTTTTTCCAGTGTGCGTGTCAAAACGATACGTTGGAGAGCGCAAGCGAGATTTGGCATCGCCTAGTGTGATTTTCGGTTGCTAGGAGGATATCCGGCGATATTTTTCCAACACGGTTGGTCGCGATCGTTCATACTCAGAAGGGTGCCGCTTGACTATAAAATCTATTCGAGAGGCAGCAAATTAAACTCGATCAGCTGCGCCTTCTGGCGCACCACGTGGTTCTGTTGGCTCTGATTTTTCAGCACGGAACTCGCTCCCAGCACTAAATAACAGCACAACATGCCTATTTCTGTTGGTTGGCAGAACTCAATAGAATTTCACTGAGTTTTTTTGTAATTCAATGTGATTCCGCAGAGTCAAATTCCACAAGTTCTGCCCACCCCTAATTATCACAAGGGTGCTTAATTACACAGACGGTGACATTGATCTAAAGGCCGTCAGGCATATAAGCTTGATCCATTATAAATAAAAAGTGTGCTACTTTCCCCAGATTTCATTCAAAATGTACAACAGCAAAACGTTTTGAAGCTACTAAGAAGAAACTCAGAGAGAGGACTAAAATATACCGAAGTTTCGGATCACTGTGGAGGGTAGATGATGGGACCTTCTGTGCCATGAAGAGGTCAGGGCCTGGCAAGATGTCTGACAGCCTGCCAAGCCACAGTAGAAAGCAAAAGTGGACTGTTTTCACCAGGATGGATCCTAACTGGAAAGGAGGTATTTGCTTCTTACCACTGAAAGCCAAATTGAATACTGGCATGTGGGAAATGCTAATAAAATGGATGGGAGAGCACGTGTAGGCAAAGGAGGAGGTTGACCATTGACATGGAAGTCACAGTTTTCCTAGGAAGGCATAGCTGACTGGATTGACATCGTATTTATTTCTATTCTGCAGGGCATGCGTCCTAGATCAAATTACAACCATGAAAAGGGGTGTGGGATGCTATACCACTGAAAGCAAAGAGATAATTAGCACAGAGAGGAAAGAGCTGTTCTTAGGTGGGATGGAGGGACTTTGCCACGAAATAAACACATATGCTGCTAACAATGCAATCAATTGTGCTAAATAATTTTGAATGTTGGAGAGATTGTAGGATGCCAAATGAGCGTAACTTTTAATTTTTTTGTATTATCAACTTAATCAGATAATATTCTGGAGGTTAAATGTTGGGACAACATGCACTTTGTGCAGAGGTAGTGGTTTGTTCAGGTCCCACTGTACTGAAGTGTGAGTTGGAGAAATTGTTGAGGGGTTGTTGGTTGGTTTTGACTGTTAGATTTGGTATCCAAGGGTTACGGTTGCCTGGTGGTCTGGACATATTGTTTTTGGCTATACTGGAATGAAAAAACAGACCATGGAACTGCTTAGTTGAATGATGTTTAATGTGAATTAGTTAAAGGAGAAGATTAAAGGAATGGCCCCAGATTCTATGGATTCGGCTGTGCATTTATGTAAAGAGGAGTCTCAGATTATTTTTATAGGCTGAGGCGAAAAGAGAAAATTAATTTAGAAGAAGGCGGAGTTACTGATCATTCCTTGAGACTATCATTTTGTTGATCAAGGGTACAATGTTCTGGTAGTATTTTTGCTTCTGAGGCTGGTAGGTCATAGCGAGCTTGTAGAATTGGGAAGAGTAATAGAGTGTCATGCTCAAAGAGTTAGTCTGTGGAAACTATCCAATTAACCAGGCATGCCAGTAAGCCTTATGTTCCATAACATACGTATTAATTGTTGTGCTGTGAATGACAAGCAAAATTTCACTCCAGAAAAGGGGCACTAGACCAGTATGAGACCTAACTCCTCCTCTTAATTGCTTGGTCTCTGGAACCACAGGCGTGAATGGTTAGGAGGAACATCAACTGCACAAGTGTATTTGGAGCAGGAGTATTAAGGCATCATCTGGAAGTGCTGGAGAGGTATAACGGGGGAAAAGGATTGTCAAGACTAGTATAAAGCAAGGAAGGAGTAAGGAAGTTTATGTAGTCAATGGAAATAGTGTTATCAAAGCAAAGTAATATTTTCTTTCACGTTGAATAGATAGCACATCATTTAACCAGGTTTCTATCACCAGTAGCATGTCAGGGCAGCGCTCAAATACAGAATCATGGATGTTAAAACATTTTCTTCTATGACTAAGCATTCAGTCATTCTGATTTGAGGAGGAGAGGATAATTTAAGGGGTTGCAGAAGAGCATCGTAGCTTTAGAGGTTTGTTCAAAAAGCAGATTTACGGTTAAGGTAAAGAAAGTGTCTAGACCAGATTGGAACAAGCTTAGTGCAGATTTTATAGGGATGGGAGGGGAAGGGGCAGATGGGGACATGAGAGTTACTCATGGGTGTGTTAGTGAAGGATTGACGGAAAGGGAGGGAGCAGAGAATGTATAACTTATTTTATTTAATTTGGGATTTTTATATAGCACTGATAACCACCCTGAGGTGACCTTAGAAGTCTTTGGGGTATGGGTACAAATAACTGCGAGATGCATTATAGTACATTGATAATGCATCTATCAGAAACTTCTCTACTGGACAAAAGTTACTCCAAAAGAATTGTTCATGCAAAAAGACTGAAAGTGACCTAGCCACTGGCCACAAAACAGTCACCGGTGAGAGAGGGTATGAAGTTCCTCAAAGTAAAACATGATTTGTGCAGTGCTTTCCATCTCCAAACTACACCTACCTTACTATCTGATGATCCCCTCCTACACCTCAGATTTGGCAGACCCTTTCTTGGAGTTGAAGAAACTACCTTAAAGCATTCTAACATTTGCATGCCTGAAGACTTCAACACATTACTTGACAAGCCTGACTTGTATCAAGCCAAAAGCTTCCCCTGTAACCTTGTATCAATGAATTGTAATCAAACAAATCAAGGCACGATATACAACTGAAACCATAACTGCTTCCCCAGCTCGAACTCAGTAACATGGTTCCACTCTGTCACCGGGACCAATCATTATGTGATTTCAATCAACTACTCCGTGTCTTCACCACTGAAAATTTGCCATTCCTTAAACCATCAAATAACTTTCAGGTCACTGAAAGTTTTTTGATCTCACCATCTTCAACCCTGTTGTTTTTTTAATTGTTTTAATTTTTGCTCTCGCTTAGCCACCAGCACAGCACTAACAATTCACCACTTGTATCACGTCCTAGCAACTGCTTTTGGTGAACTTTCAGCACTTGAATTCATTTTAACGAACAACCAGTCCAAAGAATCCTTGGTTGGATCAGCCAGGGGCTAAATAGCTAAAAATCAAACAGAAGGCTCCCCCCCATAAGAATTCTGGAAGAAAACGTGCAGCAAACACACTCAGGTGAGAGGCAGTTTTGTAGAGAGCAAAGGGAAAACACTATTGTATCTCAACCGCTGCATGGCGAGCAAAGAAGACTAATAAAATCATTAATAAATTCCAGAACCCAGGATGCACTTAAATGAAACTGATCCAGTCCCAGGAGCAATATGATTTTCTGGTCAATCATTTTCTCAAAAAAGAAAAATACCTCCATCTTACCTCTGAAAAGAAAAAGCAAAACATCCCATCCTCTAAGTATATGCAATAACCTGAATTTGAGGTTAGGTCACACAGTTTGTTAGCTCATACCATTGTAGACCAGTGTTGAAAGGCAACAATCTACTAGTGTGGTTAAACATCTAAAGCATATAACTGGGTGTACCTTGGTTAAGTGTGATGTGGTTGCTCTGACTGTGTCCCATCTTGTGTGTGCACGTGGCAGAGGGGTGCATATATGTAGGAGCAGGGTCTATGGTGTCTCTAAGATGTCAGTGCACAGCCCGGTTGGCTTCGGGTGTTGTTGAATCAAAGACGTCTGCTGTCATTTCTCTGCAACAGCGAGGTCAATAAGTTGTCCTATGTCATTCTTTTGTGTACGGTTACCTGCATCTGTTGCATAGAGATAGCTGTATTTGCTACTTCAGCCCATTTTAAAAATTCTTTCATCAACACATTAGTCTATGGCACATTTCCAGGATACTGCGATTTGTCTTTTCGTGAGTACCAATGGCAAGTCTATGAACCTATTCTCGAATTCTTTCATTCGGGGCATCATCATTAGCCCCAATAAGCAGGTTACTGGACTTTGCAGGTTGGGTTAGGCCATGGGTACGTGGCGGGTTCTTGATGGCCAGCCAGATAATTCCAGACAGGTCCAAAACATGCACATGAGACTTGTGTTTCCTATTTCGCATTTCAGGCAAGTGTTGGGTATTAGAGCATTGATTTTGTTTAACCGCTACAGCAACAAATATGCCCTGTATAGTATGTTAAGTTGAATTAATGTAAACCTTGAGCTCCTCAATATGTTTTTAGGAAATGCAATCTGAATAGTCCATTATGTGTCCGTTAGCTGTCTGTCTACATCCGGTTCAAACATTTTTAAATGCTTCCAGATTACCCCTTGAAACTGTAAGGATGCTGCTGTATAGAAGGATTACAGCCTTTCAGAGGTCTCCCAATATCTTAACAGATGACCATTAGCTCACTACACTAGCCAAAGGAACCTACCACTCTTGCTTTAGCAAAAGCATTCATATCATCAAGCAAGATGTCTGCCCTCAAGAATAGCTCCACTACCATCTGTGTACCCTTTCAGAAAGACCTAAATCAGTTGAACTACCTTCGCCATCCAGTAGGCCAAACTTTGGAACTCAATGACTGTTCAAATAAAGAAGACTGGAAATTAACTTTAATTCCGGGAAGCATTAAAAATGAAATGGTTACTTAACTGTAGGAGTCTGTTTGAAAAAGTTTCTGGATTCACATGCTGTGCATTATTCCACCATCTAGTGGTTAGGTCTGGAACTCTCCCCTTGTACAGTAGTCCTTCCTCTTTTTTTTGTGTGTTGTTGGGCATAGGCGCACCTTACCATCTGGTGCCTGGTCCAGCCTCTCCTGATGTTAGATCCTCCCTGGAAGTCTCCTTTCATGTGCGCCATATTTAAGAATGTCTTTTATTTTTTTATTTTTAAACAGTTGTTTGTTTTTCTTCGTCAGTGATCTCTTTATGTCCCCTATTTACTTCCCTCGCCTCATTTCCTGGGGAGGTGGGTGGGTCGCATGTACATCCAGAGAATTCTTCAAGCTGCAAAACTACTCCTACAGGTAAGTAACCATTTTGTTTTGCAGTGTCATTCTTTTCTGGATTCACATGCTGTGTGTTGACTTGGTAGCCGTTTTTCAATGTGGTGGCTGGGCTGAAGATGAAGTTGAGCTTGTAAACTGATGTTTCAGTACTCTGTCCCACTTGTGCCTCTCTGTTCACCTGTATGCCAATGCAGTAGTGTTTTGTGAAAGTGTGTACTGACTACCATGTAGCTGCCATAAATAAGTTAATTGGAACGTTGGCCGGGAAGGCTATTGTAGCTCCTTTCTTTCTTGTCGCATGTGCTCTTGGTTTTGTCTCTAGCTGTATGCCAGCTTTTTTGTGACATTTGAATTGACAGAGTTATCCATTTTGCGATGGTATTCTTGGTAACTGGTTCCCCTTTGCTATTGTCTGCGAATGATACAAAGAGTTTTTTCCCTTTCCTGATAGACATCCATGTAATACATTATTGCCCTGCAGGCGTCCAGTGTGTGTAATGCTCCTTCTGCTTGAGTCTTAGGCTCATAGAAACAAGCATTTGCAATGCAATAGGTCTCGCATTTGCGAGACTTTGAGCTACTGGCATTGTAAATGACAAACCTTTTATCTATGTGTTGGTTTTGAAAACATATAAATAAAAGGCATTGTCATTAACAATGCCAATAGCTTAAAATTTCACAAAAGCGAGACCTATTGCATTGCAAATGCTTGTTAAAGCGGATGTGATAATATGGTGCCAGTCATGGTCTGCACTAGCGGAAGCATCCTCATTATGAGAAGCTGTAGCTTACATATAGAGCAACCCTCTGGTTTAAGGGTGCTGCCATCAGCGTGCGGACCAGTGCCCGGAGATTCACACATCACAGAGGAACAATCAACCAAGTGATCAAAACACAGAAAAATGAAGCTATTGCAGCACAACCATTCAACCTAATATGTTTAATTAACCAAAAATAGTCTTGGTCCAGGATCAAAGTAATCACTTGATATAGTTATCGATCTCTTAGGCAACTAGGATGATAAGAAAACACCAGTCCAATCAGATCAGATAAAGTTTTCTTATAAAATTTATTCAGTCCAAAAGTTAAAATTCCCAGCACACAATTAGCCGACACGTGTTTCGTCCGATACACGGACTTTTTCAAGGCACAATTAGGAAATATTGGCGAACGGAAATGTATACGCAATCCGTCACTGCAGTGCATCAGAGGTAAGAAAAAGCCATGTTCCAAATAAGGAAACTGCAACCCGTTTGATAGAACATTAATAAAAAAATCACACTGCTAGCACTGGCCTTTCACCACTCAATAAAATCCCACAGAGCGCACAGCTGTAATAGGCCCCGATGTTGCCCAAAACTGAAATCTCAATCCTTCACATGCAGAAAAAATAAACATATACCATATTAGTGGTCACCGCAGCAATGATACGCTTGACAGTCACCCAATATTATCGGTCCAGAGTGATTAAATGTCTCCTGGACACTGAGTTACAACCCTGAAAAGTTGACCCTCTAAATTCAAAACATCTCCTCTGCAAACGGCCGTGTGGGTAATGGCGAAAGAGTAAAGGAACATGGCTTTTTCTTACCTCTGATGCACTGCAGTGACGGATTGCGTATACATTACAGTTCGCCAATATTTCCTAATTGTGCCTTGAAAAAGTCTGTGTATCGGACGAAACACGTGTCGGCTAATTGTGTGCTGGGAATTTTAACTTTTGGACTGAATAAATTATATAAGAAAACGTTATCTGATGATCTGATTGGATTCCTTTGAATGGACTGGTGTTTTCTTATCATCCTAGTTGCCTAAGAGATCGATAACTATATCAAGTGATTACTTTGATCCTGGACCAAGACTATTTTTGGTTAATTAAACATATTAGGTTGAATGGTTGTTCTGCAATAGCTTCATTTTTCTGTGTTTTGATATTTGCATGTTATATTTGTAATGTGCAGGCAACACCTTTAGGTAGTAGGTGTTTGAAGCTTATATAGCACCCAGTTGCAAATATAGCAACTTAGATATTTGTCACGCATGAGTACAGATACTTTGAATACAGTTACAGTTTTTAGATGTGCGGTTATTTCCCGGCCAGGGAACACTACTACCTGTTCTATTGTTTGAATCAACCAAGTGATCACTGCAGGCTAAAGAGCTCCACATCGACTGAAGCTGCCATCCCAGACCGCATGATCCGGTGTTCCGTCAGAACTGGAGGGCTGCGTACCGGGCCTTAGGGAGGAGCCACAATGGTATGCAGTCAGGGAGAGTAGCACACTGTCTCCTTCTCAATCATGAACTCACCACCTACTGTCCCATTATGTACCGGTGCAGCTTGTATTAGCTCTCTCCAGCCACAAGACGCAACTGCCCTGCCGTGTTACAGAGCAATGAGCACCCTTCTCTTCATTTAGGCCTTTTACACAGTGCTTTCACACCACTGACAGCCACTCAGACACTGGATGCGTGCAGGAATACTAAAGCGTAGCAGAGTGAAGTTTCTGCACCGAGGGGAAGGGTCTGGGAGGGGAGGCTTTCTCCCCGGTGACCCCGGAAAAAGAGAGAGCAATCAGGATCCGTTTGTGAATTAGAGAGACAAATATGAGCATTTGAAGCATTCCGGTGGCATTGCCAGCCAGGAAACATTTCAAACACAGTGATCAAAAGGAGACAGAATATAACCCCCCTACACTCAAGAGGAAACCACCTCACTAACCACCGAGGAGAAAGCTCTAGGCCCTGCAAGAGCCACAGGGAACCAGCCCTGGTAGTCGTATATCCCCCTCGCAATACCCACTATGAGAAAACCAACAGGCTTGGCATCTGTATAGTGCAAGTAGAGAAGCACACACAACGTACAGGCACAAAAGGAGCATGCACACAGACCAACACCACGACATACGCGCAGTTTCACAATGTCCAGCAGTCATACAGGCATCCACGTACGCCAACCAACACATGTAAGAACATTACTGTAGACAAGCTGTGTCATACATTACTTTTGTGATGTGCGGGACATAGCTTTATTGTGCGACGGCAACACAAACAACGGGAGGGGGCAGGGAGAAAGGAAACACAAAGTACGGCGGGAGGGGCGGCGGGAACAAAGACAACACGCAGTGCACGACGCGCTAAGACACAGTGCACTTTACAAACATGGCATGGAATGCAGGTCACTCATAGATAAAACAAGCTGTCGCCATTAGGCGAACAGCCGCTTGTTTATATTTGCATCGCGATTTCACTTTAAGTGAAAGCGCGATGCAAACATGCACACAGACCAACACCACGACATACGCGCAGTTTCAAAATGTCCAGCAGTCATACAGGCATCCATGTACGCCAACCAACACATGTAAGAACATTACTGTAGACAAGCTGTGTCATACATTACTTTTGTGATGTGCGGGACATAGCTTTATTGTGCGACGACAACACAAACAACGGGAGGGGGCGGGAAGAAAGGAAACAAAGTACGGCGGGAACAAAGACAACACGCAGTGCACGACGCGCTAAGACAGTGCACTTTACAAACATGGCATGGAATGCGGGTCACTCATAGATAAAACAAGCTGTCGCCATTAGACGAACAGCCGCTTGTTTATATTTGCACCGCGATTTCACTTTAAGTGAAAGTGCGATGCAAACATGCACACAGACCAACACCACGACATATGCGCAGTTTCACAATGTCCAGCAGTCATACAGGCATCCATGTACGCCAACCAACACATGTAAGAACATTACTGTAGACAAGCTGTGTCATACATTACTTTTGTGATGTGCGGGACATAGCTTTATTGTGCGACGGCAACACAAACAACGGGAGGGGGCAGGAAGAAAGGAAACACAAAGTACGGCGCGAGGGGCGGCGGGAACAAAGACAACACGCAGTGCACGACGCGCTAAGACACAGTGCACTTTACAAACATGGCATGGAATGCGGGTCACTCATAGATAAAACAAGCGGTCGCCATTAGGCGAACAGCCGCTTGTTTATATTTGCATCGCGATTTCACTTTAAGTGAAAGCGCGAGGAAAATATAAACAAGCGGCCGCCCTTGCCAAAGGCGACTTTAACAAGCTGTCGCCATTACGCAAATGAAAAAAAATAGTGCTTACCCATTAGTTCAAGGAGAATGTATAACGCCGCAAGTAAAACATCCAGTCCGGATGGGCCGTCCGAGAAGGAGACAGGGCAGAAACAAAAAAGCCTCATTCTGAATCACAAGCCAGCGTTTAGCATAAACGGTGACGCCAGCCAATCAAAATGATGGGCGTGGCTTCAACTCCACTTCTGAAATATCCCGATTACAAGAAGCCTTGCAGAGCGAGCAGCGCATGCGCGCTGCAACGCAGGTCTGCGACACCTAAAAACTAGCTATCTGGATAGCTTGGTTTATGTGGAAGTGGGATATGACCTTCGGAAGGAAGTGCGGGTCGGGCCTCATGACTACTCTGTCCTTGTGTATTTGCATGTAAGGTTCCTGTATAGCGAGTGCTTGTAGCTCACTTAGGCTGCAGAGCAACGTCATAGCAATTAGGATTGCATTTTTTAGCATGGCGAATTTCAAGGTGGCCCTGTGAAGTGGTTCGAATGGTTCTTTCATCAATTGTGTCAGTACCACATTAAGGTTCCACATGGGTGTAGGCGCACTCGGTGGAACTATTCTTTTTGCCCCCTCTAGAAACCTTTTGATCACTGGGGCGGTGAAGAAGCGTCTCCCTATGCATACGCTTGTGTAGGTCTTTATCGCCACTAGATGTACTTTCAAGGATGCATAAAGTAGGATTTTCCCTAACAGATATGTAAGATATCTGATGACTAGTTTCACAAGACCTGTCCTGAAACAGATCTAGTATCTGGCACCACTGTATGCATCTTTGCCGTTTGGCTGTGTAACATTTCCTAGTTGTTGGTCTCCTTGCTTCCCTAAAGGCTGCCATTGCTTTCACTGTAGGCCCAGATGACCAAATTCTATGTCTTGAGGAGCCATGTCGTTGGAGTCAGTGTGTTTGGTTCTGGGTGATGAACCTTCCCTGCTTGCATGGAGAGCAAGTCTTGTGACACTGGCAGTTTCTGTACGTTGTGTGCCATCTCTATCAGTTCCGAGTACAAAGATTGTCTTGCCCACTGCAGAGCTAGGAGTATGCGCTTAATCTGCGACTGCCTGCATTTTTTGATCACCACTGAGAGTAGTGGGATCGAGGGAAAAGCATAAGCAAATTTCCCTGACCAGTCTATTGACAGCATATACCTAGGGAGTGGGGGGTATGGGTGTCTGGATGCGAAGTATTGGCATTTTGCATTTTCTGGCGATGCTTACAGGTTTATTTCGGGTGTTCCCCACCTTTTGAAAACCTTTATCGCCTTCCGATTCAGCTCCCACTCGTGTGAGGTGGATGCTTGCCTGCTCAGATTGTCTGCATCCTCTTGTCTACTCCTGGTAGATGTATAACTGTTATGGTTATCCATCTCTGGATGGCTCATCTCCATATCTCATGTGCTAGTCTTGAGAGGGGAAAGGATTTTGTGCCCCCTTCCTTGTTGAGGTAGAACATTGTTGTTGTATTGCCTGTTTGAATTCGTATTGATTTGTTCTACAATTGCTTCTGAAAGGCTTTTAAGGCTAGGAACACTGTCCTTAACTCTGGAATATTTATCTGTTGTACTGCGTTGAGAAGTTTCCATACCCCTCTGATGTTGAGCTTCTCCATATAGGCTCCCCATCCCATTTGTGAGGCGTCCGTGGCAATGGTCACTGTTGGGTTTGGTGTCAAAGGGTCTTCCTGCTGTTACATTCGTCCTGTTTCACCACCTCATTTCCTCCTGCACTCTCTGCGTGACAACCACTAGATCTTCCCAGCTTTCCGTCGCTGTGACCATTGGCTTTGGACCCATTCCTGTATCGGTCTCATGTGTAGCCTTGCATGTGGTATTAGTGGTATGCAGGAAGCCACCATTCCTAGTCATTTCTCCACAGTTATCACGGTCAGAGATTTACCCTTCTGGTAACAGAGAGCTTCTTGTGTTATAGCCAGGACTCATATCTAGCATGGAAAAGGTTTCACTTGTTTTGTGTTTATTTTCAACCCCACAAGCTTTTAGACTAAGTGGAGATTTCTCCATGTTTATCGTGAACCCCAATCTGTGGAGTGTCGTCATCACTGTTCTTATGTTGTCTCTGCACTTGTTCTCACCAGCCAGTCATCTAAGTAGGATTACACATGTATTCCCTTTCTTCTCAGGTGAGAGGCTACGGCCGCCAGGCACTTTGTGAATACTCTGCCAAAAGGTAGCACTCTGAATAGGTAGCGAATTTTATCAATTATGAAGCGAAGGAACTTCTTGTGCCTGTGATTCATTGAAATCTGCAGATAAGTATCTTTTAAGTCTATGGTTGTCATGTAATCTCCTTGCTGTAGAGTTCTCATCTTGAAGTTTTGTGTTCTTCTCTATTGCTCGTTTCTGTAGCAGTTATTTCGCTTCCTGTTGAAGATAGGTCTTTTCTTCCTTTGTGGTGCTTTGGGCCCTGAGTTGGTGGGAGTTTTTCCAGTTCTATGCAATAGCCGTGTTGTATTGTGTTGGGAATCCATTTGTTCGATGTGACCTCACTAAACTCCTGGAGGACGCCTCCTATTCTTACCCCCACAGGTATTTTGTGTGGGTGGAAGTCCATATTTAGTGAGTCACTTGTTTGCTGCTGCTGCCCCTCTTGATGGCTGTCCTTTGTCTCTCACTCGCCCGCGAAAGGGCGGTCTCTGTGGTGCCTGAAATTGCCACTGTTGTGCCATTGTTTGTGTCTGACCCGTTTGTTGGAAGGCTTGATGTATTGCGACGGTTTGAAAACCTCCTCTTCCCTTCAGTGTACAAGTGGGTGTGGTTCCTCTTTTCAGCTGCTCCCTAAACTGCAGGGCCCCCATCGACTTTGCTGTGTTGCTGTCTTTTTTGATTTGCTGCAGTGTGTCGTCTACCGCACTCCCAAACAGGTGTTCTCCATTGAAAGGGGTGTTGATAATGTTTGCCTGAACCTCATTCTTGAACCCAGAGATTTAAAGCCACGCTTGTCTCTTTAAAGTTGTTCCAGTCACTAGTTGTCTAGCCACAGTGTCCGCGGCATTGAGTGCTGATTTGAGGCACGTGTTTGCTATGTTCTTCCCTTCCTCTGCCCTCTTTTGGGATTGTTATGACAGGTGCTTCATCAACTCAGCCATCTCCTTCCAGTGCTGATGGGCGTACCTACTGAGCAGGGAGTAGGAGTCCGCAATAAGTCACTGTGTTGCAGCTCCCCTCTCAAACGTTCTACCCACCATTTCCATCTTTTTACTCTCCTTCTCTGGTGGTGATCCGAAGGTGGCTGGTACATTGGCTGTTTTCCCAACAGTGGCTAAAATGATGGAGTCTGCCACAGCATTTTCCCGATATAGGTCAGGTCTTTAGAAGAATGCCAGTACTTCTTCTAGACTCTGGGGAGGGGGTGGGGGACAGGGGGGTAACTGACCTGCAGGTTGCTGATCTTTGAAGGCCTCTCTTCTTGCCAGGAATTGGCTATTACTCTGTGAGGGTAGGAATGTTTCAAACAAAAAGCATGTCTGCAATTTGTATTCATCCAGATAAACTCCATACCGCTCTGCCGCCCTTTTTAACAGTTGGTTATCCACGGCGATGTCCTCTGGGGTCATGGCCTCGGCGGATAGGTGGCCACGCCTTTCTCGGGTGAATCTGCCTTGAGGTCCTGCCATTGGTCCTCGACGCCTTCGGACCCTTCGATGTCCTGGAACAGGCCCTGCGACTCCGGATCCTCTTCTTTATAGAAAAGTTCTTGTTCCTCCTCTTCTTGTGGCTCTGGTTTCATTGGGGGTTCCAGTCCCGATCCCCCACCCCCAGATTCCTTCTCCTCCTGTGCGCTTTCAGTCCTAGGCTTTACTGGTATTCAAAATGCCTGGAAGGAGGCATCAAAGTCCTTCTTTTGGAGGATTGTGGCCATTTCGGGCTTAAGCCAGCTTTTCTTGAGCTCGATTTCGAGAGCATCGAGTGTAGTTACCAATCTTTTCTTCAGCCTCTAAGTTTCCATTGCTGTTGGCTGTGCTACAGGCTTCTTGCTTTTCTCTTGACTTTGATCATCTTTTGATGTCAGTGTCTTCTACGATGCCCTGCCGTCTGCAGTATCCTTTGTTTGGGACCCGAGAGACTCCTTTTGACTCAACTTGCCTTTGGTCAGCGGAATTTTCGCGCCTAGGCAGTCTTTTGGGGTCTAGAGTTCGAAGCTTTCATCTTTTACAGTGTTACCTGGGTGCACTTCTTCTTCGACTTCCTGCGTTTCCGCTAAGCATCGATGATCTCTCTCACGCCTTCAGAGACCTCTTCTTTGGCTGCATTATCCTCCTACTCGTTTGATAGTCTGAGGCCTGTCAGTTGATGTTATTTCCTCCCGCCCCTGGATGGTGTTGTCTGCTTGCCTTTGCCTTTCTCATGCCCTCAGCGTCTTCGGTTTGAATTCTGCACAGGCATCATAAGTATCGGAGGTTGGATCTCTCAGCATGCAAAGATTGCACACCTGGTGGTTATTCCTCGGTGCAAACTTGTGGTGGGACCCTGCGAAGAAACAGAAAGGTGTATTCTCCATACAACGCGTAACGCATGGTCCACTTACTTCGGGTTTCTTGGTGGAAATTGCTGGAAAGTGTCCCCTTCTGTCTTCTACAATGATGACCTTCTCTGATTTTTGATATTTTGCCCATTTCTCATTTTCACTCTTCTTCCTTCGTTGATTGGAGAGCTTCAGCAATGTTTCCAAACCCAATGGCGGGAAAAAAAAAAAAAAAAAAAAAAAGAGAGTCTGAAGATGGCGACCACGAAAGGAGAAGACAACTGTACAAGGGGAGAAGTTCAGACCCAACCACTAGATGGCGGAATAATGCACAGCTTGTGAATCCAGAAAAGATTCACACTGCAACACTTGGCTCTTCCCATCATTATAGTAAAAATGCAGAGCATGAACTATACAAAATGGCAAGTAGATATTGTCGAGCACATCATTTCAAACATTCAACCGCAATCCAACATACTCATGTGCTGCATTGCTCACCACACTAGGTTTGTGGCAGGTCTTTCAACCTAATGCAACTCAACCATTATCACCCAAAAGGACATACCACATCCAACACTCTTCCTCCTATGCACTCTAAATAGCGTGCCCATGATCTGATGAATATCAGAGAACTTTGCAGCCTCATGAAGTACTAAACAAATGCTGTAATAAAATACATTAAAATATTTGACTTAAAATAGGAAATGGGGAAAGTACTGGGGAGATGGCTGGCTGAAAGATGCTGTTGCCCGAGTCTACTGGGCTCAAATTATGTTCATGCCCATCGGGCACTGAGCTTAGGGACTGCTTGTGGCCAAGCTGTGTGCGGAGTGAAAATGGTGTCATGATAGAGTTCAGTTTGGCTCTATTAAGCAAGCTCTGGTTAAAGAGACTGGATGGATCTTTGCTCAACATCCCTAGCCCAGGAGCTCATTTGGCACAGTACGGTGCGCATTAGGGGGGCGGGGGATACATGTTTCTCCAGGTCTGATGTTCTGCAGACTATTGGGGGGGGGGGGGGGTTATATGGTATCCAGAGATATTATTTTATGCATTTCTTCTGTATGTATGTATGTATGGAACTTGTAAAGCGCTGGAATCACCCCCGAAGGGGTATCTCCGCGATGGCATAAAGAACAGATCGGACTGGCACAGACTACCATAGCTCAAGCCTTGAATAATTCCGTCTTCAGAAGTTTTCTGAATCAAGCAAGACTAGAACAATTACGTAGCTCCTCTGGCAAGGAATTCCAATATTTTGGGGCCAAATAGGCGACCGTTTTTTGTAGGCGACTGTACTTTGCTGTTGGGCTCGGCCCCTCTGGTACGTTGAAAATTTAATAAAATCTGTTAAAAAAAAAAAAAATATGCAGGACGGGATGCTGTGGGCATCCTTTTAGAGAGTAATCAAGGAACAAGGGAACCCTGTAAGTCAAGAGGGACCAAGGGTAAGCAATATATTGCAAGAGAGTGGTCCCTACCAAAGAAACAAAGTCATAAACACAGAACTACAATTAGATCTGTGTTGGTATGCATCCAAATGGATTTTTTTTTATTTATTTAAACATCCAATAAATACAGAGAGCATATAATAATATTAAGCAGTGGGTAAAAGTGGCGGCGTATGGAAATCACCAGATTTCCAGACCTCAGGCATTTGCTTCCAAAGTGACTTTCAGCGATACATATTTACAACAGTCACAATGAGAAAAACATCTTGTGCTCCACATAAATCAGAAACAATTGGTTGGAGTCAAGGTGCGGGTGTCGACGACGTTTATATCCCAACTACAGTCGGGGGATCATCATCAGGACAAAAAGATCTGTATGCCTGAGAGGTAGCTGCTAATCAATTAAGCGAACCTAGAGGTCAGAAGGCGGGTCGAGGAGCAATGTCCTACCTGTGGCGCCCTGGGGTCAAGGCTCGGAATCGAGCGCCAATTATGAAACCTAAATGGTCTTGAGAATTCGGGAAGATCGAGCCTGAAAACCAGGGTGTGGGAGCCCAGGTAACACCAAATGTGCGTCGGTGTGTGAGATTAGTATGGCACTGCCGGCCAGAACCGCGCATGCTTTTAGACACTACAGAGTCCAATCCTACTTGACAGGTCTACTGGGATCACATATAACACTAGGGGCACCTTGAAACAGGAGAGAACAGGATGCCAAGACAATTCTTGTGCATAGACTATCTGGTTGCTGAAAGACTCTGCTTTTATCCTACCAGACTTTTTTCTGGATTTGCCATGGGTATAGTGGCTGCCTCAAACTGAATTTTAATGTTAGATGTCAGAGGACACTACGATTATTAAAGCACACTCCCCACACACCCCCAAGCCTTCAGAGCTTAAGCTTAGAGTGGCCAAAGTCTTCTGGCATTTTGAAAATGCCAGAAGTGGGGAGAGTTGGCATTGGGAATTTTTACCACATTTGTTAGTGTGCGCCCAGTAGTCATTCTCACTCACTAGCTAGAGCCAGGCATAAATGTGGCACCTCCAGGAACCCACTTTGAAAACTGCTGGACCTTCAGAAGATCAGAAGAGGACCGAATATGCTGTCTGTGACCTCAGAGGAGCGTAAAAGACCAAGTCTGAAGGTACACTATTTGACCAGGATAAGCATGGTTGGTCTATTCGACCCACACTTCATCAGTCAGCCTCAACTTGCGACTTAGTCCCAGTCAACCCTGACCGCAAAAATAGCACTTTTGCTGCACTATTTCCGTTTAAAACTTTAAAAATTCATATCTCCATAAGGGATTATTGTCATTTTGTTTATCAAATTGTACTCTATTATTCTAATTTGGTTTTGGATTTTTATTTTTTTAGCATTTTGACTTTATTACAGTTTTAGTGCTGCATAAATACTTTATACATTGCCCTAAATTAAGCCTGTCTGCTCTGTGCTACCGGGGGTTGAGCTCAAGCTACTTTAGCTACTTTGAGGGTTCACCTGGACATTCTTCCTGTGATTATTCCTTAAGGTGGGTAGTTACCCACCCCAAATAATAATCCAATTTTTGTACAGGTGCCAATTAAGAATAACATTGACTGATTAATGTTACTGTGTTTTAATCTGCGGATCATAACTATAGCCTCTCTTCAACTGAGGTTTTGGAGCATGTTCTATTATATATATATATATAATGTTATTTTCTGATATGAGTGAAGAAAAACTCCTACTGACAAATGTTTTTTTCTGAACTGTTTTTGGTGGTTTATGATACACTTTGGTCACTAGTAAAAGTAAGAATCAGCTGTGTCAGGCCTTAAGCCTTGAACTAGTCTAAATTGCCTCAAATGTGCAGACACCCAGCACTGCTACACATGATTAGAAACTTCTAAGGTAACATAACAGAGGGGGCTAGAGCTTGTTTGGTCAAAAGGTGCACTGATAGAGCATTTCCAACAAAGAAAAATGTCCCTAGACAAGGATATACTGTAGCCCCTCACCTATATAATAGCTACTGATTGGTTAGGAGTTAAGTATCCAAGACCCGAGCATGCACCTTCAATGTGCGCATCATAACTTTAGCCTGGGAATCCTGATTTATACAGCCCTCTTCCTTTAAGATGAGACCCTTACTGGACTACATTAACAAATAGTCAGCATTCTTGCTGAAAAAAATCAACAACCGATTCAATAGTAACATCAAGATAAAAAAGAAAGCAGTTCTAGGAGTCCAAGGAATTCCTTAACATAGGCAACTAAAACGAAACCTTTAAAAATATCTGCAACAGCCCTTGGAGAATACTTTCATAGGGAAAAACGTACAACAGCAGTGCCCAGCGAGTAATGCCTCTGCTTTCTGAGTTAAACTACTAACATGACAGCCTCTTTGTCCTGCCAGTCTTATTCTGATTATGCATTCTGGCATCAGAAAGAGTCTAGTTTAGGTTAAAACACTTTGAAACTGTGGTTTTCTGAAACAAAAGAAATGAAGATCATTTTATAGAGGGATAGCACTCTAAAATAATTACACAGGATTCCTTATGAAGGATGATAAAGTTTATGAAATAATTAACTCATTTAAAATAGGGAAAGCAGATTTGAAGCTCTAAAAAGGTTATTAAATTTATATTTTATATATTGTTTGTTTTAAATATTCTTGCCTTTGAAAAAGCAGTAGCTCTTAAGCTGGTAGGATATGGACAAAACATATTGAAGTCCTAGGCTAAGAGACATATACCGTTCGAGTTTCAGTTTATGAATGTTGTGGAGTACCTATGACTAATATGTCACTACGGCTTCAGTTATTTTGAGGAACACAACAGGGTGTAAAACATATTGGTACAATTACCCAATCAAGAGCACTAAGGTTTAGGAACTAAAAGGCTGAACTATCTTTTGCAGCTGTTATTGTGCCTATTGTGTCCTCAAGATTACCACTAGCTTCTTGCTGGCTGGTAGCAAAACTGTGTTAAAACCAAGAAGGTTCTAGCAGCACCCAACAAAATAGAAGCATACACCTATAATTAAATAAAAAACGTTGAAGAGGATTATGCACAAAAGTTAATTATTTAGTCCATGGAGGTAGGGTCTAAATAATGCTTTTATTGACCTGTGCTGCAAGTTAAACTAATACTTCCTTACCACACTTTTTTGGCTAAATCAATTACTCCATCAGTCAGTCATGTATAGTTTATTTTAGTTCTAAAATGTAATTACATACCAAAAAGCATAGTATATAATTAAAAAAAAGTAAAAGCTATGACAGTTCATACCACCAATTAAGAACCCAAATCAATCAGATCATCAGTGGCAGGGATAGATGATCTTATCCTCACTTTTCCATCCACAGTTTCTCCGTTCTGTAGCTGATAAAAATATGGAAACTGCCTATAACAGTGCAGTATTTACCATCAGTAAAGTCATAAAAACACATTTGAAACACAAAGTGAAACACAAATAGGACACAGAACAAATTCAATGTTAGGCCACCATTACAAAAATCACAAAGCAGGGAGCACTACCAGGTCGCTACACAACATGGCCGCTCAGTTGCAGAGGTCTGTTCCTGCGTGGATAACCCTTCTTGCTGACAATCTGCATATTCGACTTTCTATGTGTGCCGCCATTTCTCGGTTGAGGAGACTGATGAAATGAAACTTTTCTTTAGAGATAAAAGCCCTCTACACTCGGACATACCACCTTAGATGCTTCAATGCAGAGTACCTAAGTTACGGTTGAGAGGACCCTCCATCATGTCCCTCTCAGTTATACGGCATGCCCTAAATTCTAGACAAAAGGGCAAGATGGGGGAATGGACGTTTAGCAGCCTTGCTAGGATAACAGAACATGCACCAGAGTACTCTGGAGACCAGACAGCAATTTAGTTAAGGGCTCCTGATCCTCTGTGAATCAGTGGGGTACTACTGGGACTCTGCAGGATGGCTCTGTAGTGTGGAGTGCAAACAATTAACTGCCGAACACACATCACAAGTTAGGGAGAGGCAATAAAAAAACAATAAATCCTACTAAAATGCCAGACACTGCTGCCTCTGCATAGGGCAATCAAGATGGTTGGGTACGACTCAATAGGATGAGAGCCTGCTGCCCATCAAGATAAGACTCAACAAAATAAACACCCTGACCATGACGACTGACAAATTAAGAGCTGCTGTATAAGCAGCACACCAGACTGAAATATGGTGGAAGGATGTAGGTCAGTCCAGGCCTCGAGAAATCTACTCACCCTCTCGCTATGGCGAGGCGATGTTATCAGAGCAAGCTATTTTTAGGGACTACTGGCCCAGTCTGGCGAGAGACTCCAGCTGACAAAGAACAGGTGTTAATATAATTAAGAAGGTGAAAGAACAATAAAGATGCCTTTAAATCTTGTTACACTAGCTGTCCTTTCAAAGACAGAGGTTAGATGTCAGCTTAGGTCTTCTTACAGATTGTTCCTTATTTGATCCTGAAGATGGTGTTTACAAAATCCTCTAACTTTGCCTTCAGAGAGAAAAAAATAAAGTGAACTGTATGACAATCATGGTGTGTCCAATGAAAAGTTATAGAAGGTCAGCTTTGTTTCTAAAAAAACATTTAAATACCTTGTAAATGAACTGTACAAAAATTTTAAAATATATATTTCAGTAGTTGGGAAAGCAGTTTTTTTAAATTTTGATGTGTGATGGAAACAAATATTTCAATGGGACCAAAACAATCAGAACACTTTACGTGGTGATGTGCAAGTGATAAATATTTGCTGAAACCCAAATTCCCCATTATCGCTTGTGCACTATATAGTTTTAATCAGTGAAGCTGCATGTCAGTGGGAAAGTTTGAGGCCATTTCAATGGAAACGTGCTGTCTGTAAATGACATGCACTACGACAACATGTTTTTTTTTGTCAAACATATTTTTATTGAATTCGTAACATAATACAACATATGCTTTTACCATCTTTTGTCTTGCTCGAATGACGATATAAAACTGGGATGAACGGAAATTGTGCAGCGTACTCCACGCTAAAGATCGACCCCGATCCAATCTAAACATGATGTAACAGTAAAGGCACAGTGTCCAACAGTATTGGGTGCGGAGCAAGTCTCCGTGTCCTGCACAGTTCGATGGATAAAATGAGAATGTGTTCAACCATCTTTCGATAGGGCATGTTCTCAAGTCCGTCTAATCAGAAGGCATTAAACAGAAAATGCTACCGGGCTTAATAGAACAGCTCTCCTCTATGGAGCAATACATCAAGAAACATAAAATAATTAACCAACCCTGTCCCAACTCCCTCCCCTCCCCAACATGGTGGTGGCACCTAAAAATATCTTCATCATTGTGTCATGATAGGTTGTACTTCATATCTGAAAGAGGTGTAAGGCTCTGATAGAGGCAGGGCAAACAGCAGATGGAAGGCCATGAGAAAGAAAGGTGACCAGGGGGCCCCATTTAAATTCAAAGTTCGTAAAGTTATCTCTAAAGACTTCCGACATACGTTCCATACTGAGTAGCTTCCATAGTCTAGAGTGCCAGAGGGAAATTGCCGGAGCTTCCCTGTTTTTCCAGGCGGCTGCCAGTGTGACCTTCGCCGCTCCAATACAGAGCCACATGATGGTTTTATCAGCCCGGGTCTGGTGTTCCAAGGCAGGATCACGGAGCCCCAGCAGGACCTCTGCCATAGTAGTAGGAACCGGATATCCCAACATATCTTTAATGTGTGCAAGTATTTCTTCCCAGAAGGGTCGTATATGTGGGCAGTCCCACCAGATATGCTGGAAGTCCCCCAGAAGCCCGCATCCCCTCCAGCATCGATCAGAGGTAGTGGGGAAGATCCGTCTAAGCCTGGAGGGATAGAGATACCAATCCATCATGGTCTTAAGGTGTGCTTCCCTGAGCTCTATGGAGTGGTTGAATTTCATGGTATCGGACCACAGATGGGACCATTCGTCGTCTGAGATGTCTCGTTGGAGGATTCCCTCCCACATGGCCATGTATCGAGGGCGCGGGGAGCGCGTAGTGGTAAGGAGAAACTTATATAAAAAGGAAATTGCGCCTTTCATAGTGGTAGCCTTAGTGAGAAAGGCTTCAAATTGTGTGAGGGGACGGGTAGCCGCCTCCCGGACCTGTGGTGTAAGGGCCCAATGCAGTAATTGGCTATAGCGGTATCGTTCTGTATTCTCCAGGCCATAGTCCCTTTTACAGTTATCAAAAGTGAGAGGGTCAAAGTTATGGAAAAGGTGTGTTAGAGCTAAACATCCTCCCTCCCTCCAGGTGTCAAACGGTCCCGCCTGCATCCCCGGGAAATGCTGGATTGAAATGAAGAGGCGTGAAGGGGGAGGGAAAAGAGGACCATCTCTCATCGCTTGCCACTGAGTCCCATACCTTAAGGGTTGTGCGTGTGGGAGTGCTGATGTAAGTGTTCTTGGGTCTATCTTGTTTAGGCCGCCAGATCAGATCCCATATAGTCCGCCCGGTCACACTGCGGTCCATATGTAGCCAGTGTTTGTCGGAGTCATGTTTTGTCCATTCAATCAGTACGCGGAGTTGGGCGGCCTTGTAATATAAATGAATATCTGGGAGTCCGACTCCACCCTCCGCTCTGGACCGACGAAGTATCGAAAAGAGAAGCGAGCCCTTCCCCCTTGCCAAATGAAATTTAAGATCATAACCTTAACGCGTCGGAAGAAGTCCCCCTCTAACTCTATGGGCAGGGCTTGAAATAGATAGAGGAGCTTGGGGAGAAGCGTCATCTTAATGGCATGGATCCGACCCAGCCAGGACAGAAAGAGGGGCTTCCACTTCGTAAGCTCTGCTTGTATCCGCGTGAGTATCGGGGGAAGTTGGCGGCATATAGTCCTTCCACTCTTGGAGTAATCTGAACCCCCAGGTATTGTATAGAGGAAGTGGCCCATTGAAGAGGTGTGAGGGGTTGCAGCCTGGAAACCTCCGCTGTAGGAAGTGTGAGGTTGAGGATGTAGGACTTGCCCAGATTTATTTTGAAGCCCGCTATCGCCTCAAACCGAACCAGTTCAGCCTGTAGGGGTGGCAGGGATGTGGCTGGGTCCGCCAATGACAGCAGGACGTCGTCAGCGAAGAGGGAGATTTTATGTTGTTCCCCCGTGAAAGGGATCCCCGAATCGTAGGGTTCGCTCTAATTGCTATCGCTAGTGGCTCGATACTAAGGGCGAAGAGCAGCGGTGAGAGGGGACACCCCTGTCTGGTACCTCTGGAGTGGGAGAAAGAGGACGAGTGTGTGCCATTGATCATCACTTTAGAATGGGGTTGAAGATAGTTAGCCCGAATCATAGTGAGAAATCGGGGTGCAAAGCCAAAGGCCGCGAGGGTATGAAAAGAAACGCCCAATCCACCCTGTCGAAGGCTTTTTCCGCGTCTAATCCCACCAGGACCGCGGGAATCCGACGTCTATTGGCCTTCTCAATAAGGTGGACTATTCGGCGGGTGTTATCGTGGGTTTGGCGCCCTTTAATAAATCCCGATTGGTCCGGGTGTATGAGGTCGGGCATAAGCTCATTGAGCCGCTTTGCCAGAATGGAGGAATAGAGTTTCGCATCGAGGTTGAGCAGGGCGATAGGCCTGTAGGAGGTGCACTCATGAGGGTCCTTCCCTGGTTTGGGTATAACAGTAAGCATTGCTTCCGACATGGAGCCAGAGGTTGAGCCTTCCTCCGCCATCTTATTAAAGAGCTGTGTAAGATGCGGGGTGATATCAGATGCAAAAGTTTTATAAAATATGGCGGTATAGCCGTCCGGACCAGGAGCTTTATGGAGCTTGAGAGCCTTAATAGCAGAGAGAACATCATCAGAGGTGATGGGGGAAGAAAGTGTCTCATTCCCGTCCGGGGAAACCTGCGGGAGGTGGAGGGTGTGGAGGTATTCCCGTTGGGCGTCGGGATCTAAGCGGTCCCCCGTGTAGAGATGTTTATAGAAGGAGCTAAAGGTCTCCGCTTTTTCCTTGTCGCTATGAGTAAGTTCCCCATGTGGTCCCCGTATACCGCCTATGTACTCCTTCTCTCGTTTATCTTTAAGCTGCCGAGCAAGGTGTTTGCCAATCTTATTGCCCTGGGAGTAGGATAGTTGACGTAGTTTAAGAAGCGTGTACTCCGCCCCTATTGTTGTAGATGGCTCGGAGTTTACCCCTAAGCGCTGTCAGGTTGCGAAGGGTCTGCCTTGTGGGGTTTGATTTATGCGCGTGTTCAGTGGAAGTCAGTTCCGACTCTAACCGCTCTCTTTCTTTAGCACGTTGCGAGTTTAGCGCGGCGTTGAGGGAAATGCACCTCCCCGAAAGACCGCCTTAAAGGCGTCCCAATTAGTAAACTCCGACGTGTCTTCCGACTTGTTAATGTCAAAGAATTCAGTGATAGATTCCCTTAATTTAGTGCAGGAGTCCTTATCTCTGGCCAGCGCAGCCGGGAAGTACCACCTGGGAGAAGCAGAGGAGTCCGCCCTCCATCCCATCGAGACTGCCAGGAGACTATGGTCAGATATTGAGAGGGGGAAGATCTTGGCATCCTGTAAGGCACCCAGGAGTGATTGGCTAATAAAAATATAATCAAGACGGGAATATGTACGGTGAACATGTGAATAAAATGTGTAATCGCGTGAGTTAGGATACAAAAAGCGCCATGCATCACGGAGTCCCATGTCGTGCAGTCGTTGTCGTATGTCCGGGGAGAAGGAACCCATATCTGAGCGTTGCGGGTGGGTGCTATCTAAGTCTTTCTGCCAAGTTAAATTGAAGTCGCCCATAAGTACCAGTGGCCCCTCCTGGAAATCCAATAGTCTCCCCAAAAAGTGTGCAAGAAGACCGTCTGGCCAGTGTTGGGGGCATATACCGCTACACAGGTGCAAAGTTTCCCCATTAAGCGACCCTTTACCATGACCCAGCGACCGTCTTTGTCGCGTTGTACATCCAAGGGCTGGAATTTTGTGGAGGACCGAAACAGGAGTGCCACCCCCTATGTTTCGTTGGAGCGGACGCTCTATAAATCAGAGGGTAGTGTTTGTGTCGGAGCCGTGTGTCCTCAGCTCTAGCCAGATGTGTTTCCTGTAGGGCCACTACGTCAAGGTGGTGATCAATAATGTATTTCCATACCTTTTGGCGCTTCTGAGGGGAATTAAGGCCCTTAACGTTCCAGGTACCGATAGAGATTGTCATAGTATCAAGAAGTGAGACAGCATCTCAATAAATACCCCACTAGACTCAACATTTCCCCCACCATCAGCTGCCCCCAAGAAGTGACCTCTCCCCTTCTAACAAAGTGCAGGCTTACTGTGTGATCTGCATACCTATCTATACGAGATGTTAAAACGCCACCACCATGACCCACCCATTCCCTCCCTTCCCATCCCCCCCAAAAAACAAAAAAAAACAAAATGCAAACCTTATATGCAACATAGAAAACAAAGTCCATTCCCCGGGAAGTGTAACGAAAACCCCCAGGAATGCGGGGAGGCGGTGGGACCGAGGTCCCCGTCCGCACCCATCCCGGAGCAATGCCAACAGGATTCATATACAAACGACCCCGAGGCGCCGTCAAGTCCTCGCTAAGGAAAGCCCCCGCTGCCATGAGTAGGACCTGGTCATATGCCTCTGCCCCAGCGGCACCACGACGGTCTTTGAGAAAGGGGATGTAGACACCAGACAGTCATGGAGCATATATCAAAGTATACCTGAGTTCAACAGGAGTGAGAGTAGATCATTCGCAGTGTTAACTGCAATGGAGGGTGCCGCTGCCCGTGAGTACCAAGCATCAGCAGGAGGTCAGTGAGGATGAAACAGCCAGGAGGAGTGAGACACCACCCCACTCGTCCCTCGAGAATGTGCAGCGGTCCCCTCAGCCCCCGCTGACCATGGTTGTGCTAGAAACCACTCCCACCCCGAACAGAATGATGCAATGCCGTGAAGCATTCGTCGGGGATTCATCTGTGGCCTCTGCGTGAGCCCGCCGACCATGCAGGCGCGTCCGCCCGGGCCTTGTGTAGTGCGTTGGAGGCATCCGAAGCGGAGTCCTGATCCTCCACGGAGAGACCCAGCAGAACCAACCCTTCCTGTAGATCAGAGATATGACGCTGTTTATTACGAAATTCGAAACTAAGTCCAAACGGGAAAGTCCACCGATATCTAATCTTATCCTCTCGGAGTTTGGCAGTGAGAGGCCTGAACAGCTGTCTCCGTGCAAGAGTGGCCGGCGCCAGGTCTTGGTAGATCGTACACGTGTGCTTTTGGAAAGAGATGGAGTCCTTGGGCCTAGCCGCTGCGAGCACTGCTTCCTTGACCTTGAATGAGCGGAATTTCGCTAGGATGTCTCGGGGCCTCCTCCTGTCTCCATTCTGCAATTGTCCCACTCGGTGGACCCGTTCCAGTTTTATTTTGAGGGATTGAGGGCTTAGGATCTCCGCAAAGAGCCCCTCCATGAATGCCTCCAGATCTGGCCCCTCCGCGCCCTCCTCCAGGTCCCGGACGCGAATATTCTCCCTCCGGGCCCTATTTTCAAGGTCCTCCGTCTTAAGTTGCGACTGAAGAAGCTGATCACGGAGATAGCGGACATCATCTCTGAGCTCTGTCGTGAGCTTTTCTTGATCCTGGTGGTGCACCTCCAAATCCAGAACTCGGGTACCCACTGAGTCTACATCCTGCTGGAGGGAAGTCAACTTTCCGGTCAGGTCCGTCCGTAATTGCTCCATGGAGGATTTGATGTCCTGCCCCAGGTCCTTGCGCAGCTCCATCTTGAAATCCTTGAACATGGCCTGGAGCTCCGCTTTCGTGAGCGCCATTGTGGTTGCTTCGTCGGTCGCACTCAGCCCCGAGCGCCTGTCCGAGGCCACAAAGAAATCAGAGACCTTAGCAGATGTTCTGGCCGTCCCCTTCTTGGGCGGCATGCGGACCTGCCCCAAGGGTCTCTCCGTCGGCGCGATGAGGGCGTCCACGGAATTCGTTCAGCAGGCTGGTGGTTGCGACCTCCAAGGTGTAGGGAAGGCGCGCGTGGATGCCCGATCTGAAATAGGGTCCTCCCCGCTGATTGAAGCAGGACCTCCTCCCTTTAGGCGCGCTGGCAGCCGTGAAGTGATCTCCGGAAGGTAAGAGGGGAGAAGCACGCTCGACGGGTCACCTCTCGGTGGATATGGCGCCAGGTGGCTGGGGTCCGCAAGGTCGCGCCCACATGACGCGGGGGACCGGTCAAGCAGTATCGGCCACCATCCCCTGCGCCACCCCACTCCGGTCAGGACAAGCAGAGGCAGACACACAGCCCCCACCGGGAGGTGTAGGGCGCCACTCCGGGCCCCCCGTGGGCCCCGACTTCATCCAACCCTCAGCAGGGGGAGCCGCAGCACCTCAGGTCCGCCGCCGGGGGAGTCGCTGGGCAGAGAGCTGGAATCTCGGCCGAGAACGCGGTAGCGCCGATGTCGCTAGTGGGCCGCCATTTTAGGGTCAGGCAGGCGGGTCGCGATGCCGCGTAGTTCGTGGATTGTCCCAGGGGAAGCGGCGACAACGCTCTGGCAGTCCCGTTGCGTTCAGCCTTACCCTGATAGAGAGGGCAATCTCGACTGGCAGGATCTTCAGACGGCACCAGCAGCCGCCGGCGGTCAGCGCAGCCCGGCAGACGCCATTTTGCCACTCGGCCTCGCGTTACCACTCAGGCTGAAGCAGGAGTGCCCCTGGTCGAGATGTAGCAGGTAGGGACCTCTCCGACTGAGCACCACATCTTCCGCTGTGTGTGGGAGCCGAGCTCAGTCCTCAGCGCCCCGGGAATCTGCCCCAATTAGCTCCGGAACAGCGCGCGGACCGGGAGCCGAGATGGATTACGTCCTCTCGGCCATCTTGCCCGGCCACGCCGACAACATGTTTTAGTAATATATCTATTAAAAGTGAGTGTTTAAACATGAACTTAAAAACAATCCCTGATGACAATGCTATTGATGAACCAAGAGGCAAGTGAGGGGTTATGAACACCATTTATGTTGTCTAGATATTTATTATAAATGGTGCACAAGTTATGTGCAGCGCTCAGTGTATTGCTTAAGCTGTACTATGCAAAATTCACCAACTTAATAAAAATATATTTTTAAAAAATGGTGCACAAGCGTAGTCTATTAAATCAAACATAAGAGTTTTTGTACAGCAGACATCCTGAGCTCACATATTTGAAGGTGCTCTCATATTTAATAATGAAGAAAAAGGCGACTCCGTGAAATAAAATATTTGCCTAGGATCACACAATTTGGAACAGTTTATGGGTCCAGCGCATTACAGTTAAGTCGAGTAGATTATTCAAGTCGCTAGACCTGCAGGGCTAGTAACATTTTTAGGATTTTCAGAGGCCTGCAAACACAGAGGATAAGGTTAACACCTTTGGGTTAGCAAGGCCGAGAAATGAAGACCTTGAGGCATGCTCTCGCCGAAACAACATTTGGATTGAGGCCTTGCTGAATCCATGGCAACGTTTAGATCTGCGGTGTTTGTGGATTCACGGCTGGAGGAATTGCTGAAGGCCAACTTCTATGCCCTGGTTGAGGTAGAAAGTTCACATCGCTGACTAATAGTAAAGCCACCACCAGGTGCAAAAGGTCAATCATCTCGACATTGTTAGACTATCTTGATCTGGATATAAGCTTCAAATTACTAAGTGAGAAAATGCTCCTGCAATACCAAGGATCAACTATTATCCTATATCCGGGACTGCACTTTCTCAGTCAAGAGACATTCTTGGAAGATATAATGCAATGAAAAGCCCACAAAATAAAATACCCCATGCTATATTCAGTGAAGCTGAAAGGCGTCTTCAATGACAAGCCCAACTACTTTGCAATCTCAAAGAAGGTTAATACTGCAAGAAGACAGGTACAGAATGTTGCCAGTGGAGGCATACCAAGATCCCATGTGCCATGGACTTATAAGCAACAACGACTTTGCTTTGGGATCGGAAATTCTGTTTTCTTTTTTCAGTATGAACTATGGAACAATTCATGATGTGAATGTTTTTGTTTTAATTAATGCTTTGCAGCAGAAGTATTGCCTTGGGAGATCCTGCTTGTGGTACAATAAGGTTAGAAAAACTACAGATTAGTTCCCCGAATTACCTCGACAGCATAGATATGATGAAGTTCTTCAACTAAGGTGTTGAGTGGTAAGAGCCGGCTTACGCCCATAGGTGGAAACACCTGGTAAGACACAGCATAATCGGATAGGGTGTTGTGGGACTTAAATTTCACTAACCATTTTGGGGTATTGGTGTGGGTAGGAAGAGATCAGGAAATGGAGGGAGTTGTACCAAGTTACGCACATCAGCTAAACATGACGTGTCCTATGATGAAGGGTATGTTATCAGTAAAGTATCAGGATAATCAGTGGTTTGGCAGCGTTCAAATGGCAACTAATAATGAATATAAACAATGTAGCATATTATTTTGGAATGTCAGGAGATTGGAAAAAAACCTCAAGGAAACCCTGGTTACTGCGGACTTATTTCGATAAACAGAGTGCTGACATTATGATGCACGCTTACACACAGACACCAGCATTTTGCCCTTTAGATGGGGCACAAACAGGTTCCTTGTTTCAAACAGTTCGTAATCAGGGGTGGGAGTTTTCCCATACTGATATGCAAGACAGCCGATTTTAAATTGTTAGTTTATGTGAATCTAGGTCTCAGATATTTGGTCATTACTGCAATGCTTTTTAATACACCAACCAACCCCATATGCAGACCTGTCGGAGTTCTTTAATCAGAGCCTTAACATTTGCCAGTGAACAGCTGAACACAATGTAAGGTTAATAGCTGCAATTTAGTTTTGGATCCCATAATTTACGCGTCTAATATGGTTCAGTTACTACCAAGCACCTCAGAGCGCGTTGATCCAAGTTATGGAAATTTGGGACTGGTGGATGCATTGTGTGGGAGTCAGGGGGACATGCTACGCGCATTGGTTCATGGTTCTATGTCCAGACTGGACTACTGGCTACCTAAAATTTTAGAGATTAGATATATGGTGTACCATGCTGGATGCCCTGTCGGATACAAATCTGTTAGAGGACGGTTCCGCAGACACCCCCCAGGGTCGAGAGAGTGGGACCTCACTAGGGGAGGAACGAAGTGATAGCACGGAGACTGAGAATGACTGAACGAATGCAAGGCTATAGGTCTTGAGGAGATGAGGTTGACATGCGTTAGAGAATCTGGACCCTGCGGCCGACCCCTACCCCCCCCCCCCCGAACCTACCCAATGTGCCTTTAATTAGCGTAATGTTTTACTGTCTCTCTCCATCCCCCGCGCCCCCCTCCGCCCTCCCTCCCAAGAGGGGAGTGGAGATGTGGGACTCCGCCCGTGGTATGGTACTGTAATGACCGCTTGCTGCTGCTTGTATATGTTTTTCATTGGGTTTTAGTTGAGTTGCAGTTTTATAATGATAACATGTAATTGGACAATCGAGGCCATCATCCCTCTCCTGAGCATACAGGATTGGATGTAGACCTGGGTATTTTGTATCATCTGTACTGCCTTATTATGCCTTGATTCATTACTGCCTTATAATGTTTTGGTTTTTGTACCAATTGCAATAAAAACATGTTAAAAAAGAACTGGCTGATAAAGAAGTAGTTTTCTTTAATAGGTATACACAAGCTCAAAGGCATGGTGAGAATGACAGGCCTGGTAAAACCCTAGCTTGGCTCTTCAGAGGACAGAAGGCATAGAACATGGTCAAAAGGGTGTGGGCATCCTCTGGCCCAGAGATCAGAGATAGTGAACACATATTGTAGGGTTTACAGATATTATAGAAAATTACATTATCTAGACACCTTGAAGATAAATATCTAGATATCATGCTTGCCTGGTTAATTGACACCCCTAAACAGTATCTGTCTGAACTTGGCGAAAGTTAAGATGGCCGCAGAATGTTGGGCTAGAGAAAAGGGGGGAGGCAGTCGGGGGAGAGATTCCACAAGACAGTTGATTTCAAACTGATAATTTATGCAAATATTGATGGTAGATACGGAGTCATTACTCTAAAATTATTTGATAAACCAACCACCCCTGTGAACACTGATGACCCAGATATTGACTTGTCTGGGTTCTCTGAAAGATCTTTAATGCTTCCCGGTCATCTTGAATCCACCAGGAGCCGACTGCTCAACACACAATTTGTTTATAAGGAACAGAAAGACACTTTCCCCACACCTGCTGCTGTATTTGAGGAGACATTAGTCAACAGAATACACCTTCAAACTGCAAGGAAAGCTGTTCATTGTGTTAGTCTTACAGGCCAGTGTGTTTAATAAACATGGATAATAAAATATTAGCAAAAAGTATTGAAAAGACGCTAATGAATCAATTGGCCTCACAGAACTAATCTGGATTTATTTCTGAAAGGGCAACTTGCATAACAAATGTACTGTATTTGCTGTGCTATATCAGCTGAAGCCTGAGCTGACAGTCTCAGGGTTTCTTGATGCCAAGACTCTACAATGGGTATGCTTACTAGCTGTGCTGAGAAGACTTTGACAGGGCGACTACATGATTAATGCAAAACCAAAGGGGATGATGGACGGAGTGTTGAACATTGCAAGCACTCACCCCCAGTCAACTGATCTGGGTTTAATCCATCATCATTCTTTAGCTCACTCCGCCACCCCAGTTCAGACATGGCCATATGCAAATCAGTCTGACCCTGTGCCTCATGGGAACAGTCCAGCCCGAACTGCCAAGCCATGTCTTCCCTGGGCCGGAAACAAGCATCCTGGGACCGGTTTCGGGCTCACAGCCCTCATCAGCCAGGCTATCTTGAATCCAGTGGCAAAGTGAGCAAGGGACCCATGTCTGGGCATACCCTGCCAACTTAGGGCGAACAATGCAAAACCAAAGTGGATGATGGACGGAGTGTTGAACATTGCAATCACTCACCCCCAGTAAACAGATCTGGGTTTAATCCATCATCATTCTTTAGCTCACTCCGCCACCCCAGTTCAGACATGGCCATATGCAAATCAGTCTGACCCTGTGCCTCTTGGGAACAGTCCAGCCCGAACTGCCAAGCCATGTCTTCCCTGGACCGGAAACAAGCAACCTGGGACCGGTTTCGGGCTCACAGCCCTCATCAGCAAGGCTATCTTGAATCCAGTGGCAAAGTGAGCAAGGGACCCACGTCTGGGCATACCCTGCCAACTTAGGGCGAACAATGCAAAACCAAAGCAGTTCGGGCTGGACTGTTCCCATGAGGCAAAGGGTCAGACTGATTTGCATGTGGCAAGTCTGAACTGGGGTGGTGGAGTGAGCTAAAGAATGATGATGGATTAAACCCAGATAAGTTGACTGGGGGTGAGTGCTTGCAATGTTCAACACTCCGTCCATCATCCCCTTTTGTTTTGCGACTACATGATTAGCCACATGTTTCACACAGAGACTAAAGCCAGGGTTAGGGTAGAAGTCTTTATGCCAGAACCATTTGCAATTTGCTAAAATATGAGGCAGGGATACCTACTCTCCCAGCTACTCTTTGTGACAGCCATGGAGTCACTGGTAAGTTTGTTCAGGGAATACTAAACACAAACAAGAATGAAGTTTCTCGAGGCCAGTTATTGGTGTCTCTATAGGGAGACCATATTCCACTGTTCATTAGATTTCCTGAATTGAACGGACCCTTGATTAGAGAGAAAGTTAAACCTGATGGATATTCTGGAAATAAAATTAACTGGGACAAGCTCAAGATATACCTATTATTGTTCAGCATGCATAGAACAGAATTGTAATTCCCACTCCAATGGTGTGAACCACAGTTCTTAAGAGACTGTAATATGGTCAAAGATAATTATGGACCAATGATCAAAAAGTTAAACTCTCTACTACAATTGGTCGGTCTGTGGCGTTCGGTACGATTCCCCATCTAATGCACCACATAAAGCAGTCGAAAGGGAGCTTGGGAGATTGGAGGGCATGCTACAGACAGTATTAGCCACCAAAAGCAAAATGATCTGTGCCACTGATTGAAGCAGCTGCATTCATGCCCAGAGGCTTGGTATGAGATGGAAGGCTGACAGGTATACAGTTATATTCACTTGATATCCCACTTCATCTTAACCCATTGCTTGCTCCAACAAGAAATTAGTTACCATCTCACTGAACACGGCAAGAAGACAAAAGGTGGGAAAGGTGGGAAAGGTTTCATAATTGTGAATTTCTCACATTGGGTGACCATAAAGTAAGGTGGTCTGACATAGCACTAGAAACCTTTATATATTTTCATCTCCAGGGCCACCTAGAGGAACACCCTGAGTCTCAGCCTTTATCTCATTTTATACAAACATCAGATACTAGATGGTGAGTTTCAAAGATATACAATGTAATGGTGAAACTAAGAGTGGACATAGCAATCATGTCTCAGAAGGTGGATTTGGGAAAATAAACTGCTGATCAATGTTTGCACTACTGCCACGCCTACACTGCCTCAATTTCTATGAACTGAGATTGATGCATTTTTTATACACCTATTGATTTGTTACAAATGTAACCCCTTGAATAGCCCATTCTGTAGAATGTGCTACTACATGCTGGATGATTTTATTCATGTAGGCTGCAGCTGTCTATATCTGGTAGATTTATTGAAAACAAGTGATGTTCAGGCTTTGCCTTTAATTATACTGTTGAGAAATGTAGTATGATTCCCTAAAGCAAATAGGAAATTCTCTGCTCTAGCCTTCTTACAGGTGAAGCTTTGCATCGTCATGACACAGGCCCAGTGCCTTTGGGAAAGACAGGCTAAAAGACCTGGTGCTGTGTGACGAACAAGCAGAACCTTAGCTACTGTACAATCTATCGAAAGGACACATAGGCCCCTAAGGGCCTGCCTGAGCTCTCACAGCCATGATCATTGACTATAATGAAAAGATCACAACAGCTTAGACAAGATGGACTGCCGAAGACTATTTTAGGGAACTACAGCACAGATAGACATACTTTTATGTTGTTTATGCCCATTTGAACATAGTAATATACATAATACAACTACATGAGGAATGCTACCTTAGTTACATCGTTACTTATGCTTGCGCAACTAAAAAGCATGCAAAAATTTATAAAATACAACTAAAAGTACATAAAACTGTAAGAATGGTTTAGCCAATCATTTAGTTAATCAGAGGGGATACAGTAAATGACAGAGCTTTATGCCAAGTGAGAGATCACCTGGTGGCCGTCCTTTCATGAAATGGTGAGCCTCTAATTTAAGACGCTGTATAAACACTCACGTTTTCTTCAAAATACTACTTCTGCATTGTAAAAAAAGAATTAAACTTAAAATTGCCAAAAGAAATGAAAATGAAAATATTAGCCACCACGGGCAAGTAATAAGTCCTGGAGCAGATGCATGATGGTAATTATTGGTTTAATTAATTTGTGTTCAGTACTCTATTTAATGAATGACAATGTGGACTCCTAGTAACAGTGTTGAGGTATTAGCTAGTCTTCTATTTGTTTTTAGGTCTCGCCTAGCGAACGCAGCACATGCGCTGCTTCGCCTTGTTAGGTCTCGCCTAGCGAACGCAGCGCATGCGCTGCATCGCCTTGGCGAGACTATTGTTGTCGGTTTGGTGCGCGAAGGGAGACAAAACATGTGCGCGCCCGGACAGGCGATGTGCACGTGCATGGCGTCTCCTCTCTGCCTCACACGCTCCCACCGTGCGCTTGATTTTTGCTGAGGAGATGTGCACGCGTACAGACACGCGATGTACACACGCATGGCGTCTCGCGCATCGTGCTTGTTTTATTCTGGCCAGCCTGGTTATGTCCGCGGACACTCGCTCTTTCTAAGGCGTCTCTCGACCCGGAAGCGGGTTTGATCCTGAACTGTTTTCCTCGCTTTCTGCTCAGCCCCAGGACCCACCTACTCTGGCCCCCTCACCCCCCCTTCTCTGGCACCCTCTCCGTTCCCACTCGGCACCCTTTGTGGGAAGCTTGTGAGTGACATCACCAGCGCCACAGACTACGCACAGTGTGCTTTTGTACTGATAATTAACATTCCCACTCTGATCCTCGACGTCTTGTGCCCTGCCACGTACGCCTCTGTGCACGCGATTAACAACGCAATGGTCGGAACAGTGTACGAACATTACACCGTGGCTGCATAGTAAAAGACAGCTAGAATTGGGGCGGAGCTCTGCCAGGGCACCTCAAGCATTATTTGCAAGACCCACAACTCTTCTATTACTGCACCTCAAATAAGCGGCAACATGCACCTTAATCCGCACTTAAAGCGCCAGCTGCTGTTCCAGTACTGAGGAGCAGCTCTGCTTATGCACCTGAATAAAGACCCGAAGTACCTCTCTCTTTCCACTAGTCTGGCCTACCCGTATTTGTCCCAAAGCATCTTAGTTTTAAAGTGCAATCCCCTGCCCCGCACTTCTCTATCTACTGGAGGAAGTCAGAGGAGTGAACAGGAAGTGTCCTTTCTATCTCTCTAGTTGGATCCACACACACGTCGGCCAATCCACCCTGATTCTTCAGTGAAACTGCGAGATATACCGGCATTAAAACTCACACACACGTCCGCCTGGGCAACTGCATGAAGCCTTATTTGATTGCAGCAGAAAATACGTTTCAAGCCTCATTTCCAGCCAGGCTGCGCTGCTTGCCTTTACTCTAGGTATTGACAACACTTTTTTGGGGGCTATGCATTGATGCTTCATTTTTGGATACCCTGGAGTGAACATACTTATTTTAAAGTTTGAGTATTTCTGTATTAACCCGCCATTGCAAAGGAGTAGTTAGGCGATATTTTCCGAACTATATCTCAGAGTTACTAAAATACCTGCAGCACAGCACAGAGTCTGAACAGTAGCACTTCACCATATTTAGTAGGAGGCATGCGCCTATGTTGTGGTTGTCTGCGTTAGCGCATCACTAATCATGTTTCTTCATTTCAAATGCGAACCGGCACTGCCTTGCTGACTTTGTACGCAAAGTACACCGTCTAGCATCTGACGGGGACAGAAAATGCTACCGGGCACCAAAATATAAGTGCCCCCCCCCCCCCAACAGTGCATTACAAAACAAAAAAAAAGTGGCCCATGTTTGCAATTTGGGGCAGTTTTGAACTCGTAAAGACACGCTGTAAAAGTTTTGCGAGGTATGGGGACTACATGGATTTGAGCTTGCTGTAGGCAATGTTTGTTTTAATATTAGGGAAATCAACAGTAAAAAATAGCCCAGCAGATGATAAAACAGACCCACAAAGCCAACAAGCATTTGCAATGCAATAGGTCTCGCATTTACGCGAGTTTAAGCTATTGGCATTGTAAATGACAATGCCTTTTATTTATGTTTTAAAACCAAAAACGTAAATAAAAGGCATTGTCATTTACAATGCCAATAGCTCAAACTCGCGTAAATGCGAGACCTATTGCATTGCAAATGCTTGTTACTTTGGCAAGTGTTCCAGTGCTATCTTCAATGGCAGATAAATGTTGCAGCCTCAATCATGAGTCATCTGGCAGAGATATCAAGTAGTACAAGACACCTGAAAATATCAGTTATATGCCTACTCAAGGACACACATGTGAAGACTAGAGGTCTGTTAAATTCCCAAAGACCTGTTAATTAAAACTGATTTTAAAGTATGTTCAAAACCACCTGAAAACCATTCTGAAAACTAGAAAAGGAATATGCGCAATACATAAGTTTGATCCAATACTTGCAAGTTAGCAAGGTTTGGATGCCCAAAAATGGAATCAGTCCTTAACATGTTGTCATGTTAAACTCGTAAGAGTTGGCAATAAGATGAAAGAAAAACGCTCTTGGTTCTGCCTACTCCTATCATGCCACCTAGGTGCCAGTGTTTGTCTTTGAATGTCTGTTCTCAGAGTTCATTGAAGAAAAATAACTTGCTTACCATATCATTTTCTGGGTCTGAGGCAGAAAGTTCAACAACTATTTAGACTATCAATGAGTGGCTTACTAAAGTAACCACATAATAGCTCGGAATGACCACCAATGTAGAATATACAAAGATCAAAGTGACTAATTTCCCCTAGATACAAGTGCCTACTGATGGAGCAAGGTCTCGGACACGAGACTTGCGCGGAAGCAATCTTCTCGATTTAAATTACTAACGATTTACTAACGACATGTCTCGTGATTAATAATATACATTTTTCATTATACGCGGGAAAAGAACGAAGCTTGCCTATGTGTTTACTAACTGCAAATAACACAGACGTAGGACTAGAATGCATTTAACATGGGATCTTTACTGCGCATGCGTCTACTGTATCTACGTAGTATGACGTGCTTTCGCTTGGAGGGAAATTCTGGCGCTTGCGCAAAGAGCTATAAAATGGCCGCTTGAAAGCTCACATGCATGGCACCTGCTTGCTGAAATTAGAAATGGGTTTATAACTAACGCAAATGCAGAGAGAGAAATAACAAATGGTATGGGTTAGAGTAGAGGTTGGTGGTATACAGTGAAACCATTTATTTGAGAATAACATTTTTCTTTTTCGACTTTATTATTAGTGTGTATTTGGGCCTGTTAAAGTTGTCCGAATCGAGCAGACCAATATGGCGCGACGCATGCACCCTGATACAGAAGCTTGGAAGATGACCAAGGATTTGTCACGAGTCCAAGGTCGGCGGAGATGTGCCCTGGTAACATGAGGGTGAAGAGTTCATATGAAGGAACTTGTTCAAGAAATCAGTTACAAATGTATTTAATAAAGTTTAAAGATGTATGGGAAAGGAAGGGCAGAATAAAGTTTGATGGGAGGGGTTTGGAAACAATGGTTAAAGAGAATAAATGGAATATAAGTGTGGTGTGATGATCATCCCCCTAGCCGTCCAATCAGAAGTTAGTAGTCTGTGCAAATGAAACATTAATGGGTGGTACATGCCTACGAAAAGGGTATAATTGAAGTAGTTTAGTTAGTAAAAGTCGTCGTAGTCGAGGTTCGAGTAGAGGTCGAGTCGAAGAGGGTCGTCGAGAAGTTAATTTAAGCTTGATGGGAGCGGAAACTGCAGAAACAATTCGGAGCTTGGGATGCTGTCGGTGCTGGGGTGGTGCTGATGCTCTGAAATGCTGATGAAGAAATTGAATGCAGAACCATCTACTTAATTTGGGTGGGTCAGAAGGGGAATTTGCGGAAGAACCACGAGGAGGAAGAGAGTGTCAGAGAGGGGTGCGACGTAGTCTTCGGTAACTAGAGAGGTGAAGTATCCTGTCCTGATTCTGGTCCTGAAGCCTTTGTCTCCTGATCTGTCCTGGGAGGCCCTTACCAGCCCTTTGACCAGGGGGTTGGTCTTCACACCACACTTTGGTAAATATGAAATTCATCGTTTGATAAATGCTCTTCTGTCTCTATCCTCTCCTTTCTGAGCATAGTTATTGTGTGGGTCTGAATTGATAAGTGTTTGTTAGACCTGGCACCATTGGCGTGGGTCTCCCTTCCATTTTTCGCTGTGGTCTCCTCTGTTTTACTGGTGTTAGATGCTCTGGGCGCTGTGCCACTGCCATTCAGTGTCACAGCGCGAATGCTCCCTGTATAAATATGTCTATGTGAATTGGTATATCCCTGATTGGCTTATTTGGTTTACCTGTTAGTCCCTAGTAGTGTGGCCTGTGTGTGCCCAGGGCCGGTAAACCAAATGCTGCTGGTGGGCATGCAGCGCTGGTTTGCGCCACCCACAGAAGCAGCTTTTAAAGTGTGTCTCAGACCTGCCACTGCAGTGTCTGTGTGCAGTCCAGAACTGCCATCTTGGCTGTGAAGTGCAACCACTTCCCAGCCCCTGAACCTTCCCTTGGCATCCTGTAAGTCGCCCCTCGGGTAGGGTGCATTGTATGTGTAAGGTAGGACATGCCTTGGTGTGTGTAGCATGTCCTGGTAGTGAATTATGCACCATTTCGTTTTTCACTACTGTAAGGCTACCTGTTCCTCATAGGCTAGAATGGGCAGTTTGACTATTACATGCTATAGTCCTAACTGACCCCAGGAACATGGTAGAAAAACGAATTTAGTATGCCTGAGCTCAGAATATTAAAATACACCTTTTAGTGAAGTTTATTTTTATATTCTGTGTTTGAAAATACCACTTTTAGAAAGTAGGTATTTTCTTGCCTGAGCCTTCCAGTGTGCTCTGCCGTTATGTGTATTGGCTGTCTGGTTTTAGAGGGGCAGGACAGGCTGAGTCAGACCTTGGTGGAATAGAGAGATCTGCATTTAGAGTGTGGGGAAGGGTGGCTCTTTGATCTGAATAGGGCTGTGCCTGGCAAGGTGAATGCTGGCTCCACCTCCCACTGTGTGTCTGCTAGCAGACCCCTCTTTCTGAAAGGAAGGATGCAGCCTGGTAAACAAAGTGCTCCAGGCCTGAGCAGAACTGGTTCTGGCTAGGTTCAGGGACTGGTAGCTTCAAGGATCAAAGGCTTTTGGGGGTATAAATATCTGTGCTCAAACCCCTACTTTTGTATTGCTTTTGGATCTGGAGAGGAAACTCTGTCCGTGCCACTGGAGGAATCTGCAGGAAGTGACTGTCCCTGTGCTGTGTGTTGTTTCTTGCACTGGCCTGCAGCAGTGACCACTGGACCTTGAAGAAGAGGAAAAGGAACTCTTGAGAGAACTTTTATTTGTGTTGCAGCAATTACCCAAGGGCTAGGAAAAGAGCTAGCCTCCTGCTGGAGTCTCAGGCACAACAGACTCCACCACCAACCTCCTGCTTCCTCCCTGCGAGGATTGCTATCTGCTGAGGAGGCTCCTGTGAGTTCCAGGGCCTCTAGTTTGCATCAGAGAGAAGAGGGTAAGAAATCGACGCTAACGCATCTTTGCGGGCCGCTGCAGTCGAGAGCGCTGGGAAAATCATCGCGCTACTGCCGCCGAGGGCCCGCAACCCGAAACCATCGCTGACGCCCCTTTGCGAGCCGCTGCAGCCGAGACGCGCTGGAAAGATCATCGCGCTGCTGTCGCCGCGCACTCGCAACCCTTAAAGAAATCATCGCTCGAGACCTCGCAGTGCGGACGCCGTGCGTTCGCCACTTTGATCGCATCGCACCGAATTTCGTCGCTTCCTCGCGGAGCGTCTTGTCTCCGCATCGCAACACGATCGCACAGCGCAACAGGATCACCGCATCGACTTCTCCCACGCGGCAAGAAAGTCATCGCATCGGCGGTCCAGCGTGCAGAAGTTTGTCGCATCGTCTCCGCACGCATCCCGCAGATCGGCGCATCATCCTCCCTTGCGGCAAGGATTTCAACGCATCGCCGGCCTCGCGTGCCGAGAATCATCGCTACAGCTTATTTGCGACACTTTGTTGGTTTTGCTACTAAACCCAGGTACTTTGTGAAAGAAAGGGTCGCAGAGACCACTGCTTTGAACTTGAACCTTATTTTTGCAACCTTTGAACTATTTTTGACAGCCCTTCAACAGCTATCCTATTTTTGACAGTATTGTGGCTTTTACAGTTATTGGTCTTGTGATAAATCTGCCTTTATATAAAGATACTTATTTTTTATAATAACTACTTGTGTGGTGTCCCTTTGTAGTGTTCCTCATTGTGTTACTGTGTATGATCATAAATGCTTCACACCCTGCCTCTGAGATAAGCCTACCTGCTCGTGCTACGTTACCACAGGGTTGAGCAGGGGTATTAAAGAGGGTAGCCCTCTCACTCTGACTTAGGAAGAAGGGTCCCTACTTGGACAGTGGCCAGCCATTGCCAACTAGAGACCCCCATTTCTAACATTGGTGGTCAGCGGTGAGGATCTGGACTTGCATTTATGATCGCATACAGTAATTATAGTGTACACTACTAGTGAGTGCAGACCATAACGTACCACATACATTTTTTTTGAGAATTGTTTTTTTGCTCCTATATTGTGATTGATATTGCCGGTGATTTTTCACCCGCGACTTTCTGAGAGTTTTGGGATCCTATATTGTGATTGATACGGTGATTTTCACCCGCCCATTTATTGAAAGTTTTGATCCCCTATTGTGATTGATATTGCTGGTGATTTTTCACCCACGCACATTTCTGAGAGTTTTTGGGATCCTGTATTGTGATTGATATTGCCGGTGATTTTTCACCCGCGCACATTTATTGAAAGTTTTGATCCCCTATTGTGATTGATATTGCTGGTGATTTTTCACCCACGCACATTTCTGAGAGTTTTTAGGATCCTATATTGTGATTGATATTGCCGGTGATTTTTCACCCGCTTACATTTTTTGAGAAGTTTTCTTCTGTCCTTTATTGATATTGCCAGTTATTTCTACAATGGGCAAGCCCAGATCCAATGCCTCAGAAGATCTCTCCTGGGAAGAAGAGAAAATAGAAACCTACAATGCCAAGCAGCTCAAATATTTTTGCAAGCAATTCACAGTCCCTATCACAGGTCTCACTAGGAGGGAGGAGTATTACAAGGCGCTGAAGGCCTGGCTAGAAGCCAGGGATGCCCCTAAGGATCTAGGAGAGCTTGTGGAGGGAGGAGAGCAGCAGGGCGATGTAGTAGACTTAGTAGGAGACCCAGCCCTTTCCAACCCGGGCTCTAGTGTGTCCGCTTAAGGGTCTGTCCCCAGAAGAGCTGGAGGACAGGGAGAGAGATAGGCGGCATAATATGGAGATGGCTAAGCTTAAAATGGATGGTCACCGGGACCTAGAGAACAAGAAGTTAGAAATTGAGATTATGAGGATGAAGCTTGAGCATGAGAGAGTATTGAGGGAGTTGGAGATTAAAGCTAAGAGCATGGAAATCTCCCCTCTGGTGGCAGCGTACCTGTAGTGCACCCTGAGAGTAGGGTGTATATACCCAAGGAGGTTATTAAAGACTTCCACAAAAGTGAAGATATTGGGCAATGGTTTGCCGCTTATGAAGTAGCCATGGTGTCCCACCGGGTCCCTGAGAAGGATTGGGGAGCAGGGTTGTGGGGACGCTTTGTGAGTGAGGGGAGGGATACCTTGTTGGACCTGCCCCCAGAAAGTAGGATGGTTTACGCCCACATGAAGGAAGCGTTGGTGACCCGCTATGGTTTGACCCCTGAGATGTATAGACAGAGGTTTAGGGTCTGTAAGAAGCTAGAGGGTACCACGTGGGTTGAATATGTGTCCTTTTTTGCAGAGCCATGGAACGCTGGGTAAGAGGTAGCAAAGTAGAAACTTTTGCACAGTTTTATGATTTGATTGCATGGGAGCATTTATCTAGCAATTGTTTTCCTGAGCTACGCCAGCACCTAATTGATTGCAAGCTGACTAACCCTAGAAAGCTTGCTGAGGAGGCGGACCGCTGGGTGAGCACCCGGGTCCGCAAGGGTCCAGTGGGAGACGTCGCCAAAGGTGGGCAGGGTCCCCAGCAGAGGAGTGAGGGGACAAGGGTCAACAGAGGGAGTTCCCCGAGGGCCCCAAAGTAATCCCCCAGGGAACCAAGCAGTGGTGTCCCAGCCCCCCAAGAAAGGAGGACCGGGCCCCCAACAGGTAGGCCTGTTCCCAGGGGGCCCCCACGTGTTACAACTGTGGTCAAGTGGGCCACAGATATTTTGATCCCCAGTGCCCCCAAAGGGGGCCAGTGCACCCCCGTGCACCACCCCACCAGATTGCTAGTGTAGCCCTGGGAGAGGAGGAGATGGGTGCCCAAGAGGGGTGGGATCCCGTAGAATTGACCCTTGTCTCATTAGGGGACTTTGAGATGGTCCCCAAGCCTGCACTGCCTGCTAACACTAAAAAATACAGGCAGTGGGTGACCATCAATGGCCATAGGGTGGAGGCTCTAAGAGACACAGGGGCCAGTGTAACTGCTGTCAGCTCCCGGTTGGTGTCCAAAGAGCAGGTTGTCCCCCATGCATTCTACCCAGTAGTGTCCGCCGACAACTCAGAGAGCCAATGTGAGGTGGCTCAGGTTCCCTTTGAGTGGGGGTCTCAGGAACTCTTCAGGTAGCTGTGAGGCCCGCCATGCCTGTAGACTGTCTGCTGGGCAATGATTTAGAGGACTCCCCGTGGGCTACGGTGGAGAGGAAGGCTCACTTAGAGATGTTGGGTCTGCCTGAGTGGGCGTGTGCTACCACTCGGTCCATGGCAGCCAAGGAGGGTGTTGAAAAGGATCTGGAGCCTGAGAGTAGGGCCCAGATCCCTGCCTTAGAGAGAAGGGGCAGGGGGCGCGGAAGCCGGCCCCCTTGGTTCCCACGGCCCAGGAAGAAGCAGACCCTGAGGGGGATGCCCTGGAGCCTACCGGGGAGCAGATCACCGAACTGGGGGACCTGCCTGAGCTGACCCATTGGCAGCAGGAAGGGGGACCCACCAGGGAGGAATTTTGTGAGCAGCAGAGAGTTTGCCCCTCTCTTGAGGGTATGCGGCGACAGGCTGCAGCCCAGGCAGAAGGTGACATGTCTGGTTCACATCTGATTTATTGGGAGAACAGTCTCCTGTATAGTGAGCCTAAGGTTGCTGAGCCAGGGTCAGCCCGTGTGCTGGTGGTACCCGAGTGCTTCAGAACCTTCCTACTGGGGTTGGCTCATGACATTCCATTGGCAGGACATCTGGGGCAGACCAAGACCTTTGAGAGGCTGGCTGCCCACTTTTATTGGCCCCAGATGCACAAGAGTTCAGACTCTCATTGCAGGACCTGTGAGACTTGCCAGGCAAGTGGGAAGAGTGGGGGAAGATCAAGGCCCCACTCCAGCCCTTTCCAGTTGTGAGTACCCCATTTGAGCGAGTGGGCATTGACATTGTGGGGCCTCTGGACCCCAAGACAGCCATGGGCAACAGGTTCATCCTGGTCTTGGTGGACCATGCCACCCGGTACCCTGAAGCCATCCCGCTCAGGACAGTGACGGCCCCCGTGGTGGGACGTGCACTGATGGGGATTTTCTCCCGTGTGGGATTCCCCAGAGAGGTGGTGTCTGACAGGGGGACCAACTTCATCTCCCAGTACATGAAGTCTCTGTGGAAGGAGTGTGGGGTAACGTATAAGTTCACCACTCCTTACCACCCCAAGGTAATGGTCTGGTTGAAAGGTTCAACCGGACCTTGAAGGGCATGATCATGGGCCTAGAAGAGCCCCTGAGGCGTAAGTGGGACGTCCTCTTGCCATGCCTGTTGTTTGCCTACCGGGAGGTGCCACAGAAGTCCTTAGGGTTCAGTCCCTTTGAACTCCTCTATGGCCACCCGGTTAGAGGACCTCTGAGTCTGGTCAAGGAAGGCTGGGAGCAATCTCCCAGGAAACCTCCCAAGATGTATTTAGCTACATGTTGGCCTTCAGGAACCAGACTCGGCGTTTCAGAAAAATTGCTGAGGCAAATCTGGAAGCCAGCCAAGAAGAAATGAAACGTTGGCACGACCAGAATGCCACTCTGGTCGAATTTCAACCTGGTCAGAAGGTTTGGGTACTGGCCCCAGTGGAGCCTTGTGCGCTCCAAGATAAGTGGACCGGTCCCTTTGAGGTGGTGGAGCGCAAAAGTCCAGTTACCTACTTGGTGGACTTTCAGTCTCCCAGGAACCCTTTGCGGGTCCTGCATGTGAACCGCCTAAAGCCCCACTTTGAGAGGTCTGAAGTGGGCATGCTTCTTGCCACAGATGATGGGGTTGAGGAGGAGAGTGAGCCTCTCCCTGACCTCCTGTGTGCAGAAGAGAAGGATGGGTCAGTGGAGGGTGTGATCCTCTCCACCACACTGACCCCTGAGCAGCAGAGAGATTGTCACCACCTGTTGGGGCAATTTTCTGATTTGTTCTCCCTGGTACCTGGTGTCACTGATTGGTGCGTCCATGAGGTGGATACCGGGACAGTTCTCCTGTCAAGCACAAGGCTTACAGGGTAACTGACAGGGTCAGGGCTTGCATTAAGGAGGAGGTCTCCAAAATGTTCGCCCTAGGGGTGGTTGAGTCCTCTAGCAGCCCCTGGTCCAGCCCCGTGGTCTTGGTACCAAAAGCTGCGACGCCTGGTGCCACTCCTGAACTTAGGTTCTGTGTGGACTACCGAGGTCTCAATTCGGTCACCAAGACCGACGCGCACCCCATCCCCAGAGCTGATGAGCTCATAGACCGGTTAGGGGCTGCCCGGTACCTCAGCACGTTTGATCTGACGTCTGGGTACTGGCAGATCGCCTTAACGGATGGGGCAAAGGAGAGGTCAGCATTCTCCACACCAGATGGGCACTACCAGTTCCGTGTGATGCCCTTTGGGATGAAGAATGCCCCTGCCACCTTCCAGAGATTGGTCAACCAGGTGTTGGTTGGGCTGGAGGCTTTCAGTGCCGCCTACCTGGATGACATTGCAGTGTTTAGTTCCTCCTGGGAGGACCACTTGCGCCACCTCTGGGAAGTGTTGATGGCGCTGCGCAGAGCAGGCCTCACAATCAAGGCCAGTAAGTGCCAGATTGGGCAGGGTTCTGTGGTGTACTTGGGACACCAGGTGGGGAGCGGCCAGGTGGCGCCCTGCAGCCCAAGATTGAAACCATCCTGACTTGGGAGCCCCCAAGGACCCAGACCCAGGTGAGGGCCTTCTTAGGACTCACGGGTTATTACAGGAGGTTTGTCAAGGGGTATGGCAACATTGTTGCACCCTTGACTGAGCTGACTTCCAAGAAGCGGCCAAAGATTGTGAACTGGACTGACACCTGTCAGAAAGCCTTTGATGCCCTCAAAACTGCTATGTGTACAGCACCCGTACTCCAGGCGCCCAATTTTGCTAAGGAATTTGTTGTCCAGACAGACGCTTCAGAGCATGGGGTGGGGGCCGTTCTGTCACAGATAAATGAGGAGGGACTAGACCAACCTGTAGCCTTCATCAGTAGGAGGTTACTTCCACGGGAACAGAGGTGGAGTGCAATTGAGCGTGAGGCATTTGCTGTGGTCTGGGCACTGAAGAAGCTGAGACCATACCTGTTTGGGACTCACTTCCGGGTTCAGACAGACCACAGGCCCCTCAGATGGCTGATGCAGATGAGGGGTGAGAATCCCAAGTTGTTGAGGTGGTCCATTTCCTACAGGGTATGGACTTCACGGTGGAACACCGCCCTGGTACAGAACACGCCAATGCTGATGGTCTGTCCAGATTTTTCCGCCTTAGCGATGAGAACTTCCAAGGGGATGGGTAGTTCTCCCCACATTTCAGCTGGAGGGGACGTGTGTTAGACCTGGCACCATTGGCGTGGGTCTCCCTTCCATTTTTCGCTGTTGTCTCCTCTGTTTTACTGGTGTTAGATGCTCTGGGCGCTGTGCCACTGCCATTCAGTGTCACAGCGCGAATGCTCCCTGTATAAATATGTCTATGTGAATTGGTATATCCCTGATTGGCTTATTTGGTTTACCTGTTAGTCCCTAGTAGTGTGGCCTGTGTGTGCCCAGGGCCGGTAAACCAAATGCTGCTGGTGGGCATGCAGCGCTGGTTTGCGCCACCCACAGAAGCAGCTTTTAAAGTGTGTCTCAGACCTGCCACTGCAGTGTCTGTGTGCAGTCCAGAACTGCCATCTTGGCTGTGAAGTGCAACCACTTCCCAGCCCCTGAACCTTCCCTTGGCATCCTGTAAGTCGCCCCTCGGGTAGGGTGCGCCTCGGGTAGGGTGCATTGTATGTGTAAGGTAGGACATGCCTTGGTGTGTGTAGCATGTCCTGGTAGTGAATTATGCACCATTTCGTTTTTCACTACTGTAAGGCTACCTGTTCCTCATAGGCTAGAATGGGCAGTTTGACTATTACATGCTATAGTCCTAACTGACCCCAGGAACATGGTAGAAAAACGAATTTAGTATGCCTGAGCTCAGAATATTAAAATACACCTTTTAGTGAAGTTTATTTTTATATTCTGTGTTTGAAAATACCACTTTTAGAAAGTAGGTATTTTCTTGCCTGAGCCTTCCAGTGTGCTCTGCCGTTATGTGTATTGGCTGTCTGGTTTTAGAGGGGCAGGACAGGCTGAGTCAGACCTTGGTGGAATAGAGAGATCTGCATTTAGAGTGTGGGGAAGGGTGGCTCTTTGATCTGAATAGGGCTGTGCCTGGCAAGGTGAATGCTGGCTCCACCTCCCACTGTGTGTCTGCTAGCAGACCCCCTCTTTCTGAAAGGAAGGATGCAGCCTGGTAAACAAAGTGCTCCAGGCCTGAGCAGAACTGGTTCTGGCTAGGTTCAGGGACTGGTAGCTTCAAGGATCAAAGGCTTTTGGGGGTATAAATATCTGTGCTCAAACCCCTACTTTTGTATTGCTTTTGGATCTGGAGAGGAAACTCTGTCCGTGCCACTGGAGGAATCTGCAGGAAGTGACTGTCCCTGTGCTGTGTGTTGTTTCTTGCACTGGCCTGCAGCAGTGACCACTGGACCTTGAAGAAGAGGAAAAGGAACTCTTGAGAGAACTTTTATTTGTGTTGCAGCAATTACCCAAGGGCTAGGAAAAGAGCTAGCCTCCTGCTGGAGTCTCAGGCACAACAGACTCCACCACCAACCTCCTGCTTCCTCCCTGCGAGGATTGCTATCTGCTGAGGAGGCTCCTGTGAGTTCCAGGGCCTCTAGTTTGCATCAGAGAGAAGAGGGTAAGAAATCGACGCTAACGCATCTTTGCGGGCCGCTGCAGTCGAGAGCGCTGGGAAAATCATCGCGCTACTGCCGCCGAGGGCCCGCAACCCGAAACCATCGCTGACGCCCTTTGCGAGCCGCTGCAGCCGAGACGCGCTGGAAAGATCATCGCGCTGCTGTCGCCGCGCACTCGCAACCCTTAAAGAAATCATCGCTTCGAGACCTCGCAGTGCGGACGCCGTGCGTTCGCCACTTTGATCGCATCGCACCGAATCTCGTCGCTCCTCGCGGAGCGTCTTGTCTCCGCATCGCAACACGATCGCACAGCGCAACAGGATCACCGCATCGACTTCTCCCACGCGGCAAGAAAGTCATCGCATCGGCGGTCCAGCGTGCAGAAGTTTGTCGCATCGTCTCCGCACGCATCCCGCAGATCGGCGCATCATCCTCCCTTGCGGCAAGGATTTCAACGCATCGCCGGCCTCGCGTGCCGAGAATCATCGCTACAGCTTATTTGCGACACTTTGTTGGTTTTGCTACTAAACCCAGGTATTTTGTGAAAGAAAGGGTCGCAGAGACCACTGCTTTGAACTTGAACCTTATTTTTGCAACCTTTGAACTATTTTTGACAGCCCTTCAACAGCTATCCTATTTTTGACAGTATTGTGGCTTTTACAGTTATTGGTCTTGTGATAAATCTGCCTTTATATAAAGATACTTATTTTTTATAATAACTACTTGTGTGGTGTCCCTTTGTAGTGTTCCTCACTGTGTTACTGTGTATGGTCATAAATGCTTCACACCCTGCCTCTGAGATAAGCCTACCTGCTCGTGCTACGTTACCACAGGGTTGAGCAGGGGTATTAAAGAGGGTAGCCCTCTCACTCTGACTTAGGAAGAAGGGTCCCTACTTGGACAGTGGCCAGCCATTGCCAACTAGAGACCCCCATTTCTAACAGTGTTATTGAGATTTTTGAATTGGCACTCCTGCGAATGAGGGTGTTTGTACTGAAAACGCTTTGAGGTGGTTCAAATCCCATAATTTAGATAAAGATTTTTTTTAAACTATTTGAGTCTGTCATTATTTTATACTTAATAAGAAATGCATAATAAGTTATGTCATTTATCGCCATCAACTAGGTCTACCTAACTGGTCCATTGACCAGAGGAAAGAACTGTTTGATCAGCAGAAGGATTTAGTTAAAGAAGTAATAACTAGATCTTGAGGTATGAGTAACATATAAAATTAATAAACTCCAGTGGTTTACTTAGAGCGCAGCGGAAGCAAGTTGTATGGGCCCAAGTGAGTATATGGTAGTAGAGTATCTATTGTTAGTGGACCGCTGGATCAGTTTTCTGGTAGCAGAGCTATGGTTGTTAGTAACTAGTTTGGTGATAAGTATAGATTATTGATTTTTTGTTGATGCTTTAACAAAAGAGTTAGTATCCTGTTTTATGTTGTCTGGAAAATTCCCGGGGAATGAATAGCGGGTGGCGATAGAAACCACACTGCAGTGAGGTTACTCGTCTGTTGGAATAACACGGAGAAGCTAGGTAGGGCTGGCAGTGTTAAACTAGGGACTATTTTCTGAACAAAAGTGAGAGTGGTTGAAAGCAAAGAGTTCGCTGATGAAACTTTAGGCGTTATATCACCTAGTAAGGGTAACCCTGAAGGAGTAGTAGGTTCTTCTAAGCTAGATTGACAGCAAAAGGAGTTCGCTGGTGAAATTCCGGTCTCAAAATTCCTTAACGGAAGATACCGGAAGAGTAGCAGGTTCTCTGGAGCTTAGGTGAAAAGTAAGCGGAAGGTTTTACTCGCAGTGGAAGAAAATAAACTCTCTTTTTGGTTTAGTGGAACAGACAGAGTAGCGAATGTTTTTACGTTGTTAATAACAAAGAAGTTCAAAGAATTTTTGAAGAAAATACAATTTTCGTATTACCTTGCAAAGGGAGGGTCAGTTGCCGGAGTGGTACTGACGTCACAGAGAGCCGCGCTGGGATTGGTAGAAGCAGCGGGCGCGTGACAGGAGGAGCTTGGTAAAGGAGGGGTGAGAAATCGCTTGAGTAGGATCGACGTCACAGAGAGCCGCGCTGGGATTGGTAGAAGCAGCGGGCGTGTGACAGGAACAGCATTGTAAAGGAGGGGTCAGTAGTGAGGAGTAGAACTGACGTCAGGAAAAGGCCGCACTGACATTGGTCAGAGTACGAGTGTGAGTCTGATTCCATTGGACACTTAGTTAGAAGCCGCGCTAGGATTGGAGGAGAGAAGGATTGTATGCGGGATTTTGATTTGACTGTCAGTGCAAGACGAACAGGTAGAAGATTTCAAGGGTTTGCAGAATACAATTTCCTGCACCGTTCTTCAAGAATGTATGGAGAGAAAAGAAAGATGTCAATTTTTAAGAGAATAAAGAATTTCTTTGTTAAGGATAAGCCTGTGTTGAGTAGAGAGGGTATTCCTATTCCGCCACCGAAGACACCAGCATCTTTTATGATGATGGAGAGAGGATATCATACTTTCGTGTGGCTAGAAAATTGGGTAGAGTACACGAGGGATGATGGTGTGTTAGCGTTTCCTAAGGATGGTACGTTTAATGGGAAGATTCTTCAGAATTTGAGATTGAAGATGAATGATTTAGAACCGAGACCCAGGTTAACTCAATATGAGGCTTTGGAAGAATGGGAGACTGAGTCATATGAAAGAGAGAAATGCAGAGGTGGAAGATATAGAGGATTCTTTCCAAGATACTTGCATGAGACAAGAGAAGGTCAGATGAAACAGTGGAGGAGAGCGATGGTATCGGAAGGGTTATATCCAGTGTTGATGGCTGAGGAACATTCTGGCGGAAAGTGTAAGGAGAAAACAAAACATATGAATTCGACAGGATATGGAGAGTCAGATGATGAATTGTTAGAGGATATTTTAATTAAGAATCCACCACCGTATCAAGAAGCAGCTACTAAGGTTGTCCCAAGTGCGCCAGTAATGGGAATACCATTAACTCCACAGATTTTACATGAGACATCATACAACAGAGTGTTGCAAGATAATGAGAGAGAAGCTTTGAACTAAACTAGGGAGGAACTAGTTCAAAGAATAAGTCGATTGAATTTAAATACGGAAGCTTTGACAGTACCTGTAACCATTGGTCCAGTAATCCCATTATATGGGGATAATAAGGATACCCAGAAATCACAACTTGTGACAGTTCCATTGAATAGTCCTAGAAGAGAGATAGTAATCACAGATGATCAGGTTAGTGAAAGTGAGTCAGTTATTTCGCTAATGGATCTCCCTATTGTGGAACCCAATGCGGAAATTCAAAAGAGAGTCATGCCTATGAATTTGAGAGAGAGAAGACCTTTGGTTCCGGCTGGAACTTCAGGTACAACAGTAGTCACCCCTGAGGATATAGAAAGGTGGGCTCAGGAAAGGGAAAATCAGATCACAAAACCAAAGATTTTAGAAATTAGCAGATTGAAAGTGGAATTGGAAGAGATGATGACAGGATGTGTGGGCACAGAAAGATTAAATGTTTATAATGATGAAGAATTGTTGTTTCTATGTAAGAGAATAACTAGGAGAGCAAGATTATTTCATGAAAGATTGACTGAAGTTGCTTCAGAGATTGGAATAGATATAGGGAAATCAAAATTGTTACAGAAGCCCTATTGAGTGGATTTTACTGATAAAGATTTGGAAAGTGTGAATACTTCAGGAAAAAGGTTACAGATAAAAGAATTAATGAACATTTTGCGTAAATGGGGAGACATTGATAAATGGAGGATTAGGTGGATAAGGAAGAAAGAAGAAGTGCAAGCGAGAGAGAGAGCAGCTGCATTTCCAGTAAGAGAAACAGGAAAGGTGGAGAGGTTGTGTCCAATGAGAGAGGTTCCTGGAGGAGGATATGTTCATGTCCCTTGGAGTAGACAAGATATTTTATCATTTACAAATGATTTTCCAAAACTGAGTGAAAAGCCAGTCGAGTGGTATAAACAGGTAGAGAGGTTTGTAAAGGTCTCAAAGGTGTTACTGAAAGATCTGGATGGTCTATTTGACATAGTGGTACCTGCTGATTTATGGACAGAATGTAAAATCACAATTGATTGGCCTAATGAGGAATATCCTAGAGATGCAAAAACAGGAGCACCGTCAGAAGAAGTGATGAAAAAGTATCACCAAGTGATTACATATTTGAAAGGGAAAATCCCTCCAAAAGAAACAGATTGGGTAAAAATAGATAGAACAACACAGGAACCGAATGAATCTGTACATGCGTACTATGAGCGATTGTTGCAGGTGTTCCAGCAGTATAGTGGTTTTGAGAACATTGGTGACAAAGATATGGGACATTTTGTGTATCGGTTTGTATATGGCTTGAAACCGGAAATTAGTCAGATGATACAGCAGCACATGTTGTGCTGGCAAAGTAAGACGGTGGATGAAATATTGAAGTACGCGAAATATTGCGGAGATGACAGAGGCCAGGCGAAGGAAGCTGAAAGAGAAAATGATGTGGGCTCAAGTTAAATTAGCAGAGCAGCAGGAAGAGAACACAAATGAGCAAAATAATAATCCAGTAAAAGAACAGAGTCAGAATAATCAAGGAATGAATGGTAATAGATTTAAAGGCCGAATGGACAGAGAAGAAGTGAAAAAGAAGTTCCCTTGTCATGCGTGCGGAAAGCTTGGACATTGGAAGAACGAGTGTAAGAGTACTCAGAATAATAAGAATAATAATGGGCCAAATCAAAATTTAATCCCACAGATGCAGAATGAAGTACTTATGAATCAGCAACAACAGGTAGTCACTCCACAATATCAGGTACCACCAGCTCCTATGCCAAATTTTGTGAACCATCAGAGTTTCAGTACGAACACCGGATTTCAAGGAGAAAGTGGTAAGAATAATAGAACAATTGCTCAATATTTTTTGCAGAATGATGAGGTACGTTCAGATACTACACAATGACGGTGCCTGAGGGGGAGGAAGAGGAGTGCGTGCTTGGCGCATCCTTGCCGGTAGATCAGTCAGGTCCATTTGTTGATGGGAGAGTAGAAGGTAAAGACATTACTTTCCTATTGGATACTGGTGCTACCAGGTCTACTGTGAGAACAGCAGACATCCCAAACCTACCCCTCTCGGGAGAGACAATCCAAGTTGTAGGTGTATCTAACCAACAGATTAGAACGCCAATCACAAAGCCAAAGGAGGTACACATTGGAAACTTCAAAGAAATGCATCGATTTGTAGTTTGCGATTCCGGTCCTGTAAATCTGTTGGGAAGAGATCTTTTGTGCAAAATGAATTGCGCGATCTATTGTACACCGGATGGTGTCGCTTTCCAAACCCCTGATGAAGATGTGGCATACAAGATGATGCTGGTCAAGCAGGGAACAGAAGTAGATGAAATGTTTTCACTGATAACTGAAAATGAATTACCAGAAGAATTGAGAACCACAGTTAATCCAGAAGTGTGGGATTTTACAGGGAAAGATATTGGGCTAATGAAAAATATAGACCCAGTTAAAGTGACAGTGAAGGAAGGTGCAGTGTATCCAAATACCCGACAGTACAAAATGAGTTCAGAAGTTAAAGCAGGAATTATCCCAGAAATTGAACGGATGGTTAAACAAGGCATTCTGAAAGAAGTGATGGGTAGTCCCTGTAATTCACCAATAATGGGACTGAAAAAGCCTAGCGGGAAGAATAGAATAGTACAAGATCTGAGAAAAATAAATAAGATTGTAATTTCCTGTTGTCCAATTGTGCCAAATCCAGCAGTGATCCTCTATCAGATACCATGGAATGCAGGATGGTTCACAGTAATTGATTTATGTCAAGCGTTCTTTTCTATTCCTTTACACCCAGACAGCCAGCATCTGTTTACGTTTAAATTTGAAGATCGTATTTACGCATGGTGTCGTGTTCCTCAAGGGTACACAGAAAGTCCTTCAATCTTTAATCAGATTTTGAAAAAGTGGCTGGAATCATTGATTATGCCCAGAAATTCTGTTCTGGTTCAGTACATGGATGACCTATTGGTGGCATCAAAGACGCGAGAAGATTGTGTCACAGATACAATTGCGTTACTGAACCATTTGGCTGAAGGAGGACACAAAGTGTCTCCAGAAAAATTACAGTTCTGTCGGCAAGAAGTAAGATATCTAGGGCATAAAATAGAAAGAGGAGTTAGATAAGTGACACCAGAAAGAATAAAAATAATCAAAGAAATGCAATTGCCACAGACTCAGAGAGAGATGAGAATGTTTCTGGGAGTGGTTGGATACTGCAGGCAATGGATAAATGGATTTTCTGTGTTAGCGAAACCATTCATACAGATGATTCGGAAACGAGCAAAAGATCAGATTGATTGGAATGATGACTGCCTAGAGGCATTTGTGAGATTGCAAAATTGTCTGTGTGAGGCTCCTGACTTGGGCATGCCAGACTATACAAAAGATTTTGCTTTATTTTGTTGTGAAAGAGAAAATTGTGCACTTTCAGTTTTAACACAGAGACATGGATTGAGTCGGCGTCCAGTGGCATATTTTTCAGCCACATTGGACCCGGTGGCTTCAGCACTGCCTGGCTGCTTAAAAGCAGTAGCTGCTACTTGTATGAGTCTGGAGCAAAGTGAGTCGATAGTGATGGGACATCCGGTAAAGGTATTCGTTCCACACTCGGTTGAGATACTTTTGACAAGAACAAGAACACAGCACCTCACCCCTAGTCGTTTGACAAAGTACGAAAGAGTAATTTTGGGAGCTGAAAATGTGACTGTGACAAGATGTACGATTTTGAACCCAGCTACCCTATTGCCAGACCCCTGCGATGAGGAAGTAAAAGATGAAAGTGATCACGATTGCTTAGACGTAACTGAATTATGCACAAAGCCCCGCCCAGATATAAGAGAGACACCCCTAAAAGAAGCAGATCATGAGTTATTTGTAGACGGCTCCTGTCTTAGGAGACAAGAGGGAGGTTTAAGTGCTGCATATGCTGTTTGCAAACTTTCGGGGGTAATTGAAGCATCCTGTTTACCTGGGGTCAAGTCTGCACAAGTAGCTGAATTGGTTGCCTTGACAATGGCATGTAAAAAGGGGAAAAATTGGAGAGTAACCATATTTACGGATAGTCAATATGGTTTCGGGATTTTGCATGACTTCGGCCAGCTTTGGATGCAAAGGGGATTTCTGACTTCTTCAGGGTCTCCAATCAGAAACAGCAAAAATTTAAAAGATTTGTTGGAAGCATTGCAATTGCCAAAAGAGATAGCAGTCGTAAAATGCGCTGCACATCAGTCAGGAAATGACTATGTGACTGCTGGTAATAATTATGCTGACTAAGTGGCGAAATACTGCGCTAAAAATGCAGTAGCCATAAACAGAAAAACTGAAACGGGAGAAACCAGATGCCAACTTATGTACTTCTCAGTGCCAGAGACATGGGATGAGATTAGACAATTACAGGAAGAAGTTGTTGAAAAGGAAAAAGAAATCTGGATAAAGGCAGCCTGTGCTAAAAGACCACATGATGAAGTATGGGTGTATCTAGATGGAAGACCAGTCATGCCAGATTGTCTACTTTCAAAAATGGCAAGGGTGTATCATGGAGCAACACACATAGGGAGAGATTCAATGATCAGACTATTCAGACAGAGTTGGTACAATCCGAAGTTCAGGGTAATCGCAGAGAGCCTTTGCCAAAGATGCTTAACCTGTCAACAGCAGAACCCAGGTAGAAAGACAGTGGTAAGCTGGGGAAAAATCGGAAAGGCAGAAGGACCCTTCACCAGATTACAGTTAGATTTCATTGAGTTACCCCCTGCAACGGATTGAAATATGTACTTGTCATAGTGTGCCTTTTCTCAAGATGGGTGGAAGCCTATCCCACTCGAAGAAATGACAGTCTTACAGTTGCAAAATTGTTGTTGAGGGAGTTGGTGCCACGCTTTGGTTTTCCGGTCACTTTGAAATCAGATAGAGGCCCTCATTTTAATAATGAAATAATTCGATTAATATGTGCTGCATTTAACATTGAACAAAAACTACATTGTGCTTATCGTCCAGAGGCTTCTGGAATTGTTGAGCAAATGAATGGCACAATCAAGTCAAGATTGGGAAAGGTGTGTGCATCCACAAAGCTGAAATGGCCAGATGCATTGCCTCTTGTGCTAATGGGTCTCAGGAGCATTCCAGACAGGAAAACAGGAATGAGTCCACATGAGGTACTCATGGGAAGAGCCATGAGACAGGCATTCATTCCTGGAAATAAAATAATGAGTATAACTGATGATCTGGTATTGGACTATTGCAAAGGATTGGCTGAAATGATGCGTTCTATCTCTCATCAGGTTGGAGAAGACGCAGTTGAAAGACAGCCAGATCAAGCGCATGATTTGAATCCTGGAGATTGGGTGCTAGTGAAGAAACATGCAAGAAAATCGTGTCTAGCACCAAGGTGGGACAAACCAAGGCAAGTCATACTAGTCACTACCACAGCAGTGAAGTGTGCAGGTTTGCCCAATTGGATTCACGCTAGTCATACCAGAAGAGTACCGAGCCCATTAGATCAACAAAAGCCACCACTGACTGAGCAAGCTGAAGCATCAGGAGTTGTAAACTGTGAAATTGAAGAATCTATAGTGATAGATTCTGAAAGACAACCATATGATGAACAGCCCAAGATAAGTCAGGAAGAATGGATCCCAGTGATTGAAGTAATTGATGATGCCATTGAAACCAGATGAAGAACGGAACTGAAAAGACAAGAAAGTAGTCAGGAAGAGATAGGGGAAGAAGAACACACTCAGGTGAGAACAGAAAAAGACTTAAACAAACCTGAGGAGGGAAAACGAGAAAAACACGTTCAGGCAGAAGAAGAAAGGTTTGAATTAAGACCTGAACAGGACCAGATAGAGTTAGAAGAACAAACTCAGGCTGAAGAAGAAAGATTTGAAGTTAGACCTGAGGAGGATCAGACAGAATTAGAAGAACAAGCTCAGGAAGAAGTAGAACAAAACGCAGTAGAACCTGAGCAGGAAGAAGCAAAAGAAGGTACAAGCACAGAAAACAGAGAAGTAGAACGGATTGTGCCCAGAATAAATGAAATAAAACGAACTTTACAAGGAGATAAAGAAGGTGAAAAGGCAGTACAAATTAAAAGAGTCAGAAAGGGAGACAATTGGCCAACTGGAGTAAAGAAAAGAAAATATCATCTGAGAAAATCTGAAAAGAAACCAGAACAAGTGAATGAAATCACAAATCAAACAAGATCTAAGCAAACTTTAGCAAAAATAACTCGAAGAAGTCCAAGATTGAGAAACTTAAACAGAAAATACAAGGCTCCAGAGTGGACGTACATCATTCTTGAAGAATTTGAGTCCCTGGATCTGACTGATGAGACAGAAGAAGTCCATATTGCTCAAATTGACGAAAGCCAATTGAAACCTCCTTAAGAATAAAAAGACAAGACTGTAAAAGAGAAAAGATAAGAGAAAATAAATTCTCAGAGACAAAATGGCCGACAACGAAGTTAGCGGAAAACCAAAATGTGGAGTTAAAATAAAGTGTCTTAAATTTTGTTTTTGTAGTATTTTATTAGTGATATTAGGATGGTTATTCCTAACAGTAGGGGTACCTTTCATAATGGAAACAAGTGACAAAAATAATACAGATACTAATGTTGAAGTAGATAAATTAAGAGAAACTAAAATAGAAATAGGAGTGGAAGATGAGATAAATTATCATAATGAGTCAGACTATAATACGTCCTCTAATGTGTTTGTCAAATTATTATTTCAGTATGTTAGCACTATGCAAATCAACAACTGTTATGTATGTATGAAGTTGCCCTCATCAGTATCAGAAGGGATGACGTATCACCATATACCTCTAACGTTCGGTGTGTCATGTAGTATTTTGTCAAGTTTATTTTACACTACAGGGAGATTGCAGTATTTTTATTCTAATTTAGATGTAATATTTCCTGAACTTCCTATTAGAAAGAAAATGAATCCAGTAGTTAGTAGTAAAAATGCACGATTTATGGGTGAAATTTTCATAACCATGAGTTCAATAGATTTAGTTCAGGCACACGAAGATAATCTAACATGTACATTAAGAAAAGAAGAAAAAGATTTTCTAGATTTGGTAGAAGAAAGAAGACCGGATTTAATGAAGAAGGCAACTACACAGAAAACCCATGTACCTCCATGGGTTGGGAAAGAGGGAATCTATGCAAGTGGCAAGGCTCATGCTGCGATGTCCCTGGACTTTGTGAAAAGGGGAAAATTCTGCCTCCATAGATTAAAGACATATTATAACAATAATTACATTGGTTCCAGTGAATGTGAACATAACTTCCTAATATTAGGAGGATGGGGACTAAAAGGGGGAACTGATCCTGTGTTTCCAGGAGTGCATTATGTTTGTGGGAGTAATGCCTACTACAGGTTACCCGCAAGATGGTACGGAAGCTGTTATTTTGGAATAGTTTTTCCAAAAATTTACTATGTAGATAAAATCAGTGGAACCAATGGAAATTCTAATGGACTAACACGAAGAAGGGCTACTTTTTCTGAAATTGTAGGAGATATTTTTAGTGCACTGATACCCTCAGTTGGAGTCATTCTAAATTCACAGAAAATTTGTAAGTTATCAACCATAGTTGATCGTCTTTCTACAGACACTGCAGGAGGATTTTTAATGATTAACACAGAAATGGTTGCAATTAGATCAATGGTTTTACAGAACCGACTTGCTCTTGACATATTGTTAGCAAAAGAAGGTGGAGTTTGTGGCATGTTGAAAGTTCAACATTGCTGCACTTATATTCCGGACAAGAGCAGAGAAATTAAAGGATATATTGAAAATATTATGAGAATGCATAAAGATTTGACCCAACTGGAGGTTGACAGTGTGTGGGGAAGACTAACAAAAAGTATAACATCAATAGGGAAATGGTTTGTTGGGTTTGGGAAAAGTTTTCTAGGTCAAATAATAATACCATTAGTGATGATAACAATAGTGATGTTAATAATGATTACATATAGATGTTTTAAAAAAGGTACGAAAGGAAAAGTACACTTGAACAGAAAAGGAAAGGGACAGACACGTAAAAGAAAGCATGAAGAAATACGCTTGGAAGAAATGAAAGGACGGTTATACAAGAATATGCGAGATTTAGAAGGAAATTAAATAGTTGATGAAAAGTTGGGAGGCCAAATAGAGAAAACTGAGAAGTACTAAAGTTGATATCTGGGATTGATGGGAATTTTGTGATGGCTTAATATGCCATCAGAGAGGGGATTGATAGAGCAAGGTCTCGGACACGAGACTTGCTCGGAAGCAATCTCCTCGATTTAACTTACTAGCGAATTACTAACGACATGTCTCGTGATTAATAATATACATTTTTCATTATACGCGGGAAAAGAACGAAGCTTGCCTATGTGTTTACTAACTGCAAATAACAGACGTAGGACTAGAACGCATTTAACATGGGATCTTTACTGCGCATGAGTCTACTGCATCTACGTAGTATGACGTGCTTTCGCTTGGAGGGAAATTCTGGCGCTTGCGCAAAGAGCTTTAAATGGCCGCTTGAAAGCTCACATGCATGGCACCTGCTTGCTGAAATTAGAAATGGGTTTATAACTAACGCAAATGCAGAGAGAGAAATAACAAATGGTATGGGTTAGAGTAGAGGTTGGTGGTATACAGTGAAACCATTTATTTTAGAGAATAACATTTTTCTTTTTCGACTTTATTATTAGTGCGTATTTGGGCCTGGTAAAGTTGTCCGAGTCGAGCAGACCAATATGGCGCGACGCATGCGCCCTGATACAGAAGCTTGGAAGATGACCAAGGATTTGTCACGAGCCCAAGGTCGGCGGAGATGTGCCCTGGGATCATGAGGGTGAAGAGTTCATATGAAGGAACTTGTTCAAGAAATCAGTTACAAATGTATTTAATAAAGTTTAAAGATGTATGGGAAAGGAAGGGCGGAATAAAGTTTGATGGGAGGGGTTTGGAAACAATGGTTAAAGAGAATAAATGGAATATAAGTGTGGTGTGATGATCATCCCCCCCTAGCCGTCCAATCAGAAGTTAGTATTCTGTGCAAAGGAAACATTAATGGGTGGTACATGCCTACGAAAAGGGTATAATTGAAGTAGTTTAGTTAGTAAAAGTCGTCGTAGTCGAGGTTCGAGTAGAGGTCGAGTCGAAGAGGGTCGTCGAGAAGTTAATCTAAGCTTGATGGGAGCGGAAACTGCAGAAACAATTCGGAGCTTGGGATGCCGTCGGTGCTGGGGTGGTGCTGATGCTCTGAAATGCTGATGAAGAAATTGAATGCAGAACCATCTACTTAATTTGGGTGGGTCAGAAGGGGAATTTGCGGAAGAACCACGAGGAGGAAGAGAGTGTCGGAGAGGGGTGCGACTTAGTCTTCGGTAACTAGAGAGGTGAAGTATCCTGTCCTGATTCCTGTCCTGAAGCCTTTGTCTCCTGATCTGTCCTGGGAGGCCCTTACCAGCCCTTTGGCCAGGGGGTTGGTCTTCACACCATACTTTGGTAAATATGAAATTCATCGTTTGATAAATGCTCTTCTGTCTCTATCCTCTCCTTTCTGAGCATAGTTATTGTGTGGATCTGAATTGATAAGTGTTATTGAGATATTTTTGAATTGGCACTCCTACGAATGAGGGTGTTTGTACTGAAAACGCTTTGAGATGGTTCAAATCCCATAATTTAGATAAAGATTTTTTTAAACTATTTGAGTCTGTCATTATTTTATACTTAATAAGAAATGCATAATAAGTTATGTCATTTATTGCCATCAACTAGGTCTACCTAACTGGTCCATTGACCAGAGGAAAGAACTGTTTGATCAGCAGAGGGATTTAGTTAAAGTAATAACAACTAGATCTTGAGGTATGAATAACATATAAAATTAATAAACTCCAGTGGTTTACTTAGAGCGCAGCGGAAGCAAGTTGTATGGGCCCAAGTGAGTATATGGTAGTAGAGTATCTGTTGTTAGTGGACCGCTGGATCAGTTTTCTATTAGCAGAGCTATGGTTGTTAGTAACTAGTTTGGTGATAAGTATAGATTATTGATTTTTTGTTGATGCTTTAACAAAAGAGTTAGTGTCCTGTTTTATGTTGTCTGGAAAATTCCTGGGGAATGAATAGCGGGTGGCGATAGAAACCACACTGCAGTGAGGTTACTCGTCTGTTGGAATAACACTGAGAAGCTAGGTAGGGCTGGCAGTGTTAAACTAGGGACTATTTTCTGAACAAAAGTGAGAGTGGTTGAAAGCAAAGAGTTCGCTGATGAAACTTTAGGCGTTATATCACCTAGTAAGGGTAACCCTGAAGGAGTAGTAGGTTCTTCTAAGCTAGATTGACAGCAAAAGGAGTTCGCTGGTGAAATTCCGGTCTCGAAATTCCTTAACGGAAGATACCGGAAGAGTAGCAGGTTCTCTGGAGCTTAGGTGAAGAGTAAGCGGAAGGTTTTACTCGCAGTGGAAGAAAATAAACTCTCTTTTTGGTTTAGTGGAACAGACAGAGTAGCGAATGTTTTTACGTTGTTAATAACAAAGAAGTTCAAAGAATTTTTGAAGAAAATACAATTTTCGTATTACCTTGCAAAGGGAGGGTCAGTTGCCGGAGTGGTACTGACGTCACAGAGAGCCGCGCTGGGATTGGTAGAAGCACGGGCGCGTGACAGGAGGAGCTTGGTAAAGGAGGGGTGAGAAATCGCTTGAGTAGGATCAACGTCACAGAGAGCCGCGCTGGGATTGGTAGAAGCAGCGGGCGTGTGACAGGAACAGCATTGTAAAGGAGGGGTCAGTAGTGAGGAGTAGAACTGACGTCAGGAAAAGGCCGCACTGACACTGGTCAGAGTACGAGTGTGAGTCTGATTCCATTGGACACTTAGTTAGAAGCCGCGCTAGGATTGGAGGAGAGAAGGATTGTATGCGGGATTTTGATTTGACTGTCAGTGCAAAACGAACAGGTAGAAGATTTCAAGGGTTTGCGGAATACAATTTCCTGCACCGTTCTTCAAGAATGTATGAAGAGAAAAGAAAGATGTCAATTTTTAAGAGAATAAAGAATTTCTTTGTTAAGGATAAGCCTGTGTTGAGTAGAGAGGGTATTCCTATTCCGCCACCGAAGACACTAGCATGATGATGGAGAGAGGATATCATACTTGCGTGTGGCTAGAAAATTGGGTAGAGTACACGAGGGATGATGGTGTGTTAGCGTTTCCTAAGGATGGTACGTTTAATGGGAAGATTCTTCAGAATTTGAGATTGAAGATGAATGATTTAGAACCGAGACCCAGGTTAACTCAATATGAGGCTTTGGAAGAATGGGAGACTGAGTCATATGAAAGAGAGAAATGCAGAGGTGGAAGATATAGAGGATTCTTTCCAAGACACTTGCATGAGACAAGAGAAGGTCAGATGAAACAGTGGAGGAGAGCGATGGTATCGGAAGGGTTATATCCAGTGTTGATGGCTGAGGAACATTCTGGCGGAAAGTGTAAGGAGAAAACAAAACATATGAATTCGACAGGATATGGAGAGTCAGATGATGAATTGTTAGAGGATATTTTAATTAAGAATCCACCACCGTATCAAGAAGCAGCTACTAAGGTTGTCCCAAGTGCGCCAGTAATGGGAATACCATTAACTCCACAGATTTTACATGAGACATCATACAACAGAGTGTTGCAAGATAATGAGAGAGAAGCTTTGAACAAAACTAGGGAGGAACTAGTTCAAAGAATAAGTCAATTGATTTTAAATACGGAAGCTTTGACAGTACCTGTAACCATTGGTCCAGTAATCCCATTATATGGGGATAATAAGGATACCCAGAAATCACAACTTGTGACAGTTCCATTGAATAGTCCTAGAAGAGAGATAGTAATCACAGATGATCAGGTTAGTGAAAGTGAGTCAGTTATTTCGCTAATGGATCTCCCTATTGTGGAACCCAATGCGGAAATTCAAAAGAGAGTCACGCCTATGAATTTGAGAGAGAGAAGACCTTTGGTTCCGGCTGGAACTTCAGGTACAACAGTAGTCACCCCTGAGGATATAGAAAGGTGGGCTCAGGAAAGGGAAAATCAGATCACAAAACCAAAGATTTTAGAAATTAGCAGATTGAAAGTGGAATTGGAAGAGATGATGACAGGATGTGTGGGCACAGAAAGATTAAATGTTTATAATGATGAAGAATTGTTGTTTCTATGTAAGAGTATAACTAGGAGAGCAAGATTATTTCATGAAAGATTGACTGAAGTTGCTTCAGAGATTGGAATAGATATAGGGAAATCAAAATTGTTACAGAAGCCCTATTGAGTGGATTTTACTGATAAAGATTTGGAAAGTGTGAATACTTCAGGAAAAAAGGTTACAGATAAAAGAATTAATGAACATTTTGTGTAAATGGGGAGACATTGATAAATGGAGGATTAGGTGGGTAAGGAAGAGTATATGGTAGTAGAGTATCTGTTGTTAGTGGACCGCTGGATCACTACTAGACATGCCCTTTTACTCAACACAAAGCAACATGCACATGGGCCCACTGTTCAGGTCCACCAAGATGACACTAAATACACACAGTCCCAAATGCACATCAATTTGCTTACTCACACATTTACTCACCTATCATGTGTACACCACACTCCCCATCTTACCATATACAGGGTACAACCACACTCAAAAGGACTTTCCAGATTAGGTGCCTGATAAACAGGGGCCATTCAACCCAAGCATTACATACTACCACTGTCAACCACACACATACTTACTATACTAGCCCTCAACTCTCAATCCCGCTCACATAACAGGCACACACTCACTAGCTTAATGATTACACCAATCCACCCAGCAGATATACCTTTAGCTTAGCCCAGACATTCGCTCACCATTCCGTATACAAAGGAACCTGGTCTACCTACTCAAAGGCTCCATCACAAAGGATACGCTCACCAAAGGCTTATTTATACATAGACAATACTACCACAAAGTCCTACAACAATGAAGCCCCTTGTGTGTTCTTCAACGGTGCTAGACCTGGTCATCAGCAGCTCCTGAGTGTATATTTGCTGCAGAAGGGGTATTATCAAAGGCTCCGAGAATCTAATACCAACAAGTTAAATGAAGCCTTTCATAATACATAGACAAATGGAGTAGAAAATCTGCTATGTAAAAGTCATGTGACATTTTGTAAATTTCAAAGGCAGAAAAGCAGCATGTATGCAATAACTTGTCATCTTTCGAACATCATGAGATGTAGAATTTCTGTCTGAATGTGAGGCTTTATCTTAAAGTTAATTGTGGTTCTATCATAAAGGTTCATTATCTAAAATGTTTGTTTGACCTGTAGGGTTTGACAATTAATGGCACTATAGATACGAAGCAGAAAAAGCAAATGAATTTGAAATATTAGAAGGGTCTAAATACCTTTTAAGAGTCCCACTTCCAAGTGCCCAAAGTTCCCCTTCAACGACAGATACTTTGAACAAACAACATTGGTTAGCAGCAGCTACAGGTGAAATACAGGACCGCTTTTCTACAAAGCTTTAAAGTTCTCTTGCACTACTTTTCAACCTCCTTTCCAAAGACCCACAGCCATAATAAGGAAAATAATCATGCTCAAAGTGTTTCTCCACTAACCTGCAAAAGAAGTAACCAAACCTTTTTTAGGGTCACTCACAAACTCTGGAATCACATCTTGCTTGCTCTCGGAATATATACCCAACATCAGTTCGAGCTACACAAATCCAAGCTCTTCACTGACTTCCTTTCTGAATGAACAATATAGAAACACAGCTGGTTCCAGTCTGAGCAGACTGGATTGTATACCATGTTGCATCTTTTAACACCAATTACAAAACTCATTGCTGGTTAAAATAACCTATGTACAGCCCTATTACAGATTGTCAACTATAAACTTCCCCTTTTAAAAAATAGACACATTTTAAATTGCTGCTAAAATGGAAACATAGAAACAAGTCACAAAGTCTCCAAACCAACCCATTTTATTAACGAAAATAATTCCCTACAAAGCTGCCAGACACATGCTTTAAAATATTGATGCGCTTATTTCTGTGCTTATTTGTCCTAGCAGGTTCGGGAATCTTACCTATTGTTGGCATGCTGCCCTAGCTAAGTGATGAATCCTGACTACTGCTTTCAAATGCACCAACCTTCTCAAACACACTGGATGGTGTCATCAAGCAAAACCGGATGTTCTGTATGATGGTGTCGGTGTGCCTCCAGCGTCTCCTATCGTGCCGCAGCCAAGCCTGAACTGACTCGTATAGCTCTATCTCAGGGAACCTGCTCAGCAGGTCATTCTCCAGATAACTCATGAGCTTCTCAAAGCTTAGGTATGATAGAAAGTCAGGTCTGGACATTAGTGGAACAAAGTTTTCCAGCAGAAATGTATCCAGCTTCTCTCGGACTCCCTCGATGTTGACGCTGAAGTCATCCAGGAGTCTCATGATTTCTGCACAGTTGTCCAAGCATATTTTCACCATCAAGAAAGAACAGCAAAACTTCACCACCTCGGTCAACTGGACATACATGGCTGCTTGCAGGATCTCGTGAACAGTGGCCATGCTCAGCTCAATGTTTCCGTAATACATGAACTGCAGGACGTGGCTGAAGCCTGTAGCAGTGAGACCCTTTAGGTGGATCTTGTCCTGGTCACGCTCGCGCATGTCTGCTGTAAACATAATGCGGAAGTAATCACTCTGTGTTGCAAGCAAAGCTTTGTGGGCTTGGAACTGGTGATCTTCGATGACAAGAGTCACATCAAGAAGCAGTCCTTCCTCATACAGTGCTCTAAACCCAGCAGAGACACTGGTATCATGGATGGAGGAACTATACCCTTCCACGTCTCCTGCCATGAATTACCTGAAAAACAAGCATAAATATCCATTTACTGATACTCTTGTATCTCACAAGACAGAGACTTTAACAAGTAAGCACAGGACCAAGACAACTGCATGCCAAGGCTTTCAACTTTGACAAGACAGCATTAAATTGCAAAACGTGACAGATTTATCAAAAACAGCAGCGGTGACTGATCACAGTATAGTGTCTGCAATACTACTGTTCTTCGCAATACTACTGTTCTTCACAATCACCCAGAATGCTTACGATTACTTTCAAACCTATTAAATTGGTCCAGCCTGTAACCTGATGAAAGATTCAAATTCAATACATTAAATTTTGACTCATAAATGGCAAAGTGAACCGTTGACTGATGGTGTTTTATAATTCATTTGATGGAAAGGGCTTCCATCAGAAAACATCCGATAGCAAAACTGCATTTATGTATTAGATAAAGATCTGGGTTATAACGATGGGTGTGCAAAAGTAGTGCTATGTGCTTTCACAGAATTATGCAAAATTTTGGGAAATTAGCACAAAATGCAAAACCAGCATATAACAGTGTGAAAAGTGACCATTTGGACGCAAGGACTCATTTGGGGCAAAAAAAAATAAAATAAGGCAAAACACTATTACTGCAAACAGAAGCAGCTCGTGTTCTCGATTGCTTTGTTCTTGTGTGCTTACCCTAAATTTTTGCCGTGCACAGCACATAATTATGCAATGTGGTGTAGTAGTGCAATTTCGAGCATTTCACAAGAGTATGACGGTGTAACAGAAACTTTTCCTAGGCCTAGTCATAACTGCAGAGGACACTACTAAGAAACACGGCCAAGGACTCCTTCACATAATTATTTATCATGTAGGTGTGGATGTATCAAAAACTACCACAAATCGAAGTCGACAATGTCATTCAAAGGTGTTAATTTACAATCAAATAGGGATCCCATTGCATATGGCTAATTAATAGCATCTGATAATATTTCTGAGTTTAATAAAGCATGATTATAATAAAATCACTTATGTATATATTACCATCACGCCAAGAAATAATCCTTCGATTAAAAAAATGGTAAACAATATTGCCTTGATGTCCACATAGTATCACAATCAGGTTCAAGAACTCCTTTTTAGTCAATACATTTTCATGTGTACGTAGTGTTAATGATGACATCTGTATGGATCCATGCTTTGTGTCAAGTCAGGGCATAAACAGTCCATAAATCAAAATGAAAAAATAAACCATCATTAGCAACATAATAATGACATGCATGGATACATTTAGTTTTTAGCCTAGTCCATAGATCATAAATTGGCCTGTAAGCCTCAAATCCACACTGCACCAATTATGCCAGGATCCAAGAGGAGGAGTTTGCTGCTTTACTTGTGCGCCACTGTGTATTTCTTCTACTTCTCCATCCCTGTTCCACAGCTGGGTTTTCCCTCCAGGGATTATTCACAAAGCTATGAATTATCTTAGCCGTGATAACTCTCTAAATGCTTTGGGCTAAATGACAGAATTAAAATCTCTTCCTACTCTCTTCCAAGAAAAAAGGTAACCTTTTCCTTTGTAAGCAAATGCCAATAGCACTGCAGGGAGATATAGACCCTGAAGGTACTGTTTTCGTCTGACACCAATTGGCCATTTGCTTCGTGTTGTAGCTTCTCCTTTGTTTTTAAGAACTGAAGCATCAGGAAGATAAGTGGTAGATAAGAAAGGACGACAAGCAGCAGATGTCCAAACTACACCTGTCCTCAGCACTGTGAGAGTGATTTCATGCTTTGATAAGATTCTTATTAATGATTTTCTTCAGCTTAACTTACATATGTTTTGTGCACACGTCTGACTCGGCTATCTCTATATATGTCAATGATGTTTAAACTGTATAAATTGATTGTACCAGCTGCGTCTGGCAGAGTATACTTGGAAGCTGAAATGCTTTGTATCTCTCAGGCTTAAGCCTAAATCAATATACCTCCACAACTGTGTTTGATTGCTGTCTCTCATTAACAGACAAGTGTACCTGATTTGTGTGTTTGAAGTTGTACTAAACTTTGCTTTTCTCTGACAGTAGGAGGAAGTGACCATTCACAGGACGCCCCACCAAAATGACCTTTTGTTTTCTGGGGAGCACAATACCAACATTTATTTGATTAAAATCTCTCTTCCTAGAGGCATTTTATTCGTTTCTGCAGTTTTTCCTCCCACATTCTGTCCAACAGGTATCGGTTATACCCACATTTAACTTGTGCTATTTAACTAGTATATATTGCAATTAATATAGCATTTTAAACATCAATTCTTTTCCAAAGACACTTCTTGCTCTGCATCCAGCCCTTTTTAATATAAACTTGAGTGGGTTTTGGGATAAAACTATTTTATGAGGGACACTTTTTTGTGCCCCTATCCTATTTTGTGAGGAAACAAAATCTTTTATCTCCCCATTGGTACTACAGTACTAGCGAAGAATGAGAGTTAGGTTGAGATTCCCCACATCTGTATCACGTCCCTACGTTTTAGGTCTTAAAAGTTTAGCCTCCGCTAAGAACTAGAGAGCACAGCGTCCTCTGAGTCAATCAACTTACAATGAATACACCAAGTTAAACCTGGCATTAGGGCTTAATATCTAAGATTAATAGTGACTATTTTTTAAACAAATCTTCCAGCATCTTTTGTTCCATTTCCTAGCCCTGCATCAGGAGTTAAAGTTGCCTAGTTTGATAACAGTGAATGAAGCGACCCTTGAATGATGGCAGACTGCGTTTTGTTCGCTTTTAAATCAAGGCTATCAATATTTTAGTAAGAATGCGCAATAAAGCCCAAATGGATGACATAAGGTGACTTAATTATTTGGATAAAATCATCTGTCACCCGCAAAGTAAAAGTCTATGAATCTAATCATTGTGGCAAATAGTGTTATACACTGTGTTTTAAAAGGGGGACACACATACATCTGTTTAATGTACATGATTATGGTGACAACTGGCACATGGTCTCCACAACTAATGAAAACAGAGGACTGTGTAATATATGTAAATAAACAATTAGCCATTCAGGGGGGCTCTGTGATACAAATATTGTAGAGGATTTCAATTCCTAATATCGCTATTCTAATTGGAAATTGTGTAGGACATCACCCAAAAAAGAGAGGCCACAAAGGTATCAAAGATAATGATAAAAATATTTCTGGGTTTAAAATCATTAAAAAACTGTTTGACCCCATAATGGGTGCAAGTCAAGGAGAAGTGCACTCCTGGTCACATCTACCACTATCCCTATTTGGCAGATCAGCAATTTTCAAGATAGTCTCTTTACACCGCCTTCTGTACCAACTCCAAAATCATCCCTTCCCAATTCCGCCCACCTGGTTCCGACAAATAAAAGCGATCCTAGGCCAATTCCTTTGGGGCGGGAGCTCCGCAAAGGTGGCCCTGAGAACCTGCTTTCAATCCACATACTGTGGGGGCATGGCGACCCCAGATGTCCAGGCATACCACGCGGCGTCCCACCTCCTTGTTCTTAATGACTGGTGGTATGGGGACAGACAAGACCCAGCATAAGCAGTGAAACACTGGCTAATGGATGACACAACCCTACATACGATCTTATACTCAGGTCCAGCACTTAGAGCGCTACCACCAGCAATGAAGACGGTATTTGCAGTATGGAAGGAGTCGTTGCGTCGGGTGGGGAGGTGGACCCGACTGACAAAAGAAACCCCCCTGTGGCATAATGGTCTCCTACCCCAGCTATCGATACTATCCGGCTTTTGGGGATGAGAGGCCATCGTTATATCTACGCTGGGGGCGGTTCTGCGGGGGTCAGACGCTAAAGTCCTTAGGAGCTCCATAAATAATACGACATGCCCCACTCGCAGTTTTACAAATACCTTCAAATATGTCACCCACTATCCCCTTACATTGCACACCAAGAGGAAATACCTGAATTCAACCCTATAGAGGCTAAAGTCTTTATGGGGGGGAACTAGGAGACCATAAAATTACTAAAATATATCGAACACTTGTTACCATTAGCCGCACTACACTAGGCACAACTCGTGACGCCTGGCAAAAGGATTTAGGCCCGCTAGATGATGATCAGGCAGAGGCGCCGGAATCTCTGCAATGTGCTGCCATCGTGGCACGCCTACGTCTCATACAATTTAAATACCTACATCGGGTCTATTTCACTAGGTATAGACCATGGAGGGCCGGACTAGTCCAATCCCCTTTTTGTCTGCACTGTAGAAATACGGAGGGCACCCTTTTACACACAATATGGCAGTGTACTGTGCTCTTGAGGTTCTGGCGGGGGATTGGGGCATGCCTCTCAGAGGTGCTGGGGTTGGCTATTCCACTCTCGCCACGACTGGCCATATCACTGAGGGGATAGGGGGCAATAGCTACAAGCGTCATCTACTATTTCTGGGTCTCACCCTGGCGAAACGCGATATTGCCATGGCGTGGAAGGCCACGTCTCCCCCATCAGTAGAGGTCTGGAAGAAGGGATTGGACTTCTGCATGGGGCTAGAGATACCAATATTCAAGGTGAGGGGGTGCCCCCAGAAACACCACAAAATCTGGAAGAGATGGGGACTACCGTGGATATCTAGAGCCCGTTCCCAATACAAAAACAAATATGGATCTGCTGAGATGAAAGGATGGTGGAGAGATACACCGCGGCATAATTGTACAATCATTCGGCTAGGGTGGCTGGGAACTGCTTATATCAGAATACGCAATATGCATATGGCACTGTTTTTCATTTGGTTAATTATCAAGACATTTTCTGATCTTAAATTGTTCGATTTTGACATTATAAATGTCGACATCAGTGATGTAACTTTCTTTTATAATGCATCATCCAAAACCCTGGATACACCAGGGCTTCTACGGCCGTTGACAAATAAAATTTGTTTTGAGAAAAAAAAAAAAACTGCCTGACTTCATTTGTCATATATGTGAAATATGTGCTATCAAGAAGTAGTTCCCGATTCATGAACCTATTCCATAGGATTCCTTTATTGTTTTTAGAAAATCGTGATAATGACAGTAGGTCGCTCATTTTACAATGTGAACAACTTGACAAGGCATGTAGACACAATTTTTGATTCTGAAAAGCCTTATGCTTTTCGAAAGGCCCATATAGACCATTGCTGTCTTTTTAAACTATTAGAGCCTGCAGAAGGGCAAACTGTCATGTGGTCCTTCACAGACAATAGGCACAGACTACATTTAGAGTGTTAGCTGCCCCCTGTGATATTCTTTTGGGAGATTTTCATTCGAGATTTGCATTATGTTTAGCCTGAAAGATCCCTATAGGAGGGAGTTCAAATTTGTGATTTCACGTGAAATTTTGTAAATAATTGCCATTTTGAGTAAAGTATTAGTTGTGTGTGAATTAGATAATTTCAGTTTTAAAGAAAAAGCACTGGCTGAACAATTATTTATTGAGTGTTAACGTTGTGCAATGCTCTGTTCTGAGTTTCCAGCCCACAGCATATCCTTAAGTCCACTTTGGACTGCTCGGCCTAGCTGCCCTCAAAAGAGTGTTAGGAGGGATACGTGGTCTCCATTATGAAGGTCTGTGATGCGGAGACCCCAAGGCACTGGGGTGAAAGACCCCACTGACAAAATTGGTCCTAAGTAGATAAGACCACCTAAATTGGTTTTCCCAAATACAATAGGAATGGGCTTTACATAATGAACTCTCAGGCAAGAAGTTGACAATGTAGAACCTCTTCGCCTTGTATTTGTTAGCGTCCAGAATCTAAAACCTCTACCTATGGTATTTAACAGAGATCACAAAGTAAAACACATTCCCATTGAACTTTTACGTATACATTTCTTTATTGAATTTTATGCATTCAACAAATACAAATCATCAAGAGGAAATGTGCATTATTACATCCATCAATGTGGGAGAAGCGATGAAACTGTTAACTAAAAAACCCCAACATCGTCCCCCCTCCCCAAGAAAGTCCACCCCTCCTCCCACCCCCTCCCTCGTCTGTAAAGTGGCCAGACCAATTATGCTGTGCCTTGAGGGACCTCCTGCGGACGTCCAGTAAGGCGCAATAGTCTCAAATATTTAGGGCAAGTGATTTCATTAAATTCAGAAGATAACAGTGATAAAAAGGTTTCCCAAAGGGCGGGGAATGAAGCACTCTTATCAACAAGGGGAAAGGGAGATCCTCTCCATACCAAGAATGTACCACATACGATGCAACCACCCCGTATGAGTGGGTAGGCGGCTGGTTCCCCAGTGTGTAAGAATGTTTTGGAGAGACGCCCCCAGGGCTAGTGCTATTTGGCGACCCATACGTGATTTGAGAGGGAACATGAGAGCGTTCGGTAACCCCAAAAGAATGTATGCTGGGAACCGGGGTAATTCAGTATCAAAGAGAGTATCTATATCCTGAAGTACCTGCGCCCAGCAGGACTTTAACAGAGGGGAATCCCACAGTATGTGGGTCAGGGTGCCTGGTAAGCCGCACCCGCACCAACACAAGGGGTCTTTTGTTGGGTTGCATTTGTGGAGTCTGACAGGAGTGAAGTACCAATAGGTTGTTATTTTAGTGGCCGTCTCTACACTAGCCACGTTGCGCGCAGTGTGCTTAGCTCTGTAATAAATATCCTCCCATTCTCGCTGGGTGAGTGTACGTTCTAATTCTATTTCCCATCTCTTTTGGCTCGGCGACTTATGAGGTGTTGGGGCCGGTCTGATTAAGCAGTATATCTCCGATATGAGATGGGCGTCATCAGTTTTGGATAATAGCCACTTCTCAAATGCAGTGAGGTGACGCCGCGCCAGCGGACAGACATCAGGGTGCATGACCCAGTGCCTTATCTGTTGATAATGAAAGCGTTCTGATTCGGGGAGACCCTGCTGGTTACGGAGGTCCTCAAAAGAAAGCGGGCCCTCCTTGTCAAAGAGGTGTCCAATCGATCTCCTTCCATCCCTTGTCCATCGTGTAAAGGCCTTTGCGTCCATCCCCGGGGAGAAGGAAGTGTTTTCTACAATGGGGTTCATGGGGGACGGGAAGGTGGTGAGGTTCCTTTTGACCACTATTTTATCCCAAGCCTTAAGCGGAACTCTGGTTACGCACGAGAGATAGAGATTCTTAGGCCTGGCCGCCTTTGGTAGGAAAGGAATCTGCCATAGTGACTGTCCTGCCAGCGCCCTGTCTATGAAAAGCCAATGTTTTTCAGCCTCCGGGCGTGACCATTCCACGAACGCCTTGATCTGGGCCGCCCACTAATAATCCTGGAGGTTTGGGATCCCAAGGCCCCCCCTCCCCCGGAGGCCTATAACCCAGGTCGCGCCGCATTCTGGGTCTCTTGCCCGCCCAAATGAAGGATTCTAGCTCCTGCTGAAGCGTGCGTATCATGCCCAGGGGTGGTTCCAATGGAAGGGTCTGGAATAGGAATAAGATCTTTGGCAATATAGACATTTTAATGGACGCTATCCGGCCAAGCCTGGACAGTGCTTGTGGTCTCCATTGGCGCAAGTCTTCCCTAACCTGTCGGAGCAGAGCGGTGTAGTTGAGCGTTAAGTGTCATATATTGACGCCGAGAGTTGAATCCCTAGGTAAGGGATCGCCACTGGGGCCCATTGAATGGGGAGGGCATTTCTCAAAGAGCTAAGTGTAGAGGGTTTCAGAGTGAGGTTGAGAGCCTGTGATTTGTGGACATTTATTTTGAAGCCTGCAGCTTGGGAGAATCGATCCAGTTCCGACAGCACAGCCGGGAGAGAGGTCTGGGGATTTTATAATATCACTATTACGTCGTCCGCGTATAGAATGAGTGTATGTGTATCCCCCCCAAAGCGAATGTCAGACGAGCTGGTTGTCGCGAATAGGCTGAGCAATTGGCTCCATGTATAGGGCAAAGAGCAAGGGGGAGAGAGGGCAGCCCTGACGTGTTCCTCTCTGTGTGAGGAACGGGGAGGAGGTGTGACCATTTACTCAGACAGTGGCTTCTGGGTTGGTGTATCCACTGAAGACCCAAGCAATGAATCTCTCAGGGAGCCCAAAATGCTGCAGCGTCGCCTTTAAATACGTCCAATTCACTCTGTTGAATGCTTTCTCAGCGTCCATTGACAGTAGTAATCGCTCTGTGTCGAAACGTTGAGCTTTATCAATTATATGGAGTATGCGATTGGTGTTGTACACTCATTGGCGATTGGGAACAAAACCTGCTTGGTCAGGGTCGATCAGCCCGGGCAGGAGAGGCTACAGTCGAGATGCCAGGATACCCGTGAACAGCTTAAAATCAACATTAAGGAGGGAGATGGGCCTGTACGAAGCACATTGCCGTTTGTCCTTCCCCTCTTAGGGAATTACAATCACAGATGCCCCTAGCATTGACCTAGGAAGGGCAGATGTTAACCCTATAGCGTTATATACTCTAGTGAGGTTGGGGGCCAATATGGGACAGAAAGTTTTGTAAAAGGATGCGGAGAATCCATCGGGCTTGGGGATTTCAGTGGTTTAAGCTTGGCAATAACTGAGATTACCTCCTCAATTCTAATAGGGGCTTTGATCTCTTCCGCTTGATCAGTAGTGATCGTGGAGGTAGGAACTCCCTGAAGATATTGCGTTTGGGCCAGCGGGGAAAGATCTTGTGCAGTATAAAGTTCTGCATAGTATTGGCGAAAGGTTTCGGCAATTCGCTAATCAGTAACCATCTCCTCTCCATTGGAGGCGGTCACGGAAGTGATAGTGGATGCCTGCCTCTGTGTTCGTAGCCTATGAGCCAATAACCTCCCTGATCTGTCCCCTCCTGTATAAAAGTTGTGTCGGAGTCTAAGTGCTGCGTACTCTCCTCTGTCTATGTCGAGCGCTGCTAACTGGGAGCGCACAGCTTCAAGTTGTCTCCAGACTCTCGGAGTCCCAGTCCTCTGATGTATACGCTCTAACTCCTGTGCCTGTTGCGTCAAAAGCTCTCTCTTCTCCCTGCATATCTTATTGTCTGAGGCTGTAATTGCTATGAATTCTCCCCTCACCACTGCCTTTAAGGCGTCCCAGAGAACGGCTATATGGATTTCAGGAGTGTCATTCAATTCCAGATAATCTTGCAGTGCTTTTGAGATCTGTTGAACCACCTCCGGCCGATGCAACATCGTATCACGGAGGCGCCACGTCCGGGAAGCGGTTTGACCCTGTGGCAATGAGAGGGCCAGGGTGACTGCCGAGTGGTCTGATAGAGTACGTGGTAGAATGTCTACTTGCTTGATATAAAGTGTTAAACTTGTCGTGCCTAGGAAATAATCGATTCTTGCGTATGTTTTGTGGGAGTGCGAATAGAAAGAGTATTCTCTAGAAGTAGGGTGCTTGTCCCTCCATATGTCAGCTAGTCCCGCATCTGTAAGCAACTGCTTCCCCTATTCTGAGAGGGCCCCTGTCTGCCCCTGCCTTTGGACTGATCTATCTAAAGCGCTGTCAAAAACTATATTTAGGTCTCCACCAAGTAGGATTGTCCTGTTGTGGGAAGCGCTCATTTCATGCACTACTTTCGACAAGTATTCCTCCTGGCATTCGTTGGGAACGTAAACTAACCCTATAGTGAGTATTTGTGAGTCCACAGAAAAGGAATAGGCTACGAGCCATCGCTTCAGTTCTGCTTGTTTAGATCCTATCTTACCAGGGAACTTGTTGGATAGAAGGATAGCCACTCCTGCTTTCTTTGTAGAATGAGAGGAAAAGAACTGATGTGGGAATGCCGGTGATCGAAGTCTGTGTGTGTCCCCTGCCAAGAGATGGGTCTCCTGGAGCAAGCAAATGTGGGCTTCGGAGCGATCTAAATATGACAGAATGGCTCAGCGTTTGATGGGGCTATTCAAACCTTTTACGTACAAGGTCAAGATCTTAAGGGGCTGGGCCATCACAATAATCCTGGGGAAAGAGCTAGAGTACTGTGCTGTGCTTCATTGGGGTGCCGGGTGTTTGTTGGCATGGTTTGTCGGCCTAGCCTAGCCCTTGATTGAGTGATGTGGAGGACGCAGGCGTGTCGGGAGGAGTGCCCCAAACTGAATAACAACCCCAACAAAATACAACAAGTTAACAACACAACACAAAACAGATCGTAAATGTCCTGGGATTGCATTCCCACAGGATGGGGGTGGAAGAGTACCAGATCTTCGAACCGCCCCGTTCCCCCCGGGCCCCGGCCTAGTTATGAAGACATGGATGCACTGTTTTGACCTCTAGTACTTGGGATGCGTATCAACTCAAGAATTGTCACTGGCAGACTCATGCTGGACCCGTGGAGTCCTCTCCCAAGGACACCAGGACTGCTTGCCTCTCTCTCGCTATGGTTTCTGGGTTGGGACGTAGCTTCAGAGGGTCTGTGCCGATTTTCTTCCAACTCCCTGTTCCCCGTCCCTTGTCCGACCCAACAGGCGGGGGCGGGCCCGCTGCAGGTTCATCTTGAATGTTCAACAGTTGGCGAGCCTGCTTGACCGAGCGGGTTTGCTGAATCTTCCCGTTGAGGCGGAAGATGAGACGGAACAGGTGGCCCCACGAGTACGGAGTTTTTCTATCCCAGAGGTGCATTGTAATGGGCCGAAAAGCTCTCCTCTTCTGGAGAGTTGACGCCGTCAGGTCCTGAAACTGGAGATGCCGATGCCCCCGATATTGTAGAGAGCTACAGTCTCTGGCCTTCTGTAGTATTCGCTCTTTCAATTGAAAATCATGCATGCAGGTTAGGATATCAGGGGGTGCGGTCTAATTTGATCTCCATTTCCTCTGGGGCTTCGAGGATTGACTGGACGAGACCCTCCACAAACGCTGCAATGTTCTGACCTTCTGCCCCACGAGGGATGTTGCGGATACGAATGTTGTTGCGCCTAGAACGATTCTCTAGGTCCTCCGCGTGAGCCTGGAGGTCTAGGTGCTGGCCCTTCAAGCGAATTACCTCCTGCTGAAGAAGTTCGATCTCTTCGTCCCTACTCCAGCTCTGAGTCTCTAATGTATCTACTCTGTCTCCAAAGGAGTCCACGTCTTTCCTCACCTCTCTGATTTCCTGCGCTATTACAGTCTTCGTCTGCTTTAAATCTTCTCTTAGAGATGCAAATAAGTTATCAATGAATGCACGAGTAAGTGGAGCCTTAGTTTCCCCAGCGTCCGTCGACTCCGTTGTTTACACATTGTTTGTTGCAGGTGTTTTAAGTAACATATCTTTGACTGATCTGTCCCCCCCCCCCCCCCGGCAGCCGCCATGGTCTGGGCTTCGAATATTCGGTGTCGCCCCACTCCCGCAAGTGTCCAAGAGGCAAACTCCCTTGTTGCCGCTCTTAGGGGAGGGCCGGCACTCCAGCTGCTGCAGGGCTTGCCCTGACTTGGTGGTGATTGTACTTTATCTAAGGCAGCGAAGGACACCACCCTTCCGCATGGCACCAGGGATCCTCATGAGAGAGTATGTTGCAAATACCCCAGACGTGCCCCTCCAAGGCTGGCTCTAGACAATAGACCTCCTTGGACTTTGCCGGGGCCTCACTGCTGCTACCGGCCCGGTTTAATTTAAGGGGCCTATTACTGTGGCTCTGCAACGCGCCACCCCCCACCCCCCCCGGGATCGTATCCTCCCACCAGCTCCTCCTCGCGTGAGGTCTACCGCGGGCGCCAGGTCCAGGTCCTGCCCCGATCTTCTCCTGCTTCAACACTCGCGGCCCGTGTTCGGGACTCCCTCTCATCTGACCCCCTCTGGTCAGGTGCGCTTCGCCGGGGGCGACCAGGGACTCCACAGGCCTTGCAATCAGGAGAGGAGCCCACGAAGCCCCCTCTCGGCCCAAGCTTACACCCCCCCCAGCTACTCCTAGAGCCCAACAAGAGCCGATTCCCCCTCCGTGACGAGTGCCCCTGGGCGATGCTGGATTCTCCGCCCGCCCGACTCTTGCGGGCCGATCGTGGTCTGCGATGGGTAGCTTGGTCGCTCCGGGCCCAGCAACTGTGAGCGTGTCTCCCGCTACGGCTTCCTGTGGCAGGTCAACTCCCTCTCAGGCCCCCGGGCCCTCGACCCGTCCCAGTCCCTCTTCAGGCCTCCCCAGGCCTCACTAGCCGCTTCACAAGCAGGGGGGGGGGTCACTGCAAGCGAGCTCAAATCCTCCAGGCTCTTAATGCAGCAGAGCCGCTCTCCTGCGCAGTGTCACCGCCTCTCGGCCTGTCTCAGGGCCTCGCCCCGGCGGTCCTACCCAGACCCGTAATGTAGCAGCAAGGGACTCCAGTCACAACGTGAGGCCGCCGGGTGGTTCTGCTCGTTCTCCACAGCTGCCCCAGAGCAGCGGGGTGAGCTCCGCAGTGCCGCTACTCAATGCTTAAGCTAGGGCCCGGGTTTAGAGCCGGAGCGACGAGCAGGCACGTCCTACTCGGTCGCCATCTTGGCCACGCCCCCCCATTGAACTTTTAGAGGGTTCACAAGGTAAAATTATTTTTTATTTTTATATAGTGTTTGGCCAGTTCACAATGTAAACCCACTTCTTGTTGTGATAAGTCAAACATCAAAGGAAAGGGTTTGAGAAATCTGCAGTTAGAGTATCCAACAGAAAAAAGCGTTACCGAAGGTAAGTACCTTGTTCTTCTGATGGATACTTCTAACTGAGGATTCCGCACCTTTAGAATAGATACCAAAGCTGTACCTCCCCAATAGTTGTTCTGTGGAATAACTCCGACCAAAAAGTCCTACAGAACTGAACGGCTGTCTGACCTGGCCGTCAAGGTAGCAGTGCTTCGTGAACGTGTGTACAGATGTCTATGTTGCAGCCTGACAGATATTTGGGACAGGCACTCCATGCGCCATCACAGTGGTAGCAGCCTTGGCCCTGGTGGAATAGGCCCTCAACCCTTCTGGAGGCAGCCTTGATGCAGAGGACTATCCACCTAGGCAAAGTCCTGTTCTGCACTTCTTTGCCCCAAAGAATTTAATCGACCACCCAATGGTCTTTGGTAAGATCAATGTAAAAGCTGAGCTTTCTTTTGGGGTCCAAATGATGGGAGCCTAGCCTATTTCAAAAGGGTAAAGTGGGCCAAAGAACATCAGAAGAGTGATGGACTGTCCAACGTGAAAGGCAGTCACAACTTTCGGCACAAAGGCCATTCTAGCCCTCAGCACCAGTTTGTCCAGAAGGAAGGTGGGGCGGCTGAAATGACAGAGCTTGAAGCGCACTCACACAACAAGCTTAAGTTATTGCAATTAGAAACACCGTCTTAAGGTTCAACAGACATACGGAACAGATGTGAAATGGCTCAAAAGTATGAGTAAAGTATGGGTCACAACAAGGCATCTAAAAAGGTTGAAGGGGAAGCATATGAAGCAAACCTTTGAGAAAACTTATCACAACAGGTGATTTTAACAGGGATGGTCGGTCTGGTAAATGCAAAAAGGCAGAAAGTGTTGACAGATAACCCACTGCAAAGTCCTTGCTGGGCAAAAGACAGAACAAACAGCAAGACATCCAACAATTTAGCTTGTAACGGGTCTGTGTTACTAGAGTCACACCAAGCCACAGACTTATCATAGCATCCAGAGTTAACAGATTTTGTAAAAGGACACCTGGCCGCAAGGATGACATCCACTACTTAGAGAGGAAAAACAAACACAGTCAACTGACGCAGACCAATCTCCAAGTATGCAGCTGTAGACTGCGTCGGCACTGGTGCTAGACCATGCCCTGCTACTGTGATGGAAGATCCCTCCCGAAGAGGTGGCCAGATCCAGAAACACTAAGATGACTTGGGCCCAATTGTTCTTGATCTTCAAAACTCAGGGCAGGAAAGGTAGCAGCAGGAAGGCAGACAGGAGTCCCGTGCTCCACTCTAGGCGGAATGCATCTCCGAGAAACATTTTGGAAACTCCAGCGCGCATAAATGCTCACAATGTGCATTGTCGGAGGTGACAGACTGACTGTGCCTCTGGTGTTTAAAGATCCCACCAGGTGGGTTCACGAGCAGAGAAATGCCCTGACAATTCAGCCAGTTCCAGAGGGGAAGATCCTCACGGCATAGGACTTGTGACTCCACACAGCCCTGCTTGTTGCAGTACCACATGGTGGTGTTCTCCTGAGAAACTGAAACCGCCTCCCCTTGACGGACGGCGTGAAGGCCCTCAAGGACAAGCAAATGCCTGGTAACTCGACTAGGATGATAAGGAGGTGAATCTACACCAGAGGCCAGAGTCCTCCGATTTCCACCTTCCTAAATTGGTTTCCAAGCCCAGTAGTGATGCATCTGTCACTATTGTCCGCTCTGTGTGTTAGGAAGAGGGGTCTGCTGCATGCCCAGTTGTGGTCGAGCAGCCACCACTGTAGATCTTTTGAAGTCTTCTCCTAAGCCTGGATGGAGTCGGATAGGTTTCCTTGGTGCTGGGCAAACTGAGCCTTCAGATCCCACTGCAGAGCCTGCTAGTGTTACCTAGCATAGCTGACCAGCAGGATGCAGGAGGCCAGTAGGCCAAGAAGTCTGACAGCCATCTTCAGTGAGAGCCAGGACTGAGGCTAAAACTTCGGGATCTGTAGGGAAAGTTCAAAAGAGCACAGTTTCCAGCATAGACCCAATGAAAGGGAGCCTATGCACATGATCAGGTGTGACTTTGGTATGTTCGTCCTGAACCCCAGATATGTGCGCAGGTTTTCCTTCGTCTGCAGGTAGTCTACGATGGACTGTGATGAGCCCGCCTTTAGCAGCCAGTCGTCGGGGTAGACTCGTACACTCAAAAAGCCCCACCTCGCACAGTATCCTGAGGGGTCGAGGAACTAAAATATGGCAAAGGCCTCCCTCCTTTTTCAGCACTAGGCATTAGCAGTTAATAACACCCAGTTCCGATCTCCGACCCCCTCTACAGCTTTTTTCTCCAAAAGAGTCTGAACTTCCTGCCGCAAAATGGAGGAATGGTTCTCTGAAAGCAGCTCTGATGAGGTGGAATAGGCGGCAGGGCGAAAAAGAATGACAGGGTATAGCCCGTGGGACAATCTGCACGACACATCTGTCAGATGTTATTTCATACCACCTGTGGAGAAAATGAGTGATCCTGATTTCCTAGGGTGGTCGTATGCTGCTACGGACAAACTTCAGCTGCTTAGATGCTACTACCAGAGGAGCTAGGTACTGGGGAGTTAGTTACCGCTGCTGTCCTGGAAACAGTCTGCTAGATCCCCAACCCTGACTTCAAATGGTCTGGAGTGCCTGTTAGTGTGTTGGTGGGCCCTGACTTTGTCTGAAGGTGAAGCCCCTAGCAATGCTTCGAAAGGGTCTAATTTGTTAGGGATACTGCCTTACAGATGTGGAAAGACGAGGAGGCGGCAAGTAGCTCTACTCTCTTTAAAACGCATGAGGGTGGAGTCTGTCTTTTCGTCAAAGAGGCATATCCATAAGTCAGACCCTCCAGGATTTCGCGATGCTTGAAAAAAATCACGAAATCAGCTGACTAGCGCAATGACCTCAAAATGTACCTTTTTGTCCGCTAAAAAAGGCCTGCAGCAGACAGCCAAAAAAAGTGTGACATTTTATTGGCTGTACACGTACACGTCACTATATGTCGCTGTGCAGCCTTAATAGCTGCCTGCTTCGTGCGCCGCATGACAGAAAGACGAGTAAACGAAAGTAGCGCTTCACTGGCAAACTCTTTAAAGGCTATGTATGCACTGTGCGCACATCATTTCGTCAGAGTGCATTTTCTTTAAATATAATGCTTCAAGACAGGCTGAATAAGTAATTGGGGCGAGCTGAACGCATTCTGTCGAAACTCGCACGATTGCTACTGAAAGGCCGGGGCGCGCAACACAGCCGAATCCCCTTACTGTCATATGCTCAAATAAACAATGGCGGCAGTGAATCGACAGGCTCATCCTGACCCGAGATTGGCAGGATAACAGAAGGCGGAAGCGCGTGAGGATCACTTTCACTGAAATGGAGACGACTGCAATCAATGTGTCTCTCAAAGCAGGGGTATTTCGTAATCCACTGGGAATATCCACATAGCTGTTGGCATTTTATTGCCACTTCTGTGCATCCCCTCTTTCTAGGAAGCATGGTGTCCTGCATGTCTGCTTGCTGGAAAAAGAAATATCTTCAGGGTAATCTAGACTGAGAGGCACGGAATGTATTTGCATTTAGGATAACTTGCGTCCTTGGTTAACACGCATCTCAAATTCAAATCCCCCACTTGACGAAGGTAGATACATCTGTTACAATAATTCCAATACCAGATGATGCTTCTCTATTGCACCCGGTTTCCATTTATGTCCTTCATTACACTTAAGAGCATAATGGATGTTTTTGGGTAAAGGGCATCAAAAACTCAACAAGGTCTATTGATCTCAAATCTGCCAAAAGTTGTTGTTGTGTTATGGTTTTAGACTGCGCTGCAGCTTGCCCCCTGCGAGCTCCCGTCACCTCCACGCGCGTCCCCTGCCCTCGCGCTAACCCTGCTGTGACATCAGCTGGCATTCTAGAATGCCAGCTGATATTATGCCGTTTGACAGTTGGCTTTACAGTTAGAGCCTAGTTAAGATGCAATGATGATCTGACCGGCGGTTACGCTCCTGTAACTCCTGCCGGTGTGTTGTACCTTTGTAACTTGAATAAATGGAGTTGTGAAAGCCTACCTTGCCTGACATCGACTTCGTAACAATGGCGACGAGGTGAGGAACAACACACCGAAGTATCCACGCGGAAGGAACAAAGAACAAGTGAATATTGATACGGTGACAGTATTACCGAAGTGTCCACGCGGAAGGTACAAAGAGAAGAGCGGAAAAAGAAAATATATGAGACGGTGAGAAAGGATATTCTACATTTAAAAAAAAAAAAGAAACAAGAAGTGCATCAAGGCTGAAAGAAAAGTTGGAGTGACGAAGGCGTAACCAAATAACTTGAGGAAAAGAAGTAAAAGATCGCATTTTGGGGAAAGCGAGCAAAAGGAAATGAAGTAAGGAAGAAGTGAGTGGAATCTGAACGTACTCGATCAATTGGACGTTGACTGTTCAGGTGAAAAACGAGTAGAGCATATAAGGGAGTGTGACGCTGAGTTGGCGGCAATGGGCGCATTAAGTGAATCGTGAGGAGAGCTCTCGGAGGAGTGTGACGCAGTCCTGGCAAGCGCGGGGTGCTGACGTAAGCACGCTGCGTGGAAGCCATCTTGGAATAAGGAGTACAATTAGAAAGAGAGAGGTCAGCGGTACAGTGTACAGGCGCAAAAGCACGTCGACGTGACTCCATGAAAAAAAAAAACAATAACAAAAGAAAAGCGAAGAGTCCATTTCACTCGTGGAGGTTAAAGAAGTGCCGCCCGGAGGCGCGAGTGAGAGCGAGCCAGCAGAGCTGAAGGAAAAACTAGGAGCGACGCATAACAAAACAAGTGAGAATTACGGGGAAAAGGTATATTGTATAAAAGGTGAGCAGCATAAGCTAAAGTGAAGAGAAAGTAACAGGGAAGTAAACGGACTGGTAGGAAATAAACATGGCCAGTAATAATAAGTACAACTTAACACCCCCGCAAGCGTTTTTAGCAGTGTCTGGAGAACCGCCATTGAAGTGGGAAGAATGGCGGGAGTTCTTCAACAATTACATATCTACATGTGATGATGAGGATGAACCCCTAAAACCAGAGGAAAAAAAGAAAATATTATTACATTGTTTGGGGGCTGGTGGACTAAAAGTGTACAATAAGATTAACAAAAAGGTAAGGGAAGGCGAACAGGGTGATGTGTTTAATAATGCATTGGAAGATTTGGACAGTTATTATAAGCCTACCGTCTGTGTTGCGGTGAACAGGTATAAGTTTTACCACCGCAAGCAAGGGAAAGATGAAAGTGTAGAGGACTATGTGGCTATACTCAAAAATTTGGCACTCACATGTAAATTTGGGGAGCTGCATGACGACTTAATCAGAGACCAGATTGTTATGTGTGCAGCAAACCCAAATATTCAAGATGCACTATGGGCAAAAGGAGAAAAGCCACTCAACGACGTAATAGAAATAGTAAAACGTGCAGAATTAACGGGTAGATGTGCCAAGGCAGTAATAAATGAAAGTAAAACAAAGGAGGAGGAACCTAATGTGGTGGCTAAAATAAGTGACAACAAGATGAGACAGAAAGATAAATACGGGTGTAAAAGCAAAGATAATGCTGGAAAGGTGGAGAAAGGGAAAGGCCGCAGCGCAAATGTTATCGATGCGGAAGCCATAGGCACTGGGCCAATGACTGGAAATGTCCGGCACGGAATGTCAAATGTAGCAAATGTGGCATAGTAGGACATTTTCAAAAAGTGTGTCACAGAAAAGTGAGCGGAAGGGTCAGGTTAGTTGAAGCCAACACAGGGTATGAAGAGGATTCCTCTGATGAGTCAGATTACAACCTCTGTGTACTCAATACAAATGAAGAATCCGAAGAACAAGAAAAGGAGATAGATAAGAAAAAGAAACCCACATGTAAAGTTGCCATTGGTGGAGTGAACATTGAAATTGTGGCAGATTCAGGATCGCCCTGCACTATTGTCAACAGAAGGGTGTGGAGAGAGAAATTTCAGAGTGCTCTTGGGCAAAGAATGGAATCTCCAGACATCACGTTGAAGACATTTACAGGGGTACCCATCAAACTAGTGGGGTACAGAGAGTTGAAATTTGAATTTAAGGACAGAGCAACTACCAGTAAATTATACGTGGCAGCTAAAGGACCATCGGTATTAGGGTGGAAGGACCAAGGAAGGGTCAGTATAACGCTTAATCCTAACAGTGCAGAGCCTGTATTGGTGACACAGCAGGATAAGGAACTCAGTACTGATATTGTAAACAGGTTTCCTAAAGTTTTCAACGGCACCATTGGAAGATTGAAAGGGTTTCAACACAAGATAAAACTGAAAGATGATGCTGTGCCATGTATACATAAAGTGCGACACATACCATTCACTGTAAGGGAAGAAGTCAAGAAGCAGTTAAGGGTGCTACTTGAGGCAGACATCACTGAGCAGACAGAATCATCGGAATGGGTAGCACCATTGGTGGTTGCCCGCAAGCCCAACGGTAAGTTGAGATTATGTATTGACTTACGCGATCTTAACAAAAGCATCCTGATCGATCAGTACCCTTTGCCTAAAATAAATGAAATGCTAACCTTGACTAAAGATATGAAGGTATTCTCTACAATAGACTTAACCGCAGCGTACCACCAAATTCCATTACACCCGGACAGCAGGTGCCTAACCACCTTCATATCGCCGTTTGGGTGTTTTAGGTTTAAAAGAGTGCCTTTTGGACTGGCATCGGCGGCGGGGTTATTTCAAAGACTTATGCACAACATTTTTAAAGATGTGAAAAATGTACTCATCTTCCAAGATGATATCCTAGTAATGGGAAAAAACCAAGCAGACCACGAACTAAAGCCAACACAAGTACTCAAAATTCTGCAAAAGTATGGTTTGACAGCAGAGTATGCCAAGTGCAGGTTTGCGGAGAAGAGAGTGACATACCTGGGACATGAAATCACTCAAGAGGGCATAAAACCTAAGAAGGAATTGGTTAAAGCCATTAAGGATGCCCCTGTGCCACAAACTAGGGAGTAGTTGAGAGCCTTCTTAGGACTGGTAGAATTCTATTCAAAATTTGTAAGGAATTTTTCAACGAAGACATATGACATTAGACAATTACTTAAGTGTAAAAACAAATTCGAATGGTCAACACTTTGCAACAAGGCGTTTGAGGCTCTTAAACGGGAAATTTGCGAAGCTCCACCACTACAGGGCTTTGACCCAAGTCTCAAAAGCGTGGTCACAACGGATGCAAGTGGAAAAGGAATAGGTGCCGTGCTAACGCAAATTGGAGTAGCAGGGGAAGAAGTGACCATTGCCTTTGCATCACGTTCGCTCACCCCTACAGAGGAAAAGTATTCAGTGATTGAGCGTGAGGCATTGGCGTGCGTGTGGGGTTTGGAGCATTTCCGCCAATATATTTGGGGGAAAAAAATAACTCTAAGATGTGATCACAAACCACTCACCAAGGTATTAACCGTGAAGGGGTTATATAATGCTTCCCCTAGGTTGGCACATTTGTCAGTCAGGCTAATGGACTCCAACTATGATGTACAGTATTTACCAGGCGCAAGAAACGTGGTGGCGGACTTTCTCAGCCGTTTACCCCTACCGGAAACGATGGGGAGGAATGCAAGGAAGATGAGTTCTGTGTGGCAAACATTAGCGAAGAATTCCCTAGCATCCATAGAGAAGTATGGTTTAGAGAAGTTGAACAGGATGAGGTGATACAAGATGTGAAGAAACACATCATAAACGGTTGGCCAAACAAAAAACACATCAGAAATGAATTGAGGCCATACTGGGAACTCAGGAATGAATTATCTGTGGAAGGGGGGCTCATTTTGAGACAAGGGAAGGTGATACCCCCAAAAACGCTAAGAAGCAGAATTCTGGAGATATGCCATGAGGGGCATATGGGCATCAACAAGACAAAACAAAGAATAAAATGTTGGTACTGGTGGCCAGGTTGTGACTTGGAAATTGAGAGGAAAGTCAGGGACTGTGTGCAATGCGAAAACTCCGACAAATCTCAGGTTACACTGAAATCGCCTTTGCATCCTTTGCCTTGCCCGGGTATGCCTTGGGAGAGAGTAGGCATAGATGTCATGGGCCCCTTACGTTACCAGGGGGAACTAGTGTATGTTGTGGTTTTGGTGGACCATTTGTCAAAATGGCCGGAGATCAAGGTGCTCCACAAAGTTGAAGCCAATGATATTGTCAGGTTCCTCGACAGTGTTTTTACGAGAGAAGGGATACCCAAGATTATTATCAGTGACAATGGCAGACAATTTACATCGGTTGTCTTCAAAAAGTTCATAGATAGAAACGGTATTATTCACAAAACCACATCCGTATACCACCCAGCAGGGAACGGAGCTGTGGAAAGATTTAACAGAGTAATGAAAGGCACCATACAACTAGCCAACAACAACGGGCTATGTTGGAAAATGGAAGTAAAGAAAATGATTTGGGCTTACAGAATAACACCAGGGGAGAACACAGGCCTCAGTCCATTCGAAATGATGAGGCAGAACACCTCTATCCAAAGACAATGTGGGTTGGCTTAAGACTAGTAGAAAAGCAGAGTGGTCGGAGGAAGAAGTGTGAAAGAATGTGCAAAAGGCACAAAAGGCATGCAAAGAACGATTTGACATAAAACACAGTTGCAAACCACTTACCATCAAAGTAGGAGATATGGTAAGGGTAAAGAGAAGTTGACTCATCGAGAAAGGACAGAACAGATTTACTCAGCCATTAGTTGTCGAAAAATTATTCTGCAATTCAGCCCTTCTCAGCGATGGTTAAGTGTGGCATGCATCTGCACTATCTACATGTGAGAGGAAGGACAATAGTGAGAACGAGGAAGTAAGTGAGGTGGAAAAAGACAAACCAGCCGAGAAGGATGTGTTTATGGACTTTGACAGGAAATTGAACTTCGAGTGGTTGTTTGAAGAAGAGTTGGTAAAAGAGGGAGTAGAGAGTGGGGAACAGGAGTTCCTCCAAACCGCAGCTGACAATGCTCTTTCCAACCAGGATCAAATAGAATCCATAGGGGAAAACAGAGATTTAAGCAGCAGCGAACCTGTTGAGTCCACCAGTGCTGACAGTACGGGAACGTCAGATGAAGAAGCAGAGTCTGAGGGTGGACCCGTTGTTGGGGAAAACACCACCAGCAGATGTGGGCGCACTGTGGTCATGCCTAGCAAGTTCAAAGACTTTGTATGTGAATAACCTAGCAGGCGGCGCTAATATATGCATTCTGTTCTCCTTCTCCCTTTGGGAAGGAGATGTGTTGTGTTATGGTATGGTTTTAGACTGCGCTGCAGCTTGTCCCCTGCGAGCTCCCGTCACCTCCACGCGCGTCCCCTGCCCTCGCGCTAACCCTGTGCTGTGACATCAGCTGGCATTCTAGAATGCCAGCTGATATTATGCCGTTTGACAGTTGGCTTTACAGTTAGAGCCTAGTTAAGATGCCATGATGATCTGACCGGCGGTTACGCTCCTGTAACTCCTGCCGGTGTGTTGTACCTTTGTAACTTGAATAAATGGAGTTGTGAAAGCCTACCTTGACTGACATCGACTTCGTAACAGTTGGGTTGGTGAAATTTATTTTTTATTCCATCAAAGAGTATTGTATCACAAATTGTTTACAGACTGGGTTTTCAAGAGTAATTTTTACGTAAACTAGATCAGATTCTTTATGCTGTAAGTGGCAGCCTTGTGATTTCACATTGCTTGGGTCTCAGATGTTCGCAACAAAACTACTCGATTGTGAATGCGGTTTACCTTTTTCAAGAGACAGTCGCGGTGCCTGGCAACGACATTAAACAATGGAATCATTCAAGCATCAGCAAGGAGTAGTCAAAGGGGGTGTCAGGGGCTTGCCAGGAGCATGTGGTGCCGTGGGTTGGGTTTCTCACTTTCCATTTGTGGTGCAGAGTGCGAAAGTTGCAAACTTCTGAATCTGCCTGCTCAATCCCCCCCTCACACCCTTTCAGCATCAGGCGGGGGGGGGCTGAGAGACACCATAAAGCTTTCAAGGCCATGGAAGAGAGCCCAGACCAGGCGTGGGAGGGGACAGGGAGTCAGCGCATGCTACATGAGAGGGGACTGTGTGGCTGCATCCAGTGAGCAAAGGCGGGCTGTGTGACTAAAACCAGAGACTGACTGAAGCCAGGGAGGGAAGGGGGCTGTGTGACTAAAACCAGGGAGCGAAGGGGGCTGTGTGACTGAAACCAGGGAGCGAAGGGGTCTGAGTGACTGAAACCAGGGAGCGAAGGGGTCTGAGTGACTGAAACCAGGGAGCGAAGGGGTCTGAGTGACTGAAACCAGGGAGCGAAGGGGTCTGAGTGACAAACCAGGGAGCGAAGGGGTCTGAGTGACTGAAACCAGGGAGCGAAGGGGTCTGAGTGACTGAAACCAGGGAGCGAAGGGGTCTGAGTGACTGAAACCAGGGAGCGAAGGGGTCTGAGTGACAAACCAGGGAGCGAAGGGGTCTGAGTGACTGAAACCAGGGATCGAAGGGGTCTGAGTGACTAAAACCAGGGAGCGAAGGGGTCTGAGTGACTGAAACCAGGGAGCGAAGAGGTCTGTGTGACAAACCAGAAAGGGAGTGGCGAAAGTGGTGCCCTGACAGGGCTGCATACATGGGCGCTAGAACGTTCCAGGGAGAACCTCTCATGAGCTTAGGATTGGAGCGTGGTTCCGTAGAGTTGCAGAAACTTTAAACATGCCTATTTCAAAGTGGAATACTCTGCTAAAACAGGTTCCATTCATTTAAGGCTGAAAAGGAATGCTTACGAGTAAAAAAACAGTGCAGCAATAATGCCACAAAATGTTCATTTTTGTGCCGCAAAATTTGCAAATCTATGCCGCAATATCCTGGGGGGTCTGATAATGACGCTAAATGGCATCCGAGATGCCCATGGTCCTCATCCATGCTTGGCATCGGAGCATCACACTAGTTCAGAACTCTCTCCCTAAATAGTCGGTCATATTCAGCCCTGACAGTAGAACATATTTGGCCACATCCTGGCCATCTTTAATAGTTTGCACCACATTAGTGCGAAAGTCCTCTGCGACTGCGGTCAAGATTTCTGAGACCATGCTGCCTGAGAGTATATACCCAACAAGCATCTGGCTTTGGCTGATATGAGGGTGAATCTAATGGAGGTAATAATACTCTTTTCAAATTCCTCCTTTCTTTTCAACTCTGTCCAGGGTAGTAGTGAGAAAATAATTAGGGTTAATCCTGCTAGGGGGCCTGCACAACCAGACTCTCAGAAGTGGGAAACTGTGCTACAAAGGCAGAGTCACCAGGAACTTGTTTTGTGATGACATGTCACTGGTGACAAGGTGCCACCAGTTTGTGGTTTGGCAATAGTAGGGCTTTGGCTCCGTGACCATTAGGGTATCGGGTCGGGGTTCCACTGGACGGGATAAGTTATTCAGAGGAATACTGTCCTGGTTGCTGCACCTCTGTGAATATGTTTGCCTTCAGCTCAACAGAAGGCAACTGTAGATCTAAGACCTTATCCACCTGTCAAATTACCATGGCGAATGGGACAGACTCTTCAACAAAAGGACGAGGGGGAGAGAAAAACCACCATGTCTGGTGAAGTGTCTAGCCCACTAGTTTCTTGCAGGTCCATATAAACTTTTTCATCACCATACTGTGGGGGCAGACTCGTTTCTACCATCAACATCATCATCTCCAAAATCTGGCTGGCTCTGGTCAGAGTCTGATCCGAACAAGTGCTGGAGCACTGGGGGGTGACTCTTAGGCAAGTGCACGGTTTTATAAGAGTCAGAGAGCATTGTGTCCGGCTGTGAAGGGTCAAGACCAATTTGGTTTAGTTGGACAGAACTATGGGTTGACATTCTCCTGATTCGGCATCAGCGTTCGCGCCACAGCAATCTTCATGGATTGTAGTGCTAGGCATGAAGTCTGCTCCGGGGTCGGAGCTGAACCCAAAGTAGGTTCAGGAGGCACAGACAGTCGGCGGCAACCCAACTGGAGGCCCTTGCAGATCCATGGGGCCCAAAGGTGCGACAGGGGTAGTTTGTAGGGCGCCAAAGATGTGGAGCACAGCTTTCTTAAATGCCTCAACCTGTTGCGGCGTCGCTGACAGACCCAGAAATTTATGTTGCATCTTGAATCAGCTGCCGACTTGGTTCCTCAGTTGGGCACCGGGAACTAGATTGCGAGGCACCTTAACGTCCTTGCAATTTCTCAAGCTGACAGTGGCGAGGCAAGGTGATTTTTACTATATGAAGAATTGAACCTCAACGACGACCTGTAGTGCGATCAGCACCAAGAACAGGACTGAGTCGGTGTCCTTGACTTCGAGTAAAGTGACCCCCTATGCCACTTCTGATGGTGATCAGCAGCATAGAGCTTGGCTCTGCGTTACTGGATTGCCTTCCGATGCATCAGGGCACACACCTGGCACAACTTGAAGTCGATACCCTCCCCCAAACAGAGACAACTCAAGGGGATCTGTCACAGACATTTGTTTGTGATATCCTTACAATGCTTAAACCCTGTAGTTTTAGGAGGGGACATGTTCCCTTGCACACTGGAATAAACGTTAAAAAAGGGCCTGTAAAGGGACAGGAAAAAATTAAGAGCTATCTATAGATCAGCATAAGAAGAACGTAAAAAGAGAGAAAATTATGTCAGAGCACTTGGGTGGCACCTACATGTGACTCCAGTCGTCACTTCTGGGGTGGAAAAGAGGCGACGCAGAGCAGCACAACCCAACCTACTGGTGTGCAGAAGCTATGCTGAAAAATCTTCAAAAACTTATGTCAACCCACCGCAGAGGAAGTCTAATAGGTAGATACACATATTGAAATCGAGACAGCCCACCTTGTATAAGACCAGTACCTGAATGCTACACTTGAGAGGTTCAGCAGATCAGCACACTAAACATGGCATCACATAAAAATTAAAAAACACACTATCCTCACAGAAATGCTTTCTAAACCGAAGACAAAGAAGCAAAACTCATCTAAAGAACAAGAGAAAGATTGAGGCGATAGATGCCTCCTCATCGACTAGGAACCATGGACCTGCGGAATCCCCAGTAACAAGTCCTTTCATGGAGGAGCTCTTCAGAACCCTTGGAACAGACTTTGCAGACCTGCTTAAGGACACTGAAAAAGATATAAAGGAGATGAAGCAAGAATTGAGGGTCAAAGAGTATTCGCCGTTAAGGACGCAGGGGATGCCAAAGAAGGAGAACTTAAAACCTTCCGATAGGAAGTGTAGGACTTGAGGTAAATATAAAACTGAAATGCCACCTGGAGGACCTTGAAAACAAATTCCTACAGTCCAACATTAGAATTAGGGGCACAGAGAAAGGAGACATAGAAAGCTACATCAAGAGATGGTTCAGACACATTCGACCAGAACTTTCTGATGCTGCCATCCACCTCAAAAGACTGCAACGCTCAAGTCCCTCACTTAAATTCTCAGGTAACCACCAAGTCTCCTGACAAGTGTCCACCATTACAAGCAGAAAGAAGACATCCTTGCAGTAGCCTGGGTCACAGGTACAATCCGATTTGAGGGAAAAAAATTGCCGCTCTACCACGACTTGTCTTCCATCACACTGCAAAAGCAGAGACCACTCAAGCATTCTACTGCCTTCCTGAGAGACCAGGAGACAAAACACAAACTGGGACATCCATTTTTCCTAATCTTCCAGTGGAATATTAAATCACATTCGGTGCGTACCCCCTCAGAAGCACGCAGCCTGCTTGGACTCAATGGGCACCCAGAAGGCTCCCCTACACCTAACCAAGACTGTAAAGAACAAGCAAATAGGCAACAAAGAAGATGGACAACGAGATCCTCTAGGAAGAACTCACAAACCCTCAATGGAAGAGATCAGCCGCAAAAGGAGAGCTGTGATTAATAAACAGCAAGGAGAAGAACCAGAGCTCGGAGACAGAGATCCCTCAACAGAAGCCAAAAAAGAATGCCTCCGAGGCTGTCCTGCTGATTGCCTGGGGCGATGGACTGGAACCCTGTAGGAAGTTACGTTGATATACAGCAGGCAGGGTGGGGGACATACTGCTGTCACATAATTTAACATTTTGGGTTCGGGGAGGGAATGAGCTTAAAAAAAATTACTCACAGAGTCCTGTAAGCCCACCTCATTCAAACAGAGGAAAATCAGGATGGTTTCCCATGCAGTATCTGCCATTCGGACCCAGTAAGAAGGGGTGGGGGATGGGGAGGTAGCCAAAGTGAGAGCTAACAAGTAAAGGGCTGGTAGGGGCTTAGAGCGCCGGGGGGTTGCGTTTCTGGCTAAATGGGTATGCACTCACTATATTGGCAAAATAATCGCCTAATGAAAATCAATAGAGGTTAATTTATGATGCATTACATCTAAGGTCCTTGACTCCCCACAGAGATCTTGGATAGGGGGGAAGGGGGGGGGGCACTTCAACATTGTCCTCGATACTTTATTCAACAGATCAGAGCAGCTTACACTTTTCAACAATGAGACAAAATGGCTGAACACTACAACTAGAGACTATTCTTTTTATTCGGCCTACCGACAGACATATGCTAGATTAGACTACTTTCAAGGCACATCTCGTATAAAGCTAAACCATACAGGTTGAGATGGATGTGGCTGCATTATTGCACAATTTACATCACCCCAAGAACCCTCTGAATGAACAACCCCGGCCATTGCTGGAAACTAAACAATCTCATCAAGAAAGAAAAGACTCAAACAGAGTTAGGAGGGGCAATCCAATGGTTCCTACAAGACAAAAAGACCCAAGGGACACATATAACAACACTATGGAAAGCTCTTAAAAGTGGTTTTCTGGGGCGGATTTATAGCAATAGTGGCAAGAATTATTAGAGATAGAAGGGACAAAAGGACGTAATTGGAGGGAAAGGAAATACCTAGAAACTACTCAAACAGAAGGGGCACACAAAATCTGGTGACAACTATCACTAGCAAGACAACTCAAAGCTCTATATATGGACAGGGCAGAATTCGCCCTCCTCCGAACACGCCAGTGATATCACAAAGAGGGAAATAAGGCACGTACCCGCTGGGCTGCAAACAGATGCTCAACACACAAAGACAGAGACACAAGGATCATCAACTCCAAGTGCAATAAGGTTAAGGCTGATGAAAGCATCTCTCAAGCATTCAGTCACTTCTGCAGAGATCTCTATACAGACGTCTATACAGCAGACTATATAAAAGTCATACATCTCTACAGCTACTTCTCATCTAAATGTTGATGCCAAAATATTTGCGGGTGTTCTAGTGCAGCGACTCAACTGGTTCATCATTCAGGGAGCGTGGAACCTGTCCAAGACATGTTTATACCGGAGAGAGGGTACAGTGACAATACTAAACAAATACTCCATACTCTGGATAATGCATTCATATTCCAAGACTGCCCTCTTCCTATTGACGGATACTGAGAAAGCATTCAATTATGTCCACTGCCTCTTCTTGAGGAAAACTCTAGATAGAGTAGGGCTGGGTTCAAAATTCAAAACAGGAGTCTTGTGCCAGCCCCAGGGCCAGAGTGAAAGTAAAAGGCACAACATCAGAGCCATTTGGGGTGTTCAGAGGCACAAGACAGGGCTGCCCTCTCTACTTGCTCCTTTTTGCTCTTTACATGGAACCCCTAGCCAAAAGAAGCAGATCCACCTCTTAAATCATAGGGATAAAAATAGGAAACTATAAACAAACTAAAACATAAACTGGCCTTATATGCAGATGACATTAGCGGCACTGCTGAGCACCAAGAGCTCAATCCCATTACAACTAACAGAGCTTGAGGTGTTTGGCCAAGTTTCGGTTTTCAAGATAATGTTCAGAAATCTCAAAACCTGAATCTCACTACTCGACAGGAGACCCACGACTCCCTGAGGGGCCTCCTTCCACTGGCCTGGGCGTTCCACCACATACAATACCTGGGATCAAAATTTGTCCCTCTAGAGGGAAAGCCACCAACTGCAACTATGTAGATCTGCCATACCCTGTTGAAACAGACTTAAGGCCTGGCAATGGGAAGGCTTGTCATGGGTAGGCAGAACTAAGGTAATAAAAATTACCCTCCTACCCAAAATCTTGTACGGGATGCAAAATCTAACCTTCAATCCCCCTCTGTGCATGCTTCATGAACTTCAGAAACAACTTGAGCACTTATCTCTGGAGGCAAGATGCCCCGTATGGCGAAAAATGTAATGTAATGTAACTAGGTACTTGTAAAGCGCGCTGCTACTTCCGAGTGTCCCAGCGCTTTAAAGACCACGAGATAGGCAGTATGCACAAAAGCCGGCAGGCCAAGAACTAATGTTGGAATAACCATGTTTTTAGTTTCCTCCTAAAGACGAAGAGATCCTGCACCTGTCTAAGGGAGAGTGGTAAGCTGTTCCATAGCCAAGATGCCACCACTTGAAAGTAACGACCACCCATACGGGAGCGGGAAAACTTTGGGAAGAACGTCAAAAGCTGAACTGAGGACCTCAAGGTCCATTGTGGGACATAATGCTGAATCCATTTCCTGATGTAAGGAGCCCCTGTATTGTGGAGGGCCTTAAAAGCCAAAACTAGGGCTTTAACCCGTTGCATGCGTCGGACGGCCCCTGGCCGTCCGACGTCACGGTGGGCGTGTGCGGAGGACGGCCGGGGGCCGTCCGAACCGCGCACGCGTGGAATTCTTCAGCACATCGGGGGAATTCCAGCCGCAGCGAAGCGGTTAAAAAGGATCCTCTTCTGGACCGGTAGCCAATGCAGGGATATCAGGTGGGGGGTCATGTGGGCCCTGGGGCCTACCATGAGAATAGCTCTGGCCGCCGCATTCTGCACCACCTGCAAGCGACCCAGCAGATAGTCAGGGAGGCCCAGGTAAATGGCATTGACGTAGTCCAGCCTTGATACAATCAGGGCCTGGACTACCGTCTTCCTGTGTGAGACCGGGAGCAGGGGAAGGAAATTCCTTAACAATTTCAGTAGTCCAAAGCAGGTGCCGACCACCGTTTGAATCTGAGCCTTCATGGACAGGTCCGCGTTTAGCTTGACCCCAAGATTCTTCACAGTACATACTGAGGTTGCCGGGGTTGACATGTCCTGTGGCCACCATTCACGCCATGCCTCGCAGGGATTGGAGCCGAAGAAAATAATCTCCGACTTTTCGGGATTACATTTTAATTGGTTACGTCTGAGCCAGGAAAACACTTCCGACAGACAAACGTTGATCTCACTGCCTCTAAAATTGGCACCCTTCTCACAGGTAAACAACAGTTGCGTGTCATCGGCATAAGATACTATATTTGCGCCATATTCCTCAGCTAAGAGCGCTAGAGGGGCCATGTACACGTTAAAAAGTGTTGGGCTCAAAATCGAGCCCTGTGAAACCCCTACTTTCATAGGGGGGGATGGGCGCCGAAAAGGGAGGGGACCAAATTGTCTATTGACGGCCACTTAAAAAGGCGGCGTACCATCTGAGTACCGTGCCACCGATGCCACACTCCTGGAGTCTTCGCAAGAGTCGGTCGTGGGGCACGGTATCGAAGGCCGCGGAAAGGTCAAGCAATACCAATACTGCGTTGCCACTTTTATCTAGAGTTACATACTTCCTACAAGAAGAGGGAGGACTGGGTATCCCCAACCTTACCAACTATTAACTACAAGCCCAAATTAAATACATCATGGAATGGAATAGGACCGCTTCTGAGAAACATTGGTGCTTTACAGATCAACACATCACAAGAGCACACATCTGGAAGGTGCCCTTGCTGCCCAGGAGACAGGCCCTGGGGAGTATACTTCTCACCCGTCACCACGGCCACCTAGGATAGGGTTGCCATCTGAAGAGGCCTTGCCTCTTTCCCCCCTCCACTAACCCCAATAATTGGCAATCCGGTCTTCTCACCAGCAGTAACAGGAGACACTTTTCTAGAGGGGTAAGAGGCTAATTGTAAAAGGGTGGGAGACTTTTGATTCCAAAGGGACACAGTCCTTTGAACAGCTCATGAACTGCTACAGGATTGCCGAGGGGTAGAGACTGAGGTACATCCACATTAGACACTGGGTTCTTATTACACAGCTAAGCCATACACTACAATATCCCTTGCTCCTTTTGAGAAATTGGTGGTAACGAAAAGATGACAAACGCATGCTATCTGAAATCTATAAACTACTTAAACATACAATCCCCCCCCCAAGGAAAATAACTGCACAAACTCGATGGGCGGTGGAGTTAGAATGGGCTCTCACACATCTGCGAATAGTGCCACAGATAAGGAAGCAATGCTAAAAACTATGTTATATTGATATTCTAGCTCAGCACGGAAAAGGACCTGTAATTCCTCCAACTCAGGAAATTTGCTGGAGAAATTGCAGAGGTGCAGGCATGCTCACCCACTTACTGTGGCAATGCCCCAAATAAAAGAAACAGGCCGCCAGTGATCTCTGATATAAATACTATCTTCAACACAGACATACCACAGTTCCCCGGTATAGCCATCTCAGAATCCCAAACAAACAAACCACCCACCCAAAATTGCACAAAGACAAAGCTATAAGACTGGCTCAGCGCGCAGCTAAACACAGTCCCACAAAATACTGCATGGCTACACAAACTATGGGAACTCTGGGTATCGAAAACAATTCAGCCACACTAGACCACAAGGTAGATATTTTGAACAGACCTGGAGGTGTGAATGGCTTTATCTCAAGAATTCAAGGAGCTCACTTGCCTAAACTACCCAAGTGTTCTTCGGCTCACCTGTGGACAGAATGCTGCCAATGCATGACCTACAGCTCACAAGTCTAACATAATGACCATGAGATGAGGCAGTCTGCAAAAAAATGAAATGACTGACCGTTCTGGACGTGCACTCATTGCTACCATTTATGGCTCTGGGGTTGGAGGGATGGGGGTTGCTCTTTCATTCCCGGTTTCTTATTTTCATGACTGTCTCCTCCCAGTTCCCTCTTTCCCTTATTTGTTCATAGAATGCCATGTGTACCCTCCCCACCGGCCATTGGTTGTATGTAGATGTTTGTGTACAAGATGAATATGAAAACATCTGGGCCATAAATAACCTTTATTAAGCAGATGGACATAAGACAGAGGTGCTGGTTCTAGGTAATCACCCTTAGACATTGACCTCTTTTTGGTAGTCAATAGCTCTTGGTCCGCCCCTGCTACCATGACCCAAAAATGTTAGTTTTACTGTGAACTCTAATCTTACCTCTGCCTGCATATCAACAAGCATTCTGATACATTACTCCCTTTTGAAGAACCTATGGAAAATTATTACTTGCCTGTGACCAGTAGAGCGAAGGTTGGTGACTAAGGAATCTATCTAATGCTTTTTAGATTATAGGAATGCAGTCTTTTTGGTTTACCCGAATAACTTATCTGTAGTCTTCAGGTTGTGCAAAATACAGCTGCCATGTCTGTTATTTAATTTACCTCATCACGCTTCTGTTAAAACCCAGTTTGGGTTCCTCCACAGGTTACCAGTGTATAAACAAAGCTTGATTTAGACACTGTGCATACATCTACAACCTTAATTTCTCAAAAACTACTGTATACAGAACCATAAAACGTACCCTTTCTGGATCAAGATCTAGCTTTCTGACAATTTGGTGCAATTCTGTTCAGCCATTTTTGCAGTACTGCTATTCAATTTTCCTATGGGAAACTGCATGGGGAAAATGTGTTTTCTCAGTCCCCGCTTGACAGATTACCTGAAAACTTTCTAGGAGTGAGCAGAGTTGGCTTAAACTTTTTTTGTGGAAAGTTTCTTGAAGATTTGTCAAACGGCACTAAAGTTATTAGCAAACCAAAAACCGCTACCCTTTGCCCATGTGCGGTGTAGAGTTGGGCACAGGGCCTGGCGCCAAAAACCTGCAGGCGTGCATGACTGAGTAAAATATTATTACCATACCGAACTATAACGTCACTTTAATCTTTTTTTTTTCCCAGTGAATTTTTAAGTTTTTTTCTTAACGTAAAGTATTATTTTACTATCATATATAAACGCCAACCACACTCCGCGCACAGCCTTCTGCTGTGTGTGGAGTGGGGTTGGCCGCAGCGAGACAGACAATCCCCTTCATGCCCTACAATAATTATTACTCGCGCCCTCACAGTGTATTGCTAATTACCTCACATATTAGATTACTCATGACATGTTCTATGACATCATTAATAACATCATTGCAACATCTGAAAAAACATCATTGACAACACAGTGCATGGCCGGGGCGCCAGTTATAGTTAGTTTAGGGCACAAGGTACAGTTACCTGAGATAATTACTAGTGAATTTCAGTGATTTTGTAAGTTTAAAACGGTATGTTTTACCCAGCCTAACTATACCATAACATTCATTTAACCTTTGTTTTTTTCTCCAGTGAATATATATATATATATGCACACACACACATATATGCACACACACACACACACACACACACACATACATATATCCTTTCAGGCTTCCAGGACAGCATAAATTATGCAAAAATGGGAGCAGAGAACTCTGGGTAGTTCCCAAGTTTAGGTGGAGAGCAGCTCCTATATAGAGCACCCTACAACACCAACACTCTGAATCTGCTCACCTCAAATGTCTGTTTTTCTAGCAAAGTTTAAGCATAGGATTAGCACAGTGCCATCCACTCCGAGCTAGAAAGGGACAAAGACTTTTGACATTTTGTCTTTGGCTATGACGCAGCCAGCGCTGGGCACATCATAGTGCTTCTTTTGTGGTAGGGAGGGCGGGAGGCAACACGACGGTGGGTGGGTAGCGCTGTGATGAGCCCAGAAGTATCTAAGTCATGGCGCTTTTATTTTAATGGCAGGTGGGCGTTGGGGTGCAACGCGGATGGGTGGAGGCAAAGAGGCCCTCGGACACTGGAATCCAAAATGCTCTAAGAGTCCCACAGAGCAAGTTCCCTCCCTCACAAATGTGTGTAAAAAAAAACTGGCAGTCAAGAAGAGTTCGCATAGGGCATGTTCACCAACATCTCAGAAAATTAAGCATAATCAACAAATTGTATTGTTGCTTCTTTATTAAGCAGCTTTTGAAGAAGCAGTTTCCTATTCTGCCTTTGGGTGTCGACTAGTTGTACTTATTTTTGCGTCAGTTACAAGGCACGAAAAGATGGAGGCTGGTGTGCAAAGTTTAAAGGGGGTTAATGTGATCATCACCTATGTGGACAAAAAAAAGTAGGAGGTACAGTGTTCATGTGCTGTAACAAGTCATGTCCACGACACTTTCATCACATAGAAATCCCCTATATGAACTCCCTCGTAGTCAAAGCAGCATGACATGCAACTGCTTTCTGGGCAATAAGTACTGAATGGTGCTTTAAATGTGAAAAGAATGTGAGACTTTATAAGTCACTAGACACAGTAAAACAACAAACAACGGTGTACTGAAATTTGATCTGACATCATGCTAAGGTATCAAAGTGCGTATGAGACAAGCATCTAACGCCATATTAAAAGTGTTGTTTTCGAAGCTTGCACTTTACTAACAGTATTCATACTCAAAGGTTATTTTTTTCTGCAGTTTATAGCACAACACAGCTCGATGGTATTAAAGCACTTTGCCCGAGTACCAGATTACGTTACAGAAGGTCATGTTCATTTTTATCTATTTATATTTTAAGCACAGATAGAGGAGGTGATTTGCCCCGGATCACAGGATGTTGAGCCGACATCGGACTCAAACCTGGTCCCCTAGCTCCAAAGTCGGCAGCTCTGCCATTAGGCCACATCTCCTCCCATATATGTCTAATTGCAAGTAATTTTAGATTGATACTAATCTTTTGGGGCAAACAGCAGCATGGATTGGTTATACATGATGCACACAAGCTCGCCACAGAGGCGTACTGAAGACCTCACTTTCAAAAAGATGGTACATTGTACAAAGCAGCTGTAAACACAGGATAGCGTAAAAAAGGCATCTCTCAAGAGACAACAGGGACAGCTCCGCTGCCTAGATTGTATAAGGCAGCAGAGGAGTCATGCCAATCTCTGTAAGAAAAGAAAACAAGCATTTGCAATGCAATAGGTCTCGCATTTGCGAAAGTTTAAGTGATTGGCATTGTAAATGCCCATGCCTTTTATTTGTCTGTTTTGATAACTAACACATAAATAAAAAGCAGTCATTTACAATGCCAATAGCTCAAATTCTTGCAAATGCGAGACCTATTTCATTTAAAGGAGCAGCCGCCATTGTCCCGGGCTGCTTGTTGAGTGAAAGCGCACTGGATGTTGCAGGAAAGCATGGCGTGCCTGCAGTGGGAGAAACTCATTAAAGTAAATAGTGCTTACAGACTCAATAAGACACACCGTGTAAAAACAGAAATAAAAGGGCCAGTCCTCATGGAGGTTACAAATGAAGACAAAGCGGTACTAAGAAGGGACTTAGGAAGCCTATTAACAAATCAGAAGCCAGCATTTATGAAGGACAATGACAAATAAACTTCAAGTCCATACTCTAATACAGCATGCCCCGCAGAGCTGCGCATGCGCTGCCCGGGCTCAACCTAAAAATACAGTCGGTAGCAATTACAACCTGCACATTATGTTGCTCCTGAAGTGTAACAAGACAACTTGATGCTTCACTACCAAAACTTTCTGGGAACACAAATGGCGCAATGTAACCATTCACAAAATGCAATGTCCTTGACAGTCATCAGATTCAAGACGTCGAATCATTTGTGTATTAATTATGGTCTTGGGATTTTCATCATTTTCAGATTTGATATTGAATAATCCCAAGCTGTTATAGTAGTGTATTTTAATATTTGTGCTGCATATACTATTTGAACTGCTCCTGTAATGAAATTGATCTTTTTCATACATGTGCTTTTATGGTCCAAATTGACAGATAGAAAGAAATAATAGGATACAAACAAATTGGAACACTTTACTGGTGATGCGCAAATTATAAATATTTGCTGAAACCCGATTTCCACCCACAGTTTGTGCGATATACAGTTTCATCAGTAAAACTTCATGTCAAAGCAAAGTTTGTGCCCATTTTAGTGGAAAGTGTGAGGTCTGTAAATGACCGTGTGCTACACATCATGCTTTGGTATTATATTTATTAGTAGTAAGAGCTTTTAAACATTAACCGAGAAATATTTCTGCCACCATCCAGATGACAATGCCATTAGAGAACTAACAGGCAAGTCAGGGGTCATGTGTACCCTATATGTGGGCTAGATTCTTGTTATACATGGAGTAAAGGTTTAATCTATTGTATCAAATGTTTTTTGTACACAAACATGCTGAATTTGCACATTAAGATGCCCTCATGTGAAAAAGAAGAAAGGCGATTCTAAAATAAAAAGTATTGGCATAGGATCATACTACTGAAGGCCAATTTATGGGTCAAGTGTATTAGGGTTAGGTCGAGCACATTATTCAAGTCACATTACGTACATGTCTAGTAATTCTTATGATTTTTTAAGGCCTGTTATTGTACTATTTTGAAGAGCTTTTGACAGGAGGTCTGATGAACTAAAGTGGTCAGGTCAGACTCCTTCTGCCGCCCTCTCCCCAAAAAACAAGCATTGTGAAAGTCAACTGGTTGCACCTTTGTGGCTTACTGGCTTTGCTAATTTAGTTTGGCGCTGGGTTCGCGGGGGCAGGGCGCACACTATGGAGTGGTGAGCACTATTTGCAATGTCTCTCGTGCTCGAGACTGAAAGTGAGAATCTGACTATGACGATCAGTACTTACAACACAATATGGTTGTGTAACGCTCTCTCCGTATATAAATATTCTGGTTGAACTCTCTTCAGTGTAGGGTCTGCAAATGTTAACCGACAATCAGGGGAAATAAAAAGAAAAGGGTCCGCTTTCCCTTCACGGAATATTTATCACTTATAAGGACGTACCTGCTATTAACGACCATTATAGATGTACTAATCACAAATGTGTGAAACTGTAAACAAAGATATAGAAAATCCTGTTTCTATACTGTTCGGTAAAAAAATCTAAACACCGCTGCTTCTGTTTGCCAACTGTGTAGAATACGGCCAAAATGCTCACCCCAATCGTGTTAAAACTGCATAACTTCCTGCCGTTCAATGCAATAGACTCGTGTGGATATTATGTTCTCGCTGCAACCGCGTTCAAGATGCCGAATATAATGCGCATCATCCTCGTTACACATCGACATAGGAATAACGTTCTCGAAGGGAAAGTGACCTGATTGCGGGCGCTATGGTATTGCGGTGTTTACTAATTAATCTCTCGTTTTTTAGACAAGATTGAGCCACCAGGGAGCTTAAATTGTGGCCCTTAGTGAATACAGGTTACCCTAATGAATAATCATTACTTTAGGGTTTATTTTGAGAAACCGTGAGATCCGGAATAAACTAAACAATACCCTTGTATTCCACTTGACTGTGGTGTACTCCTGAATGCTTAAACAGTATGATGCAAATTTTAAAAGAGTGAAGAAAAAAAGAAATACTCATGTTCATAAATAAAGATGATGTTCGTCGTGACAAAAAATAAGTTTAGTTTACCAGAAATCCAATGGTGCGGGAGGGTCCGAGGTCGCGTAAAGTTGAAGATAAAAAAAACAAGCCTGGGTAACAGGGGCCGAGCAGAGGCCGGGGAGCAGGGGCTCAGCGTCTGGATGAATGAAGGACAGTCTGCAGCCGGCGTGAGTAAGGAGGGCGGGGCAGAGACAAGCTGTGCATGCCAGACATACTGCACCCACCTGGATAAACTGAATGGTGAGCGCAGACTTGCCTACGCCGCCGCCTCCTACCACCACCAGCCGGTGCTTCTCCTGCACCAAGCCATTCTTCCAGCCCGCCATGGAGGAGGGGAGGCGGCCTGGCGCTGCCGCAGGGTCCGCGGTGCAGGGGGATAGAGGAACGATTCGTGAAGCTGAAAAAGACGCCGTGAGCGTGCACCTCGGCTGTCCAGGCGCACGGTGAAAGACGCCGTGAGCGTGCACATGGGCTGTCCGGGCGCTATCTGGAAGAGACGGCATGAGCGTGCACATCGGCTGTCTGAAAGAGACGCCGTGAGCGTGCACATCTCCTGACCAAGTCGACGACAAACAAGCTGTCCACACGTGTTCACGTAAGCGCGGCGCGCACAGACAGGAGATGTGCACGCGTATGGTGCGAGCAGGAGTTGTGAGAACGCCGCGAGCCGTACGCGTGCACATCTCCTGTCTTGCCATACGCGTGCACATGTCTTGTCCCCCTTCCAAACTAAAGTCGACAACAATAGATCTTGCTAGCGACAGCGCTTCGCGCTGCGTCGCTAGGCGAGACCTAAAAAACGCAAACGCTATGAAGGGAGCAGCAGGCGAGGGGGGGTGGGGGACAGAAATAGTACCTCAATCACGTCGGGAGCAGCAGAAGGGCACGGATTAACATTAAACAATCTGTGCTTGGTCTCTGCTCCACAGAGCTGCTGACCGGAAATGACATTTCTCATGCACTGGCCAATTAGGGAGCCTGCATAGAAGAGTAACATGAAGAAAACAAATGTTAAGCAATGGGTGGGCTTTAAGCCCTTTTCTGTATATAATGGCGTCTCGCAAGCGAGACATATGCGCTAGCGCATGTACTTGCAGGCTCGACACTAAAAAGCAGACTAAGGATGAATAACCGGCTGGTTATTTCGATCACTTGAGAGGAACCTTTGATTGAGATTCTGGTATCATAAATATTAGTCAAACTGTAAAAGAGGCTGTAAGGGCTGCTTTTGTTCAGTGATAGTTGACAAAGCACAATAACAATGCTAAATATTTGTGTGGCTTGGCAGAATAAAACCTGTCGGAATTGGTCTGTGTCACGAGCCATGGCGTAGCAGCAAAAGAGAGAAAAAAAGTCTACAAAAATGAAATGACTCTCTCTTCAGATGCAATCATTTCAGCAGGCGGCTATGAGGCGGGGCAGAGTAGGAGAAAGAAGAGCCTGAGGGACCAGTGTGGTTAGGGAAGAGTTGGCTATCAGGAATCGCCTCCCATTTTAACTGTGGCCAGTTGGGGTATTGTAAAAGGGACTGATCAAAAAGAACTGGGGAATCCCATGACCAACATGGACAGCCCCAGTTTCCCACCTCCTTCTTTACACCAGCACCTTATCAGGACAACCCAAGAGGAGCCAACTGTCCCATGCATACACGGATTCCAGTAGATCAGAAAAGGCCTTAACTCTAGTAACTCATTAACAGGAGAACCAGTGCTCTCCTCAATACAGTGCAAGCTGATCCACTATGAAGACCCCAAATTCCCCATTTCTTCCTTTCTAGGGCAAACAGATCACTGCAACTAGGCAAAGAACTAAAGAATACCATGATATGTCACTAATCCGGTTTCTGAGTTTCTTGGTCATTTTGCTGACCAACATTCCTTTCTCCTCAGAACCACTTCCCTAATCAATCTACTGGAGAGCGACCTTCTGTGTAAGCTGAACTGCTTATTGAACCAATGGCGGTGTCTTCTTGGATGTTCCTATTGGCAATGAAAAGGCTGTACTGTCGACGTTGATGAGAAGCATTCTTCTCTCAGGAATTGTCTATCATTTTAAATCAGGTTCCATCTTCTCTGTGGCGCCAAGGTGCTTGTGATGTAGGATGCCACTGAACAGCTGATCCTATTAAAACCCATTTGAAGCCCACAAAGAAACGTTCCCATATCCCACAATACACTCTTTGACCTGAAGCAAAGAGGGCAATATGACCGGTTATTGCTGCATTTATAGATCAGAGCGTATTAGTTCCCACTTCTTCTATTTGTAGCTCTTCCATTCTGCTGATCAAAAAGGCTGGAAAAAAAATCGTCCAATTTTGTTCAAGATTTAAAAAGTATTAATACTGTTGCTTTGCCACACTTTCCTATTGTTCCAAACCCTTCTACAATTCTTTGTTGCATTCCACCCACAGTTATCAACTTCACTGTGATTGATGTATGTTCTGTCTTCTTTCCTATGTCAATTCATCCAGAAAGCCAATTCCTATTTTCATTTTAATTCAAAGGTCAGCAATCAAAGAGAACAAGACTTCCCCAAGAGTATACAGAAACACCTTCCATATTTTCACAAAGCTCGTAAGAAAAATGTAGACACCCTCATTGTCAATCAGGCGTTTGTTGAGCACGACTACTCACCCGTAAGGGTCTCAAGGCGCTGGGGGGGGAGGGGCTGCAGGTTCCAGTCCATCAAGGAAGGGGTCTGTCGAAGAGCCAGGTTTTGAGGTTTCTTGCGAAGATGGGGAGCGATGTTGTCTGTCTGAGGTGGAACGGAAGGGCGTTCCAGGCTCTGGCCGCAAGGAAGGAGAAGGAGCGGCCTCCCGATCTGGTCTTTCTGGTGCGGGGGACCACTGCGTAGGAGAGCTGGGCTGATCGCAGGGTCCTTTGGGATGCGTGGAATTTGAGTCGGCTGTTCAGGCATGCTGGTCCGGTGTCGTGGAGGGCCTTGTGTGCGTGGGTGAGCATCTTGAAGGTGACTCTAGCCTCGATGGGGAGCCAGAGGAGTGTGCGCAGGTGCTGGGAGATGTGGCAGTGTCTTGGCAGGTTGAGGACCAGTCTTGCGGCAGCGTTCTGGATGTTCTGTAGCTTGCGGTGAGGTTTTTGTTTATTCCGGCGTAGAGTGCGTTGCCGTAGTAGAGTCTGCTGGTGACCAGGGCGTGAGTGACGGTCTTTCTGTGTTCGAGGGGGAGCCATTTGAAGGTCTTATGTAGGAGGCGGAGGGTGTGGAAGCAGGAGGACGAGACGGAGTTGATCTGGTGGTCCATTTTGAGCTCGGAGTCCAGGATGATTCCCAGGTTGCGTGCGTGGTCCGTGGGGGTGGGCGGGCTTCCGAGTGCGGGGGGCCGCCAGGTGTCGTTCCAGGCATCGGGGTTTGGGCCCATGATGAGTACTTCTGTTTTGTTGGTGTTTAGTTGTAGGCAGCTGTTTTTCACCCATTTGGCGACGGCTTCCATGGCTACTCGAAAGCTGTGCCTGGCGGTGTTGGATAGGGAGAGGATGAGTTGGGTGTCGTCTGCGTATGACACAATGTTGAGTCCGTAGATTCTGACGATGGGGGCGAGCGGAGCCATGTAGAAGTTGAAAAGCGTAGGGCTGAGGGAGGACCCCTGGAGACTCCGCAGGTGTTGGGTCCGAGAGGAAAGGGGGGAGTCTGACCCGCTGCGTTCTGCCGGAGAGGAAGGAGCAGATCCAGTCGAGGGCCTTGTCCTGGATCCCTGCGTCGTGGAGTCTGCATATTAGGGTGCGGTGAGAGACTGCGTCGAACACCGCTGAGAGGTCGAGGAGGATGAGGGCTACTGTTTCTCCTTTGTCCAGTAGGGTGCGGATGTCGTCTGTTGCGGTGAGGAGGGCGGTTTCCGTACTGTGGTTTTTTTCTGAAGCCGGATTGGGAGGAGTCGAGGATGTTGTGCTCTAGTCCCTAGTGGTTCTGCCCTTACTCAGTATGTGGATGATCTACTGGTTGCCTCTGAAGGGCCAATGTAAATGTGATGCATTTTATTTACTCACTAACCGGGCTACAAGGGGGCACAAGGCCTCATTAAAAAAAATGTGATTACCTGTGTGCATTATTTAGGTCACTAGTCTGCCGATCGCATCAAGGCTACTCGCAAGCTGACGCACCCCACCTGTTTTTCTCAAACGTGTACCCTTTTAAATATAACAGGTTATTTTTTCCAATAGAGTTTAGAATATGCTAGTGTGGTCAAACCCCTAAAAGGCCTTACAAAGAGACATGTGCCAACCTCTACCTCGGTCCACAGAAGCAAAGAGAGCTCTTATAACCTAAAAAGTGTATTTTCCACTCCTGCTTTAAGTTTGCTGGAATGCTCAAAACTATTTACAAGATATTGTCAAGAAAAGGAGAGCTTTGCACAAGATCATGCTGACAAAAAGAAACAAGAATGCTTATACTCCTCTGCTCTAGATTTTTGACAATGCTGGAACCTGTAACAGAAGATCCCCTCACACAGCAGGGACGGGGGGGTTGTTCACCCTTTGCATCAGAAAGCATGATTTTCAAAAACTGCTGTACTTGTAGAAACTATGCACATATGTGGATACTTCTGAAAGTCAACTGCTCTCTATTCCTCTTGCTCCCATGAGAATATCAATGCAACTGTTAGTTTCAATAGTGAAACCTACAAACATGTAAACTACTGAAAGTGAGTACAAATGTGAGTGCTTCCTTCCCATAAGGAGCTTGACTCCCTATGCTCATGCTTGGGACCCCCAGCTTCACTCCCTCCCCCCCCCAAACCCCTCCATTTTTCTGTGATCCAAACATTTTAATAAATGTATTTTCACATTTAATTTAAAGATGAGGTGTGATACTACCATCTCAGGCCACTCCAATTTTCACCACTGCGGTCAGCTTACAAGTATACTAAACAATGCTATCATATCCCCCCCTTCCCCCCATTGATTGCTGCGGGCTTAAGTCAGACTTCAGTGACATTCTGCCACCCGCTTGAAGAAGGGACCAACAGAGCTAACCAAGACTTTTTTACTGGTGAGAAGAGAGGCTGAAAAGGGCCTGAGGATCACAAAATGCCCTTCTTACCTTCCATGGCCCAAAATCATTGACACTCCTTTGTCACTTGTCCGTTCCATAATGCTGCTCACCCTCCTCCTTGGGGCTCCTTCGTTACCTGCATACAGGTTTTTTTTCTACATGTCGAGGTGTGGAAGATACTCCTTTGTCCTGGTGATAGTCTGAAATGTTTTCAGGGTGGGTGGAAGCTTACCCCTGCGCAAGAGCAGATGGCATGATAGCTGAAAAGTGCTTACTTGGGGATTTTATTCCCAAATTCGGAATACCGAACCGGCTATCGAGTGATCGAGAAACACACTTCATCTCAACCATAGTGAAGGAGATCCGTAAAGCCTTAGGGATAGATCAGCATTTCCACTGTGCATACCACACATAGTCAGCCTGCAAGAAAGAGAGGAATAATGAACCACTGAATCGCATGAAAACGGTTGACGAGACATTCCTGTCATGCGTACTACCTCTGTACAGGTCAGAACAGGGATGATTCATCATGGAGTGGGGCACGGGAGAACCCACAGCCCCCGATCCTTTCCCTCCATGGTAGAGATGCCAGCGAGGCATTGCTGGAAAGGGGAGTTTCCTTTCCAGTGATGTCTCTCCTAAAAGGATTCCTGCTTGAGGATCGTAGCATGACAACCCCAACCCTAGGGGTCCCAGTAAAAAACATTTTTTACTTTTAATTTCCGGGAGGGTGGGAGCAATTGGGCCCCTTGCAAGGCGCAATTACCCCCATCCCGCCACCCAAGGAAAGGGAAAAAACATGGCAGCCATTTTTCTTTGGGTTTTTTGTTCTTTGCAGAGGCAAACAGTAATTTGAATGGGGGAAATGTCCACCCTGCCTTGCAGAGGGGTCAACCCCTGATGAGCCAGTCAGTGCCACGGACTATTATGGCTAATATGTTAATCTACTTTATTGCATGGGTTGCAAGTTGAAGCTATATTTTTTTCTTTTAGCTCCTTTGGAGAAATTCTTTGGATTGCAACCTCGAAAGAGTGCATTTGTTTTTTTTATTAAGCATGTTCACGATCATCGTTTCATTTTTACTTGCACTTTTTTTCAGTCCATTTCACTCACACACCCAAACCATGTATTTCTAACAGTACCTAAGCATTCTACCTAGGACGTTGTACTGGAGGAGGAACATTGTAGACAGTTAACAGCGAGTGGTGTCTTGGTGAATGAGTGCTAACCAGGCCTTAACTCAAATAACGGAGGACCGCTCTGAAGCAGATTCTGATACTGAGACAGCATCTGAGGGAGAGGTTCATGGAACAGAATTTGGAATTGATGTTTCAGTCAGTGGAGTGCCATTCAATGATGACTTATCTTGCAGTGAGTCTAAAGAACATGCCTTTTCACAAGTACAATCTGTGCGGCTGATAGACAGTGGCAGGGTTGCCCAGTGCAGGCGGTACCGCACGGAGCACAGGGAAAGTGCTCACTTAGCAGCCCCCAATTTAGTTGAAACACAATTTCCCCATTCACTGCTGATGCTGGATGTAATTTCAATCCTGCATTTTTTTCCTAATGACTACTTCCATCTTTTTCTATATGATTCCTTCCTTGAGGAAACTGTGCACCAAACAAATCTGCATGACGGACAGTTCCTGAGGAAGCATTCTATGGCACATTGGTGGAACCTCACTTCACTTGACGAGTTGAAAACATTTGTGGGTCTTACACTTAATATGGTAATCCTGCAGAAATCAACTGAAAAGTCCTACTGGTCTACCTATACAGTTAGGCCAAACCAAGCTTCTCACCAGTCAAGGCCAGCAAGAGGCAGGTGTTTGATTCTGCAGCATATGATGCATTTCAGTGAAGATTTTGCAGAATTGCCCTGGGACCATACAGACCATGACAGGTTGTTCAACATTTGGCCTGTTGTGGAACATTTATCTGCCAAGTTATAGTGGTCGACGAGTCGCTGATACTATGCATAGGGCAGCTGATGTCCAGTCAGTACATGCCAAGCAAAATAAGTCATTATGGCATCAAGAGGTTACATGTTATGTGAGAGCTCAACTTGTTATGTAAACAGTCAAAGAACATACACAGGCAAGGATTCTACAATAAATATTGCAGGTTGCTTTTCCACAATGAGAATTAGTAAGAAGATTGTGTAGGAGCTACACAATCACTGCTTTCTAAAGTTTATCACTTTTGTGTTCAAAACTTTTACAAAAGGACTGCCGCTGTTCAGCAAGCTGTACAACGCTGGCACAATGGCTTGTGGTACCATTCGAAATCACCGGAAAGGATTCCCATAGGAGCTTATTTGTAAAAAGCTCCAAAGTTGTCAGAGCAGTGTGCTGTGCTGTAAGAAACTGCTTGCTATCAAGTTGCCAGATAGGCAGGATGTATATGTGCACACTACAATTCATAATGAGAGCACTTCTCCAGTAAAGGTTTGGGAAAAGGTAGCAGATGTTCACAAGCTCAGCTGTATACCCGACTACCATAGGTGCATGGGTGGAGTGGATAAAGATCACCAGGTACTTCAACCATATAATGTGAGCTGTAAAACTTGCACATGGTAAAAGAAGTTGGAAACACACCTGATTCAGTTGTCAACATACGTCTGTGTTGTCTAATGTTAGATCACCACGGAAAGACTGGGGTCCCTCCTAGACTTTCCGTAGCCAGTTATTGTTTATTTTATGGTCTGCTTGCTACTTTCATCCTTCATTGAAATGTGGGAGATGTTCTATCTGCTGTATAATAAGTGTGTTACAGTCAATGCACTGCATATAAGAGTGGAAGAGACATACAACACATTTTGAAGGAGTAACCTGATCTCCAAACAATAAGGCCCTTAGTCTTGCTGAAGTGCTTTTTGGGTACCTAGGAGTGTGCCCCAGCATGTTTACCCTAGTATTAAAAGAAAGACCTACTCACATAGTCTGAAGAATGGGCCACAAAAGCATTCTCAGAAACCACAAACTTACTTTTGCACACTGAAAGCAGTTAGATTTAGTGCTCTGAGTGCACTAAAGGCGAATGAAAGAGAAGTCATCCTGAGCCTAAGCAGACTGCCATGGGGAGAAGTTAGTAAAGGTGCACATGCGCTGTATGAATCAGGGCTCCGAGTGAGAGAGACGTGAACAGGTAGTCCAAGTTTAACCTAGGCTTGTTTGTGATAGGGATCTTGTTCAGGTAGAAGACAGATGCTCAAGGTAGGAATGCCATGCAGAAGGCATCAACCCAACATTCACCAGTATGTGCGAAGAACCAATTGTGTGGCTCTTGGCTGCCGGTATGCGTGGCTCTTGGCTAGCAGTATGTGTGACTGCTGGCTGGTATGTATGGGGGTTTGCTGGAGATGTTATTGTATCTAAATAGGCTGATAACTGAGTGGCAGCATGATTGGAGTTTCAGTCCTATGAGCGCGATGGGCCATTGAACGGCTTAACATGCGTGGACCCCACTCTGTTTTCTTACTCAAAGTGCCTTGCAAACCTCAAACGTTGGCTAAAATTATGCATTTTCTTCACATTTCTGTGGTAGTTACTTCTGGACTCTGTGGGGATTCACAGGATTCCTACCATCCAGCATTGCTTCACTTCCCCTGATAACAAGCATTGGCATAGCCAATAGGTCTCGCCTTTGGGACCTTATAAGTATTTAGTTATGCAGCACAACTGTTGCATGGCTAAACACTTATAATGTCCCAAATGCGAGACCACTATTTTTATTTATCAACACATTCATTAGCAGTTTTTTATAGTGTGTTCATGGCTCAAGGGATGACAAAGCGCTTTACAGAAACTAAAAAAAAGGAGTAGACTGAGCCACATAAAAGAAGAGCCATCAATTATTTGAACTGTGCATTAATTTCAGTAATGGTTTGGATACATTTAAAGAATGTGCAGTTAAGTGTACATAAATGATGACATTGCCAAACTAGCATTATATGATTTTTTGTTTTAAAGGCTCGCTCTATGTTTTCTTTTTTTGGAATGTCTGCCTGAGAGCCTAGATAGATCTCCGTCTGTTTACACTTGCTCCGAAGTCAAGTAGACACATGGGGCTCTGTAGTGCAAGAAGAAGTGCAGAACAGAGGAAATGGGAAAGGTGATTGGAAGGCTAGGGAATGAAAAAAAAGAGAAGCGTTGGAACGGGAAGAGAGGAAAGGCAGAAAGATTTTTTCGAAAAAAGAAAAAAAGCGATAGTTGGAGGAAGGAGCTCTGGAGCAGGAAGAGAAAGTGAGATAGGAGACAGTGTACAGAGAAAATGGAGGGCAAAAGTAAACAGGGGAAAAAGAAGTGGAGGTATGGAGATGATGGGAAGTGAAAGAAGAACAAGGGAAGAGATGATAGTAGAAAAAAACTAATAACAGAGAGGAAATGGGGGACAAAGAGAGAGGACGGTAGCAGGGAGAGTAAACCATGTGAGAAGAGGGAACGGGGTGATGGCCAGAAAGCAGAAAGAGAGAGATAAGAGATAAAAAGAAGCGCGCGCGCCTCGCGCTAAAAGTTTTTTAAAAAGACGCGCAGCCGCAAGACACGCTCTGTGGTGAGGGAGGGGGAGGAGCGGGAGAGCAAGTGAGAGGAAAGCCAGGCGAGACCTAAAAACGGCACCCCAATTGTGTGGTTGAGTCTAGCGTTTGCGATAGTCACCAATGAAAACTGTGACCGTGAGAAGGCAATAAATATTTCACATGGTCTCTGTGTTTATTTACTGCCTGCCTGCTGTTTTGGATAATGCATCACTCCTGGAGGGCCTCCCGCTTCACTGCCACCTGCCGCATCCGGAGGAGACAGAAGCCCAGACAAGACATAGGACAACACTAGTGGGCACTAGTCTGCAGTCTGGATCCACAGACACAGGGGGAGGGGGAGAGGGAGAGAAGACTGCTTGGAGACCGGGGCACCCAACACAAGACACAAGAGCAAGTAAGTTTATGATTCCCCGGCTTCCTGCAGTTTTATCTCGGTCTCCTTCCATTCTGGCCCGAACACCTTTTCATTCCCTGACCCGAGGTAGCAAACCTGCTAGAGGTCCCATGGCAAAAACTTATTTAAAATGGGCCCACCAAAAATTGAAAATCAGGCCCGCCGCAAAACTTGTTTTCTGTTATTTTATATAGGGGTCTATGCGAATGGGGCACAACAAATATAAAATTGGGTTTGCTGCCGGCCCCTCTGGTACATGGCGGACTCCTAAAAAATTAATTAAAATGAGGCTTGCCTTCCATGGGAAACGTGGCAGGCCAAAAGGGGGGTGGGAGTCAGGCACAAAAAAAACTTAGAATTTAGCCCATCACCAGTAGAGCACGGGGAGGGTCCCACAAAAATAAATAAGAATTATGTCTGCAGTCCACAGGGTACTTGGAGTGCCCGGGGCGGGGAGGCACAAAACGTTTGGAATTGGACACACCGCCCACGGGGCTTGCGGTAGGCCCTGGCTGGAAAGCACAACAATTACTGGAAATAGGGCCTGCTGCCCATGAGATATTTGATGGGCCATGGAGGGCACCATCAAAAAGTGTAAATTGGGTCTCTTACCCCCCACCTCCCAAAGTGCCCCTCTCCTCAGCAGCGCCCAAAGCGCCAGTGCCCCTTCCACCAACCAAAACATAAGTTGGACCCACGGCTGGCACAGTCACTCCCACCCACCCAAAGCACCTAGAAACCCTTACCCTACCACCCAAAAGGACGTTGGACCAACAGCTGGCCCAGTCCCTCCCACCCACCCACATAAAGTACAAGTGCCCTCTCCACCACCAAAAAGTCAGTTGGAGCCACCGCTGGCACAGTCAATCACACACCTAAAGTGCCAGTGGCCCGATCACCTACTATTACACAAAGTAAGTTGGGCATACAACTGGCCCAGTCACTCCCACCCACCCAAAGTGCCCTCTGCACTCAACACCACCCAAAATATGTTTGGTCCACTACCCAAGTGGCTCATGGTGGGACCCTTGTCACCCCTACTCCACCCAAACTAGAACCAGTGCCCCCTCTACCCAGACCACCTAAAAGTAGGTTGGTCCTGCTGCCTACAGGGCTTCTGGTGGGCTCCCACTAACCCCTCACCAGTGTTTTGATGGTGGGGTGCCAGGGCAAATGTGTTGGGGGCAGTGTTTTGGGGACAGGATGATGGGGTTGGGACAGATATGGTAGAGGCCAGTGTGTCTGGGAGGTTGGTGGCAGGGTAGAGGATAGTATTTTGGTGGAAACAGGCAGGGTAGCAGTGTAATGTTTAAGGTATAGGTGGCAATGTTTTAGGGGCAGGGTGGCTAGGTACGGGGTCGTATTTCTGGAAAAGGTGGCAGGACAAGGGGGTAAGATCCAGTGTTTTGGTAGGAAGGGATGGCGGTAGTGTTTTGAGGGAATGGGCTGTGGTTTAATGGTAGTGTGGCAGAGTAGGTAGCAGTATTCTTGTGTAAGGCAGCAGGGAAAAGGGGATAGTCTGTTCTAACTCCTTTTTGTTCTTTTGTAGAGTCTCAGAGGGAAGAATCTGCCGGTTCTGGAGCTGTTGGGTGTCTAGTAACTAAAATATGCAATTGCTGCTGGGCTGATGAGGGCTCGGGTCAATCTGGAGTTCTGTACACTTTTGGGGAGACGGTGCATATGCTAATCCCAGAACACTGTGTTCTGGATTCAGTTTCTTTAAGTGCCACTTTCATTGGGTGAAAGTAACTTGGGTGCGCCCACATAGTTTGCACCATTTCCATGCTAGACAATCACCGTGAAGGTGAAAATAGGACTCCATTCACAGTAGTCGTCCAACGTCAACATGTGCTTATAGGGTGGAGTTCTGTATTTTTCATTGTTTTTTTGGTCAAAAGTAATTTAAAAAACAAATTATTCTTTTTTCTGTCCAGTTGGGATTTAAAGTCCATTCATGTTTCATCCTTGTACTTCTTGAGTTCTTTGGCGTCAAATGCATTCCTTTTTTTTTTTTTTTTTTTAACTGCTTATTAATAACTTGAATTCAAAATATTTTGTTCTTCTCAGTTGGATTGTTGTTTTAACCCAATCCCTTGGATATGTTACAACCCATTCCATGTTTTTCACTCTTCAGGGCCACCAGTGTTGCATTGCGCTTAGGTTTCAGTGTTTATTTTCATTTGTTGTTGAGGGTGCTTTAGACCCATTTTGGTGCTAAATCGCATTTACTCTTTTTCCCCAACTGAGCTGGGTTACTGTAGAGCAGATTTTATATTTTTAAATCATCTACCCCTTAAACATGGTTACCTGCTTTTATTTTTTTCCCTGTGACAGATAAGGACGTATGTGTTACTATATTTAAACTCTAATGGTGCAACTTTCTTTTTAAAAAATTACAGGTTTCCCTTTATTTGTTCAGCAGCAAATATAAAGCTCAAACAGTCATTCCCAGGGAGATATCACGGCGCTATAATTGCCACATATTGTATTACGGATTCACTGGGGGGGGATAGACCAAAAGGAGGTAAGAACAGTTCATCAGGAAAAAGACACAATTTGAGCTTCTGCCTGAAGCTGAGGTAGTCTTCGGTGCGTCTGAGGTCCAGTGGTAGCAGATTCCATTGGTCGGCAGCAAAATCGGTAAAAGATCGGCCTCTGGCTCTAACTTTTTTGATCCATATGGATTTGGCCACGGCTAAGTTAATGGAACTCAGATTTCTTGAGGGTGTATAGAACTTCATTTTGGCACAAAGAATCACAGAGCCAGAGTTATGGAGAGCCCCGTGTTGCGTGACAAAAAAGCTTGAATTTTGCCCTTTTGCGGATGGGAAGCCTAGAAAGGGTTTTTATGCAGGCTGAGGTGGACCTGTACCTATCTTTATTGCATACAAGCTTGGCCACCATATTTTGAATCACTTGTAAGCGGGTGAAAAGGTAAATCGGCCATCCCCGTGTATAGGGTGCTACCATAGTCCAATCTACTGATTACAAGAGCTTGGTCTATGGTCCTGCGCCAATTAACTGGGATCCAGTAGAAGAGTTTTTTAGGAAGTTTGAGCAGGCCATAACATTTGCTGCATGTGGCAATGACTTGCTCCTGCAGGGTCAAGAATTGATCAATAAGAACCCTCAGATTTAGCAGTGCTTTTTGGCTTAGGTGCGGGTCCCAAAGACGCCAGCCACCATGATGAGTCCCAAATCAGTTGGGCACCTCCAAATATAAAAATTTGATTTTTCCGCATTTAGTTTTAAACAGTGCCCTCTCATCCAGCTGGTGACCTAAGTGAGGCATCTGGAAAGATTCTGTCGGGTGTCTTCATGTTTTTCCCTTATAGAGATGACTAATTGAGTGTTTATAGCATATGAGCATATCTGGAATCCCCACTTGCGAACCCGCTTAGCCAGCAAGGGGTGCGATGGACGCATTTAATAGAGTAGGGCTCAAAGAACAGCCGTGTGCTACCCCGTATCTGGAGCTATGGGGAGAAGATCCGACTGTGTTCAGCTGGACAGGCTGGGTCCTTTTGTTCAGGAATGACCCAAACCAAGGTAGGGTAGAAGAATGAAGCCCTGCCTCGTGGAGTTTATCAGTTGACAATGCGAGACAGTGTCACATGCTACGGAAAAAAACAGCTTTGCCCTGATCTACTTCTAGTCCTATATTGTCCAGGACAGCCAGAAGAGTAGATTCTGTACTGTTCAAGACTCTAAATCCTGTCCGAGAGGAGTCCAAAAGATTATGGTTTACTACGAAGACTCTCAACTGACTGTTGACTTTTTTCCCCCCCAAGACCTTGGACATAATTGGAAGCAGGGAAATAGGACAATAGTTTGATAGAACTGAGGCATTTAATCCTGCTAAAGGCATGATTAGAGCTTCCTTCCAGATGTACAGATACTCAGCATTTGACAGGGAGGAATAAAACATGTTTGTCAAATAATTACTTAAAATGGGGCATCAGCGGGAAAAAATAAAATGGGGACAGGGGTTGGGGGGGGGAGATCCGATTTAACTTCCAACATCAGTTTCTCCAACTGTGCCCTAGACACATTAGCAAAGTTACCCAGATGACACTTTAGCATCTGGGTGCGGTCTTTATTGGTGCCAGGAGAGTTCACTTAAGGAGGGTTGAACATCTAAGGTAGAGTAAATGTTGTTGATTTTCTCAGTGAAGTAATTTGCTATCGCTTCACAGTGGATTGCCGAGTGGGAGATAACTTGAGAAAGGCTTGCTGGCTGGGAAAGTTCTTTAACAATTTTAAAAAGCTCTTTGGAGCAGCCACTGCTATCTTCAAGCCTTTTAATAAAGTGATTGTTTTTAGCTCTTTTAAGTAGTTTGTGATAGTCATTTAGTTGCTGCTTATAAGCTTGGCGATCTGATAGGTCTTTAGAGGATTGCCACATTCGCTCTACCACTTTCAGTTCCTTTTTTCAAGTCTTAACTCTTGAGAATACTAATCTTGAAATGGGTTTTGTGATCAGGATGTTTTAGTCTTCCAGGGAGCGCAGATGTCTAGAGTTTCAGATATGGCTGAATTAAACTTCTACAGGTAACTACCTAGAGGAATGCCTTTCTTTGCAGCTTACTGATCCGGTCCTCCCCACCCCTCCCCCCCTCACTCGGACAACCTCATTTGAAAAAGAACAAATGTTATCCATTGTGGTTTGATTTTTTTTGTAGTTGCTATTACTTTAGAACAGACTATGGTGTTTTGAAATAATATTTGTCATTCATTTTTAATGGGTTTTTCCCCCCGATTTTTTTTTTCTTTCTCATTTTGAGTATGCGAAGCAACACTTAATATATTTGCAGACCAGTCCAGTGAGAGAGCACCACAAACCAGCTAAGGACTCGGAATTGCCCAGAGAGCTTAGACAAATGCATCACTTGACTGCAAAGGACTTTTATCTTCCTGAATTTACCTCTTCTCATGCAACTCTACTTCAAAAGGTTTCAGGTTTTCCTTTTTTTGCAGCTGCCTGTGTTTTGCAAGCAGAGTATAAAAACTGATCAACTTGGAAAAAATGTAGATTTTTCATTATGATTTTGTTGGTAGGAGTTTCATTTTGGTTTTGCGAAAGGTACATTAGAACAGAATCAGATGACCTTGATATCATGTTTCCAATTCTTTTTTTTTTCTGATTGTGTGCATTTTTTTTCTCCTATGGAGTATGTGGTAACACTAAATATATTTACGGGGCAAGTCCGGTGACTGCGCACGGGCTCCCCAATTAATTGCCTAGGTGGATCAAACAAGTGTGCCATCTCGCTGCAAAGGACTTCTGTCTTCTTGTATGTTTTTTAAACTCTGTGTGTGCAACTTCACTTCAAAAGACTTCCGGTTTTCCTTTCTTTGCAACTCACCATTCTGTTTTTACACTGCGTTTTGCACAACTCAATTTGACGATTTTCATTTTCCATTGTGGTTTTATCTAAAACCATTTTTATGATTTTTCTTCTTTAATTGCAATTGCTTTAGAACACACTTAAGTGCGTTTTGAAATCACAGTTTTTGCTAATTTTTATGCTTTTTTGTTGCATCATTTGCGTTGACTTTTTCCTTTGGAGTACATGACATAACACCGAATATATTTGCAGGCCAGTCCAGCCCAGTGACTGCACCACACCCTCCACAAACGATGCAAGCTTGACTATAGGGATCAAACAAGTGTGCCACTTCACTAGGAAGATCTGAGTTTCCTAGTGAGCAACCAGACACCTCAGCAAAAGCACAGTGGAGAAATTCATGCAGACTGTGAAAAATCTATCACATTTGGCTACCCAAATAAAAGCAGCAGAAAGGGGCCAAAGTTCACAACTATGCGTGCTGGGAGAGGGCTATTATAGATGCAATAACAACAATGAGCATTCTCCCTGGTCATATTTCGGATCATGCTGCAATTAGCATGTCCCTAGTGGGATATGGAAGAGTGTCTAGGCCAAGATGGACATTAAAAAGGGCCATCTTTACTGACCCAGAGATTGGCGAGGCAAGTGTGGCTTATTTTAACATCAATAAAGGGTCCACCTCTTTAGATGTTGTGTGGGGGCGCCTATAAAGGCATATATTAGAGGGGTGCTGCAAAACCTTGCATATCTTAAAACAAACGTTGAGAGATCAAGTCTAAAGAAAATTGAGGATAGAGTGGGATCACTGGAGGCTGACCTCCTTCGGACTGGCTCTTGGTCAGATGCTGCATGGGAGCTGACACAGACTCTTAGAAGAGGCAAGGCAAGATTACAGGATTAAAATGGACCAAAAGTGCAGAGCGCAGTGGCAAGCCAGCTGTATGCAGCATTTTGAATATGGGGAGAAGGCAGGTGCATTACTAGCGTGGAAAGCTAGAGCAGACAGATCAAGGAATGTCATCAGACAATTGGTAGTAAATTCTAGGGGGGGATGTTTCAGACAAAACAGAAGAAATGCAAGCCTGCCTCGTATCCTTATTCTCCGAATTATATAAGGAGGAGATTCATCCCAATCAAGATATCCTCAAAGCCTGACTAAGCAAGGTACAATTGCCAAGCTTGACAATGGACAGTAGGGCGATACTGGAGGCCCCCATAACTAAGGAAGAGATCCGCCTAAGCCTAGCTAAGAGTAAGAACGGTAAGACTGCGGGCACGGACGCCCTGCCGAATGAGGTTTATAAATTATTAATAGAGGAATTGGTTTCAGTCCCGGAAAATCTGTTTAACTCAATATATCGGCAGGGTGGATGCATCCGTAGATCCTGGAAGGAGGCTACAATAGTTCTCCTCTTGAAGCCCTCCAAAGATCCTAGCAGGGCCGATTCCTATCGACCAATCTCCCTGCTGAATGCGGATTATAAAATCTTTATGAGCATTTTAGTGGGGGGATTGGCATAGCTTGCTCCACAGCTGATACACTCAGATCAGAAGGGCTTTATTCCTAAGAGGCAGATACAGGAGTTGACGCAACAACTCATCGGTACAATAGATCACGCAATGGAATGCTCGGCCCCCCTGGCAGTGATCGCTATGGATGCGGCCAAGGCTTTTGATCAAGTGTGTTGGGTGTATCTCTGAGAGGTCGAGAGCAATGGGGTTTGGTCCTGGTTTTCTGCATACACTTCAGATAATGTATGAGGGTGCATCGGCTAAGATTCTTTTAAATGGCACATTGACTCCCAGTTTCAACATATCAAGAGGAACACGGCAGGGATGCCCTCTCTCACCCCTTTTGTTCGATATATATCTATATATATCTATATATCCATCTCCATCCTTTGGCCCAATTTCTGAGCTCAGATGGACAGATTGTTCCTTTTAGCTCCTCTTATTACAGCAGTAAGGTTGCGCGCTGTATGCAGACGACTTATTGATCTACACTGCAGAACCCACCACAACTATTCCGAAAGTAGAACATCTTCTAGCAGAATTTGGCGCCCTTTCAGGCTATTCAGTGAATACCTCTAAAACAGAGGTAATGTGCTGGAATGTTAAAGATTGGGGCTGGAGAGTGAGCCCAGACCTCAGATATTTAGGGATTTCAATCGTGAATGAGATGGATAAAATCCCCCCCGAATAATCTGCAAAGGGTGGCCAGAGAAATTGATCGCTCACTTGCTAGGTGGAAAAATCTACCGTTAACCATTTTTGGGCATGTTAATCTGATAAAAATGGTGATCATCCCCAAACTGACTTATCTTTTTAATGCTATTCCCCTTGTGTTTCCAAAATCAGGCATTGATAAATTCCAGGGGAAGGTAGTCAGTGTTATTTGGGCTGATAAGGGAGCTAGGTTGGCCTGGAAAAAGCTCAGACGTAGGCTTGATAAGGGAGGGTTGGCCCTGCCCAATTTTAACCTTTATTGCACAGCGTTTCAGTTCAAAAACATGCAGATGTTGTTAGGGAAGTCAGACGACACCACGTGGAGGAAGCTTCTCGGGGATATGGTGAGAGAACTGAGCGCGGAGGGATTTCTCTATAAGTTTGGTGCCCCCAGATTTTATTAAAAAAAAGTCAGCTTAAAAGTACTGAGATCAGCGTTGGATGTATGGTATAAGATCAAGAGAATGTGGGGCATAGGTTATTATTCAGATTCTGCCACAGTGTGGGACTCCCCTGGCACCCCAATATTTTTGAAAGACGGCCAAGTCTTCCACTCAGGAGGGCGGGTATCACAACATGGGCAGACCTGATGACAACCGAGGGGTTGCACCGCTGGGAAGTCTTAAAGGCTAAAACTGGAAATAACCTGTCTAGGTTCAAATTTATCCAATTGTCCTCTTGGTTTGCGGCCTCAAAACAGGAGATGGGGGGCGACTGGGAACTAGAGCTTCTCTTCTAGGACACAAGACCTAAGAGTAAGGGAGTGGCAAGGTGGTACAGGAAACTTTTGGAGGCTGCGGAGAAAGAACTAACACCTCCTCACTTAGTCTAGGGAGGAGCCTTTCAGGAAATGGATCTCCAACTTGTATGGGATAACTCCCTGAGGCTCCTGTATTCCACAGTCAAACCAGCCAACTTGAAGAGGAATCTTTTTTTTCTTCTTCTATCAACCGGCTTTACTGGACACCATTGAAAATTGCAAAGTTTGCCCCTCTGCCTCCTCCCAAGTGTAAAAGGTGTGGCTGCGTGGAAGCCAAAGACATACATATCTTTTTTCAGTGTCCCAGGTTAAGTGACTACTGGCGAGGAATAGAACCTTCTTTGAAAGATATGTTTGGTGTGGAGATTGGTATGAATGCATGCTTGTACTTTTTGGAGTGGATGAGGCAACAAGCAACCTTCTGAGGCGGCAGCAGAGAGGGCTGCTTTTCTATTTGATACTAATTGCAAGAAGAGAAATCTGCAAGAAGTGGAGAGATCCCTTACCCCCGAAAGTAGAAGATTGGGTAAAGGCGGCTGTCTGGGTATGGCGGTCAGATCTGGGCTCAGAAACGAGCCTCCCACCTGTTATATGGACTGAGTTCTCAATTTGGTGCAGATCTTTGGGAATCGGTCACACATTCCAATAATTACACCAAGGCACCAACAGAGGTGAAGGTCCTGTTTGGTGTCAGGACTCCGGGCGAATGCAGTGACCGCAGGGTGGACAGATCAATTGGGCGGTCTTCTTCTGAAAGTTGCAGACGCTTCTGGTGATTTGAGGAATATAAAAAAAACAACAACTATGCATGCTGATGTCGGAGTGAAGTTTTGGTCTTTGTGCAATGTGGCCGTAGACCATGTTCGAAAGCATACAGTGGATATACATGTGTGATCCCAAAACACCTGAAACTTTGCAGACCCTCCACTGTTCACTGAAATGGGCCAGATGACTGTGAACTGGTTGATAACATGGGTGAGGCCCAACCAGGAACAGTTCAGGCTCAATTTTGGAGGGTGGCTGACAGCATTCCATTCCTTTCACAGGTGGCAGCTGTGTACAACAACTGTGCAACTAGTTCTGCAGATGCAGAAAAAAGAGCAACAGCATCTATAAAGTTATTTTGTCGGTCAGGCATCAGTCCCTCTCAGAGCAACCCATCCGTGCATTATTGTTTTTACACTACAATCAACAGGATATTGGCTAGATTTGGGCTGCTAAGATGAATTTGAAATACCCAAGATGAAGACATGGCAGCATAAATGTTTTAAACAGTGTCTTGGCATATACTCACATGTTCTAATAAACCATACAAAAATAAGTTTTCTGTGCTTGGTGCTGAAAGCATTACCAAATAAAGTGCCATAAAAACGCTGTAGAATTTCCGTATTTGTGCTGCAAAATTTCCATTTTGGTGCAGCATAAAATACTAACTATGCCACACTATCCTGGTGGGTTTGTGTACTGTAATTTGTAGGTCAAGCCTATGGACAGCGCACAAGTCTTCTGATGCAAGGGTAATGTGATGATACCAACAACACAAAGGGACTTGGAGCCCGTCCGTTGCTTACCATTGCTTGGCTTTCCTAGCTCCTCTTATTTGCCTGCTTATTTGTGTCCCAGGTTGTCAATCTCGTCTTTGTCCCTCCCACTGAGCATTCTTTATCTCCACTTTCATTGGCTGGCATGGCTTCTTCCACTGCGTGCTTTTTATCAACTACTTCTTCATTTTGTGTGAAGAACTAAGCGTCATTGCATATGTTTAGAAACGTTTGTACTTCGCTTCCCGTGTTGCTCTGTTGTGGTCGCCAGTGTGCTTCTCCCCGCACCCACTCATGTTACTTTGCCGTCCCAAACGTCTCCCCCGTGTTGCTTTAGCCGACCCCCACTTCCACGGTGCAACCTAAAAACATATTTCCCTCAAGCAGCAGTCTTCATGCGGGTATTACAACGAATATTAAAACAGGAAAGCTGTAAGCGCACATTTTAACATGTTCTAAATTTCCTTCATGTGAAAGGCTGTGCATTCTTTAAGGGCGACAGCAAGAATACAGCAACCTACTACAAGGTAAACAGGTCACACGAGTGACTGGACAGACACGCTACCCGTGGCATCCCCTTTCCACCTCCCAGGTCCATCCCCTGCCAAGCACAGAGTACTGTCTACTAGCTGTGCAAGAGAGAGTCACTCAAGTGGCACACAAGGCTTGTACCTACAGTAAGCAAAACAATTTTATTAAATTGTGACACCACCCACCCCAAAACTCTTGTTGTTCGGAACCAGTGTCGCTGAATGAAATTAGGGTTTTATTGTCTTCTGCGAATTGTTGCTGTTCTGCATAGATCAAGATGATGTGTTGGGGTTTGTTAACGATGGGGGTTGGAGGGACTGGGCAAAGGCTTAGAGCTCTGTGGGAAAAGGAGTTGTGCGGTTACATTTCACACTTTTCATTTCTTGTGGCAGGGAGATGTGTTGGCCAGGAGTATTTCATTTTCCGAGAAGTGCTGCTGTGGCTTTCTTTTAAATGCAACATGAGAGTGTTGTACAGCCCTTACTGCCCTGGAGTTGATGTTGAAGTTGCGGGCAGTATGATTTTCTGAAGGTCTCCATCACTGTCAAGTGATTTAAGTACCAATTATAATGTTCCCAGATGTGTTCTTGAACTTTTGTTTTTCATACAACACAATCTTGTATGACATACTGCAGACTTCAAAGTGGGTGAGTTGAGGGTGTGAATAGGTGTTCGTGAAAAGCCATGATTGAAAGTGCTGGAGTTGAGGCTGAAAACCACATGAGTTTTTCAAATGCCTGTCACAGTTTTCAAACTACATGCTTATCTAACCCCTGCCTTGGCACCTCTGCGGAGCACACAGAGCAGTGGCTATTTAAGAATTAACTATAATTTCCTCAGACGTTTCTGTAGTTTTGTTTTTCATGCAACATGAGTCTTATAGAGTGCATGCTGTAAACTAATGCCAGTCACTGTGTCGTAAGTGTGTTCAACTACATGCCCACCAAGTTCCTGGCCTCTGGGCAGAGCTAGTAGAGAGATGGTCAAGTGGGAAAGTGTGTAAAGGAGGTGCACAGTTGTCTATTGACTGCTCCAAAGGAAAATAACATGCAACTTGTGTGTGTGGCTTGGCAGCTCACAGTACTTCAAAATGTCAATCAATATGTTCAATTGAAAAGTGTTTGAGTTATTGGGCAGTTAATGGTCCCACATGAGACGCAGTGGTCTCAGGTAAAAAGCTCTTGCCTGAGCACAGTAGCATGCAAGGAGGCAATCTCATACTTCTTCTCTCACCAAGGTCACTTCTGGAACATTTCGCAACACCTCTTTGCACCATCAGACAGCCCACCACAGTGTTCACCAACTGCTCTTTTTTGGCAGCCCCTAACCTGTGCTCCCTCCCCCAGTCCCGGTTTCTCTCCTGGACCTCACACTCAACTTCTCAAAATAGTCCCCTCTTAGAGACGTTGTGCGCTCCAAACCTCTCTTCTCCTTTCTTGCAACCCTCAGTTGCTGCTGCCCTCTTGGAGACCTTGTACCCTGCTTCCTTCAGTTTGTACTCCTTTCAGATGGCAGGGATTCTTGGTAAATATCGGTAGCGTCGGACACCTCTGAGCCATGGCTCTAGAGGAGTTGCTACAGCCCAGTCATTCAGCTGCAGCTGCCGATGAGAACAGCTAAGGAGGAAGCTCAGCACCACTGTGAACTCCTGTGATCAGGAGCTGGCAGGTGTAATGGCTGCATTTTGATGTAGAATGGATTCAGCGAATCACAGGTACTTAAGCATAGTGGAACCGAGGCATGTGTAGACAGGCACTATGCTCAACTTTATTAACATTAGCAATCTCTTACATAGGCACCACTCTCCCTTTGGTGCACTCGTTAAACACTTCTCCCTTTTCAGACCCTACCCTATCATACTGCTCCATGATTTCTTTGGCAGTCCTTCACCCTTGTGCCCCCTTTGTCTCAAGTCCCTGGGGCCAACCCTCCTAGTGGTGTCCACAGCAGTATGGGAGGTACAGAGAGGTGTAGGTGGAAAATCCAGAAGAGAGAAGTACAGTCAAAGAAATGTTTAAGGCCAACTTGAGGTACTGCTGCCACTCTACAGTCACAGGAGCCAGACAATCCCAAGCATCACTAAGATTCTTAATAACTGACCAATGTCCTACTCCTCACATCGCAGCACTTCTAATGCTCTACCTAGTGATCCTGCTCATTGTCATTGGAAACACAGTTGTCTTCGCCATGGCTTGCCTTTTTGCCTACATTCAATACCTCATGTAGCAGTACCCATATGGTACATGTAGACCTGACCATGCAGTTTTCTCTAAACTCACTGACCTCGTGGTATCCAAACTTGGGTGTTTTTTGAGTGGCTGCAAGCTTAAGCCGCATTCTTTAAAAAAAAACGGTGGCATTCACCATGAGTGTGGGGCAGCATTAGTGTGAGATAGCTGTGGCTACTACTTCACAACTTGGAGCAGCCTTTCCTTTCCCCCTCTCTGCTGAATTAGGATACAGCTTGAAGGAAGTGCTGCTGCCTTTTCGCTCACATCAGCAACACGGAAGCACCACTGTATACATGCAGCCAGGGATGGTGCACAGCCAGTTCTTCTTCCCACTTCGGGTGAAGAAAGGCCAGGGCTGTAGGGAGTTTGAGGCCAAAGGGTTGATGAACAAATTGTGGTGGGTTGAGCTCCCGTCATGCTCCGCGAGTGAAGGCGAGGCGGGTTGGGCGGCTGACGGCAGTCTGCTCTTTGCTGGCTTGGAAGGAGGAACGGATCTGATCTCTCTCCCCTGCGGTATCTCGTTACACCTCGTTAAGCTCTGCGAGTGAAAGAGAGGCGAGGAAAGGTGGACTGGGCGGCTTATGGCATTCCGCTCTTTGCTGGTTTGAAAGGAGGAGCGGGATTGACTTCTTTTCCCCCGCGGCGTCTCGATGCACGGCAAGTTTGTGGGGAATGCTACAATATTGCAGCGCACTAATTAGAGGCTGGCATTAAAAGGAAAACAGGTCTTTCCCTCGTGCTGGACTTACGTGGCGCTTGAGATAAGGACGGATTTGTGGTGGTGTTTCATTGCTACATAGTTGCAGTATACTTGCTCCTAGCCTCGGGGAGAGGGCTTGGACTGAGGTCTTGCTTTCGAAAGAAGTCTGCAGCTGGAACGGCAGGAGGCAGGAAATAGAACGGGACGATCACTATTCAGTGAACTGCTGCTTCTTGCACTATAGTTCTGCTCTACTGGCTTCCCTGGGAATAGCAGTTGGCAATTCCTCTCGCACGGCAATATTGCTGATCAGGAGATTTGGAGAATTTTTCAGGCACCCCAGGTATTTTTTTTTTTTTCTCAGCCTTGACTTTATTTCCCGGTCTCCTTTTTTTCAAGACTTTCTAAATTTAAATCTAATTGGTTCACTGCTATTGTGAAAGTAATATATGGGGGATAGCCGTTAGGGCAGTGGACGCGGAGATAGCATAGCTAGGCTCTGGCTCATCCCTCCCCTGAGGCTGTCCTCTTCCAGTGTTTCAACAAAAAGTCATGAAAAGAATCTCTCGAGAGAGTACTATTAAACCCCGACTAGTGGCCAATTCTACACGGGCCGCAAAGAACCGCAGTAGAACTACATCCATAAAAGAGATGGACTCCGGATTGTCAAACGGGAAATCTAAATATGTCTCGCCCCAAGAGAACTTGTTCTCCAAGAAACCCGGTGAGCAGGAGGCTCACAATTTAGCAGCGTCCTGGAGTCTTACAGCTACTAAAAGCCTTTTTGATCCTCCACTTGTAGCAGATCAGGACTCTCCTCCAAGTTTAGAAGCCAGCGCATCGGCATTAAATGTCATACCTGTAATGAAATTGCCCCCAAGAGAGATGCAACAGGGAACTTATTCGTTATTTGCAGGTATTGGCATGAAGACTCATTCAAACATTGCCAACTCTACAGTGTCGAAACAAGGTCTTACTCTCGACAATCATGCAGCAGGCTTCTTGGGGAGGAATCAATAGTTGAGCTCCCCAGTACTTCTCCTTTCACTACTGCTATTGAAGCTCCAGGTGAAACTCCAACAGAGGAGATTTCCTTAAGTCCAGCGACTGTTCAATCTATGACGCTGGAAAATCCAGGAGCAGTGGAGGCTACGTCACAGGTTTTACTGCAGCAGATATTGACAGAACTTCAGAATATGCAAATTTCTCAAGGGGAAGCACAAAAGAAAATCGAATCTCAGCTGGGGTCGATACATTCTGACATCCAGCAACTAGCATCACGTACCACCGATATAGAACAACGGGTGTCAGATCTTGAAGATAATATGCCTGAACAGACAAGTCAGATCTCAAAATTGCAATCCGAACTTATCAGCCTCCAAATTAAAGTGGATGACGCAGAAAATCGATCACGAAGATGTAATCTTCGCTTTCTAGGAGTCCCTGAGGGCAGTGAAAATTGCCGACCTGTGGTGGAAGTTGTTTTGGATCTTATCTCTAAATATATCTGTCCTGAAATGGCAACTGAAGGGACCGATTTTACTATCACCAGAGCTCACCGTGTCCCGGCGGTTCAGTATCCTAACGCTAAATACCCAAGAACTATCATTGCAAATTTTGGTGACTTCAGAATTAAAGACAAGATTCTGGCGCGTGCCATTCAAGAGAAAGGATTTCAGACCTCTGATAACTTTTCATTCAAAATTTTTTCAGATATGTCAGCCTTCTCAGCACGGAGAAGAAAAGAGTTTAGAGGCATGATTAATTCCTTTCAACAGTTAGGGGCCCCGGCGGGTATAATCCAGCAATCTAAACTGAAAGTTTTAAATAAAGGGCGTGTCAGGATTTTCCAATCGGTTGAAACAGCTCAGGAGTTCCTACGGTCCCTACAACATGTAGGGGATGAAAATAAGGGCTAGTGCTTTTTGTTTTCAGTCTTTTCTGCTTTTTTCTCTCCTCTCTGATCTATAGATGGTTATAGACAGTAGTGGATCTAGACATGCAGGGGAAGTGAATAAGGGTTAATGTTAATGTTTTCTACTTCTTGTTTTCTCGAGCTATAGATGGCTTTCGACTGGAGTAGATTTAAATAGGCTTTCTCTTCTTTCTTTTTTTTTTTTCTTTCTCTTTTTTTTTTTTTTTTCTCTCTCCTCTTTTTTTTTTCCCTTCCCCTTTTTTTTTTTTTTTGAAGAATGTTAGCCGTCCGCCCAATTGCCTTGGGTGCCATGTCATTGCACCCCAACTTAGGGAGAAGAAGGGGGTGGATAGGGTCACGGAGGGAGGGGGGAGGAGGATCACTTATGAAGGGAGGGGGCACCCAGGGATCCCTAGACGGGCAGGGGTTCCAAGGTCAAGGGGGCCTGAGGGTTGGTGGGGTGGGGGGGTCATTTCAGTGGGTTGGGAGGGGAGGGTGGTAGGGTCACGGGAAATAAAATAAAATGTAGCATTTGTATAAAAGCTCAAAAGACCAATGAAACATTTTCTGTTGCTTCTTGCTTTACTATTAGACAGCCTTTTATTTTACAAGGTGGAAAGGAAGGGAAGAGGAAGAAAAATGAAAAAAAAAAGAGAAAGAGAATGTTTTTAAAAGGTTATATGTTGTGTCCTGCAATGTTAACGACTTTAAGCAACATTTGTATAGAAGCTCAAAGACCAATGAAAAATTATTTGTTGTTTTTTGTTCTACTATTAGACAGTTCTCATTGAAAAAGGGAAAAAAAGGAAAAAAGAATGTTTACTAAAAAGTTACATGTTGTGTCCTGCAATGTTAACGGCTTCAATAATAAAATTAAAAGACGATCTATGATGGCTTGGTTCAGAGCTATACAGGCCGATATAATGCTCATTCAAGAGACACACTATAAGGAGGGCTTCCCTATAAATAGACCACCTGGTTATATTCAATATGAATTCTATGCTTCCTATAATGCAGCTGTTAGAGGGGTGGCTATTTTAGTAACCAAGAATCTCCAGTGCGAGATACAGATGGTTCATAAAGATCATAATGCCAGGTGGCTCTGGGTACAGATGAAGATCTCAGACCAACTTTTTAACTTTGTGAGCTACTATGGCCCCATTGAGGACTCCCCAGCATCCTTGCAGTCCCTGTATGATTTTGCAACTAATCAGTCCGGGTATTTGGTACTGGGGGTGATTTCAATCTACTGATTAATCCAGCTATAGATTGTTCTCGGGCTAATAAAACACAAACCAAGCCTAAGTCTAAAAGGCTATATCAAGATCTTTTAAGGGACTTTGCACTAGTAGATTGCTGGAGAAATGAATACCCAGATAAAAGGCAGTATACTTGCCATTCAGGAAGATTTCATTCCTCTTCTCGGATTGACTTCTTTTTGATTTCACATACTCTTTTAAAAACTGAATCTGAGATTTATGAAAATCCTTTTTCGGATCATGCCTTGATTACTGTGAAATTTGAAGTTAAAATTCAATCAAAAATCAGGCCTAGATGGGTATTTGATAAGTCCCTCCTTGTTGATGAACATTGGGTTTCATACATGCGCGTGTCGCTTGAGGAGTTTCTGAAACTAAACATTAACACCGCCTCTACGTTCAATGTCTGGAATTCCTTAAAAGCTTTCTTTCGAGGTGAGGTGATTGCATACTTGGCCTTTAAAAGGAAAAAAGAAAATATTCAAAGACTCCAATTGGAGAAGGAGCTAAGTAGTGCAACAGCAGAATATCTTGCTACGCCATCACAAGTAGGTAAAACTAAACTTGCTGGTGCCAAGTCCAATCTACAAGAATTTTTTGTAGCTAAAGAAATTCTGCATCATGATTCAGTACTACAGAAAAGATACGAGGAGAGCGATCACATAGGTAGATTCTTAGCTTGGTCCACTAAAAAGAGATCAAATACTAATTACATAAAAAAATAGTAGACCCGATTACTTTATGTCCTTCGTCTCTCCCCTCGGAAATCTCTGAAGTTTTTTTTAATCATTATAAAGACCTTTATACCGAAACACATAATACTACCTCTGAGGTTGCTTTAGCTTGGCTAGATAAGATAAACATCCCTATATTATCGCCCGAGTTTCAAGAGCTTTTGAGCTCAGCTATCTCTCTGGACGAAGTCAGACAGGCAATAAACTCATCTCCTGCAGCCAAGGCCTGTGGCCCAGATGGAATCCCTTCCGAGATTTATAAGATCTTTTCACCCCAACTGTCTGTTTTTTTAAAAACGGTATTTAATGGAATTTTTGAAGGGGATCCAATTCCAGATAACTTTACTCAAGCTACAGTAATAAGTTTCGTTAAAAAAGGGAAACCAGAAGATGAGACTAATTCGTATAGGCCTATTAGTTTATTAAATTCCGACTACAAAATTTTTACTAAAATTCTTGCAAATCGACTTGCGCAGGCTGCCCCTTCACTTATCCATCATGATCAGAATGGCTTTCTTAAAAACAGATTTTTGGCTTCCAACACTCATTATTTGGTGCAGGCAATTGATTACTTATGTGCTAATAAAATCAAGGCGGCTATAATAATGCTCGATGCCGAAAAAGCATTCGACAGAGTACAATGGCAGGTCTTATTTACAATCTTAAACAAATTTGCGATCCCTAGTGTATTCTGTCAGGTGGTGAAAAATCTATATCACAATGCTAAAGCGTCCATAATTATCAATGGGAACAACGCAGGCACAATCTCCATCAGTCGGGGGACCCGTCAAGGCTGCCCCCTCTCCCTGTTTTGTTATCTTTATTTATCGAGCCTTTAGCATGTGCTATTCGGCAGGATCAAACTATCACCGCTCCCCTACCGGGCTCGGCAAAACTTAAATTATTCGCCGACGATATGGCACTTTATTTAACAGCTGATAGGGATAATATATTGAGGACCTTAGATAAAATTAAGGAGTTTACTAATATCGGAGGATATAAAATAAATCATGCCAAATCAGAGGTGCTTCTTTTTAATAGTTCCGTGGATATTTTGCCCCTCGCTATGCGGGACCATTATATAGCCACCAAGCCTATAAGATACTTAGGGATCTTTGTGACTACTAGATTGGAGGACCTTTATCCATTAAATTTCATCTCTACTTTAAATAAAACACGTAACCTCTTGAAACAATGGGAACATTTTCCCATTTCAATTATGGGGCGGGTAGCTCTCATTAAGATGAACATCCTTCCATTATTTTTATTTCTTTTTCTAATTTAATGATTAAAATTCCTAAATCCTTTTTTGATTCCGTTCAGTCAGAATTTAGACGTTTTATTTGGTCTGCACAAAAACCGAGGCTAAAACTGCAAATTCCACAATTAGAAGCAGAGGAGGGAGGATTAGCCTTGCCGGATTTGCAGCTATATTATTACGCCTCAATTCTTAATTGGCTAAACTATAATAACTCAGAGGAACTGATCGATGCCAATTTTTTTCTCACAACCATGCTCAAGGAATTAGAGGTAGATCTTGCTCCTTTTTTACGTTTACCCAAACTCCCCAAAAACGCGCTATAAGATCCCTAGGACGATTATTTTGCTTTCTCAGAGAATATGGGAAATATATGATATCCCATGGCTTCATCCCCAGATGAAATTAAAAGAATGCATCTCCCAGGGGCTGCAATGGTCTCATCAGAACTGCGCTCAGTGGGGAACACTGGGGTTTCTTACCCTTCAAGACTTTTATAGAAATGAAAGATTTCTCACCTGGCAACAAGTACTAAACCTTAATAGTAGTATAAGCAGTCTCCTGGTGTTCAGCTTTGCACGGGTTAAGCAGTTCTGCGTAGGTCTAACCTTCAAGGAAGACTGTCCTGGCGTTACTTTGGGGAAGGCTCATTTTGTTTCTAAAATTAAGGGGATAGGCAACTGGTATAAATTATTTAAGTCAGTGGAGAATAAACAGGCAATCTTCAATCATCTAGAGAAGATTGGCTCAACTACTGGTTGCATTTTCAATTTGCAACAATGGCAGAGCTATAACAAAATGAGCTACAAAGCAGTTAGGGCGGCCAATCTAAGAAGAATTGCATGGTTTAGCAAATGGATGATTTACTACACTCCTGATCGACTTCACAAAATGTTCCCCACGGTTGATCCTAGCTGCTTTAGATGCGGATTTACAACTGGGGATTGGCTTCACGTGGGGTTTACATGTAGCTACTTAAAACATTTTTGGCAAGATATTTTCTCTGAAATTAGTAAAAAATTGGAAAATCGATCTTCCTCCTAGTCCTCTATCTGCCCTCTTTGGTGGATCAGAGATGAGCAAAGACCTGACTTTTGGCCAACGTCAATTTATCTTTATCGCAACACTAATTGCAAGATCTCTTATCCTTGCAAATTGGAAATCCCAAGTAGTTCCAACGGTCCATCAATGGATTATAAAAATGCAAAGAGTTTTTAAACGAGAGACATTATATGCTAAAAGACTGGGTTCTTTTGCTAAACTCGATAGAATTTGGCGATTTTGGAATGAAAGCACTTCTGTAATTAATTTATAATTATGTGCTATTCTATTATAATTTTACTTTAAAATTATTATAAGTTTTATAAATATAATTTGGAACTATTTACATTTAACAGGTTTTGTGCTTCTTGGTATATTACAAATTCTTGAATTGTTTTTCTCTTTCTTGTGTCTGGGGAATTGTGTAAATATAAATGTTTGTAACATTTTGAATGACGTTTTTTATTTATTTTTTTAAAGTTAAAATGGCTTATTTTGTAAAGTATACTTTTGCTACAAATAAAAAAAGAAAAAAAAAATTTGTGGTGGGTTGACAGGCAGCAGTCAAAATGCATTAAAAATGTATGGAAGCTATGACCCTGACTACAATGAGGGTGGGGTCAGTGAGTGCGGGCGAGATCAGATGCGTGGCCTAGAGGTATAAAGTGTTCTTTACTTTGTTACCTCTATGAAGTCCTGGTTAAGATGGGCCTGGGAGGAGGATTTCTGGCATGGGTGCGGCTGTTGTACGCATCCCCTACGGCCCGAGTACGCACTGGGAGGACTATTTCACCTAGACAGAGGGTGGAGAGAGGTACGAGGCAGGGATGCCTCCTCTCCCCGCTCCTGTTCGAACTGGCTATGGAACCGCTGGCGTGCAGGGCCAGGAGCGGACAGGACTATAATGGCCTGGGGACAGGAGTGGTGCAGCATTTCATAGCATTGTATGCAGATGACCTCTTGCTATTCCTAAGCAACACGGCGGACGAACTGAGAGGAGCGCGTGACATGCTGGCCTGATTTGGCACCTTGTCCGGCCTTAATGTCAACTGGCAAAAATCCAGCTTATACCCAATGATGCCCGATGCCCCCCCACCAATCGATTTCGAACACGAAGTGGGAACCTAGCTGCCTACAGTATCTTGGAGTCAAAATATACCACGGAGCAACAGAATTACTAGAAGGTTATGTGGGTAGACCGATACGATCAGCGAAAACTGCAATGGACTTCTGGGGAACGCTGCCGCTGTCGCTAGCTGGGCGGGTAGCCGTCTTGAAGATGGTAACACTACCACGCCTACTATACTACTTTGGGACTCTCCCGGTGTGGATCCCGCGAGCAACATTCAGAGAGCTTGACTCAATGGTTACGTCATTCCTCTGGGGAGCAGGACGCAGGAGAGTAGCATTGGCCTCACTGCGGCGCTCCACGGCGGAGGGCGGCTTAGTGGTTCCTGATGTGGAGAATTATTATATAGCTGCACAGCTGTATTGGCTGATCCAATGGTTGGCAGCAGACCGCGACCCGGAAAGGGAACAATATCCGGCCGCGCCAGATGCCACAACCCTGGCGAAAGTCATGCTACGAGTGTGTCGGAATACGTCCGAAGACACAGCCGAAACTAGGGTGGTGGTGCGCTGTTGGGCTAGATAACAGACGAGCTGGCGCTGCGACCCCCTATTCCCCCGACATACCTATCAGAATGCTGCGCAGTCTTCCACAAGGGGAGCACTGGGCAGGGCTGGAGGACTGGGTTGATGCAGGACTGAAAGTAATGGGGGACTTGTATCAAGATTCTGCACTGCTACCATTCGAAGAGTTACAAACTACATATAACTTGCAGGGAGGCCACTTTATGAAGCATGGGGCCCTCACAAGAAGGATTAGAAGGCACTGGAACGTTGGGGGTATGGAACCACGGGCGCTAGCGGGGTGTAGATATGTTGCGCTGTCAGCAGGAAGGATTAAGACGGTGTCCTGCCTATACAAGGCAATGAGAGACGATATGCAAAAGCCACTAGAGCGCGCCTGCGATTACAGTGGGAAGAAGACCTGGGTAAGCAGATACCGGAGGTAGAGTGGGACAAGATACTAGAGAGAACCCAAAAGCATCTAGAAATGCGAGATTTAAATTAATTAACTTTTACGTGCTACATAGAGCGTATCTAACACCGGCCCGAATTAGGAGATACTTTGGTACAGAAGCGGCAGCGTGCCCGAGACGCGGGGAGAGGGAGGTGCATATACTTCACATGTTTTAGAGCTGCCCCATGCTGCAATCCTTTTGGGAGGAGATAAGACAGGTGATAGGCGACCTCATTGACAAAGAGCTTTCGCACACCCCAGAGCACTTCCTTTTAGGGTGGTTCCCCCACACGGCCAAAAATAAAACAACCGGAAAGTTCCAGGACCTCGCCTATGTCCTGGCCAAGAGAGAGATAGCCAGGAATTGGAAAGCGCCAGGAGGGCCACAGATTGTTGCCTGGAAAAAAAGAGCTTGAGAAGTGGGTAGGAGCAGAAGGTAGACTATTGCTCAGGGAAGCCAGCCGAGTGATAGGCAAAATAGAAAGGGCTAGGGCATGGGAAAGTCTAGTGTGCGAGCAGAAGACGAACAGACAGGACAACAATAGTGGGGCAAGCACCCAGCGGTTGGTAGAGCCAGAGTGGGAGAGCGGACAAGAGGAACACTTAGACTAGAGATGACGGACGCCACAACACATAGAATCCAGACGGTCGACTCACGAGAACCCAACAGTACACAGAGGTACTTACATGTTCACCTAAGCGCAACTTAAGGGGGGATGGTTTTGTTAGTAGGGGATGTTAAGAGAAGTACGCCAGAGAATAAAGACTAAATATATTATGTATAATATGTACTAGATATGACGTGGGAAATGCTCATGTATATTGATGATGTCTTAAAAAACAATATAATCTTGTTAAAAAAAAGTATTCTTTACTTTGTTGCCTACATTTTTTGCATTTAAAATATTACACACAAATCTTAAATGAAAAATATATGCAAATTAAACCAATCTGGAGGAAATGTATTTTTCTGGTAGGAAAGCTCACTTTTTTAATGTGACCCCTTCAGATGTCTTTGTGTACAACCAGAGGATCACTGATTTGAATCTTGGTTGGTTAATTTGTATTTATAGTGCCATGAAGTACCGGCCGGTGACAAAAAGAACTATGAATATGCAAATCAGATTAAAAAAAATATTCAACATACTATAAAATAGACAGTCACAAAATGTGCACTATTTAAGTAGTACACTGCTTAAGATCCAGTCAAAGTGCCGCTTTTGGAGTCACACTGCTGAAAACATTAAGGTGGATTATAGTCTGCTCTTGTAGAATTTATTCATCAATGTCAGATTCAGGTTTGGATTTGTGTGACAAATATACCAGTTAAAAAGGTCACCCTTGAAACTCATCTTCGAAATGAGTAGAAATTAACTGAATTTGGACAGGATTGTGGAAGTGCATATGTGCCCAGTGAACCTCCTCTGATTAGAAGTATACCGAACAGTGTAGGAAGCTGGCTCTGTATGTACTACACCAAAATGAGGTATAGTGTGCACAGAGTCCAGTGGAACCCCAAAGGTAGGCAGAGGTAAAAGTAGATAGCACCTTACTCTCCATTTGTGGTAGTGTGGGTGAGCAGTAAGGCTGTATCAGAGGGTATTGTTAAGCATTTGTTGTACACACTCAATCAACAAATGATGTCACACACTCAAAGACTGAACTCAGACCAATTTTGTTTGTATAAAAATATTGTTAAGTTATTTTATTTCTAGAACCAAGCCAAGCCTGGCACAGGTAAGTGAAATAAATACTTTGCAAAAGATTATGCAGTGTTTACAAGTGAATGCAAGTTCAAATGCATTTGTTTGAGACACAGGTAAGTCAAGGTATTGAAATTACTGTACAGATTACTTTTGCGTTACTTTTTAGATTACTTTTTAAGTTACTTTTTCTACTCAGTGCGATATGCCTAGATATCACACTGGGACATTCCCTAGAAAAAAGGAAAGTAAAATCAGTTTTGAACAATTGTAATTTTTCAGGTTTCCATACAAATCAACTCCACACTTCGAACATTCAATAGGTTCCTATGGAGAGAAATAAAATTAACGGTTACCAGGTAAGTACTCAGTCTTTGGGGTTGAGTTTCTGGGGTTGAGTTTCTGGGGTTAGAACAAGGGTTCCCCCAGGGTCAAGGATGCACTCTTGTTACACCCTCAGCGGCACTAGGGCGGCCGGGTGCAGAGTGCTGAGGCCCAATGTTATCCAATGGGGGATAGGGGGCCTCCGGTTGGTGGCTGCTTACGAGCAGGCCACTGGGTTGTGGGAGCAAAGCTCCTGGTGTTAGGCTCAGGGCAAAGGGGGATCCTGTTTAGCACAAAAAGTGCACCCGCAGCAGCGGCTGGGTGCAGGGTGCTGGTTTGGCGTCGGGTGCCCTGTTGATTTCAATGGGGGTCCTCCGGTTTCAACAAAGATTGCAGGCTCGGGACGAAGATCTTTTGGAGGTGACCACCGGTTGGAGGGGTAAGTTGGGATACCTGGGGATGTTGGGACACCGTCAGTTGGGCCACATAAGGCTGTGGGGCTTCGGGTGCAGGGGTGTCTTTAGGCGTCGGGTTTCTCTTACCAGCTCCGGTCGCGGTCGGGGGGGGGATCCTCCAGAAAGAGGCTGCAGGCTTCGCTGGGAGATTCGAGGCAGGTCAGAGATCACCAGATATTGGGTCAGAATCGCCGGGGAGACCTCCTTGTGGTGCTGGGCCACTCAGACTCGGGCTGTGGGCGACAGGTGCAGAGTGGTGCAGACTCGCGGATTTGGCCGGAGCTGGAGTCTGTGGGTGAACAAATCCGGTGTTCACAGGAGACAAGGTCTTTTCTTTGGAAGGCAGGGCAGGCCCTCGGGGTTCTTGAGGTTGCTGGCTGCAGGACACACCAGAGTTTTGCTTCTGCAGGTTCAAGGTGGGGACAGGCCGGTAGGGCTGGGGCCAAGCCAGTGGGCGTCCTTCTCTTCTTAGCTTAGGCACGACTGTTCGGTCCTTCTTCTTTTCTTCTTGGTCGTTGCTTGTCTGAGGAGGCAAGGTTCAGGGGTGCCCCTAAATACTAGATTTAGGGGTGTTACAGGTAAGTAAAAGGTTGGGACCAATGGGTCCCTTCCTTGGGGTGGGTACATCCCCTATTATGCCACCCTCCAGTGGGAGGGGGCATATGCCTCTCTCTGGTTGGCTGTGTCCCCCCATCTGCAAGATGGAGGGGACTGACAGCTGTGCTTCACCTCGCCTCCTCCACATGAATGGTGGGGTTGGCAAAGGTGGGCACACCTCCCTTCCTCACTTGGTTTTCCCGCCGGTTCTCCAGCCCAAAGTGGGGGTTAGAACCGGTGGGGATCAGTTACTGGGAGCAGCAAAAGGCCTGGGGAAGCTCACAAAGGCGGCAAGCCTTTGAAGCTTCCCCTTCGTGGACCCTGCCCATCCTGGGGGAGGAGGCTTGGCACCTCGTCCCAGGATGTGCATCGTTTCAGACCCCTGAGAGCAGCAGGCTCTCGACCCAGGGGTCCAGAAACATGTCTGGTGGTGGCAACTGGGGAGCATCCACTCAGCCTGGACACTAGGTCATTTTTCAGGGGGCACCTCTAAGATGCCCTCTGTGTGCATTTTTCATTAAATCCCACACTGGCATCAGTGTGGGTTTAATGTGCTGAGAAGTTTGATACCAAACTTCTCAGTTTTTAGTGCAGCCATTATGGTACAGTGGAGTTCGTAATGACAAACTTCCAGCACCATATACTCTTAATGGCATTACTGCACTTACAATGTGAAGAATGTAAGAATTGACTTAGACTCTGTAGGGGTACAGGGCTCATGCACCTGAACCCTCACCACTGGTATAGTGCACCCAGCTAGAGGGGTGGCTGATCTATGCCAGGGCAGTGGATTGTAGGCATGGCACACAGGGATGTGTGCCATGTCGACTCTTTACTTTGTTCTGCGCCAAATCACGCAGCCTGCAAAGGAAGTATGCGAGCGCAAAGGTACAGGGCTTCTAAGGGTGGCACAATAAGTGCTGCAACCCTTAGAGGCCTTCCCTGGTCACAGTGCCCTGGGTACCTGTGGTACCATTTACCAGGGGCTGACCTGTGACCAGAGAGTGCCAATTGGGTTTTGTCTTCAATGCAGTTTTAGGGAAAGAACATAGGCCCTGGGTACCTGATTGGCAGGAGCCCAGGGCACACTCAGTCAAAGTGTTAGATGGCCGTTAGGGTCATTGTCGGCATTGCTAAGTTAGCATGAGCTCCACTGCCATGATGCTGCTTTTGCGCACGTTACTACATGACTATTTTGCAAGACTCTGTTTGTGCCTTTCACATGAGAACTGTCTGCTTTCTGCGTTCTCTGACTGTTCCTGGAGTTTAGTCTGAACACGATGTGCAAGGTCGATAAACAATGCCCCTTGTTATTCTGTTCTGGTCAGTCCCTAGCAACTAGACAAAACATGCTAACGCAGCTGCGCTGCTGGAAACTCGTGCTTTGATATTACGGGGATGCATGTTGTTCTAAACACACACTTGGAGAGGGAACTTTCCAGGGAGAAGAGCTATGCTGTTCCTGTGATGTAAAACTTTCATCTAGGCACTAAGGTATGGGGTCTGCTGACAAAGCCCAGAGATCTTCCTTTACATAATAAACTTCACCTTACCAAGGGGAGGGTGGTTAGGCCTTATAGTCCTTTTTCCACTGTCTGTATATGATGACATCCCCCTTTATAATCTATGGATTTGTAACAATGCTAATTGTTTTAGGTTTATGCATTTCGCTGCTGGTGGTGGCTCATATACTGCATTATAGAGCACGATAGTTAAAATAAACATTCTGAACTATAACAGTGACTCTGACTATTCTTATTGTGGACAAGTATGAGTGAGTGAGCGAAAGGGTACGTCTTGCTACCGCGATTCCTGAGAGAGTCGGGAGTGTTGCTTTCTGGGTTGTCTAATCATTTGTATCTTCGTGATTATGTAGGAGAACGAATGAGACACTATAGCTAGTCGGTTTTGGGATTTTGGGTACTAAGGTGGTAAGAAGGTTCAGCCCCTATACACAGAGGTCCCGCATTCCTGCGCATAGTTCTGTGTATGTGCAGAATCCCCGCAACATGGCACCGCCAACGTTTGGTCTGGTACTTAACTGCAAGACTCCCGAGTAGTGCTTGTCCACAATCTCCCTCACATCTGTTTCTGGAGACAGTAGTGACAGTGTAGCCTCCTATATTGATGTTTTATAGGTTTTTCAAGCTTGAATTTTAAAAGGTCTTTCTCTTTCTTTTTAACCCGTTGTTGCGCTGCCACACATAAGTTGTTATTCTCCGCTATGGACTATGGCGGTTGCCATAGCACCTCCTAACCGCGCACCGGTCACGACGTATTTGACTCAATATGGGGTCCCTGCTGATGGTGTTTCGCTTATTTTTGTTGTTGAAGCGGATGCAGCTCACCGCTTTGAGGTATTTTATTCTTGGGTCACCTTTCCGGCAGTCGATGGGACAGATCATTTGTTTCACAAATATACTGCCACTGCCCTTCCGCAGAATTATTGACCTTATAGATCTCTTGAAGTTCCGCTAACGGCTTGGCAACATGGTTTAATGGCGCCCTTCCTCACCCTATGACACCGGTCCGTTTAGGCCCCTTATCGATAGATGGGGCCACATGGCCCGTTTTGGCTGGGTATACCCCGCATCCAAATTATCTTACTGCTACAGTTGCAGAGCTATGCGTGTTGCATACTTCGTTAATACATAGAGCTGTTATTCAGTTCATGTCCCGCAACTTCCAGGTGGGGCCACCTGGCGTTGCTGCGCAACCACCGGGACCTGGTGGAGTAACCATCAGTCCTGTCATGGTTAATTCAGTGATGGGCAAGAGTCCGCAAAATAGAGACGAACTTCCTTATTGACTTGCTGAAAAATGTGGACAACTCGAAGCTGTTTTTCAAAATACCACGCCTGTGGAGAAACGCAGGATCCTGACTAGGAGTTTACCTAAAGGCCTAGTTCCCGAATTGGCTGATTGTAACACTTGGGGTAGAGTGCTTGCAGGGGTTTATTCGATGTGTTTCGGCACCCCCCTCAATGACAGTACTCCCTTCCGTGATAACATGGGGCCGAGGCGCACTGGAGTTGGGGATGAGACTGGTGGGGGTGTTCGACATTGTATGAGATATGATCCTTGCTAATGTTAAGGGTGATGCAGTAAGCTTGCAAGTGGTGCAACGCTTGGAGGTTGTGGCAGATGCAGACAAACAGCGCGAATTGCCAAAGATTATTGCTAAAGCTTATAAAACCTTAGGGCGCAATAGTCTGGGAATTAAGACTTTTACGCAAACTCAATCTCAAACTCAACAAAAAGCCCAGACTGAAAAGGATGGGCGCCCGTTCTTTCCTAAAAAGAACTGGAGAAATAAAAAACAGGGGCACTAACAACAGAAGCAGGGTTCGAGTGCTGGTTCACCAACACCTGATTCTTCTGAGCGTACTTATGATTTGCGCGACCGCGCGAAAATTAAGACTCCTGATCCCGATTTCATGTCCCTGATCAGCGCTCTCCTCGTTCTTAACAGGACACATCGGACTCTCAAGTCGGTGGTGGGGAACGCCAGGATCGTGGCAAAGGTCCAACCACACAGCAGGTATGGGATCAACCTCGAAGGTTTGACGTTAAAACCAAACAAGAGGAACTGCCTCGTTTTCGACCCCCGTATCAGAAGAAAAAGGTTGCCGCTTTAACAGCGAAGTATGCCTCAGACGGTAAGAACGCGGCTTCTAGATTGGACATGGGCGGTGACTCTGCTCGACAGCGCAGCGGAGGTTACCATATTGCGGGAGGCACTGCGGCCCTGTCTGGAGGCGAAAGCAACCGATACATTTATTACAGTAGAAACAGCAGATACCAAAGTTGCCCCCCCCCCGGATAGACTCTATGAAATGGTCTTCCAAATTGAAGGTGATACACAGCGTACAATCACAGCGGTTTTCTGGGAAAATCTCACCTCCTCATACAACATTTTGTTGGCAGAGGCAGATTGGCCTCCACCATTTGTGCTTGCCGCTTCTAGAGGGGAGGACGTCATACTTCTGAGTTTTTCGCGTTACGTCCCTGAAGAACATGCAAAGGCTTACGCATCTGAGTGGGCTTTGGCCCTTGCCCCAGCGGTGTACCGTAACCAGGTGGGCTGGGATAGTGATTCACCGGCACATGAGATACCATTACAGTATATGCCACAACCGCAGTATCCAATCAGACGAGAGGCTAAGGCTCCCGTTTGTGACATTCTAACTTAGTTGGAGTATCAAGGAGTGATTGAATCCTGTGTATCACCGATGAATAATCCTCTTTTTCCGGTATCGAAACCGGACGGTTCATATCGCATTGTATTAGATTATCAAAATTTGAATAGTCATTGTCGTACATTTGCGGAACAGAACAAACACAGCTCTGCGCTAGTGAACAGCCTTATTCGTAAAAAATACAAAACTACACTGGATATAACCAATGGTTTCTACAGTCATAACTTGGCTCCTGAGAGCCGTGACTTGACAGCATTCACCGCCGTCGGAAATCAGAAAAAATTTACGCGGGTGCCTATGGGGTATAAGAACAGACCCGGGGCTTTTGCTGTGCGTGTTGTGTCTTTATTGCACAGCATAGATCCAGATGCGTTCTCGTACGTAGATGATATTTATCTGACGGACGACGAACTAATGCCGCATCTTGTCCGAGTCGACCGCATCATTTTATCGTTTGCCGACTATGGATACAAATTCAATTTTGCAAAATCACACATCGCTCATTTTGCGGTGCTCTTTTTGGGCTATGAGCTCAATAATGAAGGTAGGGGGTTAGCCCCCCACTTCCTGGAGAAATGTGCACAATTGCAACCTCCCTCTACGCTGAAGAAACTTCAGTCTTTGCTGGGATTTTTAAATTTCGGGAGGACTTACATCCCCGATTATGCCCAGCGTATTAAACCGCTCTATGCTTTGATACAACCAACATATTCTTCTGCAAGCTGGCTTCCGGAACATACCTCTATTCTACAATATTTGCAGTCAGATCTGCTAGCGACTAACTACTTGTTGACGTGTGATAATACCACGAACCTGGTCATACGTATTGTACCGGGGACGGTAGGTTTCACTTACCTAACGTTCAATGAGGGAGACACAGTACCAATTGCATACAAATCACATTTGTACACATCGGCTGAAATGCGATTTTCGAATGTTGAAAAAGTTTTGACGGCGGTCCAAATGGCGATTCTGATAGAACGATCGCTGGCGCAGGGAAAACGCATTCTTATGGTCACGGCTCTCCCTGCTTTAGAAGCAGTGACTAAGGCAAGTGTTCCCAACTCTAAGGCACTACATCCCCGTTGGATACAATGGGCTACTTCTTTGACATCAGCTGATGTCACGTTTATCTTTGATCCTGCTCTTCAGACACAGGAGTTTTTACAGTATGAACATGTTCATCCTCCTCAGTGGTCGTTGCTTCCTTTGGACGAGTATAAATGTATCATTTACACCGATGGCTCGGCTCAACCGGCCGTTGAGTCCAAACACGCTTATTCAGCGGCTTGCGCTATTGTGGCTGGTTCAATTGTAAATGGAGAATTTAAGTCTTCCATAGTGCATATACTGGCACTTGGGGACTGTACAGCACAATTGGCGGAGCTGCGTGCTCTTGTTCTAGTTCTCGAGTTTGCTGATCCTAATGTGAATAATCTTATTGTATGCGATTCCTACTACTGTGTTCAGCCTTTTAATGACAACTTATTCTTTTAGTCTCAAAATGACTACCGAGACTCTAAAGGTAGCGCAATAAAGCATAAAACGCTTTGGGTTCGAGTGGCAGAACTTAAAGAACGTCTGCCACTGACACAGGTTATACTTACTCTTGGCCATCAGCGTGTGGGAGCACATGCTCTTGGTAATTCTTTGGCTGACGAGGCGGCCAAATCTGCAGTAGCCACGCGTTCCGTTGCAGCAGTTACAAGGTCCATGACTAAGATAGATAATGATATTCTGGCAGCAGTAGCTGCTACGAAGGATGGAACTGCTTATCCGCAGGGCTTCCCTTCAAAGTATTCTTATCATATATCTCCCGAACAAGTTCCTTATGCTAAAATACCGTCAGTTGGGGATCGGCTGATTCCCAACATGGACTGCAGACTTGCTTTGATCATAGCCGCACACGAGGGCATGGCTTCTGCACATGCCGGGGTGTCTGCAACTGTCTCTATTTTACAGCAACATTATTGGTGGCGTGGTTTATATAAACAAATCCGTAATTATGTGCTTTCGTGTGACATTTGTCAACAAATCAAACCATCTACGGTCTCACGCCCACCACAAACACAGCTATATATTTCCAATCAGCCATTTGGCTGTGTATATCTTGATCACTGCGGTCCATTGTCTTCAGATACTGCATATAAATTTATTTTTGTCGCAGTTGATTCATGCACTAGATTCCTATGGGTTTGGCCACAACGCAGTGCTGACGCTCGAAATGTCATTAGAGATTTGCATGTCTTTGTCGGGATATTTGCCTGTGACATCTTCCATTCTGACCAAGGTCCAGCGTTCGCCCCTAAGGCGTACAAGGACGCAATGAAGTCGATGGGGGTGCTGGTGCAGTTTTCGTCTCCATACAGGCCGGAGGGCAATTCTATAGTGGAGCGAATGAACCGTGACTTAAAGCAATCTTTGACAGCTAGGGTCTTAGGTACTGGCAGGAACTGGCTGGCCCATTTGTCTGGAGTTCAACGTGCACTCAATCTCCCTAGAAGATCTGTGGGTGGGCGGATGCCATAAGAAATGCTCTTTGGCATTAAAATGTTTGTGCCACACCTTGATGGTCTAGACGTTGTGGCGGCTGCCGCAACCTTTGACGTAGATAATCATTCTACTATGTTACAGGACCTACCAAAGACCCGTGACAGCTACGCAACTGAACATTTGCCCTCTTCCAATGACACAGCAATGCTGATTTCAGTCGCCGGCTGGCTTCCTAAGATTGGAGATCTGGTACGAGAAAAGTTGGAGAACAAAAAAGAATTTGGTCCCTCTTATCATGCACCGGTCCCAGTACTTGGATTGAAGGGTACTCGTACAGTAATACTAGCACCTTTGCCTGGTCGCAAAGAAAACAGATACATTTCCTCGAACACAATCATAAACCTGAGGATTTGAGTTGGACTGTTCTTGAACAGCCATATATACCAAGACAGATTACTGATATCACCTCCTTTCTATTTAGGAAGGAGCAACGTTGGGTGTTTAAGTTGCGCAGTGATGTGGAGGGGTTAAATGATGCCATTCCTTGGACCCTAATTTAGCTGTGCACCTTCTAAGTCCAGAAACACTCATAGCACGCTCTTTGGGTATAAAAAATGTTTTGTTATACTCCGACGTTATCAGGGTTAGTGGTTGATCAATGCAATATGTACTGTGGAAGACAGTGTCATCATTACTGGTTTCGTATTTTAAAGTCCACCCCAAATTTACGGTCTTTGGTGCATTCTCGATACATATCTGAGTGATGAGGGTTGAGTTAGCTTTAATAATGTTTGCGACTACCAATGTAGTTCTGCTGCCGTTTATTCAATTGAGCGGTATTATACAGGGGTTCTTACACTGATGCTGAATTCTGAATTGCAGCGTTTCAAACTACGTGGGATAAAGGCTTTACCACGTATCAAATGTCTTTAGATGCTAAGAATAGTCGTAAACACCAGCTGCCATGTTAAAAACTACAATTCCCGGTTTTCCGGGGACTCATGTGCAGTTCTCAACAACCGTGTCTCGCGTCATTTGGTTGCGACGCGTTTTACGTCACTTTACGCGACTCCCCACAGGTGCGGGTATTTTGCAATAGTTGATACTTGTACTTCAAAAATCAAAATCAAAATAAACTTTATTCGATTTTTTAGTAGAAAAAAATCATAAAAGTTGCACATTCAAAAAAATATATATATACAATCTAATGTTTAAAAAGACTAATACCTTGCATATATACATCTTTAAATATCGCTAAAATCTTAAAATCACATCCTCAATTAATCAATGCCCCATTTGTTCTAAAAAACAGTCTGCCTCATGCTATGTTTCCCATATAATACTTTTCCTTTTTTTCAATATGGCCTTCAAGAGACCAGACATAGCTCCCACACAGTAAACATTATCCAATCTTTGTAAATAAAGGAAGGCAGGTCGACATTGTCTCCATCCCCCACCCTTCAACATTGGCAAAATCCATCTAGATCTTTCTACTCTATAAAATTTACAGAATAAAATCACATGTATTGTCGTCTGGGGGGACAATTCATCACAGGGGCACCTACAAAGCTTGCTGTTCCAATCATTTTGTATAGGGAAGCTGACTAAACGATGAAAGCTGTCAAATCTTAATCTAGTGAGGACAAACCTATCATATCTTCCTATGCACCACTCCAAATAAGGTTGAATGGTGGGACATACAAGAGTTATCTGATGTTTAATAACTGTATTTTTATACATTTCTGAAGCCGCCCTAAGAGATTCCAGGTGATCCTGACAAAGAACTCTGAACTCCTTCCTAGAGATTGTGGTCAGTGTGGCGGGGTTACTATAAAAGTCAGGTTTTCCCACGTCTATTAAAAAGCTTCTAATAAACCTTAGCCATATAATCTTGTTCGCGTGGGTTAGACTCATAGCATCTCTTATAATCTCTCTATTTAACTGTGTGTGATGTGACGTCCAGACTCTGTGCCATAACAACAATGGCTGCATCTTTATCAGGTCAGAAATGTATGGAATCCCCAATTCGCTATGGCAATTATAAACTGATGTACTCTGTGGGATTGCTAATATAAATCGTAAAAACTTTTGTAATATAGCCACATCCTGATAACCCCAAACACCAGCCCCATACATCGCTACGCTCATGCATTTTGCTTTGTAAATTTTAAGGAGGATCCCCGGGGGTCTTTTACCCATTTTAATAGAAAAATTCATCAGTGCCCCAATTGACCTTTTAAAAAGAAGAGTTCTACTTTTGACCGCTGGACTCCATGACCCAGCATGATCCAGTAAAACACCCAGATAGGAAAATGTATTGGTTGCATCTATCCTAGCTTTTCCCACAGGGAGACTTTTACAGCTATTTCTCCCTTTCCCACATGTCATCACAAAAGTCTTCTTAATATTAAGTTTTAGGCCCCGGCTATCCATAAATTCAATATATGCATTAAGAGCACTCTGAAGACCCAGCTGAGTTCTGGCCATGAGCACTGCGTCATCCGCGTAGAGAAGTGATACTATGGGCTTGCTGTTATAGTAAGGTGGGTCTTTTGTCCTGGCCTTTAACTCGTCTTCCAACGCGTTGGTATATAGAGAGAAGAGGAACGGAGCCAGGACGCAACCCTGCCTCACGCCCTTTTCCACCAGAAATGACGCAGTGCATTCACCCCCAATTCCATGTCTCACTTTAGCTGAGGCCCCCTTATATAATTGCCTCAAAAACTGAACTAAAGTTGGGTCTACTTTTAATTCCTGTAATATGTCCCAGAGTCTATCGTGGTTTACGCAGTCGAAAGCGGACGTAAGGTCCACAAACGCTACGTACATTTTCCCTTCTTTAGCTTGGGTGTATTTCCCTGAAATCATTGTAAAATTCAACACCTGTTCAATGGTCCCCAGCCCCTGTCTAAAACCATACTGCACTTTACTTAAAATGTTATTATCCTCCGCCCAAGTTTGTAGTCTGTTCAGAACTATTCTGCCTACTACCTTAACCAGGGAGTCCAAAAGGGATATCGGGCGATAACAAGCAGGGTTATCGCGTTCTCCCTTTTTGAAAATTGGGATGATCACAGATTCAGACCATGTCTTAATGAAGCCCTTCTCGCAACATGCGTTCAAAACCTGTGTCAGCAAAGGGGACCATAGTGCTGGAGAGTGTTTAAATAAATCCATGGGCACGCCGTCTGGCCCAGGTGCCTTCCCACCTTTACTTTCATTAATAGCTTTCGTGACTTCATCTAGTGATATATTTAACCCAATAGTCACAAATCTATCCAGCCCATCTTGTATCTGTTGGTCATAATCAGTTGTAAGTTTATCATCCCCCTGGAACTATACACCCTCGAGAAAATTTGATCCAGGACTCCTCGTCTATTGCGACTTCAATCCTGGGTCCTTCAGTATTCACGAAAAATGGAGCATTTACTGCCCGCCAAAACATAATACTGTCCCTTTTCTTTGAAGCCTCATAGAGCAAGTCCCATGCTTCTTCTTTTATTTCTTTTTTCCTGTTTTTCCTAGCCAGATTATAATTCTTTCTACATGCACTAATTTCCTCCTTATTTCTCACAACTTTGTGGAGGGCGCCCTTCAGCAAGTTATATGCTTTCGTACAGTTTGTGTCAAACCATCCGTTAGTCCTTATTGGGGATGTCATCTTTTTCACTCCTAGTGAGTTTTGGATCTCCAGAGTAATAGAGGAATAAGCCCTCAAAATGTCGCTATAGTCTGCACTCTCTTGTAAACATACCACTATATGGTCGTTAGCATTAATTATAATTTGTTTCATTACTTCTTCGGCTTTAATTTTTTTTCCCCAACGTAAAGAATAGCCATTTTGGCGTGCTAGGGTAATATTTTGTGACAGTGCCAGATAACTGCTATTTGGTTGTTCAACTTTATGGGGGATAATTACGCGAATGCTCAGAGGCAGATGATCACTGAGGGTATTAGAGTGAGTTTTAAATTTATCGAACCAGGTTGCATATCTATTGGGAATGATTATAAAATCTATTAGTGAGGCTAAACCTCTGCCAATAAAAGTTGGGGTAAAATCAACGCGTGGAGTACTCAGATAGTTTACAAAACCCAAATCATGTCCTGCCATAAAATCATTAAATGTTTCTCCCCTTACATTATGTACAAAATGTGGGGTATACATATTAACTTCATCATGTAGCCCACACTGCCCTTTTTCCGTGTTACCACATATACCAGTGTTAAAATCCCCTCCACATATGAAGATCACATCAACTTCATTTGGTACCCTTATTTTGTACATTTCCTCACTAAGCGAGTTTATAATTTTACCCAGTTCGTCCTGTTCGATGTTATTGTAGAAATTCACTACACATAGTACTACCGGAGAGTTCAGATAAATACCCAGCAGTTGGTAGTAACTCGTTGAACTAAGCTTTTCTATTTTCCTAACCGTTATCAGGTTTGAGATATATACACTCAGACCTCCTTTGTGTCTTCCGTGCGTAGATCTAACAGCGGTATATGAAACGTCTTATACCCATCTAAATTAATCTGTTTCAATAACCAGGTCTCCTGAAAGCATAGGATATCAAAACTATGTATAAAATCTAACCAGATAGAATTGTATATTTTTGATTGTAGACCGGCAATATTCCAGAAGAGTACCCGGATTCCATCAGAAACACAAGCAGTTGGTCTATCAGGGGTGGAGCTTCCCTTGGTGTGTTCATTTATCTCACCATCATTAATATCATTTCTAGAGCCTCCCACACTAGCTTCCACCTCTGCTACCTTATTTGCCTCATCACTATAGTCCTTTATCCTGCTAGGGACAGTATTGCACTCCCCTTATCACCCTCTTGTATCATCTCATTTATTTCTATGGAAGCAATTTGTTCAACATAATTATACTCGTCCCCAATAACCTGAAGTCAATCATTCTCGTCCAAAGATTGGAGTGGCAAAAATCTATTGGAAACCTCTATACTATGTGCCTGCTTTCTCAAGATCTGCGCATGGGGATACCTATCCCGAATCCGATTTGTAGGGCCAGGTTGGTAGAAAAAGCTCAAGGGATATACCCTAATACCTACTTCCAAATTACAACTATTGCTACCCAGCCTATGGAAAATTTCCCGGACCAGAGTAGGACTTCCTAGTGAAAGAACTATGCAATCCCCTTGCGTATTCTTTCCAGATGTTCCTACCCAGGCGACCCTTCTAACCATCTTGAAAGCCGAAAACATGTCCTGGACTAGACCCGTTCTTATTCCCAAAAAATGAATGGTCCTATTTCTCAATATGTCCCAGGTTTCCTTTTCCCCTTCAAGTAGCGGGGGAACATTTATCAAAACCACTGAGTAAGGTTGCGCCGCAGGGGGTAGATTTAAAATTTGCCGATTCTCTAATTGCTCTGGTAATGTGGTCTTCTCTTTCCCTATATTTAAGCCTGATTCCCTCTGTTGTCTATTATCCTGACGTATGTCCATCCTATCAGTAATCCTATCTGGCTGTTCATTGTTATTATCTTTTGTAATCAGATGGCATAAGTTAGGGGTGTCACTCCTTCTCTCTGGATCTTTTATATTATCCTTGAGGTCCACTATAGGAGGCCTATCTCGATTTTTAACCAATAATGCCAAATCCAGCTCTATTTTGGCTAATCTTAATTCTACAGCCTCAAACGATTGTTTAATAAAATTACTTAGATCAACTAATTCATTCCCTGTATTGGTTGCAACCGCGTTAAAATTCCCTTTCCCCCTCCTTTTTTTAATTTTTCTATCCAAACCTTTATTTTTGGACTGTATCAAGTTACCGTTCCCCTGTTTGTTCTTCACTACCAGCATCTGCGGGTTCAACTCAGTTGGAACATTCTGTATCAGAACCTTTGGGCTACTCGGCCCTTTTTTTGGTTTCGGGATGCGGCATCTTTTAGATGGTGGCGACCGCTCTGCATCCAGATCACTGATGATATTCTCTTCACCACTAGCCTGGATGCAACCATTAGTGGGCTCCCTGTTAGGATTTCCCAAAGGCCCCTTCTCCCCATCCTCTACAATCTCCGTCTGTTGTGGATTAATTGTCTTACTCGTAGTACCCACTTCCTGAGAGTTCCCTTTTATGGACTCCTCAACCGTGGATATTTGTTTATCTAATGCTCCAACCGCCCCCTTAAGATATTTCAAGATGGTCTTATTCACATCTGCTGATTTACAACCAGGTTGCCCTAGGCTCACACTTTGAATTTTCCTCTTCCCCATTTTGCTGTCTCTTATAGTTAGGCTAATGATGTATACTTCCCACTACACAGCACACAGCAATTACTTATTATTTAGAACAGAACAATCCAATCTATGAAAGCATAAGTTACACCCCCTGGCGTTTTTAAATATTAAAAGGGGGGAGAGTCTTGCAGAATCTAACAGTTAAACATTCACTGAATAATACAAGGCTCGATGAGCGCCCATACAAAACAATTCAAGCCAAGAGACCTGGCCCAGCCCAGCCTCCTCCGGACTCTGACGGGCTAAGACGGGCCCGTCTTGGCCCGGTCTTCGCCCGTGCCGAGCCCGCGCGCGTCCCGCGTCGCGTTGCCGGCTCTGAGCTTTCGTAGCGTCCTCCAGGGAGCGGGGCAAAAGTACGCTAGTGCTAGTTAGGGGCCACTGAAGCACCAGGAGCAGTTCGTAGCAGAGCGGATCCCGCCGTCGCGGTGCCGGCTCTGAGCCTTCGTAGCGTCCTCCAGGGAGCGGGGCAAAAGTACGCTAGTGCTAGTTAGGCGCCAGGGACAGCACTGAAGCACCAGGAGCAGTTCGTAGCAGAGCGGATCCCGCCGTCGCGGTGCCGGCTCTGAGCCTTCGTAGCGTCCTCCAGTGAGCGGGGCAAAAGTACGCTAGTGCTAGTTAGGCGCCAGGGACAGCACTGAAGCACCAGGAGCAGTTCGTAGCAGAGCGATACTTGTACTTAAGCTCCTGCCCCGACCGGACGTCACTGCTCGTGACTCTCAGGATCCGGCCCGGGGTAACGACGGAGCAGGTAAGAGCGATCTCTGTGTGTTTTCACACATTTATTTATACACTGCCATAAGTGAAGGAGGCCATTGGAGGGTGTGCAATTTCAGAGGTGATGAGCCCGTAGCCTGGAGTGTTTGACTTGCTCGGACTTGTTTTGGATGTTATCACGAGGGGTTTACTATATTGAGCGTTCTCCCCTTGTCAGAAGCGTTCCTGGTCTGTATGGTTCTGCTTAATATTAATATCAATAGTTCTGCTGGCAGTTCACGTCACCCTTAGACTGCTTGAATTCTGCTGTCTTTGAATAACAGTTTACACCGGACTGTTTATTTCTTAAAAATATCTTAAAACTATCTCAATGGCAAAACTTCTGCTGGTGCCTTATAGAACTCTCAATAAACCTACATGATTATAGTGGTGGTGTATGCTTGGCCTACCACTTTTTACATTTAAATTCCATCTTTTGTGGGCTTAGCTTTTCTTCCCCCTATTTTTTAATTCACAGAGCGTTGCCTCACGCCCTGAGCGGTTGCCAGGAGCGGCGAGTTCCCTCCCGATTTTGATACGGGTAAGGCGTTTTGCTGTAGAGTTTTCTTTTAATTACTGTGAGGACCTATAGCATGTTCACATTGCAATGTAATGTGTTTTTTATATATTGATATAGACCTTTTCAGTATGTACACATATATATATATATTCAAAAAACTTTTTATCTTTTTCAACAGGAGTACCACACCAATGCCTATAGTGCCAATATATTTACGTACACAGGTATATGGTTGTATCGTTCTTTTCAGTGTTTGTATAATTTTGTTTTATGATTATAGTGCAGTAGTTACAATTAGGTCCTGAAGAAAGCCTTGATCACAGTTAGATCGGTAGTGGCTGAAACATGTAGACCTCTTCACTAGCGCGCTTGTATTTGTAGTTAGATTGCGCGCTTACTGCTCTTTAACCATTGACACCACGTGACCTTAATAAATTCGTTGTCACTTAGTAGTCAATTTTACTTCATTTTTTCTTTTACACTGCACCGAACACTCACCATACTGCCTTATGCTTCAGTGATCTTAGGTGATCTAGTCCTGGATTATAGTTGAAAAACATCCGCGAGCTCCTCCTGTTTACTAGTAAGGAGTTGTAGCTCCTTGGTTGCACTAGTGTGCAGCCGAGAGGAGATCCCCAAATGATGAAGCATGCCACTTCGGTGGGTGATGGGAATCCGTCCTCTTAATTGAGATCCCCCCCGTTTTTTCTTTTTCTCCTGTTGTGTGTACTGCTGTGACGCCTGTCTCTTTATATAGATTTTTCCTTGAGACCCGCGGATTTTTTGTTGTTATTAAAATGTTTGTGCCACACCTTGATGGTCTAGACGTTGTGGCGGCTGCCGCAACCTTTGACGTAGATAATCATTCTACTATGTTACAGGACCTACCAAAGACCCGTGACAGCTACGCAACTGAACATTTGCCCTCTTCCAATGACACAGCAATGCTGATTCCAGTCGCCGGCTGGCTTCCTAAGATTGGAGATCTGGTACGAGAAAAGTTGGAGAACAAAAAGAATTTGGTCCCTCTTATCATGCACCGGTCCCAGTACTTGGATTGAAGGGTACTCGTACAGTAATACTACCACCTTTGCCTGGTAGCAAAGAAAACAGATACATTTCAGTCGACAATATCAAGCTACACCGTCTGGCCGATTCTGAATACTCCTGCAGTTTCATGCAACGCTATCTCAATGAATCCGGTGCATTCAACCTCTTCGACTACTCCCCGTATCGCTGAGGGTGAAATAGAAACTACTATTGACCTTTTGCCTGTCCTGCCTCCATCCTCTTCCAACGCAGAAGTCGAGTATACTTACCCTGCAGATGAGTCCAACAGTGAAGTGCCGAACAGTCCTCGACAACATCAAGCTGATGCCGCCCTACCGCCTTTGATGAATATGTGAGCAAGCGGTTATTTTGGGGACCGTACGAGCTTTTCTTAAGATTCTTCCTCCTCGTCTTCCACTTTGGCACTGCCACCGACTAAAACAAGTATTTTCATCTCTTGGTTCAAAAAGACTTACCTAGTCCCGCCCTGGACATACATCTGGTTGATACTTATCCTGATTTTCCTTTTCATGTCAATTGGATTTGTGACAGTATTTTTCTTGCTCATCAATGGTCATTATTTGCCAGAACACTCTGCTGTAAAGATGGTCGGTGGAATTCTGGCCCCTCATACATCGTCCCATATCATGAAACGTGATCAAACTCTTGTGAACATTTCAGCTTTCCCGGTTGCAGATGGCATCGTTTGGGATAAAGTAGCATTCGAAATTCACGGCCCGACGGAAATCCTCAAGATACCATACGTGTTTCGCGTTTCTTTAGGAGATGTGGTAACACCGGACATACATTCCGATGATTGGGATGTACAAGCAGTACATTCATTGTTTTCAGATTTTTTTTTTTTGGTTTCACTTTTTAAAACATTTTTATTAACATTTTTGCATAATAACAATTGTTACAATGGTGTTTACTTATTGATACATTCATTGTTTGTCCTTTTTTCTCACTTAGTTACATCATTTCTATTCAATCCATATACACTACTCTTTTCTACGTTTGTGTCTGATAAGTTTTTTATTACCAATTTTTACCTGTCCTACAGCTCCCGCCTCCCGTGTTTAGTCCCCCTTTATTGATACGTGGTCTTCTTGCGGGGGTTCACAAATATTCCCACGAAATGTATTCCATTTCCCCCATATCTTCTCCCACTTCTTGGGGCACCCCCGATGAATATAGACCGATTTTTCAGTGGTCATAGTGTGGTCTAGGTCTTGGCACCATTGCGTATAAGTAGGAGTTACCTGTGATCCCCAATGCTGTGCTATATTGCGTTTTGCCAGCGCCATTCCCAGTGTAGCCCACCCCTGATCTGCGTGATTGAGGTCTGTGGGTTCCCAGATGTTTAGCAAACATCTCTTTGGTTCCAGCGGCACCATGACTCCTGTCACCTGCGAAACTGTGCGCATAATCTTCTCCCAATACTTCGTTATTGACGGACAGTCCCAAATTGTGTGCCAGAATGTCCCCAGTGCGCCACAGTGGCGGAGGCAGAGTGGGGTGTCAGTCCTGCCTAATTTGTGCAGTAGTGGTCGTGTATAGTACGTGCGATGCAGGATTTTTAGCTGCACTAATCTGAGTTTGGAAGGTATTGCGATCTCATTGTTTTCAGATTTAAAGTATTATGCTGCTTTTGATGCTGAAGATTTATATTTAAATTCTGCCAATTATGCTGATTTATTCTGTTATCAACACTATGGCCATCATTTCTTACACAAAACAAACACGTTAAGACCCGTTTTTAAATACACGCAATGGGAACATTGTCCAATTCCTTTACAGGGGAGTTCTAAAACCCTTAGGGATAAGTTCACCTATTTCACAGATTATAACACGTCCAATCCAGAATCCTATTTCTTTAAATTACAATTGTCGTCTCAATCCAAATGTATTCTAACCCACACTAAATTAATCTATTCCAATTCCTTTAGAACTGAATTGGCCATACAGGGTTATGATCACTGGAGAGATACCATTGATTTGAAATCAATTTGGGGCACTAAGGCTTGGCAGGTTCGGGGAACGGAGGCTTTGCATTGTGCCTGCCTAATCCCGACTCAAATATTATTTTTAAATGATACAGTGTACTAAACTACTTGCTTCAGCCTGGCAACTGCTAAAAATGTAAATATCCCATCCATTCCGTCTTTAACGGAATATGACAATTGGCGTACACAAACGAATTATACGATTGAGGCATTACAAGCTTTGTTTCGAAATGCCACTTTCAATATCTCTGATGTTGACCCGTCCGGATGGTTGGTGTGGCAAACCAATTCAAATGCATGCCAACTGCGTTTTTATAATGCAACGCCTGGTTTCACACAGACTAGACCAGATCCTCGTTTTCCACATTCACATTCGGTCACCACATATTCGGTGGGCAAATTGTGCCAACAATGGTTGGAACACTCCACTTTATCGTCTGTAAAACAACACTTGTCTCTCTTGTCGAGCGACATCAATTTGGCTGATTTTATCTTGGGTCCTAGGATTGCTAGATCAAAGAGGTTTATCTATGCAGCTTACAATGAAGTATGGAAACTTTCGCAGATTGAAGCAGCCCTTCGTCTGCGCCAAATTGACAAAGCAAATTTAGAAAAAGTCCTTGCAGTAGTCGACAATAGTATCAATACACTGTCTTCATGCATTAATACCTTAGATAATATTGTTTCTTCTGTTATTGATATTATTCAGAATGATGTATCTGCATTATAGCATGGTCAAAATCAATTACGATCAGTGATGCAGTTTGCATGGACATCACAGACTCTCAAAATGGGAAAAGTACCTTGGGATTATTTGAAATGCTTCTGCTTTGTTTTTACCATTCAATCTAACCGATAAACAGAGATTTGTGTCCATGAAAGACGCTACATACACAATATTACACATTGAACAATTAGAACACTTGCCATTCTCTGTAGCGGAAACAGATTCAGCTGTATGGTTAATTCATGGGGTTATCTCTCTCCCATTTTCGTTGTTTCAATTTAAATCTTGCATGAAACATTTCCCAATTGGCCGCTTTGAACCCCTGGGAAGTACGTTTCTCCATGAATTATGGTCCCTACCTTTCACTTACAGATGTCATCGGGAGGATAAGGAAGTTTTCCTAGCCAGGGAGGACTGCGATTCCACAGTAGGACTTTCCCTAGTTTGTAAACATATTAAGTTGCACGGCGATTGTAATGTCTCCGTGCCTAATCTTGCTTGCTTTTTGAAAGGAACTCCCGTCCTAGCAATAATTCCCGCTTTTACATTGCTTACTAACGGCAGTTATCTTATTTTGAATAACCACGACTGCTGTGGTTTACGTGCAGGAATCCCGTATATAGTAACACGTTCACAACATGTTTCTTGTTGTAGCAATGTGCTTTTCCCGCCCCCGCATGGGAAGATAGATAGTTCCATTTGGCCTTCCATTCCGACTTTGAAAACAGATTTCAACAAATTAAGCAGACTCAAAGCGCTATTGTTTCAACAAGAAGTGCCTCTAACTTCGGCTCGAGAGACCTTCGAATTGCAGGTGGCTAGAACATCTTGCGAGATTCAGTCACTTCTGAACACGAACCTCCTACTTCACTTTGGGGAGCTTATACATCAAATATTTAACGCGGCTGACACCCAAGGCCTTGCTCATTTTTTTAAACTTGTGAGATCCGGCCTTGTGACTTTTTGTCAGACGATATTTGGAGTAATACCGGCCTTTATCCATTCTATTTTTTCCCAGCGTCTTCGGAGGGTTCCTATTATTACTGGCGCTAGCTGGTGGAATCCTGATTCTTCTGCTCCTACTACGCAATGGCTGCTCATCTTGTGGTAATGCACAGACCAGGCCAGTTGCAACTGTACCGTGACCGAATGCAACAACTTTTTGGATGCTTGCCATTAGCAACGCTTAGCGCGACTTATGGACTAACTTTTCGCTTTGCCTACTTCACTTGCGTGCAACCTGTATTCTACTGTCAGCGGTGCCCCTTTTACTGGGCTTTGGATTTATGCCTCTCCAATACGTCATGTTCAGATCCGGATTATGACCAGTTAATGGGTCCCTTAGTGGCCCATGAACAGGCCTGTTCTAGGGATGGACGTATGGCGGGTGCAGCTGCACTTGGAGTCTTGGCTGAGTGGAATATCTGTGCGGCTGCGCAGAACCTATTGCGACGGAGCTTCATCGAATATCACGCAAGTTGCCCGGATATGCTCTTGGAAGCATCGGATTATGGGGAACACGTCTGTTCCTTCAGCCTACTTGTTTGGATGACATCCCTTTTTTCCACTAACGATAGGGATGACCTTTTGGAACGAATTGCATTCTTAGGTTCAGGTACTATGATGGATTCACCACCTCCATATTAATCACGTCTTCCGTGAAACGACAAAAAAATTTAAAAAAAATTTTCTCCAATTTTTCTTTTCTTTTCTAAGTGCATTTGAACTCTGCTTTCCTTTGAACTCTGTTTTGGTATTTTGTCCATATACTATGACCTTACCAAGGGGAGGGTGTTATATGGCCGTTAGGGTCATTGTCGACATTGCTAAGTTAGCATAAGCTCCTCTGCCATGATGCTGCTTTTGCGCACGTTACTACATGACTTTATTTTGCAAGACTCTGTTTGTGCCTTTCACATGAGAACTGTCTGCTTTCTGCGTTCTCCGACTGTTCCTGGAGTTTAGTCTGAACACGATGTGCAAGGTCGATAAACAATGCCCCTTATTATTCTGTTCTGGTCAGTCCCTAGCACCTAGACAAAACATGCTAACGCAGCTGCACTGCTGGAAACTCGTGCTTTGATATTACAGGAATGCATGTTGTTCTAAACACACACTTGGAGAGGGACCTTTCCAGGGAGAAGAGCTATGCTGTTCCTATGATGTAAAATTTCCATCTAGGCACTAAGGTATGGGGTCTGCTGACAAAGCCCGGAGATCTTCCTTTATATAATAAACTTCACCTTACCAAGGGGAGGGTGGTTAGGCCTGATAGTCCTTTTTCCACTGTCTGTATATGATGACATCCCCCTTTATATTCTATGGAATTGTAACAATGCTAATTGTTTTAGGTTTATGCATTGCGCTGCTGGTAGTGGCACGTATATTGCATTATAGAGCACGATAGTTAAAATAAACATTTTGAACTATAACAGTGACTCTGACTATTCTTATTGTGGACAAGTACAAGTGAGTGAGCGAAAGGGTACGTCTTGCTACCGCGATTCCTGAGAGAGTCGGGAGTGTTGAGTTCTGGGTTGTCTAAACATTTGTATCTTCATGATTATGTAGGAGAACGAATGAGACACTACAGCTAGTCGGTTTTGGGATTTTGGGTACTAAGGTGGTAGGAAGGTTCAGCCTCTATACACAGAGGTCCCGTATTCCTGCGCATAGTTCTGTGTATGTGCAGAATGCCCACAACAAAAGTACATCAGCAGTTCAGCAAAAGGTGGGGGCAACCATGCAGAAAGAGGGCACTTTCTTACAAACAGAAATTGCAATTATGCTTAAATTGTTTCCTGAACTCTATTTTGATGTGGACAGATGTAACTTTGGGCTGATATTGGTCTGAATTAGGCTGAATTTGGCCTTATACTTGGGCATCTTTGGACTTGGGATAGGTCTAAAAAATCCGACAACACAGGCGGGAATGCCAGTGGGAGGCATTGATGCACCACCTGAAGAGGAAGCGGTGGTACCCGTAGATCGAGACCCTCAGGTGTTTTGCAAAAACAAGTGGCTCTTTGGGGAAGTGTTTGACATGTGTAGCAACTTCAGCAAAGCCATACTGCAGAGCCAGCTCCAGCTTTGTTTGGAAAACAGGGAATTTCAGGAGGCGCACTGGGTGAGTAACCATGGTGTGTCTCTACGTTCTCACTCAGAGGCTATAACTTACTACAGTCACACAGGTCTCGCAATTCCAATGTCCGTGAGACACTAACTAGCTCATTACGTTTGTGTTTTCTGCATTCTGATACTTCTAATGATTACACACAGCAAATGAGTACCACTAATTTAGCGAAGGGGCATGGGTCAACAGTCTGCCAGCTTCAGCACGTTTATAGCAAGCAAAATTCTTTTATCGACAATACAGAGTTAAACAATGTTTAACATTGTATTAGCGCCCTCATCAATGTACCATAATGACATTGGGCATAGCACTGTGAAGTCACCAAACAAAGGCACACAGCACTTCATAACATTTTCCAGTGAAATAAAGACACACAGTAGTTTACCCAAGAACACTTCATCAGTTAATGCCAGGTCAGTGCTGCACTGTACTAATGTATATTATATATATTTTTTTTAATTTTATTTATAAGTTTTTCATTAAGTGTAACAAACCATGTTTATATACATTATCAAGTCTATCTGATATGATACATCATACAATTAATAATTGTACATAGCACAGCACTTAGTGATAATTAGAATGGCAATGATACGTCTCAGCAATGTTACAGAATGATAACAAAGGCAGTATTTATGCATCAGTTATAAAGAGGACAGGATGTTCACGTAAGTAGTTAGGTTCCCAGTAATTAGAAGGTTTAGCAGTTGTGGGGAGCTCTTCTGCATATATCAAAAAGTTGTCTTTACAATAGATGGAGTCTAATATCCAGCGAGCTATGGTAGGCGCCTTCCTGCTGTCCCAATGCATGGCTACTCTTCGTTTTGCTAAGAGTAACATTATAGAGGCCAGCTTTTTCTTGGTAGATTTCAAATGCGTCAAATGACCCAACAGACATAGTTGTGGTGTGCAATCTAGTTTACAATTCAGGATTACGCTTAGCAGATGGACTACCTGTTCCCAGTAGAGTTTCACTTTACTGCAATACCAGCTAGATGTCCAAAATCAGCTTGGTCTGTTCTACAGCGTTTACATTTAGCGTCTGCACGCAAACCATGTTTGTGTAAGTGGAATGGAGTGTGGTAGGTTTGGTGCAAATATTTATAGTGTATGATTCGTAAATTCCCATTGGGTGTAAGAAGCTCAGTAAGTGCGCAGCAGGATTGCCATTCATCCACATCTAGAGGCTTGTCTAGTAACAAATTCCATTTGTCATGTGCTTTTTGCATGTTGGCGCCAATTTCCCTCTGTAGGGTTCTGTAAAGTCTTGCCACTATGTGGACATTGTTTGGAGCGGTTATTAATAATTGTAGCGTTTCTAGTGAGGGGGGTTCATTTGGATATGTGGGGTAGAGCTCCTGAATTGCTGCGCACAATCTGTGATAAGCAAATTTGAACAACAGTGTTTGATTGCTCACAAATGTCAGGTCGGTTGGTGTTAGAAATGTTCCGTTCGGGTATATGCCTCCCATCACTGTGATGCCAATCTGTTCCAGTAATCCCATACTTCCCTTCTCTTGTGTAACCGATAAAGCGGGATGTTGTGCCATGGGTAGGTTTGGTGCATAAAGTGGGATTTTGTCTGTAAGCTGGCTAATACGCTTCCATGCCAGGGACGTGATACGTACTGTGTTAATTTTGTGTTTGGTCGAATGGGGCTGCTGATGTGGTAATGTGTGCTAATTTAATGGGGTGGGCGTCACCATCTTCTACTGCAAGGTGTGGCATATAGCGTATCGGGTGAAACCAGTAGTATGCATATTGCGCTTGGGCGCATAAGTAATATAGGTATAGATCAGGGACTGTGAATCCACCAGAGGCGTATGGCAGTGTCATTGTGTGCAGACTTATCCTTGCTTGCTTCCCAGCCCATATTAGTTTAGTCAAATTGGCATATAAGCGGCTGAAAATGGGGGCTGGTGGAGGTATGGGAATGTTGGTAAAAAGGTAAAGTAGTTTGGGTAGGATCACCATTTTTACAAGAGATATCCTGTCCGCTAGGGACAAAGGTAGTGTGATCCACCGGTTTATTTGTGTTTCTAGTTTATCAATCGCTGTGCCATAATTAATTCGGATTACGAGTTCAGAGTCGCGATGAATCCAAATTCCCAGATAGTTAATGGGCTCTTCCTGCCAGACTAGTGGGAAGTCCATTTATGGCGATTTCGTATTTGCAGTTAGTGGTATCACTGCTGATTTGGACCAGTTTATCTGCAGACCTGATTGCCGTCCGAATTTTATATATTCTCTAATTATTGGTGATAGGTTGACGTTGGGATCTCTAATATACAGTACCATATCATCCGCATACAATGATATGCCAATAGGACGTAAACTGAATTGTAAGGCCGTATGGGCATATTGCTGGCGTATTTTACAAGCTAGGGGTTCTAGAGCAATCGCAAATAGCAGAGGGGACAGCGGGCATCCCTGCCACGTCCCTCTTTGTATCTGTATTACGCCCGATATATGTCTATTGACTTTGATGCGTGCAGTGGGCTTAGTGTAGAGAAGTTTAATCCAGTTTATTAACATGGGTGGAAGACCTATTCGCTGAAGAATGGTAAACAGGTAGATCCATTCGACTGAATCAAAAGCCTTCGCCGCGTCTAGAAGCACGGCCACAGCCTCCAACTCGGGGTTCAGCTGATGTAACAGGGCAAATATCGTATGAAGATGTGTTGTGGATCGGGATGGTATAAATCCAGATTGGTCTGGTAAGACAATAGCTGTCATAAACGGTTGTATCCTGGTCGCAATAATTTTGGCTAGTATCTTAGTGTCCGTGTTTATTAAAGATAGTGGTCTATAGGACTCGGCCAACTCCGGGTTTTTATCCGGCTTTAGTAATGCTACTATTAGTGCTTCACGTAGTGTTGGGGGAAGAGTTTGAGTGTTATATGCTTCGTCATACATTTCCAGCAGGTATGGGCTAAGTATTTCGGAATATGTTTTGTAAAATTCCCCTGTGTATCCATCTGGCCCTGGAGTTTTTTGTTTTTATCGCAGCTTGTACTTCTTCTATAGTGATCGGTTGTGCTAGGAATTCACGTTGGCTGTCCGAAAGCCATGCCAGCGCAATATCTTCCACATAATCTAGGATCTCCTGTGCGTGTGCCGTGTCCCGTGCTTTATATAGTGCACCATAGTTGTCCATAAATGTGTGTAGGATACCGGCTGTGTCATAGTGTTCTGTATTATTGTCATCCACCATTCGCAGAACGGTGTGTTGCTTGTGTTCTATGCGTATTTTGTGTGCAAGGATACGTCCCGGTCTGCCTCCCTCACCCATCCTGCGCGCTGTGTGGCGTCTTGCTATATATTTCACTTCCTCGTCTGCTAGATCATTATAGGTGTTTATTTCGTCTCTTATGGTACTTAAGATATTTGCACTGTGGGTATTGTCATATTCTGCTTCTAGTTTTTTGATGCGTGTTTCACATTGTGTTAATTGGATACGGATATCTTTAAGGATCCCCGCCGTAGTGCTGATGCAAATGCCTCGTAAGGTCGCCTTGAAGGCTTCCCAAAGGATGCCTGCGCTATCTACCGACTGCTTATTGGTGGCAAAATAGTCATCTATTGCTGTGCGAATCGTCTCGGCATAGAGTGGATCCAAAAGAGCTGTTGCGTTAAATCGCCATACGAATGGCGGTGGGGTATATGTAGGGATTTGCAGGGTTAGTAGGACAGGCTTATGGTCTGATAATGTTTTTGGGAGGTGTCTAACATCCTGGGTCCATGTGCATGCTTGTTCCGTAATTATCCAGTAATCAATCCTGGACCAACTGTTATGTGCAGTTGAGGAGTGGGTGCTTTTGTGTGTGTGCAGGTTACGCATGCGCCATATATCCTGCATTCGAAATTCTTTCATACCGTGTATAATAACTGCGGCGGCCCGCTGGTGATATTCGGTCGTGGCCTGTGATCTGTCACATGTACTATCCAGTGCTACATTCATATCCCCACCCCATATGAGCTCCATATCTGGAATCCCCCGTATTACTGTGTATACCTTCATAAAGAAGTCAGGGTCATCCACGTTTGGACCGTAAGTGTTAATGAGTCCCACTCTTGTACCCCATAGTATACCTGTAATTATGACATATCGTCCTTGTGTGTCTGTTAATGTTTGCTCCGATACGAACTGTGTGCCCTTCCTTATCAGGGTTATTACACCGCGTGCATATGTAGAATAGGAGGATGAGACCACTAGTTCTGCCCATCGTTTCCCGAGTCCGTCTGCCTTGCATTTGAGCAAGTGTGTCTCTTGAAGCATAGCTATGTCTATTCTATGTCTATCTAGGTAAGCAAAAACCTGTCTAATTTTTCTAGGGTTATTAAGACCTCTTATATTCCAGGTAGCTAGTTTTAAGGGTGTAGGGTTAGTGCTAGTGTGCATCAATATGTCTCCAGTTATAGCGCATGAGGGAGATATGTGCGTTGCTAGTATTGCTTACCGGCATTGCTATCTGGATTCTGAGTAAATACGTAGTGTGTGCTTGTGAGATGACAATGGATATCAACATCTGTCTAGTGACTTGATAAGGCAACTGATACAAGTCTGTATTTACCCCGCCCTTACCCCCCTCCCGACCCTCCCACTTCGCCATCCCAATTATGACAAAGACAGTCCCGAAGAAAAAAAACATACCCTTCTCCCTCCCACCCGTCCCATTAAGGAAGAGAAAACTTGTTGTGGTACACAAAGAGGGGCGAAAGCTGCCAGCCGGATACCCTGACGACAAATGTCACCCAGGGGGTCACTCACTAACATATAGCGACATTCCATACACCAGAACCTGCTATCTATAAAGTGTTCGGATGATTATCAGATCAATTCTGGTAGCATGTTCATACCTAAATGGATAGACATGCATTGTATTATGGCCTACCGTCTGTTGCATTGCAAACTCGTAATTATGAAGCCCCAATTAACACTTATCTGCAACATTATGTAGTTATTGTCGTATAATTCGCTGTACACATTTCTACATAGGGAGCAGTTCAGGGCAGGTATCTCTATTATTCAACGTCCGAGGTACCAGTTTGTTCTTCTGGCCCTCCTCTGGGCGATTTCCGGCGTATAGTTTGAGTCCCTTTCTGTTGCAAGTATTTGAGCACGTCTTTCGGCTCATTGTAAATCACAGCTTTTCCACCATCAGATATTTTCAATCTAGCCGGGTAGATCATTGCATACGGGATATTTTGTTCTCGGAGTTTCTTTTTGACTGCCACAAATTTTTTCCTTGCTTCCTGGACCTGCGGGGTGAAATCGGGATAAATTGAGATGTCCATACCTTGGTGGTTTAAGCTGCCCAGTTCCCGGGCTTTGCTGAGTGCTGCATCTTGGTCCCTGTAATTTAAGATTTTTGCAATGATCGGACGTAGTCTGGCCCCAAGTGGTGGTGGTGGAGCCAGCGATCTATGAGCTCTCTCAACAATGAAAACGTCAGAGAAAGTGTCTTTGCCCAAGAGAGTTATAAGTAATTGTTCGATATAGAGTTCCATGGGCCCTGTGTTTGTCGTTTCCGCTATGCCCATAAGGCGAATGTTGCTTCGGCGAGAGCGCGCCTCAAGATCTTCGGCCTTCGCCATCAACGCCTCTAGAGGTTTATCCATTTTGCCTTGTTTGGTTTCTTTTTGCCGTTGTGCATCCTCTGTATCCGATATGCGACGTTCCACCATGTCAATTCTTTCAGTGTGTCTGTCCAGCCGTTCAGACATGCGATCCACTTGGTAAGTTAGTGAGTCTATCTTGCCGTCTATGTTAGAGAGGGTGGTTTGTATCGAGGAGAACATGGCCTGAACATCTCCAGTAGCAATCCCACCTACAGTGGATGTGGCCTGTTGTACGCCGTTATGTCCTTCCGGGTCATTCTCAGTTGGTTTTTTATGCTGCTCAAACGTTAGCTTGAGTTGATTTCTGTCTGGTTTACCCATGTTGCAGTGATATAGATCAGCCCAGCCGTTGTAGGGCTGATGGCGTGGGATGACACAGAGGCCCAAGGGAGAAGCTAGTTATTTATAAAATTTAGTCGCTTACAGGTCTATGAGGCAGTGGTTTCTGTATAGAGTACACTCCCATATGTCCGTGCAGTAGATGCTCCGGCCACAGCTGTACTCTGCTGCGTCGCTGACGCAGGGTATTGTTGCGAGGTTAGTAACGGATCCACATCGGGGGGGGGGGGTTCTGTACCTGGATCGAAGTGCGTAATCAGGCGTGGGCACTGCGAGAGTCCCGGGGTGGGAGGGATCTCCCCTCCGTGATCAATGTGCGTGCGGGGTTGAAACCACCCACGACGCTCTCCGGCGTAGGTGTCTTCCAGCTAGGCCGGATCTCGCACGTTATGCTTGGCAAGGTAGATAAACTCCTTCACAATTTGTGCCTCGTGGGTTTATGGCAATTTGTGAGTTATGAGCTAATCTGCATTCAGGGCCTCTGCAGCTAAATAGTGGGCAGCAAAGAGATAAGTGACGTTTCCCCTCTCAATCAGTTTCGGCTGCTATGCTCTCCAGTCAGCCCTGTAGTGCACCGGGGTAGGTCTATGTGCACAGTGCGTTTCTTAACAGTTCAGCCCCGCTCAGCACAGCACACGGTGCTGGCGCCGTTCGTTCTGGCGTGCGGCCTGGCCAATCCTATATTGAGCGCCCAAGTAGCGCAGGCTCACCAAAGCATGCAGAGGGTAGAAATGGCGTACCTCGTTTTCACCACCGATCGGGGCCCCTGGTCGCTGGAGCGAAGCCGCCGTGTGCGTTGCACAGTCGCTACCCCCAGCCGCTGTTCTAGGATCGCAGTCCGCTCGCCGGGCAGCTCTCACCATCAGATTTCGTAATGATCGCAGGGAGCGCGCGTTCTTCTCCAGCCTCCACACCATTCAGGAGCGATCATTGTCCCCTGCTCACAGTGTGCGATTCACGGGCTGCAGACCCAGTCGCATCTCCGGGCGCGCCCTCGTCATCTCGCGCTCACCGCGTCTCGTCTCGAGGCAGGTCCATGTCCGCACACGCTGTTCAGGCCGCGCCTCGGCTGAGTTTTCCCAAGTTTATTTTCTCCGGCTTTGGGCAACTTCAGGTTAGGCGAGTCGGCTCAACAAGACGGTTAAGTGTTCCGATTTGTTATTTTTGCATATTTACCACATCAGCAGGATCGTGGTGCAGGATAGATGTAGGATGTTTAAGCGACCGAAGGAGCTCGCTTAGAAAGCAGCCATCTTCAGGCGCGGCTAGCTCCGCCCCCCTCTACTAATGTATATATGAAAGGATTTTAAGTAGAATTTACAAAATGTTGATAGTAACATAAGGTTTGATATAGCTTTGCCAGTGATGTCCTGAAGGGCTGATGAGAAAGGGTGAAAATGTAACTGCAGCAAGAGGTATTCTCTCACTTGCAATACACAAGAACTGCATGCAAAAAAGCCACACAAAAAACTCAGATTTGTTCGCAAAGGCACTTCTTGTACGCCGCAAACACAGCAAGATGATGGACGGAGTGCTGAAACTTTTCAACCACTCATTCCCAGTCAAGACATCTGGGTTTAACCCGTTCTTTTGTTCACTATGCCACCCCAGTTTGGACCCAGCCATATGCAAATCAGCCTTGACTCTGTTCCTCATGGGAACAGTCCATCCCAAACTGCCAGGCCAGGTCCTCCCTGGACCGGAAACAAGCATCCTGGGACCGGTTTCAGGGTATCACCCCTCATCAGCCAGGCTAGCTTGAATCCAGTGGCACAGCGAGCAAGGGACCCACGTCTGGACATACCCGTCCCAGGATGCTCGTTTCTGTCCATCTCCTCCCATTTGGGATGCTCGCTCTCATCCGATTGCTTCTCTCCCACCCACCCTCCACTCAGTGATGCTGCCTCTCAGCTGTGTGCTTTTGTGGTGTTCACTCCCTTTTGTGCTACCCCACTGCTTTTCCTCATTCTTCCCCCCACTCAATCCTCTATTTTTCTGCCACGTTTGCTCTAAAAATCGATTTTTTTGTTTTTAATACCGAGCCAATTTGTGTCCGCTACCTTGAGTCAGTAAATAAAACAATTAAAGCAAACGGCACCCACATCATTCCCCTGATGCATGTGCGGGTCAGTGGAATGATATGACCACGGTTGTGCTTTTTTTTTTATGAGGATGTGCAGCATCCCAAAGCTGTACAGCACCGCCAAAAGCAATCGGCGGCTGATAGGTCTCAAAAGGAGAGCCCTACTGGTTTTGCCAATGGTTGATGAAATAACCTGTAGGGCACGTTAATTCCATCAAGCCTGATAAGTTTCATGTGTTCCCAATGTACCAAAGCCATTTTACTTACTGTTGTAGAGTTACTCATTTTCAGTACTGTGTAGCAAGTGTGGAAGCATAAATGTGATATTGAGCAACTGTTCTTCATGTTGTGTCTTCACCATGATTTCATGAACCCTGCAGCTGTAGAAACCCTGGCTTTTGCACTTAGGCCGAGGAGGGTAAATGTCCATGAACTGTTTATTCGTATTAGTATCCCCTTTGTTTTCAAGAACTGAATGATCAGGTAGATAAGAAAGGACGACATATAGCAGATGCTGAAACCGCACCTGTCCTCAGCACTGTGAGAATGTATTCAAGCTTTGATAAGATTCCGGTTAGTCTTTAGCTTAACTTGCAAAATCTATTACGTGCACAAATGGCTGACTCAGCTATTTCAATATATGTCAATGTAGTTCGAACAGTATAAAAAGATTGTGCCAGCTGCGTCTGGCACAGCATACTTGGTAGTCAACTGCTTTGTATCTCTCAAGCTTAAGCTTAAATAAATATACCTCTATGACTGTGTTTGATTGCAGTCTCTCATTAACAGACAAGTGTACCTGATTTGTGCGTTCACACAAGCATAGCCTCATTCTGAGGATTGGCAGCACCAAGAGTCAATTTTTAGAAAGCCCTGGAGTCAGCACTTGTTTGCCTTAAGTATCTAGTCTTCAAGGACTTATCACATTCTTTCTAGTGAGAAGATTCCAGCACCTGCTCATTCATTATTTAGTTCATTTAAATTAAATTGCATTTATATAGCACTTACTATCCCTGACGAGGAGTTGAATTTTGTAACAGTTCGATCACATGCTCTTGTTTAACGTATGGATTTCAGCATTCTATGCTCAGACTGAATAGGCTTTCCCAAAGTGTTGTGTTTTCTTACACAAAATAAAAAAAAACACATAGCAACAAATGACTGCTTTCACTTTATAAAGCACCTATGAAATTAAAAAAATATAACACGCGATGAGCCAGTGAACTTTTGAAATGTAAAATAGTCCACATGCATTGCAATGCAAGGAGTCCAGAGGAGGTGGAATGATATACCAAACAGCCAATAGCCTGAGAAAGAAATGCCCCACAGCAGTAGTAGACACTTTAAAATGTTTTTTTATGACCGTTTTCTTTCTTTGTCATACAAACTAGAGGATGAAGGCTATCTTGCCATATGACCTTCAATTTACATAGAAACAAAAACAGGACAAAAATGAAGCCTTCAATATACCCATATCTTTATTTTTCATAATGCACACTGGCTGGCTTTAATGTGCTGCCAATGCCTGAATATACAGGCTTGCCCAAATGCACACTTGTATATGCCTGTGTTTCATGTGCTACTAAATTAAACATTTACTAAAGGCTGTCTATCAATGGTTATTTACTGTGCTTATCTTGTATTTTAATGGCCGATTTGAAATATCACTTTACCTTTGTTAAATTTGAAACTTATTTTAAAAATTATTAGATATGTACAATTCAGTTAAGCAGAATAAATACTTGATTCCTCCACGTTAACCCACTGTGAAAAACAAAATAGCAAAACAGACTATATGTTTAATTTATAGCCCAAGAATTATGATTTAAGAGTGTGCTTCCTGAATGTAGAACTTCCACACCTTCTCATACAGCAGAATTGTCTCTACGTACTAATGACGCTAGAGCATTGCACTCTACACTCTAACTGGTGGCATTTTCCTTGGAGGTGGGCAAGCTAATATTAGATAGTGTTGTACCAGGCTGCAACATTTCGCTAATTAATATTGCACACAAATGTACTGTGTGTGATCGGGCTATAGGGAGATATAATTAAAATGGTTAGAGTCTGACTGACGTTCTCTTGTTTGACTCATTACCTAGATACCCCTCTTTAGTGCCTTATACCAATTGAGATTTGGAGTTTAACATACTGATTATATTGTGTCCTTAAGTATTTGTTTTTATGGTTTCCCTTTTATGCTGTGTGGACACTTACCAAGTACCAGATAGAGAGGGTGCACCTATTGTCATCTGGAGCCTCCACAGACGGATTGTTTTCTGTGACAAAAGCTTACGCATATGTAAAGCGTAGCGTTTGTGAATTAGATACTAACATGAACATTTTGCACTTTGAAGGTTGCTTGTTGCTTAAAGTTTTCTTTAATTCCAACCACGATGTAGATATTTGCCAAATAGAAACAGCATTGCATATACTTTCCAAATCAGACAATGTACTTTCGTCCCCAATAGCAATGAAGTTCTATCTTCCGAGTCCATCTCAATCCTCTGTTCTAACTGTTCACACTGGAACACTGAAGCCAGAGAATTCGCTCTTAACAATAATAACAATTACATAATCCACCCATGGGCAAAGAAAAACACGGACTAGAGCAGAGTACTTTAAGATGCACAGGACTCATCACAAGACAACACACACCTCCCAGTCAACAATGCAGAGAGGTCTCAAATCATCTCACAACAGGATTGAAGCGATCCTTGTAAGAACAACTGTATTAGAGACACTACAGACCTCTGTACTTGTATAGAGAACAATGCAACATATGATTAACTCTTGAGGTAGCTGTGTGTTATGTAATGTTAGTCTGTTTGGAACATTGCTTAGTAGAGTTGTATGTATTGCCATGGTTGCCCAGAACCTCTTGCTTATGACTGGAAGATTCACACATCACGGGATTTATATCTTTGGTCAGCTAAGTACAAATTTCCAACAAATGTACACCTTTTAATGTGATTATTTTGCTTCCGACACCTTTCCCCCTTTTCTCTGGGAGGCTTTTTTGGCCTCATCACCACTTTTTTGCCTGTTTTAGAAAGGTGGCGTCTAAGGAAGGTCACCATAATCATCCTTCTGACCTAAAAAGATTTAAAGCAAAAGCTTCTAAAAATCCAAAACGTGATAGTGGGTTTTGCACACATCCTCTCTGCTTTGATACTCAGCACCCTCCACACTACCGACCAAAAATTGCCAAACGTGGTCCTACCTTCTCTTCACAGTCGTACTCATGCCTCTGAGAGCATGCCCGGTATTGGAATCTCTAATACGGAAAACCAAAACCTGAACTCTATCCTTAAAGCTGCTTTGATAAAGTTTTGCTGACAGACTGCCCTGTTCTGTTCCACTGTGCACATCCGCAGTCAGAGAGCTGAGGGCAAAGAAAGCATGTGGCAGGGATCAGTCCTCATATAAGATCGTAGGCACCAATGTGTTTTGTGTGTTATTCCAAGTTCTTCTATAATAAACTGAAGGTGTGGCCAGCGAGGAGCTCCTCTGGTCAAGGCAGAAGTGTAAGCTGAGTTGAGCAAAGGGTCTTAACAAAGAAACTGAAGGATTGAAGGTAATGTGGGAAAAAGTAACTATTTTCCATCTATTGGCTACATTCCTTAAAATAGTCCGCGCTTGCACTAAGCTAAAACTATTATATTATCACCATGCGATCGCTGGAATTGGTTTAGACTTCATTTAGAATTTTTTTGGTTTATCGGTCTTAAATCATTGCAAGGTAATGAAACTATTAGAAAGGATAGACGGGGCCAGGCTTAAGCCACTGCAAGTTATTTAAAGTGTTAGACAGATCAAAAAAGGAATCTGGTTTGCAAGCCCACTGCATCCTTTTTGGATGGATGCAAAATCGAACCATATAACGGAGATTAAAACAGGTGCATAATTTAAGATAACATTACAATACCATAGTGAGCGATCACATAGCAGTACAAAAGTGGTAAATAAGGGAAATAGTGAACGAACTAAGAAAACAGGGAACAAACAACAGGAATGCAAGCTGAATTCAGCAACTGTTAGAGGCCCAAGGAAAATACGCAATGAATTACTCTCCTGGTGCTTCTACTAAAGAAAATTAATATGAGATATGGGGAAATTTAGGGAAAGCAAAGGTGTTTATATAAAGTCTGTTTTATTCTTGATCTCAGAAGTGAAAAAGTATCAGAGAAAGTTATGAAAGGGCAATTACATAAAATGGCACAGATTGGGAAACAAGAAATAACCTTCAAAAATAAGCAAGCAGAAAAAAGAAAATGAGACAGCATCATCATAGCCCTTCTCAGCCACGTTGAGGGAGGGCGGGAGGTGATTTAGTTTTAGGAAAGTCCACCAGTCACAAATCGAAGTTCAATGGTCTAATATTAGAAGATTACACCCAAAAGAGAATAAACCTGAGCAACTCAGACACAGGTTCAAGAAGGGAAGTTCATGTCCAGACGCTAACTTCATGAGAGCCGAAATTCATGAAGCTCCTTAAAGATGCCAGGTCCATGTGTGGATTGGGAATACACACAAACTGAAAGAATCAAAATGTGTCATAATGGACTCTGAATCAGATATCTGTACTAAAGGCAAACTGCATGATATGCCCATTGTGCTTGGTGTCATCATCAACATGTATTCTTGGAAATTAAAACAACAAATTCACCGATACCTCGTAATATAGTTGATAAAGGTAAGATTTAAAAAAAAAAAAAAAGTTTCTCTCTTCCTCTACATTATTCTCTGAGGATTTAAACATCTGTGTTCCAGAGGACTGTCAAATGCAAAATATAAGCTATGGAGTCTATGAGCTACAGCTAAACTGTAAATGATTCAATGTTGCCTTCAACTCTGCTGTGGTTTTAAGAGAAATTTGTAGGGAATTCTGATTGCCAAAGTGAGGAGCCAGCTCAAGTTCTTCAAGCCCTAGTTCACCAAAATAAAGCAAATATGATCAATGACTGAAGAATCTCCGATGCGTCCTTACATACAAGAAAATGTGAAGAACTAAATGCGTCAACTCAGAAGCCCTAGTGATCTGGAGATTGTATATGTAATTGCGTTTATATAGCGGCAGTTTCTGATTCTGTTTATTCAGGAATAAACCCTTAATAACATATTAAAACAATCTACATTACATATTAAAACTCATATACAGCAGTAAATTAATAAATTCAAAGTGATCTATCATTACAGGATAAGATCAATTGATGATGCTAAAAAAACTTTAAAGTGCAAGCCTATACTTTTCCTTTTAACCCATCCACAGTGTAAAAATGTGCTCAAGCAGCCCACTGATAAGGTGTCAGTGCAAAATATTCTCAGGGCAGGAATGAAGTTCCTAAATTCCAAAGAGCAACATAATGGGAGTATCCATCTCTTTTGGGGTGGGTGAAAAGCGGCGCAGAAGAATAGTACAAGAGCAATAGTTTCTGTGACCCCCTTGTTACACATGATACAAGCTTTACTGGGTGAGACTGACCTGCCCCACTTGTATGTAAAACTCCTAGTACCTAAAATACCAAACCAGAACTTGGTAAAAAAGGGTTTTCGCCTGAATCAGGACGATGTAATCGAAATACGTTTTGTATGCCAAAAATGATTTGGCTTTCAGAAATTGAGCCGATAAACTGCCCTTAAGGCCATTAATTTAACTAGGAGCCACAACGAAGGTCCAGAATTGCTTTTAAGTTTGATTTTACAGGCCGTAGTTAATGAGAATGGATCTGACCACATGATTTCAAGACCCAAGATTACAAACCAATCATTCACGTGGTGTTGCCAAGGTAAAGATCCAGTCGGGTCCATCCTCAGAATCTCCTGTAGGCATTCTCTATATATGGCAAACTGAGACGATGCCCACAACTTTATCCAGAGTAACAAAGGCCCAAGATTAGAAGAACAGCGACATGTGTGATGTTCTTTAAGCCTAAGTTCAAATGTAGTGGCAACAAGGGAGTGTTTAGAGATAGATTGACCAAAGATCTAACAAAAGAATTTGCTCTTATGGTCAAGGCATTTCGTTTTCATACCCCCAGATTTTCACGCCATACAGGGCCGCTATCTGAACCTTCGATCTGTGTCTCTCTAGTACAGAAGTCACTGGTTTGGTGAAAGCAGCTTTATGAGCCTGCAGAATCACTGTGCCTCTACAAATCATTGTGGCTCTGCGCTTTGCAATTTGGGGCTTCCAGTATAAACTGTTCTCAACTAATGCCTAGGTAATCAAAAGTTGAGACCTTGTCCAGGCAGATTCTACCCGACCTTATGCTCACCTTAAAAGACTTATGCTGATTTAATACCATGCACTTTGTTTCGGATGTATTAATTTCTAGGCCGTTGAAATCAGCGAAGTTGTAGAAACTACTGCGCAAATTCTGGAAGCCCATCGGCATGCGCGAAATTAAAATGGTGTCATCAGCAAAGAGGAGAGCTAGAACTGAAACATCACTCAGTATGGGGGAATAGTGTAAAACAGCACTATAAAGTATTGATCACGCCAAGAAAACAGGCTAGGGGCTAGAACGCAACCCTGGAGAACCAGTCTGTGAATTTGGATACGTTCTGTAAGCTCACCCTCCTGCCCCCATCTAACTTGGGCACCAATATCTTTATGTAGTCTTATTATTATAGAGAGTAGTGGAGCTGGTACCCACATGAGCAGGAGGCACTCCCACAGCTCTGGCTAAAGGGCTAGATCAAAGGCGGCCTTCAGGAACACAAAAGCTACATATAGGAGTTCCTTCCTGATCTGGATATACTTCCAGCAAATTAAAAGTAAACAGAAAACCTGGTTGATAGTACTAACCTTGGCTCTGTAGCCGGCCTGAGTCGATGAGAGAATTTGAGTTTCTTCCATCCACTCTTCCCATTTGCTTGCCTACAAAACACCTTTTGCAGGTTATCCAATAAGCTAATCGGTCTGTAATTACAGGGGATCACTCTATCGCCCTTCTTGTAGATGGGTAGAATTGCGCCCTCCCACCCCATTCAGGAGTCAGGGATGCGATCTCCTCCCATAATGGCATTAGACAGTAGGTTAATATATGCTGCCCAGACTTCAACTTCTGAGTAATACAGATCTATCAGAATCACGTGCCAGGTGCCTTGTCAGTGCGTTGCTCCCCACACTGAACAGCTCCACCCCTGTAGCTGTTGCCCTTGTGCTGGTGCCCCGTGCGCTGCCAGGCCCAGAGTTCAAGGCCCCCTCTACCCGAGTCTCTGTCTTTCTGCTTTCCTCTTGCTCCGCTTTTGCTTGTGCTGGTCTGCTCTCTTCTACATTCCTTTCTGTTATTTCCTGCTCATTTATTCTATTCTTCCTTATTTTTTTCTCTTCTGTGCCTTCCCTTCCCGCTGTTGCCCCCAATCGTCCCCCGCAGCCCGCCCCCCCGCAGCGCCGCTTCCCGCCTCCCAGCTGTCCTGTCCCCCATCACTACTTATTGTCAGCCGCTGTGCAGTGAAGGAGCGATTTCACTGACCTTGTCAGTGCGTTGCTCCCCACACTGCATAGCTCCACCTCTGTAGCTGTTGTCCTTGCACTGCTGCCCCATGCACTGCCATGCCCGAGTTCAAGGCCCCCTTCACCCGAGTCTGTCGTTCTGCTTTCCTCTTTTCCTCCTGTTCCGCTTTTGCCTTGTGCTTGTCTGCTCTCTTCTACCTTCCTTTCAGTTATTTCCTGCTCATTTATTTCTATTCCATTTTCCCTATTTTTCCTCTTTATCCTTATTTTTATCTCTTCTGTGCCTTTGCTTCCCGCCTTTGCCGCTGATCGTCCCCCGGAGCGCCACCCCCCGCCAGCACTGCTTCCTGCCTCCCAGCTGTCCTGCACTCCCTCTCCCCTTCAATACTTAATGGCGGCCGCGTCTGCGCCTGTCCGCACCTGGACCGCACCCAGGGCCACGGACCCTGGTTCCCAGACCTTCCACAGCTACGTCAGCACCCTTCACACGCTCAATACCGGACGACCCACCGCCTGCCACCTCGCGTCGCCGAAGGACACCCAGGGCCCGTTCTCTTGCCGCAACTGGAAATGCACCTTCATCCACCAACGAACACCAAACCCACCAGCCGCACGACCCACAAGAACTAGACACGACCGTCTCAACTGCATACTGCTCAACACCCGCTTCCTCCATAGGCACACCGTGGAGATCTTGGACCTGCTTGACTCCACCTCCCTCGACATCGCCTTCTTCACAGAAACCTGGATGAACCCCACCTCAGCACCAAACAAACATCGCCACCGCCATCCCCGTCGGCTACAAGATCATTCACAAGGACTGCACCAACCGACCGGGAGGAGGCATCGCCATTGTTCACAAAAGCACCCTCCACTTCACTACCCACTCGGGACGACCACTCGACCAACATGGAGCACCTCCACTTCCAGACCAACCCGAAAACCACCCTCCGCATCCACCATTCAGCGAATCCATAATTGAGTTCATCACACATCACGCTCTCACCTCCACGGACTACATCATCCTCGGCGACCCAAACTTTTACCAGGACAACGGCAATGACCAAAACACCTCATCCCTTCTAGAGAACCTCACCACCGTCAGACTCCAACAAGTGGTCACTTCTCCAATCCACTCAGCAGGACACACGCTTGACCACATTTTCACCGCCAGCAACAACATCGCCTTCAGTCACACCTCCGAGCTTCTCTGGACCGACCACCGCTGCGTCCACTTCTCCTTCAAAAAACCCACTGTACACCACCACACCCACCGCTACCCTCCCAGAAGTTGGAACAAGGACACCACCTCTCTCCGCAAAATCCCACCACCGACGTCCACGGACGACAATGCCTCTGCGCACAACCTCCACCTATGGATCTCGAACTGCACCAACACACTGGCTCCCCTCAAGAAACCCTTGGGCAAGCAGCCCTCGAAGAAAGCCAGCTGGTTCCCTCCCGCCCTTCAAGAATCCAGATGCACCTGCAGACAGCTCGAGAAGAGATGATGGAGGAGCAGCAAGATCCCAGAAGACCACACAGCCTTCAAAACCGATGTCACCGCACACCACCACCTCATCAGAACAACAAAGAGAACGGCCTTACAGGAACATATCACCGCCAACGCACACAACAGCAAAGAACTCTGCACCATGGTCAAAGAATTCACCAAACCCAGCACAGAGACAGCAGACATCCCTCCTTCCCAAGACCTCTGCCACAACCTCAGCACCTTCTTCCACCGCAATATCAAGGAAATCTACAACAGCTTCGCTACCCAAGACCCACCCGCAACCACCGCACCAGACTCCAGACCCTGCTCAGCTGGACCCCCATCACCATTGTTGACACCCTCAAGATCATGCAGAGCATCCACTCCGAGCCCCCCCCAGGCCCCTGCCCACACCACATCTTCAACAGAGCCAGCACCTCCGTCGCCCCCAAACTCTGCTGCACCATCAACTGCTCCTTCGATTCCGCCACTTTCCCGGAAGACATGAAACACGCCGAGAACAACCTCCTGCTGAAGCAACCCTCTGCCAACCCGACGAACCTCAAGAACTACAGACCCATCTCTCTGCTCCCCTTCCCAGCCAAAGTCATCGAGAAGGCCCCAACGCCCAACTCACAGAGTTTATCGAAGCGAACCACATCCTGGACCTCACCCAATCCGGCTTCAGAAGCAACCACAGCACCGAGACCGGGCTCTTCATCGCCACAGACGACATCTGAATCCTCCTATACCGAGCTGAAACTGCAGCCCTCATCCTCTTGGACCTCTCAGCTGCCTTCAACACTGTCTCACACCACACCCTCTGCACAAGACTCATCGACGCCAGCATCCGCGGCAAAGTCCTGGAAGGGATCCGCTCCTTCCTCACCAGCCGTACTCGGAGTCAGACTGTCTCCGTTCCACTCAGAACCCACAGAGATCAGCTGCGGAGTGCCTCAGGGCTCCTCCCTGAGCCGCACTCGCTTCAACATCTACATGGCCTCGCTTGCAGCCAGCGTCAGAAACCACAGACTCAACATCGTCTCTTATGCCGATGACACCCAGCTGATTCCCTCCCTCACTGACGAACCCACAGCCACCAAAAGCAACTTCCACAACGGAATTAAGGCAGTCACCCCTTGGATAAGGGACAGCTGCCTTAAGCTCAACTCAGACAAGACCAAATTCCTCATCCTGGGATCCTCATCCTGGGATCTGCTTGGGACGACTCCTGGTGGCCCACAGCACTCAGAATTCCCTCCCCCCCACACCCAGAGACCACGCACGAAACCTCGGCCTCATCCTGGACTCCTCGCCCTCCATGAGCCGCCAAATCTACGCGGTCTCGTCATCCTGCTGCCACAAGCTTCGCTTGCTTTGGAAGATCTTCAAATGGATCCCCACTGATTCCAGGAAAACGGTCACCCATACTCTCATCAGCAGCAGACTCGACCACAGCAATGCACTCTATGCCGGCAACCCCCAGAAACTCAAGAAATGACAGAATATCCAGAATGCCTCTGCTAGACTCATACTGAACATCTCCCGCCACAGCCACATCACTGGTCACCTGAGTGACCTCCACTGGCTCCCAGTCAACAAAAGAATAACCTTCAAGCTTCTCACACACGCCTACAAAGCCCTCCACAACACCTGACCTGCATACCTCAACCATTGCCTATCCTTCTACACACCCACCAGACACCTCCGCTCCGCCCAGCTGGCCCTGGCCACCACCCCACTGATCCGCAAGACCTCAGCTGGAGGAAGATCCTTCTCCTACCTCGCTGCAAAGACCTGGAACTCCCTGCCTCTACACCTCAGGGAATCACCGTCACGGTCTCAACTCAGGAAGGACCTCAAGACCTGGCTCTTTGACTGAACTGCAGTGCCTTTGACGGACCAGCAGTGCCCGCCCACCCACTGCCTCTTGAGACCCTTACGGGTGAGTAGTTGTGCTTTACAAGCACCCTGATTGATTGCCTAGCCACACTTCAGCGACTCAATAGCTGACTGAGTATCTGAAAGTGAGGAAGCACACTCTTGAGACCGAGCCTCCATATAGCTAGCAGATTGTTGGTCGTCCGCAAGTGTCACCGTCACTATGTGCTTATAGGCCGGAGAAGTATTCTACCCACTTATGAGCCTGAATAAAGTGAACAGAACCAACGATTCCCTCAAGACTACCATGGCTATAATATGCTAAACCTACTGTGTCCTTTCTTGAAGCCTCCAGTAATCTGGCCCAGTAGTCCTAACCCCATGTCCTCTTCCTGTACACTAGTTTGAGACTGTAACTTGCTTTAGCCTTATCAAACTGGAGTTTCCGGATTTAACGGATGAAATCAACTGGGTTTTCGCTTTCCTACACTCATCAGTGAACCATGGCACAGAACCGGTTTTTCCCTTGACATGAACTCTAGGTACTCAAGAGAAATATCCCATTAAGGAGTTGAATAGAAAAGTGTGTATCTCTACTATTTGGAGGTTCTGCATAGAAGATCTGCAAAAGAGGCTATATCAGCATAAAATAAGACTGTAAATGTTTGTAAGGTGCTCCATATCGCCTAAAGCATTTGGCCATTTACTGCCCTACAGTTGTTAGGCAAAGCTCCTACCTCATTATAGTTATCGAAACAATATGGAGCATCAGAAAGGGGGACTTTTTTTAGGTAAAGATTTAACACTTACTACCCCTGATGAGGTGTTGCAGCAGTTTACGCCCAGCAGCATGCTGCTCCGGAACCCAAGGTTATTGGTTAGTCCAGTGTTATTTGTTACTGTTGTTTTTGGGAATAAGTCTTGTGTGCTCAAGCAAACCATTCCATGTGTTCACTTCTCCGTGGAAGATTCAATTAATATGAGTTAGGTGTCATGTTTGGGGGAGTCGGAAGCGGGGGATAATGCAGATATTTGGTGGCATTAATAAATGAGCTAGAGGAGGTTAGGTGTTGTTGGATTGTAGGGGTATGACTTAAAATAGGAGAGGTTGTGATCTTTGAAGTGAGTTGTGGGCAAATTGCAGAAATACATTAATAGCTATTAAGGCAAACATGCAAGTGACTTGGAGAAGGTTGTGCCCAGAGCGAAAACATGCAGAGGATGGAAAAGGAAGATGAGGATCAACTGACGGAATAAGGAGAGGTGACAATTCAAACTTTTAGGGAAAAGCAAAATATCTGTTTTTCATGTCAAATTTTATTAATAAAGAGGATGCATTTTGAACCAGTAGGCTATTTGAGCATGCAAGACTCTAGACAGAATCAGCTTTATTTGCAAGTAAAGATAGTGCTATATTCAGTATTTCTGACAGGCATTAGAATAGGGTGAACAGTCTGAGCGATGCTAGGCTACCACCAGAAAACAACTTCAGCAAGGACAACTGATCAACTCGAGGTTGGAAGCTTAAAATAATGGCTGGGCGAAAACCTTGAAAGGAGATTCTGCAAATGCTGAATTGGATGTCTACTTAAGTTTGGCTTACATTATTGTAAAGCGAGGTGGGGTCCATTTTTGATGCCTCTGGTGTGACATGACAAGATGAAGAGTGAATACAGCTCCACACTGGAAGTGTATTGCCTGCATTCATGTGCCTGGAGGGTGGAGACCCAGATACTGAAATTCAACTATGACTCTGTTAGCAAGGGGCTGCCAATTAGGCTTCCTGAAGCATTGCCCTTTGGTAGATGGTAAGGGAGATGGGTTACACTGCAGATTCTGTTGGACAAGGTGAAGGGGGCCCTTAGGGGAGGCCCAACCTTACAAGCACAGTTCTAAGACTGCCTTTCCCCATCTATTCCTGAGACCGTTATAAACACATCAAATGTACAGCTCTCCATCCCTTCCTGACCCATTTATAGGAAGCACAGCTGCTTGTCTTTCCAACCTCTGCACCTCACATGCACAGATAACTATGGCTGTCCCATGCACCCTACAGGCAAAGGCTGCAGTATCTGACACCCTGATGACAAGCACAGCTCCGTGTTTAAGAACACAGCACATTCCTTGCAATGGCAGTCATGTACAAGTACAATTCTCACAGTGCAGCAAGGGAGGAACGATTCTTAACCAGGACTTCCATGAATACCAGACCAACTGGCAGGTTTTGCTGCGGTTATGTTCGGGGAAGGTTGCTTAGAAATTGCTGGCATTTTAAGTGCTATAATAACACTTTCACTGTACCGTGCCAGGTGATGGAGAGAGGCACTGCTTTCTCGTAAGGGAGGGTCAATGAAGTTCAGGCACAGCATGCCCCTCTGGGAGGGTGTCTAAGCAGACTCTTGACTAGTTCACAAGATCCTTCCTTCTTTGACATCTTAGGGCAACCTTCACTTGCACCCTGCAAGCTCTTTAAGATCAACTCAAATGTTCCTGCACAAGTCCTCATAGACTCCCTAGCCGACGCTGCCATACAAGCCAAGACCTTGGTCTCCAGCAACTTACATGCTCCTTCATTTGCAACCCACAGACTCCATCAATGAAAAGTTACAAGCTACTTCTTCAGCACCTCCCAGGATAATCCTTGTCACCTCACAGGCTCTTTACACGCAATCCACAGCCCTATTCAGCTGCATATTGCGGACTACTTCCCAAGCACCTTAGAAGATCACTTTCCTGCCCACAGGCTCTTTCAGTGGCACGTCAAGGGTTTGTTCTCCAACAGCTACCCTAGGCTCTTCAAATATATATTATTGAAAGTTCAACTTGCACTGCACCCCAGAAAATAGTGTAAAAGCAAAGACAAAAAGAAGGGGGAAAGGGCACTGATCCCTATAAAGTTACATAAAAGGACAGCAAACAATGAAGTTGTTGTGGATATCACAGTAGACTTCTCAAGGAAAGGTCTGGAAATGGCAAAAATGAATACAAATGCTCCAAAACATCCCCCCCTCCCCCCCATTAAGAATGTCACGGCTGCCTTTGACCTAAATATTTTCCACACCACAGAGAACACTTGGGAAGAACATAACAATAGTGATGTAACAAAAGAAAAGCAAAGAAGTAAAACAAAAAATAATTTAAAAAAATTAAGTGGTCAGAAAGTAATGGACTCTTTTTTAAGCCAGAGGGAAGTATAAAATGAGGACCCTAACCTAAGGCAATGAAACCTCTGAATGATATTAAGGTTAGCTATAGAGAAAGTCAAATGATTACAACTCAAGGAACACCATCTGTAGCCTCAGATTTTACTGCTGACTTACAAAGCCTAGATATCAGGAAACCCAATGAGGGAACACTTAAGAATGCCATTATAGACTCAGTCAAGAGCTAGAAGTGATGAGATGTTACACTATGAAAGCAATTAATGCAATTCGGAGGTCAATTATGAAGTAACAATGAATATGAATAATGGTGAAAGTGTAGAAAAGGAAGGCACTGGGAGAAGGGAACAAGTGGAAAACTGTGCCCCATCAAATCCCTTATCTTTTATTCCAAAGGACACATTATTTAAGGAAATCTTCTGCAATGAAAGGATCTCCCCCACTGAATAGAAGAAAACTTTAAATTTTACATAGGATATTATATTACCATTACAAGGAGTAAAGGCTAGTGATCTTAACTTAGTGTAATTCATCAGAAATACTGCAGGAAATATAGTTATATATATTTTTTTTTTAAAAGGCCTTTTTTATTCAGAGAATATAACTGCAGCAACCATTAATTCAGTGAATGAGAAATCGTAAATATGGGATATATATCATGCCAGTTAATGAGCATATCTTGATCATTAATAATAATAAAAAGCGGAGGAGGATTGTGAAATTAGAAGAATAGGAGTGCAACCACTGCTTAACTAAATTCTTGCAAGACAGTAAGACAAGCAAAAGATAAGATAGAAATAACATTAAATGGAGGGAGGTCTATAAAATTACTAAAACAAGAGAAGAACCAAAGAATAGTCCAAATGAAAAATTATCATGGTTAGCTAGAACATACGAAAAAAGTGATGTAGACCAGCACTCCTAGTAACAGACAGATAAATTTAGCCACCTGGAACGTGGCAAGGATTGTGAGATGTAACAAATGGCTAGAATATGAATGTGGGAAACATGAAATACCTATTACTGCATTACAAGAAACTTAGCACATTTCTGATGTCGACTTTAACAATTATATGGTAAATGGCTAGAAGACAGAGAAACGGCCTCATGGTAGATCAGCGGGTGCTTTAATTTATATGCAATGTGTCACTTCATCTAGATGTGGTTCAGATATTTCATAAGAACATCGATTTTGTTTTAGCAATTTTAGTATGTTTGCTAAAAGCTAGCGAGAAGGGCCCTAAACAAATAATATTACTACTTCTATTCCACCGAGGAGAGAAAATGATAGGATAGTTGATTCCCCCTGGTTAGTTTACGGGATAATGAAGAATAAAGTCATGGTGGAGTGTCAGTTCTTTTGATGAAAGACAGTGATGCAAAAATATCTCAGAGTGATTTGAATATGAAGAAATCTATGAAAGCCTGGAAATACTGGTGCAAGCCTCCAAACAACCTAGATAAAAGAGGAACAAAGTTGTGGGCTATTGTAAAGCATTTAACTTAGTTGTAATTAGAAGTAGATTTAGGGGTGATCAACCTGTTACGACGGCATTTCATAACGAAAGCCACCTCCATACTTGATTATGTAATCTTAACATCTCATTACTTTGCATGTGTAAAATGAGATCCAAGAGGGTGAACTTTGTGACAGTGACCATTATCCACTTAAACTGGTTTGGGGTCGAAGCCACAAAATAGAGATTATCGCCAATATGGCGACCAAGTGTAGATGATGCATACAAAAAGGCTAAATCAAGGTATTTAGGTCAGAATTTCAGAAAACAAATGAGCCCATATCACGTAGACAAAAAAGAAAAAAGAGGATGACAGTACCAATCACAGAAAAAGTATGGCTAAAAAACATAAATGAGCTATATAAATCTAAGAACAATATATTAGAAACAAATCGAAAGAATGAGACAAATACAAGCAGATCCCGAGGTTCCTTATCGTAGGAGGTGGTAGACAACGCAGATGACTGTGTGTGTCCTCAAATAAGATAGAAATAGCTAAAATAATAAAAACAATTCAAGAGCTTAGAGCCCGGATGGAATATTGGCCTTATTATAAAGCAGAACCCTACACAATGAGGTTTGGGAAAAAAAGATACCAGAATCCTAGAACTGCAGCACCAGAACTGTCTATAAGAAAGGAAAGATTAACCCAAAAAATTAAAGAATTGTTGCATTTATGGAGTAGTACACTAAAAATCTTTACGAAATATATTCTGGACTCTCTATAAACATGGGTTGGAGAAAACCACATACTACCAAAACAAAAGATCAGAAAGAACCATGCAGTAACGGATGGGTGTAGGCTACTTAATATATTTCAGAAAAATACATTGAGAGGTAAAAGGTTTATCTTCCTACTGCATTTGAGCTTGTTGATAGGAAAAGAAAATGGATGTGTGAGGAGTCCCCAAATCCTTTTGGCATTAATTATTAATTTTCATATAGACTCATGGACTGGAATACAAGTTAGGGAAAATGGGACCCTACCAGAAAAATCTGACTCGCAAAGTCAATGCATCCTAGCACTAGAGTTATTTTTGGTCTATACTGCTAATGCCCTCAATTTGTATAGTGTTTATTGAAGTATAAGATGTTCTTGTCAAGGCTGGATCAAAGAGCTACTTAGGGTCTGATTATGATCTAAGGCGTTATTTATCGCCCATAATAAATAACGATACCATGGGGTACGTTATTTATGGGGTGTGATAAATAACATCTAATACAAGTTCATGGGGAATAACATGCAGATTTTAGTATTCAACCCACCCAAAAACACACACAATACGGTAGATACCGTATGTTTTCCCCTGTTAAAATTCAGATTTGACCTGCCGATTTATAACGAAGGTGGATTTGTTAAATACCTTTAAACTCATAATTCTGATCCATGTGTAAACAGGAGTTTCGTCTACGTATGGGTCGGTATATCACGAGGATCTTGTAATCAGGCCCTTTGTGTCTACTATACAGATGATACTATAGTTTTAAATCGGACACCTATAGGTCTTCGGAAGTCATTAGTGCATTCCAACGTTACTGCAAAGAGAACCACCTAAAAGTTAACAGTGAAAAGACAAAAGTAATGGTATTCAGGAAAAGGGAGAGTGCAATAAATTATAGAAACAAGGTGGAATAAAACAAAGTTGTAAATAATAAGACTCGTTGGGTACATTTTACAAGCAATGTGTCCATGAATGAGCATGTCAATTGTACAGCTGCCTGCGCTAAAATAGTGGCCAGGGCATCTGGAAACGAGTCCTGTCACAAACGCCAGACCTGCTGCAGGCTGTCTGTACACTTGCCTGTATTTCCTATCCCCATTCTGCCCTGCCTGGCAACAGCTTGCGGATTTCTGCAGTGCAGACAAGAGATCCCACTGCGCCACTAGTGCCTTCCTTGTTGTTGTTTTCCGCTGGTTTGTCGAGCTAGAGTTATCTGCAAACAAGCCTCAAGGAATCAACTGAGGGATGCCAAAAGTTACGCTTTTCGTCATCCACAGGACAAGCAAAAGAAGAGGATTGGAGCTGCCAGGCGGGACACCTCAAGTGGTCTATGGGTTTACCAACTTGGTCTCTTTCATCCTATGTAAGCAGGTAAAGAGGTGCCTATTGGTGGCTAGAAGGGAGGAGTTGCAGCAGAGAACACATCTTATAGGAAGCAAAAAAGAAAAGGAAAGAAACATTTGGATTTTAAAAATAACTTATGAAAGTGAAGTGCTGTCTAGGAAACCTCCCGAGTTGGAGCTCAAAGGATAGCTGTGGCTGCATACCAATCTGAAGCATTGCCACTGCCCTCCCTCTGGTTCCAGGCCATCTGCAGGAACGTCCGCATCTAGGCTGGCGCATACTGAGCTGTGGGGAGCACACTAAAGCAATCACCTGATAAGAAGAGTAATATGCGAGAGTTCAGAAAATAAGTATGGACATGTGGTAGAGATGTTAATACCACAGCTGTGCAGGGAGAGCATACTTGCCCTGCGGCTGTGCTTCAAATATAGCTGTCTGTGCGGGCAGAGTCCCCTCGTACGCGAAATGTCTTTGATTGTTTAAATGACTTTGTGTGTGGTGACAGGGGTAGTAGCGCTTACCTCTCTGCAGCGCTGCAGCGCCGGTTGGAGCGTCCGCCTCCTCAATGCAGGTCCGGGGCGGTGGGCATCGGGCCCCCACTGCTTGTTCGGCTCCGCACTGCCCCTGGAGCCGCTTGCTTCATGCCGGAGGTAGGCCAAGCCTATAGATATATTTTGTTTACATCCTCTGCCGAGCTATACCACGGCCGCCATGTTCAGCAGGTCCGAGGTATCGTCACTTCCGGCGCAACCTTGATGTACGGAAGGGCTTTCCGCTATTGAGGTTCGATAACGGAGTGCAGCCGCTGGTGAATTTGGAGCATAATACAATAATAGAAAATGTAAATTGGAAATCGGGTTCGCTAACATAAAAACACGAGATGCAAAAGCTGCGATTTTATGAACCACCCAATGGTAAAGAGAATGACCGCCTTATCAAAAATCCCAAAAAACTGTGACTGGCAATAGACATCAAAGTAGGACTACGAACGCACACGGAAAGCCTATACTACCCTACGGATTAATCGAGATCAAATAAGCCCCATATATCCAACGTGCTGGAATATAATAAGTCAAAACAAGCCGCGTGTTGCAACAACGGTACGACTAATCTCAGTTGGTGCTAGATGTTGGAGACGGAGCAAAAGTTAAATGATTATTCTTTTTAGATTCACAAACTTTTCTTTTTTTTATAAAAACATATACACACAACACAAATTTGCAGTGTAATCCGATCATAAAGTTAAAAAAGCCCAATTGAATGTTCAGTCATGGAGCAAAGCCAGATTTTTTCACACAGACCGGGTCAGAACATGCAGGAAAATAAGACGTGCTCTTTATTTCTTTATCTGTTAACCCCTTAACCAGGGCTTTAAGTGGAATGAAAAAACGAGAGGGTCGCAAGGTAAAAATCTGTGCTTAGCATAGTGTGCCTCCCGACTGGTATTTTGCTGCTTCTGTCATTGCATACAGATATATAATACAACAAGTAACATTACACCTACAAGTCAGGGCTATTGGCTTTGCCAATGGTTGTTAGTTGTGTAAGCTAAATAAGCAACAACTATGGCTTTGCTGTATAGAATATTGAAAATGCTTCAGTTCTGAAATTATGAGACTGAAAGAACTGTAACGAGTCTCTTTGAAGTTACCTCAAAGCAGTGAAGGGTGGTACTGCTACAGAGTTAAGATTTCTTTTTTTCACCTTGAGGGCAAAAATGGAGAGCCCTATAGGGACCTGTCTCAGCACCTCCCTTTTTAGAATTGCCGGTGCTGAGCACCAGCAGGACCCGGCCCACCTAAAGCCCTGCCCTTAACTGCTGGGCCCAGGGCTTTAAGTGGGCCGGGTCCTGCCAGTACTTAGCCCTGGCAGTAAGCACCAACAGTTCTAAAACGGATCCCTATCGGGCTCTCCATTTTTCCCATCACCATCAGGGTAAAAACAAATCTTAACTCTGCAGCAGTACCACTCTTCACAGCCTGTGATGTAACTTCAACAAGACTTGTTATAGTACTTTCACAGTCTCATCATTTCTGAGCTGAAGCATTTTCAATATTATATACAACAAAGCCATAGTTGTTGCTTATTTATCGTATGCAACTAATAACCAAAGACAAAGCCAATAGCCATGGCTTGTTGCAGGTGTAATGTTACTTGTTGTATTATATGTCTGGATGCAATGACAGAAGCAGCAAAATACCAGTGGGGCGGCATACTGTGCCAAGCACAGATTTTTAGCTTATGTGTTTTTTTAAGCCATGCCCTTAATTATATCGATTACGCCCCTTAGAGAGACCCCCCAGTTTTTTCATCCCTGGCTGGGCCTCTTCCCCACCAATCCTGAACCCTTTTTTTGGCTATTTGGGGTATTTTGCACTTAGGCCGCCATAACATTTTGTCCACATGAGGTATCCACGCCAAATTTGCGTCCTTTTTTTTTACAACATCTTGTGGCTTTTAGAGCAGCTCTGCCAAGGGCCACCCATTGAGCGTTATACTAACGCATTTAAAGTAAGGCTTACGCATCACCGCAATGCTCGAGAATGTCACGCAATGAATGGCACTTGGCTTGGCTGTCACAGCATAATTAAAGCTAAGCATCGAGCTGTGTGGTGCGCTGTCTCGAATAAGTGGTTGCACTGCGGGGCACACTTAGAGGTGTCAGCATGAATAATATGTGCTCATTGACCAAGCTTCACTCAGCTCAGCCTCACAGCAGGATACCTTTGAACTGACTGGCTGCTCCCATACTCCCTGCTAGGAAGGGAAATCAGTGTAGCAGAGCCGATGTCATCCTACACTGCTCACAGCACCATCTTCAAAGAGGGTTTCTTGCTCTTGTCCCGAGTTACTGATGACCGGCCGTCAGACAGCAGGGGAGTTAGAGACAAGTCAGTCCCTCTGAAGACTGGTCCACAGGCTCAGTAGAGGTCTCTCGGCTGCAGTATTCCTAGCCAGACCTTTACTAGTGGTTTACGCTGCCTTCTGCATCTCTGCACTGAGCATGTCCCTGCAGTGTTATTCCACACCAAGGTAAATTGGCTTGTGGTCATGGTCACCTGAGTAAATAAGTATTGTATTTGTACTTGCTGTGTGTGGGTTAAAAAAGGATGTAATTTGGTTTTCTAAAAGCTTTCATAATATATTGTAAAATATGAAGTTTTCAAGCCTATGGTTTTCTGGAAGGAGTCACAAGTTCCCTTAACCTTACTGTCTCCGGACACATCACAACAGCAGTTTATAAGTGAGAAACCAAACCAGAGTTCTGGAATGTACACCTAAAATGAAGAAAGAGGTCAGAGTTCACACAGATACAAACATGAAGACCCATGCTCACTCGCAAATGCTTACACAAGTCAAAGCACCTGTATTTCAGCCGATGCCTGGAATTAAACATATTTACCCTGTCAATGAGCACAGCATTCAGACTTTCAGTCTTCAAGCCGTCTTCCATCCATCTCACTTTTTTGTACTCTGGTCGCAGTAATCCAGGCCACCCCCATGCCTACAATTTCCTTCATCTCCAAACGTAGTGCTCCGCTGGCTCAGATGGCTCTCAACACTGTCAGGGTTTTTAATTCTCTTAGCCCCTGTGTCTTTCCCTCGTGTCTAATGGCTATGCTTAAGGAGTGCTGGGACACGCTAAAGTGCTTCTGTGCCTCTTTACTAGGGAAATGTGTAGAAAGCCTTTCTCCCACTCAGCATGCCTCTGCAACCCTCACCCCACGTCCCAGCCTGTGCATCTGGAATCATCAGCCCCACCTGTCCTAATGATAACCTCCAAACGGGCAGTACATCAACACAGATGATCTGTCAGCAAATCAGAAGGTGATCCTGGATGGCTGCAGAAGCACCGTGGTTCCAGCTTACCATTAGGTGCTCTCAAAATAGAATGTGGACTACTTCGATTGTCATAGCTGACAAGTGGATTTGTCATGTTCATGTCATGTACTGCACCAGACGGCTGTTTGATGGGGCAAGTTAAGTGACAAGTGGGTTCCCGACCTTGATGATAGTGTGACTACAGGAGAGACCCACCCCGAACCGACCATGAAGCACCTAGCTAAATAGTTCTAGCTTATCACTAATTATGATACCAGTTGAGAGGCAGGTCCTCTGTGTCACGACTTGCTCCCTGCGTTCTCGTGTCCACCACCAGGGGGCTGATCTGTGGGACTCTTCAGTGGTCTAATAAGCTTCCAGACCCTCCCCTTCATGTAGATACTGACTTCCAGCCATTTAGATTCTACTTGCAAATTGCGATCCATTCCCAATCCATGCCGGGTTTTGTGGAAGCCAGCCTGCTCATTCTGGAAACTCCATTACCTAGAATTCCCTGCTCACTGCTCCGTCTCCACCCCTGCAGGCCAAGGATGGGTGGAGGAATCCAGTTCACCTGTGGTTGGCTGCTGCTAGTCTGCTCACACCTGATGCATATGATTACTGTGAGCTCTTTTAAGCCCCAGCTCCCTTCAGTCCAGTGTTGGTCATTGTAGCTGTTTTTCGGTGAGGACGAGCCTTGTTGCCTGAGCTTTTGATATTCCTTGATTCCAGAGCTATAGTTAATCCTTGTTCCTTGATTCCAGAGCTATAGCTATTCCTTGTGCCTGAATTAGCACTGCCTGCAGTGCTACCTGGTTTCCTGAGTTCCTGAGCTATAGATATTCTTTGTTCCTGTTCCTGGGCTTCAGCTATTTCTTGTTCCTGATTTGCACTGCTTACAGTGCTCTCTTGACTCCTTGTTTCCTGAGCTGTAGCTATTTCCTGTTTCCTTGAACCAGTACTGCCTGCAGTGCTACCTTGACTCCTGAAGCTTTAGTAATTCTCTGTTCCTGAACCAGCACTGCCTGCAGTGCTACCTTGACTCCTGAAGCTTTAGTAATTTCCCTGGTCCTGAACTAGCACTGCCTTCAGTGCTACCTTGACCCCTGAAGCTTTAGTAATTCCCTGTTCCTGAACCAACAATGCCTGCAGTGCTACCTTGACTCCTGAGCCTTAGCTCAATTCTTGTTCCTGCCCCAGCACTGCCTTCTATGCTACTTTGTTTTCTTGATTCCTGAACCTGCACTATTCTAGTATACCCTTTTAGCCTCCCCTTCTGTATATCCTTTTCCAGTCCCTGCCTTTCTTCCCATTTCCTTGGTTCCAGTTCTAGTTTGCTGTCTTTCTGTTCTGCTGTCTTGCTTCTGTTACCTTGTATGTTTGTTACCTGCTTTCTGCCAAGTGTGCCCTGTGATTTCCTTCCTTTCCTGTTAAGCACTCCTCCTTGCTAGCTCCTTGTCTATTGTGCTTGTGTTTAGTTCTACCCCTTTGCTGTTACTGCCTTGTGTGTTCCTGTTTGATCGCCAGGATCCGTGGGCACAGCTGACTACCTAGGTGGTGTTTCTTGTTCACTGTGTGTATTGTCTTTGAGTTACAGTTATAACATCACCATAGGTATAAGCTCCACAGACCCTGCCTTTGCATACATATCCTATATGTGGGTATTTTCAGTCAGTATCTGTAACAGCAATTGTGGGTGAGGAACTTACTGAGCTTCAGTCTTACCGTGTGGAGCTCCTGAGTGCTTTACCCCACATTCCCTTTATTGTTAATGTTGTATTATATATATTTCTTGCACGTCCGTCCTGGGTGTAGTTAGTCTGAATGCTAAATTGCCTTGTGAGTGCCCTTCCTTTCTGAGTCTTAGCCATCTTGTACAGGCTTCCCCTTTGGATCCCTTTTTCTCCTCTGACTCCTTGTGTGATCCTGGGCAGCGCTGTACTACTCTTTCTGTGCACGGTACGTTTTCTACCCAGTCCTTGCTCAAGTCCCTGACTGTGTTCCCGACATAGTCCTGGACAGTCCTTGACAGAATGACCAACCCACATTTCCAGGGTCACTTGTGAGGTTTCTTTGCGTTCAGTTAGCTACCATTTTTCTGTTACATTTCTGTTTGAACATCTTGAAGGTGTGTCATAATGAGAGGTTTACGAAAGAAACACACCAGTGCATCATTTAAGTTTGTGCAGGGCAGTTCACCAGTGCTTTAATGAGAGGCATTTAGTGTCTATTTTACAAACTGAGAATGTTCACCCTAGTCCTGAAACAATGAATCCTCTTATGAGAAATGGACATTTACGTTCTGAATATTTTACTCATTGGCTCTCAAACACCTCTTTGCCAGAACCTTACTTAATCTTCTGTTCTGATCCAGATTCAATGTCTGTGTCAGCATTGCAAAAGCAGAACGATACCTTACTCTGCCTGCTGAACAAGAATTCTGATTCTCGCATATCTGCTGTAAGTGGTTGTAAAATACAATATTCAACCACAAAACCAAAGAAAGAGCAGATTCATTTTAAAACCTCTGTTCTTCATTCAAATAATTTTACCCAGTCTTGTAGTCCAGTAAAGATCACAGTCCCAGATACTAAAGGGACCTTGTTAAATAACACATTCAAAGTAAACAATAATCAGTTTAACAAAAGAGAGAAAAGACCTACTAGAACACAGGTAGCTAATAGCCAGTTTGAACAAAATCCAAGTTGTAGCTCTGTTGCTTGTTGTGAAGTTGCCAAGTCTACCACTGTCCTTGTAGAGAAAGATCTGCAGTCTTCACAGGATATAATTACATCTAAGATTCTTGAATTACAACAAGAGAATAAAATGTTTCAGACTCTGTTAAAAAACTATAGCCCAGAGTTCAAGTGGGAATCTAAAACCCCTGTACAAGACAACTTTTCCACCTCTACATTAGCCTCCTTAGAAATGGAGAAGGAAACCTTGCGCTCTCTTTTGCATTCCCCTCAGAGCTGTTCCAGCAATTGTGTGAATAATATTGTGGCTGATCACTCAGATTCCATTCAGAAAAGCCATAGTACCTTTTCTCACAGTGCAGTTAATGAAAGTATGTGTTAGAAGTCTGAATTTTCTAACTCCTCTGGTGTTTTGTCTTCTAGTGCTAAATTACATCTAGGCTCTACATCGGAGATGTGTCCCTCCACTTTTCAGGAACCCCAAATGCCAGGCAAAACAAAAAACATCTCTTTGCTTTCTTTTCCTGGTAGTGAGGTCAGTTCTATCTCAGAGATAACCCATAGACAGGCCATTGACATACAGACAAAACCTGAACCAGTGACCCACATAATCCCTGATGTGACAATATCCTGTGACTCAGACCACGCTCTTGATCTAACTGCTGTGACAAAAGCTAACCTCCTCGCTGAGAAGAAACAAAATCCTGACCTCTTGTTTGTTCTTTTGCCTTCAAATACACCACATATTGAAAAGTCAGGAAATTATAGTACTATATGCTCTGATGCACCTGTACCACGTTGTAATGCAGAAGAAAACTGATGGAGCGCTGATAGCACTCTATTTTGTATGAGTGCACTATACTCATGATTTAAACGCACTCTCATGTATTTGTATTGTTTGCAGTGTTTTACGACTATTAAGAAACATTTATTTGAATAATTTAATTTTGAAAACTAGTGAACGCATTTAAGTAGAACTTTGTATGTATCACGATTCCTTCATGCATAATGTGCAGGACGATATTATTTTATACACCGTAATTGTGGTTAGTTTAAGTTGCCTGAATTATAGGCCCAATGTCTTAGGTTTTGATTCTTCTCGCTCTCGAAATAAATAATTAAATGTTGTAGTGTTCAAGGTTAGAATGTTCTCATCCTACTGCAGGTGAAAGAAACACATCGTTATTTTCAGAGTTAAGGAGAGACCCGGAATGTCTTTGAAGATAGCTGGGAAGCGAGAAGGGAGGATGCCTTGCGTATCTGGTCTGTCGGGAAGCCAAGGCCACTGGAAGAAGATATCATTAATTAAATTTGTTTCTTGAAAGAAAAAGCTACTGCCTAGAGGTGCGATGGAAAATTTTAAGACGTATGACGCAGTGTGGGTTGAATCCCATCTTTTTGTATGATGCGCAGGGACAGAGAGTCCAGACTTCTGCTAGCTTTCGGAGAAGAAGGAGCATCTTAGAGCAAGCTCCATAGCCATAAGCTAATACGACCCATTTGACGTGAGTACTTCTTAGGAAGTCGACACGTGCTGACACCGTTGGGGAAGGATAGAAGAGAGACAGGAAGGGCCCTCATCTAGAGCAGTGTAGGGAAAGATTTTGACTTCTTTCAATGAGTCGAGAATTGAATATCGCATCTATTCTGTGTTGCATTTTGATTTTGGAATTTATAATCATTTGTCTTTTGGGCCGAATTACTTATATTTGTAAACTTGGCTCTGTATTGATTTTTCTGTACCTTTATTCTTTGCTATTGAGATGTATTTACATCCAATTATTTTTGGCCTTATAATAAATATTCAAACTGCACTTTGGAGTTGGTGGTCCTTCCAGGCATGACAACTTTGCTGCCATTAATCTGAGTTGTTTCCTCCCCTCAACCACTTTAGGTAAATAAAAAGATCGATCGCTTACGCTATATTTAGTAGGGAACATCAGGTGTGCAATTTAGCGTAATCAAATGGTAGCAGAGGATGGTTTACCTTTAAGTGGTTTACCTCTAAGGTGAGGGGAGTAATCAGGAGTAGGGTTGAAGGTTGAAGAGCCCTGAAGCAGAGTGGAAGACGGCGGAGAACGGAGACTGGCGGACGTTGATGGTGCAGCGGAAACAGTGGTGGCGTGAGTATGAAAGGAATTGTGGTGTTAGATTGCGGTGATGAGTAAGTGGGTGATGTCTTGCGGAGTTGGGATGTATGTTGAGTGAATGTGGTTTTTGGTTTACTGGTCCGGACACGTGCGGAGCAGGAAGTTTTGGTAAGCGGACTCAAGAGAAGTCCAAGATCCCGGGATAGTTTTGTATTGTAATTGTCTGATTAAATGTGGGTGTTGTGAAGCACTATCAACGATCCACTTGTGTTAGGGACCTTTGTGTGAATGAGAAAGAGGTAGCGGTAGAAAGCCTCCGGTACCGTGGTGGACTATGGCGATTGAGTGACCAACGCAGGTCGGGGGTCACAACGGCTGAATGTTCTTGTGAGAGTGTTCTATCGATCTTCAGTGTCAGACAATTACTTGTTTTATGTGACGGTAAGTTATTGTAATTGTGTAGGAACAGTTACTTGGTTTAATAACTTTTGGTTATACAGTTACTTGTGGTACGAATGTGTGTGAGCGAGTTTGCGGTGAAATTGTTAAGGCGGTGAGCCGCTGCAAGGAGTGAGAAGTGACGTCAGGGTGCGCCACGATGTGATAGGTTGGTTGGTGTAACGCCGCGCTGGGATTGGTGGAAGTTCGTTTGCAGTGGAACAGCGTATTTTGGGCTTGCAATTGATCACTTTTACAATGAGATGCTTTAGGGTGTTGCGAGATTTGTGTAGAGGCGACACAGGGGTAGTGACTCGGGTAGGAGAAGAAGCTCCGCCAGAAGACACACCGGCACATTACATGGCAACGAATGTAGGACTTCATACAATAGTGTGGCTTCAGAATTGGCATAAACTGACAGAGAAAGAGGGTGAATTGGCTTTCCCTCGTTATGGGTCTTTTCGTATGGAAGTACTGACCCAGTTGAGGGGGGTGATGAATGCACTGAAACCTCCCCCTAGACCCACACAATTTGAGGCATTAGATGCATGGATGAGAGCTGCTCTAGCAAGAAGGAGAGAGGCTTTACAAGGAAGAATGAGGAAAGCAATGAAGGCATATCATGATGCTAGATGGGATGCCCAGTTAAAAAGATGGAGAGTAGACACCATAGAGGGAGAACGCTTGTACCTGTTTCGTACATTAAGAGAGGGGGCTGAAGAGAAAAAGACGACAGAGGAGGACAGTGATACAGATGACAGCTTCCTCGATAGATTGCTAGCGGACCGTCCTCCACCGTGCGACTCCAGATCAGAGATAGAGAGGTTGTGCCCATCAGAAGAGCTTGTAGGTGTGGAACAACCGGGTGCAGAGGAACAATCAGCAGGAGTAAGAGGCAACATTACAATGGTACGCATTCCGGGAGGGTCTGGAGGAAGGAGGTATTCCAACTCTGAGCCAGTACAACCTGCAGGAGACATGCAGTTACCAGATGCTTTGTCAGTACCAGTCACAATAGGGCCGGTGGTTCTGATATATACTCCTAGAGAAAGAACCGATGACAGTCAACAGCAAAGGAGTGAAGGGGAAGAGACCATGTCTGGAGGGAGTCTTGCAATGAGTGGGACAGGTTTCAGTCGGATACCAGTGGAATCTAGTACCCCACTGCCAGCTACAGCTGATCCATCAAGAATGGATAGTGGGGCGGAACGAGTACGGACAGGAGCTCTAGCGAATTCTAGGTCTGACCTTCGAATGTGGGTTCAACCAGTGAGAGAGTCAATGATGCCGAGGGAAGAGACAGACAAGAGACAAGAAGCGCCTAGAGTACTGTTTGGGCCACAGGTTATTTGTGCAGGTGACCATTGGAGAAGTCGAAGCTGGGAAAGAGATAGACGCTCAGCGTTGGAGAGAGAAGAGGGTGCAGTTCCTAGGAGAACTCAAAGCTGTGACAGGGAAGATACAAAGAAAGAGGAAATTCAGAAAGTGTTAAAAAGCGCAAAAAAAGTGCCAATGCTGGATGTGGTACGTTTAAAGGCAGAACTAGAAGAGGTGATTGAAGGTAATCTGCCCCTGATCAGAATTGATACATATGACTCGAGCGAACTATTGTTCGTAGCAAAGGACATGACAAGAAAGGCCAAATGAGCTTATGATGCATTGTTGCTTTTGGCACAAAGATATGAGGTTGATTTGTCAAAGACCAAGCTGACACAGGGTTCTTGCAGATTAAATTACACAGATAAAGATTTGGAAGAGAAGCGAACAATTGGATTGAAAGCACAAATTAGAGAACTAGTGATAGGGATACGGATATGGAAAGAACTAGACAAATGGAAAGAAAGATGGGCCAAAAAGAAAAGCTTTCAGACTGGAATAGGAAATACTCTGCCTCCGGGTGGAGGGACGGGAGCCACAGGCAATTTCCCCCTTAGGGAGGTACAGAATGGAGGGTATGTACATGTGCCATGGAGCAGGGGTGATTTAGCAGCATTTACGAATGATTTTCCTCGGCTGAGGGAAAAACCTGCTGAGTGGTACAAGCAAATAGATCGGTTTGTAAAAATTTCAAAAGTATTGTGGATTGATTTGAACACCTTGTTTGATATAGTAGTACCTGCGGATTTGTGGGCGGCATGTAAGATTGCCATTGAGTGGCCTACTGCAGAGCCGCCTAGGGATTCAATGACTCATGGTCCTTCACCTGATGTAATGAGAAAATACGATCAAGTGATTACGTGGTTGCAGTCGAAGGTAGCTCCTCAAACTGTTGATTGGTTGAAGATTGATCGCACCACTCAAGACTCTAAGGAATCAGTACATGATTATTACGAAAGATTGTTGTTGGCTTTTAAGCAGCATAGTGGATTGGATACAATTGAACAGAAAGATATGGGACAGTTTGTCTCGAAGTTTGTGTTGGGACTGAAATCTGATATTAGTTTGATGATACAGCAACACCTGATATGTTGGCAGAATAAGTCGGTGGACGAGATTCTGCGTTATGCCAAATATTGCAGTGATCAAGTGGAGTCGACACAGAAGAAAATGAAGGACAAGTTGATGTTGGTGCAGTTGAGAAATGCTGATACGACGCAAGGGTTTGGAGGAGGTCAAGGTAGAGGCAGAGGAGGTGGAAGAGGTATGGGACAACAGATGGTGACCCAACCTGGTCAGGGTAGAGGAAGAGGAATGGATCCAGGTGCAAGTGACTGGGTGGCCCAACAGAAAGGGTCACTGCCTGCGATTATTGTCACAAAATCGGGCATTGGAAGCGTGAGTGTAGATCGAATCCAGCAAATCAGATACAGATGGAAGGTGAGGGACAGCTGTCCGAAAAGGTGAGGGACAGCTGTCCGAGACTGTCAATACTGTGACAAGACCCAGGTCTATGTATGGAGGAGGATATGAGCCGCAAGTGCAAGTACCTCAACTTCCTAGGATACCCATGCAAAATCAGTTATACCATCAGATGCCTTATTTTGAGATACGAGATAGATTTGATCAAAATCAAGATTTACGAGAGTGCCAGAGGGGGGTGCATGAAGAATGCACCTTAGATGCGATCCTAGAAGTAGATCAGAGTGGGCCGTTTGTGGCTGCAGATGTGAATGGATATCCTGTTACCTTCCTATTAGATACTGGAGCTGCTCGCTCCACGGTGAGAACTGAAGTAGTCCCAAATTTAACTCTTTCGGGACGATCGATTCAAGTAGTGGGGGTTAGCAATCAGAAAATGACCAATCCATTGACAAACGAATTACCCGTGAGAATAGGACCATTTCAGGATAAACACCAATTTGTAGTGTGTAATTCAAGTCCGGTCTGTCTTTTGGGACGAGACCTTCTGTGCAAGCTCAATTGTACTATATCGTGCACTCCGAGAGGAGTGGAATTGCAAACGCATGATGACGATGCTGATTTTAAGATGGCTAACATGAGTCTGTGTGCAGAAATGTTTGTGGTGCTCACCATAGCAGAATTGCCATATGACTTGAGAGACTCAGTTGATCCGAAAGTGTGGGATTTTACCGGCGAGGATGTAGGCCTGATGAGAGGGGTTGAGCCAGTTAGGATACAGGTCAAACCCAATGCTGAATTCCCACGAACACCCCAATATAAATTGACTCCAGAAACCGTGGCCGGAATAAGACCTGTGATTGAGACTATGATTGCCCAAGGTATTCTTAAGGAGATAAGAGGAAGTCCCTGCAACTCACCAATCATGGGACTGCAGAAGCCAAGTGGCAAGTACAGAATAGTGCAGGATCTGCGTCGAGTTAATGAAATTGTGATCCCATGTTGTCCTGTGGTACCGAATCCAGCTGTTATTCTATTCCAAATACCATGCAAAGCAGAATGGTTTACCGTGATAGATTTGTGTCATGCATTTTTCTCCATACCATTGCATGAAGAAAGTCAGTTTTTATTTGCGTTTAGGATGGACAATCGTGTATTAACATGGGAAATAATTCCTCAGGGGTATACAGAAAGCCCCTCCATTTTTAGTCAATGTCTAAAAAAGCACCTTGAAGGACTGGTGATGGCCCACAACTCAGTCTTAGTGCAATATATAGACGACCTTTTGGTCGCCTCAGAGACTGAGGATGCTTGCAGGATTGACACTGTGGCGCTGCTGAATCATTTAGCAGAGAATGGACACAAAGTGTCTCCAAACAAATTGCAGTAGTGTTTGTCTGAAGTTCAGTACCTAGGTCACCGGATTGAGAAAGGAAAACGAAGGGTGTCACCAGATCGCATAGAGACGATTCTGCAAATGGGAACTCCGAAAACACAAAAAGAAGTCCGCATGTTTTTGGGAATGGTCAGCTATTATCGACAGTGGATCTCAAATTTTTCCTTGCAAGCAAAGCCTCTGTTGAAACTGACTCGAAAGGATGTTAGTGATCCGGTACCATGGGATGACGAGTGCTTGAAAGCCTTCCGTGAGCTGAAAGAAAGTATCTGTTGTTCTCCAGCTCTCGGAATGCCGGATTATAACAAAGCATTTTCGCTCTTTTGCTGTGAAAAGGAGGGATGTGCATTAGCAGTCCTAGTGCAGACACATGGGGGTGCCCGTAGACCAGTAGCTTACTTCTCAGCTACATTAAATCCTGTAGCTTCTGCGTTGCCCGGATGTCTGAAATCCGTTGCTGCAACTGGTGTCAGCATTGAAAGATGTGAAAGCATAGTGATGGGTTATCCGCTCATTGTTTATGTGCCCCATTCAGTAGAATTATTGATGACCCGAGCAAAGACACAGTATCTGACTAACAACAGACTTACCAAGTATGAGCAGGTTATCTTGGCCGCTGAAAATGTTACCCTGAGACGTTGTACCACCCTGAACCCTGCTACATTATTACCTGTTCCGGCAGAGGAAGGAGATGAGGATTGTGAAGAGCATGACTGCCTAGATGTTACTGACCTATCTACCAAACCCAGACCTGACATTGTCGATGAACCTTTGCCCCAATCTGATTTGATCCTTTTTGTTGATGGTTCGTGCTTAAGAGACAATGAAGGGTATTTGAGAGCAGCGTTTGCTGTGTGCACCATCATGGGAGTAGTGGAAGCTGCCTGTTTAAATAGAGTATTCTCTGCTCAGGTGGCCGAAATTGTCGCTTTGACTTGTGCCTGTATCATTGCAGCTGATATTTGAGTGACTGTGTATACTGACAGTCAATATGGATTTGGTGTAGTTCATGACTTTGGGCAGTTATGGTCACAGAGGGGGTTTCTAACATCCTCAGGGTCACCTATACGTAATGGCGAGTATGTGCGCCAACTATTGGAAGCTTTACAGAAACCTAAAGAGATAGCAGTCGTTAAATGTGCAGCTCATGGAAAGGGAGAAGATTTTGTCACTAAAGGCAACAATTATGCAGATGAAGTAGCACGATTTTGCGCTGAACATGCTTGTATTTTTAATGGAGAATATGTAGGCGAGAGCACAGAAGAGACCGAGCTCAGCATGATGTTAGCTATAGCCGATACTTGGGATGAGGTGAAGCGGTTGCAGGATGAAGTCCCAGAAGAGGAAGCTGCTTCATGGGTCAGAGCAGGTTGCACAAAAGAGACGATGGCATTTGGGTGTCCACAGATGAGAGAGCAGTATTACCCAATTGCCTACTGAGCCCAATGGCAAGGCAAATTCACGGAGCAGTTCATCTGGGAAGAGATGCTATGGTGCGAGTGTTTAGGCAGACGTGGTTTAATCCACGCTTTCGTGTGTGGGCTGAAACGGTATGTCACAGGTGTGTCACTTGTCAACAAATGAATGTTGGAAAGAGAACTGTGGTTGCATTGAGTCACATTGGCAGATCTGGAGGTCCCTTTAATTGGATACAATTAGATTTCATTGAGATGCCGAGGTGCAATAGGTTGAGATATGTTTTGGTGGTGGTGTGTATCTTTTCGCGTTGGGTGGAAGCATATCCAACTAGACGATGTGACAGTCTCACAGTAGCCAAATTGTTGTTGAGAGAAGTGATCCAGAGATACGGATTTCCGACAGCAGTGGAGACAGATAGAGGAACTCATTTCCACAGTGAAATCATGAAATTGTTGTGCTCTGCTTTAAACATTGATCAGAGGCTGCATTGTAGCTACAGGCCGGAGGCTTCAGGTCTTGTAGAGCAGGTCAATGGCACCATCAAATCGAGAGTGGCAAAGGTGTGTTCGTCAACTTCATTGAAATGGCCAGATGCGTTGCCCCTGGTGCTTATGAGTTTGCGTAGCACCCCTGATAGGCGAACAGGGCTGTCTCGCCACAAAATTTTGACCGGAAGAGCTATGCGTTTGCCTATGGTGCCAGCTACAGCATTGATAAACATCACTGATGATTTAGTGTTGGATTATTGTAAGAGACTGGCTGATGTGGTTACTGCTGTATCCCACCAGGTCAAGGCTGCGACTGCATCCACCTCAAGAGACCTGCTGCATGATCTTAATCCAGGTGATTGGGTACTAGTTCGCAAGCATGTGAGGAAGAGTTGTCTTGATGCTCGCTGGCGAGGACCATATCAGGTGATATTGATCACAAGTACCGCTGTGAAGTGTGGAGGATTGCTGAATTGGATCCACGCTTCCCACACTCGCCGAGTTCAAGCGCCTGCGGAGGAAGAGAGTCCCCTGGTTCCGAGGAGCATGTGTGGACCTGACACAGACAACGACGAAGGCACAGACCCAGCTGTAAGAGTTTCGGATGAAACGGAACAGCTGAGTGAGCACAAGAGACGAGAGCTGAGTGTTCCTGAACTAAGCCCAGATCCTGAAATAGATGATATTGCAGAAGTGAACTGTGCACCAGAACAAGGTGAGAGGTCTATTTCAGAAGGATCAGATCAAGAGGAAGAGAGGAGAACGGATGCCAGTGCAGAAAAGTGGCCAGCAAGAAAAGAAAGGCTGAACATAAGGCTCGCATCCGAGAAAGATCTTGCTCCGATTCCTGAAACATCTGAATCAGATCAAAGTGACGCTGAAGAAAGACCGGATGGCCTGAGGCGTTCCAGAAGAGAAAGAATAGCGCCTCGAAGATACGCATCTCCTGAGTGGACGTACCTGGCTGCAAATGCAGAGCCCAGCGAAGTCCGGGAGGTTGGGAGCTGGTACGGTGAGCTACGAAGGGGACACCCTCTCGATTGAAATACAGTTGTTGGTCCCAGGCATAGAAGCATTTGGAAAGCTAACTCTGCAAGTTCCAAATCCTCCAAAGCTGAGTGGATTGCATTTCCTGATCCTCAATCAGGTTATTTTCCCTTCATTTGGCCGACAGCTCACCGCGCAAGAATTAGGAGAAATTTGTGCGGAGATTTTGCAATTTGTCCTCAAAATACTTGGATCAAATATCATTAATGATGAAGCTTGAATTGTAACCAAAGAAAGCATTAGGCCTTAGAGAGAAGATAACTTGGATCCCAGTTTAAGAAGATTTAAAATTAGGGACTTTCTAGTAGATGATGGAGTGAGGAGTAGGGCTGACTACATCTCTTCAATAGGTTTAGTATCAATCGAATGAACTTGGACATTAATTGCATGAGAGGAGAGAAGTGAGAAAGACATTGTTCAAACAAAGAAAACAGAAATAGACTGTGTTTTCCCTTTTGTGCTTTGGAACAATCAGTAGAAACCATGGTGTCCGAAAAATCAACACGCAAACAAAAGTGCATCATTGGCACCCTCATTGTGGTGGTGCTTATTGTTATAACTGCGGTGATTGTTACATCTCTAGTTGGATCTCAGGATTATGGACAGAATAGGGTTCAGGCAACACTCACCACACCACTCTCTGAAATAGATGAGGATGCATCCGCAAGGGATCTAGAAATGATTAAGAAAAATAGTCGTAGATTACATGTTGATTTGTCCAAGGGTGATTTTACTTTGAATGCGTATGCTCGATTATTGTATGAGTATGTGGATACCATGGAAGCGAAGGATTGCTATGTGTGTATGCAATTACCAGCCTCAGTAGAAGAAGGCATTCGATATCATCATTTGCCTGTGACCTATGGCATTACATGTAGTTTGTTGTTGAGCATGTTTTATAGCAAAGCACACTTCGAGTACTATTTCTCAAATTATGATGTGGTACTCTCCGAAGTCCCCGTTCTTAAATACATGAATAAATATGATTATTATAAGGAAGTAGAGCGAATGTCAAAGTATTTCGTGCCTACCATAACTTTAGGCACGTCCTATGCCCATAGACACAATTGAACCTGTATGTTGACTGACATCGAAAAGAAATTTATAGATCAGATAGAAGATCGGCATAGACAAACTCTATTTAGACCAGATCCAAAGCATAAGGTTACCCCATGGACTAAAGAAGAATTAGATCATAAAGCAAAGGGGAGTTTTGGACCCATAGCATTAGATTTCCAGCAGAAGGGGAAATTGTGCATTAGACACCCGACCACATACTACGACAAGATATTTGTGGGTGAGAGTGATTGTGAGCACGTCTTTTTGATCGAAGAATCAATTAGAAAAGCATTATTGGACAAAATAACAGTAGTGCCCAATGTGTATTTTGTGTGTGGAAAGAATGCCTATGTGAAGTTACCCAAAAACTGGTATGGCACGTGTTATTTGGCTGTGGTATTTCCCAAGATTTTTCATGTGAATGATTTATGGCCCTTAGAAAGAAAAAGACCTCAAAGAGGAAAACGTGGTGTGAGTGCAGGAGAAGTGATTGGAGATATATTTGGCGCTATGATACCGAATATGGGTGTGATTCTGAATGATTTGAAAATCAGAAAGCTGGCAACACTAGTGGATAAGCTCTCAATAAATACAGCTCAGATTTTATTACTTGTAGATGGGGAGATGGTTTCGATAAGGGCTATGGTTTTGCAGAACCGTCTTGCCCTAGATGTGCTGCGAGCAAAAGCCGGAGGAGTCTGTAAATTGTTGAAAGTTCAACAGTGCTGCACTTATATTCCTGACAACAGTCGGGATATAAGGAAATACATCAACAATATTTCAGATATACACCAAGAGTTACGTGAGATGGCTGACGAAGGACTCTGGGGAAAAAGTGGGGAAAGGATTTGGCAAGATAGGCAGTTGGTTTGGAAGTTTGGGACAAGGAATAATGGGACATATCTTGAAGCCTATTATAATAGCTGTCATTTGTATAATTGTCCTACTAGGAGCCATCAAGGCTTACAAATGGCAAAGGGCACGACATCAGGAGACTGTTTCGAGAAAGCGAGAGCGCCAACTTGAACGACTGCAGGACAGTCATTACCAGCACCTTAAGGGGTTAGAACGATTCAGACAGGGACGGCAAGCTACAGCTTCTGTTTAGGTCGGTCTCTTCTACGAGGAGAAAACTACAGGAAAATAGAAAGTTGGTGTTATGACACTAGTCATAAGAGGGGGGAACTGATGGAGCGCTGAAAGCACTCTATTTTGTATGAGTGCACTATACTCATGATTTAAACACACTCATGTATTTGTATTGTTTGCAGTGTTTTACGACTATTAAGAAACATTTATTTGAATCATTTGATTTTGAAAACTAGTGAACGCATTTAAGTAGAACTTTGTATGTATCACGATTCCTTCATGCATAATGTGCAGGACGATATTATTTTATACACCGTAATTGTGGTTAGTTTAAGTTGCCTGAATTATAGGCCCAATGTATTAGGTTTTGATTCTTCTCGCTCTCGAAATAAATAATTACATTTTGTCGTGTTCAAGGTTAGAATGTTCTCATCCTACTGCAGGTGAAAGAAACACATCGTTATTTTCAGAGTTAAGGAGAGACCCGGAATGTCTTTGAAGATAGCTGGGAAGCGAGAAGGGAGGATGCCTTGCGTATCTGGTCTGTCGGGAAGCCAAGGCCACTGGAAGAAGATATCATTAATTAAATTTGTTTCATGAAAGAAAAAGCTACTGCCTAGAGGTGCGATGGAAAATTTTAAGACGTATGACGCAGTGTGGGTTGAATCCCATCTTTTTGTATGATGCGCAGGGGCAGAGAGTCCAGACTTCTGCTAGCTTTCGGAGAAGAAGGAGCATCTTAGAGCAAGCTCCATAGCCATAAGCTAATACGACCCATTTGACGCGAGTACTTCGTAAACTTGGCTCTGTATTGATTTTTCTGTACCTTTATTCTTTGCTATTGAGATGTATTTACATCCAATTGTTTTTGGCCTTATAATAAACATTCAAACTGCACTTTGGAGTTGGTGGTCCTTCCAGGCATGACAACTTTGCTGCTATTAATCTGAGTTGTTTCATCCCCTCAACCACTTTAGGTAAATAAAAAGATCGATCGCTTATGCTATATTTAGTAGGGAACATCAGGTGTGCAATTTAGCGTAATCAAAATGAAAAGATCTCCCATGACCAAGTCATCTCTGGCCTCTTTCCCCTGACTAAGAGTTGTGAACTGCCAAATGGTAAAGGAAGTCTGGTCATCAGAGACTCTAAGAAAAGCACTATCCTTAGCCATCCCGAAGAAAGCACTTCAGTGTGTTTTAATGAGCCAAGGAACTGTGAAGATTTTACTACTGACAACAGGGAATCTACTGTCTAACTTCTTGCTGCTACATGTTCCGGTACTTTCGTTGATTATTACAGCCTCACTCTGGTCTAGCGGTGCTTTCCTGTATACTTCCAGCTTCACTAAGTGGTGTTAGCCCTTTACTACCTGGACCTACGTGTAGATACTTTGAAGAAACAATTCGGATGAGAAACATTTTTCCATGAGGAATTCTATGGTCTGTAATACTATGGCAATGTCGGATCCTACCATCATTTTGTGCCCTGAAGAAGTCCTCTATTAGGACGAAACGCGTCGGCTGTACTGTCTGTTGAGTCACTTGAGCTGGACTCTGTGTTTTTATCAGCGTCAAATGAAAATGGAATAAAAGAAATGAAAAAATTGAAGAACTCTTGTGTCTGGATACAGACTATGTTTATTGATTGAATCTTACTGCATGGTGCACCTGTGCTGATGTTTTGAACAGGGAATCTACTGTTCAAGGGCTATTGCTATTCCCAGAATTTAAAGTCTGTCATCCTTGTGCCCCTCTGCCATCAGCTTGTCTTCTTGCAGAGTCTCCAGAATCCTCAGCTGGCCTGCTGCTTTCAGAGTCTCCAGAATCCTCAGCTTGCCTGCTACTTTGAGTCTCCAGAGTCCTCAGCCGGCCTGCTGCTCTCAGAGTCTCCAGAGTCCTCAGCCGGCCTGCTGCCTACCGAACCAGAGCTTCCAGGCTGCCTGCCTACCAAACCAGAGCTTCCAGGCTGCCTGCCTTCAGAACCAGAGCTTCCAGGCTGCCTGCCTTCCGAACCAGAGCTTCCAGGCTGCCTGCCTTCCGAACCAGAGCTTCCAGGCTGCCTGCCTACCGAACCAGAGCTTCCAGGCTGCCTGCCTACCGAACCAGAGCTTCCAGGCTGCCTGCCTTCAGAACCAGAGCTTCCAGGCTGCCTGCCTTCCGAACCAGAGCTTCCAGGCTGCCTGCCTTCTGAACCAGAGCTTCCAGGCTGCCTGCCTTCTGAACCAGAGCTTCCAGGCTGCCTGCCTTCCGAACCAGAGCTTCCAGGCTGCCTGCCTTCCGAACCAGAGCTTACAGTCTGCCTGCCTTCCGAACCAGAGCTTCCAGGCTGCCTGCCTTCCGACCTTGAGCCTCTATCTTGCCAACTCTTTGACCCTGTGCTTCCAGCTAGCCAGCCGTCAAAGGTCTCTGCATATACACATTCAGAGACTGAACCTCCAGCATCAGAGACAAAACTCTCAACATGTAAGCCTCCAGGGCCTGGGTCTCCTGCATACCTGCTTCCAAAGTCTCCTGCATGTGTGTCTTCTGTATGTTTTCCTCCAGGGCAAGAACTTCAGGTCTGCTTCCTGTCACCTCTTTCGTCTACAGCCAGTTTGCCTTTGACCTCTGTGCCTCCTGCCAATCCTTTATCTGCTTTTGACCCTACAGTCAATCTTCCTTTGTTTTCAGAGTGCTACTCTAGCCTGCCATCATCAAGACTTCAAACACCTTTAATTCAGGCTTCTAAGCCCCTGTTACTGGATTTGGGCTCTTCAGGTTCTGCCTTCAATACTGCTGTTAACTTACAGCCTATTATCCTACCCTCCAGAACATTACAGTTTTCCTGCAGTCCTCTGGTATTTTGCACTGCATCTCTCATGGAAATGGACTTGCTACTTAGGAGCAAAGGCTTTGAATCCAGTTCCAGATTCCGGGAGCCGGTCTTTGGAGGGGGTGTACTGTCACGACTTGCTCCCTGCGTTCTCGTGTCCACCACCAGGGGGCTGAACTGTGGGACTCTTCAGTGGTCTAATAAGCTTCCAGACCCTCCCCTTCATGTAGATACTGACTTCCAGCCATTTAGATTCTACGTGCAAATTGCGATCCATTCCCAATCCATGCCGGGTTTTGTGGAAGCCAGCCTGCTCATTCTGGAAACTCCATTACCTAGAATTCCCTGCTCACTGCTCCGTCTCCACCCCTGCAGGCCAAGGATGGGTGGAGGAATCCAGTTCACCTTTGGCTGGCTGCTGCTAGCCTGCTCACACCTGATGCATATGATTACTGTGAGCTCTTTTAAGCCCCAGCTCCCTTCAGTCCAGTGTTGGTCATTATAGCTGTTTTCCGGTGAGACCGATCCTTGTTTCCTGAGCTTTTGATATTCCTTGATTCCTGAGCTATAGTTAATCCTTGTTCCTTGATTCCTGAGCTATAGCTATTCCTTGTGCCTGAATTAGCACTGCCTGCAGTGCTACCTGGTTTCCTGAGTTCCTGAGCTATAGTTATTCTTTGTTCCTGGGCTTCAGCTATTTCTTGTTCCTGATTTGCACTGCTTGCAGTGCTCTCTTGACTCCTTGTTTCCTGAGCTGTAGCTATTTCCTCTTTCCTTGAACCAGTACTGCCTGCAGTGCTACCTTGACCCCTGAAGCTTTAGTAATTCCCTGTTCCTGAACCAGCACTGCCTGCAGTGCTTCCTTGACTCCTGAGCCTTAGCTCAATTCTTGTTCCTGCCCCAGCACTGCCTTCTATCCTACTTTGTTTTCTTGATTCCTGAACCTGCACTATTCTAGTATACCCTTGTAGCCTCCCCTTCTGTATATCCTTTTCCAGTCCCTGCCTTTCTTCCCATTTCCTTGGTTCCGGTTCTAGTTTGCTGTCTTTCTATTCTGCTGTCTTGCTACTGTTACCTTGTATGTTTGTTACCTGCTTTCTGCCAAGTGTGCCCTGTGATTTCCTTCCTTTCCTGTTAAGCACTCCTTCTTGCTAGCTCCTTGTCTATTGTGCTTGTGTTTAGTTCTACCCCTTTGCTGTTACTGCCTTGTGTGTTCCTGTTTGATCGCCAGGATCCGTGGGCACAGCTGACTACTTAGGTGGTGTTTCTTGTTCACTGTGAGTATTGTCTTTGAATTACAGTCATAACATCACCATAGGTATCAGCTCCACAGACCCTGCCTTTGCATACATATCCTATATGTGGGTATTTTCAGTCAGTATCTGTAACAGCAATTGTGGGTGAGGAACTTACTGAGCTTCAGTCTAACCGTGTGGAGCTCCTGAGTGCTTTACCCCACATTCCCTTTATTGTTAATGTTGTATTATATATGTCTTGCACGTCTGTCCTGGGTGTAGTTAGTCTGAATGCTAAATTGCCTTGTGAGTGCCCTTCCTTTCTGAGTCTTAGCCATCTTGTACAGGCTTCCCCTTTGGATCCCTTTTTCTCCTCTGACTCCTTGTGTGATCCTGGGCAGCGCTGTACTACTCTTTCTGTTCACGGTACGTTTTCTACCCAGTCCTTGCTCAAGTCCCTGACTGTGTTCCCGACATAGTCCCGGACAGTCCTTGACACTCTGTTTATATCTAAGCCCACCCAGCACTTACTAATTGCAGTGTAGGGGGCATAGACACAGCCCTGACGAATGCCTTAGACCCACGGCTGATTAGAGGCAGATACATGTTGGCATAATTATTTGTACAGTGACGCATACAGGTCATTACACCTAAGTATGCCTCCTCTATTTACCCCTTGGTAATCTTTTAATCGACCAAGGGATACCACTAAATTAAAGGATACTTTAGTGGATTATCCCATGGTTTTTTTAAAGTCATAAACTGGACCTAAATCATTGTCCTGAGAGAAGAAATATCTAAGAACTCCCTCAGAAAAGCCCCATTCTGAGGTAGAGTCCGCCCTGGTAGTAACATCTTACCAGGGTGGGACAAGGTGGCAAATGATGAAGCATGTCACATTACGTGAGTGAGCCATCCTCGTCCTATTCCTGGAATTGCCTTGAATTTAGGTAACAAACAACTAGCAGCACACAGAGAACTCATTGGGTCTCTGGTACTAACTTGCTGATTAAGCAAACAGCATTTCTCTGAGGGTATCACACCATTTTTTGTGTTTGTTTGTCATGTTCAACACCTTAGCATTGCTTATTATCCAGCATCACTTTGTTGATAGGACATTGTAACGGGGTTACAGTGATAAACCAGACAAAAGAGGTTTAATGTAGGGTAATGTTTATTATCTATTTTGTGACAGAGATATACAGACAACAGATACTAGTAAGTCCCAGTTCATAAATCGGTTTTTCCCTCTGGATTGGATACTCCAGAGTGACGTCTTCTCCTTCCTGGTACGTCAGAGTTGGCCCTCAGGGATAACATATATAGGAGAGATGGTTAGTCAACTGCTTTTTCCTTGGAGATTTAACCATCACCACACCGTGCAGTTTATTAAACCTGTCGTCATGGGTATTATGCAAAAGGGATTTGTCTACTATTTCTCTCTCTCTCTCTTACTGGCTGGTCCTGCCAGTTTACAGAGAGACATAAATCAGGGGCCCTCCTTGCCCTGCCGGTTCTGCTACGTGTACGCCCGTGTTCCTGAATCCTGACCGGACTTGTGCACCCGTGCTCCCGTCTTGTGCCTTCCCACCCTCAAAACGCACCAGTGCCCCCCACGCCTGTGCCCAAGAGATAACCCTGTGGGGACCCTTTCCATGTACTCGCCTGGGGCCATGACTCGGTCCGTGAGTTACAGCAATCTTGTCCGTATCAACTTTCCCTGGCGCTTCACTGGAGTCCTCGGTCGCTGGCCGCTGCTCCACATCAGGGATGTTGGTGGGGCCATCTCTCGTGTAGACCCCCGCGTCCTCCTCTCCTGCAGTCCTCATTCCCAGTGCCATCTTCCGCCTTTCTTTTCCGTCTGCTCCTTCTCCGATACTTCGTCCCGAGCTGCTTCCGCTTCCTCCTTCTCCTTGTGACCTTCTAGTGTCTCTGTGGCTGGCCTATAAGCGGCCGTATCCGATTGAGGGGGCATGGTCTTTTCCACTACTAGAACGGTTGCCTGTGACAAATGCGTGCCCCCGGGGTACCGATCTGGGTTACTGCTGTCCGTTTTGCCATATGACTCGTCACAGGCATTTAAACTCAAACTGAAAAAGTGAAACTATGAGTCCTAGAACACATAATACAGGTTAAAAAGCGAGGGTCCACTTGTAAGAGACATCTTGCTTTTTGCTGATAGGAACTATTAGCAACTAAACCTTATATAAGAAAGAGCTGTTCACACTGCAAGTGGCAGGGGCATTAAATATGAATATGATTCACTAGGAGTAGGGAAAATGTAGGAGAGAGACATAAGCAAAAGGAGGAAAGTCGTGCAAATAAGAGAGATAAGAGTAGGAATAATGTAAGGGGAGAAGGAGAGAGGGTGAGACAAGGATGGAAAGTGGAGACAGACAGGCAAAAGGTGGTGGGAGAGGGCTGAGAGGGGAAAAGAGAGACAAAGGGAGAAAGAAAAGTTGGTAGTGGTGGAATAGTAAGGGAATAACTAGAGGGAAGGAGGAGGGACAAACCTAGCTAAAAAAGCATAGAAAGATGACTGAAAAAAGAAAGGCCAGAGAAGAATGAAGAGTGCAGAGGGAAAAGATATAGAAAAGGAAGGTTAGTAAGTGGAGAGGAAGTGGAAAAAGTAAGTGAGCAGATGAAAGAGCAAGAAAGACTGAGGATGCTAGAAGTTTTCTGGTGTATAACAAGGGAAACACTCATTCTGCCTCACACAGACTACCTCATTTTCTCTGTGGTCCAGCTACAATTAGAAGGAGGCAGTAAGGCAGAATTCCTTAAATTTGGAGGAAAATGCTAAATCTGAAGGAGTATCCACAAGTGGGTTTCCTTTACCACAGGGATAATGCCAATGATGTGTCCTCTCAGTGTCAAGCTGGTACTCTATTCACTGACTCTTCTTGGTATAAGACACCAAGCTGTCAAGCCTAGCTGATCTAAGCTGGCTCTGTGTTACTTGACTTTGTCTGATTTATAACAGAGTGTGATGCAGCAAGAAAGGCTTCTGATTCAGCTTATACATACTTTATGGCTCACAGGATCAGGCCTGATAGGCCAATGTATTCATAGACTGTGTCTAACTGTTTCACGTCTTTTAAGGCCCTTTTTAGACCATCACATTTTAGAAAAGTGTGCAGTTTCTGAATATAATATGTACATGACCACAATATCCTTGTTCCGCTCACAAAAAAGTGTCACTCTAAGGGGCTCATTACGATGTCGGGCGGAATCACTTCCGCCCGACACCGACTCGGTCATGGGACCGACCGCCACCCGGTCGGCGGTCCCGACCGCCCCATTAGGATGCGACCGAACACTGTTCAGTCGCATTCCTATATTTCACTATGGGAGCATGCATTATGGCCGTAAACCGGCCATAGGGCATGCTCCCATAGTGAAATGGGAGGTGCAGTTTATCCCTGCACCCCGTGGCAGGTTCCTCAAGGTGCCTGCCACAAAGTGCAGGAATCAACAGGAGGGGACCCTAGGTGCCCCCTCGGCCTCCAACCGGAGGCTGTGCACCAAAGGGGGTCCTGCTGGGGCTCCCTAACACGCTTTCCGACATGGTTTCCATATTGGACAGACCAGCATGGAAACCATGTCGGAATGCGTGATCGTAATCTCAAGGGCGGAAAGAGCCGCCCTTGAGATTACAGGCTGCATTCCGACTGGCGGACGGGCTCTCCGAGCCCATCAGAAGCCAGACGGAATGACCGGTCAGATTCCTTTCCGACCTCCTCCATCAAAATGAGGCGGTCGGAAAGGAATCCGACAGGCCCAATACGAAGCGGCCCTAAAGGCTCCGAACTTCGGTCGGAGCCTTTACGGGCCGTATCGTAATCGGCCCCTAAGTGTCACACGTAAGGCTTTGAAAAGGCACACAAATATGGGAATGTCACACATGCAGAAACCAAAAACTTGGCAGCTATGCATAAGCAATATGAAAACTTGGCAGCTATGTGCCTGCCCTCTGTTACTGAGAACTGCAGTCACGCAGTCTGTCTCCGGTTAGCACCCTTCCATTTCAGGTGCTTTGCAGCAGTTTTAAGATCTTCTTAGTTCTCGTTGCTCAAATGAGTGTAATTTCTGATATTTATGTTTCCCTCATCTTCCTTGCTTGATTTTGCTCGTGAGAAAGTGTCAGTCATTGAAAAGTCACTCACAATTACACTGAAATTATGAAAATGTCACACATAGCAATCTGAAACCTTGGCAGCTATGTTAGAGGTACTCAGGTTTGGGGATTCCCCTAGAGGGGTGTTATATTATGCACATTAGTAGTCAATATATATCATATAATGCTTTTCCTTTCTTTCCCTCCCCCTTTCACATTGTGTAGTTCCTTCCCTTGTCAATTCCCGCACTGGTTGCGCCTTTCCTCGCGCTTAAAACGTTGAGGATAATACATTCTAGGTTTTGACAGTTGGTATTATTATGATACGAGATGCTGACTTGACTGGACGCTGAATAAAGAGTTCCCTCACACAGCAACTTATTTCCTGATGTGTTACTTACCTGCATTATAACATCGAGATTTGGGCAATAAAGGATGGGATGTGAGTGCCGCGGCTGTCCTGCAAACTTTGAGGCACCAGAATCCTTGTTAGTCTATTAACATCCTACTCAACACAATGAGTCTCAGCGGGAGCTTGGTGTGTTCCCGTCCTTGTGACCGGTGGGCAGGATTACTGCTAGGTGGGACACTCCCAGTCCTAGGCACACCGTGCAGGAAGAATCCTGGGTGCGAAGTCTCCGTACAGAGCAGTGTGAGGTCCAGACAGTGCAAGCCTCGTTTTGGTGCGAGCCACCATTTTGGAACTATCATAGTCTTTCATTGTTTTATGCAGTTCAGGAGAATATCGAGCATTTTACTTGCATATACTGAGGCTTTATCACGCAACATTATTTTTAAAAGGAACTGTCAAACATTCTTCAGCAGTACCAGTGTTCATGTGACATTGCCATTCTGTTCAACATCGATGATAACAAATAGTACACTGGAGGTTGTTTAGAAAAAAAAACCCAACAATAATAAAATAACAATACGCAGTAAATAGTAATAACAACATAGTGAATTTACATATAGAAAAATGCAATTAGACCTTCCATTGACATTTTTACAATCTAAAGGAGAACCACCGTGGGAGAGGTGGAAGGAAGAATTTTAAACATATCTGATAGCAACTGATAGTAATAGAATGCCAGCAGAAAGAAGGAAAAGTATCTTGCTACATTCTTTAGGTTCAGAGGGAAAGAGATTTTTATGTCTCTACCAAAGATTGAAACTGTTGAGGATGAGGATGAATTGGATGTGTTTGATGAGGCCATGCTGAGACTAGATGTTTGTTTTAAGCCCACCATTAGTACAACCCTCGAAAAATAATTTTTTTATACAAGACGTCAAAAATATGGAGAATTGTTTGATGAATTTCTTACTGCTTTGAGATGTTTGTCAAATACTTGTAATTTTGGGGCCACCACCAATGAAATGATACATGATCAGCTTATGGTCAAAACAACAATAAAAGGTTCCAAGAAAGGCTGTGGATGATGGGAGACCCCACCATGGATGAAGTAGTTACATCAGCAAAAGCCATTGACCAATCCATGAATTGAGTAAAAGAAGTGAATGAAACTCACTTAGGCACAAAAGATAGAAAGGTATGTTGGATCAGCGGAAGACATGTCAAATATGAGGCGTATAATAGTGGACGCATGGAAAATAAAAAAATATATAGGTGTGGAGATCCATCCCACTTAACTTCCCCAACAAATTGCCCAGCGATTAACAAGTAGTGTAATAATTGCAAAAAATGGGCAATTTTGCCAAGATGTGTAGAGAGGCTAAGAAGCAAATCAAACACCTCATCGACAAGTGACCGTAGGCTCATCTAACGACAAAGCTGGCTGGAAGATGATACAGCAACAGGAAATAACATGATGTTAATGGTACGAGTGGATGAAAATGACTTAACAGAGGAATCGGCAAATCCACTGATCTATAACATACATGTACACAACAGAGAGTTGTCTGTATTGGTGGATTCTGACTCTCCTTTCACCATTATTTGTACATCTTACTTTGAAGCAAAACTAGAAATTGAGGTAAAACAGCTACTACCTCCTGACATTCATGCAGTTACATTTGATGGACAACAAATTAATTTTTTAGGTTACTTTGTAGCCAATAGTGAGTTCAAAGGAAGATCTGCTTGTTTGAAAATTTATGTGGCACAAAAGGGAGCAAATGCTTTGGGTTGGAAGGAGCAAAGAAGATTGAACATCAAACTTGATCCGAGTGCCAAGGATCCAGTTTTGGTAGTAAAGGAAATGGATGTTAAGTAAAGGATTATATTGTATTTCCCTGAAGTTTTCAGTCAGAAATTGGGACAACTACAAGGATATGAATGTGAGATAAAACTAATGCATGGTGCTGAACCTCCCAGACAGAAAATGAGAGGACTGCCATTTAGTGTAAGAAATGAATTGGAGGAACTTTTGGATCAGATGTTGAAAGATGACGTTATTGAGGAAATAGAAGCATTGGAGTGGATATCTTCTGTGATTCTAGAAAAAAAGAGCAATGGTAACCGCAGACTCTGCATTGATATGAGAGTCCTCAATTGAAACATTGTCCTGGACAGACATCCCTTACCAAAGATAAATGACCTCTTTTCAATGTTCAGTGGGGCCACTGTCTTTTCCACGCTGGACCCTCTTAGTGCTTACCATCAGATAGAGTTGTGTAGAGTGCTCTAACCTTTAACTGCTTTTGTCTCACTATGTGGAGTGTTCCATTTCAAAAGAATGCTCTTTGGGCTGGCATCCCCTTTTTCTGTTTTACGAAGAGCAATGTTCCACATGTTCAGGGATATGGGCAGTCAAGTGAGGTGTTTTCAGGGTGACATGACATCTTGGTGTTTACTGAGTCGAAGGAAGAACATTATATGGCCCTAAGTGAGGCGTGAAAAAGACTATTGGATAAAGGGCTCGTCTTACGTGCTGAAAAATGTAAACTCTTTGAGTCCCAAGTGGGCTACCTGGGACACATGGTATCAACTAAAGGAGTGGTTCCCAAGTAAAGTCTGATTGATGCTATAGTGAAGGCACTTGCACCAGATTATAAAGAAAAACCCATGTCCTTTGTTTATGTGAATACTATGGAAGATTTGTAAAAAATTTTGCTTCTGTCATGGAACCATTAAGAACATTGTTACGCTTGACGAGCCAAGATGGCGGTCGCACCTTGAGTGCGCTCCCGGACCCCTCCGCCATCCGCTCGTGATCCGCCCCACTAGAGAGCCATCTCACCTTGTTATCGCTGGCTAAGTCGCCGTCACACCTCCGGCTGCTCCCTGGCTGCTTGAATTTCTTCTGTGGGGCGCCTCCATGACGAGTTCGGCTGGCTGGCCGGGACCGGCAGCTAAGATGGCGGATCGCTCGCGCTGAACGGCACGCCCTGCGGCCTTTGGACCTCTTGGGCTGTTCCTCGGCCCGCTTTGTGGAGGAGCTGAGGGGGGCCCCCCGGGCTCTGGGAGGCCCGACGGTGCGCCGCGGGCTCCGGGGCGCTGCCCGCGCTCCCCCTCCCCGTGGCGCCTGTCTGGAGGCGGGCGGCGGCGAGGGCCTGGTCTGGCTTGTTGGCCCAGTGGAGCCGCGATTGGCGCGGGGCCGCCCAGCGGACTCCTTCTCACCGGAGACTCCTGCTGCCACTCCCGGGTGTCCTGCGGCGGCGTGAAATTCTTCGACCGCTATTTCGAGCGGTGGCGGCTGGTAGACGTCTGGTTGTGGATCGAGTGGCTGGACGACCCGCGCTCTACTGAGGCCGCCATCTGCACCCGGCGCTGAGCGCCCTCGGCATGTGCCCGTGCGCACCACTGCCAGTGTCGGGCGATGGAGAGGAGGCCGGCCGACCGGAGGATCGGCGCTGCACGGCTTCCACGACGGTAAGTCCCGGCGGTGGGAGGGGGTCCCGGGTTGTCTGGGAGGGGCCCCCCCTGCGCGTGCGGGTGGCCCATTGCGGAGGGGAGCCTTGAGGGCCCCGCTTGAGGCCTCACGATCCTCCCTCGGGCTTTCTGGGTCCCGCTCTACGAGAGGCCACAACTCTGAGACGGGGCTTTCGGCCCTGGGGGTGAGGGAGCGGTGAAGTGGTGTCGCCCGCTTTTTCGAGCGGCGGAGGTGAATCTGGTGGGGGCGGTGTCCCCCCTGCCCTCGCTGTTGTGGTCCTAGCCTCTTCGGGCCTACAACCCCTCGGCCTGCCTCTGCAAATTGGACCTGCCTGCTCTGCCTCCTGGATCGGTGCTGCGGGGATAGGGGGTGCTCGGCTGCGCTCATCGAGCGGCGTGGGAGTCTCCCCCTTGAGTCCCCCCCACCTCCGGGCTTACTTAACGAATCCAAGGGAGTTGAGTGTGTCGTCCTCCCCAGCGGCCCGCCGTTTGCTCCCTGGCCTATCTCTCTGCCTTCCAGCCGGGCGCCTTTGTGTCGGCCGCACGGATCGAGCGGCAGAGGGCCTCGGAGGGGCTGTCACCTCCACCTCGGGCTGCCCCCCAGATCCTGCACCTCACTGTGCTGTCCATTAGCCCCCGGTGGTGTGCGAGCCTTGAAACACTTGGCGGGGCCCCCTGCCCTGCTGAGTGGCGCCATGGGCCGGAACGGACCTGCCAAGACCCCGGCCACCCAGACCAAGATGGACCGCTTCACCACCATGGACATTGGGGCGACGGGGGAACTGCGGACAGGGATGCACCACCGGCAACGGACCTGTCCACCATCCTCCAAGCCATCCACACCTCGCAGTCCTCGGTGGAGGGCAAGATTGCGGAGGTCCGTGTGGACATGACCCTAATCCGGCAAGACCTCAGAAACGCCACGGCCCGGATTAAAGAGACTGAATCCCGTATATCATCGGTAGAGGACGACGTTCAGCAACTTAAGGGGCAGGTGGCGCGCCTCCAGTCACACACCCAGGAGCTGCATCGGAGGGCCGAGGATGCAGAAAACAGATCGCGCCGCAACAACCTCCGCCTGGTGGGGTTCCCGGAGGGGGCGGAGCAGGGCCGCCCCGCTGAATTCATAGAGAAATGGTTGAGATCCTGGCTCCCTGAGGGTTCCCTTTCACCGTGGTTTGCAATAGAACGAGCACACCGATCCCTTGCTCCGAGGCCTCCGGCGGGAGCGCCGCCTCGACCGGTCATAATGAGAATCCTTAACTACAAGGACCGAGACTCCATCCTGGCTGAAGCCCGCAAGCAGCGACGCCTCCCCTACGAAAACCACTCGATCATGATCTTTCCGGACTACACTCGGGAGGTCCAGGGTCAACGTCGCTCGTTTGGCGAGGTCAAGCAGAAACTGCGAGCCCTCAACATCCAGTATCGGCTCCTCTTCCCGGCACGCCTACGGGTGGTGTTCGCCAATAAAACCTTATTTTTTGACTCTCCGGCGGATGCATGAACTTGGGCAATGGAAGAACGTCCCCTTCGGCCCAACGGTCAGATTCCTTTGCAGGATGGTGCGGAGGATGGGCCCGCTCGTACTGGATCTCCAGATCCTCGGCCCCAGCGCAACCGCTCACGCAGGCGCCGTGGGCATAGGAGGGCCCGCTCTGACTCCCCGTTGAATCCTTCCCAACTGCCTGGGCCGCCACGCGAGGACCACCGGGCTGTGCGACGCTCCGGCTCCTCCGGTCATCCAAGTCATGGGGGGGCTCGCCCGCCTTCTCTGTGCCTGATCTCCCGGACACTGACCTTTTTCGCAGCCCAACAGTTCTCAGCAATCCAGCCTGAGCCTGTCTCTGCCCGCCGGGCCTGGCTCCGCCGCCGGAGGCGACGTGCCGGCTTATTTCTGTTCTCTCTCTTGTTGGACTTGTATATGAACATCCTGCCATGAGGAGGGGTCCTCCACGCTTCACACCTTCCCAAGCATTTTAGTTGGGTCCTGTGTTGTTATTATTGTTAGGGCGACAGATGCTTCTGTTTCTGAAGTGTAGGGTGGGGGGCAAGGGTGGGGGTGGGGGTGGGGCAAGGGTGGGGGGACCGTTGTCCCGAGTTCCTTTTCTTGTTTTTTGCTGTTTTTTCGTTTCATCACACCAGCTCTCACAGGACGTCCCATTTTACGCATCATGGGACATGGTAACTGATATCTGGGCTCCCAATCCCGCATCCCGGCGTCCCTGCCCCTGGCCGAGCTTCCCTTCGGGGCCTCCCCCCTTCCCCGAGACAGTCTATCAGGATGGCTGACATACTACAACAGGGTGTATCTTTACGCCTCCTGTCCTGGAACGTCAATGGTCTCCTTGACCGCCTCAAGCGAACAGCGGTACTTCGCTATGCGCAGCGCCTTGGGTGGAGGTCTTAATGCTGCAAGAGACACACTTAATGGGTAACCACTGCCCCTTTCTAGCGCGATATGGTTACAACAGGGTCTGGCACTCGGGCTTCACACGCGGAGCCCGCGGGGTTGCGATCCTGGTACAACGCTCCCTTCCTTTTGTGGCAACGCGAGTCATTCATGACGATCAGGGCACCTCTTGGCCCTGTCCGGCACCCTGAATGGCGTACCCCTTAACTTGGTGTCATTATACTCCCCCCCCCCCATCGCGGCTGACTGCGACCCTAGCTGCCTCCGTTGGGCTCCTGGCTTCCATGCCCCTGGGCTCCACCTTCCTGGGGGGTGACTTCAACGCGGTCCCTTCCCCTGCTCTGGACACGTCCGGGTCCCCTTCCCACGGCAGACTGGCGCACACAAAGCACCTGACAAATTGGGCTGAATCCCTAGGTCTTTGTGATGCATGGCGTACATGGCACCCGCGTTCTAGGCAATTCACCCATACTTCGGCAGCGCACCACACACACGCGTGCATTGACATCATTTATATTCCCTCGACCGACTGCCTTATGCTCCAAGACGTCGCTATCCTTCCGCGGGGTATATCTGATCACTCTCCGGTGATGCTCACTGTGGGTGCCCCTCCTGCCTCAATGCGCCAGACATGGAGACTGAACTCGTGGTTTCTTCAAGACAAAGACTTCCGAAAAGTGGTGGGGCGGGAACTCCAGCATTATTTCCAGACCAATGAGGGGTCGGTGTCGTCGCCGGGTACCCTGTGGGAGGCTGGCAAGGCCACAATTCGGGGAGTCGCCAAGGGGCAACTCAAAATCCAGCGGCGCGCACAGCTAGACCAGCTCACCTCACGTGAGGCACAGGCCTTGCACCTTGAACGGTCCACCACCCTGAACCCTGACGCCTCTGAAGTGAGGCTCCGTGCCCACATCCTCGAAGAGATTCGACAAATGTCGATGGAGGCGGCTAAAACCCTCTGGCGCTCATCCGTCGCCAGGGTGTACAGATGGGGAGACAAGAACGGTTCTCTCCTCCATAGACTGGCCACCTACCCCCGAGCGAACCGCATAATTCCCGAAATCATAGATCGGGAGGGCTCGGTATGTAACTCCTGAGCCGAAATGGCCCAGGCCTTTGCTCTGTATTATCGCCAACTATACACGGCCAGGACTCCCTCCCTGTCTCTCTCAGATTTGTTGCTAGCTGGAGCCTGCCAATTCCCTCATCTGGACTCAGTTGTTCAGGAAGACCTGGACTGCCCCATCACCCATGAAGAAATTGGGGAGGCGATTACCCTTGTCTCGTCCGGCAAGACGCCGGGTCCGGATGGCCTTCCCCAGGAATACTATGCCCTGTACCGTGAGACGCTGACTCCACACCTCGCTCAGCTATTCAATGAGGCAGTTGAGAAGGGTTCCTTTCCTCCCGAGACTGATGTGGCCACCATCGTGGTCCTTCCTAAATCCCAGCCACCCTCACCTCGGTGCGCGGACTACCGTCCCATCTCCCTGATAAATACGGAGCTAAAATTGTACGCCACGATACTCGCTCAGCGCCTTAAACCCCACTTACACATACTGGTCCATCCAGATCAATGCGGGTTCATGCCATCGCGTGGTACCCGACATTGTCTGCGGAGGCTTCACTCAGCCCTGGCCCACCGTAACTTGATCACCCCCTACCTCGCACTCCTCCTGGTAGATTTTGAGAAAGCCTTTGATTCGGTAGACTGGGGGTTTTTGGACGACGTCCTGGCGGAGCTGGGTTTCGGACCCCGCTTTCGTGGTCTCGTCTGTGTACTGTACGCTCGTCCAAGGGCACGTGTCCGGGTGAACAGGGTTCTTTCAGAACCCTTCCCGATCTGCAGGGGAACGAGGCAGGGGTGCCCCCTCTCTCCCCTGCTCTTTGCTCTGGTGATGGAGCCCCTGGCGGCCCTGATACGCTCGAGTGGACAGGTGCAGGGTTGGGAATGGCCCAATACAGAAGCAGACAAAATCGCCCTTTACGCGGACGATGTCCTGATTTATTTGGTTGACCCTGCGAATTCGGACCCTCACTGCCTCCGGATCCTCCGGTCTTTTGAACAGGCTTCCGGCCTCCGGCTTAATCCTGATAAGTCGGTCTTGGTCCCCCTCCACATGTCCAGAGAATGCTTCGATTGGCAGTCCACCATACCGCTCCGCCGCCAATAATTTAAGTACCTAGGGATATGGGTGACTTTACTCCCTGAACTCAGCTGGGCACTTAATGTCACTCCCCTGGTGAAGCGGGCTAGGGCGGACCTGTTGAAATGGCAATCACTGCCTCTGAATCCCATGGGAAGAGTCGCACTTTTCAAAATGGTGATTCTTCCCAGATTCCTCTACATGCTTCAAAATACCCAACTCAACTTCTCGAGAGCCTGGTTCCGGGAGCTTGACAGCCTGGCTTCCAAATTCCTCTGGGGGAAGGGCAGGTCCCGATTGGCCCTGGGCGTTTGTCGGATCCCTTCCTTTGATGGGGGCTTAGGGATGACCCACTTATATCTATATTACCTGGCTACGCGTTTGCTCTCCCTGCACGACTGGTTTAACGGAGGATGGTCTGATCCAGCTTATAGGCTGGAACTCAGTGAGTTGGGCTTGTCCAACCTCCAGTCAATGATGTATGGGGTACCTGTCCCATCTCGTCTGCCGGAGGTGACGCGTTCTGTGTTCCTGGCCTGGCGGGCCGCGCTTTGTCACACCAAATGGACCCACACGCTGACCCAGTACACACCCTTGTGGCAGGGTACCTGGCTCGGGGAAGTCAACGGGCTACAGGGCTTTCGGTCTTGGGACATTATAGGCATTTCACAGCTGGGCGACGTTTGGGTGGGTGACCACATGCGCTCCTTTCAGGACCTTCAAGCCAGATATTCCCTACATCACTCGCAGTTTTATAGATATTTACAGCTGCGCCACGCTCTTCAAGCGCACCTCACGACCGGTACACGACTCCCGGACCACAGCCCGCCTGAAGCACAAATCATGCTGGGGGACCTGGGGAGGGGGGCTTCTCCCGCATTTATCGGACACTCATTAACAATACCCCTACATCACTTGATCGGCTGCGGACTCAATGGGAGGAGTGGGTGGGCGCCTTGGAGGAGGAGGATTGGCGTGATGCCCTTAGGGCTCCCAGGACAGTCACTGCCTCCGCCAGATTGCGTATGACACAGCTCTATTTCTTACATGCCGCCTATCTGACACCGGCACGCCTACATCGCGCGGGGCTCCAACCGACCCCCGCCTGCGCTAGGTGCGGTCACGAACCCGCCGACTTTCTCCATATGGTATGGACATGCCCGCTTGGCGCGATTCTGGGGAGACATTGAAGAGGAGCTCACTGAGGTATTGGGGGTGGGAGATCCCGCACGACCCGAAACATGCGATCCTGGGCATAACAGACGGGCTGGATGGGTCCAGAAATTAAAAATTATTTTACACCACGGCGATGGTGGTGGCTAAGAGGGACATAGTGGCTGCATGGAAATGCCCTGATCCTCCCACCGTTGGGAAATGGCGGGCCGGAGTTGACTGGTGCGCCACGCAGGAGAAGACAATGTATGCAGCGCGTGGCTGCCCCAAGAAATATCGTAAGGTCTGGGGAAAGTGGTTGGGGGGCATGGTTTAGTCTCGCTGGGAATGACTCCACAATTTGTCTTTTGAATTTGTATGTACTTGGCCTTTGGGTTGTCCAGATCATTGCTCATGTTCCTTTGTTATCATGGTATCTTGTTGATTGGCTGGTGCTTCTTGTAAAATCAATAAAAAATTTGTTTATCAAAAAAAAAAAAGAACATTGTTACGCAAGGGTTGAGAGTTTTTATGGGGACTAGAACAGCAGAAAGCATTCAAGTTGGTTAAATCACAAATTATGAAAGCACCTGCACTCCAACCATTTGCCAATGGAAAAAATGTATTATCTCTGTAGATGTGAGTGCATATGGTCTGGGTGCAGTGCTGTCACAAAAGTATGGTGGTTCGGAATGGGTGGTAGCCGACGCATCTAAAACACTAAATTACCCTGAAAGTAAATATTCTGTAAATGAACGGGAATGTTTAGCTTGTGTGTGAGCCACAAACCACTTCAGGCATTTTGTGTGGGGTAATCATTTTACCAAACAAACAGATCATAAGCCCCTAATACCCATTTTATCACCTGGAGGGAGAAGTACTTCTATGGCTCATATTGGGAGATTATGCTCAAAACTGCAGGAATAAAATTTCGTTCTAAGTTTTGACCCTGGCCACAAAAATCAAGCAGCAGATTGTTTATCTAGATCGCCATGTCAAGAGGAAAGTGGATGTGTGTGATGATGAGGATTTTGATTGGTTGCGTGTGTCAATGATGTGTGTGGTGTGAGTGAGGAAGTGAATGATGCAACTTTATGGACCACTGAATACAGTAAAGATGAGCTGAATCAGGTCAAAAAATATTTAGTAGAAGGTTGGCCCCGATCTAAATGTTTTATTGGTTCTCTTCATTCTTTTCAACAAGTGGCATCTGAATTGTCAACTAGTGGGGAGTTCTTATTCCGTAATGACATATATGTTCCTCCAAAAGGTTTGCGTAGCCGCCTACTAGAGTTGAGCCACAAGGGGCATATGGGAATGTCTGCATTGAAAAATCTGGTACGAAGCTATTAATGGTGGCCTGGAATGGATGCTGAGGCCGACCATATGGTCCGGCAGTGTGATGTATGCATGGCTGCTGACAAGAATTGTAAAACCCAGATGCCCCCCCATGTTAGTAACACACTGTCATGATTGATCTGGCCACCTCTTGGGGGTCCTCAAGTGTTCCCCATGTACAGCACTTAGCGATGCGGACATGGTGTTCCTGTATGTTTTATGGTCAGTTACGTGGTGTTCTATGTGCTTATAGCCTTTGAGATCCTACTCACCTTTGGCCACTGAGAGACACTGATTGTTTGTGCCCAGTGTCTGTAATGCAGGATGAAACCCTCACTAGGGACACTAATTACTGATGCCTGGTGACCCTGGAAACTATCCAGTCATGAGTAGCACTTGTATCTAATTACTGTCAGTGCGCTGCGCTAGTGATATGCTGTACCCACTGTAACTTCTGTGTTTCACATTCTAGATGCAGTCCAATGCGTCATCTCATGAGTGCGAGATCCCGTGAGATCTCCAAATCTCGGTGGCCATGTTGATGTCAGACCATGTATAAATACGGGCCACAACCTGCAACGAGCGCTCGTGATTAGCACTACTCCGCCGCTCCTGAGCAGCACTTGACTTCATGCTTGAGAAGTACTCGATGTTTGAAATGTTAGTAAAGTAATCTTGGCTATTGTTGATGTGCTTCCAGAGAGTAAACATTAGCGCATGTTGGTAATTCCTGGAGAAGCGCTTGAACTCTGCAAATACGCATGTTGCTTTCTCTCAACCCATGTTAAAGGCGCAGTTTGAAAAATTCTGAAAGTGCATTTCAACTGTGTTTCATTGCAGATTGTGTGTGTATGGATACGCTAAGTATTTTTTGATTGCGATCTCAAAGGCTAACCATAACTCGCCAAAGGGGTGTGAGTCATTAGAAAAGAAAGGTCTTCGTAATTGTATGAACTTGAACACTGGGCAGTGAAACCAATAACTGTCTTTAGTGAATTATGCACATGAATAGAAAACCTTGAACCGTGAATCGTGTATACTGAGTGAAGCATTCAAGTGAACTTGTCTTCCCAAAAGCAAAGCAAATCTTCTGCTTACTTGATGATAGAATAATGAAAGAGAGAATGTTTGAGGTCTGAAAGAATTATTGAGAATACCATGTACTCAGAATCTTTGAATCCCATAAAGTAAGGTTTGTCAATAACACTAATGTAGTTATGTGATTCATCAGCTCCAGTTAAGAGGACTCAACACTAATCACCATCCTGTTCCAGGTCTCCCTCCCCGCAGTACCCTCCCCAACACCCTTCCCCTCATCCGGCCACTCCGATTCTCTGGTAATATACTTACAGTGCCGGTGCTGCCAGAAGGTGGGCATTGGAGGGTACTGTTTCTGAGTAACTTGGTCCTGACAGAATCATAAGTCCAATGGTATTTAGCTCCTCCCAAGCAGTACTGTCACAATGTCTTGTTTAGAAGACATATGCAGAATATTGGTCTCGGTGCAGAAAGAGCTGGCCGCAGCCTGGTTAGAGTCTGCGGCGTTAGCTAGTCAAGTGTCACAATTACAGGGACTTCCCTGGCACCTCCTACATTAGTATCCGGCTCAACCCTCATTCAGTCCGTAGTCTCTGTCACTGTGCCCACGCTCGTTCCTTTGGCCCCGCCCGAACTCTTCATGGGGGACCCTGCCCAAGTTCAAACCTTTGTAACTCAAGTACAGTTACACTTCATGGTTAGGCTGACAGTGTTCCCAGACGCCCAATCCAGAATAGCCTTCTTAATTTCATACCTATGAGGGGATGCTGCACTATGGGCTGTCCCTTTGGTTATTGAAGACAGTACCTTGTTATACAACTGGAGAAATTTCAAAACTGAGTTTGAGAAAATATTTGATTGTAGAACCATTACAGGGTCTGCAGAAAGATAACTATTAAAATTAAAACCGGGCAACAAAGACCTTGTTACCTATTTAACTCATTTCAGTCGTCAGAAATTTGATACAAACTGGTCTGAGGAAAAAAGGGCAGCATTATATTACTAAGGCCTCAGAGACGAGTTAAAAGATTTGGTAGCCCAAGTGGACCCACAACCAACAACTGGTGATGACTTAGTGGCTCTCACTCTGTGACTGGATCATTGTCTCTCAGATCGCAAAGGTGACAGAAAGAGACCAGATCTGAGAGCTTATGTGCAATCCAAAGACAAAGGACGTACCACTGTTCAGGACTCTAGTGAGCCTGTGGAAATCGGAGAGATTCAGAAGCCCCTTACCAGGAAGAAAAGGAGGCACACCGCAAAGGAGGCCAATGCTTCTATTGCGGAAAGATGGGGTGTTTTGTCCGAGAATGTCCAGAACAGCCAAAAACATCTGGAAGTAGGGTTTCTTCTCTGCAAACCCCAACCAAAGAATCGGGAAACTAGAGGGCTCAAGAAACAAGCAGGAGAGTTCCAGAGTCCCCACAAAATGCCTCCTTAGCAGTCAGTGGCCAACACCTTACTGTCTTAGGCACCCCATCTAACACTGAATGCGCAAGTAACCATTGGCACCAGGGTAGAAGACGTAGTCCTGATGATAGATTCCGGAGCCACCGGTAATTTCATTGATGTTCCCTACTGTTCTAAGTTAAAAATATCAATCTTGCAAAAAGAACAACCAGAAACTGTTCGAGCGGTGGATGGAAACCTATTAACTTCTTGTCTTATCACACATCACACAAGTCTCGTGGAACAAAGTTGGCATCAAGGTACTATTGTGCATCAAGAACACATCAGATTTGATGTAATTGTGGCTCCCCAGTTCGGGATCATCCTGGGCACCCCCTGGCTAACTACCCTATAACCCACAAATAAATTGGGCCAAAAGAAGCATAACGTTCAACTCTGACTGGTGCTCACAAAAATGCCTTTAAATTTGACAAGACACTCAAAGGTTGTTCGGATCCAAGTCATCTCATAGCCTCTGCTGCATAAACTAAACCTGAGTTAGATCAAAGTCACTCCGTGGCTACAGCGGCAGAACACGACACCGACTTACCTGCAAAGTATGAGGAGTTCATGGATGTGTTTAGTGCTTCTAGTGCTGAGATCCTGCCTCCTCATCATATATACGACTGCCAAATAGACCTAATACCTGGAGCTTAGATCCCATGCAGCAGCATTTATACACTTACAGAGCAAGAGAATCAATATCTGCGGGGTTATTTGAACAAATACTTGCAAAATGGGTTTATCTGCCGATCCAAATCCCCTGCTGCATTGCCTTTATCTTTTGTCCCAAAAGCCAATGATGAGTTGAGACCTTGCATCGATTTCAGGGCATTAAACAACATCACTATTAATAACAAATACCCATTACCACTCATTCCCGCCCTCTTAGATCAGGTATGGTCAGCCACTATTTACACCAAGCAGGACCTCCGTTGCACATACCATCTAGTGTGCGACTGACCCAGGGGTGAGTGGAAGACGGCATTTTGCACACGATATGGGTTATTTGAGTATTGTGTGATGCCCTTTGGGCTGTGCAATGCCCCTTCGGCATTTCAAGTCTTTGTTAATGACGCTCTACATGAGTATTTGGACAGGTTCGTCATAGCATACATTGACAATATTCTAATCTGTTCCGAGAAGAACATGTGAAACATGTGAGAACCATCTTTGCCACCGGTAGACAACATGGTTTGTTATGCAAACTCACCAAATGTGAGTTGCCTGTCACTCAGGTGGAATTTTTGGGCTTTATCCTCACACCCCAAGGAAGCAACATGGCCAAGCAAAAAGTCCAAGCCATTAAACAATGGCCCATACCCCAAAATGTGAAGGACTTCAGCGATTTTTAGGTTTTGCAAACTTTTATCGCAGATTCAGAGACTAGTTTTTCACCAAATCGGCCCCTCTAACAAGATTGCCCCGGAAAGGGGTACCCTTTCAGTGAAATCCAGAAAATGATCGAGCCTTTCAACAACTGAAAGTAACATTCAACACAGCCCTAATTCTACGGCTCCCAGATACTTTGCAACCTTTTATAGTAGAAGCGGGTGCTTCCGATAGCGCCATAGGAGCGATCCTATCCCAGAGAGATACTAATACTGGCCAATTACCTCCACTGGCGTACCTATCAAAGAAAATGATCTCAGCAGAACTGAACTACACCATAGCAGAGAAAGAATTACTAGCTATCCGCTTGGTGTTCAAGGAATGGCGCCACTATTTACTGGAAGCAAAATGCCCCATCACAGTATTCACCAACCACCACAATTTACAGTTCTTGTGGTGTGCTCGGGCTCTGAACCCAGGCAGCTTCGCTTGACTATGTTATTTGTGGAATTTGATTTTGTTAACATCTTCTGTCCAGGATGTACTAACAACAAAGCTGATGCCTTGTCACGACAACACACGGTACTGCAGAAAACTGATGCACAACCAGTACCCATGATCGCTCAAGGTCAAATCATTGGTGTGACTACAACAGATACATTCTTTGACAAAATAAAACCATGCCATGCCCTTAAAGGGAATTATTCAATGGCGAGCATGAGAAAAATGATGAAGTATAAAAGACGATTTGCCTTTTCAAGGAACCATGCTCCATGTACCCACCAAAAGATTACAACGACAAGTCTAACTATGATGTCACAATCCCCCTGTAGCTGGACATCTAGGCCACACAAGAACAACAAAATTAGTCAGTAGGAATTTTTGGTGGCCCATTTGGAAGAAAGATACTATGCAATATGTTCAAGATTGTGATGTCTGCAATTGGGCAAAAAACGGACAGATCTAAGAAAATGGTGTGCTGAGGTCACTTCCCACCCCATACCGGGTCTGGGAGGATATCTCACTCGATCTGATTACTGCTCTTTTAAACGACCAGGGAAAAGACCCCATCTTGGTAGTCGTGGACCGTTTATCTAAAATGGCCCACTTCGTGGCTTGTGTAGGAACTCCAGCAGCTGCATATCTAGTTTATCTTCCTTTGAACCACATTGCACGCTCCATGGTCTACCAAAAACTATCACATCTGACCTTGGCAACCAGTTTACCTCCATATTTTGGAAAGCCTGGTGCTCAGCATTGCAAATTCAAAATCACCTTTCTACTAGCTTCCACCCTGAGACCAACAGGCAAACCGAGCGAATCAATCAGGACTTAAAACAATATCTGCAATATTATCTGTCAGACTCTCCAAATTCTTGGGTGTCACTGTTGTGGGAAGCAAAATTTGCGTAAAATAACCTGCAACACCCCTCAACGCAAATGTCACAATTTTTTGCCAATTATGGGTACCATCCCCGTTACTTGCCCTTCTTGATGCCACAAGTTCAAAAGGACTTGCCCACCTTTTACAACGTTTACAGCAGATCTCTTCATTGGCATCCAAGTTGTGTGCTAACGTGTGTAAAGCTAAATCAAGGTATAAAAAGTTTTCTCCTTGACAGGACGGATCCGGACCACATTATTATTGGAGGTAACTTCCACTTGTTCCTCAATCCATATCTGGACTCATCGGTGACAGCCCCGACTGGTAAACCCGTGCTTCACACATTTTGCACGACACTTGCACCTCATATTCCCTTCGGGATGTGTGGCGCCACTGACATCCTCAGCTCCCAGGTTACACCTTTTACTCCGCCCCCCAAGGCATCTGGTCACGTCTGGTCTACTGGTTCCTCTCTCTCTTGACTCTCCCTTGGCTGGGTGAGGTGATGTGCCAACCCCGCATGCTATCCGATCACGCTCCGGTCCACGTGGTTCTCTGCGTCCCGCTCTCTGGTGGCGCGATTAGGATGTGTCACTTTCCCAGTCAGTCCCTTATGGACTCAGTTTTCTGCGAGGTACTCCGCACCGCCATCACAGACTACTTTGACCTAAATGAGGGCACAGTGGCCACACAGGCCACCCTTTGGGAGGCCTTTAAGGCGTACATCAGTGGAATGGCAACCGCGAAACACGGCGGTATACTACTGGATATACGGCGCTCTTTGGAGCGCGTGGAGGAGACCCTTCAGGGACTGGACTCTGGGGACCCTGGAGGGATAGATTTATATTCCCGGGTTAGGCCCATGTAGCGAAGCAGCTTATTTCTTACATTGTCCTCACAAATAACATTTACAAGCTGTGACTTGTTGCATACATTTGCACGCAAGACAATGTTGGATTAGTTGCTCTGAAACTAAACTTGTTTTTTATATAGCTTCGCACAACATTATCACAACGCCCTGAACATCAGTGGAGAGGTGTGGTGCAGCGGCCAGGGCAGCTGACTTCGGAGCACAGGGTTCACGGTTCGATCCCCGGCTCCGGCGGCAGCTCAGCTCAGCACCATGTGACTCTGGGCAATAGCTCACTTAATTTCCACGACGGCCCCCAGTGCCTTGAGACCCGTAAGGGTGAGTAGCTGCGCTATATAAAAATGGACTTACATTTTTTTTTTTGTTCCTTACTACATACAAATGTCATCACCATCTTCATCCACGGGACTACAGGGCTATCTACATATCTACAACATCACTAATCCATGCATACGTTGAAAGGCTGCTTTCTATTATAAAAGATGAGCATCCCAATAGATTAGTAGAGGAGGAACTTCCACCAACACCGAGGATCCTTGCATGCTGAGAAATCACCACGCGGCAACCTGACATCACGTGAGGGGTGTCCAGTTCGTAACCAAGTCGGGGTCCTTCACTCTATCCCATCAGGCAATAGGATTGGATCGTCCCTTGGGGGAATTCTTGGCTCTACACCTACACACACTCTAGGTACACTTAGAGCAGGGTGTGCATAGTAGATTACTGCCTTGTTTATATGCCTGCATATATACAATTGTTCAGCACCATGGTAGAACTATATCTACTCTTTACGCTTTTGGTGCTTGTAATCACGTTTATCTGCTTCTGTCTACTAATCATTGCAACACACGTATTTTCTGCAAGAATAACGTTGGTTCAATAAATATTATTGAAAACGTCCCGCTGTGTATTCTCTGTATATTTCTCTGAGAATAAGTGAGCATGAGTGACTGAGCGAAAGGTTCTGTACTGTTTCCACGATTCCTGAGGAATCAGGGTTGTCATGTTCAGTGGTTGCCAGAAACCATTTGCTCCCTGGTAGGTTAAGGGCGCTTATGGTGGCACTGTGAGCTAGCTGGTCTATAGGCCAACCAAGCCCTTAGTTTATGTTGTCCAAACAATGTGCAGGTCCTACGGATTGGTAGGAACTACACGACATGGCACCGCCAATGTTGGTTAGGCACTTAATTAATGGTCAAATCAGAGTAGTTCAGTCGTGCTTTCTCAGAGACCCCTACTCACGTTTTAACCAGAGACATCCATAGTGGGAAGGGAAACAAATCCACCTCGGCTGAGTAGGTTCACCCTATGTACTGGCTGTAGGTAAATCAAGCTTGGAGGATTAGAAGTTCCCACACTGTGCAAACCACATCTCTAAAACAAATTGAATAAATACTACTGCTCTAACAATGACCGAACAAGATGAAAACATTGGAGAACACATAGAGGGACTGAATATTTCAGAAAATTGCAGACAGGCAGTTACCATGAAATTGCTACAACATGGCCTCCCAGCAACAGGTAGAGATGTTACCTTTGTGGTTGAGGCACAAGAAGCATTCAAAACAGAGGTATTCTATTCTTGGGTTAAATTCCCGCCTGCAGATGCACACACACAGTTATTTCATGAATACATTGAAGATGAACCACCTGATGAGTATTTTCCATACGTGGACTTAGAAGTCCCATTAACTTACCAAGAGCACATTAATTGGTTTAAAGGCACCCTTCCCCATACAACAGAACACGTGAAACTCGATCCGCTCAGCAGAGAAGGAGCGACTTGGCCAGTCTTAGCATCATACACACTGCATCCATACGTTGCTGCTTTAACACCAGCAGGAATCTTCAAACTTTACAGAGATTTAGTAAAAAATTTACAGAAATCTAACACAATATGTAATGAGAACATTGACAGTCCAACCTGCGGGGACTGCTCAGGCTACACAGCCCCACTGGGCTACCACAGGTATTAGCCCACAAACACTGAATGCCATCTATCTACTGAAAAAATACCCCTACTCTTCATTAACAGTGCATTGTCCACCTGCAATGCAAAGCATGAAACGAATAACATTCTACAAGACTCACTTGGAAATCTAAGTATTAGTTTCAGAAACGAGAACATTCAAACATGCTGTGGATTCAGGCTTACCACTTAGGCTAAAATAATAAATGCACCATGTTATTCGTATTTAGTATTTCCGTAAAGTCATTAGCATTTTCAATAGAAACGTACACTAAACGATATTAATACATCTATTTCAACTACATCATTGGCCTAATAAACATTCAAAATACATTTAATGTGTCACTGCATCACATCACTAATGAGTTTGTTAAGTATGTTACATCGTTTATATGTAGTATGTACAATTCTATGAATCATTTGTTAAGTTTCACATTGAATCGTGTTAATTTCACAAGAACATGTTACTTGGTTCCCATTTACTCTAACATCTAGTCTCACCATTAGCACTGAATAATATGTGAGTGCATACTACAGGCGGTTACATTTCACTCCGAACAGGTACCCCATGTAGGATGCAAATTTCCGCTCTATCACTGGGAATGTACTCACTCCTTCAAAGTCAAGAAAGGAATAAGACAGGGTTGTGTCCTGGCCCAGTTTCTTTTTTCTATTTACATCAATGGGGTTGATGATGCTGTCAGGGCTCTGCAGGCTGACACACCTATTGTCGCCGGCCATAAGGTTCCTGTGTTACTTTACGCCGCTGATACAGTTTTGATGTCAAGAACAGCTGTCGGCCTTCAGAGACTGATGGACACCTTTGTAAACTTTATGGAGGGGAGGAAATTGAAGATAAAAATTTCTTAGACCTATACAATGATTTGTGGGGAAAAAATCCCAGAGGAGCAGAAGCTTCTTTATCAAAGGTTTGCCAGCAATGGCTCTTGGGTCAATTATGTGAAAAGTACAAGACTAAAAATGAGTAGGGTTTGTGAGGGCATTTTTAGATTTTCACATAAGCTTTGTAGTCACCCTATTAGAGAAATGATCAATATATACAAAGCCTTGTCTGCCGCTATGTATGGAGGAGGCATTTGGGGATATGCGATGAGTGGCCCATTACAGATAGAGGAGAATGCCTTTCTCAAACGCTTATTGTGTATCCCTACCTCTGTTTCAACATATACTACTCATAAAGAGGTTGGGCTTGACTATCTAGAGGACCTACTTCTACTCAAACCTATCCTGCTTTGGCAGTCAGTTTAGGCCAAGCCCGAAACAAGTTTTACAAGATCTATCATCATGGATTGCCTTACACTTGACTATGTTTTTAAAATTCCTTGGCTTTCTCATATTAATGATTCTTTAAAGAAGTTACGTGCCCCGCCCCCCATGGTGGAATCACCCCATAGTGTGTTGGCCCTGCATAAAAGTGAGTTAAAAGCTTCCTTTTTAGGCTCCAGATATGAAAATAGGGCGATTATTGAAGGGGGCAAATCTATGGTTTGTGTATGTATGTCACTTTCATCCAGAGAAGGTTTTCAACTTTACTTATCTATGGTCTCACGCCCTCAGCACCGATTTGCCTTAACCAGGCTGTGGGTGGGAACTGTGCATTTTTTTAGTTGCCTTCCCAGTAATGAAACGACCCAGCGATGTGACCCCTTGCCCATGTGATGGCACTTCCAAGCAGAGCACTAAGCACTTTATCCTTTTCTGTAGTTTTATGATGGGTTGCGACAATCTTATCTGAAACCATTTTTTATTGCAAATAATATTAGGGACCATAAAGCAGCACTAAAATTCTTATGTGCCCTGGAGGATCCTTTTCTATGTTTTAGTTTTGCTTCATTTATATGGAGCGCAGTATATATTAGGAAAAGTATCTACTTTTAGCTCAATATGAAGCACTGACATTTTAAGCACTTTTATCCTTTTGTGGGTCTTAAAACTGGAGTCATGGCACCCTCAGAATTTGTTGGACACGAGCTATGTATGCGGTATGCAACTTTATGTATTGCTATATCCATCTAGAATGGCTGCAGGATTGATGTATGCTCTGTATTTCATTGCCACAAATTATGAACTTAGAATGTTAATAATCACTGTTTAAGAATGCTTACTCTATGTTTTAATTGCTGGATTTTTTACCTTGTTTAATATTAATATTGTATAATTGTTATTTTATCCTCCACCTATATGTACCCAATAAAGAATTTGAACTTCAAACAAAAGTGTAGAGGTGGAGTTGGTGTACAGCACTACAAAAGTGGAAACCCTACAACAGAAGACGTTATGAGGTGTCAGTGCCATTCTGTTGCCGCTACATATCTTGCCAAGGAAGGAAACACCCTAAGGTCAGAAGCACTCTGGGGCAGATGGCCTGTAATTTGTCCTTTGCCTACAATGACCACTGAAATCCTCTCTTCTCAGTCCCAGCCTCCATCTGTTCATCCTCTATAGTCTCCAACCTGCCCATCGCCTACTTTTAAAGCATGTGTCTGTTCCTCAAGGTACAGTGTCGTTCTGTTCACTGGTTCCACACTTCCATATCCTAGTGCTTATCAAACCCTGGAAAAAAGACACCTTATACAACTGCTAAGAATTTATGAAGCAGAGATTGCAGCTACTTTAAGGAATAGAACGTGTTCTTTTCATCAAAGTTTCCTTCTTACAGTATACCAAAGACGAAGTATTAAAAAAAAAAGATTATAGTGCAGAAATCATTGGTGATACTAGCCATAAGATTTGAATCTGGCTTAACTACTACTTAATCGAAAGTCTTGGATTCAATTATAAGATGGCGTTTCCAAAATGTCCCTGGTCCACGATATTTCTTTTAGCGTGAATTGGTTAAATATGAACTTGATATTGGGTCAACTATAAAGTTTGTAATTATGGAAAATTTAGATTTCGTTCTTCTTTAAGAGGATCTTTTCTCATGGACAAGGATAACTCATGAAAGAACAGTAAATAGAAAAGCTGCCGCCAATTTTAGTTATGTATTGGACAGAAACCATTTTGCAGGTGATATGGGTCTTTAACACATTAAAGATTCAGCTTTGTTCAGATAACCCCAACCACAAAGGGGTATAGTCATTACACACTCTAGGGCATATTTACAAGCCCCTATTGTCACATGAACGTCACTTTTATCAACGTTCCTGTGGCGATAGGGACTTCACTTTATTCACAAGGCGGCATTAAGTCACTTAATGTGGCTTAACGCGGCCATGTGAATAAGGCACCCTTAGCGTGAAAGGGGTGGGTAATTGGTGTTGCGGTGGGCATTCCACCGCAACAACCATTGATTTTGACGCTGCCCCATATTTACAAGGGTGGCGTAAATATGGGGCAGCGCCAAAATTAAGACCAGAGAAAACCTGGTCTTAAACAGGCGAAACGAGGTGAAATGCTTTATTTCTCCTCGTTTGTGCTGTTTCTATGTGTGCTTCATTGTGCAGCACACATAGAAACAGCAAAAAGCCATGAATGATTGTGTATGTGCTGGAATGTGTCCCTTCCTGCACATAAACATTTTTAAAAATGACGAGTTGTAACTTCTATGTGTGCTGCACAAGCTGCACACATATGGTGCAGCCATGCGTTTCTAAAGTGACGGAGCATGGCATTATTTTCTTGGCTCAACGCCGCACTCCGCCACTTTAGTTGTAAATTTGTTTCTGAATCTGAGGCCAGGAGGATTGCCTCTAAGATGCTATACACACAGATGGGAAGGACTTCAGTATCAAAAATGCATGAGAACTTTATGTTCTGAAGAGGAGCAAGATCTTTAGCCTTTATTTTTGTTTGCCCCACACCTAAAGCCTGTCGGATGTTTTTTGAGAAATATGTTTGTAAAGATTAAAGTGCATGATGCTAAATATGCTCTTCAGTTCGCCCCTTGTTCTCCTATTACAGTTTGGTATCATATATATATATTTTTTTAAATCAATTTAAGGAATTATATTAATCTTATAATAGAGCATTTTTTAATATACTGTTTATCGTATGTAGCATTTGTGTCATGAGGCGTTTTGTAGCACTCCATAAAAGGACTGTAGCAAAACTGATAAAATGCTTAACACTGCTCTATGATTCTGAGCTCAGGGCCTGCTATCGGACATCTGAGCTAATTACGCATTGAAGTACAGTACCCTGCTACAGAATCAATGGTTGCCATTTCATACCCCAGTTCTGTAGCGCAGTCTTATTACACCTATCCTCAGAAGAAGCACAAACTACATTTGTGAGATGAACCACTTGGCTCTTCATACAGTCACGGTTTTAACTTTGTGTGTCATGACTCTGAAAGTCTGGTACTTCACAGCAGTGCCTCCTGAGGCACAACTCCACACCCTCAGGTCAATGGAGAGTGACAGGTGATGGAAGGGCTATGCCCCACTGTTCTCATGGATGGGCCACTACTAGGAGTTCCTAGAGAAGCCTTGGGCATCTGCTGATTTCAGTCTTTTCTTCATCTTCCTTTCACATTGGGAAACCTAATACTCAAAAAAACACAGCTTCCAGTTAGAATGTCAAAAGCCTCATATACCTGCGGGCCTCATGGGTAACTTGGTTTCTATTATTCAAGATTTCGTACTATATGCGCATTAACACTTCATTGTTCTTCCTGTATGTCATCACAGTCAGAATGCAGCTTTGAGATCTTACAGATATCTCTGTACTTCCACCACATCTGTGGGTTCAAGTTGCTTCTACCTTTTTTCTTTTTTGATGAAGGCGTCACTGTTGGACTTGGCCCTTTCCTAAGGGTTATCCCCAAACTTTTTGCCTTCACCCTCCTGTTTTATAAACCCATTTTTGTTGGCTTTTAGGACTCTTTACCACTAATAACCAGTGCTAAAATGCTTTTGCTCTCTACTTTAAACATGGTAAAATTGGCTTACACCCAATTGTACATTTAATTTACTTGTAAGTCCCTAGTAAAGTGGCACTTCATGTACCATGGACCTGTAAATTAAATGCTACTGGTGGGCCTGCAGCCCTGATTGTGCCACCTCTTAAGAGGCCCTTTCAAGCCTCTCTCAAGCCTGCCATTACAGATTGTGTGCAGTCTTAAACTGCCAGTTCGACCTGGCAAAATAAATCTTTTGGCAGGCCCAATCCTTCCTTTTTAATACATATAAGTCGCCCCTAAGGTAGACCTTAAACTGCCCATAGGGCAGGGGGCAGAGTATTCAAAAAGTTGGACATGTACTTTCAAATTTTATATGCCATAATAGTGCAAAACTTTAAAATTAGTTTTTTAATACTGCAAGGCCTACCATAGGAGAACACTGAGTTACCTTATTACATTTCATAAGTGATAACTTTCAATTGGGAATAGGTAGGAAGGTCGAGTTTGGCGTGTAAAGAATTGTAATTTAAAACCCTCTTTAATGGTACAGTCCGATTTTAAGTCACAATTCTGAAAATGACACTTTTAGAAAGTTGCCATTTTCTTTTCCTACCCATTTGGTTCCTTCAGTCTGTATCCTGGGTTCACATGAATAGGTGTAGCTGCCAGTTGGTATTTGTGTATTACTCCCAGACAGTGAGGGGAATAGCTGTTGGCAGGTTGGACCATCTCTGACTTGATAGGGTGGGCGGAGCTGTCACCTACCACACTTGCACATCACAAAGAATATGTCTGAGCACAGGCAGAAAGGGTTTGACACTAGTCTTTTGTGACCCCAGACAAACTGGAACCAGGGCAGAAGGCAGGAAATTTAAAATATCTCTAGGGGTGGAAACCTCCAGAACTGTCTCATACTTCAAGCTGGCACCAAGTATAGAAATTGGACCCACGGGGGCGTGGCCAGCCAAGATGGCCGTGCGGACGTAATCCACAATGGTTCCGCTGCCACCGAAGAAATGTGCAGGGAAAGAGCCACAAACGCCAGTTTTGCATCGGCAAACTGAGCGGGACCGACTCCAGGGGATAAATCAAACAAATCCAGGCGAACCCGGGCACACCGAGTTGCAACCGGATGAAGCCAAGGCCCACTAAGATGAAGAAGCGTGGGGACCCCGATGGGCTGGTTAAGTAGCCAGGAACCAAGTGTGCTCGTATCGGCGGCTCACCGATACTGTGGAAGAGAACCCCCTGCATAAAGGAGGGGGGACCCTGAACTGGCTGGTCTGTTGTGGGTCACCTACGGCAGGGCTGCCTCACGCAGATGGTGCCGGTCACACACCACCGACCAAGGAAGTGCTGCAGCAGGAATTCCGACTCCAGAAGGCCGCGTCTGGCGGGTCCCCTTGTGGGGGGGGGTGAGACTCTCCAGAAGCCCACTAGTACAGGGGTTCGCCCTTCTGTGTACTCAAGTCCTTGGACTAACAAATAGAGATTGGCACGGAAGCTGTAATATCAAAGAAATAGTTTATTAAACCTCATGAGTGGAACTACATCTATACAGAACCCTCAGGCAATGTATGAGGTAGTACAAGGAGTACAGAAGCCATGGGCCTTTTATACCCAATTTGTAGCTGAGTAAGCATGAGAGCTCAAAAGGAGGTGGTACAAGTATACACAAGAATAGCTATTCACACATAAGGACTAACAGAAAATACTTAGTCAACAAAGTGGGAGGGGAGACTAAACTGCTTACATCAGTTAAAATAGCCTGACAGTTATATTTCCAACAGGTGCATTCTAGCAGCTACAGGCCTTTCTGAGCATGCGCAGTGCTCTGGCTCAATACTGAAGGAGTTAATTATAGTTCCTGACTTAGGTGAAATAGAGAAGCAGGCAACAGTGAAGATGGAAGAAGCACATGGCGAGCACATGGTTAACTAAAATGGATGCCAAGAACAAAATGGCTTCAGCTCCTGCTAACAACGATCTCTGCTAGTTTCCACAGACGACCCTTTTAGCATTAGCTGAAGACATCTATGATCTAGAAGGAACAAAAACATCTTGCACATCAATTTTCATCATATCACTAATCTCTTGATCTAATACATATTGGACATTCATATTCTTAACGTTACGTTTGGTAGGCATACAAGCAGTGATACAAAGGGAGCAAAGCATTGGACCACATTGTGTACATAAGCAACATAACAGCAGGATTGCAAATAATATACATAATATTGTCAACAGTTTCCAGCCCCAGGTAACAAATAGGGTCCATAGCCAGCCAGATAAAGTCCACGTTCCTGAGTCAGGATGGATTTCAGCAGCTATTTTATGCAACTTGGAGATTGCATCAAAAACTGAAGGGGTGTGATCAGGGATGTAAACACAACAACTGCTCCCGATGATACGACATGCACCACCTCGATCAGCTAGTACAATGTCGAGGACCATTCGGTTTTGGAGCGCCACAATCCTCGCAATTTGCAGTTCTTCTGTGATGTTTCCAAGTGCCATAGCTGGTTGGTTGGTTACAGCCTCTACGACACGTGTTAAGCGTCTGATCTTCCTGCTGTTTAAGGCAGCACCAACAAAGAAGAACAGTCCCAAATTAAAATCAACATTATGCTGCAGTGCAGTGTCAGTCTGATCCACCTCATCATGATTTGTTGTCCTCTTAAATCTGTTTTTGGAAATGTCATTAAACAGTTTATAGTCCTTGTGATATGATGCAGGTGCCAAAAACACAGGTGGTAACAAAAAGGACACAAAACAAGTACCGGACCAGCCAATGGGTAAATTATAATATCCCTTATTTCCACATATAAAGTAGGTATTATGCGATGACGTAAAACTGCTGTTATTTACTCCGGTAATATTTAAAACCAGAGTACAGTCGCTTTTTCCTACGGGAATTTTGCCAACACTGTTCACACACAAGTCTGCTCGAGCCCTAGTAACAGCTATAACAAAAGGTCCATTACCCTTAGCAGTTCGAGTATTTGGGAAAACATAGTGTGTAGAGGAATTTCCTCGGCGATACTCCTCCATTTCCCATACAGTTCCTTTGGCCTGTGGATCTCCTTCCTCATCAGGGTAACAGGCTTTGTTTAGCTGAAAGTTCAGTCTTCCTACATCATAGTTAGTGATGTTAGCAACATGAGTAGCCCATAGCAGAGCAAACCAGGCTCTGCAGGAGCCGTTGTGTGAAAATGGCAGAGGAATAAAGGCGTTCCTCCCTTCTTCTGATGAGCTGGCATCATTCCACACACCCAACAGTTGGTAATGTTCGTAGCATTATGTGTGTGGTGCAACATCTGAATGAACGTGTTGTTAAGATAAGACTGTCTATGCTTCTGCTCATGATAAGGGAGAGTGAAGTAGTGGTGCTCAATGGGGACAGGAGTAGTAGCAGTCAGTGTTCGTCGAGCAGGAGCCACTTCCTCTACAACCCAAGTTATTACTGCCATAATGATCACAGTGACAGTAAACCCAGCAATGCACATAGTCTTTTTGTTGCAGATTCTCGCAGCAGTCGATGTCTTTTCCATAGGCATGTTTATCTTGACGTTGAAATAACAAAGCAGATGGAGCTCTAAAGTCCTGGGCAGCCGTTGGTTTCTTCACTGAGAGTTAAGACGGGTGTCACTAAGCAAAAGATCCCCCCCTCTTCGGCTCAGCCTTTCACTAACCCAGGACGGTTGCTCAACCAGTCTTTTTCAGCAATGCAGTTTCTCTCCGGGGCCGCAGCTGATATCGAGATGCACCAGGAATCGTGTGGTCCGGGAAGACTTCCTCAGGTTCTTCAGGTGATATGGCTTGGCCTCTTTCTGTGTCCAGGATGTCTCGATGGTCGGTAAGTGCAGCAGGTTCCACCAGGGCAGACGGCACCTTCTTACAGTGCGTGGAGTGAATCCAATTTTTCCGATTGGTCACTCGGACTGCAGTTCTGGTCGCCAGCAGCACCTGCTCAGGGCCGCGCCACCTCGGTTCCAGGCTATTCGACCTCTGGAAGACTTTGACCATTACCTGGTCGCCGGGTCGTAGATCATGGCCATCACCTTGCGACCTGTCAGGAAGAGCTTCTCGAACCTGTTGATGAATAGAAAGCAAGCTGTCAGTCAACTATGACAGGCAGTCACTCATCAAGACACAAGGTACATCATGTATGGGGCGTGGCTTAGGAATCCCCCAAATATTCATAGGCCTCCCAAATACCACCTCATACGGTGTAAGGCCAGATCGTGTATGTGGCACCGATCTAATGGAAAACAGAGCAAGGGGTAGCGCATCAGGCCATTTCAGAGATGTGGAAGCCTGTATTTTAGCCAACTTAAGCTTGAGGGTGGAATTGTACCGTTCCACTAACCCTGCTGATTGTGGGTGGAAAGCAGCATGGAACTTCTGCTTGATTCCCAATCCTTTCAAGACATACTCAACAACTTGCCCAATGAAATGGGGTCCGTTGTCACTCCACAAGAGTCGGCAAACGCCGAATCTGGGGAAGAACTCCTTTAGAAGCACCTTTGCTGTAGTAAGAGCTGTATTATCTTTCGTAGGGTACGCTTCTATCCACTTACTGAAGGCACATACCACTACTAGGACATACTTTAAGTTATTACAGCGTTCAAGCTGGATGTAATCCATTTGCAGAACCTCAAAAGGTGCGGTTGGTGTGGCAAACCCTCCTGTTGGAGTTCGTGTTCCCTTTCCAGGATTATACTGGAGACAAATCAGACAAGTCTGGACTATCTTTTTAGCTGTGCCGGCAATTTCAGGATGATCCCAAACTTGCGTAAGTAGCTTTGCTATTGAGGATGCTCCAACATGTGCCGGCCCATGTGCCATGTGAATCATAGGGTGTAAATAGGCTGTGGGCAATCTCCATTTGGTCATGTCTTTATTTCTCCAACAGCCCTCATCATCCAATGTTCCCTCCTTAGACCATTGGTCTAATTCTTCAGCAGAGGCAGATCGCTGCATGTCCAGCACTTCTTGCCTGGCATCATGCCAACGTTCAGCCTGTGACTTCTCCACATACATAGATGTAGTGCTTCGCTGCATTGCAGTCTCACGGGCTGTGTGATCTGCGAAGGCATTGCCCTGTCCTATTTTATCAATCACTTTCTTGTGTGCACTGTACTTAACAATCGCTATTTTCTTAGGGTATGTCAAAGCAGTAAGGAGATTATGCACTAATCCTCCATGCACTATTTGTGTCCCATGTGATGTAAGAAAGCCTCTTTCCTTCCAGAGTAGCCCAAAATCATGAGCCACTCCAAAGGCATATCGGCTATCGGTGTAGATGTTAACAGACAAGTCAGTACTAAGTTCACACGCCCTCGTTAATGCTATCAACTCAGCTGCCTGAGCTGACTTCTGTGGGATGCGAGCTGTCTCAACTACCGTCTGAAGTGTTGTAATTGCATATGCAGCTGATGTTGTGCCATCTGGCAGTTTCAAACGGGATCCATCAACCCACAATTCCCCATCAACACTTGAAAGGGGCGTATCCTGTAGGTCAACACGACCCTTTGTCTGTTCCTCAGTAAGGAATATACAGTCATGAGACTCCTGTGACTGGGACTGAGTAGCTGGGAATGGCAATAAGGTAGCCGGATTAAGAGTCGAACATCTTTTCAAGGTGATATGAGGGGCCAAAAGTGTTAATTCATATCCTGTCAAACGAGCACTAGTTAAGTGCTGCGTTTTGGTTTGGTTCAAAAGGGCATCAACTGCATGGGGTACTAACACAAGCAATCTATGTGACAAAACTATCCCCTCACTCTGACGTATGGACACAGCTGCCGCTGCCACAGAGCGAAAACACCCAGGCAACGCACGAGCGACTGGATCAAGGACAGCTGAAAAATATGCACAAGGACGCTGCTTATCACCGTGTGTCTGTACTAAAACTGAGAATGCACAACCATCCCTCTCGTGTACATAGAGTGTAAAGGCCTTAGTGTAGTCTGGAGTGCCTAATACTGGTGCAGAACATAGAGCTTGACGCAACTGTTGGAAAGCATTCTGGCATTCAGTAGTCCATGGGAGGGGCATTGGAGTGTCTTTAGTCAAAAGAGCCAACAAAGGTTTAACAATATGTGAAAAGCTAGGAATCCACTGCCTACAGAAAGAAGTAAGGCCAATCAACGCACGAACCTCCTTCTGAGTACGGGGCACAGGCGTGTCTAAAATAGCTTGGATGCGATCTGGTGTGAGTGCACGTCCCTCCTTAGACAGGAGGTGACCTAAATAGGTAACCTGCTGTCTACAATATTGCAATTTCTTCCTAGAAACCTTGTGATGGTGAGATGCAAGAAAGGAAAGCAATGACAGTGTTCCTTCTTCACACTGTTCAGGGGTATCTGCAGCCAACAAGATGTCATCGACATATTGTATGAGAGCCACCCCTTTTGGTACAGGGAAAGAATCAAGCTGTCTTTTCAATGCCTGGCTGTAAATGCTAGGACTCTCTGTATACCCCTGTGGAGCTCTACAAAATCTGAATGATCGATTATTCAAAGTGAAGCCGAACAAATAACGGCTGTCAGGATGAATAGGTATCGAGAAGAAAGCGTTCTTCAAATCGATCACACTGAATGTAGTGGCAGTCGGAGGAACCATAGTAAGAAGTGTCGTGATGTCAGAGACTACCGGGTATTGGGGCACTACGATCTTATTAACCTCTCGTAAGTCAATGATAAACCTGTATATTTTAGTATCAGTGTCTTTTTTCAAGATGGGAAGGATAGGGCTATTGCAAATATTGTAAGGGACTTCTTCCACAACCCCTACTCCAATCAGATCTTGAACAATACGTATTAGTGCCTCTTCACCTTCTCGAGATATTTTATATTGAGGAAGTCGTGGCAATGAAGCACCTTCCTTCACCTGAATATGGACTGGTGGGATAACCATTTGACCCACATCAGTATCTGACGTAGCCCACAGAGTACTAGGTAGGGATGCCAAAGCAATATCTTCTTTAATAAGACAAAACCTCTCACCCATGGGATAGTTATCATTCAGAATAACACGCACACCTTCTGGGGAACATCGTATCGTAGCACGAAAATGTTTGAGCATATCGAGACCCACAATATTGTCCGGTGTGTTAGGGGAAAGCAAAAAAGGACATGCTGCAGTAAATTTATCAACATGAAATGCAAGTGGTTGTGACAGTGGGCTAAGGGAAGGGGTCCCATCGAATCCTATCGATGTTATTGTTAAGCCAGACAGGGGAGCCCTAGGAACCAATTGTTTAGACAGGGCACTACGAGTAGCTCCTGTGTCAACCAAAAATCGATCAGTAGAACCCAAGACATTTGCATCTACATAGGGACCCTTCTGATCTACTGGGACTTCAACTGGTTCCTTACCCCATCCTAGGCATTCCTATGCATAATTAGAATCCCTCAAATCATCAGTCGAATAATCAGACATTTGATATTGATTACGCCTGTCAAAAGTATTAGAAGAATTTTGAGTATGTTCTACTACCTCAAACCTAGTACGATTATCCATACCTCCCCTATTTCCTGAGTTCCCTGGGCGGCTTCTCATTTGTCCTCTACCACGCTGATACTGCTGACCTCGCAAAAGTGGGCACTCAGAGCGCCAATGTCCTATCTCCTTACAATAAGCACACTGATCAGAAGACAAAGTAGCTCGAGGGAAAGAGGGTGCACTAGGTCGATACATTGCACGTCCACCTCTACCACTACCTCTATAAGATGGACCATAAACCTGAGCTAACATCACCTTTGTTTTTAAATCCTTAGCTTTCTTATCCTCCTTGCCTTTATCTTCCAATTCCTGACGTTCATAATACTGAGCCATAGTCAAAAGGGAAACTGGGGAAGACGTAGTCCATGAACTCTCGCTGGCCTTTAGGCGACTAGCTATTCCTGGCAACATGTTCGCGACAAATTTGTCAACGAACAGATGCTTGCCCGTGTCATCTGTCAATGACTGGCCACTAAAGTCATGGAATGTCTCCTCAAAACGCGTAAAGAAATCAGAAACTGACTCATCTGGTTTCTGCTTACAAGACGCTAGCATAGTCCAATCTATCTTTTTAGGAGGTATAAGGATTTTCAATTTAGTTATTATAGCCTTTGGGAGGTCTAATATCTCTTGTTGCGGTTTCTGTGCGGGTTCCCTTTCCGAATCTTTTCTCTCTATTTCCTTCCAAATATCTCCAAAAGCTGCATGATCATCTACTTTACGAATAGATCTCCACATATCAGGAGGTAAAATAAGCCCAAAAAACATATCAATATCAGGCAAAGTCATAGTGCAAGAACTAATAGCTCCTTCAACTTCTTCATAAAAAGCAGCCGGATTTTTCCGCGGGTCAGGCAAAGCAGCTTTAAGAGCCATGACATCCGCTCTACTCCAAGGAGTATAAACCCAATTATAAACAAAATATCCCTTCGCATCAGTGGAATCTTTATTGTCACTTGTTCCCGCACCCCTAGGAGGGACATATAAAGGCGCAGCTTCACGCATTGGTTTCCCATGAACTACAATAGCCTTATCTGTCCCTGGAACTTTCTCCTGCGGCACGGGGGCCTGAGCTGTGTGTTCAGCTGCAGCAGCTGCCTTTTTCTCCTCTCGCAAACGGAACGCATCAGTTCGTAGTTTAACCACACGTCTAATTAAATCGGCCACCTGGGAAGGGAGAAAAAGACCGTCACTCAATTGTTTATGATCAGTTTTTATATCAACAGGCTCTAAGCCTGTGGAATGTTTCCTAAAATTTGCAATTACTTCTCCAGTAAACGACTCTGTAAAATATAACTGCTCTGACTCTGGCCATTGCTGAACATTTGCTATAAGGTCTGGAGCAGAAGTGTCACCACGAGCTGCTTTACGAGCAGCAGATCTAAGAGTGGCCGCACGGTCAGCGGTCAAAAAGGAGCGAGTCTGTCGTTTAGCGTCTAATTCTGTCTTTTCCTGATCTGAGAAAGATTTGTCATCATCAGAATCAACCTCAGGGGCAGAGGGAAAAGTATATGGAGGCGGAGAGCGATCTAATAGAATTGAATCGTCCTGTGGTTTATTAAGCAGAGGATAAAGGGGGAGCCGGACAGGGTATTGGCCATTTACCTGTAAACGACGCTCCCTATCCTCTTTCTCTTTTATTTCCTTCATTTCTTTATTTTTCATCTCCAGCGCTTTCGCATAGATATTTTTTCGCTGTTCTTTTTCTGCTAAAGCTTGCTCTTTCCTCACTCTTTCATGCGCTTCTTTCTCCCACATTCGTACACAGTCAAACATATCTTGTCTACTTTTGCGCTTAAACACACATTGTTCCATATACTGAATCTTTCTAAGATCAAATGACCCATTTATTGGCCATCGCAGATCAGGATCCTTTTTGGTGTATTTATTCCATAGTGCGCTATACATTATGGAAGAAATACCGTTTTTAATGTACATATCTCTATTTGGTGTCCCCTCAGGGGGAGCCAGCTGACTTCGTTCTAAATCCATTTTGGTACCTCCAAGAAAGCAACACATCCTACGAAGCGTGCTAGTAACAGGCATGTCACAAATATTATAATAAATATAATATTATAACAAAAATAGTACTTATTACCGTTCAAGAATCCACAATTTAGAGAAAAATCTCCACATTGCCTGCCTATATAAATTGCAATTTATATATACCCAAACAAATCCAAGATTTTGGCCAAACAAACAAGAAGTGTCGCATCAAACGACCTTACCAAACAAAAGTCTCCAGCCTCCAACTGCCAAGCTCTGAATCGACCTAATGGTCTCTGCAAGACGAACGCCAAAGGGATCTCAGTCGGGGACCGGCACCACCGGGAGGGTCAAATCGGGAAAATCGGAAAAGCACTTCGGCCTGCTAAGACACGGGTCTCCTCATGCAGTGTACATCCTTAGCAAGATTCCTAACCTCCGTCGAGACCACTCCGTCGGGCATCCGAGTCGCCGATGAGCCCCACGTGATGGGCGCCAATTTGTGGGGGGGGTGAGACTCTCCAGAAGCCCACTAGTACAGGGGTTCGCCCTTCTGCGTACTCAAGTCCTTGGACTAACAAATAGAGATTGGCACGGAAGCTGTAATATCAAAGAAATAGTTTATTAAACCTCATGAGTGGAACTACATCTATACAGAACCCTCAGGCAATGTATGAGGTAGTACAAGGAGTACAGGAGCCATGGGCCTTTTATACCCAATTTGTAGCTGAGTAAGCATGAGAGCTCAAAAGGAGGTGGTACAAGTATACACAAGAATAGCTATTCACATATAAGGACTAACAGAAAATACTTAGTCAACAAAGTGGGAGGGGAGACTAAACTGCTTACATCAGTTAAAATAGCCTGACAGTTATATTTCCAACAGGTGCATTCTAGCAGCTACAGGCCTTTCTGAGCATGCGCAGTGCTCTGGCTCAATACTGAAGGAGTTAATTATAGTTCCTGACTCAGGTGAAATAGAGAAGCAGGCAACAGTGAAGACGGAAGAAGCACATGGCGAGCACATGGTTAACTAAAATGGATGCCAAGAACAAAATGGTTTCAGCTCATGCTAACAACGATCTCTGCTAGTTTCCACACCCTCACAATAGTAGCCGCACCACAACGGAGGGTCCCACCGGGGAAGTGCTGCTCCAGCCTCGAAGCGGGACGCACCCGGTGGTTCCGAAGCCCTGCCTGACCCCGAGATGGTGACCGGTGGGCCTGCAGGGCGGCAGTGAATGCGGCGACCCGGATCTGGGCAGTGAGTGCCCCTGGGAGGAGACCGGCTTGTCCGGGCGGTGGGCCCTGCATATACAAAGCCTTCCAGCTCCTGCGACAGCTCAGATCAGAATTAAATATTTGATGCCTGACCTTGACATGGCGGCCCCGGGGCAGATTTACCGACCCCACTACCAGCCACATCGAAATCTATGACATAGCCCGGGTGCACTAGAGGCACATGGGAGACTGCAAGAGAGGCCGCACATAGTAGGACCAAGAGGCGAGGGCTATGAAACCGGGGCAGAACCCCCATGAGACACCCGGGGGTCAAAGGATTACTACAATTGATGACCAGCCCACTTAGCACTTAAATGAGGGGAATAGCCTAGAGAACTTAGCTGGAGTCCCACTTTCCTTGTCGCTGCAGCTGGAGCAGAGAGCATCACTATGCTGCCAAAGAAACAACAACACAACAGAATAATACAACAGTCAAAAGTGGCAGGGCCAACTCTGCGCTGAGTCAGTGCACTGTAGTACAATCAAAATTCCAAAGTTTGCTCCAAGGATAAGTGGAAGCTGAGATACCATGAGGAGCACTCTCCCCATTGTTTGCAGATAAAGGAATTGCCGACTGTTGGATTGAAAGATAATGAGGAATTAAGGGATTAACTACTGAGATATAGGTGCTTAAGACAATCTTATGTTTTACTACTGAGGACTGAACTTGATTATGACTTATTGGCCCTGATGAAGTTGGTGGAAATTATCCACAAGACGAAACACGTGTTGGCTGCATTCTGTTCAGACTGGCTGTGATATTACCTATTTGGAATACTGGCGTTTGGAATAAAACAAAGAAATCACCATTACTACGGACTGCTGGATTTACTTTTGGAATGGACATTTGCTCAGGATAAGATTTTGTCTGTAACAACACAACAGAGTTTCCAACTACTTTGGCCCAACAGAAGTTGGTAGTAGCCGCCAAAAGCGAGAGTAGAAGACACAATGGCATTCACAAAAGAGGATCTCCTAACCTCTTTGCGCGAATTCAAAAGAGAACTACGGGAGGAGCGCAAAACCAACATGTCCACAACCTTGGAGACTTTAAAGGCGGTCCTAAATGAAAAGCTAGTAGTGCTTTGGCAAGAAGAAGACTCAGTGGGGAGCAGAGTGGTAGACCTGGAGACAAAAACTCTAGACCAGATTAATACCTCTACGCAAGCTCTCAAGATGCAACTTCAAGTGGATGTGCTCAAAACTGAAGACATAGCAAACAGGTCTCGAAGGGACAACATTCGAATCAGAAATCTAGAAGGAGCAGAGGGCGCGGACCTAGAAGCCTTTGTCCTGGGCCTATTCGGCAAAACGCTGGGCTCTAGCTCAGTCAAAATAAAAATAGACCGAGTACATAGAGTGGGGAAGCCGCCAATGGCAGACAACCTGCGGCCACGAGTCATCTTGGCCAAACTACACTCCTTTAAAATGAAAGAGGCCATCCTCCAAGCCACAAGGAAAGCCAACAAGGTGGTTTTCCAAGAAGCCTCCTGTACCCTGTTTCAGGACATTGCACCAGCGACACTGGCGCACCGCCAACAGTTCAAGCTGGTCACTGACAAACTTCGCCAGGAAAATATCCGATATAGATGGACATATCCCTTCAGGTTGGCCTTCGAATTTCGTAACAGAGCACATCACCTTACGGAACTAGAAGAAGCTATGACACTCCTGGGCCTAGAGATGCCAGAAGGGGGTCGGGCGGCAGGCGGCCTCGGGATGCCAAGGGCGGCGAGGGGGCGGGGATAGCTCTCCCTGGCTCATCCAGCAACCCCCTAAACAACAGAGGAGGTGTTGAAAGACCGGGCATTGGACCCCTGATCCTTAGTTTACTAGGTACTCATGGCGCTTGGATATATGGGCCTGGCGGACTTTAAGCTACGAGGATTGGTGGGCACTGGCGCCAAAGGATCACTGTGCAGCATGGACATGCAACTACCACAGGGGTGGCCCGATGACTTCTCCAACCGCATAGATAACCAACACGACAAGGGGTGATCCCTGCACTGAATGCGGCCAGCTAAGACACTGATCCCTGCACAAAAGTCACAGTATCATAGCCAAAGCAGCGATGATGGACTGGCTCGCCATCGATGAATTCAACGAACTGCCACATCAGACTAGTTCTGGGGCCTGTTGTCCCTAAAGGTTTGCTTTTGGGGGATTTTTTTTTTTTTTTTTTACAGGTACTCACTTGGAAGATGGGCACAGGAAACTCTGGGCATATGAAGCGGGTACAGGAGCTGCGCTGGGTGGGGGGGCTGAGGGGGGGAAGGAGAGATAGGCAGCTAGGAAGCTGGAGAGGGGTATGGCGATTAGATATCAGCTGCCCAGGAACTGTGGGGAATTGCTCCAACTTTTGCAATGGTAGTCACTGCTCTAACGTGGAATGTGAGGGGGCTCAATGCTCCGACTAAGTGACATAGGGTGTGGAAATATCTATTAGACGAACACTATGATATTGTTCCACTACAGGAAACACACCTCAAGAGGTCGGAGGACCACAGGCTGAGACATAAATGTTACCCCTTAGTGTATAAATCATGCAGTTTCACCAAGCACAATGGGGTGACACTTCTGTTCCATTCGGCATTAAAATTCCAATCCAAAGGGTACAAGACAGATAAAGAGGGGAGGGTGGTCATGGTGAAGGGGTGCATACGGGGGAAGATGTGCACAGTGGCAGCGATTTATGCCCCAAATACCAACCGGATAGTATTAAAAACAGGGCTGTTGACACTCTTGGGGGGCTTTGCGGAGGGGGAGATACTTCTCATGGGCGATTTCAATCTCACTTGGCACTCGGGCTCAGAAAGCATACACCCGCACAGGGTTCACACGGTCAGCTTTTCGAAAATGGTGAAACCTGCAGTGCATGACCTGGACACGGTTGATGCCTGGAGAGAGTCCCACCTGACGGATAGAGATTACACATTTTCTTCACATATCCACCGTTCATACTCAAGGTTAGATTACATATTTCTGAGCCGGACTGTGGCGCGAGATGTTCGCAAGGCAGAGATCTGCCCCATATTTATCTCTGACCATGCACCTGTGGTTATTTCCCTCGAGTGGAAGGACCCCGCCCCGAAATATTCAAGCTGGTTCTTCCCACATGTGTTACTACGAGACAGACTTGCACAAGATGAACTTCGCAAAGTCATACACGAATATTTTCTGATGAACAGCCCCCAAGACATGTCTCCCTCTAACCACTGGGATGCATTTAAAACAGTCCTGAGGGGCCAGGGCATGGCAGCAAAAGCGGGGCTCAACAAACAACGGACCACTGAACGCTTGACATTGGAAGCAGAGCTCCATACACTGGAACAAGCGCACAAGAGGGCCCCCACTCTAGCCCTCCAGCGCAAAGGCACAGTGCTGAAGGGGAAATTAAACGCAATCTACACAAACAGGGCCGAGCTGACACTTTTACGACTCAAGCAAACATCCTACACACAAGGCAACAAGGTGGGAGCACATTTGGCACATCAACTCAGGGTACAAAGGGAAAAGGAGTACATTGGAGATATCTATCGCCCCACAGGTGACCTGGAGAAATCAGAACAGGGAAAGGCGGGCATCTTCGGACAGTTCTATAAGTCACTATATACTGCTGAACCCACAGACTCCTACTCTCAACTAGATTACTTTGACTAGGTTGATCTACCGCAAATTACACCCACACAGAATGAGCAGCTGAGGGAACCCATTAGTTAGAAAGAGGTATTTAGGGAGCCATAGGCTCCCTAAAGCTTTTTAAATCCCCCGGTCCGGAAGGGCTGACGGCACATTTCTATAAAATATTTAGTGTGGAACCACCCTCTTTAACCATATAGCCGAAGTTGGTAGGGTAATTACGTCCATGAGTGAGGCCATTCTCACAGTTATTCCCAATGTCGGAAAGGATCCGAAACTCTGTAGCTCCTACCGCCCCATAGCTCTCCTCAATCTCGACGCAAAACTTTACTCAAAGATTCTGGCCTCATGACTGGAGGACCTAATGCCTGACTTAATCCATCCGGACCAATCAGGGTTTATCAAGGGAACACAGACCCACGATAATGAACGAAGAGTCATACATCTAATAGAGAAAGCGACCAAGAAGGATATCCCAGTGGTCATGCTCGGCCTGGACGCTGAAAAAGCGTTTGACCAAGTGGATTGGTCATTTCTCTTATCCACCCTGAGACGGTTTGGTTTTTGCTAGACCTTCATTACCATGATCAGGGCAATCTACGCCGCGCCATGTTCTAGAGTACGGGTCAATGGAGTGAGTGCGGAACCTTTTCAGTTGAAAAGGGGAACAGACAGGGATGCCCGCTCTCTCCCCTCCTTTTTGCCCTGAGCATTGAACCCCTTGCAGCAATGATAAGGGCCAACCATCTGATCAAGGGGATTGTCTTTGGAGCGGAGGAGCACAAGATCTGCTTATTTGCTGACGACATCCTGCTCCCCCTGACAGACCCACAACACTCATTGGGGCCCTACAAAGTGAACTGCGACTATGTGAAGGAGTGGACTATCAAAGTCCTTCTTACTCAATCTAACTCTCCCAGACGCAGAGATGGAGGCAATAATATTAACAACACCCTTCCAATGGGCAAAGAAGGACCTCACTTTCTTAGGCATCAGACTGACGCCCAGGGTCTCCCAGCTGTTCGAGGCTAATTACCCACCACTCTTACACAATTTGAAGGCTGACCTAAAGAGATGGGCTCCTATGTACCTATCATGGCTCGGCAGGATCCATGCGGTTAAGATGGTGGTGCTGCCTAGGTTCCTTCATCTGTTCCAGAGACTGCCCAGCGACCTAGAGACAGACTACTTGAGGGTACTCAAGACAACACTCAATGCATTAATCTAGCAAAACAAAAGAGCTCGTCTCCCCTTCAGGCTGCTCTGACGCCCCAGGTCGGAGGGAGGTTTGGGCCTCCCGGATTTTAACCTCTACCACAAAGCGGCCCAACTTAGGGTCATCACCGAATGGTCCCAGAGGGAGTCTGACAAGCACTAGCTCCACATGGACAGGGCATTCGCAGGAAGGGTCATCTGGGACCCACTATGGAAACCAAAGGGGGACCCCCCTCCTAACGCCTACCTGAGCACACTAACTGGGGCTACCCTGAGAGCCTGGGACGAAGTACTTCGGAAAACGGCATGGACAACGTTCCCCTCTCCCTTCACCCCAATTCACTACAACCCGGTGTTCCCTCCAACAGTGCACCCGGGACCTTTTGATGAATGGAGGGTGGGAGGTTGCTTGATACTATCACACCTCTTTCACAACACAGACATCCTCACCTTCGAACACTATCAATGGGATTATAATCTTACAGGGGGGGGGGAATACTTTCGCGATCGACAACTGCATCATTGGGTGTTACAACCAGACACTTGGGAAGCAGCTACAAGGGAGCTAACCCCACTGGAGCATTTTGTGAAGGTGGTCAGGGGTATAATCTATTACTTCGCTCAATGCCCTCACAGCTGCCCCAACATACTGCTTTTTGGGAACGCACCCTGGGTCATGACATTTCAGAGGTAGGCCGGAGAGCACTTTGGAGGGACATACACAGACACAACCATTCCCTAGGTCTCTGGGAAGCCCATTACAAAATTCTATATGACTGGTACCAATACCCTACGAAACTGAAAAAATGCTATCCAAACACATCAGATTTGTGCTGGAGAGGCTGCGGCCTTTTAGGTGACTTTCACCACATCTGGTGGGACTGCCCGACCATCCGGCCAATTTGGTCCGAAATTCTGGCACTTAAAGACATTTTGGGGTATCCAGTGCCAGACACACCAACATTTGCACTGCTGTGGCTTAGATCCGAATCCTTGAAATACCAAACAAATGCAGACAATGGTATATTGCGGCTGTGTCTGGGGGCGGCAAAGATGGCGGTGGCAGCTGCCTCAAAGAAGTCATAAGCCCTAACTTTGACCCAATGGCACGCTCAACTCTGGCAAGTGGTCACGATGGAGCGGATGAGTGATATATTCAGGGACGATTGACAAATCTCCGACGCAGGACCTCGCATCGCTGCCCACAGCCCTTGGGATGGCCTCTGCGCAACGCATTCTAGTCATGGGATCTCGCAATGCTCCACAACCAGGATTTAAGTTACTTTGTTCAATTGGCCTAACCTGGTCCCTGTATCTGGCCCATGCTCCATCGCTACCGGCTTGAACTTGTGACTTTGTCCTGGTCCGGCTTGACCAGATAACCACAGTTGACGCTTTGTGCTTTTAGGCACTATTATCACTTACATTTTTAAAATTGCATATCTCCGGTTCTACTGATTGGATTTTTGTTGTTTTGGACTCAAATAATTTATTAAATGTTACTCTATTTTTTATTTTTCTAAATTGCTGTGGGATTTTTCTTGTGTTGTGTTTTCACTTTATTACTGTTTGAAGTTCTGCATGAAAACCTTACATATTGCCTCTAAGTTAAGCCAGCCTGCTGTGTGCCAAGCTACCAGAGGGTTGAGCACAAGTTAATTTGGGGTTTGCTTATGTTTCACCCTGACAAAAATTGTGGTTGCTGCTTGAGTAGGGTTTAACCCCCTCAACTAGTAGCCCAATTTCCTACAGCCATGTTGATGTAGTGCTTAACTCCTCAGGCCTCTCCCATTTCAGTGGCAGATGACTGAAACATGCTTCCTATGCATACCTGTGACTTCTTCACCAGGATTCTGCCTGCCAGGGTATCTTTTCTCTTTGTTTCCATCATGATTGTTCTCCAGCAAGTAACCTCTAGCCCTAAGGCAATGCCCTTCACGATCTGACACACACCTGCTGAAATTGTGACTAGGCATCCCCAGGACAGGGTGACTTTGCCCACCTGGACTGGGTCTGGTGCTCCCAAACTCGCTCCACAGCTGGGCTCACTGGCAGAGAGGGCAGCTCCATGCTTCACACCAAGATGGCGCAGTTGGTGCCCACAAACTCACAAAAATTAATTTACCTTCCAAGTCATCTCTTCAGATGAGGCAGCAGCCATAATAGAACCCCTTATTGTGGCATATCCCTTCTAATGTTACTGCTTTGGAAATATACCCAAAGCACATCACTTGGAAAGTTGCAGTGACTCTTACGCATCCATTATTCCCCATTTCTTCCTATTGGCTGATCACAGAAAGTAAACCAGCCCATATTGTTACTTGTCTGGTGGGCTGCATGCTTCCTTATATTTCCAAAACCCTTATACTGATATATGACCCAATCTAACCATCTACTCATGCATCTGGCCCCACACACCAATGTATTTTTCCTCCAGACTGATATATCCTTAAACCTGTGTTCCAGTAGGTGTATTATGTGCATATCTACCTACATGTGCGTTTGCAGGTTTCATGGTTCGTGTGCATGTGTGCATGTGTGCCTGTGTGCAAATATGTATGTTTTGTGTCTGTGGGTGGGGGAGGAAAGATATGCTCTTTCTTGAAGGTCTATTGATATGGCTTAAAGTGGTGTTGTTGAACTGTGAACTTTTTCTTGAACATTCAACCAAACTCTTTTAAGACTGGTATTGTTACATTATACTGTTATCCTTAGATTGGATTCTCAGATTGGACTATATTCCATATGTATATACACATGCTATGCATAATGTAACAGAGTTCTAGTATGTATGTATGAATTGCTAAGAGTAGGGAACAGCAGGATGTTAACAGTGTCGGTTAATTTGCATTTCGGGAGAAGTCATATACAAACTATAGCTCATCTTCCACAAGAGAGCATACAGTGACAAAGCTTGTGGTAGTTATTCGAATAGTAATAGTGCCAGTTTGCATATTTATTTGATGTACTCATTTTTTGTATGTTCAGTTTCAGGTATTACCAGATTTACAACAAAGTATGGAGATTTGGTTACACAGATATATTGCTAAGGTATCAATATTCACAATTACAGTTAAGTATACAACCCTTAATGTCACGTTACTTAAGATATTTCTTTGTCTTGTAGAGATCCACTACATCCTACAGATATCCTTGATCAACAGAAGTGACGAGTCAGAGTGCTGGAGTCCTGCATCTCTATTTTCTCTCTTAACCCATTACCGTTTCCTTGCTTTTACCACAAGCAGTCATATTCCTTTGTATTGTAAAATACAGATAACATCATATCTTTGATCATTTTCCAGAAATTCAAATGGGGGCAGAGGGTGTTTAACATATTAAAAATACCTGTTATATTAGACATAGCTGTACAAGAAATTATCTAACTACTGTAATGCACTGTTTTTATACTGAAAAATATAATCTCAACACTTCTATACTCTAACGGTTCCAATAGCAGTGGCGGCTACCCATTAAAAAATATGGTGAGCTGCGATGGCACTAAACTCACCATAAATGCTTCCCTTCTCCCCGGCGTTCCATGAGCAGGAATGGAAGGATTACCTTCCAGCTCAGTGGAACGCGAATCAAACCAATCCTGGAGCTGCTCTCATCAGTGTGAGAGCAGCTCCAGGATTTGTGGGGGCAGGCTAACCCAGCGCTCATTTGAGGCTGAGGACCTGTGACAGCAATCCCTCTGTTGTTTCAGAGCCAGGGGATTGCTGAGTCTACAGTGCATGTCGGGCTGGCCGTGGATAGCCAGCCGGCCAACCCGACATGCGCACTGGAAGGGGGAGCAGTAATCCTGCAATAGCAGGATTCAGCTCCGCCACCTGCCTCACGCTCGAGCTGTACACAGACCGAGCTGCTGGCAAAATAAAATGTTGTTATTATGCCATTTTGTTTATGTGTGTTTCCCTGCTGTGTGTGTTTCCCTGCTGCGCTCGCAGCAGGCGGGGCGACGCTCCTCCGCTCTTGTGGAGGAGTCGCAGCTGTCCAATAGTGAATTTCTAAAAAATTATCAAAGATATGAATCAATCTGTATTTTACAGTTTGTATGTCTAGTGTTGACACCTCCAATCTCTCTCTTGGTATATTCCTGATCTGGGTTTGAAGATTTTACCTAGTTAAGGGGTGCCGAAGTACACTATTAAAAAATACAACTTCTCTGCTCTGGCTATTAAAGGATCACCTTGACAAAAAGGCACACACACAACTTCTCACATTTTAGATAAGATATTCCCTTGTATGTGGTGGTGGGTGGGATGCGAGACGAAAAAGAGCTTCTCCCTTGTTGCAGCCTGCACACAAGATTAAGTGCATCATGAAATCAGCAGAGTTTAATGACTTTCTAAACTCCTTCACCGATAAAAACCATCAGGGACAGGATACCAAAAAAATCTATGATCAATGATCATCTTTCTCCGAAAACGCACAATGCTTTGAGTATGACGGCCATAATCTGCTCAGAAGACTTTTTTTTTTGTAAACGCACTTTAATAAAACTTTTTGTTAGCATTAGTAAACAGTGACACAGCATTGTGACGTGCACAATGAAGTGAAGTATGACAAACCGTATATCAGTTACCTCGGCTATGCCATTCCCACATCTCATGATTATTTACTTCATACAGGTGTTAAAAGGAGCAGTTCACTATGAGCGATCGATTCATACAGAGATTGAAAGTAACAAAGGTACAATTGTCAAACCAACTGCAAAAACGTCACCCACCCCAATGCTTGGTCCAAAGAGAATATTGGTATCATAGATGTATCGCGATGATGTACTGTGGTCAGGTATCTGGTGCTAACTTATGGGGAAAAGGCGAAGGGGAGGCAGCGCATGGTGATGGTCACTTCGTGGCTAGCCAGAACAGCCAGGTCGGTGGGCTGTAAGTGGTGTGTTAAGGTAAATGCAGATGTCGGTCTGGCCCGTCCTGTCGGACTGCGGGGGTAGTTGGCTATCGAGTGGACGTCCTTGGAAGGAAGGACATCCAGCAAGGCATCCCAGGCATGGGCCACATCCAAGGGGCTCTTCCCTCGTTTGGCAAACCTAAACAGATTAGCACTCTCCTAATATTTCCACTGCAGCAGCTCCGTCCTCCGTTTAGATACCTGCGGGCCCCTAGCGTTTTTACAATTGAGCGTGATTTGTCTCTCAGTCAGTATTAAGGAGAGGTCAGCAAATTTGTTACTAACTCTATACTTATCAGATCTAGGGAACAGCCCCAGTAGGCATTTTATAGGGGCTAGGGGTAAATTTTGGTCCGCAATATCATTGATTAGTGCAGTCAGCTCCATACCATATGAAACATATCAGCCCCTATCACTTCACACCTGGGGCACCCTGAGTGGGCCATCTTCTCAGAAGACTTACCAGCTATGGTCAAGCACCTCAGACCATTTATTACATTTATTATCAATGTTCCTTCGAGTTAACATAGCCTTCCATTTATTTGAACATACCTGGTGTCAAATGGTCCTCACCTCACTCAACCAAGGAGTTTTCCTCAAATCACTATAAACCAGAAAAATAACACCAATTCTAAGAAAATATACTTTGAACTCAAATTTACTCACCAATTACACACCAGTTTCAAACCCACCTTGTTTAGGGAAAACAGCAGAAGGCAGCATGCAGGTCCACTTGCAAAATACATCAATGAAAACAGTCCTTTGTCATACTCCCAATATGATTTTTGAGCATACATGCATTAGAACCCAGTCAACAATCCTGAAAGGTCTTGATAGTCATTGCTTGTTAGATGAGAGCAACTCATGTCTACTGATTCTGTTAGATCACTTTAATACCATAGACTACTGGATGTTTAAGAACACAGAATGGGCTTCAAAGCCAAGCACTAAAAGGGTTTCTTTCATATCCCAATGGCATCAAGTAGGGAGGATCGGTGTGCACAGCTCTAGAACCTCCCACGTAGATTGTGGCATCCCTTCAGGATACATACATGCCCAATCACTGTTTAATCTTTATATGTAGCCACTCAGCTTATCTCTAGCAGACTCCAATGTTATGATCCATGGAAGAAATTTGAATGTTGCGATGCTGGCTCAATTCAACAGTGGAAGCCAGACATCCCACTAATGATAAACCCACAGAAAACTGAATGTGTCTTTGTCTCCCTGAAACATGAAAACAGCTGTAATCCAAAATTACTCTCTGAAACAAACTAGCTACTTACCATTAAATACAGTTCTCCAGCAATGGTATCTTTATATATTCACATGGTTGAATCATTCACCGTCGTCAGCCTGGGAATCCCTGGGAACATTAAATAGCAGTAAATATTGTTAAAATGGCCATTGACCTCGATAACAGTGTTTGTTTAGTAGCACACCCACTTCATTGGAAGCAACCGTAACTTCAGCTAATGAGGTGGAAGTCCTAGCTCTCCTACTCTTCCTAGAGGCCACCATAACTCACATTTCATAGCACAAAGTTGAGAAGAGTATATAACAAATGAGTGTCTGACCTTGGAAGAGGAAGGGTGTTATGGGCAGATCTCTTGTGCGGCGGCTGCATCTCTTCTTGGAGAGGAGAAAAAGGCCGACCGATTCCTGATGTGACCTCTGGCCCAAGATTGTAACAGTAATGAGGAGTTGAGATAAAAAGTAGAAGCGAGATGGGAGGCAAAAAATTAAAGCAGTGAAAAAGCCTTCCACCATGTAAAGTTGTGCCAATCAGCAGGGCGAGCAGATGATGTAATAAAAATCTGGAAACAAGGATAATCAACAAGCGAGTAACATGCAAACAAGCATAATTGAAATTTATGATCCCATAAGGAGCAAGTGAACCTGTGCAAAAACAGGAATTAGTAGCTCCTCAGCTTGCTTTGGGAGTTTCAATTGGCAAGGAATGAAGGAAAAACCTTTCCTCAGTAACCAAAACCTGGTGTGGAATAATTAATATCCTAATACATGCTTCAATATTGCCTGCAGCGTTACAGAGACACTGCTGGTATTCAAACTCCTGGTGTGAGATGTTGCTGAGATGCCGCCTCCAGGAACTCGGCTTGCCTTATCATGGAAATAGCAATAGTATAGCAGCCGAGGAAGACGCAGCACAGCAGCACAATATAGAGGAGGAGACTGCGCTGGTGAAGCACCGTGGACACCGTCGACCTCCAGGTAAGTAGGTGGTGACAGATGGTCACATGTGAATATATAAATATATGAAAGCTGAAGAAATGGAGTTTTAGGTGAGTAATTTCTTCTCTAACACTGGATATTTCATACATTCACATGATTGCAACAGAATAGTAAGCAGTACATAACCATCATAATAAATATAAGAAAGCGGGAAGCAGGTTTACCTTTACTGAAACAGGTTACATAGGACTGCCTGTCCCACTGCTGAGTCAGCTTCTATGTTCACATCAAGGCAATAGTGGTTCATGAACGTGTGTCTACTCCTCCAGGTAGATGCACAGCAGATGTCTCACAAAGGCATACCAGCGTAGAGTGCTGCAGTTGCAGCCAAGCACCAGGTGGCACGCACCCTCACTCGTCCCTGGAGTTGATGCTTGGCCTTGTTGTGGCAGAAGGTGATGCAGGCTGATAGCCAATGGTCTATTGCCTATTTGGACAGGGGTTGTCTACTCTTGGGTGGCCAAAGGACACAAATAGTTGTCCAGAAGAGCAAATGTCTTGTTTTTTCTATGTAGAACTTAATGCACCTGCAAACATTAAGGGAGTGCAATGACTTCTCTCCTGATGTTGTGGGATTTGGGAAGAAGGATAGCAGAATGATGGGTTCATTCAAGTGGAAATCTGTGGGTTTTTGGGCACAAACTTTAGATTAGTCAATAGGATGACTTTGTCCTTAGTAAAACAGAGATATAGTTCTTTGACTGTAAATGTGTGTATTACCCTACTCTTCGTGCTGATGAAAGCACCAAGAGAACCGCTGTCTTCAAGGAGAGGAATTTTAATACACACGCTATGGTTGAGTTTGATACCCCGAAACCGGTCCTAGGATGCTTGTTTCCGGTCCAGGGAGGACCTGGCTTGGCAGTTCGGTCTGGACTGTTCCCATGAGGCACAGGATCGAGACTGATTTGCATATGGCCAGGTCTAAACTGGGGGTGGCATGGAGAGCAAAAGAATGATGGATTTGACCCAGATCTCTTGACTGGGGGTGAATGTTTTGATTTGAACTAAGGCAACATGAGCTGGCTTAGTTCACCGGGTACTGGTGGGTGCTGTACTGGGGGAGAAAACTCTGAAAAGTCCCTTCATAATTTGCTTTATGATACTTTGTGAAACAAGAGTGGTTGAGTTGTCCTCCGAATCATGAGATTACTGCCAGAAGGACTCATATTGATGAATTTTTCAGACAATCCTTTAGCAGGTTCAGCAAATATGAAAGTATTTGATGAGATGTTATTGTTGCTGGATGGAATCCTTTGGTTTTGCATCAAACACAGAAACCCTTCCATTTGGCATTATAGGTTCTTGTAGCTGGCACTCTGTCTTGCACCAGGATATTTGTACATTCTGCTGTAAGAGCTAGATGTCTATACTCTGGGTCGTCATGGTTCGTGTTGTCAGGTTCAATGGCCAGAGGTCATGGTGCAGAATGTTTCTGTTGTGCCTGGAGAGGAGCTTGGTATGCATTTCAATTGCACTGAAGGACGTGCAGAGAGATTTAGGAGCTCTGTGAACCAATACTGGCAAGGTCATGTTGGGGCAATGAGATTAGGGTCCAATATATGGTCAAGCATTTGGTGGCCAGAGGTCTGCGGACCCCTCCTCTCCCCCTGTTAAGTCAGCTAAAAACCTGGGGGTCATCTTTGACGATGCTCTGAACTTTGATTCCCAGGTTAGTCGCACCGTCAGCACGTTTTTACATCTTGAGGATTCTGAAAAAGGCTATTCCTTTTATTCCATCTGAGCTGCAGCAGTCAGTCATTATTGCCCTGGTTACCTCTCGACTGAATTACTGTCACTCTGGGAGGGATTTGCTCGCTACACTGGCTCGCTGTTAGAAAACCCATTGTTTTTAAGGCTTTGTGCATGGTCTTTAAGGCCCTGCATCATAAGGGCCCCTCCCATTTGAAGTCGCTTTTTCAATGGTATATTCCGGGGAGGCAATTGAGATCTTCCTCCTATAAAAAACTTATGATCCCCAGATTTCGTAAGACTAGATGGGGTGGCCGCTCCTTTTCGGTAGCGGCCGTCAAACTATGGAATTCCCTACCTAACTATATTTTAGATGCAGACTCTTTCTTGGCCTTTAAAAAGAAAACCTGGCTCTATACATCTTAGTTTCCTTTTGACTGGCCGCCTCTCCTCTGTTGGTCCTCTTGTTCCGCTATAGTGCCTTGACACCTCTAGGTATTAGTGCGCTTTATAAGTGCTATCCTATCCTATATTCCTCCCTCACTTTCCTCAGCACCCTGGGGATCAGGAGAAATGGCGTAAAGGTGTATACAAAGGCGATGGACCATTTGATTGAAAAGGCATTGCCCTTGGATCCAGGTTGCAAACCCTGCTGGCATAAAATTGGAATTTTTTGTTGTTCTGGGAGGCACACAAGTCCAGTGTGGGAAGACAAAATTTATGGAAGATGCAATCCACTTAGTCCTGGTGGAGCTCCCATTTGTAACAGTCTGATAGTGTTCGACTGAGTGCATCTGCTTGATCGTTTTGTCGTCTAGAGAGATGCTCCATGGCAATGTCCATGTGGAAGGAAATGGTACAGTCACACAGTAGTTGCACCTCTTTTAACAGACACTGGGACCTCGTTCATCCTTGTTTTGGAATATAGAATATTGATGTTGTGTTGTCTGTTCTTATGAGGACTGCTAGACCTTCCAGCCTTGGAAGGAATGCTTGGAGACCGAGTATTATGGCCTGGACCACCAGAATGTTTATGTGGAGCTTCTTTTCCACAATTGGCCACAGGCCTTAGATTGAGAGTTCCTGCATGTGTGCTCCCCAGCCCTCCATAAAGGCATCTGTTGTGAGTAGTACTCTGTTTGATGAAGGGTGCAAAGGAAGCCCTGCGTCACGATTTGTAGGGATCCGCCATCAAACCAGAGCTTTTTTCAAAGGTTTTGTGACTTGGACTACGTTGTCCCATGTGCCATAAATTTATTTTCGATTGGTTGTCCAGTTCTTGTTGGACGGGCCTCATCTGGAGCCTGCAATAGGGTTTAAGATCTATGTACAAAGACATCAGTCCCAGCAAAGATTTGTATTGGCTGGCTGTGACCGACTATTTGATAGAGAAGGTCTTTGCCATGGACCGAAGCTTTCTTAGTATTTCCTCCAAGGGAAAAGCTTTTCTCAGTTATGAGTTCAGTACCGCTCCTAGGAACTGTAGCTTTGTGCGAGGTTCTGTGGATGACTTGTCGCTCTTCAGTGTTAATCTCACCCTGTGAAAGAGAGTGATGCAAGTGGCCATCAAAGTGTTTGTCTCTTCCTTTGATGGAGCCTTGACGAGTCAATCATGGAGGTATGGGTATACCTGGTGACCCCATCATCTGAGGTAAGTAGCCACCAGCTCTTGGCATTTGGTAAATAACCACAGTGCTGATTTGAGGACGAAGGGGAGCGCCTTGAATTGGTATTGCTGCCAGTGCATTGGGATGTGAAAATACTCATCCTGAAGATCCAGGAAAGTCAGGTAGTTGTTCTTCTGGAGCATCAGGAGGCCTTCTTGGAGTGATATCATGTGGAAAGTATGTTTTTTGAGGAACTTGTTTAGTTTTCTGATTTCCGTGATAGGTCTCCATTGACCTGTCTTCTTTTTTTATTAGAAAGAATCTGGAAAAAATCCTTGATTCCTTTGGGCCTTTGGGAACGCTTCAATATTCTTTGAGGAGGAGAGTTTCCTGTTGCACCTCCTTCAAATAAAGATCATGTTATGTTTTTTTGGGTGGACAGACAGGTGGTTCTTGAATAAACTCTAAGGGATGCCCTGAATGAACAATCTGTCTCACCCATCGGTCTGTTGTTATTGATTCCCAGGAGGGGGCAAAAAGGGGCAACTCTCTCACCTAGCTACTGAGGCAGAGATGCAAGTGGAAGCAGCTGTGAGAAGTCAAGCATGTTTTTGATTGCCCTACAAATGCGACTGGGAGGGGCTCCTTCTTTGCCCTGATGATCTGATATATCCTGTGTGATGTTTCTGTTGGGTGTATAACCCTCATCATACAGGGTTGTCTCGGATGGTAATATGGGCGGCCTTGACTTCCATACTGATTGAAGTCCCCTCCTTAGAAATGAGGTCTACGAGAGCCATGAAAATTGAAGAAGCCAGCATGACACAATCAATCAATCAATCAATCAGGATTCTTATAGAGCGCGGCTAATCACCCGTTAGAGTCTCAAGGCGCTGGGGGGCGGGGGGTTCTGCAGTCGAAGAGCCAGGTCTTGAGGTCCTTCCTGATTGACTTAGATTCCACAATTGGAGTACTCCAATAAATGTCACTGTTTCGGTATCCACTTTGATATACTGTAAGGAATCAACAACAGGTTTATCAAACCCAGTTTTAGACCTGACACTCTTGGGTGGTTGTTCCCCAAACCTTTTGTCTTCACCCCTTCTATTTTTGCTGAATTTATTTTTGCTGGCTTTAGGACTCTGCAACTTACCACTGCTAACCAGTGCTCAAGTGCTCTCCCATTAGAACATGGTAACAGTGGCCTTCACCTGATTGGCAATTTAGTTTACTAAGTACCTAGTAAATGGTGCTACATATACCCAGGGCCTATACATTTAAATGCTACTAGTGGGCCTGCAGCATTCATTGTGCCACCGCCTAAAGTAGCACCTTAAAACCTTTTCTTTTTCTTTTGCAGTTTTTATCTAGCGAACTTGACCCAAAGGTATCACAGCACTTTATATGACCATCCGTTGCATTACAGACGGAAACATTTATTTGTTTTTTAGGCACAGGGAGATTAAGTGATTTGCCCAGAATCAAAGGATGCTTGAGCCTCCCGCCAGACTCCAGCCTGATTCCCCAGCTTCAAAGTCGGCCTCTCTAGCTGTTAAGCCACATCCTTGTCTCTAAACCTTTCTTTTTAATACTTATAAGTCACCCCTAAGGTAGTCCCTAACAGACCCTTGGGCAGGGTGCATGGTATTTAAAAAGTTGGAAATGTGACCTTAAGCTTTATATGTCCTGGCAGTGAAAAACTCCTAAAGTCGTTTTTCACTGTGGTAAGGCCTATCTCGCCCATTGACTAACACTTTTTCGGACCAGATGACCGCATGGAGACTAGAGCTACACTTGCTAAATATACAGATATGATATGGGACATCAGTGAGTTGACAATCTTTTGGGTGAAAGCCAGCTATATTGAATAAATATCCTTTTACATTTTAAGAAATATACAGATATGATATGGGACATCAGTGAGTTGACAATCTTTTGGGTGAAAGCCAGCTATATTGAATAAATATCCTTTTACATTTTAAGCCCTGAAGAAGTCCGAGTGAGGACGAAACGCGTTGGCGGTTTCAAAATTTTAAGAAAAAGAATAAAGAATGAATTTAACAACTGAAGAACTTTTCTGATTTTTTCTCTTGGGAAAACAACTATTGAATGCAAATTGATTTTGTTATGAACATGGTCTAATAATGACATATATATGTATTTAACATCTAGTAGTGTGCGGGGCATTTTTGTTCTTAGTATATTAGAGTGACCAGAATATTTTTCTTGTCTCTCTACTTTTGGGACCTAGGGGATTGTGTCCCAAGCCCGCTGCACCTCTTGTTATCTGTGATAACCAACAGGGACGTTAGGACTATTGCGGGTGTCGATGCTTTGATCCCCATTTCTTGTGCCAACACTTGGTTACCTGATTACATTTATTAAGTGTTTACTTTGGATTGGTAGCAGACAGGGATATGCTGTTTAGAATCAAATTAATTGTAATTTAATATCCTCTGTAATGGTAAAGTTGGATTTTAAGTCACAATTCTGAAAATGCTACTTTTAGAAAGTTGGCATTTTATTGTCCTAACCATTTGTGCCTTCTGCCAGTATCCTGGGTCAAATTACTGAGAATGGCTCTGGTGTTGGAGTTTGTGTATTCGTCCCAGACAGTAACACAAAGGAGACTAGGTGTGGGCACAGTGAGCCATCCTGCTAGGGTGGCTCGTGGCAGAGTTTTACCCTGCCCCACTAACACTTTAAAGGGCTTGCCTTCAGCACACACAAAGGAACCTGACCCCAGACTTTTGTCACCCCAGACAGGTTGGAGCCTTGACAGGAGAAGAACTTTCCAGAACCAGAAGTGGGGGGTGAATAACTTTCCAGAACCAGAAGTGGGGGTAGGACAGGGTATCACCCCACTCACAAAGGCTGGCACCAGGTATAAATATTGGACCCCCAGAAACACTCTTCACATCACTTCTGGACATCTGGAACACCAAGAAGGACTGCTCTACTGCCCTGCTGCTGGGAAGACTGCCCTGCTGCCTGAGGAAGGAAGACTGGACTGCTCCTTCAACCAAGGACCATTAGAGTGACTCCAAGGGCTAGCTGGTTGGCCTTCTATGTGAGCTACAGAAACACTACAAGCTCTGGAGACCTTGAACCCTGCTTCTGGCTTCTGCGGGAGTGAGTCCTAACCCCCTAAGTGGTGCCCCCCAGGCCATGGACCCTTGGAAGTTGTGTTGGTGGTACTGCTCCTGCCTAACCCTAAAAGCTGTAACTTAAAGCATTTTTCAAGCAAAACTGCCCAAAGAACTGACAGAAGTCTCGGACCTACCTGCCAGCTGATCAGCCCAAGGCGCATTGCAGGTCGCCTGAATTTGTGGTAGCTCCCCCTACATTCTTCTCCGTTGCAGCAAATCCTCTTCTGCTGGACCTCCCGGTATTGGTATCCGACCTCATGGAGCCTTCTTTGGCCACAACCTACAGCCTCATCCTACTGGGTGAATCTGAGCTCCAGAAAAACCTCTAAGTCAGAAGGTAGAAATCTTGACCGGGCCTGACGATGATCAGCCACTTATCGATGATGAAGACCTCCTCGGCCTTGAAATCCAGCTTCTCCCACTCAAAGCTTTCTCACCCCTTTGTCAACAGCTTCACTGAGACCTCGCCCAGCAGCTCCCCATCATCAATGAGGTGTCCTTGGATATAGCCTGCTGCCTTGCTCCACTGAGACTTCACCTTCTCAATACCTTTCCTCAAGAATTGTTTTAAGCCCAAAAGTAAGCTGAGACCGGGCCCAATCCCTCGCTTGTATCCAACCTGCTCTCCATCGCAGACAGCCTTAATTTTTTACATTTACTTGGCCTCGTATGACTAGATACCCGTGGTTGGTGCTATGTGTCACAACTTGCTCCCTGCATTCCTGTGTCCACCACCAGGGGGCTGAACTGGGGGACTTTCCAGTCCTCTAATAAACTTCCAGACCCTCCCCTGCATGCAAATCCTGACTTCCAGCCATTTGGACACTTATTGGGAACTAACATCCATTCCCAATCCATGCCGGGGTTTGTGAAGCCAGCCTACTCATGCCTGAAAACTCCATTACCCAGGATTCCCTGCTCACTGCTTAGTCTCCACCCCTGCAGGCCAAGGATGGGTGGAGGAATTCAGCTCACCTGTGGCTGGCTGCTGCTAGCCTGCTCACACCTGCTGCACATGATTACTGTGAGCTCTTTTAAGCCCCAGCTCCCTTCAGTCCAGTGTTGGTCATTGTAAGCTGTTTACCGGTGAGACCGATCCTTGTTTCCTGTGCTCCCTGAGCTTTTTGTTTCCAGTGATTCCTTAGCTATAGATAATCCTTGTTCTTTGTTTCCTGAGCTATAGCTATTCCTTGTGCCTGAATTAGCACTGCCTGCAGTGCTACCTGGTTTCCTGTGTTCCTGAGCTATAGCTATTTTTTCTTGTGCCTGCCTTAGCACTGCCTGCAGTGCTACCTAGTATCCTGAGCTATAGTTAGTCTCTGTTCCTTTTCCTGGGCTTCAGCTATTGCTTGTGCCTGACTTGCACTGCTTGCAGTGCGCTCTTGACTCCTTGTTTTCTGAGCTATAGCCATTTTCCTGTTTCCTGAACCAGCACTGCTTGCAGTGCTTCCTTGATTCCTGAGCCTTAACATTTCCTTGTTCCTGACCTGTAGTGCTACTTTGACTCCTGAGCCTTTGCTCAATTCTTGCCCCAGCACTGCATCCTATGCTACTTTGTTTTCTTGTTTCCTGACCCTGTATTATTCTAGTATACCCTTGTAGCCTCCCTTTCTGTATATCCTTTTCCAGTCCCTGCCTTTCATCTCATTTCCTTGGTTCCAGTTCTAGTTTGCTATCTTTCTATTCTGCTGTCTCGCTTCTGTTACCTTGTATGTTTGTTACCTGCTTTCTGCCAAGTGTGCCCTGTGATTTCCTTCCTTTCCTGTTAAGCACTCCTCTTTGCTAGCTCCTTGTCTATTGTGCTTGTGTTTAGTTCTACCCCTTTGCTGTTACTGCCTTGCGTGTTCCTGTTTGATCGCCAGGATCCGTGGGCATGGCTGACTACCTAGGTGGTGTTTCTTGTTCACTGTGAGTATTGTCTTTGAGTTACTGTTATAACATCACCATAGGTATAAGCTCCACAGACCCTGCCTTTGTATACATATCCTATATGTGGGTATTTCCAGTCAGTATCTGTAACAGCAATTGTGGGTGATGAACTTACTGAGCTTCAGTCTTACCGTGTGGAGCTCCTGAGTGCTTTACCCCACATCCCCTTTATTGTTAACGTTGTTTCATGTTTAAGTGTATTGCACATCCGTCCTGGGTTTAAGTGATTCTGAATGCTGAGCCGCCTCATGAGTGCCCTTCCTTTCCGAGTCTCACCCTTCTTGTTCACCTCTACAGGCTTCCCCTTTGGATCCCTTTTCTCCTCTGACTTCCTGTGTGCTCCTGGGCAGCGCTGTACTCCTCTCTGTCTTTGTTTTCTACCCTGTTCCCAGTCCTTGCCCAAGTCCCTGACTGTGTTCCCCACATAGTCCCGGACAGACCCTGACACTATGATCTTTTAGGCTCTATTTTTTACTAAAAACCATTAAAAAATCTTATCACTGTTTCTACTGATTGGATTTAATTTGTTTTAGTGTTATTTCAATTATTAAAATGTATTCTATTTGTCGAAATTTGTGTGGGATTTGTCTTGTGTTACGTTTTCACTTTATTACTGTTTGTGTGCTGCATATATACTTTACACATTGCCTCTAAGTTAAGCTTGACTGCTTTTATGCCAAGTTACCAGAGGGTTAAGCACAGGTTGTTAGTGTCTTTTCTGGTTCACTGTGACAAGGATTGTGTTTATTATTTGGGTGGGCTTCCACCCCTCTCAACTAATAACCCAATTTCTTACATCCATCGAATGGCGTCTCCAGTTTCTTGGCTTGGACCTCCAGATGGAGGAAAGTAAATTTGAGACACCCTTGTCTTCTCAATAAAGCTGCTCCTGCAAGCTGTCAAAAACCAGTGTTTGAGACATCTATTTCTGTGTCAATAATGGCTGCTGTTGTTGCACCTTCTTTACTGCCTTAGAAATTTCTCTTTTATCTTCCGGTACGAGATCATTCAGTGGAAAGATGTCATGCCACACTTGGCGATCGTAACAGCCTAAGATCTCCAGGGTGTTTTCGGCCGCGAAGTATCCAACTGTATGACCCAAATTATCAATGCGTCTGCTTTCTCTCTCAGGAGACCCAGTGCAAGCCATAATTGGATTCTAGGATCTGCGCTGAGCTGCAGATGTTATGACAGAGTCCAGTTTAGGGTGGCCTGTAAGGCAGGCTGGGGCTGTGTTTCTTGTCCAAACTGGGCACCACTGCAAGCATTGCAGCATGTGTTTTCAGCCCTCTGACCAAACAAAGACCAGTACAGGTAAAGACCTAGTAGCTTTACGTGGCCGCTACTTGATGTATTATAAGAAGCATTGTTGTCCCACTGAGCTTATAGGAAGGTTAATTTTGTAGCCTCTCTGTCCATGAGTGCATGGAACTAGAGGACCTGAAGGACAGTCTGGTTGGGTTGGTTGAACTGGAGACTTATCACCTTCCTTAGGTATAAAGTAACCATCCGACTCGTCTGTATGATTTAATAAGGTGAATCAGAAGAATCTCTGTCTCCCATATCCTTAGAAGTTGGGAGGGCCAGTTTTGATGTCACGGTATCTGGAGGTTGTTCTCTTGGAGGCAAAGGGGGTAGAGGGGGAGGAAGTGGTAGTGGCGGTGGCAGAGATGATGAAGGCAGCAGAGGGGTGGACCTGGGCTTCCCAGCTGGCTGCTGAAGAAGAAGTCTTCAAAGGTGTCCAATATCTCTTGCATTGCCGTAAAATATGCAACAGGTGGTTATGTCAGAAGCACGTATGACTAAACCACGCATGCCTCAATGCGTTTGCAACAACAAATGTGTCTTAACCATGCATTCCTTTGCCACGCATGCCTTTACAACGATTTTAGTTGTAAAGGCATGATTGCTAAAGGGATATGCATGGTAAATTCAAAACTAGAGTCTCCCAGCTATTCATCCAACCAGCCCCACTCTGAACCACCTGGAACACACTCTAATGTCGGCACAAAAACATGCAACACCCCTCTGTCCCATAGGCCCCAATGCAGGTGTTTTACCATTTACAAACTATGCCCAAAACCACCCTTCATATGGATCGATTTTTGCCAACAAAAACCTCCAAAACGGGTTCATTGAACAACATTGGACACTGGCACCTCAGAAACAAATGCTTTTCTGCCAGTTCCACTTGTCTGATCTTTTACAAACATGGAGGGAATCAAGTCCCACTTGTCCCTGACTACCTTACCAAGCCCCATTACAATCAGATCACAAGAACTGGTACGACTTTTCACCCAAAGACCCCCCGCCCATTCAAAAACAAGCAGATTTCAGCCAAAACAACTCAAACACACCAAATCGCAGCGAAACCTTGCCAACTCCAATATGCACAAAACTAAAACAGACCCTGAGCCCTAAACTCCGGGAACCCTAGCCCACTCCAACCCTAAGCCCTAAAAAGTATCCCGACCCCCATGCCCTGAGCCCTAAAACCAACACCCCCCCCCAAAACCTACCCCCCCTCCAAACCCGGCCCCAGCCCTTCTTACCTGTCTGCATCAAACTTTCTGCCCCAACGCTTCCTGTTTCTGTCCCCGCCCTTTCAGACATCTAGACCGCTCACTGCTTTAACCATGCGTATGCATGGTTAAGGCATATGCGTGGTTAAGGCAAGCGTGGTTCCGCTTGCGGGGAAACGGCATGCATGGCTCAGCCCATGTTGTAAAGGCTATTTCCCACAACATGTGCCTGAAATATATCAGGATGCACATACCCATGATGATGATTATAGGGTTGATAAAAGTGATCATCTACAACTGTCTGTGGCTGATCATCATACTGTTGGAAAGTATTCTCCTTGTCTATAACGTCTCCTTAACATTCTGGCACTTAGCGGACATCCAATTGCGTAGAACTATAGGCGGTCAGTGAAGCATCTTAGTTGCTGTATTCACCCTCAAATTCCAAGTCCATAATTTGCATAGGAAGGTTTCCCCTCACTTGAATAGGTGATGAAGTGATTGGCATGGAAAACAAATGTAATTGAGGGTGTAGTCATCAACTGGATTGACGTTGAGGTTGGCGTCGATGGGGTCATCAGAGGGAGCAAGGACATTCTTGGAGTCATCGTTGTAGGAAGCTGGCTCTGTATGTACTATACCAAAATGAGGTATAGTGTGCACAGAGTCCAGTGGAACCCCAAAGGTAGGCAGAGGTAAAAGTAGATAGCACCTTACTCTCCATTTGTGGTAGTGTGGGTGAGCAGTAAGGCTGTAACAGAGGGTAGTGTTAAGCATTTGTTGTACACACTGAATCAGCAAATGATGTCACACACTCAAAGACTGAACTCAGACCAATTTTGTTTGTATAAAAATATTATTAAGTTATTTTATTTCTAGAGCCAAGCCTGGCACAGGTAAGTGAAATAAATGCTTTGCAAAATATTATGCAGTGTTTACAAGTGAATGCAAGTTCAAATGCAGTTGTTTGAAATATAGGTAAGTCAAGGTATTGAAATTAGTGTACAGATTACTTTTTTGTTACTTTTTAAGTTACTTTTTCTACTCAGTGTGATATGCCTAGATATCACACTGGGACATTTCCTAGGGAAAAGATAAGTAAAATCAGTTTTGCACAATTGTAATTTTTCATGTTTCCATACAAATCAACTCCACACAGAGAAAAACAGTCAATAGGTTCCTATGGAGAGAAATGAAGTTAATGGTTACCAGGTAGTACTCGGTCTTTGGGGTTGAGTTTCTGGGATTAGAACAAGGGTTCCCCCAGGGTCAAGGATGAACTCTTGTTACACCCTCAGCGGCACTAGGGCGGCCGGGTGCAGAGTGCTGAGGTCCAATGTTATCCAATGGGGGATAGGGGGCCTCCGGTTGGTGGCTGCTTACGAGCCGTCCACTGGGTTGTGGGAGCAAAGATCCTGGTGTTAGGCTCAGGGCAAAGGGGGATCCTGTTTAGCACAAAAAGTGCACCCGCAGCCGCGCAGGGGCGGCTGGGTGCAGGGTGCTGGTTTGGTGTCGGGTGCCCTGTTGATTTCAATGGGGATTCTCTGGTTTCAACAAAGACGGCAGGCTCAGGGACGAAGATCTTCTGGAGGTGACCACCGGATGGAGAGGTAAGTTGGGATGCCCGGGGATGCTAGGACACCGTTGGTCGGGACACCCTAGGCCATGGGGCTTCGGGTGCAGGGGTGTCTTTAGGTGTCGGGTTTCTCTTACAAGCTCCAGTCACGGTCGGGGGGATCCTCCAGAAAGAGGCTGCAGGCTTAGCTAGGAGATTCGAGGCAGGTCAGAGATCACCAGATCTCGGGTCAGAATTGCCAGGGAAACCTCCTTGTGGTGTTGGGCCACTCGAACTCGGGCCGGGGCGTCGGGAGCAAAGTGGTGCAGACTCATGGATTTGGCCGGAGCTAGAGTCTGTGGGTGAACAAATCCGGTGTTCACGGGAGACAAAGTCTTTTCTTTGGAAGGCAGGGCAGGTCCTCGGTGTTCTTGAGGTTGCTGGCTGCAGGACACACCGGAGGATTGCTTCTGCAGGTTCGATGTGGGGACAGGCCGGTAGGGCTGGGGCCAAGTCAGTGGGCGTCCTCCTCTTCTTAGCTTCAGCACGGCTGTTCGGTCTTTCTTCTTCTTTTCTTCTTGGTCGTAATCCTGATTGGGGAGTGCCTGCCATCTGCAAGATGGCGGGCACTGAGGAGTGGGCTTCACCTCGCCTCCCCCACCCGAGGGGTGGGGTTGGCAGAGGTGGGCACACCTTCTGGGATGGGTAATCTTTCCCTTCTGTCTTCCCGCCGAAAAGGAGGGGAGACAGGGAGGGGGCCTGCTCCTGATAGCAGGAGAGGCTGGGGGTCGCATTACAAAGGCTGCAAGGCCTTTGAAGCTCCCCTGCCACAGATGACTCTTCCTGGCCTGGGTGAGGTGTGACCACCTCCTCCCAGGAAAGGCTTTGTTTCTGGGCTCCGGGAACGGAGACTCCCACCCCAGGGGTCTAGAAACATGTCTCGTGGTGGCAGGCTGATGTGTACCAGTCAGGGAACCCACCAGAGGTTGGTCGTTTTTCAGAGGGCATCTATAAGATGCCCTCTGAGTGCATTTTTCATTAAATCCCCCACTGGCATCAGTGTGAGTTTAATGTGCTGAGAAGTTTGATACCCAACTTCCTAGTCTTCAGTAAAGCCATTATGGTGCTGTGGCGTTCGTAATGACAAACTCCCAGCACCATATACTCTTAATGGCATTACTGCACTTACAATGTCTAGGAATTGGTCTAGACACTGTAGGGGTACAGGGCTCATGCACCTGTACCCTCACCACTGGTATAGTGCACCCAGCTAGAGGGGTGGCTGACCTATGCCAGGGCAGTGGGTTGTAGGCATGATACACAGGGATGTGTACCATGTCGACTCTTCACTTTGTTCTGCACTAAAACACGCAGCAATGGCAGTGTGTGTTTGTAAAGGTACAGGGCCTCTAAGGGTGGCACAATAAGTGCTGCAGCCCTTAGAGGCCTTCCCTGGCCACAGTGCCCTTGGTACCCATGGTACCTTTTACAAGGGACTGACATGTGGCCAGAGAGGTGCCAATTGGGGGTACAAGGTACAGTTTTTGGGAAAGAACACAGGCCCTGGGAACCTGATTGGCAGGGACCCAGGGCACATCAAGTCAAAGTGAATCAGTGCCAAACTCTGGAATTCAATGCCTCTGACACTAAAAACCACAAAAAATCTGCTTATCTTTCGCAAGGCCCTTAAAACCTGGCTGTTTAACAACTAGCTCAGTACTATCATTGACCTGCGCCATACACCCCTTTCTGACGTTTTCTTTACATTGGTCCACCCCCAGGAAGTCAGCGCCTAGACACCTACGGGTAGTAGTGCGCTTTAGAAATCCTAATTTCATTTCAGTAGTCTGCCAAAAAGTGGGGGGTTACTGCAAAGAAACCTAGCTTCCTACAATCGTCTACGATGATCTTGACCTCAAAAGAGCTGTCGTCATCGATGATGGACTGGTCGTCGTGACATTGGAGTTGTCAGCGACGGTGGTGTGAGTGGAAGCAAACTTGATTTTTACACAGTTTTTTGTGCAGGCTGATGCTCTTCATGCTTAGAATGTTTTTCTATGGAAGCTCCATTCTTTTTGATTGTGGACATGGCTGTAGGCACTTTAAGTTGAAGGTCCAGCTCAGGAAAATGTACATATTTCCTTTTATGCACCGCCTTTGTGGAAGGGCTTGGAGAAGGACTTTCACAAAATCATTCCCAGAAGAGGGGGCATCCCCTTTGAAAAAGGATACCTTTTGTTTTCCAAACACATAAAGGGCAATCCTCCTCTCTCTGTCCTTAAGGGTTTGAGATGGAAAGGTACTACAAATGTCACTGTTCCTCGGCTGCCCAGTTATGCGCTGGATAAAGGCAATAAATACATTGTTCATGTGGGCCATCAGTATAGATTTTCTACTGACTACAAGTAGAGCAGGACTTCGAAATATTTTTCTTCTCTCTGTGAGCCACGGTGACAGTTGATGACAGATGAAGGGCTCCCTGGCATGGACAGAAAGGGATTTACTCTAAAAACAACTTACAGTGGTCTAAAAGCTGAAGGTAGGGCTCTTTCAGTCCTAGGGTAAACCAGAAAATTAACAGGATAAAGTCTCTTAGAGGTTAGAGCAGAGCTCTGCCTGGGAACTTCCTTACACACGGCGTGTGGTAGAAAACTGAACTATGAACTATGGTAGCCTCTAGGGGGAGCAGGAGAGCAAGCACTTACACCTCGGCTTGGCTGAAGTTTGGATTGGTTCAAATTAGGCTACTAAACACGCTGTTGTTGACGCCAATGGCCATTTTAACGCTGTTTACTGCCATTTAACATTACCTGAATTCCCAGCCTGATGAAAGGGAATGGTTCAAGCAGGTGAATATATGAAAAATCTTGTCACCTGAGAAATTTATGAGGATTTGTCTTGGACAATACTCTTATTGCATCTTTCACACATAAAGTCACTAAAATGGCTAACGTTTCCCTCATTCCTTAAGGAAAATATTATATCACAATCTTAACTGAGGTCCTCTGCTCAGGCTCTCATCATTTTATGACTGGACTCTGGCAACGTCATGTTTTTTGGCATTCCCCAAACATTCCTAGTTCAGATGAAAGCACACTTTCACTCTACTGCCAGATTAGTCCCATCATTTAAAAAAGATAACTCCATAACACCTAACCTGATAGACTTACACTGGTTTCCTTGAGAAGTGAGAATCAAATTTAACCCTTTGGGTGCTATGGATGGAATGGTTCCGTCCTCAGCATCGGTGCTGGTATGCTGAGGACGGAACCGTTCCATCCTAGCACCCACCCATGAAGAAGTGCTGGCGCTACCCCTGTGGGCTGCCCTTTTTGATCCCCACCAGGGATGGCAGCGGAAGGGATTTTTTTTTAGTTATATATTGGGGAGCGGCCCCTTGGGCAAAGGTTGCTCCCCTTTAATGTGGCAATGTTTTGGCAGTTTTCTGCCCCCCCCCCCCCCGAAGCAGATCAGCCATATTTTTAGGCCCAAAAGTAGGCAGAAAGCCACTAGTCACCAGGTATTTTAATTACTTATATGTTGAGGAGTGGCCCCTTTGGCAAGGGTCGCTCCCCTTTTTTTGGATCATGTATTTTGGCCTTTTCTGCTCCCTTAGGGGCAGATCGGACATATTTGTAGGCCCATCTGCCCCCAAGGGGGGGGGGCAGAAAACCACTAGACACCAGGGAAAGTTTGTGTGTGTGTGAACTGGAGTTCAGCAGATGGTCTGCATGTACTTGGTGTGTGTCTGGGCGAGTGCTTGGCTGGTGGTGTGTGTGGACTGGCGGTGTGTGTAGACTGGTGCTTGGATGGCAGTGTATGAGGACTGGCACTTGGCTGGTGGTGTATGTGGACTGGCGGTGTGCTTGGCCTGGCACTTGGCTGGCGGTGTGAGTAGGCTGGCCCCTTGCTGGTGGTGTGAGTGAAGTGGCACATGGCTGGCAGTGTGCGTGGACTGGCGCTTGGCTGGCGGTGTGTGTGGACTGGTGCTTGGCTGGCGGTGTGTGTGGACTGGTGCTTGGCTGGCGGTGTGCATGGAATGGTGCTTGACTGGCGGTGTGTGTGGACTGGTGCTTGCCTGATGGTGTGCGTGAACTGGCACTTGGCTGGCGGTGTGTGTGCACTGACGTTTGGCTGGTGGTATGTGTTAATGGCGGTGTGTGCATGGCGGTGTGCGTGGACTAACTCTGGACTGGCGGGGTGTGTGCACTGCCGTTTGGCTGATGGTGTGATACAACTGGGGATTTTGCAGGCTGTGTGTGTCGACTGGCTTCTGGCTGGTGATGTGTGTGGCTGGCATTTGGGTGGTGACGGACAGACATAGGGTTTTATAATGTTAACTGTTTTATTTCTTGTCATCATTTGAAATTGTAATGTTTTATTTCCCCTTTTTATTCAAGTGCAAAGATTTTTATTTCCTGTACCGTGACTCCTCCTTGCGGTATCGGCACTGGTAGATTTGCACTTTGTATAGTTGCATGTGCTTGGTAACAAAACATTTTTGTACTATTTACTGTAAATGAGTATCATTTCCCTGCATGAATGTGATTTTTATAAATGCTGTAATTACAGCAGCTTATTTAGCTTCTGTTTTATTGTGTGTGAAATTCTCCTTGGGTCTGTGCACGATGTGTATTGTGTTGTCTTGTGTGCAATTTTCTTTTGTTCTTCCTTTCCCGGGGATATCTTTGGTGCTTGCTGTGTCTGTGCAAAGTAGGTGTTGGTGAGTCTAGCTGTCTCTGAAAAATATGATTTTCTTTAGCTAAATGTGAGGTTTGCAAGAAAACGTTGGGGATCCACACAAGCTACACCTTCCTGGTCTCCCCGGGTGTCTAGTTTTCAGAAATGTCTGGGTTTGGTGGCTTTCCCTAGATGGCTGCCAAGCACGGGACCAAAAATGCAGGTGACCCCCTTGCAAAACCAGGTCATTTTGTCAGCTATAATTTTGATGCCTCCACAGTGCATTTTGTGCCCACCCACACAAGTGAGGTAGCATTTTTATCGGGAGACCTGGGGGAACACTAGGTGGTAGGAAATTTGTGCCGGCCTGGTGATCCCACAACTTTCCCACACAGAAACGTGAGGAAAATGTGATTTGTTTAGCTAAATTTGATGTTTACAGGGGATTCTGGGTAAGAAAACGTTGGGGGATCCACACCTCTCTGGACTTCCCTGGGTATCTAGTTTTCAGATATTTCTGGATTTGGTAGGTTTCCCTAGGTGGCTGCCGGGCCCGGGACCAAAAGCGCAGGTTACCCCCTTGCAAAACCAGGTCGTTTTGTGATAATTTTGATGTCTCCACAATACGTTTTTTGCCGTTTACTGTCACAGGCACCAGGCCTACCCACAAAAGTGAGTGTGACAGGGCGGGCTCACTGAGCAAGAGACATGAGCCCGATTTAGACTGGTGGTCTGCAGTACCTCTATCTTCCCCTCTTATCTCCTCTCAGCAGGACGACTGGAAGACACAACATAAAACTTTATTGACACCAACGGAGGAGGAGGACGAAGCCGGCTCCTTTAACTGGGACTTTCAAGATGACGAGACTCCGCCCCCAGCAGACGTCATCACGTTCCCGACGTTAAGACCTGAGGAAACCAGGAAGTGGGTGTGCATCGACACCGGAGAGGAGAAAGGAGAGTCGGGAGAAGGAACGTTCGTGGTGAGCCAGAGAGGAGAATACGAGGAAGCCAGAAGAGACAGAGGGACGAGAACATCAGGAGCCCGAGCTGAGCTAGGAGGCCAACGTCCCCACGTGTCACCGAGCCACGCTCCAGGAGGAGCGTGGTTTACACAGGTACGAGATAAGTTCTCAGGGTGGGTTGGGAGGAGGGACGGCCCGACTACTTAAACGGGAGCCCTACAACCCCCTTAAAACCTCACGACTTGTTTTCCTCTCACACCCGAGCACTAGTCACACTTATCCCTTCCGTTTTATTTAAAACGTGCACAAGAGTGTGTGGTGTCTCCTTCACTCCCCGGTCCCTTACTTGTGACCATTTCACGGGACAGCGTCCTGACACATATTTTCTTCCTCCCTTCCATGCCCCATCGACACGGACGGAACCCGGAGACAACCTACCGGACCCTGGGAGGTGGAGGCGAACCCCGTACCAAGGAGTCGAGGGATATCAAGCATGACGGACTCCGCCAAGTTTGCCGCCGAAAGACTGACAAGTCGACACAGACGTGTCTTTGGAAAAATAAAACCTTACTTAAGCAGGCCTGGCTCCCGACCCGTTACTACTACCCCGCCACAACTGGTGTCAGAAGTAGGATTAACATCTCAATCCATCAGTAAACCCGTGATGGAGACGGTGATACAACACCTAATCAAGGGCCAGGAAAAACTCGAATGGGCCATCGAGAGACAGATGACCTCCGCACAAGCGGACCGCGAGGTGTTTAAGAATACCATAACAGCCCAGATCGAGAGCCTGCAGAAGGTGGTACATGACCCTGGCACCCCTATACAAGGAGAGAGACGAGCCACAACCCCTCCGGTATATCCCTCCAGAAGTACATATCCGGGGAGGATCCGGATGCGTTCCTATTGAATTTCGAACGGGCCGCCAGGGCGTGTGGCTGGCCCGAGGAGAAATGGCCGTTCTTTTTGGCGCCTCTCCTGACCGGTGAGGCCCAATCGGCGTATTAAGTTGCCAATGCTACGGGGAACACCCCTTACCAGGTGATCAAAGACGTGATCCTAGATCACCTAGGCCTGGATGCAGAGGCCTATAGAGTAAGGTTCCGCAGGGAAAGGGGGGTACCAGGGGAAAACCCAAAGACATTGTTTTTCCATCTAAAGATGGCAGCGGACAAATGGCTCAAACCAGCCACTAGTACGAAAGACGAGATTATGAACAGGGTGTACCTAGAGCAATTTATGGAGGCGCTGCCATACGGCACACAGAGATGGCTCAAGCAGCATTCAAACCTTTCAGCTGAGCAGGCCATCGAGATGGCAACTAACTATTCGCGGGCTCAACCTCGAACTTTGCTATGGGACAATGAGAAAGCTAATAAGGGAGGCACACCCCCTAAGACTGAAAAGAAAGCCAAGTTTTTTTTGGACGTTCCAAAAACCCGACATATCAGGGCAGAGATGCCCACGTTCAAGGGACCACAATGTTTCGAATGTGGCGACTGGGGCCACATCGCCCGACTGTGTCCCAGGAAGAAACCAGCGGAAGAACCTATGGAGGTCGGGTACATCCCAAAGGCCGTGCTGTACTCAGCAGAGATGGGGTCATCCTTTTATGTACGTGTACAGGTGAATGGGAAGCTGATAAAGGCCTTGTTAGATTCCGGGTGCAAACAGTCGGTAGTACAGAAGAATCTCATCCTCCCCTCACAATACGTCCCCGAAACCTTAGTACACATTCGTTGCGTACATGGAGACATTAAGCCATATCCCCTTGCAGTGGTTACAATGGTTCCTATGGGCAGATCCCCTGTACAGTGCGGGTGGGGGTGGTCGATTCCCTACCCGAAGACCTCATCCTGGGTGTCGACAACCCTGATTTCCTAACCCTGTTCCAAGACAAAGTAGGGAGAAAACAAGCGACCAGGGAACTCCCGTCCCGGCCTTCACTACTCCAGACCCCTGGCTATTAGACCGGAATTTTCGCTTTTCCCAAGCTAACGATACCACTCTATATAACGCCTGGGAAGCTGCACACGTCAACCAGAGCACCCCATCCCATACTTATCCCCGCTTTTTGATCAAGAACGACCTCTTGTATCGCGAAGGAAGCCCGGAAGAAATAACGCAGCTACTGGTGCCAGTACCCTTCCGTGAGCAGATACTGTTCTTCTCCCACGCCCACCTCACAGCGGGGCACTCCGGCGCGGAGAAAACCACACAGAACGTGTTGCGTCATTTTTATTGGCCCGGTATCTACAAAGACATCCAGAGGTATTGCCAGACATGTGAGGTATGCCAGAAGAAAAACATGCAACGTCCCCCTGCAGTCCCGCTTCAACCCTTGCCAGTAATAGGAAAACCATTCGAAAGAGTCGGCATGGACTTGATAGGTCCTTTGCCCAGGACCTCCAAAGGCAACCTCTACGCACTAGTGATTGTGGACTATGCCACAAGATTCCCGGAGGCGTTCCCACTCAGAGCACCCACTACCAAAAACATTGCAGAAAAGATATTGGAATTGTTCTCCAGAGTAGGATTCCCCAAAGAAATATTGACGGATCAGGGGACGCCGTTCGTCTCAAGGCTAATGAAGGAAGTGTCGTTCCTTGGATCTACAACACCTACGTACGTCAGTATACCATCCCCAGACAGTTGGCCTGGTCGAGAGGTACAACCGATCCCTAAAGACCACTCTGAAGAAAATGCTCACCGTAGAGGGCAAGGACTGGGACCACCTCCTACCATTAGCATTGTACGTACTACGAGCCCAAGTACAAAGCAGCCTGGGTTGTTCTGCGTTTGAGATGCTATACGGACGGCAACCCAGGTCCCTCCTCGAAATGACCAAGGACGCCTGGGAGAGGGAAGAAGAGAACGACCAGAACTCCCTGCTGGAATATACACAACAATTGAGGTCCAAACTGGGAAAACTGAGAGACCTGGCCTACTCCAACCTGGAGAAAAGCAGAGAGAAACAAAAGAAATACTACGACAAAGGAAAGAAATGGAGGAAGGTGTCGGTCGGAGACTGGGTATTGGTCCTTCTCCCCTCCTCTACTCGGAAGTTCCAAAGCGAATGGCTGGGCCCATATCGGGTGTTGGAGGCCCTAGGCAACACCACATACCGGGTTCAAATATCGCCTACACGAAAGCAATGTTACCATATCAACCTTTTAAAGAAATGGTTGGGACCTTTACCCAAAACAGCCCACCTGACCTTACCAGCCTCTTCGGGAAGTACTACTCTCGATCCACTCGTAGTCAACGAGGACCTCACTGAGGACATGAAGAATGATCTCCGGCACGCATTGATCCCGTTCTCCGCCATCTTTTCAGACACACCCGGGAAGACCTCATTAGCCGAACATAAGATAGAAACACAAGATGGGAAGATAGTAAAACAGAGACCATACAGGATACCCGCGGCAAAGAGGGCAGCCGTAAGAAGCGAGGTACAGGAGATGCTCCGGCTTGGTGTTATCCGTCCGTCCAAAAGTGACTGGTCTTCACCCATCGTGATGGTCCCCAAGCCGGATGGACCAACACGCTTCTGTATGGACTTCCGCGCACTAAATACGATATCGACCTTTGATGCCTACCCGATTCCAAGAGTCGACGAGCTTATTGAGAAGTTGGGCGATTCTAAGTACATCACAACGCTTGATTTAACAAAAGGGTACTGGCAGGTACCCCTCCGAGAGGAGGACCGAAAGAAAACCGCGTTTGCCACCGAAGAAGGCCTATTCGAATTTAATGTTCTCCCTTTCGGCCTCCACGGGGCCCCCGCCACGTTTCAAAGACTTATGAACACCATTCTTCAGGCATATCCCTCGTTTTGTTCAGCATATCTGGATGATATAGTGGTCTTCAGCGCGAACTGGGCAGAACACCTACAACACCTAAGAACCATCCTACAGGCACTAGAACAAGCCGGACTACACATCAATTCAAAAAAATCTCGAGCAGCCTATCAGAAGGTGAAGTACCTCGGATATGTTCTGGGAGACGGGGTGATCGCCCCACAGACCGAGAAAGTAAGAGCAATAGCAGAAACGCCCTTTCCTACCACCAAGCGAGAACTACGCGCGTTTCTGGGTCTGGTTGGATATTACCGACGGTTTGTTCCGCAGTTTTCGGAGCTGGCCGCCCCTTTGACAAATAACCTGCGAAAAGAAGCCCGACAGCAGCAGTTAGTGCATCCCACAAAAGAAATGCTGAGCGCCTTTCAGAGCCTGAAAAATGTCATTACCACAAGCCCCGTACTAATTTCCCCAGATTTCAGTAAGACCTTTTTATTATCCACTGATGCTTCCAACTCAGGGCTAGGTGCGGTATTATCCCAAATAGGAGAAGACGGTCTAGAACACCCTGTCTTATATATCAGCAGGAAGTTGTTTCCCCGAGAGTGCAAGTACCCAACGATTGAGAGGGAATGTCTAGCAATTAAGTGGGCTGTTGACAAGTTACGTTACTACCTAGAAGGGCTACCATTCATTCTGTACACGGATCATGCCCCCTTGCAATGGATGTGCCGGAACAAGGGCCAGAACCCCAGGGTGCTCCGCTGGTTTTTGTCCTTACAGCCTTTTACCTTTGAGGTACGCCATCGGAAGGGAAAGGAAAATGGGAACGCGGATTACCTGTCTAGAGTGTTCCCTCTCCCCGATCGGGAGAATCCAGGGGGGGTGGTGTGTGACAGGGCGGGCTCACTGAGCAAGAGACATGAGCCCGATTTAGACTGGTGGTCTGCAGTACCTCTATCTTCCCCTCTTATCTCCTCTCAGCAGGACGACTGGAAGACACAACATAAAACTTTATTGACACCAACGGAGGAGGAGGACGAAGCCGGCTCCTTTAACTGGGACTTTCAAGATGACGAGACTCCGCCCCCAGCAGACGTCAACACGTTCCCGACGATAAGACCTGGGGAAACCAGGAAGTGGGTGTGCATCGACACCGGAGAGGAGAAAGGAGAGTCGGGAGAAGGAACGTTCGTGGTGAGCCAGAGAGGAGAATACGAGGAAGCCGGAAGAGACAGAGGGACGAGAACATCAGGAGCCCGAGCTGAGCCAGGAGGCCAACGTCCGCACGTGTCGCCGAGCCACGCTCCAGGAGGAGCGTGGCTTACACAGGTACGAGAAGTTCTCAGGGTGGATTGGGAGGAGGGACGGCCCGACTACTTAAACGGGAGCCCTACAACCCCCTTAAAACCTCACGACTTGTTTTCCTCTCACACCCGAGCACTAGTCACACTTATCCCTTCCGTTTTATTTAAAACGTGCACAAGAGTGTGTGGTGTCTCCTTCACTCCCCGGTCCCTTACTTGTGACCATTTCACGGGACAGCGTCCTGACACATATTTTCTTCCTCCCTTCCATGCCCCATCGACACGGACGGAACCCGGAGACAACCTACCGGACCCTGGGAGGTGGAGGCGAACCCCGTACCAAGGAGTCGAGGGATATCAAGCACGACGGACTCCGCCAAGTTTGCCGCCGAAAGACTGACAAGTCGACACAAACGTGTCTTTGGAAAAATAAAACCTTACTTAAGCAGGCCTGGCTCCCGACCCGTTACTACTACCCCGCCACAGTGAGGTACCATTTTTATCGAGAGACTTGGGAGACTGCTGGGTGGGTGGAAGTTTGTGGCTTCCCACAGATTCCAGAACTTTCCATCACAGAAATGTGAGGAAAATGTACTTTTTAGACAGATGTTGAAGTTTGCAAGGGATTCTGGGTAAAAAAAACTTGGAGAGAGAGACATGCAAGTCAGCCCATCCTGGATTCCAATAGGTGTCTAGTTTTAAAAAATGTACAGGTTGGCTAGATTTCCCTAGGTGCCAGCTGAGCTAGGGCCCAAAATCCACAACTAGGCACATTGCAAAAAAAGGGCCCGTCTTCAATGGAAAAATGTGATATGTCCACGTTGCGTTTTGGACCGTTTCCTGTCAAGGGCACTAGGCCTCCCACACAAGTGAGGTACCATTTTTATTGGAATACTTAGGGGAACACAGAATAGTAGAACAAGTGTTATTGCCAATTGTCTTTCTCTGCATTAGTCACTTCCAATTGTAAGAAAGTGTGTAAAAAGAAGTCATTTTGAAAAATGGCCTCTAATTCACATGCTAGTATAGGTACCCACAAATTCAGAGATGTGCAAATAACCACTGCTTCTAAACCCCATATCTTGTTTCCATTTGGGAAATACATAGGTTTCTTTGACACCTATTTTTCACTCTTTATATTTTACCAAATAAATTGCTGTATACCTGGTACACAATGAAAAACAATTACAAGGCACAGCTCAGTTATTAGCTCTGGGTACCTCGGGTTCTTGGTAAACCTATATGCCCTATATATCCCCGCAACCAGAAGGGTCTAGTGGGTGTAAAGCTAGATTGCTTTAAAAAATCTGCCATAGTTAGAAGTTACAGGCAAAATCGTAGGCACAAATAGCTGTTTTTTCAACTCAATTTCAATATTTCTTTTATTTCAACTGTTACTTTCTACAGAAAAACCTTGAAGGATCGACACAAATGACCATTGCTGAATTCAGAATTTTCTCTACTTTTCAGAAATGTATAGCTTTTCGGGATCCACCCATTTCTACCACTAACTGGAAGGAGGCTGAAAGCACAAAAATAGGAAATATTGGCTATTTCTCAGTAAAATGCCATAACTGTGTTAAAAAGTTTGGTTTTCTGACAAAAGTCTGCCTGAAAGCTGTGAAGATGGTAATTGTGGCACCACAAACCCTTCGTTGATACCATTTGCAGAGAGAAAAAAAATGACGCTTTCTTCTGCAGCACCTTTTTCCCATCCCCCCCCCCCCCAAAAAAAATGAAGCTGTATTTTGGCTAATTTCTTGGTACCCTCCAAGGGAATCCACAACCCCTGGGAACCTTTAGAATCCCCAGGATGTTGGAAAAAAAAGGATGCAAATTTGGTGTGGATACCTTATGTGGACAAAACGTTCTGGGGGCCTAAGCGTGAACTACCCCTAATAGCCAAAAAAGGATTAGCACGGGGGTAGGGGTAGCACAGAAGGGGTTAAAATAAGCTGCCAGGCATAAAAAAAAACAACAAAACGCTACTTGGCCAACAAACCTCCAGTTTCATGAGGCCAACAATGTCAGAGGAAAAAGGCCAGCCTCCTACTTCAGTAACTGAAATTCAGAAGAAGCCTTGACATGAAAAAGCCCTTTTTCAGGATTGCCAGAACTTTTTGAAACTCTCTTCTCACTCACCTGAGAACTTTACCAACCTCCATCTCCTTCAGTAATGCCATGACAACCCATCCGTTTTTGCCAGCAGCTAAACTAAGATCTCTGCACCACAACAAACTGGCTGATTCCTCTCTACTTAATAGTCGTCTCTTCTCCTAAAATGTGTTCATTAGGTTTTCTACTATTCCCTTTCCAAATACCACTTGGTGAAGCCTGCAACGTATAAAGCCGTTAAATAAATGTTTGCATGTGTCCTTGTATTCCTGCATGTTTTCCTGTCTGTAATTTAGCTCTGTGAACATGCACTTTAGGAAAGACAGCCTACCTGACTTTGTAATAGCTTGACTAACAGATGACTAACAGAAATCAGGAACAGCAGCAATAGTAGCCTATCTCAAAGAGGTTGATGCAAAACGTATCTTGAAAAGAGGCAAAGAGAAAGTAAAAGCTGGAAGTGGTGATAGTAAGAAAGGCGTTCCTAGAGTGATCAAAGACCAGAAACCACACATTTTGAAAACCCCAGAAATAAAAGTGACATATGAGACAAGTAGGACAAGAGGGGTTTCTTTAAATGCTCACCGCTATCTGCCATTCCACTGCGATAAAATTAACTGAATTATGTGAGATAAATTCCAAATTGGCTCTTTGGCAGTCGCAGGAGTCCTTTAAAATGCTTATTTTTCTGTTGGTTTTTTAAATTTCTATCCCTTATTTCCTTTCTTCCTTTTCCGTTTACTTGAGTTGGAGTAAAAGAAATGTTCTGAAAAGCAAAGTAAGTACCTAATTAAGGGCCAGACGTACTAAGAATGAATTCGGTAAAAGGGGTCACATATTGTGCACTGATGTTTACAGAATCCTTACTGTTTTTCCGAACTGACCTATGTACTAATACGTCGCACCACAAAAACCTTATTCATAATTGGTCTCCATTCAGCCTACCTACCACCAATGTTCCCTCTAATTTTTTTCCTCTGTGTGCAGCAGTGTAAGGTCTATGTGCGCCAAGAACCTGACCGTGGTTGTGGGTGCAGCGACAGGGGTTATTAAACAGGAGTTTCTGATGGGCAGGCAGGGCCAGACAGGGAACCCAAAGCAGCGCTGGCAAGTTTGTCAGAACGGCCCCCACCCCCTGGGGGGCAGGGGGTGGGCAAGTGTCAAGCACTCCTGCTTAACAAAACTGGTCCCCAACCCTGCAACTTTTGTTACTGGCGGCTGATATTGCAACATCGCTGCAAAACCGGCCCCCAGTAACAAAACCGCCCCCGCTGCTGTAAAACCAGTCCCCACCCTTCCAGCCTCCCGGGCAAAGGCATGTTGCCCGCTATGGCCAGCCCGGCCCTGGGAGCAGGCCTTCTTTGTGACTGGCGTACACTGGTTGTGTCATGTTGGCAATTACACGTCAAGCAATTGTGTACCAGTATCAAGCAAAATTTGTTTTGTTTAAATTGGAAATCTAATTTGGCTCATTATTTAAAAATAAAGCAGGCAAAAAGACATTCTGCCTGTCCCTAGATACATTCTAATGGAAAACTGAACACAAACCATAAATCTGAGAGATGCAGAAAAGAAAGACATCTGAATACCCTTTTTTGAATCTTAAATAAAATAGCTATTTAAACAGATCTGTCAAGAAGTAAAATGATAATGTAAACAGGGATTAAAGTAGAAAATGCAGCTTTGCTCACAAAGCCTTAAAAGAAGTGTGCGATCCAGTATTTGCTTTTACTGCAGGCTTTGCTTGAAATCAACCCTGTTGTAGTGTTGATTCACCGGGTCTCTTCAGCACAACTTGAAGAACAACCTTCTGTAGCAATATATTCAAGTTACCTGTTCCTGCAGGGGATGGAACTCGCCCCAGAAAGAGCAGGTCACACAACACAACACCCCATCCTGCAAGCCAAAATAAAAGTGGCGTCAAATTTGGCTCTGTGCACGTGACAACATGTCTGTTTTTCTGGGGATTTTATATCAAGGGCTATTTAGTCCAAAGCTAACAAGAACAGTCAGGAAGCGGTAATCCATTACCGGAACCAAATTCACCCCTCCTGCCCTTGTAACCACTATGCCCAATATACAGTACCATGGAAGTAGCTTGTACGTATGGTGCGTGAAAAATGTACGGACACGGAGCAGCATGTCAGAGGTGCTGTCCTTCTGTTGGAATGTAGTGCACAGGGCGTGTGCTTACAGAATCACTAGTATATATTAGTGATTCTTAAAGCAGAGGTCGTCCTTCTTGACTTGCTGCATGCCTTTTATTAATAGAGCGCTGTTGAAGGCAGATTGTGTGCATTTTTTAAGCTGCGCTCTATTAATAAAATGCATGCAGCAAGTCCAGAAGCATGGCGTCTGCTTTCAGAATCACTAATATATATTAGTGATTCTGAAAGCACACACGTTGCTTCTGGACTTGCTGCGTGCCTTTTGTTAATAGAGCGCGGCTGGGGGCAGATTGTGTGCATTTTTTAAAGTATTCATGTTAATTGCAGCGCTCACATGGCGCTGCAATTAACGTGAATACCTTCAAACATGTACACAATCTCCCCCCAGGCGCGCTCTTTTACCAAAGGCATGCAGCAAGCTCCGAAGCCACTTGCTGCTTAGCTTGGGCTGTGACCTATGACCCCCACAGGCTGCCGTGTAAGAGGGAACTTGCGTTCTCCTCTTCACGGCAGTCTATTCCTCAGCCTCCATCAACAGGTAAATGACCGTTTTGCGAGCCGCACGCTTTTTGAAAGCGGCGGCGCGAATGGTCTCTTGCAGTGTACGCGCTTCAAAATAGACACTGTGCGCTCGGAGAAGCATTAGTGCAAGCGCGCACCCTAGTGGGAACAGTGCCTACCACTATGAATCGCAGCCATCACTGTGATGCTGGGCCGTTGAGGTCAGCAGACCACCACATCTGTGATAGCTTTTAAATAAAGCAATTTTTTTAATGCAACCCATTTTCCTTAAAGGAAAACGGGATGCATCTTAAAAAAAATGAACCTGCAACTAACATTTTTTAAGGGTAGGCAGTAGTCCATGGGACCAATGCCTATTCTTAAAAGATATTCTTTTCAACATTCACAAAGGGGCGACCACTTCTCGTTTGCGAATGCCTTACTACTACCTTTCAATAGTCGGTAAAACATTTATGTTTTGCGACTGGATTTAGGTTACAACACATTAATACTTCCCATAGTGATTCGGTTTTTGGAATGGACACCCTAAACACGTCCCTCCCTAACACTGAATCGGTATGTAGTTGCAAACCTAAATTGCGATTCAGTAACGTGTTACCAAATCGCAAATTAGGTTTCTTACATACCAAAATGCCTTTTTGCAGTCGCAAATAGTCCGATTCTTTGAATCAGGCTGTCTGTGAATGCAAAAAGGCTTGGTACATCTGTCCCTCAATTATCACAGCAAGATGCAGCATCGACTTAAGGTATAAACAATAGACAGATTGAGACACATGTTTCTTTAATATCAGAAAACACAGCTAATGACCAATTCTGATTAAACACCTACTATTGTAATTGTGAGGTAGAGTCCGGTGATTTGGCAGGATTACAGATGCACGCTACTTTCTTTCCCGTCAGCAGTGCAGAACTGTTGAACTCGATCACAATATGAGATGTGGTGGCTACCACTATGCGGATCATGATAATGCTCTGCAGGGTAGTAGCCATGGGGGGCAGGGGGCGAGTTGGGCCAGGCCAGCCCACATTTTTAGCTGTCTCCCCCTTTGTCCGAGGTCCTTGAGAGAGAGAGAATTTTATATCAAAAATTTTCTAGCAAGTACTGTTATGCGAATTGACTTGTTTCTGAGACCATATCCCCTAGGTCTGAGGAGGAGGGTGAAGATTGATGCCTTATTGGATTGTACATTTGCACACGCTCAAGTAGAGGGCCTGGCAGAGTGGAATCTGTTGTTTTATTTCCTCACTTCTAGTATCCCTTGCATTGTCACGCGGTGCAGCTGCAAAAAGCAGGGGCTGACAGGCAGAGCAGATTCGCCCGCTTCCACCAGCAATGGTTTGGTGCCTTGGCTCAGCCCAAGGAAGAGCTATCAATGGTGTGTGGCAGATGCACTGGTGTTTTAGCCCAGGAGAAGTCTGGAACTCGATGATGAGTCCCAGGTGGTCAGCAGCCCCAAACCTCTCCCATAACCTGTTGTCTTACTGCCAGGTCAGAATAAACGCAATGAGTCTTTTAAGTATGCAGATGAGCTGTGTCTACTGACTTCCTGCTTTGCCCCACATCAAGAAATAATGAGAAATGGTAAACCCAAAGGCTCTAGGAAGGCTGGGAGTGAGGCATGGGTATGGTCTTTAGTGCATTTCCAGGTGATGCTGTTTGAAATGGCGATGTGACATGCGCCTGCAGTACACTGCACAAGTGTTTGCCACTTGTGCACTGCATAATGGAGTGAGGGTTGTACTTCTCTTCAAGTGAGCGCATTCTGCAGTAACTGTGTACTTCAGTATCAAGTCCCATCCCCACCCCATGCCCAGGTTGTGTTCTTTGTTGCAGGGGTGCTGCAGTTTAAACAGAGGATGTGATATGCCCCTCCTGTGAGTGGGTGCTGAGCCTGGCTGTGGTACTGTTACCGTACACTGGTACTACACGTGAAATTTAAGGCAGAGCTCTCAAGTTTCTCACTTTCTTGCATTAGTAGCTTAACTATTCTAAATTTTCCTCTTTGCATTTTGGTATGTGTAATCCTCTTATGCCATTAGAAATTTGGCACTACAAATTCCCACAATACAAAAACAAACTAAAAACATTGATCTATTCTGCATGGAATCAGGAAACCTAAGAGGTCTGCAGTGCTTAAGTGCCGCAAGGGGAGGCGAAGGATGCTCTTGTAGTTTATGGGATTTTTAAATATGGAGTTTCGGATATCAAAGGCAATTTTGAGAGCAAAGTTTAAGATTGCAAAAGAGCTTCCAGGTTCAGACCCCACAAAACTGAGCAATATCTTAGGATATAATGACTCACAGGATGTGCCTTTAAACACCAAAGCTATCCATCAGGAGACACACATTTTGCAGGTTAGGCCATCACGGGAGGAGAGCAATCCAGTAGGTGACCCACTTTTTCATGCCCAAGCCTCAAACAGTCAACCTATCATAAAGAATACACTGATCTAAAATCATTAGTCAAGTTATCTCTCAGAATATGCAGATGTTTCAGGCATTCTTTTCCAGATAAAATAGAAGCACATTATCAGCTTCACAGCCATACAGGGTCAGGCCTTACATGATAGACCTCTCCCTGAATTGATGCAGAATGCATTGACTTTGACTTTAGACAGCAGTTCATCTCCTTGCCCAGGCTACAGTGATTCCTAAGTTTGCACAGAACTTATAGACTTTACCAATAGACAGAAGAGGTATTTCTCAGTCTATGCAGAATTTACTGGTTCTGAGCTCAGAAAGTAGAGTTATCTCTTAAGTGTTGCAGAGCTTACAAGCTCATCCTAAGCTCTGCCCTTGGAGGCTAAGACCTCAGACAGAAGAGCTGTTTCTCAGGTTAAGCAGATCTAACATCCAAGGTCTAAGGGACTAGAACTATCTTTCAGGTTACACTGCTCATACTGATAGGCTGGTTAAACATAACATAAATAAATTGTGTGAGTGGCTCAGGGTCTGATTGCGAACTTGGAGGGACTCCTCACTTAAAGCCCGCACCTACGTTTTCTGTCTGCTCTCCACACTGGGCATTCTCACAATGGATGCTGAATCGTTCAATATTCAGAGTTTGCTTGGGTTATTTTCCTTAATTTTAGTGGTTTAATTTATGCAGCCAATCTGTTTTTGTATATTGCATTTACGGCATCGTCATTGAAATTATGAGGCATATTATCCTGTTAAAGAAAAAGTATGGAATTCATCCTCTGCCATTAAAACCTAGCTGTTTTTACTTTTTAACACAGATACAAAGTGACCCCAGTCCAATAAAAATACCTAGCACTCTAAGAAAGAAAATTCTACTCAATCAGCAGATCCTTTGCAAAATGAATAAAAGCGGTTCTTTAAAACATTGACAGTGTAATCAGTAGAACTCTGAGAACGCTGAGATAACCAATACTTCGAAGACTATGTATGTGATGTATGAGATAGCCAATACTTCGAATATTCTGTATGTGATGTATGAGATAACCAATACTTCGAAGACTCTGTATGTGATGTATGAGATAACCAATACTTCAAAGATCTGTGTGTGTTGTATGAGATAAAAAACAAGTTACTTACTTGTACACTGTGGTTCTCCAGTATTGATATCTTTTATAGATTCACATGCTTGAATCTTCCCTGTCGTCATGGTGGGAGTCCCACGGTAACATAAGAAATAGCAGTAATACAACATTACCATAGACCTCCATAGAGCAGAAAACTCACTTAAGTAACTTTTCAGCCTCATTTTAGAACATCCAAACTTCAGCCAATCACAGCTGAGATCTCAGAGTTCCCTTTCCCCACAGAGCCACCATACCTCAGATTTCGAGCACAAGTGTAAAGGTATACAAACTCTGAGGTAATTGGTGAGCCTAATCGGGGAGGAGGGAGGGTCGCATGTGAATCTATAAAAGATATCAATACTGGAGAACCACAGTGTACAGGTAAGCAACTTGTTTTTTCTCCAGTATTGAATCTTTTATAGATTCACATGCTTGAATCCGACTAGTAAGCAGTAAAAATACAATAAGAGAAAAGAAAATGGTGGCAGGAGGCAAACCATCCCACCATGACGTAAACTTGTAGCATCAGAAAACCAAGAAGAGAATGATAAGCATACAAATTTACACACATTTTATAAAGAACATAGCAGGCTAAAAGCTGCCTACCTTAAGTAAAGAGGCGTCGGAGTGTAGCTTGTCCAACAGCGATATCTGCCCTTTTCCAACCATCAAGGCAGTAATGCTTGGTGAATGTGTGAGTGTTCGCCCACGTTGCCGCCCAGCAAATGTCCGGGAGAGATGCTCCCGCAAACAGGGCTGAGGTAGTCGCCACTTTCCTGGTAGAATGAGCTTGTGCTTTTGCAAGAAGCGGACGACCAGCTTTTTCATGACAGAAGGAAATCGTGGAGGTGACCCAATGAGCAATGCTGCCCCTTGTCAAGGCCTGTCCTTTCCTGGGTGCCGAGAAAGAGATTATTAGCTGAGAGGGTTTACGGAATGACTCCGTTCTTTTCAGATAAAACTTTAAGCATCGCTTGATGTCCAGAGAATACAACGCCCTTTCCGCTGTGGAGGATGGATTAGAAAAGAACGTCGGTAAAACAATCGGCTCATTGAGGTGGTAAGTTGACAGCACCTTAGGTATAAAAGAAGGGTTAGTGCGTAGGATAACTCTGTGCGGCAAAAACTGCAGATACGGTTCCTTTATGGTGAGAGCTTGGATTTCACAGATACGTCTGGCTGACGTAATGGCCAAGAGAAAAGCCACTTTCCAGGAGAGGAACTTTAATTCGCATTTGTGTATTGGCTCAAAGGGCAGACGCATCAGTTGAGACAGAATGGTGTTTAATTGACACAAAACTGTACGAGGCTTAACAGGCAGGAAAACTCTAAAAAGCACTTTCATAAATTCTTTGACCAGTCAGTTAGACCACAGAGAAGTTTGATTTGAACGCCTTCTATACCTAGAAATTGCAGCAAGATGAACTCTTATGAAAGAGTGAGAAAGTCCTGATTTCGCTAAGTGCAAGAGATAAGGCAGCACCTGCTCCGGAGATGAAGAGAATGGATGCAATGCTTGTGAGATACACCAAGTACAGAATCTCTTCCATTTAGCTGTGTAACATTTCAACGTAGACGAAGCTCGAGATTTATGAAGTATCTTAGTACACTCCTCGGAAAGCCTCAAATCCCCAAATTCAGCGTGGTGAGGAGCCAAGCTGACAAATGAAGAGAGGGAATTTGCGGATGAACCATTTGTCCCTGGTTCATGTAGAGAAGATCCTCCTTTGAAGGGAAGAGAATCAGGGCACACTCTGATAGGCGATGCAGCTCGGTGTACCAGAGCTGTCTTGCCCACCCAGGAGCGATGAGAATGATCCGACAAGGCTCTTGCTTCATTTTTTGAAGTACTCGAGGAATGAGTGGAAACGGGGAAAATGCATAGGCTAACATCCCAGTCCAAGGAAACTGGAAGGCGTCTCCCCATGAATTTTGATGAGGATGTCTACTTGCGAAAAGAGGACACTTTTTGTTGAGGAACGTAGCGAACAGATCTAATGTTGGGTATCTCCAGAATTGAAACACCTCCTTTAAATGTTGGTTGTTGAGTTCCCATTCCTGGCACTGCTTGGAGGCCCTCCTGAGAGAGTCGGCCTTCTCGTTGTGAATCCCTGGCACATGCTCCACTCGCAAGGAGATATGGTTGGCAAGGAGCCATTCCCATATCTGTTGCGCAAGAAGGGAAAGCGCCCGAGATCTCGTTCCGCCTTGCTTTTGGAGGTAAAACATTGTCGTAGTGTTGTCCGTCCTGACGAGCACTGACGCTCCTTTGATGCGAGGAAGGAAGGCCTTCAGACCTAAAAACACTGCTTTGAGCTCCAGAATGTTTATATAAGACTCCGATTCCTGTTTGGACCACTTGCCGTGACCCCGTAATTCTTGAAGGTGAGTCCCCCATCCATCTGTCGACGCATTCGAGGTCATCACCAGCTGTGGTAGAGAGTGGATGAAAGAGAGACCTTCCGTCAGATTGTCCCTGACCATCCACCAGGCCATGGCGGCCGTCATTGATGCTGAAATATGAACCTTGTCGTTGAATGAGCCTTGAGACTGAACCCACTGCGCATCGAGCTGTTCCTGCAGCGGTCGCATGCGAAGTCGGCAATTGGGAATGAGCGGGATGCAAGAGGACACCATCCCCAGCATGGACTTGTACTGCCTCACAGAAGAGAACCTTCTTGATGAAAGAAGCTTTGTCATATCCATAATGCGTATTATTCTTTCCTGAGTAGGAAAGTCTTTGGATAGTTCTGTGTTGAAACCTGCACCCAGAAAGACCTACGATTTGGCCGTGATAATAGACGATTTTTCCAGATTGATGCAAAGACCTAGAGACTGGAAGAGAATCCGACAGGCTCTTGTTGAAATTTCTGCCGCTTGGAAAGACGGAGCCTTTATGAGCCAATCGTCCAGGTATGGGAACACCTGGTGACCTGAATGTCTTAAGAAGGCTGGTATCGGTGCCATGCACTTTGTGAACATCCTGGGTGCGGACTTTAAACCAAAAGGGAGTACTTTGAATTGATAATGGAGCCCTGCCATCTTGAACCTGAGAAATGTTCGATGTTGAGGGTGAATGGGAATATGAAAATTGGCGTCGAGGAGATCGAGAGACGTCAGAAAATCCCTTTTCTCCATTAGAAGAAGAATCTCCTGAAGAGAGAGTATCCTGAAAGATTGACTCTTTATGTACTTGTTCAGCATTCTGAGGTACATGACCTGTCTCCATTTCCCATTTTTCTTTTTGATGAGAAAGAAGTGGGAATAAAACCCCCGATTTTGATGGTTGAGGGGTACTTCCTCTATAGCCTGCTTGAGAAGAAGCAAATTCAATTCCTTCTTGAGATCTGGAAGGTGACGGAGCAGAAATTTGCGCTGTGGAACATTTGGAGTATGCTGAATGAATTCTAGTGTGTGGCCATGTTGGAAAATGTCTAGAACCCATCTGTCTGAAGAAATGGAGTTCCATTTCTGAAAGGATGCGAAGAAGACGTGATCGTGGTGTGGGACTATGGTAGCAGGGGCCTGATGCTCTTCATTGTCTCCTATTGGAGTCTTGGGACTTTCCAGCAGATTGCTGCCTCTTGCATCCTGCCAGTCTCGAATAAGTCTGAGTGGTGTTGGACTGAAAAGACCGGTTGTATGGCTGGTAGGTAGTCTGCGTAAATGGTTGGTACCACTGCTGAAATTGCGGACGGGATAAGAATTGCCCCCGACCTCTAGCCCGAAAGGACTGACAGCGGCGCTGCTGGAGATTGCCTAAGGCTTTGACTGTATCCGCGTCCTTCTTGATAGATTGTAACTCCTCATCTACGTGCTTACCAAATAAGCACTCCCCATCAAAAGGCATATCTAAAACCTTGGCCTGGACCTCCGGACGAAAGGTGGTTGCCTTTAACCATCCCTGACGACGCAAGACCGCCGCTCCTGCCATCTGTCGAAATGCAGTGGATGAAACGTTCATAGCTATCTCAATGAGCTCTGAAGAAGCTCTTTCTCCCTTCAAAAGAATATCTTTTGACTCTTTCTTTTTATCCTCTGGTAGATACTCCAACAGAGTAGAGATGTGCGACCACATCTGCCGGTCATATCTCCCCAAAATGGCCATGGCATTAGAGGCTCTAATGGAGGTAGCCGCCAAAGCCGAGAACCTATTTCCAATATTGTAGAGGTGACGGCCCTCCTTGTCCGGTGAGGCAGTGCAGGGAGATGCTGGATTCTTGGCTCTTCTCTGTGCTGCCTGCATGATCACAGAGTCCGGCCTCGGGTGACCAATGAGGCACGCAGGTGAGTCGTCAGGAGCCTTATATTTTTTGTCCAGCTTTGGAATAACCGCTGGAACGGAGGCAGGTGTCTTCATCAACTTTAGCCCTTCTTGCCATAGAAAGTCAATTACAGGAATTGCTCTCACTGAACGTTGAGTGCCTGGTTTAAAATCATATAGAAAACACTCAGTCTGTTTGGTTGGCATTGGTAAGTCAAAACGTTTGAAGCCCGCTTCAGAAGATCATGAAATCCTCCGATATCTGCCGGAGGGGAATCCGCAGCAGGAGGGTTAGGAGATGGTGGCATAGGGGCTAAGTAGTCATCCCATTCATTATGGGCATCTGTGTCTGTTTGTATCTCACCTTCTTCCGTCTGAGCATCCTGAGTGTCCTCCGTGATGACTATAGGAGGAGGAAGGGCCTTCTCCCTCGTGGATTTGGGAGTACTTTGCCCCGGAAGAATAGTGGGTACCTCTTGAGGAGGTAAAGGCCTCTGAGGAGCATTTGTGTCTGGAAAATGCTTGTAATAATCGTTAAGCATGTGACGGAGATCAGACACCAGAGACATTGGAACGTTCATTGATGGTTCCCTGAACTAATTACGCTCCTCCTCTCTGTCATCGTAAGGATAGCGTTCCTAGAAGGAGTCTTGCCTCTGCATGACGGATGTGCCTCTTTCCTCAAATGAAAATTCCCCTGCCAGATAAGAAGATGGATCATGGCCTTCAATGTCAGTCGCGGCCGGCATGACTCGTTGGGTTGAGGGGAGGGGGGGGGGGGGGGGGAGGTTAAATTTTAATTATATTTTTAACAAAAATAACCTACCTTAGCCGCCCGATCCGGTCCCGCATCATCTCTGCTCCTCGCAGCCCCAGGAAGCAGGCAGCCTCCGTCCCCTCCCCTAGGCCAATCACAACGCTGCAATGGCAGCGCTGTGATTGGCTGGGATGCCAACCGCACAGGTGTCTATGGGGAGGCCGCTTTCTCCATGCAGGCTGCATGCAGCCTACATGGAGAAAATGGCAGAGTGTGCATGACTGGTTTGGTCGGCCCCAGAGGGCCGACCAAACAGAGCCCCAGAGGGCCGACTGTTGCAGGCCCTGCAAAGTCAGGGCCTGCAACATTGGGCTAGCCACTCCTCCCCTGCCCTGTTGCAGGACCGCCCATCCAACCAAACCTTTCTGCTTTCTCGCACTGCAAGAAAGCAAGTGGGGCGACGCTCCTCCGCCCACATGGAGGAGCCGCCCCTGTTCAATGTCCTCATCATCAGAATCTTGGCACTTGACCCTCAACTGTGATGGACTGTATGAAGGGCCAAACATACCTTCATCCTCTGACTCTTGGAAGTCCAGAAGGCGAGCAGGAGGTAAAGGAGATATCTTTGAGTAATCCTGAATTTGCTTGTGCTGAAGGAGACTGATTTTTTCCTCCGTCGACGGTCCCGTTGACGGGCTCGTCGACGGTGCAATCGTCTGTGGTACCGTCGACGGTGCGTGGACGGCTTGCGTCTGTGGGGACGTCGTCGCTGGAACTGTCGACGAACTGCTAGTAGACGGTGAAATTCTCGCCGATGGTGAGGGCCTCGTCGACGACGACGTTGTTGTTACCGTCGTCGAAGCTCCCGTTGCTGCCGTCGACGTCTTAACCGTCGTCGTCGTAGGAACCTCTGTTTTTCTTGAGGAGAGTGAAATCTTCAGCGACGACGCTGTCGACGGTCGAGAAGATTGGTCTCTGAGAGGAGTCAGAGAGGCAGACGAAGCAGCTGAAGAGGGTTTTGAAGCCTCTGACAGAGATTTCCTGTGGTGTTTAGGCTCAGATTTGTCCTGGGATTTAGATCTCTTAGAGTCCCCATGATGTGAAGAGGGACTGGCATCCTTTCTTTCTTTGAAGAAGAATGGGCCTTTTCCTCAGGTTCAGACTCCAAATCTGAAGCAGACTTTTTCTTCTGTAGCCAGAGTAACAGTATACCCTCCCTATCTTAGAGGGTTTTAGCTGAAAAAGTGCGGCAATATTTGCATTCCCTGGGTTTGTGGTCAGGGTACAGGCAATACAGACACTTTTTGTGGGGGTCTTCAGAGAATAGCCTACACTTCCCACAGGTCTTACAGGGCCTAAACATCCCTTTTTTAGTCTCTGGCATCTCAAAAGCAGGAAAGTCAAAAGTATAAATTGCAAGAAATACCTTGAGAGCAGCTAAAGTTGAGACTGGAGGTCAAAAGTTGAGAAGAAAATACTGTAACTGAGCAGAGCTCAGGGAGACTCCCTATCACACGACGTGCGGTAAGAAATCTGAGGTATGGTGGCTCTGTGGGGAAAGGAAACTCTGAGGTCTCAGCTGTGATTGGCTGAAGTTTGGATGTTCTAAAATGAGGCTGAAAAGTTACTTAAGTGAGTGTTCTGCTCTATGGAGGTCTATGGTAATGTTGTATTACTGCTATTTCTTATGTTACCGTGGGACTCCCACCATGACGACGGGGAAGATTCAAGCATGTGAATCTATAAAAGATTCAATACTGGAGAACCAATACTTCGAAGACTCTGTATGTGATGTATGAGATAACTAATACTTCGAAGACTCTGTATGTGATGTATGAGATAACCAATACTTCGAACATTCTGTATGTGATGTATGAGATAACCAATACTTAGAAGACTCTGTATGTGATGTATGAGATAACCATTACTTTGAAGATTCTGTATGTGATGTAAACAGAATGGAATGTGAGTGAATAGTGGAACAAAACGTTCTCATGACAACAAAGGGATCATAATCTCCCAGCTGTTGGAATTACATTTACAGTTTAAAGATTGTTGTTTCATACTGCAAACAAAAGCCCTTCAGAGAGTCCATCAATTGGAGATGTTCACACTACCTGGAGAAAACTGTCACCTCTCTAACTATCGGAATACAGCAATCAAACAGCTAAAAAAGTAGCCAGTTAAGTTTTGACAAGTGTCAGGGGCACGGCTGCACTCCATGTCGAGGCATTTTATACCTGTTAATCTGTCTGGGCTAGAAACCTATTTTGTTAAAATCTGCAAATTATGCAACAGCAGGTAGCTTATGCGGTAGGTGAAGAATATGTACATTTACATGGAAAAAGCCATGGCTGCAGATTAATTTTTTGTCCTTTTGCCTGGATTAATGCTTAGTCTTTAAGCATAATCTCTCTCTCACACCTCTATAGCTCTATCTTATTCTCACTGCTAATCTGTCTTCTTCTGTCTCTTTTTTTCCAATCTCTCCTCAGCTCTGTCAAATCAATCAATCAGGAGTTTGTTAAAGCGCGACTACTCACCCGTAAGGGTCTCAAGGCGCTAGGGGTGGGGGGGGTGCAGGTTCCATTCCATCAAGGAGGGGGTCTGTCGAAGAGCCAGGTTTTGAGGTTTCTTGCGAAGATGGGGAGCGATGTTGTCTGTCTGAGGTGGAGCGGAAGGGCGTTCCATGCTTTGGCCGCGAGGAAGGAGAAGGAGCGGCCTCCCGATCTGGTCTTTCTGGTGCGGGGGACCACGGCGTAGGAGAGCTGGGCTGATCTTAGGGTCCTTTGGGGTGCGTGGAATTTGAGTCGGCTGTTCAGGTATGCTGGTCCGGTGCCGTGGAGGGCCTTGTGTGCGTGGGTGAGCATCTTAAAGGTGATTCTCGCCTCGACGGGGAGCCAGTGGAGTGTGCGCAGGTGCTGGGAGATGTGGCAGTGTTTTGGCAGGTTGAGGACCAGTCTTGCGGCGGCGTTCTGGATGTTCTGTAGCTTGCGGATGAGGTTTTTGTTTATTCCGGCATAGAGTGCGTTGCCGTAGTCGAGTCTGCTGGTGACCAGGGCGTGAGTGACTGTCTTTCGGTGTTCGAGGGGGATCCATTTGAAGGTCTTACGAAGGAGGCGGAGAGTGTGGAAGCAGGAAGACGAGACAGAGTTGATCTGGCGGTCCATTTTGAGCTCGGAGTCCAGGATGATTCCCAGGTTGCGTGCATGGTCTGTGGGGGTTGGCGGGTTTCCGAGGGCGGGGGGCCACCAGGTGTCGTTCTAGGCATCGGGGTTTGGGCCCATGATGAGTACTTCTGTTTTGTTGGTGTTTAGTTGTAGGCAGCTGTTTTTCATCCATTTGGCGACGGCTTCCATGCCTTCTCGAAAGTTGCGTCTGGCGGTGTTGGGCTCGTTGGATAGGGAGAGGATGAGCTGGGTGTCGTCTGCGTATGACACGATGTTGAGTCCGTAGGTTCTGACGATGGGGGCAAGTGGAGCCATGTAGACGTTGAAGAGCGTCTGGCTGAGGGAGGAGCCCTGGGGGACTCCGCAGGTGGTAGGTGTGGGGTCCGAGAGGAAAGGGGGAGTCTGACCCGCTGCGTCCTGCCGGAGAGGAAGGAGCAGATCCAGTCGAGGGCCTTGTCCTGGATTCCTGCGTCGTAGAGTCTGCGTATTAGGGTGCGGTGGGAGACTGTGTCGAACGCCGCTGATAGGTCGAGGAGGATGAGGGCTACTGTTTCTCCTTTGTCCAGTAGGGTGCGGATGTCGTCTGTTGCGACGAGGAGGGCGGTTTCCGTACTGTGGTTTTTTCCGAAGCCGGATTGGGAGGAGTCGAGGATGTTGTGTTCTTCAATGAATGTGGCGAGTTGGCTGTTGATGGCTTTCTCGATGACTTTCGCTGGGAACGGGAGCAGGGAGATGGGTCTGTAGTTTTTGAGGTCGGTGGGGTCCGCTGAGGGTTTCTTTAGGAGGGGGTTGACCTCGGCGTGTTTCCAGTCGTTGGGGAACGAGGCGGTCGCCAGGGAGCGGTTGATGGTGTGGCGGAGCATGGGTGCGATGGTGTCGGCGGCTCTGTTGAAGATGTGGTGGGGGCAGGGGTCCGTGGGGGCCCCTGAGTAGATTGACTTCATTGTCTTCAGTGTGTCTTCGGTGGTGAGGGCTGTCCAGTCATCAATCGCTGGTTTCTGGGTGTCGGGGGTGGTTGGTGAGGGTTCAGTGTGTTGGTTGTCTTCGTCGAAGTTGTCGTAGATGCTCTTGATTTTGTGGTGGAAAAAGGTGCTGAGTTTGTCGCAGAGGTCTTGTGAGGGAGGGATGTCAGTAGACTCGCTGGTGGGTTGGGCGAACGCCTTGATGATGCTGAAGAGTTCCTTGCTGTTGTGCGCGTGGGTGGAGATTCTGTCTTCAATCGCTTTTTTCCTCGTTTCTCTGATGAGTTGATGGTGAGCGTTGGTGGCGGCTCTGAAGTTGTTGTGGGCTTCTGTGGATTTGGTGTTCCTCCAGGCCTTTTCGAGGCGGCGGCATGTGCGTCTGGACTCTCGAAGTTCGGTGGTAAACCATCTTGCTTTCTTGGCGCGGGTATTGTTGTTTTTCTTGAGGGGGGCTATGGTGTTGGTGCTGTCCGAGATCCATCTATGCAGGGTTCCGGGCTGTGGTGTTGGGGTCGTCGTTTTCCACGATGGTTGGGGTGGAGTTGTTGAGTGAGGAGGTGAGCTGGTCGTCTGTGATTTTGGTCCAGTTTCTTCGTGGAAGCAGGTGCTGGTGTCTGTGGATGGTGGGTGTTCTGAAGGTGAAGTGGACGCAACGATGGTCGGTCCATGGGAGTTCGGTGGTGTGGCTGAAGGTGATGGAGTTTCCTGTAGTGAAGAGGGGGTCGAGGTGTGTCCTGCTGAGTGCGTGGGCTCGGTCACGATCTGGCGGAGTCCAATGTTGTGGAGGTTGTCCAGGAGGGATGTGGTGTTGGGGTCCAGTTGGTTGTCGAGGTGGAAGTTGAGGTCTCCCAGCAGGGTGTAGTTGGTGGATGCGATGGCCTGCGGGGAGATAATGTCCGTGATGGAGTTGGCGAAGGGTCCGCGGGGTCCAGGGGGTCGGTAGATGAGGGTTCCTCGGAGAGTGGCGGTGGGGCTGGCCAGTATCTTGAAGTGAAGGTGTTCCATCAGTTCTGTGGGCTCGTCAGGGAGTGTGCTCAGGCGGAGGCTGGATTTGTGGACGATGGCGATTCCTCCGCCTGGGCGGGTGGGGCGGTCCTTCCTGGAGATCTTGTATCCTTGGGGGATGGCGATGGCGATGTCCGGTCCCGAGGTGGTGTTGGTCCAGGTTTCGGTGAAGAACGCTACGTCCGGGGTGGTGCTGTCGAGGAGGTCCCAGATTTCTGTGGCGTGTTTGTGGAGGGATCGGACATTGAGGAGGATGCATTGCAGGGTCTTCGGTTCGGTTGTGTTCTTGTGGGCGGGTTGTGCTGGATCCGTGTTTTTGGCGGTGCTGCAGGTGTGCCGGCAGCGGTGACAGCTGAAGGGTCCGTGGGTGTCGGCTGGTGATGCTAGCTTGCAGTTGTTGTTGCAGCCTGGGTTGAGTGCGTGGAGTGCTGCTGGGTCGTAGCGTTGCCGGGGCGGAGGTCCAGGGTTCCTGGCGCTGGTCGCGGACAGGTCGCAGACGGGCTTGCCTTTGACGCGCCTTCGGTGCACCAGCGGCGCCCCCGCTGCCCGCGGCCGCCATTATGTAGGGGTCGGGGAGGGCTGGACAGCTGGGAGGCGGGGAGGGGAGCTCGATTGGGCCGGTCGCGCTGGGGGGGAGGGGCTGCGGGGGCAGCAGCGGCGGGGAAAGGTAAAGGGAGGGAATAAGGGATAAAGAAAAAAGGGAAAATAAGCAGAAATAAGGCACAAAAGAGCAGAGATGCAGAAAAGTGCAGAAAGGTGAAAGATAAAAGAGGGTAGAAAAACGAGTGAAAACGAGTGAAAGAGCAGAGCGAGAGAAAGGAAAAATGAGCAGAAATAAGGCACAAAAGAGCAAAGGTGCAGAAAAGTGCAGAAAGGTGAAAGATAAAAAGGGTAGAAAAACGAGTGAAAACGAGTGAAGGAGCAGAGTGAGAGGAAGGAGACAGAGGTCCACTGGACCACCAGGGATGAGGCGCAGGGAAACCTGCGGGTGGAGGAGGGCCTCGATCACCAACACTCAAGAGTGCAGGGGCAGGGGCACCTCACTTAATGGTGGAGCTGCGAGGGTGGGAGAGCAATTTCACTGACAATGAGTCAGTGGTCTTGCTCGCCTGTCCCCGCATTGGCCACCATTAAGTAGGGGTCGGGAAGGGCTGGACAGCTGGGAGGCGGGAGGGGAGCTGGATTGGGCCGGTCGCGCTGGGGGGGGAGGGGCCGCGGGGGCAGCAGCGGCGGGGAAAGGTAAAGGGAGGAAATAAGGGATAAAGAAAAAAGGGAAAATAAGCAGAAATAAGGCACAAAAGAGCAGAGATGCAGAAAAGTGCAGAAAGGTGAAAGATAAAAGAGGGTAGAAAAACGAGTGAAAACGAGTGAAAGAGCAGAGCGAGAGAAAGGGAAAATGAGCAGAAATAAGGCACAAAAGAGCAGAGATGCAGAAAAGTGCAGAAAGGTGAAAGATAGAAAGGGTAGAAAAACGAGTGAAGGAGCACTGGACCACCAGGGATGAGGCGCAGGGAAACCTGCGGGTGGAGGAGGGCCTCGATCACCAACACTCAAGAGTGCAGGAGCAGGGGCACCTCACTTAATGGTGGAGCTGCAAGGGTGGGAGAGCAATTTCACTGACAATGAGTCAGTGGTCTTGCTCTGTCTCACTAATCCCAGCATTGTGGTGTGAAGGTGGGTTTCACTGCAAAGCGAATGCTTCTAAATATATCCATACAGTGCGTCTTTTTGATAATATGTAAACAAATGACACTGTCCACATTGGGCCCTCCCATGAGATATTAATCCATTTTTTTCACTTCCTTTTCCAGATTGCAGTTCAGTCGGGAGAAAACACAGGTTCTGAACCAGTACTGAACCTCATGTGGACAATGTGCTGCGACTGAGTAGTGCTCCTTCTACAGTCAACGCGCACACTCCATCGCTCCCTCTCACGTTTACACTACTACGTGTCCCCTGTCCTGTGGCAGGCATAAAAAAGAGGACTGTGAGCACCTCCCAGACACTCGGCCATTATACACTCTGGAAGGCTATGACTGCCAGTTGTAACTCAATGCCCCATCATTCATGGCCTTCTCCTCCTAATTAGTGGTGAATCTTTCTCTAGCAGATGCCTGTAATCCCAGAGCTCCAGAAAACCAGAGGCAGTACAAACCTGTAACTATTGGGTTTTGAAGCCAAACCACACTTTGAGCATTGTTATACAAGAGCAGGCTTTTCTGCAAAGCATAATCCAAGCAGTGTGAAACCAAGAGCTTACAACAAACCAGGCAAACATTTGACAGCCATCAAAGCCCATCAAGGGTGAGACACATCTTATCACACTTGAATTAATCACATAGCATTGGTGGAACAGACATATGCAACAGCAGAACAAGAGATAATACAACGAAGGACAGAGTTCTGTTCAGTGAATTTATTTAATGAAATACGTTACTTTCTCGAAAATTATGAAAGATGACTCGTTGTGCAAAGTTTACTTGTCTGGCATGTCAAGTGAAAAATCAATGCAAGTTCAGACCTTAGGTAAAAAAGGCACACTAGATACTGGCTAGAGAGAGTGTCAAGTAGAACATGTCACTCATCTGCAGTATTACAGTTCCCAAAACTCATGTGCTCAGAAAAGTACCCAACTGGTGACAATTGCACAAATTTGCATCTCTGCGTAATGGTAGAAATTTGTTTTTAAAAATTCGTTAATGTGAAATAAGTGATTTTTTCCGCGGTTGCTCCGTGTAATAAAATGTTTTGTCCTCACTGACTTGTTGGTCATGGATCAGGCTTTCTTTCAGCAAGTTAAGAACCTGATTGACTGTGTTGGAGCAGTGAGATGATAGGGTAAGCAGCAGTAAGAATATATGTATATGCCTGACTTATACAGCGTTGACTGAGCTACAAAGAAACAGAACCCTAATAAGAGTCCTGAGTAGTAAAGGAGTTAGGAACAAAGGAAAGAGAGAAGAGAGTAGAGGGAGGGGAAGTAGTGAAGCAATGCCAGAGACCAAGAGGGGCAGAGGCATAGGGATGAGAGACAGACAAAAAGAAAGGGGAGGCACTGCAAGAAGTGAGAAAAAAGGTCGAGCGAGGGCAAATATAGGTGGACAGGGTAGGAAAGAGATAGAGTAAGCGACAGAATGAGTATAAATACTGTCCGAGACCGAATTCAGTCCTACCTACGCCTGATGCTCTGTACCATGATGCCATGAACTTGTGGGAAGGTGGTGAGGATAACATTCTTACGAGGGGGAGAAGCCCTGTTGCCCTGAGATAAGCAGCAGCCTTTAAAGCCTAGCACTACCTTCCAAGCGCTTAAAGGTTTAAAGAGGGTCGACATATGGGGCAGGTGGCACAATGTGAGAAAGAACAGAAGCTGGATAAGACCCATCACATTTGGCATCACGACTGCTGCCATTCCAAGAATGCCACATCTTTGGTCTTTCATTGCAAATTATACTATGATAATAACTAACAGACAAATAGCATGGGTGCTGAACGCTTTGGAAAAAAAACAAGGACCTGTGACATGAAACAATGTTTAGTGCACCTATATGCAACTCTAGTTAAGAAGTGCGCTTATGAGTGTTTATTTATATTTCTTTCTGTCTGGTAATTGTAGGCGTTCACAGCACTATCAATGCTATTTCTAACTAATTCCAATCCAGGATAACATGCCCAAGTCAGAAAGCAAACTATTGCGATATTGAAATACACACACACACACAATATAGACATACACACACACACACACACACACACACACACACACACACACACACACACACATATAGAGGAAAAAGACATTGGAAAGAGACAAGTAAGGAAAGAAAGGAGGAAGTGAGAGAGAGCACTAGATAGATGAAGGGGAAAGATTTCATTCATAGATCAGCTAGTGACAAAGATAGTCAACCATCTTCGAAGGTTAACTCTTGAGTCCAAGCGTACAACTTCTCTGCTTCTTCTTCCCAATCTTCATCTGACAGAATATCATGAGTATTCATTTCTTGTTCTGGTGAAGTTCCACTGCCATCGACATCTATTAAGTTACTTTGATTTGCATGATGCACAGTCTCTGAATTTTGTCCCTGAGGATGAACAAAGATAGGATGAATAAAGATTAATCTAGCAACCTTTCCAAGGCATTTGCAAGTAACTGCAAACATACTTAAAATTCCAGCTATAGCCCAGGAGCTTGTTTCAATTTATTGGATTTACAAAGTTAAGTAGTCATTGAGGTGTTAGTCGTGAAAAGTGAAAGTGCATATGAAAGTGCAGGAGGGAAAGAATCTCTATTGGATCCTTGTAGAGTTCGCATTAGAATTCTTCTGCACCTGTTGGTAGAAAGTCTTCTACAGCATGGCTTAGGAATACATGCCAACCAGGAACACCAGATCTAGAAATATGCAATCTTCAATGAAGATGAGGCAGGGAAAAACTCTGGCTAGCCTCTATCCTAGACAAATCTTGAAAATTGAGAAGCTCAAACAAGCCTTTAACTGTTTGCTTGAATAATGTAATAAATAAAATGCTTAAATGCGAATTATTATTGTGAGTTAATTTTATATATTTATTTTAAATATAGAGCAAAAAAAATATGTTACAGCACAAATAACCTAAATTAAATTTTAAATTCAAATATTTTGAATATATTAAATTTAAGGAAAATAATTTTTTAGAAGTTTAATTTATAAAAAAACTGACCTAAAGTAAAACAAATATATGTTTTGAATTGGGTGTTAATAAATAAGTAAACTGACATATAGAATTCATCAAAAGTAATTTATTTATATTGTAATAAATGAATTACGTTAATTCTTAAATTAAAAATATTAAATATGTTAAAATAAAATATAAATTATGTTTTTTTTATGAATCTTTAACATGAAATTACATTTATTTATATTTGTAACTGTTTTAACTACTTTAATTTCAGTTAACATTATTTCCTGTGGGGCGCTAGTTTAAGTCCCTACAGTTATTATTTTCTAATGGAGGGTGTGGAAGTATCCATTGTTGGCCATGTGTGATGCTAGATGTACCACTACTCCCTTTTTGCTGTAGTAACTTACACCTGTAAATGTGACTCCACCCTTGGTTTCAGGAGGTGGAGACATGAAAGTCTACACTTTTGATTAAGTTTACCCTTATAAATGCCGAATAGCAAAAAGCAGTAAAGTTACTCAAAACTGTAAGAGTAAACGTACATGTGTAAATTACTCACAGTTACCTTTATAAACAGCCCCTGAAGTCTGTAACACAAACTGTGTGATCAGGTCTAAAGGTTTGTGGGTATAATTACCCCACATGTATTGGGTCTGAGTCCTCATCTAATAAAAGTAAAAGAGTATAATAGTGAAATGACTACACACTCTAAGAAGGGACTACTGTTAACCATGCCAATTCCATTCAGAAGCAATATAAATAAAGTGTGCAAGAACCATTACAGATACCACAGGAAATACAGGAGATGAATACTCAGCATAAGAAATTGGCAGAAGTTGCGCAAACAGTAGGGCACCATCTTTACAAATATTTGCGTTGGGCAATGAAATAGTTATAGTAAGCAGCATGGGGACTGTGGTATCTGTACAATCACAAAGCTCTTTCTCTCTGGAAGTGATTGGAAATAACAGTGGCTCCCTGGAACTACATCCCAATTTTAGCGCCACCTTGAGATCACCAGCTACAGCGTCTGGAGAACCAAGCACCAGCGACACACTCAAAATGCCTCAGGTGAATGGACTGTCAATTCCTCCTCTGAGACTCATTTACTATCCATTGAATCTGAACACTCGGAAATGATAAACACTAAAGTGCAGTGGCGGCTGGTGAACTTTGAATGCAGTGAAGCCTAAAACTCTTCTTTGATTTGGACTTTGTGAGAGAGCATAGCGGGAAAGGTAAACTTATTCTTGAGGGTTTGGGAAGTCGACCCCCAAAGAAAATTTCAGAAAAAATCGAGCCATATAAAACATTTTACATCACAATTTTCTCATACGTTGACTGAAAAATATAGTATTGTAAAAGTATCGAGGGGGTTAATAATTAAATATTTCAATGCTATTGTGGGTTGCCAGATAATGCGGGTTTAGATTTAGCCTTCATCAGAAAACACGGAGAAAGTAATCGCAAAACAATCGATATACACCATGATGCCCCTTACATTTTGCTAAATGTCTATATTTTCCAGGCAGTAATGCAAGGTTGCATCATTTTTCAATATATATATGGCTGAGAGAAGAAAATGTTTTATTTGTCGATTACTAAAAATCATTACAAACAAGATTAAAAACACTTTAGGTTGTGACAGGAACTTGGGTTACATCAATTAGAACTGACTGGAATCGCATCATTGTTCAACAAAACACTTATACTACTTGGTATTGATAAATAATATTAAGGTACATTGTAAAAGTGCACTTGTGCGGTGGTTTACATCTAAGATCAATAATGAAAGAGCACAGATTCAATCGATCTGCTATCGCATCTTTAAAAACAAAAAGTCATAAAATGGATTTTGTTGGCAATAACATCAGAGAACATTCTAAAATGTTTTCATATTTCGCGCCACTCATAAAAATCCTTACTCCGAAGAAATGGTAAAAGACTTCTCAAAGAAACTACCGACCCCCTAATTTAAAGTAAACATATATCAAAGTACCAGGATTAAAGTGCAATAGATACAATGTACCTGTGCAAAATCTTGCAACTAGCAGCAGTAATTGAGAAGCACTTGGACTAGACTTACATTTAGCAGCAATAGTTAAAGTGCGGTCGTGCGACGTCTAACGTCGAACAGCAATCTAAGCAATAGATTAAAAAGGATAATTTGTCCTTTTCAGAACAGGCCCTCACCAACGATAAATTGATTTGGTATTGGGTTTATGTCCAGATACTACAGGCAGGAAAATCTTTTTAAACTATGGTTTAAGGGTCATTCACATGGCTTCTAGAACAATTTTATGGGATTAATAATAGTTTTTTTGTTTTTTTTTAAAGTAAAAACGTTATCCTGTAAAACCAGTCGTCAATATTTTAGGCATGCAACAGAAATTAGGTGTCGTGCGCGGAGAGTAGTTTTTTTCTGCAATGAGGACAAACTTTACGAATTGTAGGGTCAGGCTAGGCTTATTCCCAGAGAGACAAGTTATTATAGCCTGTCGACATGTTCTCACCCCTAGTTCGTTAAAGGTGGATTTTAATAAAGCTTTCCTTTCTTTTAACAACCGACGGCAAGTGGTTACAATATGCATGAAAGATTCTTTATGAAAACCACATAACCTACAGTTGTTTGTGGGCCAAGTTCGTTCCCATGAAGGGATTCCATCCTTTGTGGGGTATCTCCCAAAACGTAACATGATAAATCTATCCCTTAAAAATGGTTTTAAGTGGGTTGTGAGATACGCTTGTGGTTCTAATTTAGTAAATGAATTGATAACTGTCCAGGAGTGGCTCTTTTTGGCAAGCTCCTCCTTGTCAACGAGAATCAATAGGGAGTTAGCTGATCGATTTATTATCTGTTTAAACACCACTTTGCTCCTTGCTGCATCCTCAAGGGGCGGAGACTAGAAGTTATTTAGGCTCTCTGTTAAATATACTCTCCAGCCCTTTGGCATGCTCATACCTCGTTATCTCCTGCAAACATTGGTTCGCAAGGGTGCCCTGGTCTGAACAAGAAAAAGAATGTAATGATTTTAAATAGACAGATTGACTTATCAGGGATTGTCTTTTCAGACCAAATTCCAATCTGATGTTGGCATGCCCAATATACCTTGGAACCCTAAAGACAGATTTAAAAACTTTTATTTGTAGATTATCAAGGATTTTCGCATCTTTACCTCGAAAAATCATTGAATCATAAGCCAGAGTGGGAATCAATTTTGCTTTCATAACCTTAAGTAAATGCTCATGGGTTGGACATGCCAACGTATCACTCAACTTTCTAAAAGCAAAGGACAAAGCTGTATATATATGGCATCTTTCTTCACTTTATTTTTCTATTCAGCCTCTTCCATGAAGATTCTGAGATATGTATTATGGCTGAGTATCTACTTGGACAACAGTGATAATCTTACAAGCTCATAGAGCAATGCTATTGGATATTACATAGAGATCACACTCAGACAGCAGACCAGTTACACCAATGCTCAGTCAGCAGTAGTGACCATATAATGAAAGGTTTATCAGTACAGTAGAATAGATTATCAAATGTCTCTGAGCATGTCATGACATAACAACTTTAGAAGATTCCAAATTTCAAAATCTTTATTTCAGCACTATCCAATAGGCCATAAAAGCACAGTTATCTAAAAATACAATACAATGCATCATAAAACAATTTAAAAACATTAAAGTATACATTCAAAGCACAGTTATAAGTAGAAGACTCATGTGGAACCAAGGAACACAAATCAGTAATACAAGTCAGGAACTCAGCATGAATTCTTGCTCAAATATCAGTGACAAACATATTTCAACAGTACATTCCTTTTGTTGGTAACATTAACTTACCTAAGTACAGACCTTTTACCATGAAATGCAGCATTTTAACTTTAAATAACTATATTCAGTTCCCCAAATATTTCTACCCACTTTCATGAAAAAGAATTTTGACCCTAATTAGCAGGTTTTCACTTTTCATAAATACATTTTTATCCGCAAACAGCAGCTTGTGATTTTCACTGATAAAGCACATATTTTAGTCACATATGAACTAGCACTTTATTTCTTTCTCATTCTCACACGCACATAGTCACTCATAGAAACCACACTACTGGTAAGGTGGAAAATGGAATATGTTGTCTAATGCATGGAGCCACTGTGATACCATAATGAGAATAAAGCCGCTATAGTCATTAGTCAGTTCAAAGACTCAAGAATTGAGAATGTCCTTTCCACCAATATACAGTCAGGTGCAGACCATCTAATCTTCATGATGGAACTGAAAAGACAAGCCATCTATAAGAAAAGTGGCCAACACTAATTTATCTTGTGCCAACCTAAAATAGGATCAATTAAGCGGGCCACCCTTCACTTTTTATTCTGACCCACTTACAAATGTCATTTAACTAAAATCTAATCATGGAATACTTTAAAAATCACATCAGTAGCATTATACATTAGATTGTTATAGGTAATACAGAGACATCAATAACTAATAACAGTGCAATCATCATCAAAGGTACTTTATTCGACTCAGTTGAGCCATAAAGGTTTGTACAAATCAAATACATGTCCATACAGAATAATAAATAGACATTAAAAGACATTTTAAAATACATATCCATAGGAACACTAATAAAAGCAAAGTCATAGTCTAACATTGGCTACCAATCCTGAGTACAGTTAAAATATAATTTAGTACTGCATATATAATATCTATACTACCTAGAGATAATGAATAAGCCAGAGCCAACTCGTGAGACCCAGTCTCCAATGCTAATAATAACGGACAAAGGAATTGCCTTCTCTGGGGTGTATAGAGAGTACAGAATAAGATAAAGTGCTAGGTGCTTTGATTTGTAGTGCCGTCACATAGGCAGAGAGGGAGTGAGTAAACCACATGCCCTGAGTCGGGAAGGCTGCCAAAAAGTGTATTGTTTTTAGTCGAAATCTAGTCAGCAGAAATGTTTGCCTCTCATTCAGGCTTAACTGCAAATAAAGTGCATGCTGTGTTTGGGGCTATTGATGTAATTCCACCTGCCTGGAGGAATTAATTGCCAGGCGAGGCGCCTCGGAATATTGGTAAAAAAGTGCTTTAATTGTAGTAGTTGAAACTTTACTAAAAGTATCTGGATTGGTAAAATATTCCAGGGTGCCCATCCTGCCAAAGCTTGTTTTGATGAATCTGAACCAGGGTATATCTAGGCAGTTGTCCAGATTCATGCAATCTGTCAGCACTGCTCTGCAAAAATGTGACTCTGGGTTATTCCAGATTCTTATCCAAAGCAACAAGTGCTGCAATGTTATATAATCATCTAATAGACCCAATACGACTTCCTCATGGCAAAAACATACAGAAGTAGTTTGAGGCACTGCAAGCAGTCTCCTTATAAACTTATTTTCTATTACTTGCAGCAAGTTCCAGTTGATATATCCCCAGACACCAGCCCCAAAAGAGACAACTGATAGACATTTACTTTTAAAGCATAGAGCAATACTTTGATTGGCTTATGTCCTAATCTTTTGGCAAATCTAAAAACAGCATCAATCGACTTTTGAAACTGCATAGCTCTAACATTTAATAAAAACTTCCAGTTAAAATCCATGTCACAAGGCACCCCCATATACGTAAAGAGGGGGGACTTTCTTGATTTCTTCACCTCCAAGTAAAAATGCTCTTGTTTTAGCTATTTTTGACCACATTTCATTATAAACGATTTAGTGTGATTAGTCTTAAGTCCTAAATGATTCATAAATACATTAAAAGCATCAAGCAAAATATGTAGGCTGTTGGCTGTTCTCGCTATGAGAACAGCATCACCAGGGTATGATAACGCAGGAATTTGACATGAGTTGGCCCTTGGGATATCTTTCCACACTTTACACAGATGTTCCCCCAGCCCATTAATATAAAGTAAAAAGAGCAATGGCACCAGGACACACCCTTGTCTAACCCCAACATCAGATGGGAATTCTTCTGTTAGGTCCCCATCCCTGCTATAACGGACTCTAGCTGATGCACGCTCGTGAAGCTTGCTGAGCAGTGTGATGATTGCTCATTCAATCCCTAACTGTGCCATAAGTGACCATAATTTAGAGAGATCCACCGTATAAAAGGCACTTGTTATGTCCATAAAGGCTAGATGGATACATCCTTTTTGTACCTTAGTGTATTTCTGGACTACTGGGAAGAGATTTAGGGACTGTTTCACCGTTCCAAGGCCTGGTCGGAACCCAAATTGAAAGACCGAGAGCGCTTGGGTCTTAGACGCCCAAAATTCTAATTTGGCCAAAATGACCACGCCCAGGATTTTTACCATGCTACTGAGCAGGGGAATAGGGCAGTAACAATGAGGTTGGCTCTTATCCCCTTTTTTAAAGATTGGGAAAATAATTGCTTCCTGCCAGGTCTTAACTAAGGGTCCCACTATTCCAGCTCGTATTACATTAGTTATCAGTGGAGCCCAAAATTGTGGTAGGTATTATCAGATCCTGGAGCTTTCTCTGAGGGGATGTTCTCTATAGCTAAAATTACATCTGCTACCTCAATTAAATTTCTCAGGACCATGGGCTGCATTCATGTAAAAAAGGACTTAAGGGTCTGAGACCAGGTTAGCGATCTGGGGGTTATGGCAAAATATTTTTGAAAAATGGTACACCCAATCTTTGGTTGGTACAACAGTCTCTAATTTAGGCACATTTCGTCCCCCAGCAAAGTTGTGGCTTGAGAATCTTTCATTGTACATGCAGTTTTTAGGTCTTTGGTTTTTTCTCAGGCAAAAGGAGACTTTATTCAATAAGGATCCCTATTGTCAGTGTCCTGTAGTTCCGGGGTTACCTGATTTAACTGATTTGCTGTGGGCTGCATGGTAGATAGAGATGTTTTTTCAAGCTGAGAGACATGCATATGCATTGCTTATTCTCCATGTCGGATAGATTGCGCTGGTTTTAATGTCCCCACTTTTACACTCCAATCAACCTTGAATCTTCCCTTGTTCTTCCAAAGAGGCCATACTATGCATAAGCTTCTCCCGAGCTAGATATATACTATCAATCTTTCCCTCCAGAAGAACTAATTTTGCAATTACCGTTGAGCTAAAGTCGGTTCCCCAGATGATCCAATCTACCCGAATAATTTGTACCAAGTTTTTTTGTTTCACAATCACCTGTGGAGATCTTGAAATGCTTTTCCACCTCATTATTCTTTGTGCTTGGGCCTTGTTTTTGCAGAGGGAGGGGATTAGATTCAGATTGAGTGGAATTATCGGGTACAGCTCTAATTGCATCTTCTCTACTTTTCTTACAAGGGGGCACTGTCCAACTGAGATATAATTAAGCATCAACAGGGCTTGTTAGTCTTTGACGACGCACAGGTTAAATGAGGGGTATGTGCAGCATTCCGTCCATCATCTTGTGTGTTTTGCATTTCGCCCTAAGTGGGAAGGGTATGCCCAGACGTGGGTCCCGTGCTCACTACGCCACTGGAGTCAAGCTATCCTGGCTGATGAAGGCTGATAGCCTGAAACCGGTCCTAGGATGCTTGATTCCGGTCCAGGGAAGACATGGCTTGGCAGTTCGGTCTGGACTGTTCCCATGAGGCACAGGGTCAAGACTGATTTGAATATGGCCATGTCTGAACTGGGGTGGCATGGTGAAGCAAAATAACGATGGATTAAACCCAGATCTGTGACTGGGGGTGAATGTTTGCCAATGTGCAGCATTCCGTCCATCATCTTGTGTGTTTTGCATTTCGCCCTAAGTGGGAAGGGTATGCCCAGACGTGGGTCCCGTGCTCACTACACCACTGGAGTCAAGCTATCCTGGCTGATGAAGGCTGATAGCCTGAAACCGGTCCTAGGATGCTTGATTCCGGTCCAGGGAAGACATGGCTTGGCAGTTCGGTCTGGACTGTTCCCATGAGGCACAGGGTCAAGACTGATTTGAATATGGCCATGTCTGAACTGGGGTGGCGTGGTGAAGCAAAATAACGATGGATTAAACCCAGATCTGTGACTGGGGGTGAATGTTTGCCAATGTGCAGCATTCCGTCCATCATCTTGTGTGCTTTGCATTTCGCCCTAAGTGGGAAGGGTATGCCCAGACGTGGGTCCCGTGCTCACTACGCCACTGGAGTCAAGCTATCCTGGCTGATGAAGGCTGATAGCCTGAAACCGGTCCTAGGATGCTTGATTCCGGTCCAGGGAAGACATGGGTTGGCAGTTCGGTCTGGACTGTTCCCATGAGGCACAGGGTCAAGACTGATTTGAATATGGCCATGTCTGAACTGGGGTGGCGTGTGAAGCAAAATAACGATGGATTAAACCCAGATCTGTGACTGGGGGTGAATGTTTGCCAATGTGCAGCATTCCGTCCATCATCTTGTGTGTTTTGCATTTCGCCCTAAGTGGGAAGGGTATGCCCAGACGTGGGTCCCGTGCTCACTACGCCACTGGAGTCAAGCTATCCTGGCTGATGAAGGCTGATAGCCTGAAACCGGTCCTAGGATGCTTGATTCCGGTCCAGGGAAGACATGGCTTGGCAGTTCGGTCTGGACTGTTCCCATGAGGCACAGGGTCAAGACTGATTTGAATATGGCCATGTCTGAACTGGGGTGGCGTGGTGAAGCAAAATAACGATGGATTAAACCCAGATCTGTGAATGGGGGTGAATGTTTGCCAATGTGCAGCATTCCGTCCATCATCTTGTGTGTTTTGGGTATGAGGTACAGCCAATGTTATTAGAGGGGAGGGATGAATCAGCGCAATTTAAATCCTCAGGGGAATCTGACTGGTAAGCTGTTTCTGCGTAGATTCAGTTAAGTCAACAGTATTGGTCTTAGAACCAGAGAGGGCAAATATTTTCATAGCTGAGTCCATCCTTGCCTCTACCCTATCAATCTCGTTTTCAATGGCAACCATGACAGATGACAGGTAACTTTTAATGAATTTGGACTGAGCCTCTCCCTTTTTTATTCTGGGCGTTTGATAATTCCCCTTTCGTTTACAGTACAAATACACAAAGGTTACCTGGGCGTTGCTTTAGAAGAGCTGAATGAGGCGTTTCTTTCCAAACTTCTTCCAAATTCCAGGTCTCACCACTAATGGTTAGGGAACCAGAGCCAAGATACCGGGTCCAGCCAAGCCTCTTCTGGCCACTGACCGGCGCAGATGGGCCTGCTCTTGGCCTGGTCTGCGCCTGGGCGCGTCAAGCACGTGTCCTGTGCTGCACTGGTGAGAAGCGCTTTTCGAGTGCTGCGAGGCCCCTCCTCCTCTGTGTCAGGATGGTGCAGCAGGGCCTGCTGGGGGCCGTAGTCCTACCCCAGCAGGTCGTGGAGAGTTTCCAGTGGCAGTGATAGCGCGTCCCGCGCTGCAGTGTTGAGAAGTGCTTTTCAAGAGCTGCAAGGCCCCTCCTCCTCTGTGCCAGGTTGGTGCAGCAGGGCCTGCTGGGGGACGTAGTCCCACCCCAGCAGGTTGTGGAGAGTGTCCAGTGGCAGTGCTAGTGTGTCCCGCGCTGCGGTGGTGTGAAACGCTTTTCAAGCGCTGCAAGGCCCCTCCTCCTCCTCTGTGTCAGGGTATGTGCAACAGGGCCTGCTGAGGGACGTAGTCCCACCCCAGCAGGTAGTGGAGAGTGTCCAATGTCAGTGCTAGCGCGTCCCAGTGCAATCTATTTGCCTTGGCTATCATGGAACAATGACTATAGCTTCATCTCTATCCTACTTAGTGAAAACATGACATGTTATTTGAGGTATTAAAAGCATTTGAAGAACTGACACATTGAGTAAGTTCTAAGAGTACCAACTATAGACAGGTAATATATCTGACTGATCTTCTAATAAGCACATTTCTAAAGCAAATGAAATCTGCAAATATTAGGCTATTGGGGGAGGAGGACTTGTTAGAAAATGGTCTCTTGCCTCACCCAGCACTTAATATTGTCAACATTTTTGCAAACGACGTGAACTTTTTACATTGTATTCCTGCAATCTGAGCAAGCTTAATATATCTGTTAAACTGGGCATTTTAAATGTATCGTCTTAATAGAGAACACGTTTGATGGCAGCTACTTCTGTTTCTGCTAATATCTACTTCTGTTTCTGCTAATATGTGTGTAGCTATATGATAGATGGACATGTTGGCTTTATGCAGTGATTAACCGATATGTCAAGGCATATTTCTAAACCAGTGCATTAAATCTACAATGTAGAGGGCCATTATCAATAGATTGTTGACACCTGTCACCATCAATCGCAGAACACGGTATAGACAGGAAATGATCCAATGAACACAGATATTTCCTAAGCCAATGATATTTGTTGTCTATCTAGTGCACTCAGGCACCTGCAGACATATTGAAACTTTCGTTTACCAATATCCTCTCAGCGGGGCTAAACATTAACTCCCTTCTTACACCCTTTCCATGTCTCTTCAGCCTCTCCATTAAAGTAATACGTTCACTGAAGTAGGTACCCCATAAAACAAGCCACTCTACACTTCACCTCCTCCATTTCCTTTTGCCCAGGAACAACATCAACTGCGCTTTGGTTTAATGAGTTGAACTAAAAGCAGTGCAATGTTTTCAGGTTGAACACTACACACAGGTTGAACAGCACGCACAATAGTATCGGCTCCAAATAAACAAGCATGTATTTTAAAAAGCGGTGTAATAGAACTGATCGAGAAATACAACATTAATTTATCTCGCGATAAATAATGGGATATTCTGCTCCACTTGCGGCTCACAGCATTAACATCTACTACAGATGGAGAAACTTACAACAATATTCTAATTCGCTTTAGCCAAACGTAGAGTTGAGCAGGGTCTTTCAGCAAGTTTCAGTTTTGACTATTTGTTTATTTAGTAACAATGGGTAATTCAGAGTGATTGGCTTGGTTATACTGGTACTTAGAAAAGAGAAAGATAGGAGCAAAAGAATCTGATCAGATGGCATTTGTCAGTATCCAATGTTCATCCACTGTAGCCCAAATCAATGGAGCGTTCAGTTGAAGGCAAATCTAAACAGCCCAGTTTACTTTTTCTAATGATGGGCAAATAGTGTCTAATTATTATTTGACTCAGATGGTCACATTGAAACAACTTCAAAATGATGAAAGGCTGACCCAAACCTTTCAGAGCAACATGTGCACTGAGGGTTACACCTACATCTGAGCAGCAGGTGCTTCAATCACTAAACTATCTTTCACCATAATAATACAATGTTTTCTAAAGCCTACATTAGCAACAATTTTGGAATAACTATGACGCAATGAAATAGCTGGTATTAGCTAGTTGGGTATGTTATTGAGTTTTGCTTTTTTTAAAATCTTTTTTATTGCATTTTCAGTACATCAACAAAACCCAGCAACAAAAAGGTAGCTTACTGAATTTAAAATTGGTTCTTGATATATATGTGTTTCAACCTGAAGAGCAGACTGTGACATTTCTCCTCTCATGGTCCATAAACTGTGTACCATCATAAGAGTAAAGAGCAAGCTGGTTATTTTAGAAGCTAGTAGCGGATGATACATAAAATCAGATACTACTGTTGTTGGTGCATAAGAGCATTTTCCCAGGTTCCCAGATGCTGTTTTTTTGTAGGCCGGAAGGAATTTTAAGTGCTTTCTTTCTCAAATTTGTACTCGGGACTGTGTGTGCTTGGGAAGTGTTTTTTCGTGAGGCAATTTGTGGGTTCCACATAGATTTGAGTATTACAAGGGAGCAGTGGGGATACAGGCCACACTCTGCATCTGCTCTGCTGAAAAACTTTACAGCGTTTAGAATCTAGCAGGGGGCCCTTCTGATAATTGGAGGGTGTCTCGGTCATTCTGTCACACCCATCTAAACCTGTTAATGGCAACCTTACGGAGGTATGTTTATTCCATTTGACATATTTCATTCTCTACATTACTTCCTTTGCTGTACCTGCAGCCAGCCACTGCTTAATTTGTATAAAAAAATATCTGCAGGGACTGGCGCACTCTCATGCATACAAACATTCATTCCCATGCACACACGCACACTGAAGGGAGATGGGGGATGGGAGCACACTGACTTACATTTCAGCACAGTTCACCCCTTAGCATTATGGTGAATGCAGTACAATGTTTCTGTTTACTTGAATATTGGCTGTAGTTTTTCACCAAAGTTGGTGCAGATAGGGCTGTTCATCTCTAGACACATGTGTTTCTGGATTTTATCCTTCATCAGTAGATATCAGAAAAATGAATTTCATCAGGGGTTGCTGAGAAAGCTGCCACAGACCTTTCTGGTCTCAGTACCTCTCACTGGCGCACGGGTGCATATCTGCTGGGATGTGAGGCGGTGTGCTCCCATCCCCCTTCTGTTTAAAAAGGCTCCCTTGAGCCAGTGAGTCGACAAGCTTTTGGAGATTCACCTGCGAGAGGTACAGAGACCTGAGAGGACTGTGGCAGCATTCTCAGCAACCCCTAATAAAATTTGTTTTTGATCTCTACTGATGAAGGATAAAATCCACAAACACGTGTCTAGAGATGAACAGCTACCTGCACCAACTTTGGTGAGATACTACTACTAATATTCAAGTAAGCGCTATTTGTGAACTGCATTCACCATAATGCAAAGGGGCGAACTCTGCTGGAATGTGAGGCAGTGTGCTTCCATCCCCATTTCATATACACACACTGGTGCACGCACATGGACAGACACAAACATGCAGGAGGTGGAAGCTGCTGAAAATATAACTTACCTGAGATTGTCCTTAAGACGCACTGTGCTCTGCATTTCAAGGCCCCACAATTCTATACTTCCAGCAAAAAGCGCAAGAGTGCCAGATTCCCAAACGTTTGCCTAATCAGAAGAAAGGATAGGATAGGAAAGGATAGGATTCAATGGCTATACCTTTTAGTTTATCCTTTCTTCTGATTACGAATAGGGGTGTATGACTGACAAGCCCATCCTAAACTCCATTAGCTGACATGCTGCAGTGCCGAGACTAATGCAGCTTTTCATCTAATGTAGTGTGAGAGTGTGAGTCGTGCGGTTGAGCTCCAGCCTGACACATGAGCATTGTACAAATCAACTAGTGGAGCGCTCTTCTACTGTCATCGTGATATTGCAACTTTACACGTCAACAAATGATTGTTTTGTTTGTTTTCTTGAAAAAACAGTAACATGTGAAGGAATTAGTTGCAGAGTGAGGCAGGATATTTTGGTGAGTCGACGCCTTAATGCCCTCTATAGATTATCCGCCCATGGTAAAGAGCCATTATCAGTGCAGATGTTTCTTCTAAGGAGGTGAACCCGATAACTCCAGTGATGAAATCAGGATTAAGATTCTGAAAAAACGTAAATGCCTATTTGTAAAGCACAAACTACTCACCCTTTACGGGTCTCAAGGCGCTGGGGGCCGTCGTGGAAATTAAGTGAGCTATTGCCCAGAGTCACATGGTGCTGAGCTGACCTGCCGCCGGAGCCGGGGATCGAACCGTGAGCCCTGTGCTCCGAAGTCAGCTGCCCTGGCTGCTGCACCACACCTCTCCACTCTGCACCACACCTCTCCACTCCACTCCACTCCACTCCAAAGGGAGTTAATGATTGTTAGACCTGTCAGTCTTAGGGTGGTCTTCCCTCCAACTTTTTCCTTTATTCCTCCACTTTCTCTGACCTCGTTTTTGCTGGCCTTAGGACTCTGAGCACTTTACCACTGCTAACCAGTGCTAACATGCTTGTTCTCTCTCCTCCAAACATGATAATATTGGCTTATCCCCAATTAGCATACTTTATTTACTTATAAGTCCCTAGTAAAGTGACACTACCTGTGCCCAGGGCCTGTAAATTAAATGCTACTAGTGGGCCTGCAGCACTGGTTGTGCCACCCTGTTAAGTCAGATCCCCCAGGATACTGTGGCATGGATTAGCAAATTTTGTGGCAGAAATATGGAAATTTTGCAACACAAATTTAGACATTTTGTGGCCTTTTTGCTGAACTTTATTTTGCTATTCTGCATAAAATAATGTCCCCCTGGGCCCGCCTAATGCCCCATGGGTGGCGGGCCCTAGATTTAATTAAGAAATATAACGCCATGGGCCTGCAGCATGCCCCATGGGTGGCAGGCCCAAAACCTAATAAAAATTAAGGTCTCCCTGGCCGTGCTGCCCACAGGACACCCAGGGGGCATTCATTTTTTATCAAGTATCAGCTAAGTCACAGTGCTTATGTGCAGGCACTTCTTTATTTGCTAGGATATGCACAGCATGCATACAATCTCTTCATGTAGGACAGAGAACAACACAAGCAGGGCCACATTTAATGAATAGCACCTGACCTCCGTGCAAGTGCAAGCTTCTGACTGGCGCTGTCCAACTCTTGCACATATCACTTCAGCAGCATGAAAGAGGAAACCTGAAGGAGCTCCACTGGCGCTCCATACACAAACTAGCGCAATTCAAGCTCCTCACCCACACTTTCAATGCACTACATAACACTAGCCCAGCATACCTCAACAATCTTATCTGCTTTCATAAACCTTCCAGACACCTCTGCTTGCCTGGACTCCTAATTGCACACATTCCACCCATACGGAAAACCAGTTCCGGCGGTCGAGCCTTCTCCTACATCACCCCTAAAGCGAAGGATGACCTGCAACTACACATAAGAGCCTCCTCCTTTCTTTGATTCCGCAAGTAGCTGAAGAACTGGCTTTTCGAGTAGTCCCACTAGGCCTCTGGTTTGGCTAGGCTCACACCAACTGAGCACCAGAATACCCTCCCAGGAGATACTGAGCTCTACACATCTGGGTAACATAACATAACACGTCCTGCTCTGTGAGGGACGTGATCAAAAGACAGGCAGCATGAAAACAGTACACGATTTACTCCTATATGAAAAGCATACTCATTGAAAATTATTGTTTGCTCTTTCCCAAACCTGTGGTTATTTCACCTCTTCTTATTGAAACCTGGCAGGTATAAAGTGCATTGCACATTTTGTATCTCACTGTCGCACACAATTCCACCGAGGAAGACTGCAACAATTATCCACCTGAATTGTTATAATTCTTGACATTTTGCATACAGTCTGCTTGGTCACAGTTTTCTTTTTCTACCATGAACAAACAAGTGAGAGGGGGGGAAATGGGGGGACAGGCAGTGAGAGAAGCGATTTAAAGAAACACAAAGAATTTGCCCATGCCTAAAGCTGGGCCTCCATACACCTGCCATAGACTCTCAAGTTACTTCCTTTGTCTGATTTGCTGTGATGTGTATGTCTCTGCCTCATGAGGCTGCAAGACTACTGACTTCCTGCCTTGGACGCAGGCGCAGTCTTTGTCAGATAAATGTCAAGTATTTAAAATGCAATACTGGACAGTACCAAAGATAATGCTTATATCATACAGTAACAGTACAAAAATCAGTACTTTCTCATTATGAGATAGTCATTTTGAAGAGGTGTGAGGAGGCAAAACTGAAGAGTATTAGTGTTGACAGTACCTATATAGCAAGGGGAGATTGTCTCAGAATTTGTGCCCACCTGCTTGAAGAATGATGCAGGCACGCTGACTTCTGAGGGGCCAAAGTTCATAAAGGGGCAGCAGTTCAAGGGTATAAAGAGCTCACAGTGGACCGCTAGTGTCACTGAATCTTCCGTGATGTGTTTCGACATGCAGTAAAGCATATCCCTGTGAAATGTACTCAGTGACATTTTGTGCTGCTGTGTGATAATAGTGGTCTCTTCTCAACAACAACTGAGCAATTCAAAGTTGCATTCTCACCTCAGCGTTGCACAGTTTTCGCAATTCTGTCCAGGACCCACTGTATAAAAATGCAGCTAATGGTCAACATCCGCATTTTATTTTGACCGTAGGAGGCGACTTTAGTGCTTGCTCACATGTGGGAGGGTTGGCACCGGAGGCTGTGCAAATTAATGTTTTTCTCGCAACCCTTGCATTTTTGACACAAAACCTACAACAAATTCCTGAGGGTCACAAAGATCTGCGCAATCGGGCTTTTGCATACAAATCCAGAACTTTTTTAAATTTTGATATTCTATTCTGCAATCATTTTATGCTAGAGTTACTTGCGAGGAAAGGTCAGGCAAGGTATGCACATGATCTTCAGCTCTCGTCCACATATTTTCAAAATAGTAGATTGAAAGAGAGTAAAAGAAACATTGTTTCCATATTTTCTGCATGTTTTGTTTCAAAGTGTAATTTACTGAGAGGAAAACAAACTCTGCAAACTAGGTGATGGTCAGTTATTGGGAACTGCGCAAATCTACGCTAGCATAGCATAATAAAGGTTCACAAACCACTGCCGCTGAAATGGGAGTTTCAAGTCATGCGTGGCTCCTCACAATGAGCGGAAACAGGGGCAGGCCAGGGCACGGGAACCATGCAAAGCCTCCTACAAGGAGGGTCGCATTTTCCAAACGTTTGCAGGCACTGTTGTAAAAAGCGTGGCCTTTTTACACAACTGCAGATTCTCTTCCAAGGGATACTCATCAATAGTCATAAGCACTGAATAGCCCACCCATGTGCGGGGACCCCCCAGCACATATCAAAATACATTATTACCTACTGGCGGTCGCTAGTAGGTAGTTATAGTTAGAACCTAGTTTCCATAGGAAAATCATTTTTTGACTTGGCTACAACTTTGGTGTCGTTTGACCAATCAGCATGAAATTTTGCCCAAAAAGTGTCACGGTGGGTACTATTGTTTGGGAAAATTTGAGGGTGATCTGTACATTGGGGACCGAGAATTTGGGGTGCAAAATAAGGTTGCATTTGTAATGTTAATTTCTATAGGAACCTTTAGCCACCTCTACAGCCCGAACCACTGAACGGACTTACACCAGATTTGGCAGGGAGGTAGATGTTGGTTCAAGGAAGTGCCTTTTGCTTATTTGGTGTGAATCCGTTCAGTAGTTTTTGAGAAATTTAAGTTTAAAATTATAGTGATATCTCTGGCTGCGGATATTTTGCGGTGGTTTTGCGATTAATCGCGAATGCAAGCGCCAACGGGACAACCTTGATTGGCTGGACGCAACCTAAATAGAAAGTTGCGGCCGCCATTTTATCTATCAAGAACGGTTCCCAGGGCTGAAAATCTGTGTGAAAGCCCACATAAGGGGTCAGGGTGGAGATACTCTGACCCCATGGTTGAGAAATGGAGGTGTTAGTGACAGAAGTTATATGCCCAAAATTGATTTTTTAAATAGCGTGCGATATTCGCAACAACGACGCGACCGCCAGCGTGGCCCCCCCGTGTACCATTGCGGGGACATAGTGATTATCAACATTGTTGCGAATATTGGTGAAAATATAAAAAAATATATCAATGAATCATTAGTATGCATTGTTATAGAGATATTGATAAATGTTTTTATAGAGTTATTTATATAGTGAGTTATCTACTGCGATGTTTAGAATTAATTATATAGTTATAATTTTTTAATGTGGTGGTGGCTACTGAATTTCTGCTATTGTTTTCCATTTACACGACATAACCGTGGGGATCGCGATGACCAACGTCATTGCGATCTCCAGCCTCACCGGGAAAACAGAAAATAGGTTTTAGAAATGGTTGTTCTAGAAATACAGTAGAGAAACATGAGTTTGAAATGTACATTAATAAACCTCTAGTGTGTAGAATACTGTAATGTGTGTGCATATATGTGTTTTCACTTTATGGGAAAGGCGCGATTGTCGCGGTTAAGACGTTGTCGCGACGTCTGTTATAACCGTGAAAACGGGAAATAGGTCTGAAAGATGGTTTTTAAAGAAACTTAGTACAAAAATATAGTTTAAACATGCTTTGAAAGAAGTATGTATATAGTAATGTGTGTAGGGCAATGTGCAGAATGGATTTTTTTTCAAATTATTTTTGGATGTGTTGGTGGTGAATGCCTGCTTTTGTTTTCCGTTTTCACGACTTGTCCGCGGGGTTCGCAACGTCGTCGCAAAGATCCTCAAAAACTAAAGGAAAAAAAAAACCTTTAGCAATCTTCACAATATTTCCAGTATGAGGGTGGCTCTGACAAGAGCAGTTGTGTTGGTTGTGTGTATATAGCTGCTACACATAAGACCGGATGCACTACCCTTGCACTCATCCATTCACTGAGGCACTACAGTTGCGCACATCCATTCACTCAGCCACTATCCATGCATTCATCTATTTACTGAGGCCCTACCAATGCAGTCATCTAATCACTCAAGCACTATTCATGTACTCGCCCAGTCATGCAGGCACTATGCATTCATTCACCCAATCACCCAAGCACTATCTATGCACTCACCAAATCACCTAGGCACTACCCTTGCACTCATGCAATTACCGAGATACTACCTTGCACTCATCCAATCACTCAGGCGTTACCCTTCCATTAATTCATTTACTCAGGTACTACCCTTGCACAGACCCATTCACTCGCGCACTACTCATGCACTCATCTATTCACTCGGGTACTAACCATGCACATATCGAATCACCCAGGTAATACCCTTCTAGTCATCCATTCACCCAGGCACTAACTGTGCACTCATCTATTCACCCAGCCACTATCCATGCACTCATACAATCACCCAAGCACTACCCATACACAAATTCATTCACCCAGACATTATCCATGCACTCATCCATTCACTCAGCCACTAACTATGCACTCCTCAATTCACTCAGCCACTACCCATGCGCTCATCCATTCACCCAGGCACTACCTATACACTCATTCATTCACCAAGCCACTAACCTTGCACTTATCCATTCACCCAAGCACTACCCATGCACTCATCCATTCATCCAGGCACTATCCATGCACACACTGAATCACCCAGGCACTACCCTTGCACTCATCCATTCACTGAGGCACTACCCATGCACTCCTTCATTCACCCAGGCACTATCCATGCACTCATTCATTCACCCAGTCATTACCTATGCACTCATCCATTCACTCAGGCACTACCGTTGCACTCTTCCATTCACTCAGACACTACACATGCACTCATCCATTCACCCAGGCACTACCCTAGCACTCATCCATTCACTGAGGAACTACGCTTGCGCTCAGCCATTCACTCAGCCACTATCTATGCATTCATCCATTCACTGAGGCACTACCAATGCAGTCATCCAGTCGCCCAGGCACTATCCATGTATTCACGCAATCATGCAGCCACTATGCATTCATTCACCCAATCACCCAGGCACTATCTATGCATTCACCCAATCACCCAGGTACTACCCTTGCACTCATGCAATTACCGAGATACTTCCTTGCACTCATCCAATCACTCAGGCGTTACCCTTCCATTAATTCATTTACTCAGGTACTACCCTAGCACTGATCCATTCACTCACTCACTACCCATGCACATACCAAATCACCCAGGCACTACCCTTCTAGTCATCCATTCACCCAGGCACTACCCGTGCACTCATCTATTCACCAGCCACTATCCATGCACTCATCCATTCACCCAAGCACTATCCATGCACACATCCAATCACCCAGGCACTACCCATGCACTCCTCCATTCACCGAGGTACTGCCCATGAAGTCCTCCATTCACTTAGCACTACCCATGCACTCATACATTCACCCAAGCACTACCCATGCACTCATCCATTCACCCAGGCACTATCCATGCACACAGCGAATCACTCAGGCACTACTCTTGCACTCATCCATTCACTGAGGCACTACCCATGCACTCCTCCATTCACCCAGGCAATATACATGCACTCATTCATTCACCCAGCCATTATCCATGCACTCATCCATTAACTCAGGCACTACCATTGCACTCTTCCATTCACTCAGGCACTACATATGCACTCATCCATTCACCCAGGCACTACCTATGAACACATCCAATCACCCAATCACTACTTATGCACTCATCCAATCACTCAGGCACTACTTATGCACTCATAGATTCACTCAGCCACCACAGCTGCACTCATTGTAACATCCATGCACCAGTTGTGCACTCATTCAATTATCCATATGCCAGCTCATTGCAACATATATACATACTTTATCTTTTTTTTAACTGTAAAAGGCGGTTCCAGCAGGAACATTTTTTTTTAAGGCTTTTATAAGTTTAAACATTTTTTTGTTCTTTTTTATAATAACAAAAATGGCAACTGGGACAGCAGGAATTTAAAAAACATGCACTGAAAAATGTGCTAAACATATAAAAGGGATTTTTTTTTAGCATATATGCTGTTTTGCAGCATCGTGAATAGCTGCAAGACTTTGTTCACCAGCACTTCTGACAGCACTACAGTCCATGCAGTACGTGGCCATTCTTGACAACTCTGAAGACATATCTGTTGCAGTAGTCTGCACCTCAGAAGGGAGTTTCTGACCAGGAATTGTTGCTGCTGCCACTGGAGTAGATGGTCCTCCAGCTTCCCTCTGCTTGATCGCCAGTTGGAGAGGGTTTTATGATAGGTTTTTAGATGGTATATAATGGATGTTGTCTCACATGAATATTTCTTGTTCGTCCCTCTAGAGAGGGTCTTCTTGCCTAATCAGCAAACCCAAGGTGGCTCAATTCAATGACAAGTGTTTTCTATCAATATGAGACATTACCTCATAGAAGGTATTCTGGCTACACCCAAAAGAACTCTACAATCTATGAACTTGATTTACACTGGAGCTACAGGGGGCTCAAAGAGGCAATCTGAGACAAAAGTCTAACTTTATGACTTTTGGTATTCACAGAGGTCATTTAAGAGTCGTATCTTTACGGCCGCAGTCGGGCTGGAATCTCCGGCTCAAGCCGTACTCTTCGGCTCGGGCCGAAATCTCCAACTTGGGACGGATGAAGTATAATCAATAGGCCAGAATGCAATTTTTACAAAAAGGAACATAAGGAACGTGAGATAAATGGTCGAGGAGGTCATGAAAATCAGTTTGGGCAGGGAAAAGGGTGTGGCCAGACTGAACATCACATCCCAGAAACGTTTGCTCCTTTGCATCATGGTACATGCAGTCCACAATTTACGCTCCCCTCAGTGTTGACTGTAGTGTTACGTATGTAACAACCAAGAAGAGGCCCTCTACGCTAAATGAATTATCTTTCCACTGTTCTTTGTAGTTTGAAAACAGAAAGCTTTCTTAAAATAACCCTCACCCACCAAGATTTCTCATGGTGGCATGCTTCATCATAGGGTTCTTCCCACCCCGCTGCGGGATGGGGCGTGCTGCAACTGACGGAGACGTGGGAGCACTTTTTGTCATATACTATCAAGAAATAGGTGGTATAAGAGTGGGGGGGGGGTATGATCTAGGGTTAAAAAATACCTGGCTAAGTAGGAACAAATATTTTATTCAATCCTCTAGCTGGTATTGTTAAAAACCAGGAAATGAGAGGCACACTCTTACTTTTGTTTTAACTACTGCAAGACCTGCCTCTCCCATAGCATGGTATTGGGTTACCTTATTTCATTTAATAAGTGATAGCTTTCAACTGGGAGCAGGTTACAATATCGAGTTTGGCATCTAAAGAATTGTGATTTAAAACCCTTTTTAATGGTAAAGTCGGATTTTAAGTCACATTTCTAAAAAAAATCACTTTTATAAAGTTGGCATGTTCTTATCATTTGCAGCCTGTACTCAGAACTTTTTTCTTGAAATTTCTTCTAAGTCCGAAGGTAAGGGCCAACTGGGCCCAATCTATTTTTTGCATTCGACTCGCGCGCCATCGCAGTCGGCTATATTTTCTCGTCTTTGCACCTGTTTCGCGCAACTAGATGTCCGTGGGTGATGCTTTGATCTTTTAGGTGCTAGTTTTTACCCTAAACTTTATAAAAATTCATAACTCCAGTCCTACTAATTGGATATTTGTAGTATTGCTGTCAAGTAATTTATAAAAATTTACTCTATTTTTCTGAGTTGGTGTGATATTTTTCTTGTGCTATGTTTTTACTTTATTACTGTTTGTGTGCTGTATACATACTTTACAAATTGTGTCTAAGTGAAGCCTAACTGCGTTGGTGCCAAGCTACCAAAGGGTTAAGCACAGGTTAATTTAGTGACTTTAGTAGTTTACCCTGACGGCGATTGTGGCTGTTGCTTGAACTGGGTTAACACCCCACTCAACCAACAACCCCATTTCTCACATTAGTGATCAGTGGTGGGGTCCAGTACTTGTGTTTGTGCAATGCCATAGAGTGATTTGTATAAATCCCATATGAATAATTTGCTTAGTTTTCCATTGATTGTTTTCTCCTGTTTCTAAATTTAAGTTCCGTGCCTCCCTTTTCTTACCATGGAGATGGAGCAGCTCAACGTTGACACCCACACCAGGCCTGAGCTGCAGAGGCTCTACAAGAAAAGGGGGCTGAATGCAGGCAAGTAGGTCACAAAGTTGGACCTCCTGATAGCCCTCACAGCCTATGAGGAAGTCAAGAGGTTGCAAGTCACCCCAAGGGAGGATGACCCTGAAGTAGAGCGATCACTCTTGGATGATGACAGCCGCGGTCCGTGCAGGTAACAGCGATGAGGCGGTGGGGCCGCGTGGGGTGGGGATTTTGAGGGACGATGCTGAGGGAAAATTAAATAAATAATTAATTTTCCCTCGCCATCGTCCCTCGAAATCCCCTCCATGCAGCCCCACCGCTGTTACCTGCACGGACTGCGGCTGGATGATGAAGAGGAGGTGGAGGGCCCACACCTGGGTCCTGAGCTGCAAGAAGGGCCCAATTCAACACCAGAGGATGCCCAGGATGAGGCAGGGAACAGTGTGTCTGCCCGGGGCCTGTCCCAGAGGAGTTGAAGGGCAGGAAGGCACAGAAAGAGCTCGGGCTGCAGCTGGCCATGATGATGCTGAAAGCAGAGGAGAGGAAGGCTGAGTTAGCCTTAGCCAGAGAAAGAGCTATCGCAAAGGAAAAAAGGGCAAAGACAGAGAGAGTCTTCGCTGAAAATAAACTTCTGCTGGCACATGAGATGGGCCTGAAAGAGCTGAGCTGAGCTAGGAGCTGCCAAATTCCTGAGTACGTTTGACCTTACTTCAGGGTACTAACAGACTGCCCTAACTTGGGGGGGGGGGGGAAAGGAAGTTCAGCATTGTCTGCCCCAGAGGGCCACGTTCAATTTAGAGTGATGCCCTTTGGACTGAAAAATGCCCCTGTCACCTTCCAGAGGTTGGTGAATCAGGTCTTATCTGGGATGGAGGCCTTCAGTTCTGCTTATCTGGAACATAGCTGTCTACAGTAGCAGCTGGGAGGACCACCTGTATCACCTGCAGGAAGGGCTCCAGGTCCAGCAACAGGCAGGCCTGACTATAAAGGCCAGTAAGTGCCAGATAGGGCAGGGATCTGTGGTGTACTTGGGACACATTGTGGGCGGGGCAAGGTGCATCCCTTCCAGGACAAAAGATAGACTATCCTAACCTGGGAGCCCCCCAAATTCAAGACAGAAGTTACCTCACTGATTACTACAGGAGGTTTGTTAAGAGATATGGCACCATTGTTGCCTCCTTATGAGCTGACTTCTAAGAAGCGGCCCAAGAACGTGATCTGGACAGAGGCCTGTCAGAAAGCCCTTGACACCCTCAAACAGGCCATGTGTACAGCCCCTGTACTCAAGGCCCCTGACTTTTCCAGGAATTTAGTATGCAAACGGATGCTCATAGCATGGCAAAGGCATAAGGAGTCTTATCACAGAAAAATGAGGAAGGCCTAGACCAACCTGTAGCTTTCATCTCTAGGAGGCTGCCTCCCAGGGAACAGAGATTGAGTGCTACTGAAAGGGAAGCCTGTGCTGTGGTGTGGGCATTGAAGAAGCAGAGACTATACCTGTTTGGGACTCACTTCTGGGTTTAGACACACCACAGGCCCCTCAGATGGCTCTTGCAGATGAGGGGTGAGAATCCAAAACTGTTGAGGTGGTCTAATGTCCTACCGCCCTGGGTCAGACCACTCCAATGCTGATGGTCTATCCAGGTTCTTCCTCTTCCGCCTTAGTGATGAGAACTCCCAAGAGGTTGGGTAGTTCTTTCCACTTTCAGCTGGGGGGACATGTGATAGACCTGTCAGCCTTAGAGTGGTCTTCCCCCAAACTTTTTGTCTTCACCCTTCTATTTTGCTGAATTTGCTTTGTTGGCTTTAGTACTCTGTGCACTTTACTACTGCTAACCAGTGCTAAAGTGCTTGTGCACACTCCCTAAAACATGGTACAATTGGCTTACACTGGATTGGTATATTTAATTTACCTATAAGTCCCTAGCAAAGTGGTATATCATATATCCAGGGCCTATATATTAAATGCTACTAGTGGGCCTGCAGCACTTATTGTGCCACCAACTTAAGTAGCCCTTTAAAACATGTCCCGTGCCTGCCATTGCAGCCTGCATGCAGTTTTAAACTGCCAATTCAACTTGGCAATACAACCCCCTTGCCAAACCTTAAACTCCTCTTTTATTGCACATAAGTCACCCCTAAGGTAGGCCCTAGGTAGCCTATAGGTCAGGGTGCATTGTAATTAAAAGGTTGGACGTGTCCTGGTAGTGAAAAACCTCCTAAATTCATTTGTGAGGCCCACCTCTCCCGTAGGATAAATGTGGGTACCTTTAATAAATACTAAGGCTCTCATTATGATGGCGGGTGGACCGCCACCGTCAGGCCGTCGGTGGCAGTCCACCAGCAATCCAGGGCATCAGTACGACCACTGCATTACAATGCAGGCGATCAGACCGCAGAGGTCGGGGGTAGGACCGCTGCCTCTGACAGGATCAAAGATCCTGTCGGGATGGCGGTCGGAATCCTAACCCTACAATGGAGGCAGTGCCTGCGCAGGCACCGCTGTAGGGATAAGGATATTCCTTTCCAACTGCCTGTTCATGGCGGTGTCACTGCCATGAAAAGACAAACAGAAAGGGACTTTGGGGGCCCCAAGAAGGGCCCCTGTAGGCCACTGTTAAGTGGCCCTGGGGCACATGTAGTGCCCCCCCACATATCTATGCACCGTGTGCCAGGCACCACACGGTGCATGGATGTGCACGAAGTGCCTTTTTCTACTGCGGCTTGTGCTGCGGGCCTTTTCCTGGGCCGCAGCACAAGCTGCAGCAGAAAAAGGCATTTTAAGGGCGCCTGCACAGCGGTCCTATCCGAATAGGGCAGGTGGGACCGACAACTCATTGTCGGACGGGCACCTGACCGATACGATGGAGGTCGGTGGTCCGACCAACCACCATCGTAATAAAGGCCTAATTTTTGATTCGGAACAGGTTAACATTTCATGTTTGGTGTCTGAGAAACTGTAATTAAAAATCCTCTCTAATGGTAAATTCTGATTTTAAGTTACAGTTTTGAAAATGCCACTTTTAGAAAGTTGGCATTTTCCTGCCCTATTTGGTGCATGCAGCCTGTTCCTTGCTCACATGACTGGTTGTAGTCGGACTTTGTTTATTACTCCCAGACAGCCACACAATAGAGGGATTAGGATTAGGTGTTGCTAGATGGGCCATCACTGGCAGGATGGGTGGAGGAGCTGGGCACAACCCCACTTGCAACTGAATGGGCTGTGCTCTGCCGTCACACAAAGGACTTGTCACCCCTGCTTTGTTCATGCAGTCAGCCAGGAGCCAGGGCAGAGGAAGTAGGAAACTTCAAAGGGAGTCCTCTAGACAAGCATCATACTTCAAAGGAAGCACCAGGTATAAAAATAGGACCCTCACACCCACTCATCAGTTCACTTTCTGGACCAGCGGAAGGACTCTCAGAGGACAATCTGCTGCTTTGCCCTACTGTGTACTTCAGAGGACTGCTTTGCTGAATCTGCCTTGGCTCCTCAGAGGCCTGCCCTGCTTCTTGAGCCCTGTTCAACTGCTGACCCCAGGACTACCAGAGTGAATCCAAGGGCTAGTTGGATGGCCTCCTGATCAGAGCCTCAGGGACAGAAAAGACTCCAAGCATCTTGAACCTGCATCTGGACCCAGCCTGATACCCTAAGTGGTGCCCCTCCAGTCCTCGACCATTGGCATGGTGCTAAAGATGCCCAGATAGCCAAAACCCAAAACTTGGGATTTAGAAAATGTTTGGCTAAAAACTGCTCTGAGAACCGAGAAAAGACCTGGATCAACCTGCATGTCTATCCACCCAAGGTGCATCGCCAGTTGGCCTGACTTTGCGGCAGCTTCCGCTATGTTTTTCTACGCAGCAGCAAATCTTGTTCAGCGGCCCTTCTCCAAAGGGGCATCTGGCCTCATGACTCATTGGCTACAGCCTTCAGTTTTGTCCCGCTGGAGATTTTTCATATCCAAAAAAGAGAACAAGTCCAAATGTAGGACTCTTCACTGAGTTCTTGTGTTGTGTTTTCACTTTATCACTGTTTGTGTGCTGCATAAATACTTTACACATTGCCTCTAAGTTAAGCCTGACTGTTTTTGTGCCAAGCTACCAGAGGGTTAAACACAGGTTAATTTAGAGATTTTAGTGGTTCACCCTGACGGGGATTATGGCTGTTGCTTGAGCAGAGTTAACACTCCACTCAACCAACTACCCAATTTCTCCCAGAGACACTATTTCGATGTACAAAGTGTTCACAGTTAGGAAATTCAGTCAAACAAAGCATGTTGCATGCGCAAAATACCATGGATTTGAACATGTGGTAACCAGGTGCAAAGTACAGAAGGGGTCCCAAAATGCCATGCAATCTTCCACAATGGCTGCACTCTATGCTATAGTGAGGAGGATGCAGATTCTGGAAGCTCAACACAGGAGGAGGAGGAGGAGAGAAAGGATATTCAGGCAGAGAGTGACTTTGTTTGCACAAACTGATGGGGAGTTGTATGTCAGATAAAAGTTTGCCAAACAGGTTATTCTGAGTTTAATTAATGGGCTACACCCTGTATTAAGCAGCCCCACCCAATGCTGTGTAGCAATACCTACACATATTCAGGTTTTGTGTAGCTTACACTCAAACACACACCCCTGGATGGAGGATATCCAAGGTAGGCAACTAGAGACTATGGGGCCTCAAGGGTGAGCTGGCCTCCAGACACAATGTTTTAAAAACAACAGCGCCACCCAAGACTTTGTTTTGCTTATTACATATCCCTCATGATTCTACTCAAACCAATCTGCTATTGGACATACACAAAAATGTAACGGTATGTCCTCACACACCACCAGGTGTCATGCTCCATCATAGGACACTCCACGCTCTCCAGAAACCTGGTTTGATGGAGAGTGGGACAACACCTGAAGTCAGGGAGGCACTTCTACCTAAGAACGGACCTGTGATCTAAATAGACTAAAAACCAATGCGACATTCTAAACAGATGTTTATATTTACTAGAAATGTCACTTGGTATTAAAACCCAAATGTGGAGATAAGGGGAATTAGTACCCTATCACCACTGTACCGTCAACATGTGTCTGCCTGATGGCTCATGCGAGTCCATGGCATTCTTCAGGATGGAAACACGGGATCCAGGTATGGCAAATATACACTAGTACGCTGCTACTAACAAAAGGGTGACCTTTGTCAACCTTTTATGTATCAGGCCCCTAAGTACCTGTAACAGAATAAAAATATGATTTCGAGACCTCTTAAGTTAGGTAGATCCGGGATATGCAGAAATTACCATCAGCATGCATCATTCGCATGATTGGTGAAAAAGTGACACTGCACACATGAAACAGCAATATTTACAAGTGTATCAAGTTGTGAGACCAGCTCACAATCTTACCCCACTATCGGGCCATCCAGGCCCCATGGAGGAAGGGCTCAGGAACCCCTGTAGTCAAACTCTAAAGATAGCAATACGGGAGAAAGAGTAATTTCACTTTCAGTACATCACAATGTTTATCACCATTTGCGGTAACATACATCAAGGGATCAATATCCCTACACACATACATCCTCTTACTTGGTCAAGGTGCGTAACTGTCTGAAAATCTGGCTGCGTCTGCTCCTTCCTCCCGACGTGCAGGGAAGGAGGGGCATAGCCGTGTAATTACACTGTGGCCTCGTGATGATCATATTTACAGATGCAGCTGTAGCCACTCATTCCAAGAGAGCTTTCCCCGTCTGGGGAAGTGCTGTCACCTGCGGCGGCATTGTTGTAAAAGCGCTTGTTTTTTGGGCGGTGTTCGCCTTTGCACGGTGTGTCCGCATCATGTGATGTCATCAGGGCGGTGCCTCTGGGAGACCAATTCTGGGCGTCCGCCCAAGTTGTATGCTCATGGGATGTGTAGTTCAGTAATGTGGGCGTATCGATGCGAGCTTTGCAATGCATCGCGAGCAGATTACTTAGAGCGTCATACATTGAATGGTGAAGGTTCATCGGAATAATAGTCTCCTGTATAGTGGAAGATGTAGTTCATAACAATGAGGGGGGGGTTGTAATGGGCAGCCAAACTAGAGTGTCCCGCCTATAAAGGTGATGGTCATGGGAGCTGTAGTATCTTGTCTAATGGCGCCTATTCAGAAGGAGTGCAGGTGTTATATAAGGATAGATATATAGCGGTCCAACCCTTGAAGTACCCCTTGCATCTGTATATGTGGTTATGTACTACACACTCAATCCCAAGCTAATAGGAAATGCAGTTCAGAAATGCAAACTATGGAAGCGTCGTGGGCAGCCTACTCAAAGCTTCCCGTCCATGATGGTGAGGGTTCAGGGGAGCTGTAGTCCCCTGTATACTAGGAGATGTGGTTCATTATTGTGGGAGTACACAGTGATCCATATTTAGAGTGCCCCTTGTATCTAGTATATATTGTTATGCTCTTCATCCCTGGAGGTGCTGGGGAAGGGGTCCCCCTATACCTCCCAGGGGAGATGCGGGTGCTAAGCTTCGTACTTAATGTTTTTTCACAAGAGAGTGAGTTTTCACCATGCAGAGATGTTTAATCGACTTATACCAGTTGTAGCCATGGGATTTCATCATCCAGCCCATTCTCCCATTGCCTTAATCGGTACACCCATCTTTGTTCACGTATAAGCAGCTTCTTTTGAATGTCAGGGGTATTGGCAGTCAACTTTTCTAGGACTACCCAGGTTATGTCCACTTCTTTATGGTTCAGTTCAAGGTAGTGCCGTGTTAACCTGGCATTGTTCGTATTACAACGTATTGTGCTCCGGTGTTCATTTATGCGCACCTTTATTTTGTGGGTTGTCATTCTGTCATAGAACAGGCCACATGGGCACATAATCAAATACACAACATTCTCACTGTTGCAGTTTGTCAGGGCTTTTAAGATCTAAGGGTTCCCTGTTTTAATGTCCACTTCTTTTGTGGCTTTTGTAAACTGGCAGGATACGCAACTACCACACGGGTAATAAGCTAGACCCTGTATTAAGCAGCTCTACCCAATGCAGTGTAGCAATACCTACACATATTCAGGTTTTGTGTAGTTTACACCTGCTAGATTCTGGTAGATAGCAATGCACTGTGGTTGTAGCAGTTGGAATTTCACAAAGTGCATTGGGTCAGGTTTTCAGAACTTTTATAGAGGAAATGTTGGCTAGAATAAATTCCAACATATCTTTTCCTAGCACACCTGCAGAGTTGGCAAGTGCCAAAATCCAATTCTATACGGTAGCACATTTCCCACAAGTGCTTGGTTGTGTAGACGGTACACATCCTTTGACAAAGAGCATGTGTATCGTAACTGTAAAAGCCAGCATTCATTGAACACACAAATAGTATCAAATGCAAAATGTCTGATCACACAGACCTAGTAACACGATACTCTGGTAGCACTCATGATTCATGTATTTAGACACTGTGGACTGTATGAGTGACTATCCAGATGAGAGTTTGAAGATGGCTGGCGGTTAAGTAATTACTAGGCACATGTCGATTTATTTTCTTACATTTAAAATGGTATAAGCACTAAACCAACTGTGTTATATTTCAGGCGACAGTGCATATTCTTTAAGGTCTTGGACTCCGTACTGACAGTCTAGAACCCATAGACAAAGGAGATATAATGATGCCCATATACACACAAGGAGCTTTATAGAGAAAATATTTGGACTCTTAAAAGGCAGATTTAGATGCCTCTATAAAACTGCTGGTGTTTTGCATTATGACCCTACAATGTATTCCAAGATTATAGCCCCTTGTGTTTTTTTACATAATCTAGATGTGTGTAGGAGTAAACCAATTGAAGCTTCAAGTGATTATTCTGAAGAGGAGAATAATGAAATTCCCCCTCACATACCACATCTAGAACCTGATCCTGCAAGATATGCTGAAGGACGAGCACACCAAGATTATGTGATAAACAACAATTTTTAAGGTACATGAAAACATTTAAAGAACAAAATGATCAAAGTAGTAATCATTATCTTTCTGTTTATTCACAGATTATGTTTTCTGGTGGACAAGAACTGAATTATTTACAATTATTTCAAACAAAATATTGTTTCCATTAAAACTAAGAAAAAAAATCCTATCATCTTGATGCTGTAATACAAATTGTGATAGCTTTATTTACTCTTTACGCCTTTGTCGTCCAGTACTTGGTTGTACGTACGAACACAGGGTAGCCCTTCCTTGTACTTCCTTACTCTGGCTTCTAGCGCTCCTAGATGTAGCCAGGTTCACTAACTGATTTACTTCTCACACTTGAACCCTTCTCAGTTTCCCGAACAAACCTTGGGGGCCTATTTGCTACATAAGCAGTTTGCATTTCCTCAGAGCATTTGTAATTTGTGCAAGGGTATTTGCCACATCATCACTGTGGTGTACTAATCCAACCTGTATGTTGGCTTTTCTTCTATATATTGCTGATGTCACTGTAGGCAATCTTTCCACCGAATGTCCAAGTTTGCCGCTGAGTGTTCTTGTGTCTTTGTTGGTGCCTGTGTGATGCTTAATCTTGAGCCATTTGTATGGCCAGATCTTTAATAGCCATAGATAGCCGCAGATTCCCTACCTTTGAACTTCCAGGCGTCAGGCTGGGTCTGGAAGATTTTTAATAGCAGTACCCCCGCACGCTGATAGGTGGCGTCATTTGACTCCGCATGACGTTATAGGCGTCGAGTTTGTCGTCGTAGTGACGTCCGCGTCATCTATATAGGCACAACCTTGGCGTGCTGACATCAGTACTTTTCACGACTTTCCACGCCAGAAGTGCGGATCCATGAAGTGACTGACCATGGTGTGTTAAAAAAGAACTAGGGCCTTGAAGGGAAACAGTCCTAACTCTGAAACTAGTCTGCAGTGCGGGGAGGATGGGTGGGTCGGTAAGGAATCTGCAGCTAGATCACGTTTCTACCAGATAAAGTGTTACCGAAAGTAAGTAACTTGTCCATCTGATACAGAAATCTAGCCACAGATTGCTTACCATTGAACAGATACCCAAGCAATACCATCCCCGGAGGAGGGACTGTGGAGAAGCTTCAAACCAAGAAGTCTTGCAGAACAGAACGGCCAAAAAGGTCCTCTCTGCGGACCTGGTTATCCAGGCAATAATGCATGGCGAACGTGTGCAGAGATGCCCACGTGGCTGCCCGGCAAATGTCATGGATCGGAACACCACGCTGAAGAGCCGTGGTGGCTGCCTTTGCCCTGGTAGAATGGGCCCTAAGGCCTTCAGGAGGCTGTTTCTTCGCCAAGGCATAACATATTTTAATGCAGAGGATGACCCAACGGGATATCGTCCTCTTCTGAACAGCACATCCCTTCTTTGCTCCAACGTACCCCACAAAAAGCTGATCATCCACCCGGAACGTTTTAGTGCAGTCAAGGTAGAACGACAACGCTCTTTTTGGGTCCAGACGGTGGAGTCGTTCTTCTTCTTTAGAAGGATGCGGAGGAGCATAGAAGGTGGGCAAGGTGACAGATTGTCCCATGTGAAAAGTGTTAGTACCTTGGGCAGAAAGGAAGCCTTAGTACGGAGCTGTACTTTGTCTGGAAAGACGGTCAGGTAAGGAGGCTGAGATGACAGAGCCTGCAGTTCGCTCACCCTCCTGGCAGTATTTATTGCCACTAAAAGGGCTGTTTTGATAGTGAGGAGCCAGAGGGGACAGTTATGCAAAGGTTCAAACAATGTGCACATCAAGAAAGTGAGAACCAAATTAAGGTCCTACTGGGGCATAATAAAAGGTGAAGGAGGAAACAAGTGAGTGAGCCCCTTTTAGAAAACTCTGTACAAGAGGAGATTTAAAAAACGATGGTTGGTGTGGCAAACTCAGAAAAGCAGACAGGGCCGAAAGATAGCCCTTCAGGGTGCCCAGAGCAGAGCCCTGCTGGGCCAGAGGAAGAATGTCTGAGAGGGAAGCAAATGAGGTATCAACAGACCGTTCTGTACAATATTTACAAAGTCTTTGCCATCAGTAGGCATATACCGACTTTGTGGAGGGATGCCTGGCTGCCAGGATAACTTCACAGACTTCAGCAGGAAAGTCAAATGCTGTCAGCTGTCGCCGCTCAATCTCCATGCAAGGAGGCAGAGAGTGGACAGTTCAGGTGGCGAACCTCCCCCTGCTGCTGCAACAGTAGATCCTCCCGAAGGGGCAGCCTGATCGGAGGATCGATGCTCATTTGCAGAAGCTCGGGGTGCCAGACTCTCCGTACCCAGTCTGGAGCCACAAGGATGACTTGGACCAAGTCTCTCCTGATCTTCTTGAGCACTCTGGGCAAGAGTGGTATAGGTGGAAAGGTGTACAGAAGGCCTGTGCTCCACTCACGATGAAAAGCGTCGCCGAGTGAAAGCCGCCTTGGAAACTCCAATGGGCAAAACTGCTTAATTGCGCGTTCTTTCCCGAGGCGAACAGATCTAACCCAGGCTCCCCCCACTGTTGAAAGAGACCTTGCACCACCTCCGGATGGAGACACCACTTGTGATCCGTAAGACACTGATGGCTGAGTTTGTCCGTTCAGAGAACCGGCCAGATGTTGAACCACCAGGGAAATGTCCTGTTGTTCCAGCCAAGTCCAGAGACGCAGGGCCTCTTGACAGAGGGTCCACAACCCCACTCTGCCCTGTTTGCTGCAGTACCACATGGCAGTATTGTTGTCTGTGAACACTTGAACTAGCCTTCCCTTGAGGGATGGTAAGAAGGCTTTCAGTGCCAATCGGATCGCACAAAGCTCCAGAAGGTTGATATGGGGCCTGGCTTCCGCCGGAGACCAGAGTCCTCTGATCTCCACCTCTCCCAAATGACCGCCCTATCCTAGAAGCGATGCATCCCTCACTACTGTGAGATCTCGTTGGGAAGGGAGAGGGGGTCTGCCTCTGACCAAAACGCGGTTTGTCAGCCACAAATGCCTGTCGTTCGCGTTGCCTTCCGATATCTGAACCAGGTCGGTGAGATTTCTCTGATGCTGTACCCATTGGAACTCAAGTCCCACTGCAGAGTCTGCATGTGCCATCTGGCATGGTCCACAAGCAGGATGCAGGAGGCCATGAGGCTTAACAGCCTCAGAGTCATTCTCACCGAAATCCAGGATAGAGGTTGAAACACCAATATCATAGCCTGAATATCCTGGACTTACCGCTCGGGAGGATAAGCCCGAAACTGCACTGTGTCCAAACCTGCTCCGATGAAAGGAAGCGTATGAGAGGGAGTCAGGTGTGACTGCGGCACATTGATAGTGAACACCAGCGAATGCAGGAGATTTGTCGTAGTCTGGAGGTGGGAGACGACTGCTTGGGAAGAGACCGCCTTCAACAACCAGTCGTCGAGATAGGGGAAGACTGGAACCCCTGATCTCCGCAGATGGGCTGCGCCACCGCCATCACCTTTGTGAACAGCCGAGAGGCACTGGTGAGGCCGAAGGGGAGCACGGTAAACTGAAAGTGCTCTTGGCCCACCATAAACCGCAGGTAGGGGCAATGGGCAGGCAGGACGGGGATATGGAAATAGGCGTCCTGCAAGTCCAACGATACCATCCAATCTCCCGGGTCCAAGGCAGACAGGACCTGAGCAAGGGTGAGCATCTTGAACTTCTCCTTTTTGAGGAAGTAGTTGAGGGCTCTGAGGTTGAGGATAGGACGAAGGCTCCATCCTTTTTTGGAACCAGAAAATAGCGGGAATAGCAACCACAGCCTATTTCTGTCCCTGGAACCCTCTCTATAGCTCCCTTGGCTAAGAGAGTCTTGACTTCCTTGCGGAGTAGGGCAAGGTGATCCTCTGTCTGCCAATCGTAAGTTGGAGGCATGGAGGAAGGGGTAGTCTCGAGTGGGAGGGAGTAGCCCCTTCGGACTATCTGCAACACCCACCTGTCCGAGGTGATATCCCGCCAGATGTGGAGGTGATGGAGTACCCTGCCACCAACTGGACAGCCATGATCTGGAGGGATCAGACTAGGAAGGTGTTGCGGTGGAGGAGGGGTTTGTGGCTTGACCTGACTTCTGACCACCTGACCTGTGAGGTCGGGGTGAACCATGTTTACGGCCCGCAGAGGTTTTTAGACTTGCGGGGTCCTCTGGCTGGAATAGGGTTGGCGCGGTTGGAATCCCCTTCCATAGCCATGAAAGGGGAAAAAAACACAGGCCGGGATGAGGTGGAGAGGCCCAGGGACTTGGCCGTAGTCCGCGAGTCCTTGAAGCGCTCAAACTCTGCATCTGCCTTGTCTCCGAAGAGACGGGAGCCATCAAAGGGCACGTCCTCAGCCAGGCGTGGTGCCTAACGGTCACCATCGAGGAAATCTCTCTGCCTAGCGACTCTGTCGTGTCTAAGCCACATCATATGGCAAACTTCACTGCATCTCTCCTGTCTGTAATAGCTTGGGAGAGGAGAGCCTGGTCCTCCTCGGAGACTCTGGACAGCTCTTGCGCCACCGTATCCCATAGCGAATGGGAGTAACATCCCAAGAGGCATGCAGTGTTTACCAACCGCAATGCTAGGCTGGTGGAAGAAAAGATCTTCTTACCAAAGCCGTCCAGCCTTTTGGATTCCCTGTCTGGGGGTGCGGAAGGGAACGCGCCATAGGAAGTGGAGGCTTTAAACACCAAGCTCTGGGGGGTGGGATGGGTGGAGAGGAAAGCTGGGTCACCCGGTGCAGGGAGGTGGCAGTGTACAATAGTTCTATTCATCGAGCCCCTGCGCTTGACTTGGACCAGGTACGCAGTAGAACGTCGGTCAAGGCCTTGTTGAAAGGCAGCAAGGGTTCTGAGGTAGAGACACCAGGCTGCCAGACCTCCGTCAAGACATTAGTTTTGACTGCCATTTAGGAAGCTGCAGGTTCAAGACCTCCGCAGCCCTATGCACCACCATTGCAAAAGAAGCCCCCTCCTCCATAGCCATGTTAGGAGGAGACAGCATGCCAGTATCTGGGTAGGTGTCTAGGCCGCTGGCATCACTCAGGTCCTCATACCAGACCAGTTCTTGGCTTGTTTGTGGGATTTCTAAGGGATCCTGCTGCCCCCAATCATCATCATCCATCCCTAGCCCTTCAGAATAGGGCAGAGTGTACGGCATGGAGCCATACAGCTCCATCGACACCGGTCTCTGCGTCGGTGGCCGCCCAGCCGGCTCTCTGTTGTCTGGAAAAACAATAGGGGAGGCGTCGCCGGCGACACCAAGGGTCTCAACATCAGATGCGGTGCTCGGGAAGGTTGGCGTGGTGAGACCGGCGCCGGTCCGGATCCAGGAACGGATCCAAGAGGAGGCCGTGGCGCCGGAGGTGTGGAGCACACGGGGTCTCCTTCTGCTGGACCTGAAGGCGTGCCGGCAGGGTCAGGCCGCCCAAATATGGCGCACATGGCGTCATCTAATTCTTTTAGTTGGGTGGGGGTCTCTCCCGGCCCCGGAAAGGGATGGAAACGCAGACCCGACCCAGGAACCCACTCCGCGGAGCGAGGCCTCGAACGTCGAGACTCCTCTGTCTCATCGCCTATCAGACGGGGCATAGTCGAAGCACGCTTCGACTTCTTGTGCTTTTTATGGTGCTTCTTACCTGACCACGATGACTTCGACTGGGAGGAAGAAGACTTCAACCCCCCGGAGCGATGCTCGGACCTTCCTCTTGACCGAGACCGGGAGCGAGATCGACGAGGCGACCTCCGTGGCGCCGTACGCCGGGCCACGATTAGCTCCCTCAAAGCCTTCGGCGCCATGTCCCACCAGTCGGAGCACAACTTTGGGTTGTGGTCGCACTCCAGGCACCAAAGACATACCAAATGGGTGTCCGTAACCGTCATGGCGCGAGGACAGGCGCTACATGGTTTGAACCCCGAGGTATTCTTGCAGGACATCCTACACACCAAAAGGATTCGACAAAAAGTAAAAAAAAGTCTGTCAAAAAATGGCAGGGGGTAGCTCTCTTTGACGGATCTGCACTGGATGGCACAGAAAGAAAAGAACTGATATCAGCACGCCGAGGTGGTGCCTATATAGACGACACGGACATCACCACGACGAACCCGACGCCTACAACTTCACGCGGAGTCGACCGATGCGGCCTATCGGCGTGCAGAGGCACTGCTATCAAAAATCTTCCGGATCCAGCCTGACGCCTGGAAGTTCAAAGGTAAGGAATCTGCGGCTAGATGTCTATCAGATTTTATAACCTCATTGCTTTTATGATTGGTTTTCATTAATATTCACACCGTTCTAGTCAATTTAGATGTTGCGCCATGCTACTTCTGTTGTATTTTTAGCATGGATTGCTCCAATACATGAAATTGTACAGGAGTAGGTAATTAGCAACAGGGTTTTGCGCATCACATGCCTTTCAGCATATCTTACAGGCCTTCTTCCTTTATCGCTACAGATACTGATGGCATGCTTTGTTCTGCATTGTCATCTTAAGAGCCAATAATAATTGTTTGCTCAACTAGGAGTAGTGTTGAACTGATGGCTTGTTCCACTTTTTGTGTCTGTTGGACTGTTTATTACATACAGTTTCTGCCTGTTCAACTTCAGTTTGATATGATGTCTCCCCCACACCCTTGGGGCCCGATTCACAGAACTAACTTAAGACAAAATCCTAAACTTACTACCATTTTGGTATTCACAGAAGGCACTTACTCATTTTGGTATTCACAGAAGGCACTTACTTACTCATTTTGAGTAACTTACTCATTTTGTGTAACTTACTCATTTTGTTATTCGTCAGTCTTTATTTCGACCAAAATGATCATAAAAGACAAGAATATTTACATCATCACATAATACATATATAAAATCCATTTCACATCAAGACTATACAAATACAAGTTTAAAAGACAACAAAGACATCTACTAAAAACTGATTAATATAGTTCCCTTACAAAGGTTTAAAAACGATACAGACTAAAAAGGAAACATTTCATAAAATGATCTATACCATCTGGCCCCTATACAAATATACAAATATAAAAAATTTATGAATATATGTAGAACAGTGTGTAACAGAACTAGAAAACTAAGCAGAAGCAGAGCATTAATAGACACTGTCGCAGTCTGCTTGTTTTCGGCCTTTTGTCTTATTCTCCAGGCCCATCCCAAGAACTTCGCTATAGCAATCACAATTGCCTCTTGGGTGCTAGTCTTTAGTAATCATAGCGCAGTATCGCTCAGCCTAGTACCAAGGTTCTGACAAATTGGTTTGAGCCATTTTCTCCGAGGAGAACAATATGCTGGACAAGCCAAAAATATATGGGAGATTGTTTCATCCATACTCTGGCAAAATTGACATTTGCTATCTTGGGAAGGGTGCCAGGTCTTGGTGAAAACTTTGGTTGGCAACGTTCCTATCCGGAACTGAAAATAACGTTTTCTGTCAACGGGCTTAGTTATAAAATCCCAGAATTCGTCATATAATGGTTCCAGCTTGTGATCCAAGAAGGTACTGGTCAACGATGACGATCTGGTGGAACTCAGAATACCAGATCTAATCATAGTCCAGTACGCATCTTTAAATACCTTTTTGGAAGGAAAAGTGTTATGTGCTGGTTCCTCCCAAAGATGCCTCATGCCCATGTCCACCAGGGATCTTTTGACCTGTTGTAGCCACCTGATCTTATGAGAAGTGTCAATTCCCCTGATGTCCATAAGAGCTGAGGCATAATGGGCTAGTTCCGGAGTAGACCAGAGCCTTCTCCAGTAGGCCAATGGTTTAAACCTAGCAACCTCTGTTAGTGAATGGCACCCCAGATCAAAATATAAAGGAGTGAGAGGAGAACTCTGGGGGAGACCAACCAAACCTCTCAGGAAACTTTTTTGGGCCTGAGCTAGGGTGGACAGATTTTCGAACCCCCAGAGTTCTGCCCCATATAAGATGGACGCCATAACCTTTACATGGTAAATCTTGAGTGCAGGGCCGATAGGCTTTGTCTGAGAAAGCCTGTGTTCTTTCAAAATCACCCCTGCTATCTGTGAGTGTTTGAGCGCCATTATTTCAATTTGGGGCTTCCAATCTAGCTTACGATTGATATTTACACCAAGATAGGAAAATAAATCTGTTTGCTCTAAAGACTCGTTGTTCATAACAACCCTTGACTTGATGACTTTGTGGTTGTGTAACACCATAAATTTAGTCTTATCCACATTTACCAGTAACTCATGTTCCTTGCAGAATTTCTCAAAACATATCAGGGCTTTCTGCAGCCCAGCTTGGGTTTTGGATAAAATTAAAGTGTCGATCCGCGAACATGAGAATTGGTACTTTGATACCTGCAACAGAGGGAGCATCGGTTGGGTAATCAGAAAAATAACTAACCACACCATTTATAAAAAGTGAAAACAGGGTTGGAGCCAGCACACATCCTTGGCGTACCCCTTTTAGAATTGGAAATTTGGGGGTAGTATTCCCTTGGGCTCCCCATCGAACCTGCGCGAAGTTTGATTCATGCAATTTTACCACCAGCTGCAAAAGTTTGGGGGGAATTCCCAGGTCTCTCAATACGACCCAGAGCTTGTTTCTCGGGACCGTACCGAAAGCTGCTTTGAGATCTACGAAAGTGGCATAAATAGTTCCACCCGCTAGCAATACAACACGCCAATAGATTAATACAAAGTAAAAAACTTGATCTATCGTGCTTACAAAAGCCCTAAAACCTGCTTGGAAGGGGGATAGTATGTTATTCTCCGTTATCCATGTCTGTATTCTATTCAGATCCAATCTAGCCATGATCTTTTGGGTAGAATCGATCAGGCTGATGGGCCTGTAGTTATTGGGGCTGGAACGGTCCCCCTTCTTATAAATAGGGAGGATTTCCGCCCCACGCCAGGAATCAGGAATAGATGCTCCACTGGCAATCGCATTTGCTAGAGACAAAATGTACCTAAACCAATTTTCTTTATCGGATAAAAATAAGTCCACTGGGACGCAGTCGGGGCCGGGTGCCCTACCTTTTGGTGCTGAGGTCACAGCAGTTTCGACTTCCCTTAAAGAAAATTTTACCGGGGTTACTACACTTGGAACTATAAATAAGAGAGTGTTCTCAACAACAGCGAATTGATGCTTAAAAAATGATACCCATTGGTCTGGGGCAATATGATTTGACGGGGCATTTCCTAGGCCTTCACGGCCCCATTTTACAAGCTGCCAAAATGATTGTGTGTTGTTCATCTTGCTAGCTTGCAAAAGATCCTGCCACCTTTTTTCGTCCCATGCCTTTTTTGCCAGTATTTGTGTGGTTTTATACTGCTTTCGGGCTGTTCTTATCCGATCTATATCATTGGATTTTATAGCCCAGGACAACTGCTTATATGCTGCCTTACATGCCTTATTATACCAATGGTCATGCTTTGGTAACGATCTCTTAGGGGTTTTATAAGGTTTTGTAAAAAAAACACCTTATATTTTCAAACATAGATTCATGAATGTGTGTTATATTATGATTGATTTCATCCTGGTTTTTAAATTTTTCGAGAAGGTGTAGCGTGTTTGAAACGTCAGCATTCATGCTTATGAGGGAGCTTTCATTTTCGACAACCCGGGACCACTTAACCCTCCTCATGTCATTGCTAATTATAACATCGGCGGTCTCAATTACCTCAACCGGGGGCAAGAATGCTACATGAGCTGGGCCTTTTATTTTCAACAGTAGTGGGTCATGGTCGCTTTCAATTCTTGTACAGACCTTCATATCCACTACTGAAGACCAATACTCTATATTAATAAGGATGTAATCTATTCTACTACTTCTCAGGCCATTGTTATAAGTATGTGATCCTGAGCGGTCGGATGGTGTACGTCCATTTACTGCTCTCACACCCCTCTCTAGGCTAAAAGCTTTCAACTGAAGGGCTGCCTCGGTCCATTTTTTAATTGGTGGAATTTCCAATTGGGGAATACCCCATTGGGCGTCTTCGTCTGCACTTAGGTGGCCATCCTCAAAGTCCAAAGGCTCAAATGTGGTATTGAAATCTCCAGCAATAATTGTGTTAAACCCTTCTCCCTTTCCGACTAAAAAATTGCTAAGATCAATAATTGTCTTTGAGGACCTGCCGCCCGCCAGACTCCTAGCGTAAACATTAACAATGAGTAACTTAGGCGAGTTTTTAGGACAAATAAGCAACGCCAAAATATCCTTATTATCAGTCTCCAATTCAGTTATCTTAAAAGTGGAGCTCTGCCTCACCCATAATGTTAATCCTCCGGAAGGTCTTCCTTTATGCCCACCTACTGCGGATTTGTAAAAATTTAGGTAGCCATGGTGAAAGACCGGGGCCAACGCCCAGGTCTCCTGAAACGCAATAATGTCCAGTGTTTCTATAAAATCTATCCAATCGGATGAATGTATCTTGTTAGACAACCCTGCTATATTCCACGATGCCAATCTCAGTAGAGATGGATCATGGTGAACTATGGAATTGCCTGGGCTAGCCACCGTAGATGTGCCCAATTCAGGAGTAGCTGGGACTGGAATATGCTTTCCTGTTTGGCTAGAATTACCCCTTTGAGTATGGACCACACTCGGTGATTGGACTGGGGTCCTTAACATATCATCGGCACACTCTATCCCTTCTAAATCAATACCAGGGGGGCAGCTTATGCAGAAACTTTCGTCCCCACCAATTATGCTGGCCACCATGGATCCTCCTTGTGAATACAAACCAATTGGTGGTCAATCTATATTTTGGAGGGACGAGTCCCCAATTCGCTTAGGTTCATGGGCATTAGTGGGTAAATGATTGACAGCGTCAGGAGAGTTCAGTTTCAGCCTAATATTTGTATGAATCAAATGTGAAGTTCTTAGCTCAAATGCTAACAGATTTTCTATCAACAGTGGCGAGGCAAGGGTGAGGCACACATAGTCAGAGTCGACATCTTTCGAACCATGTCTTACAGCAGAAGATATATCCTCCCTGATTATCGATCTGCACTTACGAACATGTCTCAGCCACTGGGTACTCTTATTAATCAAGGACTGTTCATCCTCTCTAATTAGACTAGGCAGGATCTTGGGGACATTAGTTAGAAAAATTTGTGACTTGAGTGACCGGGGACATGGATTTTCAAAGGAACTTGCTCTTGTGTGCGAACTTGTCCTAGGCTGATTTAAAGGAACATACGGAGGTAGAGTTTCCCTACTGTTAGATGTATTATGCAAATTATCAGATCTGCTTACTACTTCATTGGTAGCGGCAGATTTCTGCATAGTATTTGAATCGCTAGCTGGTTTTTTAGGAACTCCTTCCATTTGTACGTTAGCTGTGTTTTTAACAATTGGACAGCTTAGATTTCTTTTATTAGAAATTGGAGTTCTGCAAGCTTGTATATGGGGCAAATCTTGGCTGGATGAGTACTCTTTGCTAGAACGTGCTTTTAGCGCTAAGTTGAGGCTGTCTATCATTCCCTTTAGTTCCTTAACTTCCCCCATGAGATGCCTAGTCTGATCTTTTAAGTCATTTATCTGGTTTCTAAGCTGACCTGAGCAAGAACAATGAGCCCTATTCATTATATCATTACATCTGTTGCTTTCTCCTTCAGTCCCCTTGGAGTATAACTGTGCGTTTTCTTCCTGGGAAATTTGCAATAGGGGCGAATATCGATTTGAACAAATGATAGCAGGCTCTTTTGCACAAATTGTCACAGGGCATGGGTTTAGCAGGGAAGAATTAATACTCTCTTCATGCTGGATGAGGTCAGAATTAGCAGATTGTTGGCCCTTTGGGTTTTGCTTTTTGAACATATCAGGAATAACTGAAGCAGTTTGTTTGGGGTTTGTAAGGGGGGTGGTACACTGGCCATAATGGTGGAGCTACACGGGCCAGATGAGTCAAGTAAAATCTCCTCGCATTCACCAACAAGGTTGGCAATACGATCCATAACAGCGTAGGTTTTGCTCTGCGTTTTGGTTGGTTTTTTAGCTTTTTTACCTTTCCTTATAGATCCCCCCTCCCCACTATCGACAGCTTTTCTTTTCCCCATTCTAATGAACCAAAATTACACTAGTGGATATCAGGGCAAATAAACAATGTCGGACAGAGAGAAATATGTATCGAATAGTCGAAATGGAAACAGTTAAGAACAAATACAGCAGTTGATGGTGTCCCAAAATCTACCACACTGTTCAATTATAAACATTTAAGGCTTTGGCCGCCCACTGGTTAGAAAGTACAAATTACAAGATAGAGTCCAGGGATATGGGCCCAGTGATCGTGGCGAATGAAATGTACCTTTGGGTTCCTTTACAACAGCTGCTGATAGCTTAGGGCTCAGGGGGGGTGGCCCTGACCTGCCTCGGTCTGGCGCGGACGGGCGCAGACGGGCCCGGGCTTCGCCCGCGCTCGTCCCGCGCTGCGGTAGGCAGCTGGCAGATTTAAACAAGCGCCTCCTGGCGCTTGGGAGTGACGGGATGATGCAGTGCTCACTGGGGCATTGAGTCCAGCCCCCCTCCGGTCCGGTAATGCCAGCAGCTGATTTCAGGCATCCCGCGCTGCGGTTGGCAGCTGGCAGATTTAAACAAGCGCCTCCTGGCGCTTGGGAGTGACGGGATGATGCGGTGCTCACTGGGGCATTGAGTCCAGCCCCCCTCCGGTCCGGTAATGCCAGCAGCTGATTTCGGGCGTCCCGCGCTGCGGTAGGCAGCTGGCAGATTTAAACAAGCGCCTCCTGGCGCTTGGGAGTGACGGGATGATGCGGTGCTCACTGGGGCATTGAGTCCAGCCCCCCTCCGGTCCGGTAATGCCAGCAGCTGATTTCATAAATGAGTAAGTACCTTCTGTGAATACCAAAATGAGTAACTTACTCATTTTGTGTAACTACTCATTTTGGTATTCACAGAAGGCACTTACTCATAAATGAGTAAGTGCCTTCTGTGAATACCAAAATGAGTAAGTTACACAAAATGAGTAAGTTACACAAAATGAGTAAGTTACTCAAAATGAGTAAGTAAGTGCCTTCTGTGAATACCAAAATGAGTTAGTGTCTTCTGTGAATACCAAAATGGTAGTAAGTTTAGGATTTTGTCTTAAGTTAGTTCTGTGAATCGGGCCCTTGGTTACAGGTTGTGCTTTATTAGTAGGCTGAGCTGGAGCAAGTAAAAAAAATGTCCACTGATGATGGTTTTTAGCTGTAAAAAGTAGGAATGGCCACATTGAGGATAACTGTTTTTTGTTTTTTATTTACAGAACTATTATATAGCTGGCCTTGTCCAATAGCTTCCTTCTACTTGCTTGGGAATGGGATCTATAAACATTTGGAAAAAAGGTATAGGTCCTCTCTCCCAGGTGCTGGAATTGCCAGATGTCTGTCAGGGCCAGATCTCTGATCCCATTGGAAAATGACTGAGAGATGTTTGACTGCTGCCATGTCTGGTCTGACCTGTCTAAAGCCGAAGAGAGAGTTTTTCATCCACGTACACTAACTGTGAATGTCCACAGACGTACATTTTGAGAGACCTTTTATTGGACATGGGCTGCTTTAAGAAAAAGATGTTCCCATTTTGGAATGCAACTGCACACAAACACATTTGCTATCCATTAGAGGTCAAAAAGGCTTCCATCCTTTCATTCGTAATCATAGATGGATCACAAATTGCAACCTGCCAAATTAATATTCATTAGGCAGGACGTTTCGCAGCTGCTGGCAAATGTACAGTTTATGCTACATTTTTATTCCTCTTCCAAAGTGACCAACATTAAAAATCTTGAGCATGCACAGTACAGTGAACATATTTGGCCAAATTTTTAACACGCAAAACAGAAGTGATATAATTTGCATTTCTTGTTTTCACCCACAAAGGGACCAGTTACCACTAACAGTGGCGTAAAGCTGAGATGCTCATTGGCAACTGTAATTTTATCCAGATGAAATATTGTGAATTGAGAATTAACTATCTACCGTATTTGATTTCCTTTATTTCAGGAATTATTGGGTGCAAATGAAAAAAACGTTTGCGTACAGGGCAATGAATGGGACAGTGAAATTCTGCCCCACAAGTATCATCTATGAATCTTCACCACATTTTCCACCAATCCTTACATTTATGGGAAATCCTATTGCTGATTTATTAAGGGGGGGAAAGTTAAAGGCCATGAAAAACTCTCTGAAATAGGAACATTAACTTATTCGTAACTACGGAATCACTATTGACAACTCTCAAAATAAATACACCGGCCTTCAGGTCCTGGTACCCTTCGCAGCTAGCTCTGCAAATACCAGCATCTCAGTGCGAAAAGTGAGTAATGCGAAGAGCAGAGGCGTTTTAATGCATGAGCAAAATGGGAAATTGCCCCAGGTCCCCACCTTCCAAGGGCCTACCTAGGAAAGAGAACTTTCTGTCTATTTGATCTGTCAGTTCTATTTCGCAATCTAAACCTCTCTGCCTACCTTTACTTCTGACTCTGTCTCTCCACCCAGTGTAATCTTAGGGATTTTTGGGGCTCAAGGCAAGACATAATTCAACAAAGTTTAACATATAACTTAGTATTGTTGGCATCATGTGGGCTTGAATTAGAAGGAAATAAGTAGCAAAGTACAAAGTTTTTCCGAACAGGGGCCCACAAAGTAGATCTTGCCCAGGGCCCCAAAAATCCTTAAAATTACACTGGCGAAGAGGAAAAATATATTTCTACAGGTGCTAATTGGGATATCTTTCCATCAGTAGGGAGCTTCCTTCGTGCAAACTGACTTTAGAAGATGCAAAATGCAATAATGACAAGGAGCTGCTACAGCTCCGTTCCCATTTCTCCAAGGGACTGGATAGCGACATCAATGTTCTTCTGTTCTCCATGTGCCAGATATTTTTTAGTATCTACAGCACCCCTCTGGCTAACCAGAGCCAATCTACGCTGACGATACACAGATTTTCATTTCGGCTTGATAGTAAGTAGTCTTCACTCAAGATGGAGACGCTTTCTTTGGATGGAAACTCCTCCCTTTGGTCTGACACTGTGGCCCCCGCCCTACTACAAGTGGTCGAGAGCCGTATTTCCAAGGGAGAAATGGCTCTGGGCCATTCTTTGTTTGCTGATGTCTCTGGGCCCTGAATTATGAGGCCTACAAACTTCAGACTCGAACATTCTGGGCCCGGAGACATGTGTGGAGCTGTATGGACTGCTAAACCTGGCCCCACAGCCCTCAGCAAACTGTCCTCCTGCTGCTCCCACCCTCCTCCCCCCTCTCACAGCCATAACGGGGAACTTGAAGTGAAGGCCTTAGTAGACAGCCACAAAGGGTACAGTTCCCTTTGATAGTGACCTTTCTGTTGAGTCTCATGTAAAAAGACTAGCAGCTACTAGTTTCCTATGCATGAAGACCCTTCAGAAAATACTCCCACTTCTTTCCATCAGCGGTCACAAACTACGATTCGAGCAGTTATTTCATCTCAATTGGAATAATGGAATAAGAGATCTCAATCTACAATTTCCCAGCTGGAGGCTATAAAGAATGTGGCCGCATGACTTACTTTGGATCTCAAACAGAGATATCATGTCTTAAATCATCTCGCTATTCTTCATTGGATACCAGTTGCTAAAAGAATCACTTAAAGCTTCTGCATTTGTTATCAGACTATCTATATTGCTGGGCCAGTGGTTCTTTAGAACGATATTCATGGTTATTTACCTAGATGTCACCTCCGCTCTGGCTTTGTTCACCTACAATACAAAAGACCGACTAGATGAGGTGTGGTGGCAGTTCATTTTCTTCTATTGCAGGAGAAAGATGGAATTTCAGCCTGATAACTTCAGCCTCACAAACCCAAGAGTAAAGCCTTTCACTTCGGCCACACAACAGGACGTGGCCAGAAGATGTCTGCACGACCCTTTCTTGTCTATCGCTGAAGCACCACTTGAGGATGCTGTGCACTATACAAATTCCTTTGATCATCATCATTGAGCAACTCAACTGATGCAGATCATTGATATAGTATGCTCGGTTTAAAAATTTCATTTACTGAATTTGTCACATATATTTACCTCTTTTTCTTTCACTTGGCCATAAACTCTCCTCATTTTAGCCACCTTCTGTAGAGCATGGTGAGAGCGACGGGCTGAGAGCCGGGATGATGCCGACTGCTGTGTAGAGCGGGATGTGGATGCTAATGACGTCGGTGGCGGCATCGGGGATCTACAGAGAAAACAGGCAAATAAGTATTGCTATTCTTCTGGCGCCATAATACATTAAAATAACTGAATACTGTGTTTACAAACTGTGGGAAATCTGCCTTTTCTGCATGTTCACTCCTTTTTTTTGCCTTTTGCTGGGCCCTATATTGTTGGTGTCAGAACTCTGTGCACTTTAACTCTGCTAACCAACAGTAAAGTGACTGCGCTCCCCCTTTAACCATGGTCAAATTAGGCATATTCCTAATTGGGATATTTATCGTACCTATAAGTTCCTAGTATAAATGTACCCAGGACCGGCAAGTTAAATATCACTAGTGGACTGAAGCTCCTATTTTGCTATCCACTACATGGACTTTTGCAATATCAGATGAGGACTGAACCTAATGTCTGAGACCTGAGAAGAGCCCTAAAGGACTGGATCTGCTTTCCCTCTTGTACCCAGGACAAAGAGGTGGACTCCAAGGGTCATAAGGCTGATCTCCTTTTAAAGCAAGAGGGACACAACAAGCTTCAAGAGGTCTTTTCCTGCAACTGCCCAGCTGACCAGTGGCAACTGGACCATGACTGGACCCCGCTGTTTGGCTTCTGTCTGACACTCTGTGAGTCTCGTAGTGCCTACTCTGAGGTGCTGGGGGGCTTTAGAAGCATACTTCTGTGGTGGATTGGGACTTAAAGGACTAAAGTCAGAAGGTAAAATCTTTCACCACGTTGCAAAGTCATCCTGTGTGCCCCTGTACACCCCCATTTTTTGCTGACTGGTACTGGTGGTAAATGACTCTGACTGCTCCTGGGCTCTGACTAATTAGGCCCAGGGCCAGTGCTATGTCGAAAATGTAAGTGAAAAAGCACCCATGCATTAGTGTACACTATGGGCCTGATTCTGATGCGGGTTGGAAAGCTTCCCGACCGAATCGGTTTGGAAATGGTTTCCGACCCACTCGGATCGGGAGAGTCCGACCGACGGAGTACGATGCATCCGGATGCTTCCAGATACGATTTGGTTGGACTCCCATTGACTTCAATGGGAGAATATGTTCCTAACCGCATCATAATTGGGCCCTGGGTCGGGAAGACACGTTCCCGATCCGATTTGGAAGGAGCAAATGCCATTAGGAGGCCTTCCTAACCGCATCAGAATCAGGCCCTAGGTGGGAATGCTTTCCTAACCGCATCAGAATCAGGCCCTTTGTGTTAGGGTACATCTATAATTGGCATGACCTACCCTATAAGTCCCTAGTAGATAATAGGGCAAGGGGGATTAAAACTACATTTCAGTCCCTAGTATATAATAGGCCATGGACGTTTAGAGGCCATCAGCCTTTGTTGCACTTGCATGTGTGCACTGCTGAATGCATGAGGTCATTTTAAAAGCAGTCCTGCTCTGCAGCACTGCTTTTAAATGTAACTTGTGCCCAAACTCGACTTTGGTGGTAGGGGCACTTAACCCCTTCCCTGCGGGGGTAATTCCCCCACGGGTGCGGGGGGGTGAGCGCGGCGCCCCGGTGCTCGTGACGAGACCAGCTCGCCATGAGTCACAGTGGAGCTGTGCTCATGACGAGCTGGTCTCGTCACAACCCCGCCCACTCATTAATTCTCCCGCACAGGCGGGGAATTAATCCCGCGTGGGCGGCGCGCAGCGGTTATGACGAGACGAGCTCGTCATGAGCACAGCTCCACTGTGACTCATGACGAGCTGGTCTCGTCATGAGCATCGAAGCGGTTAAAAAGTGATAATCTTTATTATTTTTACATATTAGGTACCCCCAGGGTCTACCCTAGGTGTCCCAAGGGTGTGGCGGTCATGTAATTATAAGAAGGGTCCTTATAAAAGATGTTTTATATGCCCTGATGATGGAGAAATTACACGTTTCATTTTCTCCATTATAGATACCTAGCCACATAGGATAACATGGCAATAGTTTATGAACGCATAAATATTGCTAGGAATTGAATGAAAATATTTCAAGGCCAGAAGCGGGACCCTGCATATGGCTTTTATGGGCCTCTCCTGTGCATTGGACCTTGTAGATAGGGATCTACTATGGGATATGATGGAAGAGGCTGGAATTAACCCCCCCCCCACCCCGGCTTGAACTTATATGGCACTTGCACGGGGACACTACACCTTCAATGTGGTACACAGGACTGGTGGTTGCACTGCCCCAATAAAGGTTGTAAGAGGGGCCAGGCAAAGCTGCATCTTAGCTCGCTTTCTTTTTTCTTTTTTACATTAATTCTCTGGACTTAGCAGTGAAATCATGTAGTGAAGATGTTCCCAGAATTGGTTTTCAGGTTGTGCCAGTACTGCTGTACGCGGATGATGCAGTCCTTTTAGCTCGGACAGCCAATGGTCTCCAGAAACTTTCAAATGGTTTTAACAATTTTATGCTTGGTCTTAAACTTAAAGTGAATCAACGAAAGTCCTTTATCATGTCAAGTGGCCTCAGACGTATAAAATCTAAAGCCTTTTCTATAGGGGGTAGCCATATTGAGAAAGTGCTTACTTTTAATTATTTAGGCATATTTTTAGATACCAATGGAAGATGGGACAGGTTAATGACCCAAAGAGCACAGATAATGGAAGTGGCTGGTGATGCAATATTCAGATTTGCCAAAAAGCTGGGTCAAAAACTGATTCAGGAGATACTCTAGCTATACAGGAGTAAATGTTTATCAATAGGCACCTATGGGGCCAGCGCCTGTGGTTACGCTTTTCCTAGGAAACTCCAGGTTGCGGAAAATAGTTTTTTTGTGCCGATTACTAGCCATCCCCAAATCCACTGCAACTTTGATCACACATATGGAATTGAGCTCAGGTTTTATTGCTGATCAAGTCAGTTTGGCCCCACTTCTTTTATGGTTAAAGATATGGAATACTCCTAAGGCCCAATTTTCGCATGCAATGATAGCTGATTGTCTAAATTTAGACAACATGAATGCTATCCCATTGTTGGTTTATGTCAAAAACACTTTTCATAGCTTTGGTCTCAGTCCTTTCTTTGATAACCCTGGAAACATTGGCCGCATAGCAAAAGAGATAGTTAAAGGGGCACATAGGGCTTTTAGAGATGAAATCGTACTTAAGAAATTGCTGCATTTTCCATCTGTTACCAGATATATAGAGATCTCGGTATCTATAGACCTGGAGCCTTATCTAAGCTGGATAACAAATTCTGAGTACAGATTCTACCTCACTAGGCTAAGATTAAATACAATTCATTTTCTCGTGGCCTTTCCCGTAAACTGAACTTGGCATGCTTCGCTTCCTTGTTGTCCATGTGATGTGGTCACTGCTCAAAGCACTATGCACTTTATGCTTTTTTGCACATTGTATGATTCTCTTAGAATTCAATGTTTGCACCCACTTCTTTTAAAAAAGCATTTTGTGTCTCATAAAGAAAGGCTAATCTTTTTGCAAAGTTTATCTTCTGTCAAAATTTGCACAGCTGCCCTAAATTATATTATTACCGCTACTAAATTAAGGAAAAACTATGCACTTTAAACAAGCAGGTCAGATCTTAATTGTCTAACTAAGTATTGTTTTAGCTTGTCCCTGAGAGGATTTTTATATATTCCATTAATTATTTTGTTTTATTGCGTTTAATTACTTAAATGTAAAACCTTTTTTTTTTTGTTTTTATGGCCATATTTACTGGCAGAATAAAGATACTTTGACTGAATGAAAATCTCATTCAAAGACTTAGAAGAATGATATTGATAAATCCAGCAATATGCCATTGCTGAATTTATTCTAAATTGTACAGAAAATAAGTTAAAAGACGTTCTTGTCTGTAAGCCAAAATTCAGCCCTCCTGCAGTCTTCCCTGATGGTCAGAGTTAACAGGATTAGCCAGGCTGTTTTGATAAAGTGATAAGTGGCCCATTATACACCGAGAAGGAGTGAGAAGTATTTGATAAGGGTATATCAGTTTTAGCAGGCAAAAAGATTCCCGTCTTAATGTTTGCAGACGACACGCTTATTATTTCTAAAACTCTTAGCAAGTTACAGCATGCGCTGCAACGTTTTGAAGATTTTTGCTTTTCACGAGACCTGAAAATCAACGCAGCAAAAACTAAGTTTATGACTTTTAACCAGCATAGATCGTTTAAGGGCAGTATAGTTATGGACGAGTCACCCCTTGAACAGGTAGACGCATTTATCTACCTAGGTATTACCCTGCAGAAGGAATTGAGGTAGAGGCCACACATTGACACTATGACACTAAAGCACCGGCGATTAGCTGGTGTCCTAAGTAATGAATTTAAAACATCTTTGACCAAGCCTCTTAGCCCGGTGCTGCAGATCTACAACGCTATGGTAGTGAGCTCAGTTTTATACAGGGCAGAATTATGGGGCTTTGAGAAACTCACACAGCTAGTCGTATCAGAGAACAGGTTCTTCAAAGTGATTACAAGCCTACCACAAAGCACACCCATGTTACCTTTGCGGAATGACTTAGGCAGAAAAGCACTGGTAGATCTAGCTAGGCTACGCTCTATTTTATACTGGCGCAGAATGTGGTGCACGCCGGAACTGGCTACCTTTGCAGAAGGTCTTAGGGATATCATCGAGGCTGATCACTTTCATAAAGTTAGCTGGCTGCGTGATATCAGAAGTCTCTTGGCTAGCATGGGTTTGTAGCATCTGTGGGAAACCCCATCTAGCTCCCAGTTCCCATCAAGAGATACAATCAAGGAAAGATATTGGGAATTGATTGAACGAGATGTAAATAGAAGAAGTGATTGCACAACGTTGATGGGGAGCTTTTTACAAATAAAACCCTGGTCGAGCCTCGAGTATTACTGGGATGCAATTTCAAAGCCCCTTGATCGTAAATTGTATTTTCAATTTAGAGCGGGCTGTCTACCACTAAAGTTTTTTTACTGCCAAATGGATTACATCAGGTGACAACAAATGCCCTATTTGCACTGATCTAGAAGAAACCTATTCGCATGAATTGTTTGTCTGTCCTGCTTATGTTTTTTTTTTTTTATTAGATTTTTTGTTCATGATACATACACAACAACTTGAGTCATATCACTTTTCGTATAACAACATAAACAACTCGTGGCTATGCTGTACGGTAAATCAGACAGTCCATCATATCACATATAAAGACAGCAGTGTATTTACATACATAGGGCAGAATGGCAGAAAATCATTGTACATCTGGTTCAGATAATGGACTTTGCGTGGAGGAACGCAAATATTGAAGTAAGGGCTCCCAGATATCTGTAGGCCGAGAGGAGGCAGGTAGCTCTTCAGCATATAATGCCAGATTTTCCTGACAGTAAACCATATCCTTTAACCAGCGATCAGTGGAGGGGCTTGCTCTACTTTCCCAAATCATAGCTACTCTACGTTTAGCTAACACAAGAGCTATTCTCACCAGTTTGCCCGTGCTACCCTTCAGGAACGGCACCAGGCTCAGCAAACATACATGCGGAGAACATTGTAGCTCAATGTGGGTCATGTCATGCAGTTTCGAAATTACATCAGCCCAGAACAAAGCCACTCGCCTGCATTCCCAGGCTAAATGCCAGAAGTCAGCCCCCGCAGCCCCACACCGAGCACAAACATCGCTGTCTCTGAGTCCACTTTTATGTAATTTGTATGGTGTGTGGTAGACCTGGTGTATGTATTTGAAGTGAATAATTCTCAAGTTGCCATTAGATGTGAGCGCACTAGTGAGCTGGCAGCAGTGTTCCCATTCCTTCTGTGTAATTGGCGGGTCAAGCTTCGCGTTCCACCTCTCCATACTCTTATCGAGAGGCGGAGGTTTCTCATCCCTAGCAGCCCTGTACAGCTTGGTGGCCATTTTATGTCTCGTGGGACTGTAGCGATGGAGGTTCGGTCGGAAACGTGGGATAATGTGCACGTAGCGCCCTCTTTAATCTGTGAACAGTGAAATTAAAAAGTGGCGTTTTATTGTGCACATAGCTTAAGTCATCGTCGGTGAGAAATTCACCATTTGGGAAAACGTCTTGCATTTTATCAATCCCGGCCTGTGCCAAAATACGCATGGCGCCCGGTTCCTGTGTGATGGAAGCGTTCGCATGATAGGCGAGAGTAACAAGGGGGAGTACAGTGGTAATTTCGTCGCCAGTTGGCCCAGGGCCTGCCAAGCTGCGATCGTGGCATCAATAGAGTTAATTTCAGTTTTTGGCGTGCCCCTGTGTGTATGCGTTAGGATGGAATGCAAGGGAATAGGATGTGCGTCACCTTGTTCGACAGCAACGTGTGGAATAAAGTCATGTGTGTTAAACCAATAATGTGCGTACTGCGCCTGCGCGACGAGGTAATAGAGATACACATCCGGAACGCTGAATCCCCCTCTATTGTAATCCAATGTGAGGGTCGTCAAACTCACCCGTGCCTGTTTACCGCCCCATATCAGCCTGATTAACAACGATCGTATTGTTCTGAAAAAGACGTCGGGCAGAGGTATCGGTATGTTACTGAAGAGGTAAAGAAGCTTGGGCAACACGACCATTTTTATGAGAGCCATACGGTCAGCCAGTGACAAAGGGAGTTTCACCCACCTATCCACACGTTGTTCCAACAGCATGTTCGTCTTGCCAAAATTTTCGCGTATAACTACATTGGGGGTCACGATGGACCCATACCCCCAGGTATTTCACAGGTTCCGTGGACCATATGAGCGGGGATTCTAAGTCATGGGGAGTGGTAGTTTTCGTTAGTGGAACCATCACCGATTTGGACCAGTTGATGTGAAGGCCTGAAAAATGTCCAAAACGGATGTATTCCCTCAGTATTAGCGCCATGAAGGTATGCGGTTCCCTAATGAATAATAACATGTCGTCCGCATAAAGCGATATGCTCACAGGGCGGTGTGCGAAGCATATCGCTGCCGCTCTATGTCTCTGTCTAATAATACAGGCCAAGGGTTCCAGTACAACGGCAAACAAAAGCGGCGATAGGGGGCATCCCTGTCTAGTTCCTCGACTGATTTGTATGGGATCCGAGGTGTGGCCCTCTACCCGGATTCGGGCCGTGGGATCAGTGTATAATAATTGCACCCAGACAATGAAATTAAGGGGAAACCCCATACGCTGAAGTATATGAAATAAGTAGCCCCATTCGATGGAATCAAAGGCTTTGGCCGCATCGAGCATTACAGCCGCAGCCTGTAAATTAGGGTCAAATATGTGAAACATGTCAAAGAGCGTGCGGAGGTTATGTGAAGTAGACCTATTGGGAATGAAACCGGATTGGTCGGGGAGGGCCTATTTCGGCATCAAAGGTGTGAGCTTGGTCGCAAGTATTTTCGCCAACAGTTTCGTGTCTATGTTAATCAGCGACAGCGGCCGATAAGAGTCACATCGAGAAGGTGGCTTGTCCTTTTTTAATAGGGTAATGATCAGCGCCTCCCTAAGCGATGGAGGGAGCCTACCCACTTCAAAGGCCTCGGCATACATTTCAAGAAGGTGAGGTGTCAGTTCCTCTGCGAATTCTTTATAGAATTCGCAGGTGAGGCCGTTGGGACCTGGGGCTTTTTTATTGGGGAGAGTTTTGATCGCCTCTCGGATATCCTCTTCCGTGATCGGTTGATTGAAGTATTCCCGTTGGCCGTCAGATAGCCACGCCAGGGCGATGTCCGATAGGTAGCTATCTAATTCCCGGACGTCAGTCCTGTTTTGCGAGGTGTAAAGACTGGCATAGGTATTTCTGAACTGCGCTGTAATGTCTTGTGTAGTGTAATGATCCACACCTGACGTGTCAGTGATCTTGGTAATAGTGTTCCTGTCTTCACGAGCCTTAATTTTAACAGCCAGATTACGTCCCGGTCTACCCCCTTCTCCATATGCCCGGGCCATATGTCTCTTGGACGAATACCGGGTTTCATCCATAGCTAGGTTATTATATTTCAATAATGCATCTTTGATCTGTGCAAGGAGCAATGTACTGGGGGACCTCTCGTACGCCCTTTCAAGCCCCGCCAGGGTGTCTTCCGTCTTGGCTAATTGACCTCGAATATCCTTCAATATTCCAGCTGTTGTACTAATACATTTGCCCCGAATCGGGGCCTTAAAGGCCTCCCACAGGGTTGCCGTACTATCAACTGACCCCTTGTTCTGTACAAAATATTGTTCTATAGCTTCCCTGATCGTGTGAGTATAGAGTGGGTCTAGCAACGCTTCAGAACGGAAGGGCCAAGTGAATTGTCGTTTGATAGTTTGTGGGATGTGTAGTGTAAGCTTGACTGGATTATGATCAGATAGCGTTCTTGGCAATCCCCCAACGTCAGAGACCCATAACGTCGCCCCTTCGCTCAGTAGCCAATAATCAAGACGCGACCAGCTATTATGTGCAGTGGAAATATGTGTCCCCTCTAGCCTCTCCGAATTGCGCAGGCGCCAAACATCAGTCAGGCCCAGCTCTGCCATCCCTTCAGTAATAACCTTAGCTGCTTTGGGTGAGTGCCCCCCTGACCCGCTCGACTTATCTTTACTGGGTTCTAGATGAGTGTTGAGATCACCCCCCCCCATATGACGGTCGCGTCTGGCCAGTCCCGTAGTATAGAAATAATGCGGTCAAAGAACCCAGGATCGTCTACGTTGGGGCCATAGACATTAACTAGGGTTACAAGCTTCCCAAACAATGTGCCGTGCATTATGGCATAACGGCCAGCATCGTCTGTGCAACTTTTGATCACAGTGAAAGGAAGAGTTTTTTTGATAAGGGTAAGCACCCCTCTGGCGTATGTCGAATAAGAGGAGGCTAGTCTATATCCGGCCCAATGTGCCCCTATACGTGCCTCACTGTGACGCGTCAAGTGTGTTTCCTGAATAAGGGCAATGGTAACCTCGTGTCGATCTAGATATGTCAATATTTGTCTAATCTTCTTGGGTGAATTAAGTCCCCTAACATTCCACGTCAGGCAGGTTATCCTCTCACAGTCTATTTGCGACATCTAAACAAGCAGTACAATCCATATAACCAGATTTCAGCGTACAATCCTTGTCCTATATACACTGATATATGAGTAACATGTAGCCACGTAAACACACCCCCCAGCCCCCCCACCCAGCAACCCCCCCGCCCACTTCAGCATCTCAAACGTGCTAAAGCCATCCCAAACCACCCCTAACAGTACCCGAAAATGAAACATAGCTGAAATCAGCTGTGGGGAGCACTGGAGCACAGATAACCTCCCAGATGTACAGGGAGGTGGCCGAAGAACAAGATTAAAGGTTCCTTCCCAAACAATTACAGACATCCGATGAAAGCAATAAGTGACATTCACATTTAGAAGAAAAACAGTCTTATCTGAGCGGAGAGAGGTCCTGTCGAGCCCGCTAGAACGCCGCTGCAAGTGTGAAACGTCCATAATCATCTGTGTCCAGCCTGGTCGATAGTGACCCACTCAAGATCGCAGTGACCCTGTGCAGTCATGGACTCCGACAACGTTTTAGTCAGTGGTCTCATGTAAGGAAACACCTTGGTCGTCGTCAGCTGTACTTGAAGACTCCCGGTGTTTGCGCTTGATAGTCTTCGCATAATCCATTGCTGATTTGGGGGTAGTGAAGATTTTCAACTTGCCATTCAAATCAACGCGCAGTCGTGCCGGGTATAGCATCGCATAGGGTACTTTTTCGGCCATCAGTAGTCTCTTTGCGGGTTGATATTCTTTATGTGCTGCCTGCAAGGCCGCCGTGAAATCCGGCTAGAACGCAAGAGTGTTTCCCTCATTGACAATGGACCCCTTTTCTCTCCCCATGCGGAGGATGGCGTCCCGGTCCCTGTAATTCAATAATCACGCGATGATAGGGCACGGAGGTGCACCCGGAGGGGGACGAGCAGCCAGCGAGCGATGTGCAAGTTCAACTATCAGCACTGATGACAACTGTTCAACTCCAAAAATCGCCTGTATCAAGGACTCAATGTAGGTTTCAAGGCGGCCAGTGTTTGTGGACTCTGGCAAGCCCGTGATTCGTAGGTTATTGCGTCGTGACCTTGCCTCTAAGTCCTCATTTTTTGCCTGTATGATGGCAAGCATTTTTTCCATCTCTAATGTTTTGGTCGACATATGCTGCAGACCATCTTCTGCATCAGATATTCGCGTCTCCGCTTCCCCTAGGCGTAATGCATGCTTGTCCAGCTTCGTGGACATGTGTTCCATTCTGAGATTCAAGTTGTCAATTTTACCATCGATGGCTTGTAGTCTGGCCTGCACAGCTAGGAGTGTCTTCTCAATGGAGGATAAACTGTCAGTCGGAGCGTCCATCTCCGAGTTGGAGGTGGCACGCTGCTGCATCCTCCCAGTTTTACGGGGCTCAAATGTGAGGCGAGGCTGGCTGCGTTCAGTTTTACCCATATTTATACAACACCGAAGTGGCTCGCCTTATAGGCAGGCAGTAGGAAGTTCTGTAGTAGTAGGATTCCCTGCACGTGTTAGGAGCTGGCAAAGACGCCGGTAAAGCGGGCCGCGGCAAATTAATGTTCACAATGACTCAGCCACAGCGTCCAACAACGTGGTGTGCATCAGACCAATGTCACGCAAGAACTAGACACCCCAGCTCCCTGGCGCAGCAGTGTATGCAGGCATTAAAAGAGCAGACCCTGTCGGCAGTAGTCGTCCTCAGTGCAACTCGTGAGGATCCTGAAGAGGGCCATAGATATAATGCGCAACCAGCATGTCGCAGTCACTCTACAGTGGTACAGGCACCAGCACTGAGCCGCCTAGTTTGGACCGGCGGCAACAACCCAATCACCACTGCGGGGAGTGCAGGATCCCAATGCAGATACGCCAACAGCATATGCGGGAACGTAAGCAGACAGCTACGTGGCACTCACCAGGCTCCGACGGATGGTCCAGCAGTATGTTCAGGCCGTGCAGGGGACCTCAGACGGACCACAGCTCCGATCAATTGGGCGCAACACTTCTATCAGGGTGAGAAAATGGCGTCGGCCTCACGCTCAGGGCCCCACGATGGTAAAAAGATGCACAACAGTGGCGTGCAAAGCCACAGCGTGCTTCACCTCCGACAGCACAGCAGGCAATGCGCGCAGTTGTGAGGATATCTACCGGCCCGAGTGCGGACGCCAGCAGGGAGGGGCGCCCCCTCCGACACTCACCGCACCCCGGCTCACGGTCAGCGAGCTTTACTACGGTGGCGACATCACAGGAGGCAGCAGGTCCGTTAGGGAACCTCACCAGCGAACAAGGCGGAGACACGCCTTCTCCGAACACTGGCGCCAGCAGCGCGCCTCAGGCCGGGATATGCATGGCCTCTCGAGCCAGGCAATGGCACCCTCCTCGCCCACTCGTCAGCCACGCACTCACCGGCTTCCGAAGGGCGCAAGGGACCAGCAGGTATCGGCGTGGTCTCTCGTCTATAGTCACCAGCAGCAGCCTCCACCGCTCTCCTCACATCAGCTCTCGGGGGCTGCGCTATGCCGTCATCTTGCTGGCACAGGCCCGCACTGGAAGTGGCAGCGTTCGTCCCAGACGTGAGTGCTGGAGCTTTTAAGCAGTTACAAAATGCAGCTAGTCTTTAGGGCATCATGTCACGTCGTTTTAACTGAGGATGCCAGCAGGAAAGGCAGGATTTTTGTAGAATTAGGTCTCCGGCCAGCGGAGCTGCACTACAGCGCAGCCATCTTGCCGTGCGCCCTCTAGTGCCCCCCTGTCCTGCTTATGTTGGCACTCGCAAAGTATGGTTGGCGCAGACATGCAGGAACATGGGTACCAGTTCAAGTACTGTTGCCCTGAGAATTCTGTGCACTGATCCATCACTCCGCTATGCGATCCCAGTAGCAAAGTTTTTTAGATGGATGTGGTCTATAAGATCTCAATTATTGACTGTAAATAAATGATTATGGAATCATGCTACCTGTGGATGTGAAATCAGTTTTCTATTATTGAGCTGTGGTGCTTTTCAATGGCTCTAATGCCTTAGTCATCAATTGACAATATCATCGTTCCTGCTCCTCATTTTAAGATTTTGCTGTACTATAATGTATTAGGATGAATTGATTTTTTATTCATGACTATTTGTATACATTTTTATGATATTTTAATTCACTGTTTTATTGTCTTTACAAGTGTTTTATGCTCAATGCTTTTATGACATGTATTGTCGAATAAAGCTTATTTTGAATTGAAAACGTTTTTTTAGTGTTTTTATGGCCATATTTACTAGCAAAATAAAGATACTTTGACTGAATGAAAATCTCAATCAAAGACATAGAAGAATGATATTGATAAATCCAGCAATATGCCATTGCTGAATTTATTTTAAATTGTACAGAAAATAAGTTAAAAGACGTTCTTATCTGTAATCCAAAATTCAACCTTCCTGAAGTCTTCCCCGATTGGTCAGAGTAACAGGATTAGCCAGGCTGTTTTGATGAAGTGATAAGTGGCTCATTATACACCGAGAAGGAGTGAGAAGTATATGATAAGGGTATATCCTCGTCTTCCCAATTTCGCTATACAATAAACACAATGAGAGGGAACCCAGTTATCTTACTACTGTGTCTATCCTGCCTCTATCTGAGACCAGTGAGCGTAATGCACCCAGGTAAATCGGTGCTTGCTTCACAATTTTCTGAGACAGTCAAACTTTCTCTGCGATACTATGAAAAATGAAATATGAAACCATATTATATATATATGGTTTCATATTTCATTTTTCAAATGGAGTTTGTAACTAACCTGCAGCTGTGTGCGGCCTCAAGCTTCTGGGCGTTTTTGGTTACATATATATATATATATCACCTGTGGCATGCTTCATCATTGGACCCTTACCCAGACACTGAACGTGAATGGGTGGGCTCGACACGTTTGTAAGTGGAGCTCTTTGAGTGGTAACAGTGAGTATAGGCAGGGTTGAGTGAGTGAGTTAAAATAGCCTTTAAATCCTTTGTAACTATTTTATTATTCAGGGATCTAGGGCTAGGTTAAAAATAGATCAGTGTGATGCTTTTTAGGAATTAATGTTCCCAGGCATCAATAGGTCGATATGCTTCAGCCTTGATATCACCCATGGAGGGTCAGTAGGCTTTCTTCAGGACCTTGTTTTTACCCTGCTTTTTGCAAGTTGCTGGTTTCCTGTGCAATTAAATTGTAAAAAAGCATGCACGTAATTATACAGACCATATTTATAGGACCTTTTCCTTGTATGGTAGTAAATGGTTGTAAACGACTTGTTTGTTCAACAGACATCATAGGAGTACAAGGGGAGGATGGACTCTGTAGTCACACATTCTTCGAGAGTACGCGTCCACTCACGCTCATCACGTCTCCCTATGTCCCTGGCTCACCAAGGGAAAGGCTATCTGCTGGAGAGGGCTCTGCTACACAGGAATGCCAGAGTGGGGAGAGTGGTCGTAAACCATGAGGATTCAAACAAGGAACAGGACAGGCAGGAAATGCCAGGCCTACCTACCCCAATCCCCTCTGACCCAGCCATATAGCAGGCTTAAGGAAGGAATCTGCAGATGTTAGGGGTAGGAGAGCTATAGAAATGAGCCACACTGAAGGTTGGTTTAGCTAGTTCTTACTCCTCTGCTGATGTTTCAGCCATAAAGGATTTTGGAGGAATGGTGCTTTCTGGGACAAGAATATGCCACACTTTGGAGGAAGTTGTCATGCTCTGGGGTGTTGCCTTGCACCTCATTGAACAGGAGTGCTCTCCTGCTTGACCCCAGAGAACACTGAATAAATATGTGAGAGGTGCAGATCCTCTCAGATCTGCTGCTTAAAACTAAGAGAAGAAGACGGATTGCCATGCTGAAAACTTGACTTGCACCACCAGGCCCTGCATTCTTGCTGACTGCGCCTGCTGCACTATCTGGAACTACAGTCCTGTGGATGTACCTTGCTTCAAAAGGATTAAAGAGTGGACTCCCTACCAGCTACAGGTTAACAGAGCTCACCTGCATCATCCCCACCAAGAGTCCCCTGCCTCAGTGTGTCCAGTGGACTTTAAAGGGTTTTGTCCAGGTGCATTGTGGGAATTGTGGTCTCAACCTTTCAACGACCATCTTGGAGCTTCCAGACCCTTGAATTTTGTTTTGGACCCTTTGGACCCTCAGGAGAAACTTCTAAAGAAGTTCGACGTTTGGAGCAACTTTGGAAAAAAGCTCCAGAAGGTTACCAACTCAACCGTGAGGACCAAGCCGGCCACCTTCATCCGCGACCCTGCCCGGATTCCAGGTTCGTCCCGCTGAAGAGGTCAGGAGGTCCAACTTCCAGAATTTGACTGGGAGCTCCCTGAAAGTCAAGCTGGCGAACCCTCACCGAATCTGGACTGGTGAAGAGCAGCGAGGGCCCTCGGAAGAAAAAGCTCCAGAAAAGTTTCTAAGTGTGAAGGTAAAATTTTGACTAGGGTATCTGAGCAGGGCTCCATCACGGTCGGCTTGAAACTTTGACTTTGTTCTGGTCAAGCACGACCAGATGTCCCAGAGTGGCACCACAGGTTTCTAAGTGCTAGAAACTGTTTCATCTGTACAAATTCATATCTCTGCTTCCCTACATTGAATTCTTTTAGTTTTGGTGTCATTTTAAAGATACAAATATTTCCTATTTTTATAAACTGCTGTGGGATTTTTATTGAATTGTGTGTTCTAATTATTTACGAAATTGGTGTTTTTAAATGTTTTACATACCTGTCTCCTAAGTTGAGCCTGGCTGCTCGCAGCCAGGCTACCAAGGGTTGAGCATGGGAATAATTTATGGAGACCTATACTGAACCCTAGACTGTGTTGGTGGCCTTATTGCAAGTGGTAGATGCATATTTAACACTACTAATAACCCACTTTCAAACAACCACTACGAACCTGGTTGGTGTATGTGACCCACGCAATCAGCGTCAAATTACACCTAGGTCCAAGGCCATTGACTATCATTGGCACTTTGTGCTTCTTGGTGCTATTCCTACTTAAAATCTTAACAATTCCTATCTCGTCACACTTATTGCATTTTTGTCATTTTGGTGTCATTTTGCTTATTACATTTTACTCTTTATAAAACATATGAACAAACATATATGTTTACATAGTTTAAGGGCTATATGTGAGAGAGAGGGGGTGCAGACATGTTCTTTTAGTGTATTTAAGATTGCAGGGTTCAACACTTTTGCGTTCAAAATGTTATTCATAACTTGCACCATATGTAGAAGTGGTTGCAACAGATTGCTTATTTATTTTCAGGGCAATGATAACGTTTACCTAATTTACCAGTGCTCAATTAATTAATCTTAGAAAGTGACCTGAGAAGTATAAACGACTTTCCGCTCTGTAGGGATTTCAACTTGTGGCTGCAGATCACACACAGATGTCTGCAGTGAGCCCTTAACTTGCAGATCTAGTTTTTCAGCTCAGTGAAACAGCAAAAAGTCACAAAAGTTAGGAAAAACCTAAATTAATATTTTGAAATTAATGAACATTTAAATGTCTCATCATTAACAGTGTAGAATACGTCAGAGGCCATTGAAAGGCCATTGCAACAAATAAAGGATCATATAAAAGAGAAACCATACAGGCACCCACTATCATCTAAAAATGATCACCCAACTTCTTTGACACACCAAGAACGTAAACTATGTAGTTGTATGTCAGAATATCGCTTCAATGAATGAATGAATGAATGACTTGATTTATAAAGCACGCGGCTACTACTAGAGTGTCCAGGAGCTATAGTAGCACACTCTAGGAGGAAAGTGGGTTTATTCTTTAAATACATGGGATTTTGTTGTTTACGGAACAGTTTTTTGTCTGGGATGCATCTAATGGGGAGAGGTAGGGCGTCCCAGCAAGGACCGAATGTGAGAAGTTGGCCTGGCATATGCTGTCCACTAGTTATAGTGGGCACCTTGCACCAGTCCAAACGACCCTTATTGATGATAGGTTTAAAGACAACCTTTATTGAAAGCTATCCTTGTGGTAGCTATGGAGAGCAGCCTTCAGGCTAAGTCTTGAAGGAGTGTAAAGCAGCTTGGTTTACCAGATTATAACCTCTTGAATGACCAAATGAAAGGAGAACCACACCAGGTATATATAAAAAATATGTATTTATTTCTAAACACTCACTACTAATCTCTTTAGGAGATTAGAGTCCAAGATACACAATATCACAGTATTAAAACGACAGTAAATAGCACAATATACACTGGGCCCCAGGAGGGACCAAACCAAATATTAAGAAAGTGGTATAAGAACCACGACTTGATTAGACACAGTGCCTAGAGCACGTAGAATCGCTGGGACCCCAAGGAACCACCCAAGGTAGTGACACAGGAGACCCACGGGGGACGTGTGAGAACACAGCCGCGAGCGCCGTAGGATTCTATGAGGAAAGTCGTGGTTGGTATTTTAAAGATAAAGGACACTTAGGAGAGGACTTTGAGCAAACCCCTTTAGACTTAAGGGGTTCTAGGGCCAACACCCACGGGAGTACCAGAGTACTCGAGTTACCTCACCCAGGGAAGCCGGATGCATAGGTGTCAAATGGTGTCGGGAATCGTCGTTGATTTCAATGGCGATCTGCTGCAAAGTGCTGCTGCTGTGAAGAAGAAAAGGGTCCGGGATGATCCACGCCTGGATCGAAGTTGTGAAGAACCTGAAAGCAGAGGGGACAGAGTCTGGGTCACTAGCCAGTGACCAGGAGCGGAGCAATCAAATGCCCACCGATGTCGGGTGCTTCAGGTGCGAAGAGGTGAAGCTCGACTCTGCAGCCACGGGGTCCAGGAGACGTTGAGGACAACCAGGAGCCGGATTCGAGCTGTCCCACGAAGGATGTCGAGTGCTGGGGTGTCGGTGCTCGGATTGAACACAACAAGCCTTGGCAACAGCAACCCACGCAGGAAGAGTAAAGATGCTTTGGTGCGGACCAGCAAGGTCCGGGGGACTCCCCAAGCGATGGAGAGTCAGGGCACGTCTGGAGCAACCAGGGTAGCCCAATTAATCTTAGTGTTGCCTTCACAGGGACCCACCAGTCGACGGACCAGGGATCGCGAAGGGACCTCGAGAGGAATCACAAAATGGCAGCCCACGGAACACCCGTTGAGTGTAGGCCAGCAATCTTCGGTGTAATTACTGCTCGGGGTCAGGGCTACAAGTAACCCAAAGCTCAGCCTCAGAGTTCGCCTCAAAGCTGATGCTTCTGCAAATGGTCGCGGTGTCCAGGGGTTCAGGTTGCACGGTCTCCATGAGGGATACAGGCCTCAGACTTGCTGAGCACACAGATCGACCTCAGAGACCACAAGAACCCACCTCCTGTGTTGCAAAATTCTTCGGAGTCCTCGGGAGCTTCGGAGATGCCAACCGGACAGATGCGTCTTTGGTGCCTGCCAAGCAGGGGAGTAACTCCTTTACTCCAAGGGAGATTCTTCGGTCATCCAACGCTGTGTAGATAGTTGAAGTTCTGGGATTCTGTAGCAGAGTTTCGTCCAGGTAAATCTAAAGTCCTGTAGTCAGGGGTTCCTACTTTATACCCAAGGAAGGGCTGGGACAAACTCTGGGGACCCACCTATGGGAGGGTCAGGAAAGAGGGGTGGCTACACCCATTTCCTTTGTCCAGTTTCGCGCCAGAGCAGGGGCTGGTAGCCCCTGCCACCGGTTTGAGCTGCACTATGCACAGGGACACCAAATGTGCCCCCAGTGCAGACTTCAAAGCACTCTTGGAGTGCACCCACCCAGCCCCAATACACTAAAGCCTGTCTGGGAGGTGGTCACACCTCCCTGTGACAGGAAACCTATTGTCCAGGCCTCCCCTGCCGGAGTTTCGTCCAGCAGCAGGAGGGCAGACTCGTGTCTGTGGCTGCAGCATCCATTTTGTGATGCCAGGGTTCTGTTAAGCTGGTACCGGGTGTACCGGTGGTGCCATGTTTCTCCCTCTAGTAGGGTTGTACCGGTGGTGCCATGTTTCTCCCTCTAGTAGGGTTGGTTTGGCTGCATCACAAACAACCCCGGAATGAAGATTCCGAAAGCTGCAGAGGGGCTCTGCTCATGCATGGGCACCCTCTCACATAAAACCCAGCACCCTGCCTTCAGGATTGTTAAGGCCTGCCATAGGGGTGACTGATAGGTTTACATGTGCAGTGATATGGAGAGATATAGGGAACCTATATCTCAGTAAGGGGCGCATACACCACCTTACACAGGCTGCTGTAGCAGACCTGTTGTGTCATTTAAAAGGCTTCCCAGGGGTGGCATAATACATGCTGCAGCCCCTGGTAGGCCTCTGGGGTACCTATGCCCTGGGTACATAGTATACCATATACTAGGGACTTATAAGGATACCCCAGAATCCAATCTGGAGTGTACCTAAAGTACATACAATCAATTTAGAGTAGAAAGCAGATAGACTGGGGTCCTGATTAGCAGGGCCTCAGTCTGGCTAAGTCGAAAAACAGTGAAACATCAGCAAAAAGTGGGGGTAACTATAAGAAGCAGATCCTACTCTCCTACACCGAATAGGCTGAGCCACTCAATTTCTTCCTTTTGATATGGCGTATGGACAAAAGATGAGCTGACTGGGTACGGAGGGGTAGTTTAGGGCAGTCCCTGAATAGTCTTTTATGCAGGTAAGTAGGACCTATTTCGTAGTAGGCTGCATGCGCTATTGACAGGGCTTTGAAGATGACCCTTATTTTCCTGGGAAGCCACTGAAGCTGGATGCGATATTGCGGGACAGAGGCAGACTTAGGGAGTTTAAATAGCAGACGCACTGCCATGTTTTAAATCTTTTCTAGTCTATGCAGGAGGTATTCTGGGAGACCGAGGTAAAGTACATTAGCGTAGTCCAATCTGAACAGTATTAAAGCCAGTACTAGCAATTTCTAGGCTTCCCAAGGTAGGAGTTTAAGGAATTTCCTAAGCATTCTAAGTATCCAGCAGGTGGACTTGACCACAGCTGCAATCTGGTGCTGGAAGGATCGCGAGTCAATAAGCACCTTTAGGTTCTTGCCACATCCGTAGGGGGAGCGGAACAGCAAGTGAGCCAGGCCCCTGCCCAACATGGAAATGGGTCGGCACCAAATAAGAGGATCTCCTTTTTTCCCAGGTTACATTGTAGAGAGTTCTTTTTCAGCCATGCCATGACCCAAGTCAAGCATGCTGCAAGTTTTATCTTGGCCTCAGGATAGTTGTTGTTGTAGGTCAGCAGCAGCTGAGTGTCATCTGCATAGGAGACCACCTGGATGTCAAAGGATTTGATGAGGTAGCCAAAGGGGTCAGGTATATATTAAAGAGTGTAGAGCTCAGGGCTGAGCCCTGAGGTACTCCATATTTTAATTGTTTGGCCTCTGAAAAAAAGGCTTGAGCCAAACTGCTTGTTCCCTGTGTTCCAGAAAGGTGCCTTCCCTTCAATTCCAATGTCAACAAGATGGCCCAACAAGATCTAATGTGAGATCGTGTCAAAAGCCGCCAAGAGATTCAACAGGATCAGGGCTTGGGCCCGCGTCCAGTGCAAGTCTGATGGAGTGAGTAATCTCCATGAGTGCTGTCTCGTGCTATATGGCGCCCTAAAGCCAGACTGAGAGGGGTGGAGATGTTTTGATGTTTGCAAGAAAGATGTTAGCTGGGTATTTTGGAGATCCCCGGTAACAGAGAGATGGGTCTGAAATTTGCGAGTGTCTTTGGATCTGCATTGTTTTTTTTTAGCAAGGGGATGACATTGGCCCTCTTCCTGAAAGGGGGAACAATCCCTGAGTGCAGGGAGATTGAGAAGAGTTCCTGATAGATGGGGGTGAGGTTGTTCCCTACTAGTCTAAAAAGTTTAGGGGGGAAGGGGATCCAAGGGGGAGCCAGATTTACATATGGAAAGAAGGGTCCCTAATTCGTCAGAGGAATGAGGAGTAAACTCTAATAGTTTGTCTTGGGCTCTATGTAACATTGAGGTCTTAGAATTAGTAGAAACTTTGTTTGATGTTGGAGCTAAATTCTCTTGGATTTTATGAATTTTATCTTCAAAAACAAGCTAAGCGGGGAGCACAGGGAAGATGAAAAACCTGAAGATTTCTTTGGCATTGTTGCTAGCTTTTTCGATTGACTGTGAATAGTTGGTGCACCGTGCTATTTTCAAATTAGTGTGATATATGCTCAAGGTTGCTTTATAACGGCTCTTGTCCACTGTCATATTGTTTCCTTCAGAGGTGTTCTAGAGCTTTCCAGCACTTCCTTTCATCTGCTAAGTCCTTTGTAAACCAGCGAGCAGATATCGTGTGTCTAGTAGTTCCAGTTTTAGCTAGTGAAACTGCCATGGATGCGGCTTCCTTCAGCCAGTTACCAGGATTTCGTCAGCTATTATATTGCCCGTCAGATTAGACTTAGTGCGATCTAAAATGTTTTTCAATTGGACTATGTTTACTTTGTTCCATGCAAGGTTTGTTTGTGTAGGGCTCAGTCTTAACTGCCTTTATTGGCGCAGAACAGGTCCATGAAAATGATATTAAAAAGTGATCAGACCAAAGGACTTCCTTAGGGGTGGCAATCTTGAGCATGGTGTTGGAGAAAATGGCATCAATACTGTGACCTGCCTTGCGTGTAGGGCCTTATAGGGATGTCGATAGATTTATATCGGCAAATGAGTCGCATAGGCTGTCAGTGTCATTATCTAGCTGAATATTGAGGTCCCCTAGAATAGAGAAATTTGTATACTTAAAAGCTTTGAGTCCTAGGGCTTGAGAGATGGAATTGAGAAACTCTCCAGTGATCCGGGGGGGGGGGGAGGGTGGGAGGTAGATCAAGACTCCTGTGAAGGAGAATTTTGCAGTGGGGGAGATAACAAATCCCAGCGCCTCCGCACCCACTAGGTTATCAATCGTGAAGGTGTTACATTTGAGTGTTTTATTGAACGCTATGGCCACCCTATCTCCCCTTTTGCCCATCCGATCTAAGTGTAGACAGGCAAAATCTGAGGGTAGCGCCAGATGAAGGTCAGGGTAAGAATCCTCAGTGAGCCAGGTCTCGGTCATGAAGAGGACGTCTAAGTGGTCCTCCTCAAGAAGATTGTATATATTAGGTGCGTGTTTGGGGAGTGAGCGCACATTTATTAGTGCTGTCTTGAGATTACAGGGGCTAGCCGACTGATGATTATTGACGCGGATTCTTGTATAAACTATGGGTAAAGGACATTTGCATTTAGAGTAGCAAACTGGGCCTTAGCATGCTGAAGAATTTAATTTATTACATCTTAATGTGTGGGGTTTTAATTCATGTAGTTCTGCCGAGGAGTAGCTGATACGCGGACTTACCTCTTCTGTGGCACCAGCAGAGTGGGTAGTGCAGGCCGCAGTCGGAACGCGGACGGGCGCAGACGGGCTTGCCTTAGGCGCAGCTTCAGTGCGCAAGCAGTGCATCCGCGCCGCAGCCATGCTTTTATGCCCCTAGTTCGCGTAGGCTCCTAAAACTAGAATGCTGCCCGAGAGCACAGAATCGAGCTCCTGGAAGTGACCTCACCGCCCCATAGAGCGCATCCTTGGTACTAACCAAGACAGAGTATGCTACAACATGCAGGTATTCGGCTAACTAAGTATTGTGAGAGTTTTTATCGGAGCCTTTAAAATATTCATAAACAGTGCAGTTTTTAAAAACAACATACGAGGGAAACAAACGCATAGGTCTCCTTCAGTGATTTCGATCGAGATAGGCTTCCAATGCTTCTAATAAAAACAATTCAGATTAATACAGTTTTTTGTCACAACATATTTTTATTGTTGACAGACACAAGAGCCCTGGAACAACCAGGGTTACCAATAGCGCAATAGACATAGTAGTAACAATGATATCAACATTTACAATAGCCAAATGTAGCAATTTGGAATATACGGATATCTGAATTAAAACTAAAACAGAAACTGAAACTATAAACACCAGTGCTATAGTGTCAATATGTAAACTGACATAAAAACCCTCCAGCGGCCCCAGTTGAATACAAGCATAGTTATAGTCTAGTTTGCCGCTCATCATCTGATCATCTTGGCAGGTCCTCATTATTTAATGCAGGGGTATGGGCTCTAAGTAAAGACCCCGATAGTCTGCCCACCTCCTCCATATCTTTGGATGTTTCTGGGGGCATCCCCTAGCCTTGAAGATTGGTATTTCGAGCCCCATGGAGAAATCGAGACCACGTTTCCACGCCCCCACAGATGGTGGGGAGGCAGCCTTCCATGTCCTGGCAATATCTCGCTTCGCCAACATAAGTCCAAGGAATAACAAATGGCGTTTACATCTATTACGCCTGATCCCCTCTGTGATATGAAGCATAGCCAATCGTGGCGACTGTGGAATGTCCCAACCCAAAACCTCTGGGAGACAGGTTATCACCCCACGCCAGAACCTCGACAGCGCCGTGCACTGCCACACCGTATGCAAGAGAGTACCCTCTGCGGCTTCGCAGCGCAGGCAGAGGGGGGAGTCAATCAGTCCTGCCCGCCAGAGCCTGTGGCGGGTGAAGTATACCCGGTCAAGATATTTGAATTGTATAAGGCAGAGGCGTGCTGCTATGGCTGCACCGCGCGGGGATTCTAGCGCCTCAACCCAGACATCATCATCTATTGGACCAAGATCTTCCTGCCAAGCATCTCTAGTTTTGTTGAGTGTGGTGGGGCCATTGGTCACTTATGTGCGATACATTGCTGTAATTTTGTGTTCACCCATTTCTCCCATAAAGACCTTGGCCTTGATGGGATTGAAGTCAGGTATAGTATCTTGGCGTGTTATGTAGGGGGAGAATGCATGGCGAAATTGAAGGTATCTGTAGAGTTGCGAACGGGGCATGTCAAATTCGGTTTGTAGCTCCTGAAAGGATTTCAGGGTCTGGCCATGAAGAACCGCCCCAATCGTTGAGATACCAATGGCCTCCCAGCCCGCAAATCCCTGCAGCCCAGACAGTTGTGGTAATAGGCCGTTGTGCCAAAGAGGAGTTTCCTTAGTCAGTTTGCCCCACCATCCCATCCTACGCAGCGCTTGTCGCCATGTCACGAAGACCGTCCTGGTTGCGGGCGGTAGCGTTTTAAGCGTCGGACCTGAGTATAGGATTGTATGTAATGGTTTAGTGTCCATTAACCAGTGCTCGACCGCATAAGTGGGATCGCGTCTGTCACCATACCACCAGTCGTTTAAAATAAGGTGTGAACCGACATGACATGATATGTTTGGACATCTGGAGTTGCAATACCCCCACAATATGTGGATTGGAAACAAGTTCTTAATGCCACACGCGCTGAACCCCCGCCCCAGAGGAAGTGACCAAGGACAGCATTTAGTTGTCTGAACCAGGTGGGTAGTATTGGGTAAGGGTGGTTTGAAGTTGGTAGAGAAGACGAGGTAAGGAAACCATCTTAAAGATGGCAGATCTACCAAATAGGAATAGCGGCAAATGTGACCAGGAGCGCACTTGCTCCTTGACCTGCGTCAACAAGGGGGCCAGATTCTTGACCGTGAGATGGACTGAGAGGCCGACAGGAACACCCCGAGATGTTTAAACCCGTTTGGGACGACCGTCACCTCACGCGTCCATACGCCCAATTGGTCTCCCCCCATAGAGGCCACAGGAAGGATTTACGAGCGTTCATATAAAGACCGGAGGTCTCGCCAAAGATTTGCATTATCCTGAGTAGCCACGGACCCGATCTTTTAGGTTGTGTTAAGGAAAATAATACGTTGTCTGCATACAACGCTATGCAGTCCGAGACTCCCCGCGACCACTCAAAGCCATAAACTTGGGCATCAATTCTTACCCAAGGCGTGAGCGGCTCCATGGCAAGTGCGAAGAGATAGGGGGACAGGGACATCCCTGTCTGGTACCCCTTCCAATAGGGAAAGACTGCGAGGTCGAGTCCGCGACACGAACCGATGCGGTAATATCCGTGTATAGGAGGTGGATATATTTGATGAGCCGGGGGCCAATATTTTGGCGGTTCAGAAGTGCGAAGAGGTAGGTCCAGCTAAGGGAATCAAAGGCCTTATCGATACAGCAAGGAGAAGCGCAGCTGGTTCATCCAGCCGGTCCACTGAGGCAATAGCGATATGTGCACGACGAATATTGTTCGGGTGGCACGACCGGGCATAAAACCGGCTTGGCCTGACCAAGCCGGTTTTATGCCCGGTCGTGTATTAACTCTGCAATATGTGGGACTATGCGGTTAGCGATGACATTTGCTAGGACTTTCGCCTCTACATTAAGCAGGGATATCGGTCGATATGAGGAATGTAGTTCTGGGGGTCGACCAGGTTTTAAAAGGATAACTATTTCCGCGTGGCGCCAATCGGGCGGGAGGAGTCCCCCGTCCACAGCAGTGTTAAGCACTGCTAAATACGGAGCCGTCAGTTGAGATTGGTACTTTTTATAGAACTCACAGGGGAATCCGTTCGGACCCGGCGCTTTGCCCGAGCACATGTCGGTCAGGGCGCTTTGAATCTCCTCGTTTGTTAACGGGGCATCTAAGTCCTCCTGCACCGAGTCCGACAGAGACCTCGGAGGCAAGTCGGCCAGGAACCGAAGAATATTGTCTTCCGGGAGGGTCTCCCATGGAGCATATAAATCTGTAAAGTACTCAGCAAAGCTAGCCGCAATTTGTGCAGGGTCGGTGAGTGCCTCTCCAACGGGGCCGAGTACACCAGGAAGAGACACAGCCCAAAGTGTCTGCTGACAAAGGCGGTGCAGGAGAGCGCAGGACTTATCACCCCACTGATATATCCGGCTACGGGTAGCGAGCAAATACGTTTTAGCCTCGTCCAGCAGCTCACTGGCATGTGTCTGTTGTGTCATGTTCAGCTGTCGGCGAATCGCACCTCTATTCTCGCCCCTGCTCCTACGTTCCAGGTCTATAAGTTGAGCCTCGGTCTGTAACAATTTTTTGCAGTGCTGTTTACGTCATGCAGTGCAAAATGCAATATCCACCCCCCTGCTTGTCGGCTTCATGGCCTCCCATAAGGTTTCAGGGGATTCAACCGTATCAGTGTTGTGAGAGAAGTATTCTGAAATGGCTGTATGCATCTGCAGGCGGTACTGATCATCCTGCAGAAGCCATGGCGAGAGCCGCCATCGAGGCGGAGAGCGCTTGGGGTCCAAGCGCACCAATAATGCCACTGGGGAATGTTCAGATAAGCCCCGGGGCAAGATCTCTACTGTCTCGATTCTGTGGAGATGTGGAGTAGAGATGAAGATATAGTCGACCCGGGAGAAGGAATCATAAACTCCCGAGAAGTATGTGTACCCTTGATCTATCGGGTGAAGTTTCCACCAAGTGTCCACCCATCCCATCCCCTGAGCCAGTACCTGTAATTTCGGTTCTCGCACGTCTACACATTGTCCTGCAATACGCCATCTGCCTCTCAGTGGACACATTACATCGTTCCGATCACCCCGAGCTATCCTCAGGGCCTGGGGAATCTCTGCCCAGAGGGACGTCAGGCGCTCTACTAAGTCCCATGATAAGGGTGGGGGGCATATATACTACCAAGAGTGAGGCGTTCACTATATAATGTACCTGTCACTACGGTATATCTGCCCTGCGGGTCTGACCAGATCTTGTTGTAAACATATGGAACTCTGTGATGGATGAGGATCGCCACACCCCGGGAGCCCCTAGTAAATCCGGAGTGAAAGGTCCGGACATATCCAAATCGTGCCAAGCACGGCGTCTTGTTACCCAATAGGTGGGTTTCTTGTAGGAGCAGGACATCCGCCTTGTATCGTTTGGCTTGGCAGAGTATGACTCCACTTTTAACCTTGTCCAGGAGGCCACGAACATTTCAGCTAATAACATGCAATCCTCGCTTCTTGACCTCCGTCATGGCAGTCATCTTGTGTATAGGTGGAACGTGGAGATGTGAGCTGGAGCATGGGTGGCAGAGTGTGACTGGAAACTATATATGAGGTAAATGACAGTGGCACTGGAAATCAACAATAACTTCCCATTAACCCCTCCTACCTTCCCCCCCCAATACCTCAACAATTTTGAAGCATCTATCGCAGCACGGTGAGCCTCCCGCCCCCAACGGGGGGTAGGACTGTATCCCTCCCTGCCAATGGATCCCCAACAAACATCCCTTATACATTAAAGCGTCGTAAAAACCACTGAAATGTACATAGACTGGTAGCCAATTACATCTTAGCCATCAAGTTTAGTAAATTACATATATGGCACTGCCGACATGAGTTAGGATGCTGTAGATGTCTGTTGACTCTCCATTGCGCGCCTGCTAGAGTTACTGCGAGTCTTGGATCTTCTCTTGGAGCGTGACCGACGTCATTGCTTGCCACTGGTCCTGGGAAGGTCCCGGCCGGGACCCCCCGATGAAGTGTCAGAATCCGTCGTGGAAGGAGTGTGAGCCTTCAGTTTCACCGCTTCGTCTGTCCAGTTAAACACCTCCTCAGGTGTCTCGAAGAAGTGTGTCCATGATTGATAAGACACACATAGGTGGGCCGGGAAGAGCAAGGAGTATTGGATCTTTAGGCCCCGCAGACGGGCTTTAGACTCGGCAAAGGACTGTTGGCGCTGTTGGACCATTTTAGTGTAGTCCGGAAAGATCATAATGGGATGGGAGGCATAAGTAAGGGTTCTCTTCAGCCTGGCCTGCTGTACAATGACATCTCTGTCTTTATAGTTAAGGAATCAGGCAATAATTGGCCGAGGACGAGCCCCAGGCAGCGGTCTCTGCAGTAGGGCACGGTGTGCGCCCTCAATTATAAACCATGCGGACAGGAAGTCAGCCGGGAGCCAATCTGTAAGCCATTTGGTAAGGAAGTCTTCCATATTATTATTCTCGCAGCCCTCAAGAAACCCCATGAAGCAGAGGATGTTTCTACGGGCACGGCCCTCCGCGTCCTCCACTCTCGTCGCCAGACCTCTCGTAAGTGTCTCCAAGCTGGACACCTTCTTTTGAAGAGTGCTCACCACGTCCTCCACTGTCGAAATCCGCGATTCCGATTCGGTAATCCTCTGCACCACATTTCGGAGGTCCTGCCGGAGCAGCATGACGTCCAAGCCAACTGTGCCAATTCTAGCCTCCAGCATGTCCCTGGACTGGGTGATAGCCGCCAACAACACTGCATTGTCAGGTATAGATGTCGCCATAATCTCAGGGTCGGGCGATTGGGCCACTGCGCGTGTGTATTTATCTAACGTGGATTGTTTTGCAGCGGCCCCCAGCGCTTAATCTTTTGCCATTTTGTCTGGAAGTTGATGAAGTCGCCGCTAGGTGTATATCTGGGCGTACCCCAGTGCCCGAAGGCGATCACAGCACCAATGGTTCCCGCCGGGTCCCACTGACGAGTGCCCGAGGATGGCAGCCGGGGGAGGGCACCACACCCACAAGCTGCACCAGGACCTAGCCCGGCCGCATCCACAGTTGGGCACCCCCGCCCCCCTAACGGGAGACTGTCTAACCCGGCACCCCAGTCACATAAAGGGTTCACTGGCTCTTCTTATAGTTAGTGCTGGTGGTACTCCGCTTCGGGCACCGAGGCGGGCCCGCAGCGTGCCGGGACTCTTCTGACGGATCTGACGGATCCTCACCTCAATGCCACATCGTCTTCCATGGGCGGCAATCTGCTGTCCGACCCCAGCCCAGAGATCAATAGGGGCGGTATGGGCTAATCAGCATCCACCACACGGCCGTCACCGTTGCCCGACACAATCCACCTCTCCCAGTTGGGAGAGCTAGCTATTGGATCCAAAGCTGCAGCACCGCAGAGACCGGCAGGGCGATGGACAGGATAATTGAGGGCTGACCCAATTTGAATCCCAGGGCCGTTAGACACACCCGGGCCGCCCTCGTGGAGGTGAAAGGGGGGAAACAGAGGGCCAGGAACACTCACCCCCGGTTCACGTAGGCGCGGTCCCGAACTAGGCCCCTCCGGTCCCACCAGCAAAGCTCCTCTCACCAGGGGCCCACCACCACCGGCCCAGCCACTCAGTCACCTCCTCCAGGCAGCGCAAAGACCAGGGCCGGGGGGCACCACGGTCCGATATGACCGCCGAGATACGGGAATCCGGTCAGGCCACAGATGTCATCGGACGTTCACGAGTCCTCCCAGGCAGCGATCTCATCAGCAGCGCAGCCCCCAGCCGGGAAACCACCGCCGGGGTCGCGCGCCACCAGCTAGGACCCGGATCCACCAGGCCATGCCCATGCTGCGTCCCGAAATGGCCGCCGAAATCCAAATCAAGGTGCTGATGAGGACACCAGGAAGTCGCGCCCCCAGACCCACATATGCCGCAACACCCCGAGAGGTCACCCGCGCCTGCCCAGGCTGGGAGTGGCTTTGTGTGTCTCCAGGACGTGCTGCATCTCACTCGGCAGCGCTCCACTTGCTCCGGCACGCCGCTCGCGTTCAGGCCGGAACTCCGGGCTCCAATTTGTCTGCGGCCATGGCCACCCAGCAGGCGCCGATCGGTGTCTCAGGAGGGTGCCCAGGCAGCCCCGAGGTATCTCCAAGAGTCGCAGAGGGTGCCAATTGGGAGCAGGTATGTCGATGTGGCAGGATTAATGCAGGATTTTGCTGGACTGCGGGAGCTCCCTTAAGGCGCGTCCACCATGTTGGACCGCCAGGCCATGCCCAGATTCTTACAGTTTTAAAAAAAATATTTCTCCATTCATAGAGGTGACTGAACGAATTACCCCCTTAAACTACATCAGTTACTTCCTGAGAAGCGCTAGGCTAGCGCTGCGGCCCTGTTTTTATGCCCCTACTTCGTGTATTCTCCTAAAACTAGAGAGCTGCCCGAGAGCACAGAATCCCACCCCTGGAAGTGACCTTACCGCTCCGTAGAGCGTGTCCTTGGTACTAACCAAGCGAGAGTATGCTACAACGTTCAGGTATTTGGCAAACTAAGTATTGTGAGAGTTTTTACAAGCACCTTTAAAATATTCTTAAACAGTGCAGTTTTTTCAAAACAAAATACAAGGGAGACAAACGCATAGGTCTCCTTCTGTGATCTCGTGTGAGATCGGCTTCCAAAGCTTCTATTAAAAACAATTCAGATTCATACAGTTTTTAAGAAAAATATTTCTCCAACAGTCATAGAGGTGACTGAACGTATTCCCCCTGAAACTGCGTCAGTTATCTCCTGAGAAGAGCTAGGCCTCAATAATATCGTGCTACCATAACATTGTGGGCAAAATATCAAGAACCAAAATATTGACAAGGTAAGTATATAAAGTTAGATATAGATCTAATTTACTGTATTCCCTGTTTAGTTCAATAAAGTAAATCTATACTTACCTATATGTACTTAGCTTGTTAATATTTTGGCCCTTGATACTGTCAGGATTATAGAAATAATAAATTTCGGAAAGGATAATCCCTGTCAAATTGGGAATTTTTTTTGACAGAAGATCTGGATCTACAAAACTCTAGATAATTGCCTGACCTTTTGTTTGTAGCACAGTGGTTGCGAAAAGGTTTCATAACTTGATTCCGCCTTGGTTTCTGAGACAGCATTTTATTGGCTAAAATGCCTTTTTTTATGGTAGGCTCTAAAGTGGCTTGGTTTTTAGGAAAGTTGTTTTGCTTCTTTACCAAAGACTTGTGGAATAGTCCAAGCTCTTGCATATTTTCAGAATGTATGTTCCTCATCCCGTATAAAACGCTGCAGCACCAGGTAGAGGTGTCCACTTTCATCTATGCAGCTTGTGCTACTTATAGAGCTGTTGGTGGAGAAATGCAGGTTTACTACTACTTTGAAGAGCTTTTGACTTTAAGAGCATTGGGGAGGAATACTTGTTCAATGTTAAGGAATCAGACATGTTTCCACATTCAATGAGGATCATGAAGGGCCAAGTCCATAATGATATTCTTAAATTGCAGAACAGCTTCTTAAGATATCTATTCATTATCAATTACGCTCTTCAAAGAAAATTTAGTAAAAGGAGTCTGAGGTATGTTGGATTGATGGACCCCAGATCTTGTTGAATTTACAACATGGATTTAGTGATGGTAATTCAGGTTCCCACTGTCTACAGACTGTCAAAGCATGGTGACAGTCTCAGTGGCGTAAAGAATCTTGAGGGGGCCCCTGTGAAGTACATGGAGGGGTGCCCTTGGGACTCACTCATGAGCTCTCTTAGGCCAGGTTACTGTGCGGAGCCCCCCCCCCGACCCCCCGCACTGTAGGGGCCTTTGTTACGTCACTACAGTCAATTACCTAAGCCTAAAGGTGGGGAAAAACAGGATTCCACTTCTAGGTAGCAATGAGAGGAGTCCCATGGGGTTTAAATGGCCCATCATGTTGCAACCTCCATCGTAACTAGTTAGCTCGGTCAGAAATGTTGGGGTTAATTTTTCCAACACCCTCTCATTTGAGTCACAAGTTTTCGTAGTGGTGAAATCTAGAACTTTCACCTTTATAACATCTTTAAAATCTGCTTATATTTTGGAATTGTGCAGCTTAAACTTTGAGGGCGTCATTACGAGTTCCCCAGCTATAAAGTGCAGTGTTACCGAGCAGCCAGGTACTTCAATTCTGGACAGTGTACCCGCCCCTATATCTAGAAATTATGAGTAATCTTATTTCCCTCATAACCCTCATCTTCACTCGGCAGCAGTGCAGGGGTAGATGACAAGCTGGCGCAAGAGGACAGAGTGGGAATAGTTCCAGCTGAGGGGGGGTCGTGCTCCGCATGCTGCCACATGGGGGTAGGCAGGAGCTGGGTGCAGCAGATGCCTGCAGACCCACTAGCAAGGCCAGGACCGGTGTCTCCAGGCGGCGGCCTGAAATTATCGGGTCTGGAGTTTGCAGACCTGATAACTGTACCAAGCATATTAGAATAGTCCTGCAGTGCTTATGGGCAACTTGTAAGAGAGGATGTAGCCTTACCGCCAGAGCTGCAGACTTTGGAGCTGGGGAACGGGGTTCGAGCCTCAGCGTTGGCTCAACATCCTGTGATTCTGGGCAAATCACTTAATCTCCCCGTGCCAACCAAAAATGAATGTGTCCTTGTGTAACTTAACTGGTGCTCATGTAAAGCGCTCCAATACCTTCCGGTCGAGTTCGCGCTATATAAATCTGCAACAACAAAAAACAAGCATTGGCATAGCCAATAGGTCTCGCCTTTGGGACCTTTTAAGTGTTTAGCCATGTAGCACATTATCCTGGGTTCTACAACGTCTACAGTTAAGAGTCTGTTTTATTGTGTAGGAGGTGGCTGTGTATACCTCACACATTGCGGGGCACTCCCACTTCATGCTGGTCAATGGGCACAGGCTTGCCTGTTTACCGTGTCTTAGTGCACCTCCTATAGAGTTGTGTGTATTCAGCAAGCCTCGGGACTGAAAAACGGAGTAGGGCAAAATGCACGCGGCGTTAGTTCTCCGCAACGAACGCAGAACCTGCTGAACTATCCCCCCACCAACAAACACAAGGAAAAATATTTTTGCATTTTAAAAAAACTGTACAAAGGGAAAATGTTTCGTAGAGACGCATCTGATAAAAACAATATATAAAATATAATCTGAGGTCTTAGAAGCCACCACATCTTTTGATAAAAGCTCCGCTGAAAAGACAAACCACTTTAAAAAGAAAATGACGAACTGGAGAGCGTGAAAAAAACAGATTGCAAAAGTGCCACAAAGAAAAAAAGAACACACTGGCAACAGTAATGAAATGTGCATTTAATTATAAAGAAATGCATGTTCATAAAAAGTGAAAACGTGTAATTAAATACACAGTAGTCTCAAAGATTAAACCATGAGTAGACAAAAATACGGTTATGTCATAAGCTTGCAACTCACGACCGCAGAGCACAGACACTTTAAAGGAATTATAAAAATTGTGAAAATTATTTTGATAGCCGAATTCTCGAGGCTTGGGGAATGCAGCAATGCAACAGCTGCCTTCATTTGAAATTATTTTACACTAATGCTTACGGAGGCAACAAGGGGTCAAGCATGAACCGAATATGTTTCCAGCGAAATAATAAACAAAATATCAAAAGCACACTGGAGATCCCCAGACTCTGTATCTGTCCCCACCCACACAGAACTCTGCATTCCGGGGAGCAGTTCATTTGGGATGATTACCTGAGCAAGACCTCCGTTTGCTACTTAAACAAGTACATCAAGGTACCACTCGGTGCACAGTGTGATCCTAGACAGATGAGGTAAAAAGAAAGTTTGCAACAGGGGTGGGTGGAAGCCATGCTAAAGCGCTGCTTTAAGAGGCAGTGCTGTGTGGGACTGAATATAAAAGAAGCCACGAACAGCATGCGGTGCATGCTTCACCAAGACATTCATTAACACCTAACAATTTTATCCGCTTGTGTGAATCATCTAGTCACATACAATACGCCAGGTAAATATGCTGGAATAGTTCAGAACTCACAGCTGAAGTGTTGGGCGGTTCCGGAGCGAGCGCGTCTTTCACTTAACTTCAACGTCAGCGCTGTTTATGTGTCTAGTTCTTGTGGCGATTAATGGGCCATGCAAAAAAAGAGTGCGCAGGAAGGAATCTATGTTAAACAAGCGAAAGTACATTGTACTTTACCGTGCTCCTCAGCCTCGAAAGGAAGTGACATATCGGCTGCAGGACGAGACAGGAGGCAGCAAAGAAGAGCGACGCTGGACTGCACCAATGGTAAGTAGGAGGCGGGAATACCGTTTGTTTATTGATAACAGCAGGTCTTGCAGACAGTGCATGCACACTGTAGCTCTACCTAAAAAGAGGGCCAGCGGCGTAACATGAAATCCCCAAAACGTGATCTGGGGCCCCTGAGTCTCCTATATCTCGCAGATATACATTGACCTTTCTTTGACTGGATGGCGCCCGTTAAGGTTTTGGGGCCCCCTGGAGGGATGCATCCCCCCCTCCCGCATCACAGAGGCTTGCTTTTGTGCCTGAAGAGGGCCCTATTGAAAGCAGTGGTACTTTCAAGATTGCAGTACTGCATAGCTGTTTACTATAACCAGATTAAAATGAAAATGCTTTGTTTCATCTAGAAATCCCTGCAAAGATTTGCACGGAACTTCCTTAATGACATGTTCCAGTTTGGGCAGCTGGTTACAACACTTCACTCTTCACCGGATCCAAGTCTTGAGGATGTGAGCGCTTGCAAATGTCACGAACAACTCTGTGGAATCAATTCCCGGATTGCTCGTGTTTCATGTCATCATGTTTTTTTTGTGTGTTTTAAACGGAATCTGAAATACTTCATACTCGAATGTTGATGTTATATTTGTAGATCAATGTTGTTAGGGTCAGTGGTTGGGTTTTTTTTTTTTAAAGCAGTTGGTAGAGTCAGTTAAATTTTATTTGTGTGCAGCACAAATAGAAATCTTCGAGGAGTTACCAATGTAATGCAGTTACTGTGATGTTTTCATTTCACATCAGCAGTGGCTCGCTCGTGGCTGATCACTTTGATGGGTCGTTATGGAAGTACAACTAGTGTCGCCTTCCTATTTAAACATGATTCCTTCCATAACCACACGGCGTAAAGGACATGAGAACAGGGACTTCATAAATATGTACGTGAGACCTTGACAAAACCTCCCCAGGAAAGGGCTGAGAAAATAAATATTTCCTAATGAAATGGGAGGTTTAGAATAAGCTCTCATGGGGACATAGATGTATTGTATAATTATTGAGAAATACATAAAGGTCTTAAAACGTTCCCCCAGGTTTGTGGTGAATTTGACTTGGTGGGAGAGTATTTTATCCAGGTAAAAGGACAGATCGAAGGGAGATCTCTTACGCTCCTTCGCAGCAAAATAGTTCATCAAAGCTGGCACAGTATATGTCTATGGTTTGCCTACTTTCACTGATTTTCATAGGTGTACACTACTAGGAAAAAGTACGGCTTTGTACTTTCACGTGGCATACCGCTTTCAGCCCAAATCCTATGCGTATGGATTGTCAGCAGCGTTTGGCATATCATCTGGAGTCACTGGCTTAGGTTTGAATGTGCAGTTACTCGTTTATTTTATTCTGTTTTTAGGTCTCGCCTACGCAGCACGCATGCCCTGCATAGGAAAAAGACCTTTAGCCATCGAGTCGGTTTTGAGGCCAAAAACGTGCACGCGTTGCATTGCTTTCAATGGCAACGCGTGCACGTTTGGCGATTCCCTTGCGGGAGCGAGCAGCTGGCGCCATATGTTATCAATTATCGCGCCTTGCTGCTCGCTCCCGCAAGGGAATCGCGCAGGCCCCCTCCTCTCTCCCCTCCCCCTGCTGCCGCGCGAGGCGCGCGCGCTTGTTCTTATTATTTCTGTCCGGATTTTGAACGTGCTTGCAGAACAAAACGCGTTCACCCTACGGGAGCTTTTTTTAAAATTAGGCAAGATAACCGATGTACCGATGTGCGCTTCTGGGAGAGGTCAGGGGGGCGAGGGCTTGTTTACGTTTATGCTCAGTTCATTTTACGCCACGGCGCTGCTGTCCTGTCGCACGCTGTCGGTGAAGGGTACTGCACCCCTTTAGACCATGAGCAACCCGGGGGCGAGCCCGAGTTTGACTTCCTCTTCGAGTTTAACCAGAGCGACGATGCCGGCGGCGGAGCCAAAGGTCTGTACACGCCGCCCGAGCGCCCCGCTTCCAGTGTGCCTTCGGCTATACTCAGGCCTCAGCTTCAGGGGCACAGCTGGCATTCCCGGCTGGGGTGGCCTGGCTTTCTCCATGTCGAGCTGGCACACAGTCCGAGTGGATGCTGAAGTTTTGGTTAGCGTGAGGGCGTGCGCCTTTTAGAGTGGCTTGTGCGTGCCCGTCCTGTGGTGCGTGTGAGTGCGTGCTGCAGGTGGTATTTGTGAAAGGAGTGTTTGTGCGTTGTGACTGAGTATCTGAGTGGTAAGTGCCGAGGGTGAAAACAGTTTTACATGATCACAATGGCGTAACCTAAAATGATGCCGCCTGAAGAATGTGAGGAGGGCCCTCTAAGTCTCCCATTTCTCACAGGTTTTCATTGACCTTGGGCAGAATGCCCCCTCCATTCCCTCCCCCGCTTAAAGGTTTTGGGGGTCTGATCACAAACAAGGCCTGGTGACAGCAGTGCTTTGCGTGAGTGCGGTGTGTGAATGCAGTGCATGTTTTATACGTTTACTGTGTGTGTGTGTGTGCGTGTGTAGCGCATCTGAAATGGAGTGTGTGCGCCCTAGTTGCAGTCCATCACAATGTGTGGGGGTATTCAGTAGTGTGCGACTGTAGTGTTTATAAACAGCACATTACTAGTGAGCATATACGTTCAGTGTGTGCCTACGGATTTAGTAAATATGATTGCACTTGAGTATCACTGAGTGCTGTGTGTGTTTGAGAACGGTGTTTACACTTGGAGTTTGAGTGAGTGATTATTGTTGGAGACGTCTTTAGTAATTTCATTACATGTCAGTGCATTTTAATGTGCAAGCAACCAGTGGCGTAGCCGTTGTGTCTTACGTCCTAGTGCAAATAAGGACAGGTCGCTGTATAAACTGTGAAATACAGCAAGTATAGGGATTCAGTGCCCCCTCAGGCCTCTGGGCTCGGTGCACTTCTCCTGTTGCCCCTGTGTGGAACGTGTGTGATTCCGGCCTACCGCGAAAGAGGGTGCACTGCCTGCTGGGGGTGGAAAGGGGTGAGGTTGGTCACTTGCCAACCGTCGGTACGTGACCAGTGTGGCTGTTTGGTGAGTAAGCTGGGAGTTGTGAAGAGGCTGGCCCCCTGTCATCCTGTGGCTTCCCCGCCCCAAAGCCTCTGCCTGTTGAGATAAGCAGTGCTCACTCACCAGGCCGGAGGCACTGACGGCAGCAGTACCATGCATGCATAGCAGTCAGGGCTACAGCGGCATTCCCCGGAGACGGAGCAATGTAACTTTTCTGTCCGTTGCTATAATTGTTGCACAGTCAAAACTACCACTAAAAAAACTACAACACAGCCCGAGCAGAGCCAGAAAAGAATCAGAAGAGACCTGAGGCTCAGCGAGAATTTCACCAGAATAGAAATAAAACATATACAGAACACAGCAAGAAGAAAAGAACCAGAAGTAGACAGAATGCAGCGAGAAAATAGCACACATCTAACCAGAACAAGCATTTGCAATGCAATAGGTCTCGTATTTACGCGAGTTTGAGCTATTGACATTGCAAATGACAATGCCATTTTTTTTGTTTTCGTTTTTAAAACATAAATAAAATGCATTGTCATTTACAATGCCAATAGCTTAAACTCGCGTAAATGCGAGACCTATTGCATTGCAAATGCTTTTTTTAAATTACAATACACGGGCCTCTCGCAAACACATGCGGAACCTACTGCCTGTGCTTTCTGTGCTGATAGAAAGGGTTAACCCTCCGTGCCCTCCACACCCTTGCCTTCGGATGCGTTGGTACATGGTTTTCCTTATTCACAGCCCTTCCTTACAAATTGAAGAGCTGTTATTGCGTTTTAATAATGTATTTGTGAAAGTAACGTGTTTTTCTGTGCTTGTTTGTTGTTGAGAAGGCAGCTTGGTTTTCTATTTAATTTCTTATTTAGGTTTGAAGGGTTTCTTTGTTTTCAATAGGGTGCGCGAATCACTTATCTTCTACAAGCAAACAACCTCCACGGATGCCATTCACAGCAATGATAGAGACCTTTATGGCTCTGCTAATTCTCTCTTTAGTTGAGCATGGCTGTCTCCTTTTTTAACACAGTTACAGACTATTTAACCCTTTCTCGACACTCCAGACTCCCTAACTCTAATTCGGTGTTGTTTGGGTGGAAAAACAATGTGACTGCAGATGGCTTAGGCTTAAAAGGTAAAATGTGTATTTTTAAGCCTTTAGGCTACTTTAGCATGTAAGCTGATTGTAAGGCTTTTACACCTTTGTTTTTTTTAAAGCAAGAATGGTCCAACAAGACGTTTGGAGTGATGGACGATTGACAAATCTACCTCAATCAATAGCTAGGCGTGACTAACAGACACTAACTACCTAACTACCTCGATGGCCCGGAGGGGCGAACTGTCACAAAATGACGGCATAAGCTCACTACAGCCGAAAATGCACCGCCGTCATGAACAACCAACACAAGGGAGACAACAAGCAGGAATACACAATACCGCTACAACCTCAGCAACAACCACCATGATGGAGCACTCTACCCAACATCAAGAGGAGATGATGCCAACACAAGTGCAGCAGCAACCAACGCAAGAGCCGCACTGGAATGAACAGTACCATCATATCCTTTTTTTTTAACCAACCCTGCCAGTCGGGGAGACATAAGTGGGAGAGGGGAAGGGGTGGGAAACTAACACAAACTTTTTGCATGGTAAAAGACAGTAAAAAGACTGCAACGGTGCAAAGCTCGGAACAATAACTAGCAATAACTAACAACTCCCAGGGAGACGGAACGACGACCCTGTCGTCGCACCTTCAGCATACAATGTTTTTACGTAAGGGGGTGGGAGGGGAGGGGCGAGGGGGAATGTTGTTCTGTTTTTTCTGTCTTTCCAACTTCTCTTTACTATCACTAGCACCTACCCTATTTCCTATTCTTACACTCACATTTCACTACAAGAGGTAGCACACTGTCCCGAGTCATACATAGGAGCAGCAGGTCGAAGGCTGGGATAAACACGGAACAAAAGCCAGTCCTACATCAGATAACTGGGAATGGAGGGCACAGACCAGATCTACCAGAGAACACACACCATAGATAATGGCACCCACCAACAACCTTAACCTGGCATCCGACCTAAAGATAGTATCATTTAATGTCAAGGGACTCAATCACCCCATCAAGCGCAAAAAGATACTCGACTACCTTGCTAAACGTAGGGGGGATGTGGTCCTATTACAGGAAACCAAACTATCCCAGGATGATGTCAAACTAGTGAAAGCAAACTGGATAGCACAGGTAGCATGCTCACCAGCTATAGGGAAGAAAGGCGGGGTAATCACACTGGTATCTAAAACCTCAAACCAAACAATAGAATCGCAACACCACGACGAAGCAGGAAGGTTATTGCATTCATGTTACCAACATTTACGGCCCGAACAAAGACGACCCCGTATTCTGGGAAGAGGTCTCGCACAGGCTTGACAGCCTCCCACAGGACGACCTTATGGTTGTGGCGGGGGACTTTAATATTCCTCTGGACCATACACTAGACAGGCAATCAACCTACCACTCCCTGCCCACAAACGCACATGCCACCCTAAAGAACATCTGCTCCAAATTCAACCTCAGGGACCCCTGGAGACTGCAAACACCCAGACACTAGAGACTACACCTTCTACTCCAACCCACACAACTCGTATAGCAGGATAGACTACATATTGATCACAGGCGCACACACACACCTGATAGAACATACTGAGATAGAGCCCAGGCTAATATCAGACCACTCGTGCATCACCCTAAAGCTGAGCGGGTGCCACAACGAGGACATACCCCGTAGGTGGCGTTTTAATAGTGACGTCTTGGCAGACCCAGATAACAAAACAAAAATTGAAGAGGCCATAAAAGATTACCTCAGACACAATGATACTGAGGAGATCGATTCTAACACCTTATGGGACGCACTGAAGGCAACAGTCAGGGGTACAATAATCGAAATCAAATCCAAAATTAACAAAAACTCCAGCCTACAGCTGACCAAGCTCGAGCAAGACATAAAAAAGTTAGAAACTGCCCACTCCAGGGACACGCACGATGCTACAACCCTAACACAACTAACCAGGAAAAAGTACGAATACAATAAACTCCTGAGCGAGAGGGCCGGACTATAGGTTTACAAGGCCATTAACCTCTGCGAAGCGAACAGAGCGGGGAAACTTCTAGCCTCATACCTAAAACACAAACGCAATCAGGTCACCATCTCATCTATCACGGACACAAACAACAAAACCCACACAAGACACAAAGATATATTAAAAACCTTCCAAGACTTCTACCAGGACTTCTATAAAAACAACCAGACCTTAGACCTGGAGGAGTGCAAAAAGTACCTTAGCAGACTCGGCCTCCCCAAACTATCCAATATGGAAGCACAGAGACTAGACAAAGAAATCAGTACGGCTGAGATTGAAATGGCGGTTAAGGCAATGAAAGACAACAAAGCCCCAGGCCCAGACGGATACACAGCCACGTTCTACAAAACCTTCCTAGACCACCTGAAACCCACCATGAAAAAAGTGTTCAACAACTGTGGGGAAATGGGACTGATATCACAATCCATGTCCGAGGCCAACATAATTGTCATCCCAAAGGAAGGCAAGGACGAACAATTGCCCAGGAATTACAGACCCATATCCTTAATTAATGTGGACTGTAAAATATATGCAAAAATTCTGGCAACAAGACTAAACCCCGTCCTGCACAACTTGATAAGCAACTCACAGGTAGGCTTCCTAAAGAACCGAATGACTAATGACAACACGAGACTCCTCTGCCACATCCTAGAACACACCACTAAACTGACAGAGCCAGCTGTGGCTATTACACTAGACGCCGAGAAGGCCTTTGACAGAGTTTCTTGGGCTTTCCTGGAACAATGCATGCAGTCTTTCAACCTAGGGGAAGGGTACATACGGAAGGTTATGGCGCTATACAGGAACCCAAGAGCACGCATTGTCATTAATGGATCACTCTCTGAACCACTCACAATACAACGAGGCACTAGACAGGGGTGCCCCTTATCACCCTCACTATTCCTACTAGCTCTGGAGCCTCTGATTAGTGACATCAAATCCAACACAGAAATAAAAGGGATCACAATTAACAACGTGGAAGTAAAACTAGCCGCATATGCGGACGATATCCTTATAGTGACAGAGCAACCTAAGACCTCTATAGAGGCCCTGATAGATACCATAGAGACCTACTCAAGGCACTCAGGATATAAACTCAACAGGGAGAAATCAGAATGCAAACCCCTCAACATACACACCACTCGGGACAACCTAGGAGGTTCGGGCCTGGCCTAGCAAACAGGGTTCATCAAATACCTAGGGGTCTTCTTTGGGAACGACATCATGTCTACACTAGACCAAAATGAGAAACTACTGTTAGAGAAAATAAAGAAACTCTTAGAGGCCTGGTCCCCCAAATTTATTACCTGGTGGGGCAGAATAGAAACGATCAAAATGATGATCACCCCAATGATCAATTACCTGCTGAGCATGTTACCACTTCTACTTACGGATGACTTCCACCGCAAGATGGACATCCAGATCAGAAAATTCCTATGGCGGGGAAAGAAGGCACGGATTAGTATAAAAAAACTAAGACTAGACAAAAGGCTGGGAGGACTGAACCTGGCAGACTATAGAACTTTCCAATATGCTTTCCTTGCAAAACAAGGGGGCTACTGGGTGTCACCCCCACAAGGCTACACACCGGTATGGCTACTAGTTGAGAGAACCATACTAAATAATCTCAACCCGCTAATACTACTAACAGCTAACAAACATACGCACGTATCCAGCCCAATCTTCAAAAACACAAACATTGCCCTACTCAAAATAGACAAAAAAAATGGAGAACAGTGTAAAGAACTCAAAATGGGAATCTCTCTGGGCCAACAGTAAGATCAAATACAAAGGGAAATCAATGGCCCTCGACACATGGATGGAGAAAGGCATCTCCCACCCAGCCCAACTAGAGGAGGAGGGCCACCCCATCACGTTCGCCACACTAAAAGATAGACACAACCTACCAGACACGGAATTTTACAATTTCCTAAAAATCAAAAGGGCCTTACAAAAGCCAAACTAACAACAACCAAACCGTCAATTATGCAGTATATGGCGACAATCAACAGAGTAGGGCACCAAGTTTCACACTTCTACAAACTCCTGCGCCCAAATACAACCAAACTTAACGATAAAACTACCAAATACTGGGTAAATCAAACCAACAACTCACTAGACGATAAAGAATTAGCTCTGCTCTGGGCCTCCCCCTCACGTAATAAAATCACCCCAGTCCTATCACAAACAAAATTTTGGCTACTCCACAAGACATACTGGACCCCTGCTCGCTTAGCCTCACTAGGTCTCAGAGAAAACGACCTATGCTGGAACTGTGGTAGCGGAGTGGGGGACCTAGCACATCTCATCTTCTATTGCCCCAAACTGAAAACATTCTGGGGGGAAATCTTTGACTTCATAAAAAACGCGCTGGGGTGCACTCTAAACCCAGAATTCTCTTCCCTCACCACCGCATTTTTGACCACAAGACTCGACTCACAACATGACAGGGACCTGCTAGATCTCCTGCTGACCGCGGCAGTGAAAATGGTCCTGAACAACTGGAAGGACACCGCTAAGGCATCATACAAAGGCTGGGTCAACTGGGTGACGTACCTCAGAGGCGCAGACAACATGGCTCTACAAAACTCACCCTGGAGACCTACCACTAGGGGGATGTGGAAGACGCTCGATACATATCTGGACTCCTACCAGCCCCCGTGAGAGCACTAGGGGGGGGGATTTCCCTCACGGGTTTCCCTCACAGGACCACAAAACCCAGACTAGACTAGACGTACGGCTACAGTACACCTCTTGTATCTCCACTCTTACCCCACCCTCTCTCTCCTATCCTCTATCTCTTTCTGATTCTATCCTTACCTTCCTAGTAAAGCTATGTAAGGGGGCTCAGCGAGACACGCTTACCAAATACCTGGATCTATTGCAAATACAGCCATGTTTGGCTGGTTCCCAGTAACGGAAATGCGAATGTACTTGTGTATAAAATTTAATAGAAAACACTTGAAATTAAAAAAAAAAAAAGAAAGATAGCTATGCTATATGAAAGAGAAAGTTAGCATAGCTGTAAAGATTGCTCTCCCCGCCATGACCTGCATAAGTGTGTTTTTTGGTACGTAAAGACTGCTGTAAATCACTGGTTGTGAAGCTTCCCACCGGGACTAAAACCTACTTCCTAAGCTGCTTAGTTATTGGTTGGGGATAGCAAGCCACATTTGCTGTTTTTTATTGTTACTCGATAGAGAATGCATTACTAGGTGATTGTTGCAAAGATGTAAAGGATTAAACCAAAACGTTGTGTTTCCTTGCAAAAAACAGTTCATTCTAAACACACCCAAAGCAACATTTACAATGGTATAGAAAGTTGTAGCAATTTCTTGTGCGACCCATGATGCGCTAGGACACTACTCAATGACATATAGATCAATATGCTTATACTTTATGCATGAACCAAATGTAATGTGCATATATAAAATGACAGTGTTAGACATGTCTAATAAGATCTCACTTCTCTAACAAATGAACTGTTCTCTGCCATTTGTTGGGTTTCACACTTTGCCTTTTTATAGTGCAAGGTAATAGAGCAGCGTAGCTGTGATGCAAGATAACCTTAAAAGGGAGAAAATGCATTTTTAAGTATGTGGGGAGTGCTCCAAAGACAAACATTTTTTTGACTTTGAAAAATGAAACTGCATGGTGCATTGCAATTGTGTGAAGGCCTCTTTCACTACATTCACTTTTCTGTTAAGCTTGTGATGGTATATCATAGAAAAAAAGCACTTCTTTGCATAGCTACACAGTTTTTTATGAGCAGAGTTGCCTTCAAGCCAGTCATCTACGCAAAGCCACTGCACGCAACTGCACTCCAACACCACCAACAGAAGCACAGCACCACCTCAGCATCACTCAGCCCAAGCACAGCACCAGCGCAGACCACCTCCGCACCAGCACACTACCTCAACTCCACCTCTGCACCAGTGCAGCACCACCGCAATACCTCAGCATCAGTGCAGCATCAGCGCAGCATCACCTGAATATCACCAAAGCATCACTCAGCACCACCTCAGCATCACTCGGCACCACCTAAGCACCACCTTCCACAAGCACACCACCACCTCAGTATCAATCAGTAACACTTCAGCACCAGTGCAGCACCACCCCAGCATCAGCATGGCATAAATGCAGCACCAACTCAGCCCCACCACAGAATTTGCACAGCACCAACTCAGCACCACTTCAGCATTAGCACAGCAACACCTCAGCACCAGTGCAGCATCACCTCAGCACCAACACAGCATTACTAAGCACCACTTGAACACCAGCACAGCACCACCAAAGTATCAATCAACACCACCTCAGTATCATTCACTACCACCACAGCATCACTCAGAACCACCTGAGCACCACCACAGCACCACCTGCGCACCGCATCAGCATCTTGGCATCAGCACAGTACCACCTCCTCATCAGTGCACCACCAGCACCAGTGCAGCACCAACTCAGCATCAGTGCAGCACTACCTCAGCTGCAGTGCAGCACCACCTCATTTTCAGCACAGCACTATCTCAGCATTAGCGCAGCACCACCTCCACATCAGTGCACCAGCGCAGCCCCACCTCAGTAATTCAGAACCAACGCAGCACCACCTCAGCACAGAACCAACTCAGCATCACTTAGCACCACCTGAGCACCAGTTCAACTCCACCACCTCAGCATGACTCATCACCACAGCATCACTCAGCACCACCTCAGCATCACTTAGTACCACCTAAGTATCTTTCAGCATCACCTGAGCATCACCTCCGAACCAGCACACCACCACTTCAGCATCACCTCAATATCATTCAGGATCACCTGAGCATCACCTCCGCCGCAGCTCACCACCACTTCAGCATCACCTCAATATCATTCAGGATCACCTGAGCATCACCTCCGCCGCAGCTCACCACCACCTCAGCATCACTCCGCACCACCTCAGTCTGCCCTCGAAATCTGGCATCTGTTGATTCTCCCCTAGTGTCCGTCAGCTGCTCCTATTATAATTGAGGTACTATTCCCAACCTCCAACCTCCTGTTGTTTATGTCCCCCCCCCCATCAAAAAAAAAACTCTAACAAATAAGCATTAGAACAGGCAGGGAAAAGTTGCCAGCATGCATGGACAAAAAAGCTAGAACACATTCTTTGTGTTAATTCTGTTTTTATTAGGGTAGTTCAGTTGTATATAATGTTTTCTTGGTTATATATAAGGTGACAAAAAAGGTTATAACACTTTTTTTATTATAACTTTTCAACATGCTGCACAACATTCACAATGCTCTACAACACAGCTTAAAGAAATTAACAAAGGCAATAGCTCTGTCTAAACACTTATAAGGTCCCAAAGGCGAGACCTATTGGCTATGCCAATGCTTGTTCTTCTTGTCGAAAACTAACTTCCACATGAAGAAATCCCTGCTCCCTTTTGCATCAAATGTCTATCTCTTAATGTTAACGAATTGCGCTTCTCCCTCCCCTTGCTGAACACAGTGAGGTATCTGTCCTCCTGGTAGACTCGAACGTGGATTTGTGGTAGTCCTTCGCAAACACGTCTGTAGCACTAAGGCAGCTTTGAGATGAAATTCAGGACCTTCCTGACGCATTTGCAACAGCTAATAAAAAAATCGTGGTGGATATCCTAATACCTAGGAACGTTCACCTTGTGGTTGTCAAAGCCCTCTCTGATAAGGAGGGAACATACACCATGCTCAATTGGAAACATGAGGCTCCACAGTAACAACAGTCACGGTTTGTGCCCTCAATCAGGGGCAACATAAGTTCAGTAAAATGCTCCTGAGAATGCTGGCTGCCTTCACAGAAGGAGAAGTCACTAGTACACAGGATCTTAATCAGGTTAGAGATGATCAAACTGGTACAAGGGAAGGAGCGCCTGACCCTGCAGGTGGACACTGTCCAAGGAAGAGAATACGAGCTGCTGTTAACAGAGTGTGGGGCAGCCCAGAAGAAGCAGATTAAACTGGGCACTGTAACTGGTGCTGGCCAGAGTCAAGAGAAGGCCTCAAGGGCGCTCTATTCGTTTCCACAACAAGCCAACTAAGTAGAATCATCCCATGGCCCAGTACGCACCTGGCCATGCAACTGCAACCTGGCTGTCATCTGCCAGAAGCCGCAGAACTGGCGCTGACTCTGCCACAACACTGAGCCTTACGATAAAAGGCACAAAATCGGCTGGTCAGAGGACTTCTGTCGGCGAATGACCGTGGGTTGATGCTGGACTTGTGCTGTACCCACCTGGAGCTACTGTATACAAGGATCAATACTGAGAGTCAGATGGGTTGAGGCCACAAACTGGTAGTAATAAGAGCTGCGGGCAAGACAACTTGCACCTGCTCCAGTTACCAGCCACTGCTTACTTACGAGTCCAAGTTGCCGATCCACCAGGTAATTTGTGCCACATGAGCATGAACATTTAAATGTATACCCCTTCTGCTAAAGCCCCAGTGGGTAATTTAAAAAACCTCAATAGTGAGTGTATGTAGAAGGGCCGACAGGCCACCATACTAGGAAAGCTGCTTTCACCATATTGCAGCAAGCTTGCAATTGTGCCCGATTTATTCCCCAATATTTTTGAGATTCTAGAACTCGGTAGTACTCGTTTTAGAACTAGGTAGCTCAGTGACATTTTCTATGTGCAGCGTTACGTTTTGGTGTGGGATTAAATTAGTTCTCTTTTTTCCAAGAAAAACACTGGCCTGGCAAGTACTTATGGCGTCTGTTGCTTGACTGTTTGAGTTCTGAATCTGTACTGAAACACTACTTTCTTGAGGAGCCCTGGACTGCTCACCCTGGCTATCCTTAGAGTCAGGTGTTGAAAGGTGCACTCGAAACCCTGTCTGCAGGGTCATAGTAGGTCCAGCCCCCCACCAGCAGCAGTAAAAGGCTGCAACCTTCAGAGATCAGGCCCCGTACTCTCTTCTGAGGCTTCTGAGCAGGCTCTTCCAGGGACCATAAGTGAAATAGAGCAATGATGGTGCTGATAGGACAGATGAACATGCTCCAAGTCAATAGATGCACAAACCTATGTCTCTATATTTTGAAAAAAACCAAAATATGTGAGGGAAGTAACTGACCTTATGTAGAGCGCCATGTGCTGGACATTAACAAACTCCCCCATTATCTCAAGTCCATTAATCTATAAGATCCAAGGAGGAGTTTCTCTTACTGAATATCCTGATTATGAAAAAGGGAATGAAGCAGAAAGGTTACTAGCACAAGATAGAAATTGAGGCTCAATAGGGAGCATATCCTCCTTATCAAAAACAAAAAAGAATCTATAGATTTAAATAATTCCTATCATACATTATTTTTTAGAGATCTATTATACTTTCCGCACCATAACAGCAAAAGTGATGAGAATCAGAGAGAAAACTTTATAATGATATTCATCGTCCAAAGATCTGGCAAGCCTCACTACTCCCTAAATGAAATTGTAGGCTTTTCAGGGCCCACAGGACAATAGAGGGTTAAATGGCTCGAATAGCATCAATTACAACATTTTATCAATGGTGTCCTGGGGCTCAACCATACTGTTGGCCCCATAACTGAACAGTAAAAGCATCCTTTTTTCACTTGACCCTGAAGGTTGCTAAGTTCTCCGTAAGAAGTATCATCATATAGACCCTTGTCCCAGTTGAATGTGAACCGTAGCACACAAGGTAAAGTATTAGCAGAGAAACTAGTCAGAGTGGTACCTGATTTGGTCCATCAGGATCAGACAGGCTTTTTCTGGTAGCGGAACACAGGGCCCGATTCACAGAACTAACTTAAGACAAAATCCTAAACTTACTACCATTTTGTATTCACAGAAGGCACTTACTCATTTTGGTATTCACAGAAGGCACTTACTTACTCATTTTGAGTAACTTACACATTTTGAGTAACTTACTCATTTTGGTATTCACAGAAGGCACTTACTCATTGATGAGTAAGTGCCTTCTGTGAATACCAAAATGAGTAAGGTATTTGTATGGCAGGCAAGGAGGGGACTGGACAGTAGTGTTGGTGTAGTGCGAAGGCAGGGAAAAGAGAAGGAGTTGAAGTTGATGAAAATAGTGAATAAAGCTGGCATAGAATGCTGCAATAATCGCATACTAAGGTGGCATATCCCCTAGGACTATGCCACCGGAGCATAGCTGAATTTTAAAAAGTATCACCAGCAGCACATAGGGTACTGTGTCAAGCAGCAGGAATAGGCACCCTAGAAGATCTTTATGACGGGGATAGGCTACACATGTATGCCACATAAAGAATACATACATACCCAATGGAACAGGGGAATTCACTTACATTGATTGCAATGTTGTGTGTAGCAAGGAGATTATGTCCGATTTAGGGGAAGCTCCCAAGTCGCACAAATTACTGGAAACAATGATCAGCATAGGAGAAGGTGGGAGAAAGGCAAAAACGAAATAATATATGCAGCTATGCGAATACGATAGGCACAACATTACAGGAGGGCAAAAATAAATGGGAGCAAGACACTGGGAGGGAAGTTATGGAAGTGGAGTGGAGCAATGTAATGGCATTTATTAAGTTGTTGAGGTTTAAGCTCCTGCAGGTAAAGCTCTAACATCACAGTTATCTGACACTGTACATACTGCATAAAATGTCCCTTACAGTGTCAGAGTTGTCCTAGATGTATGGCTAATGAAGCTGATGCAATGCATCGATTCTGGAGCTCTATGAGTCTATAAGATTTTTAGAAGAGGTTGTTTGGTGAAGTGGAGAGAGTGATGGGGCGGGAGATAGCCAGGAACAAGGAGGTATGTAGGAGAGTAGGATCTGCTTCACAGGGGTACCCCCACTTTTTGCTGATACTTCACTGGTTTTCGACATTAGTCTGGCTGGGGCCCTGCTATTCAGAACCCCAGCCTAGCTGTTTCCTCTTTAAAAGGGTCTCCATGTGCCTTAGGCACATCACTGATTGGGATCTGGAGTGCCCTTGTAAGTCCCTAGTATATGGTATACTATGTACCAAGGGCATAGGTACCTCAGAGGCCTGCCAGGGGCTGCAGCATGTATTATGCCACCCCTGGTAGGCCATCCAAACTGGCACCACAGGTCTGCTACTGCAGCCTGGGTAAGGTGGTGCATGCACCCCTTGCTGTGGTATAGGTTACCTATATCACTAAATGCATACACACATATAAACCTATAAGTCACTCCTAAGGCAGGCCTTATCAATCCTAAAGGCAGAGTGCATGGTTCCTATGTGAGAGGGTGCCCCTGCATGAGCAGGGCCCTCTGCAGCGTTCGGAGACCATCTCTGAGGCTGTTTGTAGTGCAGCCTGACCATATACTCTTAAACGCATTATATCCTCGCGGTAAAATGCTAACTATGGAATGGCTGCACCTAAACATGTCGTGTTTGGTGTCAAACATCTTGGAATACTACCCCCCGCCAATCCTGGCGGCGGGGGTAGCATTCCACCCTTCTAGAGGAAAGGCATGTTAACTCTGACGAGTCCGGTAACTTCTTTCCAGAGCCAGGCATCACAAAATGGATGCTGCTGCCACAGACACGAGTCTGGCCTCCTGCTGCTGGACGAAACTCCGGCAGGGGAGGCCTGGACAATAGGTTTCCTGTCCCAGGGAGGTGTGACCACCTCCCCAGACAGGACAATGTGTATTGGGGCTGGGCGGGAGCACTTTCGGGTGCTTTGAAGTCCTGCACTGGGGGCACATTTGGTGTCCCTGTGCATACCCCAGTTCAAACCGGATCAGGGGCTTGCAGCCCCTGCTTTGGCGCGAACTGGACAAAGGGAAAGGGGTGTAGCCACCCCTCTGCCCTGACCCACCCATAGGTGGGGCCACAGAGTAGTCCATCCCCTATTTTTAGAATAAAGGTAGGAACCCAGTCCCTAGGACTTTAGATTATACCTGGACGAAACTCTGAAACAGAATCCTGGACCTTCGACGCTCTACTCACGATTAGAGGACTGAAGAATCTCCCTTGGGGTCAAGGAGTGACTCCCCTGCTTGGCAGGCACCAAAGAAGCATCTGTCCGGTTCGCATCACTGAAGCTCCCGTCGGACGCCGAAGTCATCGCATCACCAGAGGTGGATTCTCAGACTTCCCCGAGGCTACCCTGAGTCCCCAGCAAAGCTGCGGCCCGTGGCTATCGTGGGTGACTTGAGACCGTGACCCCTGGACACCGAGCACATTTGCAAGTGCACCATCTTCTGGGTCTCCCAAGAAGTCGTGCTTTGGGCTCCGAGTAGCCCTAGCCTCCAGCACCACCTGCACCGAAGATCACTGGCCCCCACTCCACGAGTGTCCTGTAAGCCAGCTCCACGTGCGGCGTCACGAGGCTCCTTCGCGGTCGCTAGCCCGTTGGCTAGTAGCCCTTAACGAAGGCCAATCTTTTCTTTACTTGGCAGTCTGGTTGCTCCAGGCCTGCCCTCACTTACCCTTGCTGGGTGAGTTCCCCAGACCTTGCTGGTCTGCATCATCGACGATCTACATCTTACTCGAGACTTGCCGTTGCCAAGGCTTGTTGGGTCCAATCTGGTCGCCGACACCTCTGCACTCGACAGACATCGAGCAACAGCCCGAATCCTGCTCCTGGTCGCCGACAACGCCTCCCGGACCTCGTGGCTGAAGAGTCAAGACGACCGTCATCGAATCTGAAGCACTCGACATCGGTGGGCATCTGTCCATCGCCTCCCTGGTCACTGGCTAGTGACCCAGACTCTGTCCCCTCTGCTTTCAGGTTCTTCAGAACTCCGATCCACTCTTGGATCCACCCGGACACTTTTCTCCTGGTCGCCAGCAGCACTTTGCAGCAGATCGCCATAAGAACCGACGCACGAAACCCGACCCCGAAAGGCACCTATGCACCCGGCTTCCTGGGTGAGGTAACACGAGTACTCCGGTGCTCCCGTGGGTAGAGACTCTTCAAAGTCCTAGATCTCAAAGGGTTTTGTCCTAGTCCTCTTCTAAGTGTCCCTTTCCTCTATTTTCCCGATCCCGACTTTCTCCATAGAAGTTAACGGCGTATCGCGGTTGTGTATTTACACTGCACGCGTCTCCCGTGGGTCCCCTGTGTCACTACCTTGGGTGGTTCCTTGTGGTCCAAGCACTTCTAGAGGCTCTAGGCCTAGTGTCTAGTTCAGTCGTGGTTCGCATACCACTTTATTGGTATATGGTTTGGTACGCCCCTAGGGCCCAAACGTGTATTTGTGCTATTACTGTGATTTAAGATCTTATAACCTATGTACTTCGAACTCTAGCCTCATAAAGAGACTAGAGGGGTGTGTTTAGTAATAAATACATATATTTTGAATATATACCTGGTGTGGTGCTCTTTCATTTGGTCACTCAAGAGATTATAGACTGGTAAAACAAGCTGCTTTACATTCCTTCAAGACTTAGCCTGAAGGCTGCTCTCCACAGCTACCACTAGGATAGCTTTCAATAAGGTTGTCTTTAACCTACCTACCATAAGAGTCGATTTGGACTGGTGCAAGGTGCCCACTATAATTAGTGGACAGCATATGCCAGGCCAACTTCTCACAAGGTAGTGCTATCATGTTTGCTTTCTAGGAATAAGAACATATAACATGGAAGCTAGATTTACTGACCTGGCTTTCATACTAGCCAAATGGACTATAGCCATGCAATAGAAGGCAAGCTCCCCCCCGAGTTTGGAGGGATGGGAGAGGCAACTGATTAAGTGTAGGAAGCAGAGAGTATAGCCATGGTTGCAGGAGCTAACAATGAAATAAAGTTGGCATAGATGGCAAACTGGAACCTTATGATGCAGGCTTACGGGCCAAGAATGACAAGAGGCCAACATGAGATGCTGGATGTATGCTACACAGAAGGTGGTACTCTCAGGGTTGTAATGTGCTGTATGGCTGTGGGAGGGTGGATGTGTGCTCCGGCCCCTATTTCTCCATCTTTCTACTCCCTGCAGTCTGCCTTCGCCCTTGACCTTCTCATTTTACTGTGAGCATTGCCTCAGAACGGATGTACTCTTGCGGTGCACTTTGCCTCCCCCTCCCTCCGGACCATAAAACTAGGTTGGATATATGCGCAACTGGGTGAAAAACCAGGAAGTACTGCGTGGATTGTGGAGGATTCCGTAATGGAACGCATGGCCTTGGATTGCACGGAGATGCTGTTAACTAGTATATATGTTATTACACCACAGACTGGAACTTGGGTAATTATTTGGACTTTTAGGTGGGACTCATATTCAGGGCCAGTGGAATCATGCAGCAGGAGAGCCCCAAATTATGGAGCAAGGGCAATTATGCAGCATAATGAGGCACATGGTAATACTGTCTGGGAAAGTTTTGATAGAGCGCTCAACGCTCTGAAATGTGTAAGGTGTGCATTATATTCATGTACGAAATGCACTCATATATATTCAATGTTTGACTGAACTTTGTGCATATCAAAACGAAGTTATGTATTCTCATGTTAAGGTCTGTAGAATGAAATCGTGACACTTTTATAGGATTGATTAGTATTTTGCACGTATTTAGAGAAAACATGTAATTGTGCACGTATATAATGATTAATAGGTAAATCAAATGTATCTAATGTTATAAAATTCATATAAAGACCTGTATAACGAGTGCGCATTAAAGAACGTTCTTAGGTTAGCCAGAATTGTAGGCCTAACTTTAATTTCTAAAGGTTTCGTTTCTCCTCACTTGCTCTTAAGGTCAGGAGCTAATTAAAATTTAAGTGTGTAGAAAGTTTTCTTTTCACCCCTACTGCAGGTGCAGGAATTTGACCTCGTTATTTTAGATTTAAGGAGATACATGGGAGGAACGGAATGCCTTTGAAGAGTTCGGACAGCGAGAAGAGAGGACACCTTCCGTGCCTGGTGAAACTTGGGAACCAAGGTCGATGGACGAGGTTGTGCAAATAATTGGACTTCGTGGAAAGTTACTCAAGAAGGTGTTCACGGAACAATGTACCATGTGACCCGTTAGGGGTGTAACTTTGTCTTTTTGTATTAGGCACAGGGACAGATTTGCAGGACTTCTGGTTTTGGCTGAGAAAGGAGAGCATCTTAGAACGAGCTCTGTGGCTTTACGCTACTTGACCCATTTGGCGTGAGTGCACTTCTTAGGAAGTCAACACGTGCTGACACCTTTTGGGAAATCCTCCTGGGAAATTAGGAAGGGATGCCACTTTAGAAGTAGAGTAGGGACAGATTATTTTGTAATTTGGAAATACAAATGAAAAGAGAATTGGACACAGTGTATATACTCAGCTGTGTTCTTATTTTGGAATTCATTGTTCTGTGCCTATTGTGCCGTATGAACTATATTCGTAGATTGGGCTCTGTATTAGTTTTCATGTATCTTTACACCTTGATTCTGAGGTGTGTCTATATTCTATTGTTCTTGGCTTTGTAATAAATTAACCAAAACCTACATCTGGAATCCGAAGTTATTTGGACCAATGGGAGGGGAAAGGTATAACTTGTAAATTGTTTTCTTCCCTTCACCCTTCTTAGCAGGCAATAAAGACCATCGACCAGACAGCCTTAGATAAAATTAGGATACGGAATTCGGCCCTATCAATTGGTAGCAAACGAGGATGGTTGCCTCTAGAAGTGAGGGGAGATTTTAGAAAATTTAGACTTACAGAGCCCAAAGGAGAGCCCATGACTGAGAGCAGAGGACGGCGGGTGTTGACGGAGATCGGCGGAAGCTGATGGTGCGGCGGAAACAGCGGTAGCGTGAGTATGAATAGTGTTGTGTGTGTTAGATTGCGGTAAATTCATGGTGTGATGTCTTGCGGAGTTGGAATGATAGTCGAGTGAACGTGAGGTTATTGGTTTACTGGTCCAAACACGTGCGGATCAGGAGGTTTTTGGAAAGCGGACTCAAGGGTAGTCCAAGATCCCGGGATAGGTTCGTGGTGTAAAAGGCACCACTTGGCTGTATTGTCTGATCATTAATGTGGGTGTCGTGGAGCGCTATCGACGGCTCACTTGGGGTAGGGAACTTTGTGTGAGTGGATTTTGTAGAGTCGCGGGTGGAAAACCTCAAGCCAGGGGTGGACTACAGCGATTCGCGTGACTAATGCAGGTCGTGGGTCACGGAATGTAAATGTTCTTGAGTGGGTGTATACTATCGATCTTTTAGGAGACAAGACGATTACTTGGTTTATGTAACTGTAAGTTACTGTGGCTGCCTTACAGGTAGTTACTTGGTTTAGTAGCTTTAGGCTGATCAGTTACTTGGTTGCGTGATTGCGAGAGCGAATGTATGAGGTGAAATTGTAAAGGAGGGTGAACCGCTGCGGAGAGGGAACGGTGACGTCAGAGTGTGCCGTGCTGTGATAGGCCGGTTGGTGTAACGCCGCGCTGGGATTGGAGGGTTCTTGGCGAAAAATTTGGAAAGAAGAAAAATTGTTTTTGTAACAACTGAGTTCAAAATAAGATGTTTTAAGGTATTGCGAGACCTATGTAGGGGAGATTCAGGTGTAGTAACTCGGGTTGGGGAAGAAGCCCCGCCAGAGGATACCCCGGCACATTATATGGCAACGAATGTAGGATTGCATACCATAGTGTGGCTTCAAAATTGGCATAAGATTACAGAAAAGGAAGGAGAATTGGCTTTCCCACGGTACGGGTCATTCCGGATGGATGTGTTGTATCAATTGAGAGGGGTGATGTCTTCATTAAAAACCCACCTAGGGTGTTCTGTTATATACGCTGGGATGTCTGTGCTGCTGAAGCCAGTCCTGTATTCGTATTTCAGGAGCTCCTGTTCCTGGAGGGTGCGCATAGCACTCGCTCTGAAGGATATTGAGCATGACTTAGTCCCTGTCAACCTGATCAAAGATGGCGGCCAACAGCTCGCCAGTGACTACAGCACAGTAAACCCAATGCAGCAAGTCCCTGCATTGACCATAGATGGTATCACACTTGGTCAGTCGCTTGCAATCATCCAGTACCTGGACGAGACACGACCAACACCAAGACTCCTGCCACAGGACCCTAAAAAAAGGGCGCAGATCCGGATGATATCTGATCATATTGTGTCTGGGATCCAGCCTCTGCAGAACCTGGCTGTCCTAAAGCGAGTGGGAGAGGAGAAGATGCTTTCATGGGCTCAGCATTACATCACACGCGGGTTTGAAGCTCTGGAGCAGATTCTGCAGGGCACAGCCAGAAAGTACTGTGTTGAAGATGAGGTTTCAATGGCAGATCTCTGCTTGGTCCCTCAGGTGTACAATGCTGACAGGTTTAAAGTGGATCTCTCGCCCTATCCAACCATCACCAGGATCAACAAAGCACTTCTGGAGCTGGAGGCTTTCAAGCAGACCCATCCCTCCCGGCAGCCTGACACCCCACCAGAGATTCGGGCCTAGCAGCTTTGGTGCATCTTAAAGTCCAGCCTTGACTTCCAGCTTCTTCTCTTCATTGCAGAATCCAACCCGTGAATCTCATTCCAGCTCAGAATCAGATGTGCCTCTTCAGCGCTAGTGCCAACTCAAAACTTAGCTTGCTAGAGACCCCCTTGTAGGTTTAGAGCCATCCTGTCATCTTAGAACTCATGCTACCCATCTGCAGCACTTCGGCATCCTCACAAGACTAGCAACGTCTCGGATTACAAATTAGAAGTCAAGTGGCATCCACCTTTCACAGTTACAACCAGCCACTTTATCACACTCCTGCACAAAGAGAGGTCTACTTGTGGGTCAATTCCAAAGAAGCCATTAGTGGACAAACTTAACGCTATGCAGCAAGATGCCAGACATCTCCCTGCTATGTAGTGGAAAAATTCAACATTTCTGCACTCTGATAATTGCTCAGCCTCTAGAAGATATATACGTTTTTTCAAGTGTTATAGTAGTGCAGTTCTTATGGAAATAGCACTGAGTTCTGGGTATCGCATTTGCTATTCTTGGAGATAGAGTAGTCTGGGCCTGGATACTTTACTGAAGTGGCTGTATTATTTTTTTTCTTGTCAATTATGGATGCAGTAATGCAAGCAACCACAATTCTAAATGGAAGATGAGAGAGTTCAGCATATCTTAAATGAATTGAATTAATAACCAAAGTAGTGCACGTACCTGTGTTTTTGAGGTGGGGAAGCGTGGGTGAAGGAGGCCATACACAGCACTGAGAGCGGCCTCTTCATTTACAGAATATGTTTTGCAATAATCTGTAGACACTTTGTGCGAATATGGTGTTTCACTCTGCTAAATGCCATACACCATCCAGTTAACAGCTTACCATCGTAATAAACGTCTGTCCTGCTTCATTTTTCATTATACACAGTGCTTAGACAGCATTCAGAAGGTTCCCTTTAAGGCAATTTGGGTTAGTGATGCTTTAAAGTGACACTGTTTTAAATATTACAATGGATATTGTTGATTTTTCTTATCAGGCAGGCCACTGTTACCAAAAGAAAGTGCATGAAATGGGCAGCAAGTCGGAGGAGACAGGAAATGGGTACTCCTCCCAAGAAGCAGAAAGGAAGTTGGTGTAGTATGACACAAAACAGGAAGCACACTCATATTAATATGCAGAGACATACTACACAACACACTGTTAGCAAGAAATATGGTAAAATGCTTCAGGTGCATAATGATGACATTTCTTGATGTCTTCTGGATCATATGACTGGAAAGGCGTACGCCAACTTAAAAACCTGTGGATGCCATGAAGCCCCATGTAATGAAGGTGGCTTTCAACCAGTTATGGTTTTGCAGACAACACTTTATATCTTGGGACTTGTAGGTAAATCTTATAATAGACAAGCTGACTGACCCAGATCTCATCCTGAGAAATCGCTTTGCAAAATGGGTGACCTGCGACAAGTGATCGGTTTTAACCTTGCTAACACATGCAACGCACTAGTAACAATAACCGCGTGCGTCAAACCACATGGCAGTTTCTGAAGTTACCCTGCTAAAAATGTAAAAGGTGCTAGCCTCTCAAGAAATTTATCTCTGCAAATATTCAAAGTGAACTATTACCATAAGCAGATTATGTGACTAAAAGGACATGGGTAACTGATAGTCATTTATTGTTTTTTCTAAATAAACAAGAACATTTATGAACAACGTACTTGGGTGAAATCCGCAAATCAAATGCACCTTAACAGAAAAAAAAAGAAAAGTGCCTTATTAGTGACTACAGTGAATAAATACAAAAAAGCGGATACAAGATTTGCTGCAACCAGCCAACCCTCACTTCATTATGTTGATATTTTGAAAGAAGATGTGATTTTTTTAGTCTGGTGATGGCAAAATAAATATGATCTGCTGTAAAAAAAAAAAAAAAAACCCACCTAGACCCACACAATTTGAGGCATTAGATGCATGGATGCGGGCAGCACAAGCTAGGCGAAGAGAAAATTCGCAGGGGAGGATGTGCAAAGCAATGAAGTCATATCAGGATGCCAGGTGGGGTGCACAGTTGAAGAGATGGAGGGTAGATACCATAGAGGGAGAGAGATTGTATCCATTGTTCCTACAGGGAGCTAGTGCAAAGACAGGAAACACAGGAGATGACAGCGATACTGATGACAGTCTGTTGGATAGACTGTTGGCAGAGCGTCCTCCACCTTACGATCTTCAGTCTGGAGAGGGAAAGCGAGAAATGGTAGAGGGAAGCCCAGAAGGAGTGGGAACGGATCCAACAGGAGTAAGTTCAAGAGTGGTGGGAAGAATCTCATTAGGATCAGAACTTGAAAATACTGAAATGAGAGGAACTAATTGTGACATACGGTTGCCAGAAGCCCTTACGGTACCGGTTACCATTGGACCCGTAGTCTCAATATACAATCCGAGTATGGGAGATAGTGGGAGGCAACAACAAACGGGAGGAAGTGAAGATACCATCTCTGGAGGGAGTCATACTATGGGAACAAGTGTGCCCTTGGGGCCTGTGGAGACTAGTACCCCGTTGGTAGCAACGGCAGACCCTTCAAGGGTGAGTACAGGATCGGAAGTGAGACGAACAGGAGCATTGGCAAATTCTAGGTCAGAAATACGAATGTGGGTTCCACCAGTACGGGAAAGTATGAGGAGTACAGCTGAAACAGGAATGAGACAAGAGGCGTTTAGAACACGGCCTGGTGTCTCGAGTGTGGGATTGGAAAGTCGATGGAGGAGTCAGAGTTGTGAGAGGGAAGGCCGGCCCAGTACCCAAGTTGAAGGAACGGAAGAGGGTTGGAGAAGTCGAAGTTGTGATAGAGAAGGACCTTGTAATGTGACAAATGGAGGAAGAATTGAAGTCGCAGTGAAGGCAAAATTGTTGGATGTGCTGAAATTAAAGGCAGAAGTGGATGAGGTGATCGATGGAAATCTGCTGCTGGAAAGAATAGATTTGTATGAGCCAGACAAATTGCTGTTTGTGGCTAAGGATGTTACTAGAAAGGCGAAAAGAGTACATGAGGCATTGGTTCAGTTGGCGCGGAAGTATGATGTAGATTTGACAAAAACAAAAATGTTACAGGGAAATCACAGATTGAATTACACAGACCAAGAATTAGAGGAGAAGAGAGTAGTAGGGTTGAAAGCACACATTCGAGAATTAGTCATAGGAATGAGGGCATGGAAAGCACTGGATCGGTGGGAAGAGAAGTGGTCCAAGAAAAAGAATGTCCAGAAAGGAATAGGAGATACTCCGCCACCCGGAGGAGGGCCGGAGAGGGTAGGTAACTTCCCATTACGGGAAGTACAGAATGGAGGGTACGTTCATGTGCCTTGGAGCAGGGGTGATTTAGCTTCTTTTACAAATGATTTCCCTCAGCTGAGGGAAAAGCCTGCGGAGTGGTACAAACAAATTGACCGGTTTGAGAAGATTTCTAAGGTTCTGTGGATAGATTTGAACACCTTGTTTGACATTGTGGTTCCGGGAGATTTGTGGGCGGCATGTAAAATTGCAATTGAATGGCCCATTTCAAAACCAGCTAGGTATCCCGTGACTCATGGACCTTCCGCGGAAGTGATGAAAAAATATGAACAGGCAATTACATGGCTCCAGTCCAAGGTAGCCCCTCGAACTATTGATTGGCTCAAGATTGATCGTACCACTCAAGAGCCTAAAGAGTCAGTGCATGATTATTACGAGAGACTCTTACTGGCTTTTAAACAGCATAGTGGCCTAGATGCCCTTGAACAAAAAGACATGGGACAGTTTCAGTCTCAAAATTTGTGTTAGGATTGAGAGCTGAAATAAGTTTGACTATTCAACAGCATTTGATATGCTGGCAGAATAAGTCGGTGGACGAAATTCTGCGTTATGCCAAGTATTGTATTGATCAGGTAGAGACTGCATATAAGAAAATGAAGGATAAGTTGATGATGGTGCAGTTGAGGAATGCCGAAAGAACAGACCAAATGCAGGGGAACAGAGGCACAATGGGTCGACGGCCAGGGAGCGGTCGAGGAATGGGACAAAATATGACGGGTCACCCAGGGCAGGGAAGAGGACGAGGAATGGATACAGGGGCAGGAGGAGGAGAATGGGTCAATCCAAGGAGAAACACTGCCTGTCATTATTGTCATAAAATCGGGCATTGGAAGCGCGAGTGTCATTCAAATCCTGCCAATCAAATACAAAATGAGGAAACTGTGCAGGTATCTGATGGACTAAATACAGTGACTAGACCTAGGTCCATGTATGGGGGAGGTTCAGAACCTCAGGTGCAGGTGCCTCAACCCCCAAGGATTACTGCAGGAAATTATGTATATCAACAAATGCCTTTTATGGAATTGATTGACAGCTATGATCAGAACACATCACAGGGAGAGCATGAGAGGGGGGAGGAGGACTGCACCTTAGGAGCAGTCCTAGAGGTAGATCAGAGGGGACCATTTGTTGAGGGTGATGTCAATGGTCATCCGATCACGTTTTTAATTGACACGGGTGCAGCCCGATCTACTGTAAGGTCAGCATAGTCCCCAATTTGTCACTCTCTGGACAATCGATCCAGGTGGTAGGAGTCACTAATCAGAAGATGACAAATCCTCTTACCAATGAGTTACCTGTGACCTATAGGAACTTTCCAGGACCGACACCAATTTGTGGTGTGTGATTCGAGTCCAGTTTGTCTACTAGGACTTGACCTCTTGTGCAAATTAAACTGTACCATCTATTGTACTCCAAGGGGGGTGGAATTACAGACCTATGATGATGATGCTGCCTTTAAGGTGGCAAATCAGAATTTGTGTGCAGAGATGTTCATTGTATTAACAAAAGAGGAATTACCGATGGATTTGAGGGACTCTGTAAATCCCGTGGTGTGGGATTTCACAGGAGAAGAGATAGGTCTGATTCGGAAGGTTGAGCCAGTTAAAATACAGGTTAAGCCGAATGCCGAATTCCCAAGGACGCCACAATATAAGTTAACACCAGAGACAGTGGCGGGAATAAAACCAGTGATTGAATATATGATTGCAGAAGGCATACTGAAGGAGGTAAGAGGAAGCCCCTGTAATTCACCTATAATGGGGTTGCAGAAACCTAGCGGCAAGTATAGAATAGTACAGGACTTGCGACGGGTTAATGAGATTGTAATTCCATGTTGTCCTGTGGTATCGAATCCAGCTGTAATTTTGTTTCAAATACCCTGTGAAGCCGAATGGTTTACAGTCATAGACCTATGCCAAGCATTCTTTTCGATACCTTTCCATGAGGAGAGCCAATTTTTGTTTGCTTTCCGGTTGGAGAACCGTGTGTTAACATGGTGTCATATCCCAGAAGGGTATACAGAAAGTCCGTCTATTTTCAATCAAATCCTGAAAAAGAATCTTGAGAGTCTGACAATGCCACAAAATTCGGTTCTTGTCCAGTATATAGACGATCTTCTGGTCGCTTCGGAAACGGAAGATGCTTGCAGAATAGACACTGTGGCTTTGTTGAATCATCTGGCAGAGAATGGACACAAGGTGTCCCCAGGTAAACTTCAGTACTGTTTGTCTGAAGTTCAGTATTTGGGACATCGGATTGAAAAAGGAAAGAGAAAGGTGTCACCAGATCGCATGGAGGCGATTTTGCAAACGGGTACTCCCAAAACGCAGAAAGAAGTCCGAATGTTTTTGGGAATGGTCGGCTATTGTCGACAGTGGATCCCAAACTTTTCTTTGCAGGCAAAGCCTTTGTTGAGATTAACACGAAAGGACATAAGTGATCCGGTACCATGGGATGACGATTGTTTGAGGGCCTTCCGAGAGTTAAGGGAAAGCTTATGTCGTGCTCCAGCTCTTGGAATGCCTGATTATAATAAAGCGTTTTCGCTTTTCTGTCATGACTGGGATGGGTGCGCATTGGCAGTGTTAACTCAGACACATAGGGGCGCCCGTAGACAGTGGCCTATTTTTCAGCCACATTAGATTCAGTGGCTTCTGCGTTGCCCGGATGGCTCAGATCCGTTGCTGCAACAGGTGTCCGTATTGAAAGGTGCGAAAGTTTAGTGATGGGTCATCCACTTACAGTATATGTGCCGCACTCAGTGGAACTCCTGATGACGAGAACCAAAACACAGTACCTGACTAACAACAGGCTCACTAAGTATGAGCAAGTGATACTAGCATCTGAAAATGTGACTTTGAAAAGATGTTCTATGTTGAATCCTGCGACATTAATGCCATACCCACCTGTAGAAGGTGAAAATTGAAAGAAGAGCATGACTGCCTGGATGTGACTGAGCTTTCTACCAAGCCCAGACCCGACATTGTCGATGAACCTTTATCTGAATCTGATCTGGTCCTTTTTGTTGATGGTTCATGCCTAAGAGACAATGAAGGTTGGTTGAGAGCAGCTTTTGCTGTTTGTACTATCTCTGGAGTTGTAGAAGCTGCTTGTTTACAAGGAGAATACTCTGCACAAGTGGCGGAGATTATTGCCCTGAGACGTGCATGTCTCGTTTCTGATCAAGTCCGAGTGACTATCTTCACAGACAGCCAGTATGGGTTTGGAGTAGTTCACGACTTAGGGCAGTTATGGTCACAGAGGGGGTTCTTAACGTCATCAGGATCTCCCATAAGGAATGGGGAATATGTGAGACAACTGTTAGAAGCATTACAGAAACCAAAGGAAATAGCAGTGGCGAAATGTGCAGCACACGGGAAAGGGGAGGATTTTGTCACCAAGGGGAACCGCTATGCCGACCAAGTGGCTAGTTTTTGTGCAATACATGCTTGTATCTTTAATGGAGAATACGTGGGAGAGAGCACAGAAAAGACCGAGCTCAGCATGATGTTGGCTTTAGCCGATACTTGGGATGAGATTAAGAGACTCCAAGAGGAGGTTTCTGAAGAAGAAGAAGCAGCATGGGTTAGAGCAGGCTGTGAGAAGAGAGGTGATGGCATTTGGGTGTCAACAGATGAGAGAACAGTGTTACCCAATTGTTTATTGAGTCCTATGGCGAGGCATATACATGGAGCAGTGCACCTTGGAAGAGATGCCATGGTGAGGGTGTTTCGTCAGACATGGTTCAATCCACGTTTCCGTGTGTACGCGGAGGCAGTGTGTCAAGGTGTGTTACGTGTCAGCAGATGAATGCAGGAAAGAAGACTGTGGTTGCCTTGAGTCACATTGGAAGATCAGGAGGCCCTTTCAATCGGATGCAGTTAGACTTTATTGAGTTGCCTAGGTGTAATGGACTGAGATACGTTTTGGTGGTGGTGTGTGTTTTCACGGTGGGTAGAAGCGTATCCGACAAGAAGATGTGACAGTCTCACAGTGGCAAAATTGTTACTTAGAGAGGTTATCCCACGGTTCGGATTTCTGACCTCATTGGAATCGGACAGAGGAACTCACTTCTATAGTGAAATCATGAAATTATTGTGTGAGGCCTTGCAAGTGGATCAGAGACTGCATTGTAGTTACAGGCCGGAGGCATCTGGTCTAGTGGAGCAGATCAATGGGACTATCAAGATGAGAGTGGCGAAGGTTTGCTCGTCGACGTCTTTAAAATGGCCAGATGCGTTGCCCTTGGTGCTGATGAGTTTGCGTAGCACTCCAGATAGGAGAACAGGATTATCCCCCCATGAGATATTGATGGGGAGGGGGATGCGTTTGCCTGCAGTGCCAGCAACAGCCTTGATAAGCATCACCGATGATTTGGTTCTTGATTATTGTAAAGGGTTGGCTGATGTGGTTAATTCTGTGTCTAACCAGGTCGAGGCTGCAACTGCATCTACCTCAAGAGAACTCCTGCATGACTTAAGCCCGGGGGACTGGGTGTGGGTCAGAAAGCATGTGAGGAAGAGTTGCCTTGATGTACGTTGGCGTGGGCCCTACCAGGTGATCTTGGTTATCAGCACAGCTGTGAAGTGTGGAGGCTTGCCGAACTGGATCCACGCCTCACATACTCGTAGAGTTCCAGAACCCTCGGAGGAAACAGCTCCCCTCGATCAAAGACACTTATCTGAGAACAGAAACTCGAAGGAGGGGACAGATCAAGCTGTGAGGGTTCCTACTGGAGCAGACTGTTCACGGGGTCGAGTCGAAGGGGATCACGCTGTATTAGATCCCGGCACAGACATCCAGAACGACGTGAACGTTGGTGTTGAGGCAGAGTCAGATCCAGCCGATCAGACAGTAGCAAGACAGGCCATCAAAGTGGGGAAGAGAACTGAAGCTGGAAGTGAAGAGTGGCCAGTGAGAAAAGAGAGACTGAATCTAAGGCTCACATCGGAGAAGAATCTTACGCCCATCTCTGAAACTTCTGAATCTGAGCAAAGTGAGACAGAAACAAATCAAGAAGGCCTGAGAAGATCAAAGAGAGAGCGAGTGCCGTGTCGGAGGTACGCTGCTCCCGAGTGGATATACCTAGCTACAGATGCAGAGACCGGGGAGTTCCGGGCGGCTGAGGTCCGGGAGAGTGAGACACGAGGAGAACACTCTGATTGTTGAGATTGAACTGTTGGTCCCAGGAGTCGAGGCTCTCGGACTCTTGACACTCACAGTACCTAATCCTCCAAGGCTGAGTGGACTGAGACTCCTGATCCTAAATCAACTTACATTTCCAACGTTTGGTTGTCAACCTACAGTTCAAGAATTGGCAGCGTTTCGTATGGAAATCTTCGAACTTGTTGTTGATACTCTAGGCACTGATATGGTTTATGATGAAAACTGAACTGGGAAAGTGAAAATAAAAAGAAAAAAATGAACATTGCTTTGAAGAGAAGATAACTTAGACCCGAGTGGAAGAAGAATAAATTTAGGGACTTATCAGTAGAAGAAGAAAGAGGGATAGGGATGGCTATTAAAGAACTCTAAATTGTCATTGTCAACTGAACACAGAAGAACTCTAGTCATTCCAAAAGAATTCAATAAGAACTTTGTGTGCTAAACCTTTCAGAAGAAAAGAAAAGACTTTGTCGTTTCATTCCTGCATCAAGTTGTAGAACTGATTTACAATGGAGCTTGGAAATTCGAACCGCAAACAGAAATGCATGATAGGCACACTCATAGTGGGGGTGATCGTAGTTATTACGGTAGTGATTATCACATCTATAGTAGAGTCCAATGTCGTGGAGGAGGGGGGACTGGGAACACCTACACCTTCTACTCCAGACATAAGGGAGGGTGCATCAGAGTCAGATGAGGAGATGATAAGAGAAACTAGTCGTCTATTACATGTAGACCTTTCTAAAGGTAACTTTACTCTGAATGCATACGTAAGGTTGTTGTACGAATATGTGGACACAATGGAAGCGAAGGATTGCTATGTCTGTATGCAATTGCCAGCATCGGTAGAGGAAGGTATTAGGTATCATCACTTGCCTCTGACTTATGGCATCATGTGTAGCGTGCTGCTAAGTATGTTTTATAGCAAGGCCCATTTTGAGTACTATTTCTCTAATTATGATGTAGTGCTCCCTGAAGTTCCCGTACTAAAATATTTGAACAAATATGATTATTATAAAAAGGAAGAAAGGATGTCGAAGTATTTTGTGCCCACAGTAACTCTAGACACAGCATATGCCCATAGACACAATTTGACCTGTATGTTATCGGATATAGAAAAGAAATTTGTGGACCAAATAGAGGATAGACACAGACAGACGTTATTTAGGCCTGACCCCAAGCATGAGGTGATCCCATGGACCCAAGAGGAGCTAGATCATAAGGCAAGGGGAAGTTCTGGTCCGATAGCTTTAGATTTGCAGCAAAGAGGGAAATTATGTATCAGACAACCACAGACATATTATAATAAAATATTTGTAGGAGAGAGTGAATGTGAGCATATTTTCTTGATTGAAGAGTCAATAAAGAAGGCGCTGTTGGATAAATTGACCATAGTGCCTAATGTGTATTTTGTGTGTGGAAGAAATGCATATGTTCGACTGCAGCCAAATTGGTATGGAACATGTTATTTGGCCGTGGTATTTCCTAAAATATTTCATGTGGAAGATTTGTGGCCACTAGAAGGGAAACGATTGCATAGAGAGAAACGATACACGAGTGCAGGAGAAATTATTGGAGATGTGTTTGGTGCAATGATACCCGGTTTAGGAGTGGTTCTGAATGATGTAAAGATTAGAAGGTTGTCAACATTAGTGGACAAGTTGTCAGTGAATACGGCACAAGCTTTATTGCTTGTTGATGGGGAGATGGTCTCTATAAGGGCCATGGTGCTTCAGAACCGTCTTGCGCTAGATGTTTTATTGGCAAAAGAGGGCGGAGTCTGTAAATTGCTGAGGGTTCAACAGTGCTGTACTTATATACCTGACAATAGCAAGGATTTAAAGAGGTATATAAGTAATATCACTGAGATACATCACGACATGCATGATTTGGCAACGGACGGGATTTGGGATAAAATTGGCCAAGGGTTTGGAAGGGTTGGAAGTTGGTTTGGAAGTTTGGGACAAGGAATTGTTGGTTACATTTTGAAGCCTATCATAATAGTCGTGCTTGGTATCATTATATTGTGGGGTGCTTTTAGAGCTTTTAAATGGCACAAGGCAAGACAGGCTGAGAGTTCCCTTAGGAGACGAGAAAGGCAGATGGAAAGACTGCAGGACAGTCACTATCAGAATCTTAAAAATCTGGAGAAGTTCAGGCAGGGAAGGCAGGCTAAACTTCTGTTTAGGTCGGTCTTTTCTGCGAGGAGAACATAGCAGGGGAAAGTATTGTGTTGATGACACTTGTCATCAGAGGGGGGAACTGATAGAGCGCTCAACGCTCTGAAATGTGTAAGGGGTGCATTATATTCATGTACAAAATGCACTTATATATATTCAATGTTTGACTGAACTTTGTGCATATCAAAACGAAGTTATGTATTCTCATGTTAAGGTCTGTAGAATGAAATCGTGACACTTTTATAGGATTGATTAGTATTTTGCACGTATTTAGAGAAAACATGTAATTGTGCACGTATATAATGATTAATAGGTAAATCAAATATATCTAATGTTATAAAATTCATATAAAGACCTCTATAACGAGTGCGCATTAAAGAACTTTCTTAGGTTAGCCAGAATTGTAGGCCTAACTTTAATTTCTAAAGGTTTCGTTTCTCCTCGCTTGCTCTTAAGGTCAGGAGCTAATTAAAATTTATGTGTGTAGAAAGTTTTCTTTTCACCCCTACTGCAGGTGCAGGAATTTGACCTTGTTATTTTAGATTTAAGGAGATACATGGGAGGAACGGAATGCCTTTGAAGAGTTCGGACAGCGAGAAGGGAGGACACCTTCCGTGCCTGGTGAAACTTGGGAACCAAGGTCGATGGACGAGGTTGTGAAAATAATTGGACTTCGTGGAAAGTTACTCAAGAAGGTGTTCTTCCCCCGTTAGGGATGTAACTTTGTCTTTTTGTATTAGGCACAGGGACAGATTTGCAGGACTTCTGGTTTTGGCTGAGAAAGGAGAGCATCTTAGAACGAGCTCTGTGGCTTTACGCTACTTGACCCATTTGACGTGAGTGCACTTCTTAGGAAGTCAACACATGCTGACACCTTTTGGGAAATCCTCCTGGGAAATTAGGAAGGGATGCCACTTTAGAAGTAGAGTAGGGACAGATTATTTTGTAATTTGGAAATACAAATGAAAAGAGAATTGGACACAGTGTCTATACTCAGCTGTGTTCTTATTTTGGAATTCATTGTTCTGTGCCTATTGTGCCGTATAAACTATATTCATAGATTGGGCTCTGTATTAGTTTTCATGTATCTTTACACCTTGATTCTGAGGTGTGTCTATATTCTATTGTTCTTGGCTTTGTAATAAATTAACCAAAACCTACATCTGGAATCCGAAGTTATTTGGACCAATGGGAGGGGAAAGGTATAACTTGTAAATTGTTTTCTTCCCTCCACACTTCTTAGCAGGCAATAAAGACCATCGACCAGACAGCCTTAGATAAAATTAGGATACGGAATTCGGCCCTATCAGTTTAACAACCAAATACAGAAATAAGCAAATGAAAGATGATCAGCTAACCTTTGTGAAGGGCCCTCATCTGCGTGCAAACACATGTTGCAATGTTTTTTGTAACTTTTCTTCCGCTTGAGCTAGAAACAATTTTTGTTGCTAAAATCTGCAGATTATGTGGCAAATCTAGAACTAGGCGAAAAACCTGCGGCCGCAGAATCACATAATTCCATTGGCTCTGCTTATATTGTTAAGCGGTTCATAGGCAAAGGCAGACTTGGTTAGTTGTGTATATGTGTAATAATCCTGACAATGATATAGATGAATTATAAATTGGTGAATATTTACATGGAAAAAAAATTTAAAAAAATTTAAAGGGTAGCAAAATTCAGCAATCTAAGGCTTACTCAGGTGGATGGTGTGGGGTTAAAGATTCAGAACTTAGTAAAGTGTTTAATAGTGAATAAATAATTGTACATTCGGATTGAGACCATGGCAACCTAACTTGGATGGTAAATGCCCTTAAACCTCAGGTGTCCTTCTGGAGAGCTCTTCCACTTTTGGTCGCAGGGCACATAGCGCTACCAAATTTGGTGATGCATGTGCATCTCCTGTCTTACTTTGCCAATGCCTCACAGTTTCTCTCCTGAAAATTCTTTCTGGTTCTTGACACCCTCTTAGGTGACCTCATTTGGCACATAGTATGGCGCAGAGTGGCATTAGCTAAACTCAGACTCCCGAGAGACCAGGACAGTCTAGGAGGCCCCAACTTCGACCACTATTATTTAGCGGCACAGCTGAGGTGGATATTGTATTGGTTCGCAGGGCACTCGCTGGAAGAGACTTCTTTCTACCACAGTCACCACCCTCCATCGCATCCACCTTTTTGAACTAATACTACTGGGTGCCCAACCCACCTGCAACCTTCCACACCTACTTCAAGTGACACTGCAATGCTTTGCTAGAAGCCACCTTATGCCTAAACACGTCACACCACATGCTCCAGCCGTAACACTCTTGAGTCTCCCTAAACAAACAGGCAGGCAGCCTTACTAAATCAGACCTACACCATTGGGAAGCCACCAATATCATAACACTGGGAAACCTCTTCCAAGACGGCTGCCATATCCCTCTCTTTAGGAGCAGTTTGATTTGATTTGATTTGAGGTTTTATATAGCGCGAACATGACCCGTTAGGGTATCAGAGCGCTTTACAGGGATAAACACGTTGCGTACAGTATAGGTAGGCTTTCCTGTTTTCAGTTTCTATTTTTGGTAAATTCTGGTGGGGTTTTTTCAGTGTTTTCCAGTGATATCAATAACTTTACAAAACTGTGGTTATCAGTGGCTACACATTTTCGCGCCATTAAAAACAACAGAAACAGTGTTTTTCCGGTGTTTATGGAACGCTTTGCTTTTATTGCTTGCTTTCTGCAATGATTGTGCATGGTATATAGACAGTGTACCTACTGTGTATATGAGGTCCAAATAAATTTCTACAAATCAAACTTATTGTAGTACACCATGCAATACTTCTTCAGTGAGTTTTGGGCCATGCGTGCTCGCTCTTTCCTTCCCTTGTAAATTTTTATCTGTGAAAAGGCCCTCTCAACATAGGCACTTGAGACGGGCAACGCCAAAACAGCCAGTACACAATTTGCTAAATCTGGCCACTGACATAGCTTTCCATGCCAATACTGGTGCTCCTGAAGATTGCGATTCTCTGGGACAGGTTCTGCAACATATGCGTTGAACTGGGCACATAAGCCCTCAGAGTTATTGAAGTGATCAAAAATCAAGCAGTACTTTTCAAAGTCAGGAGAAAATTCCCCTTTACAGAAGGGATCCAGAACTTGTGCAGAGAACCACAATGAGGCTTCATGGACTTCAAATGCCATGGTTGGTGAAGGGACATTTCTAAGCAAGCCATTTCTCATGCATTGTAAAATAAAATTTCCTGAATTGTTCCTCAACATTTCTTTGCTTACCAAGTAGCAAGCATTCGAACATGGAACCCACATGGTATCATTCTTCGAGACCGTCCTTGCATACTAACTAATAACTTGTATTAGAGTTTTTCCTGAAGTGCATTTTTATGTAAAGCGTTAGGATAGTGGCTCATAGGAGTCAGTCTTGGGGTGGGTATCTAATCTTTTCTCGGGACCTGGAAATGCCTGATACTCGCAATGGTAACTATGAAGTTTGATTTTGCCAATGCTTTATTGCTAAAATTATTCTTCGACTGTAATGCTAAATACTCAGCTATTATAATAACACATCTTAGAAAAACCATTAATGCTCTTTATTGTCTTACACAGTCTCTAGTGTTGGGCCTTCTATTATAGTGGGTTATGAAGGGAGTGATGTGTATTTCTGTAAACACTGTAGGCATGTTACATTTAGAAATTTGCCGCCACTTAATGATGACATCTACCGTTTACACTCTTAAACATACAACTGCACTCTGACGTTTAATGTTGGGAAAGGGAGGGTTTTGGGAACTGGAAAACACCAATTCAATGACTCGTCAGGGGTCGTAGATGCTATATAAATACAATTTAAAAATATATATATATATATATATTCCTCATGTCTGCCTTCCTCCCATCTGTGCTGCTTTCAGAGAACAAAAAAAAACTTAAATTATCTATGTATTTAATGTAAAGGCAGTGGGGCAGGAGTAATTGCATGGGCTGATTCGCTAGTGTAAGGGGACTTCTCTCAGGGATTGGAGGGGGAAGAGGGAGCAGGCTGTCTGGTTCGAGTTTGGGGTTTAAGCGCCGTTGGGGCAGCATGGGTTACAGTATGTACTCCGTACTGCGAGCTAGCTGTTTTTACTATTGATTGCCCTTAAAATGCCACACGCATTAAATACAGCAATCACGCACAAATGTGCCCTGCCTGGTAAAACGCTGGGGTATCCAGGTGCCCGCCCGTATGGAGGGGATGTTTGCTAGCAAATACACTTGGGGCGCAGCATGCGATCCTGGCCAGGCAGTATCCACACACCTGGTCAAGGCAGCCTGCCCTCTGTAGACACTCAGGGGTAAAGGGCACTAAAGAAGATTGCAAAATGGCAGTGGTGGTGAGAATTGGAGTCGGGGGTCCATTGTGTAATGTAACTGGTGCTCGTGTAAAGCCTCCCATACCTTCAAGTCGAGTTTGCGTCGTATGAAACATTGGTTGGATGGTGGTGAGATATTAACCACACCCGGTAAATACGGACACCCTAGGGTTGATCAAGTTTTCAATTAGAAAATGGGGGCTAATTTGTGGAAATCAGCACTTACTGTACCAAATTGTGCATGTGTCAGTATTTAACAGGTCTTTTTCACAAGTATAATACTAAAACTAAATGTGCAGCATAATGTGCCTAATCTTGCCACATAAATAATTTATTCCACCCTGCCGGTTCAGTCATCCCTTGGCGCAAAATTATAGTGGTCCTGAGCATAATAATTAGATAATATTATTTAGTATGACTCTTGGTTAAACAATATTCTTAAGCAGCAATACCTTATAAAGGAGAAAGGAGATAGGAAGAGAGAGTCTGCCTGTGCGTTGCAAAATTAAAGTGTGTGACCTTTCTAGTAGTGTCAAGTTTAAAAGTGGGTTGAAAATAAGGATGCCAGAGACACAGCAAAGGAGACAAGTAGGGATAGTTAAATATATCAGGAGTGCTCCTTGACTAAATATGACTTTTTAGCACATTTTCATGGAAATTGTGTTTTAAAATGCACTGTTTGCCACATTTTACAGTTTTATTCACAGCAAACCTCCGTGCAAATCTGACTCACTCGCTTGCTGGAATTCCGGACAACCTTTACACCGCACCACTTTCTACGATCACTAACAGAAACTGGTGAGCAGGTAGGGCAATGCGTGCAGAGGGAACAGGAGCAGAAATTTTAAAATTAAAGTCATTGCACATTCTTGAAATGTGGCTGAGCCTGCAGCACTCCTGTCCTACCTGCGATTCTTCTCACTTTATGTTCAGGTGCACATGCAGCCTCCTTGCTTGCGGCAAAGCATCAGGTGAGTGCATCTGGTTGACTAATGACGCAAATGTTATCAGGGCCGTTTCTAACATTAGGCCAGACTAGGCGGCCGCCTAGGGCGGCAAAAGGGGGGAGGGCGGCAAAAAACATGCGTCCTCTCATGGGTTTGCACGGGTTTGCACGAGGCTTTTAATCGGATTGTCGGCCTGTAACTTGATCTTCTATTGGGCGCTGTGTCCACATAGCACACCAAACTGGTGACCCAGCTCTCTCTCTTAGCATTCTAATTGCCATAAACAGTTTGTTGTTTCCTGCCCTGTGGTTTGAGGAACAAAGCTCTTGTGTTTGCGTTGGGAGAGACGGAGCATTTGTCGATTTGGCACCATCCCGTCGAAGAGTGCGCGGTGGTTTGCATGCCGGCTGCAGAGGCACGGATTTGAATTCTGCAAAGGCAGACTCAGTATCGATACATTAGGAGCTGTAGAGGTGGTTATTAAATCTGTAATAGTAAATTCTTTCCTTCTTTGTAAAGGTTCAGAATTCTCGAGTGCACCGCGGTAATTATTTTCTCGCACTCCTTATTTCCTTTAAACTTCCAGCACCCTTTCTATCGCTGGCCCTTTTCTCTCCTTTGCGGCCCCTATCGTATCTCGCCCTGCTACTCCTACCCTTTCAGTGGTCTGAATTATATGGGATGACCACAAAGGGATCGTGAAATGGGCGAAAGGATGGCCTTTGTGGTTTTTACTCGTTGTTATAGTCAACGTTTCCTCATTTCTGTCCGCATTGCATTGTGACCCTCCTATCCAAGAAGTGCGTGACGCCCTGTGACCCAGGAGCAGGCAGGGTACTAAACCCCCAAAACAACGGACCTAACACAGTTGCACTCTTTCACCGGCTTCGGAAAAAGTGTAGATTATATACAGATCTCGGCAGGAGGAACGTTAACCACTTAAGCTGCATTTTCGCTTTTGCTCGGGTCAGTCTTGCTATGTGCCCCGCTAAATAGACTGTGTAGATCAATTGCGGCCTTTCCTAGAAAGATGTCTTCAGTTTCCCAGAAGGGTCTGGTACTTTTCACCTCACTCCGATCCGCATCTTTCTACTTTATTACTCAACATGGCTGGGGGTGTCGTGTCACCTAACCCTGCCAGATCCCCTGTTTTACTGTGTCTCGCCCCAGGAAGTGCTGATGAGCTCCAGTCCGGGTCAGTGGTACTGTGCCACAGTCTGAGCGTGGTGGTTGCCGTTAAGAAGCCGAAAAAAGATCCTGTGACAGCCGAGCGTCAAGCCTCTGGAGGGGAGGTTTGTACGTAGCATGCAGGTCAGAGGTTTTACTCCTCCCTCCCCCCTTCCGGAGATGGTGAGGGAAGCACCGTTTGGTAATAATAACCACTCTTTTAACACTTTGACCCGATAGCATTTTGACCTGTGGACTGTTTGAATGGTCACCATTTAATGGTGTACTGAGCAGATACCTGCAAAGGTCCTTTAGCCCCTTCTTCTCGACTTCTCTCGGGGTATTAAGGATTTCAAATTTTTTTTTAATAGTTTTATTTAGCACAAACTAGACCCGAAGATATCAGGTATCATAGTGCTTTACATGATCACCAGTTTCGTTACAGACGGACACATTTATTTTTGTTAGGCACGGGGAGATTAAGTGATTTGCCCAGAATCACTGGATGTTGAGCATCGTTGCAGAGACTCAAACCTGGTTCCCTAGCTTCGAGGTCGACTGCTCTAGCCATAAGGCTACATCTCTCCCCAAAAGGCTTAACTGCGGGATGTTCTCTTTGGGTGTGGCATGTCTGCCCCTGAACCAGATTTATTGTGGCTTGACTGGTGTGATCATTGTTAAGAAATACACTGTTTTTTCTTTAAAGCAATTTAGAACCTAGGATATCAAACATGAGATGGCAGTTATAAATACTTAATAGTAAATAGTAACTTGTGTTTCCACTACTACTCTTCTAAGAACATGTCGTCCAATGACAGCCACTTTTGTTCTATCGTTCATTTAAAATGTCAGCATTCTAGTTCTTTGGTAGAATTGTGTGGCTTTAGTCTTTCGGCTAGGTCGATGCGTCTCTGCTTCCCATGCTTACTGCCCTCTCTCTTTTGTTTCTAGGCTATATTATTGACTGAGGGACGGGTACAGTGAAGTCTATTTTTTCTGTCTAACTTTATAGCTGGATGTGCATTGTGCCATGTCCCTTTTCGATGTCTACGCTCGCTGTTCGGTTCCTTCAAGCTCCCGATTCCTTGTAGTGCGGCCGAGTGGTGTGTACCTGCCGCTGTGTACGTTTAGTCCTACCCGGTTAGGGAGGGGCAGCACCAACCTCAGGATGCCTGCCGGACCCATCACTGCCCTGCCCGGGACAGAGAGCAAACCGGTACGGACACAGCTATGTTAGATAGAGGAACATAATTCCCTGGGAAGGTGTTTCATATTTTGATCTCACGAGACTAATTTAGGAGTGTTTAAGAATGCGGTATAGAAAACTGTCTTTGTAAAGCGAGGGAAGTTTTGTAAGGGTGGTGGTATGCAGAGCCTGGGCTTAGACCATCTAAGAAGGTAGAAGTATGACCAGCTGAACGCTGGACCGTGTTCGAGCGTGGCACGAAGTGAACCTGGAGGGGTGGGAGAATGAGTGAAAGGTGTAGTATGTGGGATGACATCTTTAATACGGATTTGACAGTCCAGACTAGATAGAGAGGCACCAAAGCAGGCCTCTATTCCCCAACACCTGGATGACAGGGGGAGAGAGTGATGGTAGTAAAAGGGAGGGGGCGCAATTTTTCAATTCTCGCCTAGGGCGGCAAAACACCTAGAAACGGCCCTGAATGTTATTATCGATAATCATCACGACCCCCATCCTCATTACGATACTTGAAAATAATACTAATACCACTTAAAGGACGGAGGGACGCTCACCTAAATAGTACTAATTTTATCGACCTCAGAATGGTGTATGGCAGAATATACCCTGTCCGTCACCGATATACTGGCCTCTTGGGAAATATGTTCTATTTTGTATACTAAGTGCATCTAGGCAATTTTCATGCACTTGTGTTAGAAATGCGGCACTGTTGTCTGCCAGTAACTGACTTGGACTTTTAGAGGCAGTAGTCTGCCTAAAAAACTCAAGATTTCCACATTGGTCAGTCCTTCTCTGTTAGCTAATTTGCTGTGTCTGCACCCAGATCTATGCAGGAGGCTCATCCACTCGCCGAGCTATTTTACCGGCCAAAACATGCTGACACTGCTGAAGAACTCTCCTCCGGTTGCTTGGGATTACGATGCGTAGCTTGAATGCTTGTTTGTTTCCACAATGATCGGACCACAAATGTAAGCGCCCCCAACCTCACAGTCTCCTTGAACAAGGCAGTCTCCCAAAATCCGACTCACCCTCCGTGCGAAGACCATAGATAGCCGCAAAATGGCTTCAGATATCACTGTACGTAATGACCACCAAACTCAACAAAATAGCCGAAAATCTAGAGTGATACGAAAGCGCGCTTGGTTAATTATGTAAGTATGAGACTACCCTTACCTTGCATTATCTCTCCAAATTGTTTTCCTAATCTACGGCCTGCAGTGAGGCTGGTGACCAGGACCAGGAGCGCGACATTAGCATTGGCTTTTTTCAGAGGCCATTATTCGGGAGACAATCGCCCTTCACCCACATTATGCATACCAAGCCGACGAGGGTGTGTGATGTTAGTGTAGGTCAATTAATGCACCACCGCCACTGAACAAGGCCCTACCACCTTTCCCCATAAAACAGCTCCATTGCAGAACTTATCTGCTGGGTCTTGGAGCAATGGCGGTCGCTGTCTCCTTCATCTGCAATTTCGTGAGGTGTGTGGGGCAGACATAATCACACAGCCAATACAATAGGACCTGACCCCGCCCACCAACCTTGCCAACCAATGTGTCTTCCCTAAATTAATGGGGGTGACTCATAAGTAGAGCCCTGTTTTCTACTGCTTTGGCTCCCTCAAGTGGCCAAGCGGTGCAAATGTTAAAATTGAGCTATACTCGGTTTAAACCGGGTCAGCTGATTTTCAGCCGGTAGGGTACTGTCGGGCACATTCGGGTTTACCGATTTCCGGACAGCCTAAGTATAGGCATAGCCATTATATATAATGGGGTAACCCAAAGGAAAAGTCCATGGACCTGGGTATTGATTGGTATAGAAAAACAATTGGTCCTAGACCAATTAGGGCATACAATTGAATTGTTATATATTCTTAATTCAAAAACACATCATGAATATATGCCGCATCTCTGTTGGGCCCCCACCAGCCTTCCTGTTTCCTTGGTCACGGAGGACCACAACACCCGGCAGCCTTAGCGCGCGGACGCGCTACTTGTAGAGACGCCGGCCCGCGACGCGGGTGCAGCCGCATCTCTGTTGGGCCCCCACCAGCCTTCCTGTTTCCTTGGTCCTGGAGGACCACAACACCCGGCAGCCTTAGCGCGTGGACGCGCTACTTGTAGAGACGCCGGCCCGCGGCATAGTACAGTAATAGATTTTATAATAGCCTCAGCCATATTGGTAGGAGCTTTTAGCAATATAAATGTTGAATCCTCAGGCTTCAGTGACCATGCAGCTCTAACTTGGATTATGAAATGGCGAGGTATTCACGGTACTAACCTCTCACATATAAAGCCAGTCATATCAAAAAAGAATTGGATAACACTTAAGTGGGAGGGTATTGATAAGACTGTCCTTATTCCCCAGGTTGTATCTAATAGAATGAAGGAAATAGTTATTTGTTTAGACCGAAATCAGGACCCTCAGCCCACGATAGAGGCCTTCGAAATTATTCTGCTAGAAGTGAAGAAGAATCTCACGAAGTGTGGCGGGTCACACAAACCTATAGGACCAAAATGGTTTGATCATAACTGCACTAAGGCACTTTCCCACTTACATCGATCCCTCAAGTGTGTTCCAAGAAATCCCGCCCTGGTGAAACAGGCCCGGCAGAGTTATTTTAAGGCTAGGAAGTACAGGTTAAAGATATTGAAAGAAGAGGCTTGGGATAAATTACTGAAAGCTACAGTTACAAACAATACGAGGGACTTCTGGTTAATGGTTAATGCGCCATTTTTAAAACAAAGCTCCGATCCTAATCTGGACATACATGTGGATGAGGATTCATGGGTGGAGCATTTTAGCAAAATGTTTAACGGTTTGGGAATGGATCCAGAACCGATGGGAGATGAGCTCGACCAACCATATAATATCCCCCTTACTTTTAATAACACGGAGATAGGGGCAGCCTTAGCCCAATGTTCCAGTAATAAGGCTCCGGACATAGATGGCACCCCAATAGATTTTTTTACAGATTGCCCAGACCTGTGGGCCCCTCTGCTTACTAATACATTTAATGCCATAGCCAAAGAGGGACCCCCGGTCTCTTGGCACAAAGCAGTTTTAATCCCAATTTTTAAACAAGCATTTGCAATGCAATAGGTTTCGCATTTACGCGAGTTTGAGCTATTGACATTGCAAATAACAATGCCTTTAATTTTTGTTTTCGTTTTTAAAACAGAAATAAAAGGCAGTGTCATTTACAATGCTAATAGCTTAAACTCGCGTAAATGCGAGACCTATTGCATTGCAAATGCTTGTTCTTACTTGATGATGGCGGCACTAAAGCTGCTTATAGGCCAGACCGGAAAAGGATAAACCTCAGAGGAAACTAAACACTTGTCAACATTAGAAAAGAACACTGAAGTGACAAAAGTAGGCGATAGACACGCTTTCCAGATCCATGTGTGTTTGACATACAGTCTGCAGCGTAAAGCAAAACAGAATTTCCCCCCCCCCCCAAGAATGTGATGAGGGGGTGGGAGAGTATCCCATATCTCACAGATATTCATTGGCCTGAGCGGGGGCCCTTCAAGGGTCGGGCCCCCCTGCGCCTCAGGGGCCCGTGTCCCCCCTTTGCATAGAGTACTGAGACGGCAGACTGCCGGAGGCGCACTGGGATCAGAAGACCCCTTACCTTCTGCCCTTATTCTACTCGCGAGGCCTTCAGCGCGGAATGCTGTGATCTCGCGATAACAGACTGGAGATGCGTGGGAGTGCCCTGCGGAGCATGAGACTCTCTCAGCCCATAAACCTTTTGTTGCAAAAATGTAACCTTGCCTTCCTATTATTCCTCCTTATCTCCCCATCCATTTGTTATTAATTTGATAGTGTGGGGGAGCTGGTGGGAGTTATGTGGCAGCACAGGGTCCTGTGTGTGCGCGACGTGGATGACAATAAAAACAAGCCCGGTGGGGGCACGGCAAATGAAGCAGCTACGCGCCTTTATTTTATGAACATGGCATGGAAAGTAAACAAACATGAAGCACGACAAATGTTTTCATAGAAAAGCAATCTGATAAGGGAGGATAATTGAAGCAGGAATCTAGCAGACTGGCATGCATTTATTCCGGTCAGATTTTTGAATCAATATTAAATGACAGTCGGGGGCAGGAGCTAAATAATCTGATGTTTTTGCTAGGCGTCAGGAGAACAATAATGCAAGCAGAGAAAGTGACAGGAAACCGTGGGGAAGGGAATACTACCTCCAGGGGGTCTGGTGCTTTGCGGCGCCACCATTTTCCTCACTGCATGGGGTACGGGTTACAAAGGGAATACGAGCACAATTGCAGAGCTCATCTAAGTGATGTGCATTCAGCCCAACAAGCTCCATGCAATAACCGGGTATACGAAATGTCAGCCTCACTAAAAAAAGCAGGGAAAAAAAGTGAAATACCTACTGCCGCACACTGCTGCGGACGTAATCAGTGGTCTCTGTTGGAAGAAGCAGCAGAGGTCGTCCGGAGCCATGCGCATACAAGGGGCAGTCTGCGGCGGTACAAGGTCCTGTGTGTGCGCGACGTGGATGACAAAAACAAGCCCGGTGGGGGCACGGCAAATGAAGCAGCCACGCGCCTTTATTTTATGAACATGGCGTGGAAAGTAAACAAACAGGAAGCACGACAAATGTTTTCATAAATAAAACGGAGCGCGGTGTCCCTAAAGCGGGCGCCGCACTCCGAATTAAAGTAAAAATAAATAAACGGAGCGCGGTGTCCCTACAGCGGGAGCCGCGCTCAGCATGAACATACAACTAATAACAAGCTGTGGCCATTGCGCGAATGAGAAAAAAAGTGCCCACCGACTAATTCAAGGAGACCGTGTAACGCCGCAAGTAAATGATCGAGTCCGGATGGGCCGTCCGAAAAGGAGACTGGGCGGTAACAAAGAAGCCTCATTTTCAATCACAAGCCAGCGTTTAGCATAAATGATGACGACAGCCAATCAAAATGATGGGCGGGCTTCAACTCCACTTCAGAAATCTTATCGATTACAAGACGCCTCGCAGAGCGAGGAGCGCATGCACGCTCCAACGCTAGGCGAGACCTAAAAATAGTATATCTTGCTGCTCGTCTGCTAAAGATGGTGACGATTTGACAGGTGGCTGTCTTTGTGGTATGGCAATTAGACATTTTTAACACATTTTACTGGCTAGATATGCAGTTAAATATGGGAAATTAAGTTTTGGATATATTCCATGTTAGAATTGTTCTGTGGAGTTTCACTGCTTTAGATGTTTGTGACTTGTTTTTTCTTTGTATTACCAATGGCAGCTCTGCATAACACAAAGACTGGTTAATAAAACTAAAATGTATTCAGGATGTATGAATTAAGGTCTCATTAAGAGTGTGGCTGAACAGGCCATTGAAGGTAAAACTGGTGGATATTCAGGGGGCGGGGGTAAATTTGGTGGGCAGGGCAGGCGGAGGCAAGGCTTTCCTGGAGGTTTCGTAGCCTGTCCACCAAACTTAATTATTACCATTTTTAAGGGACGAGGCGGTACCCGCTGCTGGAGTAGGGTTTCTCCCATGTCCTATTTCTCTCATTTTAATTTTTAGGTGGAAGTGGGAGCAGTTTCTCACTTTTTATATTACCTTCATGCGGCTATTAAAAGGGTTTCCTCTTGGATTTCGTTTTTAAAAAGAAACAAGTGGTCATTTTGTTATTCTTGGCATGATGTTTATTTCTTTTAGCTTCAATCATTTCAGCTTGGTTCATTTTCACAAGGAACCCTTTACAAGAGGACTGGCTCTGGCCCTCGAGAGGAGACCTGAACAGGTGCAAGATTGCTAGGAGCTCTACAAATATAATTGGAAGACAGGGGTTCTCACTGAAGAGAAAAGATTAAGAAATGCAAGAATTCTGCAAAGAAACTAAAGCACGGCAAACTGCATGGATCTCAAGCACCTTAAGATGAACAGCAGAGTGTCCAACATCAATCCAGGAGGGCCAGGTCCAAGTCAATATTTAGGATAACCATTGACTATGTAATTTTTTACATCTAGATTTAGAGCGTTACATTTTTGGTAGGAGGCTGTCTCAAACATATGGCATGGATCCAGACCTATAATGGATCTCCATGACACTGTACTGCTTTCTTTAGAAGACTTAAATGCATGGCTTCCTCTGCAAGTCAACATAACAATGCAAGATAAAGAGAGTGCCCTCTGTCAAGGCATTCGCAAAATGTGATCCTGACAAGAGCACATGCACTTCTCCTGTATCCCCACTGCCAAAAGTTTAACAACCAGGCAACTGAAACCAGCCTGCTAGAAGCATTCTATTAAGAGGACCACCCGAGCACGCCATGAAACCTATGCATGGCTCCTCCTATATCGAAATTACCATGTTTCTAACTTGGAAGCATGGGTCTTAAAAGGGTAACCACTTTTAAGTCGCTAGTTGACATGGCTTCATGAAGTGTTTACACCACATTATGATCAAATAAATACTACTCTAATGAAGTTTTGTCAAGCAGGAGTCCTCTTGTAAGCGAAACGAGAACCACAGTCAACATGTTCAGCTCCCTTCTAACAAAAGAAAACGAGCATCAATGATGTTTCCATAAATCCCAACTGCTGTCTACCAACTGCTAGGGTTCTAATGTATACACCGTCCCTAACAATACACCACGCGAACCTCACTGAAAGGAAGAGAGTGGGCCAACCCTAAAAGTGGTAGGGGGTTTTGAGAGAAATGAGGGTCCTATATATTGCCTTTTAATGATGGAGTGTTGACCACTGGAGCACATTCAGTTCTCAGTAGCCTCCAAACCCAGAACATTAACACAAAATCGTACTGAGGAAACAAAGAACAGCTCTATATTTAAATTACTGGCACATGAACTTACTTCAAATGGTCATTAAAGGACTATAGACCTTGGTACGATGCTTTAATGTAGCAAAATAGTTTTCTCCTGCAGTCCTTTGGAGCAGGCTAAAACCCCTCACCGAACTCCAACTGCAGAAACAAAACTACATTCTTCGGCAATATAACATTTCTCCATGGCTTATTACGACGATGTTGTTCGCAGCAGGCTTGTGGGCTGTAATATAGTGCATAAGACAATGAACTTAGGGGTCAAGTACAGGATCTTACATTCTCTGGGCAGAGAAATCTGTTTCCTGGGGTTTACAAAGTATTTTATCTTTCATACAAAGAAGATTGAAGAAAGACTGGCTTCATTTGTGCAGAAAAGGAGCAAACTTGTACCGATCATTGGCAAACCAATCCAGAAAATGTATGTTGTGCTAAGAAATACCCCATGCCCAATGAAGATGCAAATTGAGACCTCAAACTGGTTATGGGTCATGCCTAACACTAATCTAAAGCAGGCTTCATATGCCAGTTGGAGATGCCAACTACCATCTGTATGTGGCAGGCTAGAGTCTGCAGAGCTCAGCTGCTACCGAGAGCTCTCCAAATGTTAAACTTTACTGCACTGTTCCAGAGATCCTTGGTCAGCCAGCAAAACTAAAACGAGTTCAGGCCCATCGCCTACTTACACAAATAAAGTGTGTGCCTCTACGGACACCTTAATGGATTTGAATCATGACAGCAAGTGGAAAGAGCAGATGTAGAAAGAATCCTGCATACACAGTATTGTAAACAGAACATCTAGGCAGGATTGGTTCCAGGACCCAGCACGTACACCAGAAAAAGAATTGAAGGCATAGTAATGTTGTTTGAGTAAGTATCTCGTAGTGCCCTGGGGCAAAAGCTGGAACTTCAAACTAGTTAAATGTGGAGGCTGATCTGTCTGCTCTAGAAGTGAAGCAGGATTCCTCGACCAAGGGGTGAGAGCAAAAGAGTGTTGCATCATTCCATGGGTCATGTAGAGTGACGAGAGAGAATATCAAGCATCCCAGTAGATGTCAATCCCAGAGGTTTCCTGGTGCTATCGCTATTCCTGGGACCTCAAACACAGCAGAGGCAGTCTTTAAGTTAGAAGAGACTACTGCCCTGCTGATATTACTCAAAACGCTCATTGTGAGGATGGATATAGCCATATAATTTCCACAATGACATGTAGTGCTAGGCTTCCAAACATTAAAGGGACACATAGCAACGCTCCCTCTGAAATGGAGAACTAGATCTGCTAGAGAAGCCATCATGAATTGGCTGGTTGGAATTTTTTGAGTTGATAGTGATAAAAGATGGGCCTTAAACTTCTGACCTTTTTTCAGTATCGAGAGTAAACCAATGGACTGTTTTGGAAGTTTTAGTTTACTAGCCATTTTCGGGGAGGGGGGTTACTGTCTTGAAGACAAGTTTATGAGGGAATCCTGGAACCAGGACTTGCATTTGTATTGTTTTTATGCGCATATTCAACTGACATCTCTGCTCTACGAATGCAGTAAAAAAAAGCAGCCACTGGGAAAGCCTAAGAGATTGCATTTCAGAACATAGTTTTTACCTTCCCTATGAAGTGCAGACGCTTTTCCAACACCCGAAATCGCAGTGGTAGAAGTGCGAGAAACCGCTTACGCATAGTATCTCTATTTGAGAACCCACAGATTCATGGGAAACAAAGTGAGATCTCAACAGGGTCTGTCTCAGTCACAGAAATATACAATAGTATCTTTTGAGAGAAAAAAACATACATTTCAGCTTAGAATATGCTGAGATTCAAAGGTAAGAGACCCAAATCAGTACTACACAAGTGCCAAACAAAGTACCCACCGTCTTTCGAACTTCAAATCCCAAGGGTGCCAGAATTAAATCCGATGCACCTATCGTCCAATGCCGCGCAAATGAAGGCATGAAAAGAAACTGTTCAACAAGCTCCTACAATACCTGAAATCAGCAAGAAATAATCACATTCTTGCGAAATCGATCCAAAACTAGGTTTAACATACCGGGTACCTATAAGGAAAAAAGTTATTTTGAATTGTAACTTGTGTAATATGTGTGCTGTTAAAGTATCGGTGTATTCCACCTTGAAAAATCTTGTCCAATTCAAGCCAAAATAAAATAGAAATTTGTTGTAACTAAAGGCACGGAGCTCCCTCTGCTGGAAGAAAGGTGAACAGAACTAGAAAGACAACATTCTGTCCGAACACAACAGCAGCAATTCCAACCTACGTGCTGCAAACCTAGAAAACAAGATTACAGCTCCCAGCTCTCTGTAAACAAGCAGCGAGAGCATTGACCTTTTTATGTTGGTGATATACCCTCCAACCACTTTGCTCCTCCTTGTGATAATTTATATCCTATTTATCGTATAGATTTATTTTGTTTGTTTGTTCCCACAGAAATATGGTGTTTTTACTGTATAGAGCCCATTAGTACATACTTACATTGACAGATGGCTCAGTACCACTGAACGAAAGTACCATTTCAGCGCCCTGATGAAGGATGGTCTAAAGTATATGGTACCTCCGAAACGCGCGTCGGCGCACCTTTGTTGTCTACGTGTTATATATTATATTGTCTGTTATTTGTAATTTGTTTTTCTTGTTTCATGTAACACTGTGTTTTTCTATTATATGATTGGTTTTTGTATGTCTAGTTTTGGAGATATGTACAGATTCTGTATTTTTATATCTATGTTGGGCTCTTATGTTATGTATGTATTCTGTTCATTTGTTCAGTGTATGATGTAATCCTTTTAAAAAAAAAAAATTTGTATAAAAAAATGAAATGAATTATATATTTTTGGATAATAAATGAGGTAAACCCTATTTCTGTGGGATATTGCTTATTCATGATATCGATAAGAATGTTGTTAATCATTAGATAAGGGGTAGTTGTTTTGTCTATTGTTGCTTTTCTCCCTGGTTCTCCCCTTTATATTGAATCTTTCAGGGACCCTATCTCGTCTTATTTTTTGCATTCCCAGGGTGAATGCACCAGATGGTTCCCAGTTACAAGAGGCGTTCGCCAAGGGTGCGTTCTCGCCCCCTTTCTGTTCTCACTTTACACCAATGGGGTGGAGTCCTGACTGCTTGAATCGACTTTAGATGTACCCAGAATAAATAAGACGCGCATTCCAATTTTATTGTATGCAGATGATGCTGTGTTGATGGCACGCACGGGAAGATCGCTCCAGAAATTGTTGAATAATTATGTGGAATTCATGAAAAGTCTGGATCTTCACACAAATGAATCTAAGTCATTCGTATTAATCGCAGGAAAAAAGCAGAAAACCCCCCCTGCTTTTTTAATTTCGAATCGTAAAGTGGCACAAACAGATCTATTCTCCTATTTAGGGGTTACCTTTGACTATCGAGCATCTTGGGGGAAGATGGTGGCGAATCGAGGGATGTTGCTGGAAAAAAGTACTAATGCAATACGCTCCTTTTAAAAAAAATTGGGAACAAGAAACCCAGCTATTGTAAAGAAAGTCTATGGGGCCAAATCTAGTGCAGTAGCAGCGTATGGTGCTGGAGTGTGGGGCCATGTTAAAGTAAAGGATCTGCAAGTAATAGAGGATAGTTTCTGGAAATCTATGTTGGGTCTCCCCTGTAGCTGTCCCAATTTTAAATTACATCAAGAGCTAAATATCCCCTATATAACTGATCAGATCAAGGTTGCCCCTATCCTTCTCTGGCACTCAGTATGGTCCAGAGATACTGTCCCGCTTTCCCAACAAATATTAATTGATTGCTTAGCCATGGAACATACTGAGAATATCCTATGGTTAAAATACGTGAAAAATACCCTATACACCTTAGACTTTGGGAGTTTGTTTGAGTCACCGGGAAATTGTGTATCTGTTTCAAAAAAGCTTTTAAAAACTCGTTTTGTAGTCTTTTCCAATGATGCGAGGATGAATGCACTTTATAATAAATCTACTATAAGGGAATATTTGGAGGGCCCACTGCAGGTTGAAGGGATACCCTCCTACTTGGAGTTTGTTACAATCCCTGGGCACAGATTTGTTCTGTTACGATTCCGCCTAAGTTATATCCCGTGTATGCTGGGCTACCCGGCTGGTATTTATTCCAGTAATGATCTCCCGTGCTGCCCTTGCGATGATTTCTCGCTACAAACTGATTTGCACATCTTCTTATTTTGTAAATTTTATTGTAATCACCGTAAAGGTTTTTAATTCCTCTTTTACGCAAATTAGATTTTAGACAATGTCGCCCTGCGTTACACTTTTTACGAATGTTGTCTGATCCTTTAATCTGTTTTAGCGTCGCTTCTTTTTTATGTGCGTCTTTGAGAACAAGGAAATTGACCAATTGCTGATATGAATAGTCTGGCTTTTTTAAGAAATGTTATCTGTGATGTATGTCTGTAACTTTTATGATTAATTTGTATTAATCGAATAAAGTAACTTTGAATTGAATTGAATATATGTCCTTAGCATCTAGTCATATAGTTAGAACACTTTTCAGTACGAGAAACATGCACACTCTCAATAGATACAATGGCACTCAATTGAATTGAAAGTCAGGGGAACTGTTTTATTCACAGGTTGTCCTCATATTCTCCTATGAACAAATCATCATATTCAACGCAAAAGGGGTTGCTCCAGAAACAGGGGGAGAGGGAGAAGAAGGTGTGCTCATGTGTGGGACAGATACAGTAGAATAGAAGGGGTTCAGAATCACATATAAAGTAGAGTTAATTGCACTGATTTTGACAACATAAGAACTGGCTATATATTTTACAGTCAGGCCAGTTTCTTGTCAGGGCCTACCCCTTACGGGTTGTTCCAAATATTGTTCATATTCCTTTCAAAATGGTGCACAGAGAAACATCATCTGTGAAACGGATGGGGTAGGGATGATAACGGGTGTAGGCCCACTGGGGGGTAGTGTCGACGTTTCGACCCTGGTGCGTAGAGGGTAATTCAATACCTCAGCTCACGGGTCTTCCTCAGGACGGGGAGGGGCAACCTAAGGTTTAATCATATAATCTAATTAGTGCCATAAACAAGGAGATTAACTTAGAAGGAGGAAACCATACGTGTAAATACTGACCTATGTAAGGTGTAATAAGGTATGGTCTGGTCACTGCCCCCAATTGGTGGGTAGTCTGTGGAGAAAGGTGTGCATCATAAGCTAATGATAGGTAATTGGAACAAATGTAGTCCCAACACAAGGGGTTTGGGAACGTACTCACCCGTCCGAATTAGTGTGACGGTATCGCATACACAATAAATGTGGACAGTATAACTCCTTAATTAAGGGAGAGCTGAATCGCCCGAGGTCAATCTACAAATAAAACAAAACAAAGGGAAAAAAGACTCTCTATTAGTTAAAAACAAGGTCCACCTGATGTGAACAAACTCAACTGTGATCCACATAAACGGATCATTAATTTACCTCATTTGGCCGAGAAGGAGCCGCCCGCACAGACCGTGTCTTGCTGAAACAAGACGGTCATTGAAGTGAACGCGGCTATTTAACCTGTAGCCGGGAGACGCGTGCACGTAGGCGTGCGGCGCGTAACGGATGACTCGAAAAACGGGGGCATGTCGGCAATGAAAGATAGACTCAGTCAGGCTGGGTATCTAACAGAATGGTGGCAATAGATGAACTCATGTGTGCTGTTCTTATATGCTTAATAAGGCAGCATATAGTTTGTGACATAAACCAGAAAACAAAAAACAAAGACTCAAAATTCAAAAATGACATCACGAATGTATCCACAGTACATTGCAGTGAACCACTAAGCACAATTGACGATTACCTCGCAGAGGGGCGAAAACACTTGCAAAATAATACATTACAATACAATACGATATATACACAACAGTGATTAACAGTGGCGCGCAGTGTAGACTAAAGTGAACAAGGAGGTATTTGAAAACCATAATAAAGCGCAACGATTTCACACCCAGAACGATAGCATCATAGATGTTGAAATCACAGCCGCCGTCTATTGTGGAGAAAGATGATGGCGGTCTATATACAATATATACAATGATTAGACAGGCTATATATAAAAGTGACGCGCAGTGCAACGTGAGTTGAACAAGTAAGTGCACTATATACAGTGATTGAACAAACCGCGACACAGAGGCGTAGTGCAAGGCGAATAAAAAAATATACATACGTGCACATTGCGTGGATGTACATTGGATCGCAAATGCAGAAAAATATATACAAATGCTGTGTCTCAAATTATCCATTGTTCAAAGCGCCACTTGTTTGGCGATCTCTTCGTATTCATTCAACCCCTTGGCCACAGTATCAAAGATATGTGTCCATTTGCATTCACGGACAGTAAGTGTATTGGCAAAATTACCACCCCTTGGGTTAATCCTGACCTTCTCGATTACCCACCATTTTAGACTCTCAGCCGAGTGTCCAAAGGTATTAAAGTGTTCCACAAGGGGTGCTCCCTGCACACAACAGCGTATTCTACTGCAATGTTGCAGTATGCGTGCCTTAACTTTTTGTACTTTCTGGCCGATGTACATGAAGTCACAAGGACACATGATGGCATAGATGACTCCTGCAGAATTACAGTTTATGTGTTCCCGTAATGTGTGAGTATAGTTGTTATAGGTACATTGTTTTATTTCTTTGGTCATTGGGCATGCTTTGCATGATCCACATTTGTAATGCCCCTTAGTGGGTGGGATATTCCATACTGTTTGCTGGTTGTCCCTAGACCTGGCAGGTAGAAGAGATTTCACCACGTAGTCCATAATGTTTGCTGGTTGTTCCTAGGCCTGGCAGGTAGAAGAGATTTCACCACGTAGTCCCTCACATTCATTCCTTTCTTAAAGGCATGCATAGGAGGTTCCGTGATTCCTATCTCATCCGCAACTAGGTGCCAATGACGAATGATTATCTTTTTGATTTCGTTGCTTTTGGTGCAAAATGTGGTGGCACATACTAGTCGTTCCTGTCTAGAATTGCTCTTGGGTTTGGGTTCAAGTAAAAACTCCCTGTGGCAAAACCAAGCCCGTTTACGGGCTTTTTTAAGGAGGCTCTTGGGGTATCCCCTCTCCAAAAGGCGTGTCATTAAGTCTGCTGACTCCTCGAAGAAGTCTAGTTTACGGGTGCAGTTCCTCCGTAACCTAAGGAACTGGCCGAAGGGTAAATTGTCCCTTAGGTTACGGGGATGATGACTCGAGTACCGCAGCAGAGGGTTTCTCTCACTGGTCTTCCTGAACAGGGTCGTGTGTAGTTTGCCCTCATCTTCCCTGATAGAGATATCAAGAAAGTTTATTGCTCTGTTGCTAAAGTCAAGTGAAAACTGGATGTCACTAGACCTGGCAGGTAGAAGACGACCCTGTTCAGGAAGACCAGTGAGAGAAACACTCTGCTGCGGTACTCGAGTCATCATCCCCGTAACCTAAGGGACAATTTACCCTTCGGCCAGTTCCTTAGGTTACGGAGGAACTGTACCCGTAAACTAGACTTCTTCGAGGAGTCAGCAGACTTAATGACACGCCTTTTGGAGAGGGGATACCCCAAGAGCCTTCTTAAAAAAGCCCGTAAACGGGCTTGGTTTTGCCACAGGGAGTTTTTACTTGAACCCAAACCCAAGAGCAATTCTAGACAGGAACGACTAGTATGTGCCACCACATTTTGCACCAAAAGCAACGAAATCAAAAAGATAATCTATCGTCATTGGCACCTAGTTGCGGATGAGATAGGAATCACGGAACCTCCTATGCACGCCTTTAAGAAAGGAAGGAATCCCACCCACTAAGGGGCATTACAAATGTGGATCATGCAAAGCATGCCCAATGACCAAAGAAATAAAACAATGTACCTATAACAACTATACTCACACATTACGGGAACACACAAACTGTAATTCTGCAGGAGTCATCTATGCCATCATGTGTCCTTGTGACTTCATGTACATCGGCCAGACAGTACAAAAAGTTAAGGCACGCATACTGCAACATTGTAGTAGAATACGCTGTTGTGTGCAGGGAGCACCCCTTGTGGAACACATTAATACCTTTGGACACTCGGCTGAGAGTCTAAAATGGTGGGTAATCAAGGAGGTCAGGATTAACCCAAGGGGTGGTAATTTTGCCAATACACTTAGTGTCCGAGAATGCAAATGGATACATATCTTTGATACTGTGGCCAAGGGGTTGAATGAATACGAAGAGATCGCCAAACAAGTGGCGCTTTTGAACAATGGATAATTTGAGACACAGCATTTGTATATATTTTTCTGCATTTGCGACTCCAATGTACATCCACGCAATGTGCACGTATGTATATTTTTTAATTCGCCTTGCACTACGCCTCTGTGTCGCGGTTTGTTCAATCACTGAATATAGTGCACTTACTTGTTCAACTCACGTTGCACTGCGCGTCACTTTTATATATAGCCTGTCTAATCATTGTATATATTGTATATAGACCGCCATCATCTTTCTCCACAATAGACTGCAGCTGTGATTTCAACATCTATGATGCAATCGTACTGGGTGTGAAATTGTTGCGCTTTATTATGGTTTTCAAATACCTCCTTGTTCACTTTAGTCTACACTGCGCTCCACTGTTAATCACTGTTGTGTATATATTGTAATGTATTATTCTGCAAGTGTTTTCGCCCCTCTGCGAGGTAATCGTCAGTTGTGCTTAGTGGTTCACTGCAATGTACTGTGGATACATTCGTGATGTCAGTTTTGAATTTTGAGTCTATGTTTTTTGTTTTCTGTTTTATGTCACAAACTATATGCTGCCTTATTAAGCATATAAGAACAGCACACATGAGTTCATCTATTGCCACCATTCCGTTAGATACCCAGCCTGACTGAGTCTATCTTTCATTGCCGACATGCCTCCGTTTTTCGAGTCATCCGTTACGCGCCGCACGCCTACGTGCACGCGTCTCCCGGCTACAGGTTAAATAGCCGCGTTCACTTCAATGACCGTCTTGTTTCATCAAGACACGGTCTGCGCGGGCAGCTCCTTCTCGGCCAAATGAGGTAAATTAATGATCCGTTTATGTGGATCACAGTTGAGTTTGTTCACATCAGGTGGACCTTGTTTTTAACTAATAGAGAGTCTTTTTTCCCTTTGTTTTGTTTTATTTGTAGATTGACCTCGGGCGATTCAGCTCACCCTTAATTAAGGAGTTATACTGCCCACATTAATTGTGTATGCGATACCGTCACACTAATTTGGACGGGTGAGTACGTTCCCAAACCCCTTGTGTTGGGACTACATTTGTTCTAATTCCCTATCATTAGCTTATGATGCACACCTTTCTCCACAGACTACCCACCAATTGGGGGCAGTGACCAGACCATACCTTATTACACCTTACATAGGTCAGTATTTACACGTATGGTTTCCTCCTTCTAAATTAATCTCCTTGTTTATGGCACTAATTAGATTATACGATTAAACCTTAGGTTGCCCCTCCCCTACCTCCCCGTCCTGAGGAAGACCTGTGAGCTGAGGTATCGAATTACCCTCTACGCACCAGGGTCGAAACGTCGACACTACCCCCCAGTGGGCCTACACCCGTTATCATCCCTACCCCATCCGTTTCACAGATGATGTTTCTCTGTGCACCATTTTGAAAGGAATATGAACAATATTTGGAACAACCCGTAAGGGATAGGCCCTGACAAGAAACTGGCCTGACTGTAAAATATATAGCCAGTTCTTATGTTGTCAAAATCAGTGCAATTAACTCTACTTTCTTTGTGATTCTGAACCCCTTCTATTCTACTGTATCTGTCCCACACATGAGCACACCTTCTTCTCCCTCTCCCCCTGTTTCTGGAGCAACCCCTTTTGCGTTGAATATGATGATTTGTTCATATGAGGAGAATATGAGGACAACCTGTGAATAAAACAGTTCCTCTGACTTCCAATTCAATTGAGTGCCATTGTATCTATTGAGAGTGTGCATGTTTCTCGTACTGAAAAGTGTTCTAACTATATGACTAGATGCTAAGGACATATATTCATGATGTGTTTTTGAATTAAGAATAAATAACAATTCAATTGTATGCCCTAATTGGTCTAGGACCAACTGTTTTTCTATAAGTATAGGCATAGGCAAAATACAAGGATGGGGTTAGGGAATTGACTACAGTAGGACAAAAGTCAGAGCTAAATACAATATACAGTACAGTACCAAAATCAGCGAGCGACATGTCAGCAGTAAAACAAGGGGAACAATTGATACAAGGAGAGGGCCAAGCAATACAGGAGATTGTGCACAGAAACATAGGTCATGAAAAGGCGGAATGTGCAATAAAGGAGAGTTATTGGAGTAATTTTCTCTTTAGGAAGGTTTTCGCTTCCTTTTTGAAACGCGACAAAGGAGGAATTCTTCTGATGGAGGGAGGTAGCGAGTTCCAGATTCTTGGTGCGGCCCCAGAGAACACTCGGTTATATGTTTTTACATTGCGGAAGCGGGGTGGCTGGAGCACACAGTCTCTGGCGGACCGGGAGTTTCTGGTTCTCACAGATATCACAATTTTCTGGGCGAGATACTTCGGGGTGTTCGTGTACAAGGCTTTGTGAGTGATGCAGGTCAGCTTGAGCTGGATTCGGCCTTCAAGAGGAAGCCAGTTCAAGGCCTTCAGATGTGGTGAAATGTGGTCAAATTGTTTTGAGCCGGATAAGAGTCTAGCTGCTGCGTTGAGGCAAGCTTTTAGCGGGGCCGTCGAAGTCTTTGGTAGGCCAGATAGGGTAAAGCAGCCTTATTCAATTCTGGAGATAACTAATGCCTGAACTGCGGTTTTTAGGTCGGCAGTATCAAGGAAGGGTTTTAGTTTTCTCAAGTAGCTCAGATGGAACCTGGCAGTTTTGGCCATCAAATTGATGTGTTCACGCATATTCAGGTTGCTGTCCAAAGTTATCCCGAGCGATTTGGCAGAATTCACTATGGTTGGCGTGCAGTTGAGTGTTGTGATCGAGTTAATCCATTCAGGGATGTCATTGGATTTTTTTGGGGGGGAGATGAGAAGGAACTCCGTTTTTTGGGCATTCAATTTGAGCTGGTTGTTGGCGAGCCATTGAACAGTCAGATTCAGGGCATCATTCAGCTAGGTAATCTCCTCAAGAGAAGAGATTTTGATGTATATCTGAGTGTCATCAGCGTACATGTGGAAGGAGATGTTGGCCGTGAGAAGAATTTCAGCTAGTGGTTCAAGGTAGAGATTAAAGAGGGTAGGGGACAGAGTAGAGCCTTGAGGGACACCGATAGAGATCGGGGAAGCAGCAGATAGGTTGTTGTTGACTAAGAATCTCTGGGTGCGGTTCTGGAGGAAGGAACCAAACCATTTGATGACGGTGCCTCCTAGGCCCATCCTGTGTTCGAGGTGTTCAAGAAGTTTCTCATGGTTGACTGTGTCGAAAGCTGAGGAGAGATCTAGGAGGATCAAGAGACAGGTTTTGCCTTGGTCAAGGGCTAGGAGAATCTAGGTGAAGCCAATTTTTCACGCGCTGCCTTCTGACATATACCCTGAGGGCCAAATGGTCTGTTGTCCATTCTGAACCCAAAACCCATACCTTAATCAAAGTCCTATACACCATGGGAAATGGCCATAAACGTATTACTTAGCGATACAAAGCTATATGGAACCACACACACACTTTTCTCCAATTTATTTTTAGATAAGTGGGAACTCGATTTCAATAGGGGATTACATGATAAAAAGTGGTCGAAAACCCTCAAAAACATGCAGGAAGTTTCACAAAATGCTTGATTCCAACTAATCCAATTTCACATATTACCCAAAGCATACCTTTCTCCTGCGAAAATCAACTACTTGTTCCCCTCTACAAACGCAACCAGGGCGCACTGTAAGGAGCCCTCGACAGACCTTTGCCACATGCTTTGGAGCTGTCCCTCACTAAATGATTTTAGGTCTGGGACTCTACACAACTGATTGCAGACTTTACTAGTTTATGGAAACCAGATTCCTGGGAAGTCTGCTCCTTTGTCATCCTTAAAAGACCCAAGAACAAAGAGTGGAGCTCCGCTTCTTAGATCCAACCTTACTTGTAGCCAAAAGAGGCATCAAATGGAAATCGACGCTCCCCACCCCACTCGCAATCTGATATAGGGACTTTAAGCGAAGAATCAAGAGGAATCCGTAAACGATCAATAGAAGGAGCCAGTGACACTATCTGGTTGCAATTCGAATCATCCTCCAAAGAGTATACATTACAGCCGTAGACACACCTGGCATATGTATACTTTACCCACAAACGATACCCACTAAAGGCTGTTGACCATCCCTCCTTTTAGCAACAACTTTGCTTGCTCAAGGGACATCCTTTCAAGCCGCCCCCCACCTACACACTTTTAGCTGTTTCGCCAGCATGTACAGGGACGGAATGCCTACACGCCCCCAACTTTCTCCTTAGTTTGAGCGGTCTAGAGGTTTCCTACTTGAAATTCACCTGCTCCAAACACTATAAGGCATACCCCTCTGCTCTTATTCTGGCTGTTGTTCACTGTATGCACGTTATGTCTTATTTCCGATTACGCTCCGATTGTATGTTGACGATCAGTTATGCTCTGTGTTTTCTAGCTAAGAGTCTCTTGACACTGTACTGTATGCTGCTTTTTCCTAAATGCAAATGATCAGAAAATAAAAAAATAAATCATTGTCCAGCGAATGTGTATACATAATAGAAAAAGTACTTAACTTCTAACACACAACACAGTACTATACAAGAAATGCCTGAGGGACAAAAAGTATTTTCATGCACAGGGTAGGGGAAGTCTATGATGGCTTAAACTGCTCCAGCGAGACAGATATTAATACCTCCAGAGCAAATACCCACAGGTGGAAAGGATGCTGGATTTTTTTTCTTGCCATAAGATATCCGTCCTCCCTTCCTGACAGGCTAGCAGTTGACTGGAGCGTAACCAGTCCTAAAAGCTCTCCTCGCAGTTAGTCGTTTGTACTATACCTTCCTTGATGCCTTTCAGTCTCTGTATGCCGACAGTGCTTTTGCCAGCGAGGGCAGGAGCTGCACCATTCCAATGATGCTCTGTGGCTCACCGAGCAGGTTCACACAAGCTCTGCCCTGGCCCACGCAACACTACTGTGGCCTCCAAGGCACGCACCGCCAATAGAAGACGCAGCTTGCCATGGTCGCTCAGCGGGATCCGTCTCCAGTTAGGCAGTCTCTGCTGGGGGATCTTCCACAGGCCCAAGAAAAAACCTGCGCCACAACAAAGTGAAGAGCTCCCCTCAGTTCATCATAGGGTCGCAGTCACGGCTGTTCGCAGTGACTGATCTAGGTTGAATGGCAAGCCTCTCAAGACGCTTTAGTTCTTTCTGTAACAGCTGACTCTGGTAATGACATTTCCGGTGCTAAGCTACCACGTGCCCTGTCTCTCTTGTAGGGAGCCTGCAGGGGGTAAATTGCGGCCCTTCTCAGCGCTCAGCTATCTCGGGTGCTCTAGTTTCTTGAGTAGGCAACCAGAGCTTCAGGCTCTCAAGGCCACACTACACTTCCTGGTGGTGCAGTGCTTCTGGCCTGCAGTTCTTCCTGCTTCATCTCTTCGCAGTCCTGTTCTTTTTTAGGTAGTGTCTTCCTCATGCAAGGGAGTCTCCAGTATACCTCCTCTGCACTTAGCTTCTTTCTACAAGCAGGATAGAGGCAGTTCTTCTCCTGGCAGATAGCAAAACATCCAGGTTCCCGCCGTGAAACCTGGCGAAGGGTGGTTGCCAGGGAGTGACTCCAACTCTGGAGCACAAATCTCAACTAGTATGGGACCCCGGTTTCTGATAGAGAAATCTTGGCACACACGATTGAATGTTCTGCTCTGTACAAACTTGACACTTGAAGTTTGTGTATTCTAAAGAAAAAGCTGTATGACCGGTTTCGGGTAGTTCTGGCCAGGAAGGTGGGATGGAGCTCAGTCTCCTGTCAGGGCAACCCCAAAATAAGGAAGGAGAGGCTTCCCCGTATTACTTGTTAGCCTTTGGGGATATCACTTCCAGGGAACAATGGTGCAGGAAAAGATATAGGTTTTGCCTACATTTGAAAAGGGGCCCTCTGTCTCCAGCCCTTCACACCCTAGAACCTGGTGCATTACAAAGGCCTCAGGAATGTGGGTGAGAGCCATGCAGAGATGGCAGATTCCCTCCCATCCTCCATCCTGTGTACCTCTAGCAAAATTATTTCCAATATAGCAGCGACAAAACACCACACACACACTCATCCTACCACACCTGCATCACATATGCACATATGAGACATACATGCCCTGTGAATCAAGCATTGTACCCAGTAGCAGGGTTCTGGCAAACTACTTTAGACAGGAGATGCCAGTAGGCAACTCTCCCTGCAGGAAAACTTTGGGCCAAGCCTCATGATTTCCAAGCTAGGCTATTTCAACTCTCTGTTCATAGGTTTGGACAGCGAACTTCTCCACAAACTCCAGTTTATTCAAAATGCTGCTGCTCTCCTCATTCCTGGGGTTAAGCAGGAGAGTAAGTATTAAGACTCATCTCTTTGCTCTTCATTGGCTGCCCATACACAAGCAAGTCTCCTCAAGGCCCTTCGTTTCTGTCATACGGCTTTATATAGCTTGCCTTCTGATAGTTACTTGGCCTCTACTTTCTCTTTCTACACTCCTGGAAGATGTATTTTCTCCAGTACTTGCCATATTAACATTCCCTAGCCCGCATCGGTGGCCGTTCCTTTATGGTGGTACCATCCCAAGTGTGGAATGCCCTCCCTTTGCCTATCCAAGGTAAAAATGTCTTCTCACATTTCGTAGACTGCTCAAGCTGAAGGTAGTCACACATGTAAACAAAAGGTGCACACGTTGTGCTCCTTCATACAGTAGAGGCCAGCTCTGGTGCACAGTCCGGTTTACATCTGGCTCTCAGCATATACATATGATAGTCATTTGTGCTGTGGCCTAAAAATAAGAATAACATCTCCAGTCTTGTGATGGGTGAGGTGAGGAGCAGGTGTGCATGCTCTATGGAACCATGCAGGGGACCTTTCTTGGCCCAAAAGAACTAATTTTGAAAAACAATAATTTCTAAAGTTGTGATAGACCCTGAGCCCTTACAGACAAAGGGCCTTATTTTGAGTTAAGCGGTCCACCCATGGTGGCGGTGTGGCTATGGCCGCACTGGTGGTCCGACTGCCCTATAACAAGTTGGGTGTCGGATCGCAATGGGACCGCTGCTGCCGCCAGGGATTTGTGATCCCTGGCCATCTTGCAGCTGTCTGAGGCCCCTAATATGCTGGCAGTGCTGCTGCGGCACCACCAAGCATATTCGAAGTTTCCTCATCGCCACAGTTTTCATGGTGGTAAGCCAGCCATGAAAAGTGTGGCAGTGGGAAAACAAAGGGGGCCCTACAGGGTCCCCTGGTGCCTCTGCGATAGGGTATGCATGCAGGGGGAATGGTGTGCCCCCTTTCTGCATGCACCCCCAGTTCCTGCAGGGCATGGGCTTGACAGTCCATGCCCTGCAGGAACATGTAATGGCGTTCCCACTGCGGTGCCTTGCTAAGGCTCACATATGAGCCTTAGCACTGCACCTCTGTGGGCCAGCCGCCACAGGACCGCCCCATCTGGATTCCTTTGGAATCAGACAGGAGGTCGCATTATGGCTTTGGCAGTGTGGTAGCAGGGCGCGGGAGTTGAGGACCGCTGACACACCTCCAAAGTCATAATAAGCCCCTTACATGGCTTTTATTATTATCTTTTTTTTAAACAGATTTTATTGGCATTTGAAATGATAGACATCTTACAGTTGTGATACAGAGCTGGGTTCCCCTTGATATCAAAAGAAAAGGGGGAAATAGCAATAGCTTCAAAATCTGCAAGAAGAAAAGCCAACATAACAAGAAAAGGAAAGAAGTCAAACCCCAGGATGTTTTCTCTCTCTCTCTCTCTCTCCCTCCCCACATAGGTGTACCCTAAGCTCCGGTTTTGATATGTAGCAGTGTAAGAGTAAATGGGTGGTCTTCATAGTGGAATATGTCTGCTCTTGTGTAATGCATCCAAGAGTCGTGTGGAATGGTGTTTGCACATGGCCTCCTTCGATCGTTCTCTAAGGAGGGTGAATCTGGCATAATGGCAGCAGGTCTATGGGGTGCCTGGCATTGCTTCTTCTGGTGTTGAGGGGACGGGATGCGTCAATGAGTCTACTAAGGTCTCCCATGTCCTTGCTACATCTAAAGAACCCTGCCCATGTCTGGCTTCAAGGAGCAGGGTTATACTCTCGTAGCCTGCCCACTTTTCGAGTCCCCACCTCCAGATCGCCACTTGGGGACCCCTTGGGGTCTTCCAAATCTGAGTGATCTCTCGCTTCAATAGGATAAAGGCAGGTCCTGGAATTTGTTTGTTCTTTTAGTTTTGGCTGTATCCTGGAACCAACTTAGGAGACAGTGCAGGCGTGCATTTGATATCCCTATCTGTGAACTCGGCTAGCATTCCCATGATGTCCTCCCAGTAGCAACTCCAAAACATGTGTAAGAATTCAGCGCTTATTGTACCACATCTTGGACATGATGCTTCTAGAATTTTGTTTTTACCAGAAATGAGATAAGCCATATGTAGTATGTAGAAGTTGATACGTTTAAACCTGGTGTTTCTGGAAACTTTGGGGGTCCTGTCAAATATGTGTTCCCAGTCTTCTTCTGAAATAGGGGTCCCTACATCCTCCTCCCATTTAGTTCTAAGGTCATTTAGAGGTAATATCACTTCCCCTCTAATTCTTCTATACAAGTGACAGCCTTGAATGTCCCCGGCGAGGTAACCAAGTATGGCCAGCTTTTAGAGTAGGGTGGTTCAGACATTCCCCTCTTCCAATCCCTAGGGATCGCTGTTGTCACTGCACCATGGAGCAGAAAATGTCCCTGGGGGTAGGTCATATGCCGCGTGAAACTCCTCAAAGGGGAGGAGCATCTCCCCCTCAAAGAGATCCCCAAGTTTTGCCACGTCAGCTGTTATCGAGCTTGTGAGGTCCTGCCAGTCCTTTTAGCAGCATTAGTGGGGTGATCCTCGTGTTTTATGAAGGCATCTAGGTCAGCATCTCTTCAATACTCTAAAGTCCATGGTGTCGCCTGTATTTAGGGTTCGGAAATCTGAGAAGGACTCTAGTCAAGTGATGTAGGCTGGGTACTAAGGGGTCCATCTCCTGCCCAGGGGTAAGTCTACCAGCTAGCCATTGTGTCAGCCACTGGAGCGGACAGGAAATTACTTACATGGCTTTTATAAGATAAATGTAAAACCTCTTGTCTTTTTGACAGACCTGTTCAACTCTTTCTGAAACACAAACTGAGCGACCTTCCACTGTAACTTCCGCTGTGATATTGGCAGGCATAGTGGTCATCCATAAGACTCGTACGGACACTCAACTGTGTTCTTCCTATACCTGAAACTGTATGCAAAAAGTCTAGTGACAGGCCCACAGAAAATCCTCTCACTACTTATTCACAAACACCAATCATGCTTTTGTCAGAGGATAGAAGGACCTTCAATAACATGAGGAAACTGGCTCGTCGTGTTGAAAAAACAATTAAAAAAACAGGTAGTATTCATTTTATGTGATGCCAAAAAGGCCTTGAACGAAGAGAACTGGTCATTTAAGAGAAGCGTTATAGAGCAGTGTGGTCAAGGGCTGCTCTTTCTTGACATGATCGAAGAAAACTGCAAAAGCCAAAGCAGAGAGTGATAGTAAATATATATTGTAACAGTGATGTTTAACTGTAGAGGGTGAACATAGTGCGGAACTAGACAGAGGCAAAGAAGAGAGATTAATTTTCTAACACCCTATGATCTGTGTTTTGCTGAAGGTGGCGCATCCCCAATACTGAGGGAACGTGTTATTGGTGGATTTTATGCGTTGCAGAAGTCCTTGAGATTTGTCCTGAGGAGGCCCAGAGTAGACGTGTAACGTGTAAACCAGCAAAATATATGAAGTTCCTACATTTGTGAAATATTTAATATTTGTTGATTTATTTATTTACGGAGCATACTAGGGCACGACAGAGGCCCACACATTGTCAATTGGGGCAGGATACAGACTGTTTGGCAACTACCATATGGGTGGACTTGTTTAAAACATTATTTAGAGACACTCAAGTGAATGATTACACAAGTATTGCAAGAATTAAATGAGGAAAAATATGAGGACTGTAATAATGTCATTCATGAATTTATATACGTGTTGTATGTATTTTTGTTTAATGTCGATCAATTGAATAATATATGTTCACGATGTGGCAACTCAATATTAAAGCAAATCCAAGCTGCAGATTCAATTAAATAAATATGTTCTCCGATAGAGAGCTATGGCTCTATTGTGGATCCTACATAGACAGCATGATTACTCCCTATAGAAAAATCGCTTTCTCCTGATAATGTAGATCCCAGGTTCACAAAGGGTTATTCGGACAATCCCCTTAACCTATACTGTAAACTGTAGAGGCTGAGGGTGACCACTACTAGCTATTCATTTTAGTTGTGGAACCAGTTGGAGATAAAATTAGAAAGAACAGTGATCAGGAGTGTTGACCTTGGAGAAATAAAAAATAAACATCAGTATTAGCAGATGTGATGTTCCTATTGACAGACCTAATAACGTCCATCCAAACACTCATTCAGGAAATTGGGAACTACGGACAAAGGCAAGATCTACAGTCAATGTGACAAAATTTGAAGTCCTACCAATCAATATATATGTCCATGTCCTGGAACAAATGCAGGGGGTATCCCACTTTAGGAAACTAGTACCTCAATCAAACATTTGGGGCTTCGCATAACCTCATGAATCAGTAAAATGTATGAGACAAACACACTCTCAAAGAATATATGAAAAACATCTTGGAAAACGCCAAAATCTATACATTTAAAGGCCAGGCAGAGTAACAACTGTAAAAATGTTTGTGCAACCGACACTTCTATAATCTATCAGGCTCTTCTGGAGAGAAGTGTTGCTACTCTGAAATCTCTAAAGAGGAATTTGCAATGAATGGAAAAGGAATCACGATTAGGCACAAAACTGTGATTAACACTTTTAGGCCTTTCTGGATTTCGTAATGTATTATTGAGCAACACAACTTTGAATATTAGGAGAATGGACACAGAGACAATCATGGATATAATGGGATCATATAGATCAACCACTGAAGAGCTCTGTGAGACATTCTCTGGATTCAGAGGAATAGACCACAGACTAGTCAGATCACCGCTAATGCTGTTTAACATATGCAACAATTTAGCAACCAGTGAGAAATAGAAGGGCTTTCACCCAATGAATGATGCACATTTTAGGATAACTGAGGATTAATTTTATTGACCAGATATTAATTATTTGAGGTAGGAAAACGTCAACTCAAATTAGGAGAAGGAGAGAGTTGTAGGTACAATCAATTATACAACTGAATTATGCAGACTGATATAAAAATGATGATAGAATGCCCAAAACAAAATTTGAAACCTTTGTTTGTTCAAGAGAAAGCACAAATGTTTTGGGGTCGGAACTAACAAATGTTTGACTAAATTCACTCCCGGTAGGCAAGTCTAAGTACATGTATAAATGGGAAAAGGAAGGGGTTGTAACGATTTCAGAGTATCAATGGGAGGTATTCTGGAGTGATATTCTCAGAAAGGCTGTTTGTGTCAGAAAAAGAGAAACGGTCTATAAAGTGCTGAAGGTCTGGTACTTGACTTTGGACCTTTTACCTTAGAGCTACCAATAGATGATGAAGATGTGCGGGGAGGGCTTTAGCAATGCAAAATTGGTGGGCATTTCCAAAATTAGAGTTTTTGGAATGAAGTGCTAACTGCTATTGTATGCGTAGTGGGAAATTCTTTTTCAAAGCCTCTGGATTTCCGGTTCTAGGCCTGGGATCAATCAGTTTGAAGGCTTTGGGGATACAAGACTCAAAGCTAACATGTCCATTACTGCTGGCGACCAAAATGGTTATAGCAAGATAATAGAAGAAAACAGAGGCTCCAGTGACTAATAAATAAAATTTGAGGGTATGAGATACAATGGCAATAGAGTGCCTGATTGTACTGTATAGTAATGTAGTGGCATTTGTATAGCACATTCTCACCCCAGACCAGGCCTCAAACACTTTCGGGATATCCAAGTAAATAGCTACTCCATTTGTCATGCATAGCTGGAAGAGTATTAGTTGATGTGTATCTATGAGTAGTATAATTTGGGGTCCTGCATGAGGTTCTGAGCTGTGCCCCAATCATTTCATGGCAGGCATATAACATGACATAATTGCTTTTCTGACTTCTAGGTGCTTGTAGATTAACATTATTTAACCAAGCAGGGTCTTCAAGTTTGCATATTTGCGCAGAGAAGGTGCTTCAACCAATGCAGTTATTTAGAAAAGGGGAAGATGATGGGTGTTGCCGTTCTAGAACTCGGGTTCCTCCTTTGAACGTAAGGCAAGCTTGGCTTGTAGGAAAAAGGTCCTGGCCCATAGATCGCCTCATGGACAGGAAAATGAGATTTGGAGAGTGGATCAAGTTTGTGGTCATAGGGCATCAAATAGTCTTATACTTAAGTAGGGAAACTATAAAATCCAACAAATCCTCTGACTGACAGCACATCAGCACTTTGATTGAAGGTTGTTTTATGTTTAGATTAGGGGAGAGATCATATGATCTGCTTCTATGTTTCATCTCTTCTTTTATAAAAATGACTTAGCTGGGAAACGAAGGATGTAAATCTTCAGGGAATAAAGCAAGCTCATCTCCAAGGGTCTATGACGCTCAGCACCACTTTCAAGACAAGCAGAACATCAGCACTAACCACCAGAGAGTCAAGGGAGCTTCATCAGTTTAAACTAAAAGCAGTACCTCTTTGGTAGACCGTGTAGATTTAAGAGAGTCAAAACTGTATAAGTAAAGTGCTAGAAACAACTTGGTCTCAGATCCGTCCCCCGTTTGAGTTTATGAAAGTCTCTGAACAGGGGTTTTGCAAATAAGATATTCCCATGATACAAAAACAAGTGCATTGCTCATAGGTTTGAGATTCAGCATCCAAAGGAGAGGTCTCAGCCTGTGTATAATAAGCAGAAAGTTATAAGAAACAAGTTGCTGAACTGTAACTACAGTTCTCCAGCGTTGCGATCTTTCATACCTTCACGTGTGAATCATTGCCGTCATCAAGCTTGGAGTCTAATGAAATTGCATAATAAACAGCTTAAAATAATCCCACTTTGGTAGCATACTCATTTCATTATAGAACAGCCAAACTTTAACTAATGAGATGAAAGTATACTGAACTCCTCTCCCCTAGAGTGAACTCCACGTCATTCCCAGAGGTCTACATATTTCAGATTCCTACCTCTTGTCATGTGGAAGCGAGTACCTCTCAGAGCTATGACTTGAGATCGTTCTTTTTTCAGATTTTGTCAGTAAACCTTAATGTATTTCCAACTCTTTTGTGATTAATCCACACCCCCAGAGCCCTCCTCACTTCAGATTTGTATAGCAAGTTTGTATTTGTATTTTGAGCGTGGAGGAGAAGGGTCGCATTGGACTCTATGAAAGATACTGATGCTGGAGAACAGTTGTGACCAGTAAATAACTTCTTTCTTCTCAAGTATTGGATCTTCCCAAGATTCACATGCTTGAATCAGAATAGTAAATAGTATATAGTCCATAATTCATTCACATAAGATCCAGTAGTATAAAAAATAATCATGAAATGGATTTATCAAAAGAGAAAATAAAAGGCTAAATGTAATGGAAGAAATTACGTGAAACCGCCTGACCGAAGCCTAATTCTCTTGAAGAGACTCTATCCAAGCAATAATGTTTTGTAAATGCATGATGGGTGTTCCACATTGCCACCTTGCCAAAGTAACTTCGGCATAAAGTGCTGTTATGTCTGATACCTTGTGGAATGAGCCAACACTATAGATCGTAGGTGACGACCTGCCTTAGAGTGACAGAATACAGCAGCAGCAAATCACCTTCTATTCTTTGTTCTGTGATTGGACGCCGTCTCTGCAAATGGCTGAAAGCAATGATGAGCTGATAATGACTGCTAAATAGACTTGGCATGGTCGAAGTAGAGTTCTAAGCACCTGAGTGTATCTAAGGAATGTAGCACTCATTCCTGGAAGAACGCTTTGAGCATAATTGTTTTTTTAGGTGAAAGTCAGAAGGCACTTTAGAAATAGATTTTAGAGTGGAGCGTAAGATTACACGGTCCTTGCAGAAGCTCAAGAAAGGTGGTTTGATGATAAAGGAATGAATTTCACTGATTTCACTGATTCATCTAGAGGCTGGACGGGCCAACAGTAGGACTGTCTTTCATGACACAAATTTGATGTATGCTTTATGTACAGGTTAGAACGGTTCATTTAGCATCTGATCAAGGGTGGTCTTAAGCTTCGCGGGAGGAACTGCACTCCTCAACAACAGGAACACTGTGAAAAGCCTCCTTAAGAAATAATAACTCTTGTTGATAGATAAGACAAGGATTCAAAAGATCATCTGACTCTTTAAATAGCTCCTAAATCAACCCTGATGTACTGGGACTTGCCATCAGTGTTCAGGATATTCGTAGGTAACTGTGGTGGAATTTTGATTCAGGGGCCAATGCACTTTTATTAGGAGCCGGAAGTAAAGAAATAGCCTTTTTGGTATCATCAATGGAGGTGTCAAGAGTGGGTGTTTCCTCAAGGAAGATGTAGATGGTGAACTGTTGACGATGAAACAGATGCTGACAAGACATAGATGACTGACTATGCCAACTAGGGCATCAATGATGGTGCCATGAATGTGGATGGACTGGGGATGGTTGCATTGCCATCAAGAGAGCAGTGGACTGGATTGTCGGACAGTTGTGAAGTGTCTATGCTCTTGCAACGCACAAAAGGAGACAGTTTTGGTGGCCCACCAAAAACCGGTCAGATTTTCTGGAGGTCTTATGTGGGAATTACCTGAAGTAGATGGTAGAGACTTTTCAAATGGTGACTTCATAAGCAATTTTCCACCCTCTAGATGACATTTAATCGACCATTCACCTTCAGAGTGAAGCTGTGAGAGGATTCATAATCAGAAAAGACTGGTCATTGGCTTTTTTTCTATAGTCATCTAAGTAGTCAGCCTTCTGGATCACTCACAGAGTTTTTGCCAAAAACATATAGCACATTTTATAATCCTTGCATTTGTGCTTGGGGTATAAGCAAAAAAAAAAAGGTCAGAGCCCACAAACAGCCTTTTCTCCCTGAAAAGGGCTTTCTTTGGTGTTTCAGCAATTTCCTAACAAAAACCTTCCCGGTCTTCCACTGGGAAGACTTTAGAGACAAACACTGATTTAATATCAAAATCTGAAATATGAAATATGGTGGCCTCTGGGAGAGGCCATTCTGAGGAAGAGGAGTTCAGTGCATTTTCAACTCATTGGTTGAAGCTTGGGTCTTTTCTAATGAGGTGATTGTGGTACTAAATTGGGATTATTTTAAGCTGTTTTCTAATGCAATTTCTTGGCATTGCTTTGGAAACATCACCGTGGAATTCTCAGTTTGATAACAGGGAATAATACAGTCATGTTAGTTTAAAAACGATCCAATGTTAGCGAATAGCCAGGGTCAGCTACAGGTAATAGAAAATCCTATAGTATAGCATCAATCAAACAACAGGTGAAAGTGGCTTTTGACACAAAGAACGACATCATCTCCCCGCAAGCAATCGCATCCACCAACTACACCTTACTGGGAGACCTCAACTTCCACCTCGACAAACAGCTAGACCCCAACACCACCTCCCTCCTGGACAACCTCCACAACATTGGACTCCGCCAGATCGTGACCGAACCCACGCACTCAGCAGGACACACCCTCGACCCCCTCTTCACAACAGGAAACTCCATCACCTTCAGTCACACCACTGAACTCCCGTGGACAGACCATCGCTGCATCCACTTCACCTTCAGAACACCCACCATCCACAGACATCAGCACCTGCTCCCACGAAGAAACTGGACCAAAATCACTGACGACCAGCTCACCTCCTCACTCGGCAACACCACCCCAACCACCGCGGAAGACGACGACCCCAACACCGCAGCCCGAACTCTGCACAGATGGATCTCCAACAGCGCCAACACCATAGCCCCCCTCAAGAAGAACAACAACACACATGCCAAGAAAGCAAGATGGTTCACCACCGAACTTCGAGAGTCCAGACGCACATGCCGCTGCCTCGAAAAGGCCTGGAGGAACTCCAAATCCACAGAAGCCCGCAACAACTTCAGAGCCGCCACCAACGCCCACCACCAACTCATCAGAAATACGAGGAAAACAGCGATCAAAGACAGAATCGCCACACACGCGCACAACAGCAAAGAGCTCTTCAGCATCATCAAAGAGTTCGCCCAACCGACCAGTGAATCTACCGACATCCCTCCATCACAAGACCTCTGCAACAAACTCAGCACCTTCTTCCACCACAAAATCAAGAATATCTACGACAACTACGACGAAGACAGCCAACACACCGAACCCTCACCAGACTCCCCCGACACCCTGAAGCCAACGATTGACAGCTGGACACCCCTCACCACCGAAGACACACTGAAGACGATGAAGTAAATCCACTCCGGGGCCCCCACGGACCCCTGCCCCACCACATCTTCAACAGAGCTTCCGACACCATCGCACCCATGCTCCGACACACCATCAACCGCTCCCTGGCGAACGCCTCCTTCCCTGACGACTGGAAACACGCCGAGATCAACCCCCTCCTGAAGAAGCCCTCGGCGGACCCCACCGACCTCAAAAACTACAGACCCATCTCCCTGCTCCCGTTCCCAGCGAAAGTCATCGAGAAAGCCATCAACAGCCAACTCGCCACCTTCATCGAAGAACACAACATCCTCGACTGCTTCCAATCCAGCTTCAGAAAAAAACACAGTACAGAAACAGCCCTCTTCGCAGCAACAGATGACATCCGCTCCCTCCTGGACAGAGGAGAGACAGTAGCCCTCATCCTCCTCGACCTTTCACCCGCCTTCGACACAGTCTCTCACCGCACCCTAGCACGCAGACTCCACGAAGCAGGGATCCGGGACAAGGCCCTCGACTGGATCCACTCATTCCTCAACGGCAAAACGCAGCGGGTCAGACTCTCTCCGTTTCTCTCGGACCCTACACCGACCGCCTGTGGAGTCCCCCAGGGATCCTCCCTCAGCCCCACGCTCTTCCACGTCTACATGACTCCGCTCACCCCCATCGTCAGATCCCACGGACTCAACATTGTTTCCTACGCAGTCGACACCCAACTCATCCTCTCCCTATCCAACGAACCCAACGCAGCCAAACACAACTTTCAAAAAGGCATGGAAGCAGTCGCCAAATGGATGAAAAACAGCTGCCTACAACTCAACACGGACAAAACAGAAGTACTCATCATGGGCCGACACCCCGACGCCTGGGACGACACCTGGTGGCCCACCGCCCTCGGAAGCCCGCCCACCCCCACGGACCACGCACGCAACCTTGGAATCAACCTGGACTCCGAGCTCAAAATGGACCGCCAGATCAACTCCGTCGCATTCTCCTGCTTCCACACCCTCCTACGTAAGACCTTCAAATGGATCCCCCTCGAGCACAGAAAGACCGTCACTCACGCCCTCGTCACCAGCAGACTTGACTACGGCAACGCACTCTACGCCGGAATAAACAAAAACCTCACTCGCAAGCTGCAAAACATCCAGTACGCCGCCGCAAGACTGGTCCTCAACCTGCCAAGACACTGCCATATCTCCCAGCACCTGCGCACACTCCACTGGCTCCCCATCGAGGCTAGAATCACCTTCAAGGTCCTCACCCACGCACACAAAGCCCTCCACAATGCCGGGCCAGCGTACCTGAACAGCCGCCTCGCTTTCCACGCACCCCAAAGGACCCTACGATCAGCCCAGCTCTCCTACGCCGTGGTCCCCCGTGCCAGAAAGACCAGATTGGGAGGCCGCTCCTTCTCCTTCCTCGCGGCCAGAGCCTGGAACGCCCTACCGCTCCACCTCAGACAGACAACATCACTCCCCATCTTCACGAGTAACCTCAAAACTTGGCTCTTCGACAGACCTCCTTGATGGAACGGAACCTGCACCCCCCTCCCCAGCGCCTTGAGACCCTTACGGGTGAGTAGTCGCGCTTTATAAATACCTGATTGATTGATTGATCAACAGAAAGGTCTTGTACAAATAATCTTTCCCTATGTAGATAACAGAGTTAGTCAATCCAAATAGCTGTTCTGCAATTCAAGTTTATAACATTATTCTAATGTCCACCTCAAGCGGGTTAATCTAAAAACAAAAATGGGTGGCTCTATATCGGCACATCCCCCATAGTAGAAATTGTGCTGAAGATGTTTCCATAGTGAGGTTACGACATGTGTAATTTACATGTAAATATACAATATAATCATGAATTATGAGGTGATGTAGATATGACTGACTAGGATGTTATACAGGGTTTTTAGATTAGCCCTCTTGAGGTGGACATTAGAATAATGTTATAAACTTGAATTGCAGAACAGCTATTTGGATTTGGACTGCTAACACGAGTGAGGCGAAATACTGGCAACATAACATGGATAATGGAGAGAAATAAGGAATCTCTACTTTAATCTATAAATGTGACAAAGTGAGTCATACTGACACAGGACTATGGGACATAGTGCGGTATTACATAGAGGTGAGCTGAAGAATTCACTGTGTGTGATAAGACACATAGGGATTGAGGTGGCACAAGGGTGTTGCAGTAACTATCAGTATGTTATTGTTTCAATTGCATGAGGATAAATAACACTATGATGGATACGTGCACCTAGATTGAGAACTCTGGTATGGTGTTGGGTAGCACCTGAGGTGTGTTAATTGGAACTCTTTGGAAAGAACACAATGTGGGCGATGCTTACAGCACTTTATTTTGTATTAAGAGTATAACTGAATTATATGAATTATGAATTTGTGATTTACTGTTGTAGCCCTGATGAAGTCAGTGGTTGACACACCCAATGACAAAACATTTGTTGGCTACGAATCTTTACTGAAGACGTATGAATATATGTGAAGAGAACGGAATAAAAAGAAAAGAAGAAAAACTAATCTTGAATTGACTTTTGAATCATATACTGCCATATTTAAAGGGTTGCTCAGGAGACTTTTTGCAATATTGAATTTGGGGACAACTGTATTTGATATTTGGAAGTGACAGTGGCCGCTTCCTCTCCTTGGAGCACTATAAGATAAGTCCAAAGACTACAAGGGAAACATACAGCTTGCGCAATCTATAACCTAACCACTTGAATCTTTGTTGTCAAACTAAATTGTGTTATTAAATGTAAAGTTCTGGGAATTAAAATTGCAGAGTACTCTTATGAAGTAAGAAGAGACCCAGACTGGCTGCTGAACAGCATATATCAAAATGCACCAGCAATAGAGGGGATCACTGAACAACTGGCCCTGTACACTCCACCCATTAGACCAGTTTCTCCTCTGGACTGAAAAATTAATAGAACAATTATAAAGGTGTGGGGAGTAGTATTGTATTCAACACAACCCACGAGGTAATTCCTCTTAACCGGAATTAACATGTATTCTTCCTATTTAATAATAGAAAATCTTTTGACTCAAATTACTTTAATTCATATTGCAAAAAAGTCATAATGTATAATTTTTCACAAATGGTTCACAAGATCTCAGACTCCATGCAGCCCTTAAACAGCATGATTCTTGTTATTCATAGTTCATAAAAAGAGTGCATGTACAGCCAACACGTGTTTCACAGTAAGAACACCGCTTCTTTAGGGCTGTAAAATCACAAGTTAACAACTTCAATTATATAACATAATTGTACAAAATTTCAAAACACTATTCACAGTCAGACTGAACAGCATAAGAAAATGATGAAATTCGACTTCCGAACTAAACCATGTTGAAAGACTACTCTATTGTACACAAATATTGTATGTCCTCACAACATAATTAGAACATGCAGGGATTTACTCCTCAAAAGATATAAAAAAGACTAAGGGGCCGATTCCGATCTCGGTCGGAGGCGCACCCAATACCATTCGGTCGGGAAAAAGCCATGCGAATGCCTGTTTCCCGACCGATCCGCACATCATTCCGAACGAGCAAGTACGATGCGCACAACAGCATAGAATCCGGCCGAGTCGTACTCACCCAATCCAGGTCCTGTTCTCCGACCGAGGCGAATCCGGAAACGCCGAATCGAGTCGCACGGAAGGGAAAAGCAGCCCCGTCCGGCCGGACAAGTACGATGCGCTTTCCGTACGCGCCGAACCCGTCGCTACGTCCGGCACGTCAAAGCTTCCGGGAGAGGCGCACATAAGCTCCGATTCGCGCCACAACACGATCCACGGCTACGAGGCGAACACGCCAGCGGCGAGGACGAGGCGAAGCAACGAGAAAGACGAGCGAGGCGAACCAACCATGAATCCCTTCGTTCCGATCCTACCATTATTCTACATTTACTACCGGAACAGGCACGGACGCGTACGGCACAGAAGGTAAGTCAGACACCAACCACAAAAACATACAACACGTACACGACACATCACACACACACAGAGGGATGCAGAATTTACTTGCAACAGCAGCACAATAGGGGCGGGATGCCCATTACCAATGCCACATATGCACACCGGGGCCTGGATGCGCACCACCACTACCACCCCTACCCATGGGGGGCTGGATGCCCACCACTACTACCACCCTTACCCAGGGGGGGCTGGATGCCCACCACTACTACCACCCTTACCCAGGGGGCTGGATGCCTACCACTACTACCACCCTTAGCCAGGGGGGGCTGGATGCCTACCACTACTACCACCCTTAGCCAGGGGGGATGGATGCCTACCACTACTACCACCCTTAGCCAGGGGGGATGGATGCCTACCACTACTACCACCCTTAGCCATGGGGGCTGGATGCCCACCACTACTACCACCCTTACCCAAGGGGGGCTGGATGCCCACCACTACTACCACCCTTACCCAGGGGGGGCTGGATGCCTACCACTACTACCACCCTTACCCAGGGGGGGCTGGATGCCTACCACTACTACCACCCTTAGTAAGGGGGGGCTGGATGCCTACCACTACTACCACCCTTAGCCAGGGGGGGCTGGATGCCTACCACTACTACCACCCTTAGCCAGGGGGGCTGGATGCCTACCACTACTACCACCCTTAGCCATGGGGGTGCAAGATGCCCACCACTACTACCACCCTTACCCAGGGGATGCTGGATGCCTACCACTACTACCACCCTTAGCCAGGGGGTGCCATGTGCCCACCACTACTACCACCCTTACCCAGGGGGGGGCTGGATGCCCACCACTACTACCACCCTTACCCAGGGGGTGCCAGATGCCTACCACTACTACCACCCTTAGCCATGGGGGCGCCAGATGCCTACCACTACTACCACCCTTACCCAGGGGGGGCTGGATGCCCACCACTACTACCACCCTTACCCAGGGGGGCTGGATGCCTACCATTACTACCACCCTTAGCCAGGGGGGCTGGATGCCTACCACTACTACCACCCTTAGCCAGGGGGCTGGATGCCTACCACTACTACCACCCTTAGCCATGGGGGTGCCAGATGCCTACCACTACTACCACCCTTACCCAGGGGGGGCTGGATGCCTACCACTAACTCCCTTACCAAGGGGGGGCTGGATGCCTACCACTACTACCACCCTTAGCCATGGGGGTGCCAGATGCCTACCACAACTACCACCCTCACCCAGGGGGGGCTGGATGCCTACCACTACTACCACCCTTACCCAGGGGGGCTGGATGCCTACCACTACTACCACCCTTAGCCATGGGGGTGCCAGATGCCTACCACAACTACCACCCTTACCCAGGGGGCTGGATGCCTACCACTACTACCACCCTTAGCCAGGGGGCTGGATGCCTACCACTACTACCACCCTTAGCCAGGGGGCTGGATGCCTACCACTAATACCACCCTTAGCCATGGGGGTGCCAGATGCCCACCACTACTACCACCCTTACCCAGGGGGTGCCAGATGCCTACCACTACTACCACCCTTAGCCATGGGGGTGCCAGATGCCCACCACTACTACCACCCTTACCCAGGGGGTGCCAGATGCCTACCACTACTACCACCCTTAGCCAGGGGGGGCTGGATGCCTAACATTACTACCACCCTTAGCCAGGGGGGGCTGGATGCCTACCACTACTACCACCCTTAGCCAGGGGGGCTGGATGCCTACCACTACTACCACCCTTAGCCATGGGGGTGCCAGATGCCCACCACTACTACCACCATTACCCAGGGGGGGCTGGATGCCTACCACTACTACCACCCTTAGCCATGGGGGTGCCAGATGCCCACCACTACTACCACCCTTACCCAGGGGGGGCTGGATGCCTACCACTACTACCACCCTTAGCCATGGGGGTGCCAGATGCCCACCACTACTACCACCCTCACCCAGGGGGGGCTGGATGCCTACCACTACTACCACCCTTACCCAGGGGGGGCTGGATGCCTACCACTACTACCACCCTTAGCCATGGGGGTGCCAGATGCCTACCACAACTACCACCCTTACCCAGGGGGGGCTGGATGCCTACCACTACTACCACCCTTAGCCAGGGGGGCTGGATGCCTACCACTACTACCACCCTTAGCCAGGGGGCTGGATGCCTACCACTACTACCACCCTTAGCCATGGGGGTGCCAGATGCCCACCACTACTACCACCCTTACCCAGGGGTGCCAGATGCCTACCACTACTACCACCCTTAGCCATGGGGGTGCCAGATGCCCACCACTACTACCACCCTTACCCAGGGGTGCCAGATGCCTACCACTACTACCACCCTTAGCCAGGGGGGCTGGATGCCTACCACTACTACCACCCTTAGCCAGGGGGGCTGGATGCCTACCACTACTACCACCCTTAGCCATGGGGGTGCCAGATGCCCACCACTACTACCACCCTTACCCAGGGGGGGCTGGATGCCTACCACTACTACCACCCTTAGCCAGGGGGTGCCAGATGCCCACCACTACTACCACCCTTACCCAGGGGGGCTGGATGCCCACCACTACTACCACCCTTACCCAGGGGGTGCCAGATGCCTACCACTACTACCACCCTTAGCCATGGGGGCGCCAGATGCCTACCACTACTACCACCCTTACCCAGGGGGGGCTGGATGCCCACCACTACTACCACCCTTACCCAGGGGGGGCTGGATGCCTACCACTACTACCACCCTTAGCCAGGGGGGCTGGATGCCTACCACTACTACCACCCTTAGCCAGGGGGCTGGATGCCTACCACTACTACCACCCTTAGCCATGGGGGTGCCGGATGCCTACCACTACTACCACCCTTACCCAGGGGGGGCTGGATGCCTACCACTACTACCACCCTTATCCAGGGGGGGCTGGATGCCTACCACTACTACCACCCTTAGCCATGGGGGTGCCAGATGCCTACCACAACTACCACCCTCACCCAGGGGGGGCTGGATGCCTACCACTACTACCACCCTTACCCAGGGGGGGCTGGATGCCTACCACTACTACCACCCTTAGCCATGGGGGTGCCAGATGCCTACCACAACTACCACCCTTACCCAGGGGGGGCTGGATGCCTACCACTACTACCACCCTTAGCCAGGGGGGCTGGATGCCTACCACTACTACTACCCTTAGCCAGGGGGGCTGGATGCCTACCACTACTACCACCCTTAGCCATGGGGGTGCCAGATGCCCACCACTACTACCACCCTTACCCAGGGGGGGCTGGATGCCCACCACTACTACCACCCTTACCCAGGGGGTGCCAGATGCCTACCACTACTCCCACCCTTAGCCAGGGGGGGCTGGATGCCTACCACTACTACCACCCTTAGCCAGGGGGGCTGGATGCCTACCACTACTACCACCCTTAGCCATGGGGGTGCCAGATGCCCACCACTACTACCACCCTTACCCAGGGGGGGCTGGATGCCTACCACTACTACCACCCTTACCCAGGGGGGGCTGGATGCCTACCACTAACAACATCTCCACTCACAGGATGGCTAATACATGTCGCAACAAGCACACACCAACATAAAGAATGCAACACCATGACAAGCGTGTGTAGACTGTGTCAAATGCCTACGACACAGAACATGATCATCAACATACAATGTGACACCCTATCACATGTGCCACACATAAATGTGTGTGTCCCCCACAATGCAAGCAGGCCATGACCATTGTGGCAATGGGGTCCAAATCCCCATCATCACAGTGCCCAAAATGTAAGTGTGGGGTCCTGAGCTGAAGCACATCTTGACCATTGTGGCAATGGGGTCCAAACCCCCATCATCACAGTGACCAAAATGTAAGTGTGGGGTCCTGAGCTGAAGCACATCTTGACCATTGTGGCAATGGGGTCCAAATTCCCATCATCACAGTGCCCAAAATGTAAGTGTGGGGTCCTGAGCTGAAGCACATCTTGACCATTGTGGCAATGGGGTCCAAACCCCCATCATCACAGTGCCCAAAATGTAAGTGTGGGGTCCTGAGCTGAAGCACATCTTGACCATTGTGGCAATGGGGTCCAAATCCCCATCATCACAGTGCCCAAAATGTAAGTGTGGGGTCCTGAGCTGAAGCACATCTTGACCATTGTGGCAATGGGGTCCAAACCCCCATCATCACAGTGACCAAAATGTAAGTGTGGGGTCCTGAGCTGAAGCACATCTTGACCATTGTGGCAATGGGGTCCAAACCCCCATCATCACAGTGACCAAAATGTAAGTGTGGGGTCCTGAGCTGAAGCACATCTTGACCATTGTGGCAATGGGGTCCAAATCCCCATCATCACAGTGCCCAAAATGTAAGTGTGGGGTCCTGAGCTGAAGCACATCTTGACCATTGTGGCAATGGGGTCCAAACCCCCATCATCACAGTGACCAAAATGTAAGTGTGGGGTCCTGAGCTGAAGCACATCTTGACCATTGTGGCAATGGGGTCCAAACCCCCATCATCACAGTGACCAAAATGTAAGTGTGGGGTCCTGAGCTGAAGCACATCTTGACCATTGTGGCAATGGGGTCCAAATCCCCATCATCACAGTGCCCAAAATGTAAGTGTGGGGTCCTGAGCTGAAGCACATCTTGACCATTGTGGCAATGGGGTCCAAACCCCCATCATCACAGTGACCAAAATGTAAGTGTGAACAAAGTAGAAGCTGCAACTGGCAAACTGCATGGACAAATCCTGGTCACAGAACAACAAACACAACTGTGGCAAAGTAGTGCAGGTGTCCCATTGCAACATAGATTTGGGGAGGCAAACAGTGCAGTGCAAATAAGACATACCTCTGGCCAGCTGCATACAAACATCACCCATGGTGTCTGACACCGTCATCATACATCAATGACACAATGACAGAGTGACCATCACAATGCAGACCCACATATTTGCACCAATGGACACACCAATGCAGATACCCTGTGTAGACTGCAGATGGCAGGTGAACAGATACCATACCATGGCAGCAATGGGACACATAAACAATGATCATTGTGCTGACTGATGACCGAGGAGTCCCAGGGACAGCAGGGCAAACACACCAAACAACATACAGATAATGGCACACCATGAATATGCCAATGCAGTGGCGCTGATGCACAAACACAAACAGGCAGACACACACTGCACATCAAACACAACAGGACAGGGGGGGGGGACCAGTGTCCCCAGGCAACCACACAACACATGAGGAGGCCTGAAGACCAAACACACAGATGTGCATACAGTGCCACACAAAGGTAACTCAGGGATCCAATTCCTCTATGTGGGCAATCAGGCATTGTCAGATGAGAGGGAGCACAAATCACACATGTCACACAAGCATGTAGGAACAGCAACCCACACAGTAAGACACCGAGGCACCACAGCACCACCCCCAGGGCCCACACAATGTGGTGACCCTGGGCTGCATTACAATACCACTGTGATGACAAAGCCAGATGTCGTTCACACTGTGAACCACAGTCATGTATCCTGAGCAAAGAATCACCAGCACACCCACACAAGCACAACCAGTAAGCCAAGGCCAACATGGAGGCAGGGTCTTGCCGGGCAACAACTCTCATCTGCACACACTAAACAACACACACCTCGACCACCAACAATGTGCTGCAGTGAAGCTCACATGCACAGGTGACATTGCGCATGCACCCATGACAATCCCAGGGGGTGGGTGGGAAGCAAGGTGCAGAAACACAGCACACATGGCCACTCAACAAGACTCCTAAATGTCTGACACACTGCACACTACGCCGTACATGGACATGACGGCAACACCACACCAACCAATGGGATCCCAGCCACAGTCACACACCAATGAAGAAGCCAAGGTCACCCACAAAGAACACACATGGACAACTACCAACATTGCAGCCCTGACCCTGAGGAGTGCCAGCAGTCACACACACAACGTGTCACAAACAATGAAAGCTAACACAAACCGGAAATCACATTACAGGAGTAAACAACAAGTGCTAAGGGGAATCCTAACTGTGACCCATCAGCGCCTGCCCACAAACTCAGCCCTGACAGCAAACACACCTATGGGTGACACCCTGATGACCAGTAATGTGCCATGCACCCACATCACAGAGAACCCAGGGAGTAGACTTTGGGGGAACATAGCTCAACTCAGCAAGCATCACAAACAGGATCATCACTAGGGATCCCAGCACGCATAGCAAAATGGAAGTGAACACACAGACATGCTCATACATCACACACCTTGGGCGCAGGCAATGTCACAGGAGCACACACTGCCATGAGGGGACTCCACTCCTGTGTGAGGAAAGCTGTGCCATATGTCGCATCAGTAGGGCTCCATCATGTCAGCACAACACTTTGTCACACAGTAAACAATTAGCACCAAATCAAGGCTCCCATCACATCAGCCTGGTCATGGGAGTGTCAACGAAATCATCAGCACAGATCCAACACACATGTACAGCAAGTTGCACTGACAACACAGATGAGTCCTTCCCCATTGATGCCCAAACCTGCATGTCCACTGGAGATGGCCACACGGTCAGGGAAGTAGACGAATTGAACAATGGCAAGCACTACAGATGTGCAGGGATGGAAGCCACAGATGTGACATTGCTAATGTAACTAGGAAATTCCATTGCCAAATATTGTAAACATGACACCCACAGATGCTGTTAAGGATGACATGGATACACCACAGGATAGGACACTGTCCCTCTGGACCACATGGGGCCCTGCCCAGTGACACTTCATTGTCATGAGACCAAAGATCATCATCCCTGCTGCAAGGGCATGGTCAGCATCATCAACATCATGTACATCAGAAGTAATAGCATTAGAGAACAGAAAGTTGCTTTATTCAGCATATGTGTGTCCAAAAACTCAGAGAACAGTAATGCTCCAACAAAGGCCAATGGCCAGTCCATCAAGTAAGTCAATACAGGGTGACAGTGGCAGATGTCACCCTACGCATGCCTGCACTGCACAAAACCAGGGACAATCCACTAGGAGGGGCAACCGGGGGGCAGGCCAGGCACCGCAGGGACAGGATCAGGGCTCACCAGGAGGAGGCAGGGAAGGGGTGGTGGGTGCTGGAGAGCCACTGACAACTGCAGTGGAGGTGTCTGACATGGTGTGTGCCGGCACAACTGGGGGGCATGGCTCAGATGGTGTGTGTGCTGGCACGACTGCAGTGGACCCTGCAGATGGAGTGGACAGGTCCGCCACTGCAGTGCCCAAGTCAGACAGGGTGGTAGTGGACTCCACTGCAGTGCCTACCTCCAGGGGAGGAGAATGGGGAACAGGCAAGGTGGGCTGGACAGAGGGGGAGGACACCCTCACCACATCAGTGGCACAGACAAGCGCAGCGGGGAGTGTGGTGCCGGGAGAGCAAGTGGCAGGGGGAGAAGGCCTGATCCTCTTGGGGATGGTATATCTGTGGGTGGGGGAACCTGGGGCAGGGTGTGGTGGGGGCACCTGTGGAGTGGGGGCCTGAGGGATGGAGGAAGGAGACCTGGTGCCTGAGCTGCAGGGCGGCGGCGGGGTCTTGCTCTTACGACTCCGGGGGACTTGCGGGTGGGGGCCTCAGTCTGTCTGCGCCTGGGGGAGGGTGTCCGGGGGCGAGGGGCACTCTGCTCCGTGTGGGTGGGCTTCCTCTTCCCCCTGGATGCTGGAGCAGCTTGATCGTAGGGGATGAGGCCGAGGTCACAGAGGAAGAGCCGCTGTGACTTTGGGGTTGCAGGTGAGGCAAGGGAGGGTGCTTTGGAGGGAGAGGCAACTGAGGACTGCGCAGTGCTTGTGGATGCGTGTGTGTGTTCCAGGGCCCCATCCCCTGTGAGTCTGCTTTCAGTCCCCTGACTGTGCGTGCGTGTGCGTTTTGTTTGTGGCGTGTGTGTCTATGTGCTGGACGTGTGTGTGCTGGTGTGTGCCTGTGCCGGTGTGTGTGTGCTTGGGACGAGTAAGGTGCTGGGGAGTGTGGATGGAGCAGAGGCAGGAGGGGTGAGGGACTGTCTGAGGAGGGACACTGCTGCCGTCAGGGAGGAGTCCATGGACCTATTGCCCCTCTGTAGGTCAGACATGCCCGATGAGATGCCCTCCATGAACGACACCAGCTGAGTCAACAGAGTGGTGTGTGCATGGAGGACACTCAGCATGGCTGTCTGCCCTACATGGAGCTGGCGAAGGAGGTACACAGACTCCTCACTCAGGGCAGCAGGGGACACAGGGGCAGGGGGTGCGGTGCCTGGCCCGAAGGAGACACGCTCCCGAACATGGGAGCCTCCACGGACCTGGGGAATGGGAGCCGATGGGAGGGCGGTGGTGGTGCTGGTGGTGGCGGGGACAGCAACACTAGCTGGGGTGTGGTGGCTGCTGACACCCGCCTCCATAAGGGAGTCATCGTCCGAGTTGCTGTGGTCCTCAGCTGAGGTGGATGGTGCTGAGGACTCCTCGGTGTGGCTCCCCTCGCCCTCCGTGCCACTGGGTCCCTCCGACCACTCCTCGGCTGTTGACCCAGTCTGGCTCTCGGCTCCTCCTGGTCCGTGGAGCTGTCCCCTTCTGTGGCCGTGGATGTATCTGCAATCAATGGGGAAACAGACAGACATCAGTCACCTGCACCAAATGCACACACCACTGTGAGCACAGCACATTACAGAGCAAGCCCTGGCATCATTAGTTGAACATTGCTAAAAGTGCCCTAACTGAACAGGAGAATCCAATTGGCACTCACATCCCACATGGCCTTGCACCCATCTGTCTGGTGTCTGTTGGATAGCAACACCCCAGTGTGGACACATGCACCACCTACACAGTAGTTGGACAGTGCAGAGGACACGGTGTAGCATGTGGACATGCACACATCACAACTCTTGCCACTGAGTCAGTACAGGTTTCCGGATGAAAGGGATGCCCAGAGTCAAATAGGAAATGCATGTGATGCATACCAGCGACAGACACCATGATGCACCCATGTCCTGATAGCCATCGCCACAATGGTGTGCATGTAGCACATGTCACTCCCCTGCAGGATCACCAATAAGTAGACACATGTCATGGCAGAGGCATGACTGCTAAGTCATACATCACTGTCTCAGTGATGTATGACTTGGCAGCCAGACAACAACACTCTGCACTGTGTCACAATAGTATGTCATGGGGAATGCAAGTCCTGGAGCTGCACAAGTGCACATGTACATCCCCCACACAACACATCATCTGAACCCTCATCTGTCCAGGTCATACCGATTGGACATATGGGAGACCTGTGACACTACCCTCTGAACCTGAGCCCCTCACAATCTGCTGTGAATGGGAAACAGCTGCCTGAACTTCACATTCGCATACCCCAGTCTGCACGGGCAGCTGATCAAACACCTATGGGACACACAAGTATCGTCTCCTATGGTCACATCTCCAGTGGCATGCTGAGCCCCAACCGAGAAACACCCCAGCAGTCCAGGCAACAAATCCACAGCACACTGACACTGAGGCAGACACCTGAGGGGTCAAATCACTGCGCACAACGTGTCAGCTGATACACGGGAGTAGGAGTACAGGTGTATTGGATGGGCTGGAGTAGGCATGACTGTCCTGCCCCACATGAATGAGGGATGAGCCCTGGACAGTGGATAGCTGGCTATGTATGTGTGACACACGTAATCTGCACACTCCTGGGGCCCAAACATTGTTCCCACCCGCTGCATGGGTGTGTGCCAGATACCCCAGGCACATGTGGTGGCTCAGCTCAGCAAGTGGACCGCATATCAAAGCAACACGCAGATTACATGTCCGAACACAGGCATTGTGTGAACAATGGACCCACCCATGTTGCCCACAACAGAGTTAGGGAAACAGATGCTGTCCCCCACCTTGAGTGAAGCAAACTGCAAGGACACAGTCCCAAGTGACACAATTCCCTGACTGTAAGGGCCACACCTGGGTATCAGATGAGGAGTGGGCAGTGCACAATAGAGGGACATGGCTCCTGGACAACATGACTGCTGTACTGTGGCAGTTTAACCAGGCCAGAGGAGGGCACATAGCATGTAATACAGAGTTCACAGTGCAGTCTTTGACTCACCCCCTCCTTGCTGCTGTCTGGCCTTCAGCTGCCCATCCAGGTCTGGAAACACCACTGCCAGGATCTGGAGCATGTGGGGGGTCAGGGTCCGTGTTCCGCCCCTCCTGCGAGGAGGCGACAGCTTCAGCTGGACCCGTGCAATCCTCCGGGTCCAGCCCCGAAGGTCCTGCCACCTCTTCTGGCAGTTGCGGATCCGGCGCTTGTAGACCCCCACGGACCGGACAGCCCGGACGATCTCCTGCTTCCGATGGGCATTAACCTGTGAGGATGACAAAGTGAAAAGGCCATTACTACACATGCAACATATCCGTGCATGACACAGTTGTATATACATGTCTCAATCACAGGGGCACATGATGTACACAGGCAGTGCAACGCTGCCCATGGACAGTTTACCAGAAGTCACTACATGGTATCATTGCATGGGAAGTAAAACCTTGTACAAATGCACTGTCACTGCACCATACCTGTCCAGTGCATGTCACTACACACTATGGGGGGTGACAACTACTCAGTGAGCCTGCTAGCCAGTGGCGTGCAGACTTTCAGCCTTGCTAGTCAGACAAAATGCACATTCAGAAAGGCAGTGCACAGAACACTCACCTGCTCCCCTGGTGTCCCATACAGCTTGCTGTACTGTGGAAGTAGGCTGTCCAGCAGGGCCTGGTTCTCCTCAAGGCTGAAGGCTGGGGCTCTCTCCACAGTACGTGCCATTGCAGGGTCCAGAGGAGGCAGAGACAGCAGCAGTGCAGTGGCAGATGTCGTCCTGGAGCATGTAGTGCAGGCAAGTGAGCTCTCAGGGGAACAGCCAGCAATATATGTGTGCTGCAGAGGCAGATACTGTCCCATGTGTCTAAAGTGATAGGTCCAAGTCGTTTGCATCTTCTGAATCTGGCCAATCCATGGAATAGCAGCACCAATACACGCCCACAGCATCCTTCAAATCTTCAACTTCATGACATATCTGATTTTGCAACATTGTTGTGGGTGACCAACTGAATTTACAGCAACCGACTCGTTCGAATTTTGAAAACGCGTCCGTTGCCAGGCTAGGCCATTGACAATGGGTGCGCACCGATCGGTCCATTGCTGTTCAACGCGTACAGGGGTACAACGCGTTTCCGCACACATTGAATGCAATGGGCCGGCCGGGGGCACCGATCGGTCCATTGCTGTTCAACGCGTACAGGGGTACAACGCGTACCCGCACACATTGAATGCAATGGGCGGCCGAGGGCACCGATCGGTCCATTGCTGTTGAACGCGTACAGAGGTACAACTCGTACCCGCACACATTGAATGCAATGGGCGGCCGGGGCACCGATCGGTCCATTGCTGTTCAACGCGTACAGGGTACAACGCGTACCCGCACACATTGAATGCAATGGGCCGGCCGGGGGCACTGATCGGTCCATTGCTGTTCAACGCGTACAGGGGTACAACGCGTACCCGCACACATTGAATGCAATGGGCCGGCCGGGGGCACCGATCGGTCCATTGCTGTTCAACGCGTACAGGGTACAACGCGTACCGCGCACATTGAATGCAATGGGCCGGCCGGGTGCACCGATCGGTCCATTGCTGTTCAACGCGTACAGGGGTACAACGCGTACCCGCACACATTGAATGCAATGGGCCGGCCGGGGCACCGATCGGTCCATTGCTGTTCAACGCGTACAGGGGTACAACGCGTACCCGCACACATTGAATGCAATGGGCCGGCCGGGTGCACCGATCGGTCCATTGCTGTTCAACGCATCCCTGTACAAGTGACTGGCATATGTCACCATGCCTGTCTCAGATGAACATATGCCAGCCACAAATAGCTCCCAGGGAGTGAGGGGCACACCTACAACACCACAGCCTGTCCAAACTGTATCATAAGGCATGTAAGGCTGCATTTCCTATTGTGTGTATGTTGGTGTACATGTTGTCCTGTGGGTGTCACCTGGGGGCAGCCACCCCCAGGCTGTGCACATGTTCATGGGGACAGGATCCTGGGTGTTACGTGTACATGACCACTGTGATGTGCAATTGTTCATATCTGAGCATGTGCCATGCTCACATTTCACGGTGGTGAATGTGTATGTCATGTCACATACCCCGTGAGTCCCATGTGGGACGGTATGTTTGAGCCAGGGTGACCCAGTGGCACAATAGTGATGGTCCTCCACAGTCTGTGTGCATGTAGTGTTTACAATGTCTCTGATTTCATGTGCACAATGGGAGACAGTCTCCACATCCACGTTGTTTGTGCATGGACTTTGATGTTGTGCGTGTGTGTGTCACAGACGTCCATGTCTGTCCTGCAGAGGCAAGTGGAACCACTACCTGTGGGGGTCATGGTTGTTTTGCTGTGGTGTATACATGATACTCCATGTAATGCCAGTGTCCATGTGGCAATACAGGGTCCCTGGGAATGTACCTGTCGTTGAGCTGTGATGCCTGGGGCACATCTGTCCTCACATGTCACTGTGGGGGGTGATTGTAACATGGCAGCAGGAGATGGGAACTGTGACACGGCCTCATGATATCCAATGGGCCAACCTGGGACTAATTGATGCCACTTGTTGAACCGTGATGACAGATGTTAGCCATGTATGTACCATACATGTCCTTACGGAACTACACACTTCATGTAGTTGTGCCTCATAATGATGTATGATGTGATATTGAGTGTGTTCAATGCCGCATATGTGGGGTGACTGACAATCTTGCTTTCTTCTCCTCTGCACTGCAGGGCTCCTGCTGTCCATAGACCATTCCCAGACCTGGCAACGATGGTGGAACGGGACAGCATCCGACGGTACCGCTTCACCAGGCAGCTGATTGAGGATTTGGCAGTGCAGTTGGCCCCACATTTGCAGCCTGGCCGGCCGTATCCTACAGCGCTGACCCCCAAGGTGAAGGTGATGGCAGCCCTACACTTCTTTGCCACCGGTACCTTTCAACACACTGTGGCGACTGCTGGTGGGATGTCACAGACCATGTTCAGCCGTGTGCTCCGCGATGTTTTGGAGGCAATGTTGCTATACCTGAACCGGTACATCTATTTCCCTAGACTGCAACGACTCACTGACGTGAAGAGTGACTTCTATGCCCTGGGGAGGATGCCGCATGTCATTGGCTCCATTGATGGGACACATGTGGCTTTGGTACCACCACAGGCACATGAACAGGCCTACCGTAACCGCAAACACTACCACTCGGTCAATGCACTGGTGGTGTGTCTTGCAGATATGACCATCTCACACGTGTGTGCCCGTTTCCCTGGTTCAGCACACGATGCCTTTGTGATGAGGAGTAGTCGCATCCCCAGGATGATGGCACAGATGCAGAACCAGCGTGCCTGGCTTGTCGGTGTGTACTGACTTTGAGCCATTGTGTGTGATCTGATCTGTAGTATTCCGCCCACTTTTCCAAGTCAGCTAATGTGCACTTGTCTGTCCGTAGGTGACTCGGGATACCCCAACATGCCATGGTTGCTGACACCCCTCAGGAACCCTGTGACACCAGCCCAGATGCGCTACAATGAGGCACATGGTCGGACCAGGAGAGTGATTGAGCGGACATTTGGTCTCCTGAAGAGCCGCTTCCGCTGCCTCGACAAGACAGGAGGGTCCCTCCCATATGCCCCAGCGAAGGTGTGCAAGATTATCATCGTCTGCTGCATGCTCCACAACCTGGCAGTGCGGAAGGAGTTGCCTCTCATCCAGGATGACAATGACCAACATCCGCCACCTGTGGAGGATCCTGGCCTGGACCACGATGCCAGTGATGATGATGATGATGGTGATGTCCGCACACAGCTCATCACCAACTTCTTTAGCTGAATGTGAGTATCCTGAGGTGTCATGTCAATGATGTGAGTTAGCATGATATGTGTGGGTGGTGCTCTGGTGCTGTTAGAGTGTGTCCATGGCTACTTGACTGGATGTGTGTAGCGATGTGTGCTTACAGGTAGTCTGTACTCCCCAACAGTGTTGACATGCTAACTTGGTTCTGGGTGGGTATCTTGTAACATGTATTGTGCATGAGTTTTGCTGTTCTGTCCTGTTCTCCATTGCTTTTGACTGTGTGTCATTTCTGTCCTTCACAGGGTACTTTCAGATTCGTTTGGTCAACTGTGTCCACCGACGACGTGATTGCACTTCCAGGGTGGTAGCTGTTGTGTCCCTACAGGTGATGTGCGCCACACCCATGGACTTCCTTCCTTCTACAGTTGTTGACTGTGTGCCCGCTGCCAGGTGGGATTACCTTGCATCTGTAGTGGTTACGACATGTTGCAACTGTGTAATAAACCTGTGCTTCACTTTGTGATGTGCGTTGTCTGTGGTCACACATTTGACTGCCATTTGCTTACTGCACCTGTGGGCTACTTGACTACAACTGGGAATAGGTGTGGTGTCTGTGCATTGCACCGTCTTTCCTGGCAACATCAGTGTAGGCAATGAGTCAGATGGCCTAGGTGTGTATGTGTTGTGTAGCCCTGGTGGTGTGTCTCCCTCATATGTGTCACGTTGCCATTACTCACATGCCTGTGTTGTACTTGCTGTTGCAGTTCGCATACACAGTGTAATTTTGCAGTTCATCATCCCCATGACAGCACCCACGTTGGAATCACAACAGAGGCAAGTATGGTGTATTAGTGTGTTTATTGTGATACATTTGTGTGAATAGTGCACAGGATGGTTAGTGCTGTACATTTATATTGCAATCAGAAGTTCCTAGATGAATTGAAAGTCCTGGTAGACAAAATCCCCAGTATCGGGGCCACAGTTGTCTGAGACATTGGTCCAACTTGTACTCCCCATGTCATGTGTGGGAGTTGTGTTGCCGTCAACAGGGTGAACAGTTTGCGCACAAAGGTGATCATCCAGAACAGGTTCAGGCTTCCTGGGGTTGCACATGGCCATCGGCCTCTCACTTGCCCCTCCTCGGACGACCCCTCTTCTTTGGGGGGGGGGCCCTCAAGTGCAGGCTGCTGCGGTGCAGGGGACTCTCCGCCAGAGTCATCCTACCTCCCTGTGGCAGTTGCAGTTGTTCCGGCACCAGATGTTGTTGGCACACAGGGAGGTGTAGACTGGTTGCTGGTCATCTGGCGGAGGCATTGTAATATGTCCCTATGCACCGCCGTCATCTCTTGCAGTGTGTCCCACTTGGACTCCACGCGGGACATGTGTGAGTCCAAGCGGGCATGATGGGCAGCCTGCTGCTCTTTGATGTCCCTGAGGAGCCCCACTACCTGGCTGAGATCTCCGGTGCTGGACTGGTACGCATCGGCTATGCGTGCCAGTTGTGGGTCATCATGCACACCAGACACCTCTGCAAGCAGCGACCTCTGTCTCCCACCCCTCCCACCACCCCTGCCGACATGTGCAGTGCGTGCAGTGGCATGCACAGATGACCCTGGTCCCCCTTGGGGGTTGGTGGTGGTGGCGGTGTCCATGGCCCCACGTTGGTCCAGGGTCCCTGTGCTGGTGGTCCTCCTTGTTCTGTCCATGTCGGCAGGGATGGTATTTGTGGTGACAGTCGTTGGAGGGGTAGGTGCAGGGGTGCAGCTGGTGGTCCTGCTGGTGCTGCAGCTGGTGGTCCTGCTGGTGCTGCATGATGACTTGCACCGGAGGTGCCAGGTTGGTCTTCTTCATCCGAGGAGGGCAGAGGCTGTTCGACACCAGTGAGCTCCGTATCCTCTTGAGCCTGGGACTGGGACTCCTCAGCGTCTGCTGCTGTGTCCCCATCATCACCTGTTTTTGGGAGACACACACAATGTATGTTATGTTTCTGCAGGCATCAATGGTTGACACACCTGACAGTTGTGACTGTGCCTCTGGGTGCGGGCCTGTACATTGCATTGTCCTAAGTTGTCACAGTCAGGGGTTGATATTGGTGTAGCACATTGTCCTGCATTATTTGGGCATTTCTATGTATTTGTTGGGGTGTGAACATGGTCTGCATTGGTTGTATTTGGTTGACAGCCGGCCCTCCTTCCCACCCAGCCAGTCAGTTATCCCACCATGGACTGTGCTTGCATTGCAGGGAGTGAAAGTTGTCTTTCAAGATGTCAGTCAGTGGTGTCCTGCTGTTGGTTGTTGCACAGTTGCCAGCGGGGCCTTGTGCTCCCCACAGCAGTTGCCAGTGTCAGCCATCTTGTCAGTTGTTTTCCACTCCCTGTGATGTGAGCATGGTTCAGGGTGGTGTTGATGGGACAGTTGTGGGGGTGAGCTATGTCTGTGACTATGACTCCCATCATGCTATTGCCTCCACCCCACTTCCCAGCATTCCCATACTTACTTGCTTTTGTGGGGAGTTCAGTGTGTGTGGGTGTGAGAGCAATGGCAAGATGGCTGACAGTGGTGTCCTGCTGTTGGTTGGTGTGCAGTTCCCAGCATGCCCTTGTGCTCCCCACAACACAGCACCAGTGTCAGACATCTTTGATGGGCCTTTCCACTCTCTGTGGGATGTGCATGCGTGAGTGTGAGCTTGCTGGGCCATGTGGGTGGGGGATGTTGAGCTGTGACTACGACTCCCATCATGCTATTGCCTCCACCCCCTTCCCAGCATGCCCATCCTTCCTTCCTTTTGACTCTGCTTCCCTGTGGGGTGGGCTGCCTGTGCTGACAGGATGGCTGGGAGTGTTGTCCTGGCAGTTGTTTGGCTAAAAGTCCCAAGAGTGTCCCTGTGCTTCACACAACATAACCCAGGGTGGTGGTTCTTTGTGGGATCTTGAGTTAAGATGTGAGGCATTGCATTCTCCCAGGTGGGTTATGTGGAGTTTGTGTTGAGGGGGTGTGTGAGGGGAGGTGCTTGTGACTATGGTCAGTGCTGCGAGTCCTCCTTCCCACCCAGCCAGATATCCCACCATGGAACGTGCTTGCATTGCAGGGAGTGGAAGTTGTCTTTCAGGATGTCAGTCAGTGGTGTCCTGCTGTTGGTTGTTGCACAGTTGCCAGCAGGGCCTTGTGCTCCCCACAGCAGTAGCCAGTGTCAGCCATCTTGTGAGTCCTTTTCCACTCCCTGTGATGTGTGCATGGTTCATGGTGGTGTTGATGGGACAGTTGTGGGGGTGAGCAATATCTGTGACTACGACTCCCATGATGCTATTGGCTACACTGACTTGCCCAGCATACACAGAATTCCTTTCTTTCAGTGGTCTTCACTGTGTGTTGGTGTTGTAGTGGTGGCTACATGTCTGGATGTGTTTGTTAGTTATATTTGTGCCACTGCCTAGCTGTAGTTGTAGTTGTGTTTGTACATGTGATGACACGGTTAAATGTAACTTTGAAACTTTGAGATGGCATGGGTTGTGTTTATCTGACTGACATACACATTTTGGGATGATTCTGTTCTGGTTGCTGTGTAATTGCTAAGAGTGCATGGTTTGACTCTCCCCTTGACAGTGATGTGTGTGTGTATTGTGGCAGAATATTGTGTACATTTGTTGTGTACTCACCAGGCTCTGGGATGTTTTCTAGTCCATAGACGCTCACTGGTGGTAGGATGGCCCGCACCTTCTCCTCCCAGGGCCTGAGGTATACTGGCTTGGCAGGAGGGCCACTGCCGGTGTGTTTGCTCAGGAGGTAGTCCTTCTTCAGCAGCTCCCGTACCCTCCTGCGCACGTCATACCACCTGTTCTGGATGTCAGTCTTTGTGCGCAGACATGGTGATTGTGCATTCACCCTGTTGATGATCCTCTCCCACATCTTTGTTTTCTGGGCGATGGGTGTCTGTTGGACCAGTGCGCCAAACAGCTGTGGCTCTACCCTGAGGATCTCGTCTACCATGACTTCCAATTCACAATCTAGGAACTTGTGATTCTTCTTTGGGGGCATGGTGATGGGTGGTGATGGTGAGTGATGTGTGTGTTGGTGTGCAGGTGAAGGTGTGTGAGTGTGTGTTTTGCTGGGTGTATGTGAGGTAGCTATTTGTTGGTGTGCTGATGGTGTGTGGCTTGTGTGAGGGATGAGCTGTGGGTGTGTGGTTGCTGTCTGTTGAGTGCTGCAGGTGAATAGGATTTGCAAAGGATCATGGTTGGGATTTGTGTCCTTTATATGGGTGGAGTTGTGGGTGTGTCTTTGTTCTCTGTCCCCACCCCCCCCAGTATTTATTGGCTTTGTAATTGCTTGTTTGGCCTTTTTTTGTGTATTTTCCCTTAGTACTTTCTGTGCATGTTGGAAACGTTCTTGTGACCGAGTCGGACCCTGCAGTTGTCTCGTACGGTCTTCTCCGTTTCGTTCACGCTGTGTTTGTGCTATTTTCTATGCTGCGTACGCGTCGGTCGCGGTGTATTGGGTTGCTTCGGCTCGCAGTTTTGTATGCGTGTCGGTCGTACGGCTTGTCCTCCGTACGACTCGGTCGTGGTTTTCGCGCCTTGCATCGTACTTGGCGGTTTGGAGTTCGCGGGTACGTTTCGGTCGGATTTGTTCCGGGTGCGTGTCGGTCGGTTCAATTCGCGTGTTTTTCCGGCCGGATTGCTGTTTTCCGTGCGGCTCGGTCGTTCGGCTTGGGTTCCGTACGTGTCGGTCGGATTTTGCACGCTTTGCATCGTACTTGGCGGGTTGGGCGCCACAGGTACGTGTCGGTCGGAATTAATACCGGCTCCGAGTCGGTCGGTGCTTTTTCCGGCCCGAATCGGAATCGACCCCTAAGTAATGAGAAAACCTAGAAAAGAGAGGAATATGAAGATACACTGAAAATTAAGGTCAATTGACCTACACCGCTTACCTCTAAAATTGTCTTCGATAGCACAATTGTTCATCATTACTAAAGAGCAATTAGAAGGTCAACTGTGTCATCCCCAGTAAGATTTCTGATGATATCTGCACACCACTGGCTACAGTTCACCCCACGCACACATTGCAAAAACCTACAGATCAAACCACAAGATTTCCATAATACTAATGCTCTGAATTGTGCCAAAAAGTATACAAGTAACAATTAAAATGTCAAGTCCAAAATACAGTCTCCTAATGTGCCTTCTTATCTAGTCATATCCACATCTAGTCATTCAACACTATGTCAATACGAATTTGCTCACAATCACTCCAAATTCTAATAACCGCAGTCATGAATATAGGTATGCCAAGTCTTTACAAATAATCATCCCTGGTTTCTAAAACAGTAAGGGAGAAACCAATAAGAAAATATAAAGAAACAAAATATTCCACCCCAGGAATGTAGAACCCAATAAATGATCAATCCATTTACCTGAATTTCAAAAGCCCAAAAGCGCAGCACAACTGAGATGCAAACCTGACTCAGAAAACCAAGCCTTCTTAAATAGCAGTATTCCACATTAAGCATCTGACATCACTTCCTGTAAATTACCTTACCGGTTATTCAAAATTCAAAATTGACCGCGTTCGGATTGTCATGTGATCATTCTTGCTATGGACTAAGCACCCAACCAATCAAAAACAGGAATCCAACTTTGATACGACTAGTAATTTCAACCAATAACATCCAAATTTAATAATCCAATTATTGTGTTAATATTGCGGAAAATATAAGGTACAAATAAAAAAATAAAATAAGATAATTACTTGCAAGGAATACTAACAATATCTAAAATGTCCCTCAAATAAGGCTCACAAAAGAGAAAACAACCAATATCGAACCGTGGTCCCATCTTTTATCATATGACCTCCTTACCAACTAACTTTCTGTTCACAGATCTATTTCACAACATCCATAATTTATTTACGGATTTATACAGCGCATAGCTGCCCCAGCAACGGGGCGTCCCAGCGCTACCCAAAGAACAGGTGCCAATAGACCACTCTAACAAACACAAACAGTTACACCGGAAAGAGCCAGGTCTTTAAAGCCTTTCGAAAAGTCAAATGATTTTGGAGTCCTCTGATAGAGATCGGAAGGGAGTTCCAAAGGTGGGCCGCCTGGACCTTAAAAGATCGACCACCAGCTCGGGCTCTTTGAAATCGGGGGGTACACACTAATCCTGAGTCGGCAGAGCGAAGGGGGCGATTCGGGATGTACTGAACTAGCAGGTCCACTAAGATCGGAGGGCCTTGTGACAGAATTTTGTGGGCTACACACAGAGACTTAAACTGGACTCTTTTGGCTATTGGCAGCCAATGAAGCTTAGGTAAAAGATTAGATACCGAGCAGAACTTAGGCAGTGCCAACAAAGCACGTGCCGCGGCATTCTGAATTCTTTGGAGGCGTAAAATACAAGATTTATTAGCGCCTAGATAAAGGGAGTTACCATAATCCAACCTGGCTAAAATTGTAGCCTGAAGAATAGTTTGGCGGATAATAATGTATCAATTGTCTACAAAATCATTATTATAACAGAGACCTAAAACAACTAGAACCCAATGACCTCACTGTGTCCAGAGATTAAAATAAAAGGCATCCAAAATATAAATACAAACACCGGCAATATTTTAAAAAAAAACTCACCTGTGGAGAGGCCAGGTCTCGAACCGTGGTCCCATCCCTTGCTGTATCATCTCCTCATTGACCCAGTCTATGTTCACAGGTTTAGTACAATGACTTCTACAATCCCACTATCTAAACCACCATTCAAAAAGGTATACTACACATAATCTTAATGCCTATACTGTACCCAAACCAGAAGTACTAGTGACTTGTCATATTGTGAGAAAGGCAGCAATATAGTGAGCTGTCCCTAGCCTAGCAACCACAATTGACAAACCACATAACTCTCAATATAGAAGGGTATGAAACTCCTTGTACATGTTTAAACCATGTTTGACAGCCCTCAAGTGTGTCTATCTACCACGTCTTTTTAGATCTGAGTCTATGTTTTCGATCTCCCCCTCTATAATAATTCCGAATATCATCAATCCCAAATAACGTAATCCGACTAATTTCCATGGAACTGTGTTGTTCAGAAAAATGTCTGCTGATTGGAGATCTTTATTTCTAATAGAATTTAAATGTTCTTACCATATTTTCTTTAAAGACCTAATAGTAGACCCTACAAACTTCAAAGAACAAAACAGTCTATTATATACACACAAAAGTCGTGTTACAATTGATACATTCCTTGATTTTTTAAGTCTTGGTTTGGTCATGGGTAAAAAAATTGGAAACTTTATCTTTCACAAATTTACAACAGACACAATTGTCACATTTAAAACACCCTCTAGGTTTAATGCCCATCCAAGTTATAGACTTCTTTGCACATATGTGTATGTGTCCCTCAGACTCAATAACGTCTTGAGATTGTCCGCCTTTTTATATGTGATCAAGGGATTCCTAGTGACGTAACCTGCCAATTCCTGATCCATTGTTAAAATGGCCCAATCTTTTTTGAAGACGTTAAACATTTGTTGATTCTCTACACAGAACCTAGTTATAAATCTCACACATTTGTTTGTTTCAATTTACATTTACGTTTTACCTTATCCTTAAGTAATACCATTCAATTTATGATCCTCGCTTTAGTAACCACCATATTCAACACCTTTTCCGGATATCCACATTCAATAAATTAAGATACTGTTTCCTTTTCTTGTGTCATATATTCAATATCCTCACTGCAGTTATGATTGATTGTGTCTTAATAATTCCCCATAATGAATGCTCGTTTTCTGTTTATATGGATGTCTAGATTCAAAATGCTTTTACTGGAAGTCGGTTTCCTGTATGATCTACTTTGCATAGTCCGATCCTTCACATAGAGGTCTAAGAAGACCATTTCCAAATGGTCATATTCCAAAGATAACTCAACATTAATAGCATTAGAGTTAATAAATTAATGATATTCATTGCAGGTTGTTGAGAACAAATGTTTGTGTAGATCTTAGCTATTCACAAAACCACACCAAATTTTATTTCACACCTAGAATTGGGCGTAGGCTTCCTGGAGGACCATGTTAGAATGGCCCCTCTATTACTGTGGTTGAAATGAAGGGGTACTTCCGAGACCAGTTTTTCCAGGATGGTGCTGGAGGATTGTTTGAAACTAAGCAATATGGCTGCCATCCCTTGGCTAACATACGTCAAGAATACCTATTATGATCTACGTTTGAGTCTTTTATTTGACTCACCAGGATGTATTGGTCTCCAAACCAAGGATCTGGTTAAACAAAGAGTTTTAGCTCATAGAGAGTAGGTCAGAATAGTTAAGTCACTTGATATGGCCTCAGTTCTCAGATATGTGCCAATCTCCACAATCCCAGGGATGGAACCTTATTGGAGATGGATTATGAATCCTAAATATAGATTTTATTGAACCCAGTTAAAATTAAACACAATTCATTTTCTAGTTGCATTCCCCTTGACAGGCACCTGGTATTCTTCTCTTCCATGTTTTCCATGCGTTGCTGCTTCTACTCAATCTACGATGCACTTCATGCTCTTTTCCACATTGCGCTCTTTTGCACTTTGTACCACACTTTAAGACACTGCTTTTTACGTCCTATTTTAACTCATATGCATTTTACTTCACATCAAGAAGTGATGTCCTTTTTACAATGTTTAGCTTCTCCTACAACCTGTATTATATTATGACTGCTATTAAACTAAGAAGGAAATATGCCTTATAATTTGTTTAATCACAGCTTAAGACTAATTGTACAAAATTGATTTGCTTTTATTTAATGTGATAAGATCGCCCGCTGGCTTTAAATCATTATTTATTCTTGTTTATATTGATTGTATATAATTGAATACTAATTATGCCTATGAACAATAAGAAATGTATTTTTATCTTTGTGCTTTTATGGCCGAGCTTTCAACTGAATAAAGATTATTGATTTGATTGGTATTCATGTAATTCCTTTTCCATGCAATTACAGATTACCAATCTGTCCTTGATATATCTATACCATGTAACCACATAGTTGTAACCAACATGGAGTTTCTCATTCCAGGCATGCTTCTTCTCATAGCACCCTATAAGAGGTTGGCATAAGAGGGAGCAAACCTGGATCCCAATGCTGTACCTCTAATTTGTTGGTATAGGTCACCCTGATACAGAAAAAAAGTTGTTGCTCAAAACAAAGTTCGTCATTTCAATAAACATATACATGTGTTTCAAAAAGCTAGCAGATTATGATGGGAAGAAATACATCATAGCTTTCACACAATCCTCATGTTGAATAATATGTACTCTCTCAAGGGATTCCAGATAACGTTTTTAACAAATCTTTTGTATCTGGAATGCATGAAGCTAAATTGCTAACCATAGGTGGCAGGAATAAAGCGATATACTCAGATAGTTTTTCTGTACACAAACTAATACTAGATATGATGGGACTACAAGGTGGCATAATGAATTTTTTGCAAAATGATTAAGTGTAATTTGTGTCAAAAGAATTTCTCTTATTAAATAAGAAGAATAAATGTTAATTCAGTTTAAGAGGAATTACCTTGTTGGTTGAGTTGAATACAATACTATTCCTCACACCGTTGTAATTGCACCAACAATAGAGACAGGCTCATTAACAGAAGAGAAAAAAACTGTGTTTATGATGAACCAGTCAGATACATAACTAACTGTAGGGCCCAATGTTATTCAATAAGAAATATATAGCAGCGATATTTGAGGATATTAAAGATTGATAAAAATCTGGATGACTGCATAAGAAACAATCCTGAAATGTTGTCACAAACATTATCTACTATTGCCGTTTTTGTTTCAAGAAACTTAATACAATTGTCAGCGTGACAGGGACAAGCTGGCTGAGTGAGGAACCAAAGGGTATCTTTAAATGAGACAAATATGTAGTGGTCACACATTTATTCTAATTATAAACAGGTATTATGCTAATGCTCATGCTAATATTCATAAATACTACATGAATACTTTTTTAATTGTGACATTCGATGCAAGGCTAACATGCATTCTTGACTCACAAGTTATTTTAAATAAGAAACACCACAAGCATGAAGAAGCTCAGGATAATGGAAAACACTTGTACCACTAAGAGTAACCATAGCTGCCTAGTCATAAAACTATTTTGTGTAGTATGCTACCCACGAACTACAAAATGCAATCACAAACCTCTGTGCGAAGACCTTCTTCTCTGCCTCTTCTAGCTTCCTATGCTGTCTCTGCACAAGTAGGTCTACATTTAGTAGTAAATGTGGGAGGGATGGGGTTGAGTGGCTGGAAATTGAGGAATATTTACACCTAAATGTGAGGTGTTAAGAGAGGAATAAGGAAGGGTTTAAAGAGGGACATTGAAAAACGCCGACTCACACAAGAGTAGGATCCCTGCTATTCACAAACTGCACTTCTAAAGTTACTGTAGCCAAAAAGGTCCCATAACAGTCATAAAAGGGCTCCAGTCAAGCCTTGGAGTAAGTCCTGCACCATGCATGATCATTTGCAAGTACTGCAGCAGACTCCCACAGAAAATAATGGAGGCACAGACTGAAAATAAAACACCATAGGAAATAATGTTTAAATAAATAAAAAAATTCAACTCTTTTATTTACTTTTTAAAATATATATATAATTAATAAATATATCATTAAAATAATAGCGTTATTTAATATTAAAATTATAATACACTTTAAAACTTTTGTTAAATAACTATTGGTATCTGAAACATAACTCTATGCATAACTTTTAATAAGTTGTAATGCATATTAAATTTAAAAAGAAATGTAGAAGGGTTATCTTATTTAATATATTAATTAAGGATAATATTTTTAAATGAAATAAGCATCTTTTAAATAATTCATCATTGAATGCACATGTGAGTTAATGTCATGTAACATTTTATATTATTCATTTCACAACTAAGGGGCTCATTACGATGTCGGGCGGAAAGCTTCCTCCCAACATTCGGAATCTCCTTGACTATGTTGGAACGCTTCCGACCGACTCGGTCGGTTTACAATCCGCCCGACCGATTACGATGTTCACGGTCGAATTGTAAACCGCATTGTCTTTCCGAATCGGTTCCGACCGGCTCTCTCAGAATTCGTGTCAGTCAGAACCGCATCGTACAGCTCTACGGAGGGCGTTTCCGACCAAGTGATTACGATACCGATTTCCAACAGCCTTTCCGAGTCGGCCTGTCCGACACAAAAAGGCTGTCGGAAACTGACTTTGGGGGCCCCCCTTTATCCTGTGGCCTCCGGTTTGGGCCCGAGAAGGTACCTAAGGGACCCGCCTGTAAAACCCTGCACTGTGTGGCAGCCTCAATGGGGTGCATGCGACAGGGTGCAGGGTGTTCCGCACACTCCCCATTTCCCCATAGGAGCCTGTGTTGTCGGGGGGAACATGGGCTCCCATAGAAGTCAATGGGACTCCGACCGAACAGTGTTCGGTCGCATTGTAATCGGTCGGGCGGAACCGCCGACCTCTAGTCAGTAGGTCCTGATTCCAAGACTGTGTCAGGAGGAAGGTTTTCGCCCAAGATCGTAATGAGGTCCTAAATGTACAAAACATTTTCGCATTAATATTTTATCAAATCTTTTTTTTAAAAAGTTTTATAAACGTTAATATATTTTACTAAAGTTTACTGTAGGGCTATCTTTCACTCTGTGACTGAGGTCGATGCCTACATGTGAAAAGCTATGAGTAGGAACTTTACACTCATAAATCACAGTGTAGGAGGCCGGAAAAAGGTAAATCTGCACCTCAGAGTACCTTTTCACTCAAAAATGGTGAAGAGCAAAAAGGGTAAAGCTACTACTAGATGCAGTAGCAGATTTACACATGAGTAAATTTAAAAGTATAAATAGGAACCACTGTGTTTACCATAAAGCAGAATAATCAAACCTAGGAATTCTACAGTAATACTGATTTTCATTTTTACATTGCCAAAGTTAATTATAACAGAATTGTTTTGATGTAAATACAATAGGTAGTATTATGGACTGTAATTTTCTAGAGGAGGTAATCTAATTATCTGATTAATAGCTTGTTCCTCTGGAGTGTCATTCACCTGTCTCTTAATTAACATTTGCCTCTCAGCTACCAGAGTGACTGCAGACATTATAATTCACAAGCACCCTTCATTCCTAATGCCTGGGTGACATCACAACTGCTCATCCTTGCTGTTATGAGCTGCACACGGTGAGGCATTCTGTCTCCTTAGCTAGGAGCAACAAAGAGATACGGATGCAGTCATTTGTATAAGTAGGCCATACACATAACGGGGATATTCCACTCCAGGTTTGTTGAATATTTCCCTATTTTGGACTGCCTCTAAATATCCTCTTTTGTTTGGAATGGGCATTGTGAGAATTACCTGAGCAATGTGCTACCGAACTCCCACGAGGTAATTCAGATGCACAAGAAGTCTCAAGAAGACAAGAGACTCCGCATTTGTAACTTTACTACAAGTAAGTACCTTTGTGAATCGGGCCTTAATTGTTTACCTGCCTGAGACATCATTTGACCAATATGTGTCCTATTTCGCTATTATCCTTGGCCTCAGTACTATCCACGCCTTCACCATAGAAACTGAGGAAACATTCAAGGCCTGATTACAACTTTGGTGGTGCGGCGCTGGGTCCGCCCCGCCGCCGCACCGCCAAACCCATGGTCGAGTTTCCTCCTGTCTGGCGGGCTTTTCTTGGGCGTTCCCATGGCGGTGTCTCAAAAACTGGGCACCGCAATAGGAACGCCAAAAACGGTTCCTGCACGGCATGGACTGAAAAGTACATGCGGTGCAGGAACTGGGGTGCATGCACACAGAGGGGCACATGTTCGGCCCCCCTGTATGCATCCCCATTCAGAGGAGGCAAAGAGGGCCCTGCAGAGCCCCATTTGTTTCCTCTCTGCCACAGTGTTCATGTAGTAGGAACCTCCATGACGCTGCTAGCGGAGAGGAAACTCGTAATATGCTTGGTGGGACCGCAGTGGTCCTGCCAAGCATATTGTGGCCTCCTGACCGTCGCAACACCACCAGGGAATGGCGGTTCCTTGGCGGCTGCGGCGGGGCAATGGCGGTCGACCGCCCTAATCGTAATAGGGCAGTCAGGAGACTGCCGCACCGTGCCCCTACGGACCGCCAGACTTGTAATCAGCCCCTTAGTGAGTAAGCTTTGTTACTTATGTTTTTGAGGTGTTATTACTTTCTCACGTGAATGCAGTATTCACTACTGCAAATTCAGTGTATCACAACATGTACGTGACTATCCTACTTGGAGAGTTGCCGCTTTTGTATAAACACTGAGGGATGCTCTTTATATTGACTATTATGTTTTTCATTGTGTGTCTATCTCTCTTTTATTTCCTTCTTTTTCCAGATTACTGGAAGTCCAGCTGCCGGTGAATGATTGCCATTAATACCGCTACTGGCCGTATTTATCTATACTCTGTTTCTCAATAAAGTTTTTGAAGAGTGATTTTTTTGTGGCCCTGATGAATGCCTTTGCACTTATTTCAAGGGTTTACTATAGACAGAAACATGTAGACCTTCCACATTGGGCTGAATTATGCCACTTTAAAAAAAATAATTTCTACTCTTTGGGTACAGAAATAAACAATTTGCATAGGTCTACCAATAGGTAGTTTCAACCGCTGATTCTCCTAGACCTTTGCTATCCACACCCACATTTTTGTAGGATCCATCTCCATCTCCCCAAGTGCTCCCCGTTATTTGACGAGGATTGTATCCAACAGCACTCTCTCTTCGGATAGTGATGTGGGGAGGGGCCCTATGATGAATGATGCCACCTCAGGATTGGTGAGGGCTTTCATCCTTTAAACTGAATAGACTGGTTATAGGCATACCAAATGTATTTCCCCACGTTCTTTTGCACCTTTGCGTGACTATAGTCTAATAGCCTTTTTTGTGTTTCTGATTCTTGTGGGAGACTGTATTTTGTGGCAGTATTTCTCCTCTATGTTCCCCTTAGTGATATTATAATATATAACCTTGAAGACCCTTTGACTTCTAAGATATGAATGGCTCTTTCAGCTGCATTACTCGGATTTTGAAAGTATGCTTTTAAGACTACTGGTTCATTCAAATAAAACGTGGATTCATTCGCAGAATGATTCTGTCATCCCTGAATTGAAGAAAAGTTGTTTTTTTACTGTAAAGGCTTGAATTTCACTAACTCTTCTGGCAGAAGTTTAAGCCAATAGAAGTGCCATCTTCCAAGAAAGGAATTTTAATTCTGCCATGTGAATTGGTTCTAAAGGACTCCAGATCAACTGGGAAAAACTGTGTTTAATTGCCATGGATTAGGAGCTGACCTTAATGGAGGAAAGACTCTGTCGAAACCTTTAAGAAATTCTTTCATGATTCTATTAGACCAAAGCAGTGGCTTGTTCAGCATTGTTCTGAAGCATGAAATGCCAGCTAAATGCACTTTGACTGATGCATGACTTAAGTCAGATCTTGCAAAAAGCAGCAAGTAGGGTAATACTAGATGTGGACAAGATAATATTGGGTGTAAACTGTGGTTGGCACACCAAGAACAGAATTGTTTCCATTTTGTTCCACAAGTTCTATTTGTCAAGGCTGCTCTGGCCTTACACAGTATGACAGTACTAGACAGTATGCCTCTGCAGTCCTCCAAAATGCCTAGGAGGTGCAATTTGTCAAATTCCAGAGGCAAGCCAATAAGCTCATCAAGCGTGGGTCCAGATACAGGATCTTGCTGTTGCATCGTGAGAGTAAATTTGGTGATGGCTTCAGTGGAATTTGGGGGTGCTCTGAGAGGAGAAGTAGCTATGTAAACCAGTACTGTCAGTGCCACCATGGGGTGATTAGAACGAGGCGACAAGACCACCTCCTCATCCTTATCAAAGCCCTTGGAATCATGGGAAGCGGTGGTAAAGCATATCCATATGTTTCTGACTAATTGATTAAAAGCACATTCCCCCCTAGATCCGGGAAGGGTGTGCTGGCTGGTGTAATACCAGCATTTCTGGTTCAGATTGGTTGTGAATAAATCTAGATTTGCTTTGCCCCAGAGGAGGAAGATGTGGTTCATTGTGTTTGAATCAAATCCCATTTGTGACACTCTTTTGGTGTTCTGCTGAGGTTGTTGGCCCAGGAGTTGGCTATGCCTGATACATGTTCAGCCTTTATTCGAATGAGATATCGAATGGCCAAGTCCCATATCTTTTGTGCTTCCTTGGAAAGCCCACGGGGATATTTTCCTCCCCGTTTGTTGAACATACATGTTGTGTTTTATGCTAGGACCAATGATGAGGATTTCTTTATTGTTTTGAGAAACAAATGTAGCCTCAGTGCTATGGCTTTCAAGTCAAGGATATGGGCAACCACTTGCCGCTGACTGCTAGTTCTTGCAATTGTGCACCACAACTTTTTAGGAAGGTGTCCATCGTCATAACCAAGTGGATGCTGTAGTGGAGAAACGACAATCCAATGCTGTTATTGGTGTGTTATGTCAACTAAGGTAAGGCTCCTCTCATTTGGCTTGTCAGCTTTATTAGGTTGTCGAGTGATTCCTTAATTTGTAGCCACAGTTTTTCGAGCTCTTCTTGAAAGAGCCTCATCTGAGGGTGGCAATGCAGGATCAAAGGGATGTAGGACTTTCTAAAAATAAAAAAAAGACTTGAAGAGCAAGATGTTGACTGATGTTTGTTTTTGTAACTGCCTGAACAACATAGCTGGACGCTCTTTGTAAATGGAAAAGCCTTATGCACAATGGTGTCTACTATCGCTCCTAACAATTGGATCTTTCTGTGAGATATTAAAGATGCTTTGTCCATATTTAGAGTGAGGCCCAATCTGTTGAAGAGCTGCAAACAGTCAGTGGTTGATGCTTTTGATCTTGTTTTTGAGCCACAACAAAAGTCTACCCCCTCGGTCTTTCAGGGTTTTTGTAGAAAAGTTACCATATGTTTTACAATCCTTAGCCTTGGGTTGAGGATATAAACAATCCATGCAGACCTTGTGTGGGTCTTCAGAATAAAGCCTATTTGTGCCACATGTTCTACAAATACCTTTTGTTAGAGGATTGAGCCATATCAAGTCTTAGAGGTGATCAATATTCTCTCAGAAATACAGAAAAAAGCAGAAATCGCCAACGTGCCTGTGATTGAGTAAGCAGAGCTCAAGGGACTCTCTTCACATACGAGGATAGCTAAAAATCTGAACAGGGTGACCTGAGTAGGAAAGAGTGAAGGCTGTAAAACTGTGTGCTGACAGTTGAACTTCATATCTTTTAAAATTATGTTAATAGGCTATTTTTGTGATTATGTTTAAGCTTTTCTGTCTATGTTTAACATTGCACAGCTCTCTATGTTTACCATGGGACTCTCAGCTCTGTGATGGGGATGATTCAAGCAAGTGAACCTATGAATGATCCAATACTAGTGAAATTTACATACACAAAAATGTTTGTCACTAGAAGTAGAACATATCAGAAATTAAATGGGTCAATATGATGGTAATAAAGGTGAAAACTGGATTTGCAAGTACTACAACTAGCAGTAGTAGTAGCAGAGGTAATTGTATCATTTCATTGTCTCCAATATAAATTTAGGTGCAGGACTGCATGATATATAAATTCTCTGCAGGCATCAACATTTAAGATTATACAAGCAATGTATAAAATCAGATTTACAAAAAGTAAAAACAATGTTAATCATGGCAACTGCCTGCTACTACTAAAGAAACCATTTAAACTTTTTATCTCAATATTGTTAATCAACAAACAAAACTCATATGCTGCCGCAATATTCAAAAACACATCAAAATATAATACTGCTCTACTGCCATGATAAGTGGCCTGTGCTCACCTGTGTATGCCAGGTGGGCACAGAAACGCACTCCTCTGAACTTTAAGGTGCTCAAGTCTTCTGCTGCACATATCATCAGCAGTACGTGCAGTGTGGGAGCTGCTTGGTGTGAGGCTACACGGCTGTGATGCTTCCACTATGCGAAACATGCAAGGAAGTCAAAACAAACTACAAATGCCAGATTTGCCTGTCTTGCCACCAAAAAGTAGGGTCAGGACAGGGGGGTGGGCACCTCCACTGTCTGGAGAGGCCCGGGATCACATAACAAAGGCAGCAAGGCCTTTGAAGCTTCCCATCCTGGAATGTCCATCCCACTTGGAGGAGGTGTGAACAACTCTGCCGAAAGCAGGCTTTGTTCCTGTCCTCCGAGAGTGAAGGCTATCACCTCACGAGGTCAGAAACCTGTCTATGGTGGCTGGCTAGTCTAGACCAGACAGTCAACACACTAGTAGTCCGTAGGTTTTCAGGGGGCAACTCTAAGGTGCCGTATGTGTGCATTTATTAATAAATCCAGCACTGGCATTGGTGTGGGTTTATTAAGACAAGGTGTTTGGTACCAAGCACCTTAGGGTACAGTGAAGCCATCATGTAGCTGGGGAACTCGTAATGACGAGTGTCCAGCCCATGTACTCATTATGGCTTCATGTGCACAGGTAATATCTAAGGGTGTGCTAAGATACCAAAGGGACATATCCACTCTCACAGATATGCCCTAACATGGGTATAGTGCACCCTGCCTAGGGCTGTGAAGCCTGCTGTAGGGGTGACTTAACTATACCACATGTAGTGCTGACCGGCATGGCAATGTGTGCCATGTTGACTCTTTGGTTTTCTCTGAAACAAGACATGCAGGCTGCAATGGCAGTTTGCATGAGCTTGGTGAGGGGTCCCTTGAGTGGCACAATTCGTGCTGCAACTCTTAGGGGCCCACTTTGGGTCCAATGCCCTAGGTACCAGGGTTACCACTTACTAGGGACTTGAAAGCGATCCCAAATATTTGCCAACTGTGGAACAATCGTACAGTTTAGGGAAAGAACAATGGTGCTCGGGACCTGGTTAGCAGGAACCCAGCACATTCTCAGTCAAAATTGCACCAGGTACCAGGCAAAATGTGTGTGTGGAGGGGGGCAACCGTGTCAAAAGGGGCACTTTCCTACACCCCCCCCCAAACGATAGAGGATGAGACAAACCTTTCCCAAGGTAGTCTTAATTGTCTAAGTGGAAGAACCTGGAAAGGCCATCTGCATTGACATGGTCAGTCTCAGGTCTGTGTTCCAATGTAAAGTCCATTCCCTGTAGGGATATGGACCACCTAAAAAGTTTTGGGTTTTCACCTGTCATCCACATAAACCATCTGACAGGTCTGTGGTCGGTTTGAACAAAGAGGTGAGAATCAAACAGGTATGGTCTCAGCTTCTTCAGGGACCAAACCACAGCAAAGGCTTCCCCCTCAATTTTTTTTTTTTTTTTTACAGAGTTTTATATAGCGCGAACTTGACCCAAGGGTATCATTTATCAGAGCGCTTTACATGAGCACCAGTTGCGTTACATGAGGACACATTCATTTTTTGTTAGGCACGGGGAGGTTAAGTGATTTGCCCAGAATCACAGGATGTTCAGCGTCGTTGCCGAGACTCAAACCCGGTTCCCCATCTTCGAGGCCGACCGCCCTAGCCGTTAGGCCAACTCCTCTCCCCAATGGCACTCCAACGCTGTTCCCAGCGGAGTAACCTCCTACCTATAAAAGAAACAGGCTGGTCACGGCCATCATCATTAGTGTGGGATAGGACCACTCATATCCTTTGCTCAGAGGCATCAGTCTGCACAATGAACTGTCTAGAGTAATCTGGAGCTTTGAGAATGGGTGCTGAGCACATTGCCTCTTTCAAGGTATCAAAAGCCTTTTGACAACTAACTGTCCAGTTTACCTTCTTAGGCATTTTCTTGGAGGTGAGTTCTGTGAGGAGAGCCACAATGGAACCATACCCCCTCACAAACCTCCTTTTATACCCAGACAAGCCAAGGAATGCCCTGATTTGAGTCTGAGTGGTTGGAGCTTCCCAATCCAGAATGGTCTGGATTTTGGGTTGTAAGGGTTGAACTTGGCCTCGGCCTACCATCTGTCAGGGACTGTCCGGGACTATGTGGGGAACACAGTCAGGGACTTGGGCAAGGACTGGGAACTGGGTAGAAAACGTACATAGAAAGAGGAGTACAGCGCTGCCCAGGATCATACAGGGAGTCAGAGGAGAAAAAGGGATCCAAAGGGGAAGCCTGTACAAGTGAACAAGATGGGTAAGACTCAGAAAGGAAGGGCACTCACGAGGCAATTTAGCATTCAGAATAACTACACCCAGGATGAATGTGCAAGACATATATATGAAACAACATTAACAATAAAGGGGGTGTGGGGTAAAGCACTCAGGAGCTCCACACGGTAAGACTGAAGCTCAGTAAGTTCCTCACCCACAATTGCTGTTACAGATACTGACTGAAAATACCCACATATAGGATATGTATGCAAAGGCAGGGTCTGTGGAGCTTATACCTATGGTGATGTTATAACAGTAACTCAAAGACAATACTCACAGTGAGCGAGAAACACCACCTAGGTAGTCAGCTGTGCCCACGGATCCTGGCGATCAAACAGGAACACGCAAGGCAGTAACAGCAAAGGGGTAGAACTAAACACAAGCACAATAGACAAGGAGCTAGCAAGGAGGAGTGCTTAACAGGAAAGGAAGGAAATCAAAGGGTACACTTGGCAGAAAGCAGGTAACAAACATACGAGGTAACAGAAACAAGACAGCAGAATAGAAAGACAGCAAACTAGAACTGGAACCAAGGAAATGGGAAGAAAGGCAGGGACTGGAAAAGGATATACAGAAGGGGAGGCTACAAGGGTATATTAGAATAGTGCAGGTTCAGGAATCAAGAAAACAAAGCATAGAAGGCAGTGCTGGGGCAGGAACAAGAATTGAGCAAAAGCTCAGGAGTCAAAGTAGCACTGCAGATAGTGCTAGTACAGGAGAAGGGAAACTGCTGCAGGTCAGGAACAAGGAATGCTAAGGCTCAGGAGTCAGGGTAGCACTGCAGGCAGTGCTAGGTCAGGAGAACAGGAAATAGCTACAGCTCAGGAAACAAGGAGTCAAGAGAGCACTGCAAGCAGTGCAAATCAGGCACAAGAAATAGCTGAAGCCCAGGAACAGGAATAGCTATAACTCAGGAAACAAGGTAGCACTGCAGGCAGTGCTAATTCAGGTACAAGGAATAGCTATAGCTCAGGAACTCAGGAAACAAGGTAGCACTGCAGGCAGTGCTAATTCAAGCACAAGGAATAGCTATAGCTCAGGAATCAAGGAACAAGGATTAACTATAGCTAAGGAATCAAGGAAACCAAACAGCTCAGGAAACAAGGATCGGTCTCCCCGGTATACAGCTACAATGACCAACCCTGGGCTGAAGGGAGCTGGGGCTTAAAAGAGCTCACATTAATCACATGCATCAGGTGTGAGCAGGCTAGCAGCAGCCAGCCACAGGTGAGCTGAATTCCTCCACCCATCCTTGGCCTGCAGGGGTGGAGACTAAGCAGTGAGCAGGGAATTCTGGGTAATGGAGTTTCAGGCATGAGCAGGATGGCTTCCACAAAACCCGGCATGGATTGGGAATGGATGTCAATTCCCAAGTAGTGTCGAAATGGCTGGAAGTCAGTATGTACATGAAGGGGAGGGTCTGGAAGCTTGTTAGAACACTGGGTAGCCCCACAATTCGGCCCCCTGGTGGTGGACACGAGAATGCAGGGAGCGAGTCGTGACACCAGGTGGCCCAAGAATACAACTGTGCCCTGCCCTATCTGGCATTTGTATGCCTGAATAGTGAGGCCTGCAGTCTGCAGGGCCTGCAAAACCTTGCCACGGTAGATCAAGTGATCCTGCCAGGTGGAACTATAGACAGCAAAAACCTCAAGATATGCTGCATTAAAAGCTTCCAGCCCATCAAGGACTTGGTTCACCAACCTTTGCAAGGTGGCAGGGGAATTCTTTAAGCCAAAGGGAATAACAGTGAACTGATAATGCCCATCTGGTATGGAGAATGCTATCTTTTCTTTTGCTCTTGAAGCCATGCCAAACTGCCAGTACCCTGATGTTAAGTCAAAGGTGCGGAGAACTTTGGCTGCTCCCAATTTGTCTATCAACTCATCACCACTGGGTATGGGGTGAGTATCTGTCTTAGTGACAGCATTGAGACCTCTGCAGTCCACACAAAACCTCATTTCTGGTTTCCCACCCTTTGAGTGAGGCTTGGGCACTAAAACCACTGGGCTAAGCCCAGGGGCTGACACAGGATTCAATAACCCCTAACTCCATCATCTTGCTGACTTCAGCTTTAATCCTCTCCTTAATATGGTCAGACGGCCTTGTTTTTGACAGGCAAGCCGTCTCCAGTGTTCACATCATGGGTACACCAGTGTGTCTGTCCAGGGGTTAAGGAGAGGAGCACAGCAAACTGCTCCAGGACTTGCCTGCAGTCAGCTTACTGTTGATCAGAGAGGGTGTCTGAGCAGACAACTCCATCTACTGACCCATGTTTGGGGCTGTTGGAGAGGAGGCCAAGGAGAGGTTCACTCTTTGCTTCCTGATCCTCATCAGTGACCATCAGCATAGTCACTTCAGCCCTGTCGTGGAAAAGCTTTAGGCGGTTAACATGGATGACTCTCTTAGGGCTCCTGCTAGTGCCAAGGTCAACCAAGTAGGTGACCTCACCTTTACTTTCAAGGATAGGGTAGAGCCCAGTCCATTTGTCCTGTAGGGCCCTAGGTGACACAGGCTCAAAAACCCACAACTTCTGCCCTAGTTGGAACTCCACCATGGAAGCCTATTGGTCATAATAGGTAAAAAAGGTTTTTCTAGGTTTGGATGCTTTCTTCCTTTAATTTTAGAAAAATAAGTAAAAACCATGATGTTTTATGTCATCCTAACGATCAGAGTGCGACAACAAGAGAGACCCACCCCGAACAGACCATGCAGCAGTTAGCATAATAGAACTAGGTAAAAAATGCCTTGCTTTCTCACAGGTGTTGTGTGTCACATTTGCATGTCGTGTCAATTAATGTTTTATAATCACTCCTTTACAATTTTGAGTATTGCCTACCATTGCTAAGGTTTTTAAAAAAAATACAATAAGCTCTGGGTACACAATCAATAATAATGTTTTCCCCAGAATGCACAACAGAGTACAATGAACATAGTAACTCTTCTCCCTCGTTTAATATATAAATGTTGTATTTCTGCTAACTTCTTTCTTTTTCCCAGATTACTTCTAGCAATAGTTTTCTACTGAGAGGTAAGTCCTCTCGGTTTATCTTATCTATGGGTACTCTGCACAAACTGTTTGTAGTGTAGGGACACATAGACCAAGCCCTGATGAATGCCTTAGACCCATAGGCTTACAATAGGCAGAAACATGTTGGCATGGAATTTATTTCCATGCAGTGACGCATATAGGTCATTATACCAATATATGCCTCCTGCTTTTTACCCTTTGGTAACTTTTAATAAACCTAAAATACCACCTTATTAAAGGAAACCTTTGTGGTTTATTCTAAGTTTTTTTTCATCAGAAAAGTGGATCAGAGCATTATCCAGAAGAGATAAGAACTTTCTAAGAACTCCCTCAGGTTAATCCGCTCCCCACCCCTGAGGTCGAGTCCGCCCTGGTAGTACCATCTTACCAGGGTGGGACGAGATGGCAAATGATGAAGCTTGTCACATTAGGTGAGTGAGCTATCCTCGTCCAATTCTTGGAATTGCCTGGAAACCAGAATTATAGGAGGTAGCGAAAAACAGTTAACTCTTTAGGTCCTCTTACTTATCTCGCCAAGGAGCCAACTGGGCTCAGAGCGAAATCCAAGGCTATCATGCCATGTTGTGGTATATTGTGTGAATTATGGTAGGCGTGAGTCCAATAATGCCCTGAACCTCGCTCCTTTTTGTGATATAGCCTTTTGGTCATACCAGAGTTTTTGAAGCTCTTGGTATGGCCTCAAGTTTTTTGCGTGCATTTTCCATGTACTCTACCATCCTGGAATGTAGGCCTAGTATATAGTCCACTATACCTTGTTTAGGCACATGGAGAGGTCTCTCCCAACCTTCCTTAAACAGAGAAAGTGGTCCCCTCGCAGGATGGCCAAACAGAAGTTCAAAGGGGGAAACACTTACTCCCTTCTGTGGCACTTCTCTGTAAGCGAAAAGCAGGCATGGGAAAAGGACATCCCATCTCCTTCTGAGTTTTTCAGGGAGTCCCATGATCAAGACTTTAATGGTCTTGTTGAATCTCTCAACCAGGCCATTAGTTTGTGGGTGATATGGGGTAATGAACTTGTAAGTCACTCCACATTCAGTCCACATGTGTTTCAGGAAACCAGACATGAAGTTTGTACCTCTATCTGACACCACCTCTTTAGGAAAACTCACCCTGGCATAGATACCAATGAGGGCCTCAGCCACTGCAGGAGCAGTGGTAGTCCTAAGGGGAATTGCCTGAGGATACCTGGTAGCATGATCCACTACTACCAGCATTAACCTGTTTCCTGATGTAGTTGGAGGGTCAAAGGGACTGACAATTTCAAAGGATACCCCAACCACTGGAAGTGGAATTAAGGGGCCAATGGGTAGCCACCTGCCTTGCCACTGGCTTGGCAGGTGGCACAGGAGTTGCAAAACAAACTTCACCTTCTGTGACATGTTTAGCCAGTAGAAGTGGCTGACAAGCCTTCTCTGACTTTTGGTCTGGCCAAGATACCCAGCTAGTGGGAGGCCATGTGCCAATGTGAGGAGAAACTCTCTGAACTGCTGAGGTACTACCACTTGCCTGGTGGCACCAGGTTTGGGGTCTCTGGCCTCAGTGTACAGGAGCCCTTCCTTCCAATCGGTCCTGTGAGAGCCACTGTCCTGTGCAGCAGCTTGCTTTCTCAGGCTTTCAAGAGTAGGACAGGTCCTCTGCCCTTGGCACAGCTCTTCCCTAGAGTGTTCCCTTGAGCCTATGAGCTCTGCCGTGTAAGGCCCAAGTTCCTGGGGCTCAGTACCCTCTGGGTCTGACAGGTCTTCTCCCTGAGGAGAGGGGGCCTGAGCTTGTGGCTGTTCAGAAGTTGGCTTCCCAGACTTCTTACCTTTTCTCTTGGAGGGTAGACCCATCATTTCAGGCTCCAACACCTCTTATTCACCCTGGGCCTTGCGCTGTGCTCGGGATTTTACAAACACCCATTGAGGAATTCCTAGTATGGCTGCATGGGACTTAAGCTCAACCTCAGCCTAAGCTGAGTACTCCAAATCATTCCCTAGAAGACATTCAACAGGGATTGCAGAAGAGCCCACTTCCTATTTCAGGCCAGTAACTCCTCCCCAGTCTAAGGTCACCATCGCCATGGGGTGGACCTTAGTGACATTGTCAGCATTGGTGACTGGAATAGTCTGTAGAAACCCGATTTTCTGTCACCATGGTGACACTGGCACCTGTAATCCCATTAAGGGCTGCTGTTTGTATTTCTCTATGGTTGCAGGGTCCACCACACTCTCAGAGACTAGTATAGCTTCTCTGTGCACTCTGATTTGCTCAGAGCATACTAGGGATCCCACCTTGAGACTTGCTATTCCAGTGCTACCCAGAGTAGTAGTAGGGGGATTTTTTTATTGGGACAGGCAGAGTCTCCAGTTTGATGTCCAGTCTTCTGACAGTTGTGACACCATGCCTTTTTAGGATCCCAATTCTTACCTTTGGAACCAGTTTTTGGTTGTGAAGAGTTTTGGGGCCCACCATCCAGGTTGTTGGGAGTCTATAGAAGACTCTTTACTTTTATCCTTAGATTGTTCACTCTCTTTCCCTGGGGGAGGCTTAGTAACCCCTTTATTTGGTCACCCCCACCAGTGTTGGCCCTAGTGGTTTGCCTTCTTTCCCAATTCTTGGGGAGAAATTGTACCTCGATTTACCAAGCACTGGTGCAACATTTCTTGATAACAATGACTTAATTGGTGTTCTTTCATACTCAAATTATGCAGCCCATCATATTCATGCACATGGTTACCTTTCAACCAGCCACCTAGTGTCTTCACTGAAAAGTCTAAAAAATCCACCCAGGACTGATTCTGGGCTTTTTGAGTCCCCCGGAACTTGATTCTATATTCTTCTGTGGTGAGTCCAAAGCACTCAATCAGGGTACCCTTCATGTGGTCATAGGACTATGCTTCTGTTCCTGTCAGTGTCAGGAGTCTATTCCTGCACTTACCAGAGAACAGTACCCAAAGGAGAGAACTCCAATACGTCTGGTTGACCTTCATTGCACTACAGGCTCTATTGAATGCTGTAAACTATTTTGTGATGTCATTACCTTCTGTATACTTTGGAACAATCCCTTTGGGGATTTAGGGTCAAAGGTTTCCTCTCTGTCCTTAGGAATAATATTGCTGGCACCATTTATGGGTCCTAAACACAAATCTGCTGTTTCCCTTTCTATGTCTTCCAGGGTTATTGTTTGAGCCAATCTTGCCAACATGATCTCCTCCTCTGAGAGATCTTCACGGAACCTCGAGCGACCATCCTCACTAGAGGCAGGGGCTCTTGGCACGTTGGGTCATTTTTGAGGTAGAGATACGGTGTCCTTTCCTTCGAGGCATATTTGGGTCACCTTCCTCACTCATTCTGTCCTGGTTCTGAGGATCGGTGGCCGCATCCGTAGGATGGGCCAGCTCATATGCTGCCAACAGCTTCTGAAGCATTATAGTAGTAGGGTTTGATCTTGTTTTTATTTTGTATCCTTTGCAGAGGGTCCTTAGCTGCTTAAAGGTAAGCTGCAGGTAGTGGGTAAGGTCAAGCTCCTTAACCACAACCTCTGCGTTATCCATTATTGTACTAATGTTGGGACCTTTTTAGAGCTAGAAAAATCCTAACACAAGTTTTCTTAGTCCTAACTATAGTAAATTTCTAAATCATAAACAGTTTTAAACTTCAGGGACTTAACCAAGGCCCTAACAGTTAATTTTAGAACTTTAGAAAACTAGACAAATTGTAAAAATCACTTTTAACTAAAGGTAATTTTAGGATTTACACGTGTAGTCACTTAGTGACAAAATGGTATCAGCAAACGCAAAGTCGTAGACCCCATTGCTGACCCACGAATGTAGGAAGCTGACTCTCTATTTAGTGTACTAAAAAGAAGTACCCTGTGCAGAGAGTCCAGTGAGTCCCCAATTGGTTTACAGAGGCTAAAGTAGATAATACTAACGCTCTCTTTTGTGGTCGTGTGGGCGAGCAGTTAGGCTTATCAGGGTAATGCTAAGCATTTGTTGTACTCACAGAGGCAATAAATGAGACACACTCAAAGAATAAATCCAATAACAATTTAGAAAAATACCACTTTTTTTTATATATATATATATATTTCGAGCTAAAGAACTTCGTTTCAATGTAAGTACAGTTTTAGATAAAAATATGCACAGGTAAGTAAAGAGTTTAAACCTGTGCGCTTTTACGCACAATGCAATCCTATGCGAGAAAAAGTCAAAGATGTAGATAAAATAGGTACAGTCAGTTTCAGGGGTTCACCTTCTAGAATCGGAACAGTAGTGGGCCAAGGTTCAAAGTAATACCAGCAGTTTGTCGGGAACCACCCGGGTTCTACTGGGAGCAGGGTGCTGGTGAGGCTGATAGCTGGTGCGCTACGGAGAAGGGGAGCCACCAGAAAATGGGCTGCACAGGGGGTCTTGTGGGCAAGTGGAGGACTAGCAAATGGGGGCTCGGGTCGCAAGGGGTCTTGCAGCACGGGTGCACAGCCGGTTTGTCGTGACCTGGGCAAGAGGGGCGCGGGAGCAGAGTGGTTTGGTCTGCTGGGTTGGTGTGCAAAGATGCACCTTGCGGTCAGGGACAAATAGCTGGAAGAGGAGAAATCAAGGCAGCTGGGCCACTCTCGAAGTGGGTCTCAGTGATGCTGACGTCCCTCGATGGCTGCTTGGTCCTGGTGCAGTGGGAGTAAGGATGGGACACTCGCGGTTGGTGTTTGGTGCAGGGCATCTGGGACCCCAGGGGTTGGTACTGCATGGCTTCGGTTGGTCCTGGTGTCTTCACACTCAGTAGGGAGACAGAACTGACCTTCCAGAGCACAAGTTCCTTCTCCTGGTCATCTGCGGTGTCAGTCAGGCCGGGGAGCTGATAAGCGGTGGACCAGACTCTACTTGTCAGTGCCTGCGGACTGCAGGGGAGTAGTTCCTCTACTCCAAGGAAGAGTTTCGGTGTTTGCTGAAGAACTGGCAGGCTATCCAAGGCTTTGGTAGTGCTCCAGCTTGCAGGACATGTCACTCTGTTATGATTGTCAAAAGAGGGCTGAGGATGGCAGGGTTTCTCGCCAAGTCCAAAGTTCTGCTGCAGTTTTCGCCAGGCAGTGACTCTTATATGTCCTTCTTCTGTTGATCAGTAGAATTTGAGCTTCTTGGGTTCAGGGGTGCCACTTAATTACTCAATTTAGGAGTGTTATGGGAAGTGACAGATAGTAGTCAATGGACTACCTATACCCTCTATATGACCACTTCCTGTGGGAAGTGGGCATAACCCTGACCTTAGAAGGCTAATTCCTGCCACAACAACATGGAGGAATCTGAAAAGAAGGGTCCACATCCCCTGGCCTGCCCTAGGGGTGGTGCTGGCTGAACGTGGGCACATCTCTTAATTTAACTAAGTGCTCCCGCGCATCCGCTGGTAGTAGCACGGCGCGTTCCGTAGAGGGACGCGAAGACTCCTATGATGAAGCATGACACCAAGGGCCCTTTTGGTGTGTGAGGGGTATTTAAGAAACACGATGTGCTTCCCACCAATGTAGGAAACACACTTGACCCATGATCTGACATCATCCGTCGCAATCCCCCTTAGGTGGATCCTTTTGTTTATAAGTAATTGTAAGGGGAGGTCGAATCCACCCCAGGTGTTCGTGTAGGACACCTACTCTCCACTCGCTCCTTTGGTATTTACTGAACTTAGATAGCACCAGGACATATCCACTCTCGCAGATATGCCCCCACATGGGTTTAGTACACCATGACTTCGGGCTGAAAGGACTGCAGTAGGTGTGACTTACCTATACCACATGTAGTGCAGACAGGCATGGCACACAGGGATGCGTGCCATGTCGACTGTTCAGTTTTCTCTGCACCGAGACATGCAGGATGCAATGGCACTTTGCATGAGCTTCGTGAGGGGTCCCTTAGGGGGGCACAATTTGTGCTGCAGCCCTTAGGGACCCTCTTTGGGTCCAATGCCTTAGGTACTAGGTGTACCACTTACTAGGGCCTTACAAGGGATCACAAAGGGCTTTCCAATTGTGGAACAATCGTACAGTTCAGGGCAAAAACACTGGTGCTGGGGACCTGGTTAGCAGGAACCCACCACACTCTCAGTCAAAATTGCACCAGGTACCAGGCAAAAAGCGGGCGATAACCATGTTAAAAGGGGAACTTTCCTACACCCCACCAGACCAGATGAAGCGAAATCATTGCAAATATCACCCCTGTAAGCATTCCATATCCCCCAAATTTTCGTCCACTTTCAGGGGCAACCCCGTGCTTCACATACCACCCTCTCAGCCAACATACACCAATCCATATCACGTTTTCAGTTCCCCAACTGGGTCGGCTGCCCTGCCCCCCACAATCTCGTAATATTACGTTTAGCAACCATTAGTCCCAATGTCCACCATATTTGTTCCATGTGATTCAAGTCCGTTGCGTATCCAGGGGATCTTTAAGCCCTGCTCAAGAGTGAGGCAGTCCCATATTATTCCCCTGTTCAGGCTTGTCTCCTTTTTGTCCCAGTTAATTACCCACAGCAAGAAAGGGGCCAACTTCACTTGTTCCAATATATACTGTAGGCTTAATTCTGAATGGATGACAAAATCAGAACTGGTTGGGGAAAGGAGCAGCCTATGTATGTGGTTTTCCTCCGTCTGAAGAGGGAGAATGTTAGAATACCCCCAAACCCCTGCTCCATATCAACCTGCTAGAACACACTGAGACTTTCAAATAGTAAGCAATGGGGAAAGTGTAGTCCTACCTGCAGACTGAGGGAGATCGCTCCTGCTGATTAATTAACTTCAGGCACGAATTGCTTATCTGTTACTGCCAGGAACTAGAGGAGTCAGTTACTGCTAGATAGGGGAAACTGTTGACTCTGCTCAAGGAATGATTACCAACTGATAATTAAGAAATATAATTTTTTCTTGGGCCACATGCCATAATATGGGACTTACCAAAATTCATGCCTAAGTTCAATTTGCTCATAAAGGTCACAAAAGACTCCACCAGTCTACGCAGTGCTCTTGTGGTGCAAGCCATGAGCACCATATCATCTGCGTAAAGTAACTCAGGAATAGCTGAACTCCTGATCTTCGGAACATCACATGTGGCGCCGACTAAAGAAAAATTCAAGTCATTAATATAAATAGTAAATAATAAGGGAGCAAGAATGCAATCTTGACGCACACCCCTACCCACCCCTCGTCTCTGACAAATCTCCTGAAGGATCGAAGCGAACTTGGGCAGCTAGGGGTTCATGCAGAATATAAAGGAAATTCACCAGAGCCTCATCAACACCCAAACCTAACAACAGCAACCAAAGCTTCGTATGGTTAACAATATCGAAGGCTGTTGAGAGGTCCACAAAGGCCAGGTACAGTGGACAGCGCTTTGCGATGGTGGACTTGCCAGATGCAAGTTCAAGCACTGTTCCACACTACCCAGCCTTGGACGGAACCTGTATTGACACAGGCTCAAAATCTTGTGTTGATTCTCCCATTGTTTTAAGCAGGAAAAAAACACTCTGCCCATAATCTTGACTGAACTATCAATCAAGGATATGGGCCGACAGCATTTTGCAGTGGTATGGTCGAGCGGGGAATGTTATCACACAGTGAATTGTTAAACATGTTAGTGAGCAGAGACCCCCCCCGGCCCCATGTAGGCGAGTAGGATCTGCTTCACATGGGTACCCCCACTTTTTGCTGATGCTTCACTGTTTTTCGACATTAGTCTGGCTGGGGCCCTGCTAATCAGAACCCCAGCCTAGCTGCTTCCTCTCTAAAATGGTTTCCATGTGCCTTAGGCACATCACTGATTGGAATCTGGAGTGCCCTTATAAGTCCCTAGTATATGGTATACTATGTACCAAGGGCATAGGTACCTCAGAGGCCTACCAGGGGCTGCAGCATGTATTATGCCACCCCTGGAAGGCCATCCAAACTGACACCACAGGTCTGCTACTGCAGCCTGGGTAAGGTGGTGCATGCACCCCTTACTGTGATATAGGTTACCTATATCACTGAATACATACACACATATAAACCTATAAGTCACTCCTATGGCAGGCCTTATCAATCCTGAAGGCAGAGTGCATGGTTCCTATGTGAGAGGGTGCCCCTGCATGAGCAGGGCCCCTCTGCAGCGTTCGGAGAACCTTCTCTGATGCTGTTTGTACTGCAGCCTGACCATATACTCTTAAGCGCATTATAACCTCGCGTTAAATGCTAACTTTGGAATGGCTGCACCTAAACATGTCGTGTTTGGTGTCAAACATCTTGGAATACTACCCCCCGCCAATTCTGGCGGCGGGGGTAGCATTCCACCCTTCTAGAGGGAGAGACATGTTAACCCTGGCCTGGCCGGTAACTTCTTTCTAAAGCCCTGGCATCACAAAATGGATGCTGCTGCCACAGACACGAGTATGGCCTCCTGCTGCTGGACGAAACTCCGGCAGGGGAGGCCTGGACAATAGGTTTCCTGTCCCAGGGAGGTGTGACCACCTCCCCAGACAGGATAATGTGTATTGGGGCTGGGCGGGAGCACTTTCGGGTGCTTTGAAGTCCTGCACTGGGGGCACACTTGGTGTCCCTGTGCATACCCCAGTTCAAACCGGATCAGGGGCTTGCAGCCCCTGCTTTGGCGCGAACTGGACAAAGGGAAAGGGGTGTAGCCACCCCTCTGCCCTGACCCACCCATAGGTGGGGCCACAGAGTAGTCCAACCCCTAAACTTGGTATAAGTATAGGAACCCAGTCCTTAGGACTTTAGATTATCCCTGGACGAAACTCTGAAACAGAATCCTGGACCTTCGACGCTCTACTAAAGACTAGAGGACAGAAGAATCTCCCTTGGGGTCAAGGAGTGACTCCCCTGCTTGGCAGGCACCAAAGAAGCAATTGTCCGGTCTGCATCGCTGAAGCTCCCGTCGGACGCCGAAGTCCTTGCATCACCAGAGGTGGATTTCCAGACTTCCCCGAGGCTGCCCTGAGTCCCCAGCAAAGCTGAGGCCCGTAGCTGTCGTGGGTAACGTGGAACCGTGACCCCTGGAAACCGCACGCATTTGCTAGTGCATCCTCTTCTGGGTCTCCCACGAAGTCGTGCTTTGGGCTCCGAGTAGCCCTAGCCTCCAGCACCAACTGCACCGAAGATCACTGGCCTCCACTCCACGAGTGTCCTGTGAGCCAGATCCACGTGCGACGTCTCGAGGCTCCTTCGCGGTCGCTAGCCCATTGGCTAGTAGCCCTTCACGAAGGCCAATCCTTTTCTTCTTGGGCTCCCTGGTTGCTCCAGGCTTGCCCTCACTTACCCTTGCTGGGTGAGTTCCTCAGACCTTGCGGGTCTGCACCATCGACGATCTTCATCTTCATTGAGACTTGCCGTTGCCAAGGCTTGTTGGGTCCAATCCGGTCGCCGACACCTCAGCACTCGACAGACATCGTGTACCAGCCCGAATCCTGCTCCTGGTCGCCGACAACGCCTCCCGGACCTCGTGGCTGAAGAGTCAAGACGACCGTCAACGCACTTGAAGCAAGCGACATCGGTGGGCATCTGTCCATCGCCTTCCTGGTCACTGGCTAGTGACCCAGACTCTGTCCCCTCTGCTTTCAGGTTCTTCAGATCTCCGATCCACTCTTGGATCCACCCGGACACTTTCCACTTGGTCGCCAGCAGCACTTTGCCGCAGATCGCCATTCAAATCGACGACGAAACCCGACCCCGAAAGGCACCTATGCACCCGGCTTCCTGGGTGAGGTAACACGAGTACTCCGGTGCTCCCGTGGGTAGAGACTCTAGAACGACCTAGTTCTCAAAGGGTTTGCTCCAAGTCCTCCTTTAAGTGCCCCTTTTCTTTAATTTCCTGCTCGCGACTTTCTCCATAGAAGTTAACGGCGTATCGCGGTTGTGTATTTACACTGCACGCGTCCCCCGTGGGTCCCCTGTGTCACTACCTTGGGTGGTTCCTTGTGGTCCAAGCACTTCTAGAGGCTCTAGGCCTAGTGTCTAGTTCAGTCGTGGTTCTTATACCACTTTATTGGTATATGGTTTGGTACGCCCCTAGGGCCCAAACGTGTATTTGTGCTATTACTGTGGTTAAATAACTTATAACTTGTGTACTTCGAACTCTAGCCTCATAAAGAGACTAGAGGGGTGTGTTTAGCAATAAATACATATATTTTGAATATATACCTGGTGTGGTGCTCTTTCATTTGGTCACTCAAGAGATTATAGACTGGTAAAACAAGCTGCTTTACATTCCATCAAGACTTAGCCTGAAGGCTGCTCTCCATAGCTACCACTAGGATAGCTTTCAATAAAGGTTGTCTTTAACCTATCTCCAATAAGGGGTTGTTTGGACTGGTGCAAGGTGCCCACTATAATTAGTGGACAGCATATGCCAGGCCAACTTCTCACATTGGTGTGCAGCGTGTGGGATTCCAGCTTGCTATTGTTTTACCAGATAATCTCAATTGAATTGATCAACTGAAAACCACTAAAGGTACCTAAGGTACATATAATTTAAGCTTAGAATACAGTAAGTTCTACTGAACTTAGAGTTGTGTGTCAAGGGATAGCACACCCTTTCTACAACTCAAGAGAGTTTAGTAGGCCACACTAGAGTAGGTAGTGCATACACCACACCTCACTAGTGATGTCTTCAAAGCCAGGACCCAGTGAGTCCTTGCCAGAAGCCCATGGGCTTCTCCCCTCCAAGTATGATACAATCCCATTCTTGGAATTGAGAGCATTATGTAACTTGAGGAAATTGAAGACAGGACAGAGTCCCACCATCCAACATCTTAGAGAGATGTTGGAAGCTTATGATCTCAGTAAGCCCTTAGGGACTGAAGGGGTAGGAGCTGAGGGTGGGGCAGAAGATGAGGGTGGGGCCAGGGGTAGCAATACCCCCAGCCCCCTCTGAAACTGGCCAGGAGGGTGACAATGACCCTGACCTGGATAACCCAATCCCTCCTGTGGACGATGAAGAGGAAGATCAGAATGATCCCCACTTTGTCCCCCAGGAAGGATCATGAGTGTGCCCAGAAGGTCTAGGTCTCCTTCTCAGGAGTCTAACCACTCTGGCACCTCCATAGGGACCTCTGTCTCATCTCATAGGAGGGAATCCTCTCATGAGAGAAGAAAGAGGCTGGTTCAATATGAGGAAGCTCAGCTTGAACTCAGAAAGCAGCAACTTGCTATAGACAGGGAGTCCCTAGATCTCTACAAAGAGAGAAGAAAGTTGGGACTAGAGTCCCATGGTGGCAGCCATGTCCCTAGAGACAGGGAAAGGTCCTATGACCATAGGAACCTGAGCAAGATTGTCCCTCCCTACCAGAGTGGGGATGACATCCACAAGTGGATAACTTCTCTAGAGAGGGCCTGTAAAGTACAGAAGGTCCCTCAAGAGCAGTGGGCAGCAATCTTGTGGCTCTCCTTTGCAGACAAAGGTAGAGACAAGCTCCTCACTGTTAGAGAGGAGGATGCTGATAATTACAATGTCTTAAAGAGTGCTCTTATTGATGGGTTTGGCCTAACAACTGAACAATACAGGTTGAAGTTCAGAGATACCCAAAAAGCACAGACTCAAGACTGGGTAGACTATGTGGATTGTTCTGCTAAGGCTCTGGAAGGCTGGTTGATGGGCAGTAAGGTGTGTGACTTCTCAGGATTGTACAATCTGATAATGAGGGAGCAGATTCTTAATAACTGTCAAAATCAGCTGTTGCATCAGTACCTGGTGGACTCTGATCTGACCTCTCCCCAAGAATTGGGAAAGAAGGCAGACAAATGGGTCAGAACCAGGGTGAGGCAGAAGGTACAGAACCAAGGTGGTGACCCTAAGAAGCAAGATGCTAAGAACTCTGAAAAGGGTGGGGAGAAGGGTAAAGATCAAAAGTCTTCACAAGGCCCCCAAAAATCTTCTTCATGTGGGGATTCACAGTCTACAAAAGGGAAAGGCCAAAGAAAACCATGGTGCAAGGTCTGTAAGCAAAAGACCCACTGGACCAGTGATTGCACCAAGTCCAAAGACTCAAGTCCAGCACCCACCAATGCCCCTAAGGCACCTGTTCCCCCTAGTACAGTTACAGTTGGTGGGAGTGCTCCAGCCAAGGGTTTAGTAGGGTTCACCCTGGGTACTGAGTTGGGCTCTGACCTAGTCAGAGAGCTAACTCAGGCTGTGTTAGTCTGTGATGGAGGAATGGATGTGACCTCCTCTGTGAGTCCCAGTAATCTGGGCAAGTACAGGCAACAGCCTTTAATCAATGGACGAGAGGCTTTGGCATTTAGGGACACAGGGGCAAGTGTCACAATGGTGACACAAGACCTTGTGAATCCTGGGCAAGTTATACTTGGTGAGATGTACCAAGTGACCAATGCTAGCAACGTCAGAACAGACCATACTCTGGCAGTTGTTAACTTCTCCTGGGGAGGGGTAACTGGCCTTAAGAAGGTTGTGGTGAGTGCAAACCTACCAGTCGAATGCTTGCTTGGCAATGACTTAGAGACTTCTGCTTGGGCAGAAGTGGAGCTCATGACCCATGCAGAAATGCTGGGGATCCCTGCAGATGTGTTTGCTGTGACCAGGTCACAAGCCAAAATGTCTAGCACTGAACAGGCCTTGGATTCTGGAATAATGGACCAAGTGCCTTCCAAGAGGAGGAGTAGTAGGGTTAAGGCAGTGCCTTCCCCTTGGCTCAGAAGGAAGATCAGTCCCTTGAGGGGGATGATCTCAGTCCTGAGGAAGGAACTGTCCCAGAGGAACTTGAACCTGACCAGGTTGAGTTCTTGGGGACAGGGGGACCTTCCAGGGCAGATCTGAGCCAGGAGCAGCAGAGCTGCCCCTCCCTTGAACCCCTCAGACAGCAAGCTGCTGCTGAGGCCGCTGGGAAAGCTAGTGGTCCCCATACAGTGTATTGGGATGATGGACTCCTGTACTCAGAGAGTAGAGACCCCAAGCCTGGTGCTACCAGGAGGTTGGTTATACCTCTAAAGTTCAGGGGCTTCATATTGACCCTAGCCCATGATATTCCCTTGGCAGGTCACCTGGGCCAGAACAAGACTTGGGACAGAATTGTCCCTCACTTTCACTGGCCCCACATGTCTGAAGACACCAAGGAGTTTTGTCGCTCCTGTGTAACCTGCCAGGCCAGTGGCAAGGCAGGTGGCACTACAAAGGCCCCCTGATACCACTACCTGTGGTGGGGGTGCCCTTTGAAAGGGTGGGGATTGACATTGTTGGTCCCATGGATCCCCAAACAGCATCTGGGCACAGGTTTATCCTGGTGGTAGTGGATCATGCCACCAGGTACCCAGAGGCTATTCCCCTTAGGACCACTACAGCACCTGTGGTGGCAAGGGCCCTCCTGGGAATTTTCTCAAGAGTGGGCTTTCCTAAGGAGGTAGTATCAGACAGGGGTGCTAACTTTATGTCTGGATACTTAAAAGCAATGTAGAAGGAGTGTGGAGTGACTTACAAGTTCACCACACCCTATCACCCACAATGCAATGGTTTAGTTGAGAGATTCAACAAAACCTTGAAGGGCATGATTAAAGGGCTCCCAGAAAAGCTTAGGCGAAGATGGGACATACTCTTGCCCTGTTTCGATCCCTGGTTCTGTTGTGACCACTGCTGACGCCTATTCCTTACCACCGGCATTGGGAGTTCGTTGTAGGAAACTACCTTCCAAATTAAATGACTATGTTTTGTCATGATTCTGTGTTTATTTGGATAAGCTAATCTGCTGGATGCTTATCACCTTATCTCGAAGTTTTTCATTAGATATTGTTGTTTTTCTATTTTGTTCTTTGGGGGGAGAGAGAAGTTGTAGTGTTTAGATAGTGCGAGCATCCTCGTGCCAGCATCTGGGCTCGAGGATGCCTCGCTCTCGTTTGTATATGTTCAAACGTAATTCCGTGAACGCTGTGTGCCAGGGTTCTGATAACGTTACTCAGTTGTCAGAGATCCTTGCATGCGGCGTGAGCGTCTGGTTGTGGGTGCTGGTGTACTTACAATAAAGAACCTTCATCCTACCTTGTAGTCTCCGAAACTTCCTTACCACACCCAGTTAAGTCTTCATGTTCTAAGTGGAAGTACCTAGAGAGTCCATCTGCATTGGCATGGTTACTTCCAGGTCTATGTTCCACTGTGAAGTCCATCCCCTGTAGGGAAATGGACCACCTAAGCAGTTTGGGGTTTTCACCCTTCATTTGTTTTAGCCATAAGAGGGGCTTATGGTCTGTCTGAACCAGGAAGTGGGTACCAAACAAGTATGGCCTCAACTTCTTCAGAGCCCAGACCACAGCAAAGGCCTCCCTCTCAATGGCTGACCAACGTTTCTCTCTAGGGGTCAGCCTTCTGCTAATGAAAGCTACTGGCTGATCCTGACCTTCTTCATTCAATTGTGACAGTACAGCCCCTACCCCCAATTCAGATGCATCAGTTTGAACAATGAACTTCTTGGAGTAATCAGGACTCTGTAGAATGGGAGCAGTGCACATGGCCTGCTTCAGGTCATCAAATGCCTTTTGACAGCTAACTGTCCACTGAACCTTTTGGGCATTTTCTTAGAAGTTAAGTCATTCAGGGGTGTCACTATTGATCCATACCCCTTGACAAATCTCCTATAGTACCCAGTCAGGCCTAAGAAGGCTCTCACCTGAGTCTGGGTAGTTGGAGCAGTCCAGTCCATGATAGTCTGGATCTTGCTCTGCAAAGGTTGAACCTGGCCTCCACCCACAAGGTGGCCCAGGTACACAACCTGACTCTGCCCTATCTGGCACTTAGTGGCCTTGATAGTCAGGCCTGCTTTTTGCAGGGCCTGTAAAACATTCCTGAGGTGGACCAGGTGATCCTCCCAGGTGGAGCTAAAGACAGCAATATCATCTAGATATGCTGCACTATAGGCTTCCAGACCTGTGAGAACTGTATTCACTAACCTCTGGAAAGTGGCAGGTGCATTCTTCAGACCAAAGGGCATCACCACAAATTGATAATGCCCACTAGGGGTTGAGAATGCTGTTTTGGGCTTTGCAGTATCAGCTAGTCTGATCTGCCAGTAGCCAGCTGTCAAGTCAAATGTGCTGAGATATTTGGCTGAGGCCAAAGTATCTATGAGCTCATCTGCCCTTGGTATTGGATGGGCATCAGTCCTAGTGACTGCATTGAGACCCCTGTAGTCCACACAAAACCTCATCTCTCTTTTTCCACCACTGGTGTGAGGTTTTGGCACAAGGACCACTGGACTAGCCCAAGGGCTATCTGAGGGTTCAATAACTCCCAACTCCAACATTTTCTGGACTTCAGTCCTGATACAGTCCCTGACATGGTCAGGTTGCCTATAAATCTTATTTTTAATAGGCCGACTGTCCCCAGTGTCCACTTCATGAGTGCACCAGGTGGTCTGACTGGGTGTCAGTGAAAACATGTGTCTAAACTGATTGAGCACCTGTCTACAATCAGTTTGTTGCTGGGTAGTGAGGCTGCCTCCCAAGGCTTTTGTAAAACTCTAGATGCCACGTCTTTATTGCAAGGAATGTTCTTGTTGTGCTTGTTAAGTAACCAATTAGGACACAAACTAGTGTGAGCAGTTCTACCCCTTAAGAGGGAAAATGGAGACACACCTGTGGTGCAATGAGGAGAAATATTATAAGACCACAGTTTGGCTTCAAGAAAATCTTGTACATCATGATAGGAGGAGAGAGCTGTTTGAATGGCGTCCTTAACCAGTCTGTTTGCCCTTTCAACTAAACCATTGGAGGTTGGTGAATATAGGGCGACCTTAAAATGTTTGACATCACTCTCAGTTAAAAATGAAGTAAATTTTTGGGAGATAAAATGGGTACCATTATCAGTGACTATGATAGAAGGTGAGCCTTCTATTGAAAATATCTTCTTAAAAAATGTAATGGCATTGGTGGAATTGGGTGAATCAAAAAACATGTGGTAAATCCATTTTGAGTGATAATCAATTAACAAAATAAGATATTTAAAGTCATGGGGGAGGAGATCATAGGGACCGGAAAAATCTAAAGCAACTTTGTCCCATGGTTAATAGGAAAGGGCACAGGGTGTAGGGGTGTGTTCATAACTTTCCATTTTTTATCAGATAATAGACATTCAGGACATGAATCAATGTAAAATTTGACCTGAGATTCTAGGGATGGCCACCAATAGTACGACTTAATGAGCTGTGAAGTCTTTGAAATTCCTAAGTGGCCTTGGTGCACAAATTTTATGATATCATTCCTGAGACTGGACGAGGGAACAAAGGAATCATGTCTCATGACCAAGCCATTAACAATGGATAATTCAGATGCTACCATGGCGAAGGCTCTCAACTCATTAGGAAGTTTCCTATTTTCTGGCCAACCCTTAACAATATAATCAGTGACCAGTTTGAGATTTTCATCCTTGTTGTATGCTTCCAACCAGGATTGTTCAGTAATGGTGGGACACAGTTTAACAGCATCTAAAGCAGCAACTACACAATCTGTGTCTTCTGAGTTCTCAACTTCTGAAGGATCATGAAGAGACATACGTGAGAGGCAATCAGCCCTGAAGTTTCTCCCTCCAGAAATATGTTTCATGGAAAAGTGAAATTCTTGTAATTTTGAAAGAAGTCTGACCAGTCTAGCTGATGCTTTGCCAAGCCCACTACCGGTAAGTAACTGAGTAAGGGGCTTGTGGTCTGTGAATAATTCAAACTCATGCCCCCAGATGTAATTTTTGAACTTTTCGATTGCCCAAACACATGCAAGAGCCTCGCGTTCAATGGTGCTATAATGGGTCTCAGAAGGTTTAAGCATCCTTGAAGAAAAGGCTACGGTGTGCTCTTTTCCTGAAACCCATTGGCCAAGAACTGCACCCAAGCCCGTGAGACTGGCGTCCACCATAATAAAACACTTTGAGGAGTCATTGAAGGGATGTAGGGCAGGTGCTTCCACGATGAGCTTTTTGACTTGATCAAAAGAAGATGAAATTTCTTCTGACCAATCAAATTTAGAGCCTTTCCGTAGAAGGGCACGCAATGGCTCAACAGTTTGAGCATATCCTTTGACAAAACGGGCATAGTATTCTGCTAGGCCTAAAAATGATCGAAGTGAGTCTTTATCTTTGGGAGAAGTAGCGTGGCTGATGGCTTTGATAAGTGAGATCTTAGGCTTAATTCCTTCTGAAGACAAAGTATGACCCAAATAATCTAATTGTTGTGTGGCAAATTTACATTTGTCAGCCCTGACTGTCATACCTGCCTCACTTAATTTGGTCAAAACGGAGAATAAATTGCTCAAGTGTGTTTCCCAGTCCTCGGCATAAACCAAGATATCGTCCTGGTAGGCCTGAACCCCTGGCATGTCTTGAAAAATATTATCCATAACTTTTTGAAAAACACTGGCCGCAGAGGCCAGGCCAAAAGGGAGTCTAAGGTACTTGTATGCTCCGAATGGCGTAATAAAAGTCGTGAACTCTTGTGAATCTACTGTTAGGGGTATTTGGTGGTAAGCAGAACGCAGGGCAATAAGTGAAAAATTTTTTGCCCCCCCCAAATTGGCCAGAAGGTCATGAATTTTGGGAAGAGGGTGGCAGTCAATCAAGATGTTTTTATTCAAGGTGCGCAAGTCTGCACATAATCTGACCTCTCCAGATTTTTTTCGAACGATAACGATGGGAGAAACCCATTCAGAGGAGTCAGAGGGAGCAATGACACCGTCATCGCACAGTGACTTAAGTACTGACTTAAGTTCGTCCTTCGCACTAAGGGGCAAAGGACGTACCTTGTGGACAAAGGGTTGAGCGTTTGACTTAAGTCTAATCTGGTGTTGATAACCTTTGACAGTTCCTAATTTGTTGGAAAAGAGTCTTGGGAATTTATCTAGAACCTTTTTAAGATCAATGTTGTGGTCTGTGAGAAATAGGCAATCAGTTTTGGGGTGGGGATTATCCCTAGAGGCAACAGGACTATAGCCCGGAGGAGGATCACCAAGGGTAATTGGGCTATCAGAACCTGGAATAAGATGAAGACCCATTTTGGCGAGGTCTTGCCAACCAATGATGTTGCGTCCCTTAACCGCAACGTATACCTTTGTAAGTATGGACCTACCTAAACATTCTAACCTTGAATTGAAGTAACCTAACATGTCTATTTCGAACTCGCCAAATGCTTTGGGGTTGACGTCAGTGTGGTATAATGTAACGGATCCTTGCCATTTCTCAAGAAACATGACGTCTGATAAAATGGTTATGGGAGAACCAGAATCCGCCATAATGGGGATCTCTATATTTCCAAAAATGCAGTTCCTATAGGACCTTTAACGTAATGAGGAGTAAAAACAGAGTTGCATTCAATTGATACAATCATGTCTTGAAAATGATCTATACAATCATTAACGGTTTCAGAGTACTCAATGCTGTTGACTCTGGTAGGTCTTTTGGAGGATCTACATGAGTCTTGGAAATGACCTATTTTTTGCATAGAACACATCTTTTCCCAAGAGCAGGACACATGGGGTAGTTGCCCAGGTGTGATTTAGAACCACATCTGTAACAAAAGGTATTCCCTTTGTTAACAAATTGTCTAAAAGGAGGTTTGTTTGTGGATTGTCTAAAAGGAGGTTTGTTTGTGGACACAGCATTAACGGAATTAACAAAGTCTTGCGCAGGATTTTGAAGGAGTTGAGAGATTGATCATGTTGAAGAGCCTTGGAGGTGATGATGGATCTCTCTATGCTCTTGGCAATATCAATTGTTTCTTGGAGTGAGGGTTTTCTGCAGCTGAGGAGGCGTTCCTGAATCTTTCTTGAAAAGCAAGCGAAAACAAATTGGTCACGAATATAAATGTCGGGATCCGCCTCAAACTCACAAGTTGAGGCTAAGAGTCGCAACTGCGCGATGTATTCCTCCACAGATTCATCTTCACGTTGTTTTCTCCTATGAAAATTATGTCTTTCAAGCATGATGTTCGACTCTTGGTCATAATGTTTCGCTAGACGAGATAATGCCTCTTTGTAGGAATTCCAATGTTCAGCATCACCGGCTCCTCCAACAGGTGTGGGGAATTTGGGTAAATTTTCAAAGACATATTGTGCAGCAAGTCCTAAACAGCCATACAGAATCGCAACTTTGCGTTCCGGAGAAAACTTAACAGCATCGATGGCAACAATGTGGTTCTCAAAAGCTTTCACCCATTGACGCCATGGAATACTGGGTTTGCCTGGCTGTTGTAAGAAGGGAGGAGGTAGCGCAAATTGTTGAGAAGAGGCCATCAAGTGGAATTGTGCGACAAAAGAATATGAAGAAAATGAGGGTGTAAATAAAATGAAATAAGTGAAATTATAGGTTAAGCAACACGTTTACTGTAGCTGTAAAGAAGCAAGATTGTGAGCGAAATTTTGAGTGAACAAGGAGGTGAGTGTGTCACTGGTGTTCACAGTTCCAGGTTGAGCTTTGCGTGAAAATGAGATGAAAAAGAGAGGTGAGCCTATCACCGAGTTAGAAGGCTCATGAGTAACGAATCAAACTGTAGTTGAAAAGGTGTGCCTGTCACCGCGAAAGCGTGCAGGATGGATCCTACCTGGGATCAAGGAGAGAGATCACGAAGAGACAGCTCATTGTCGGGCATCGGCTGTGTCTTCGTAGCGTTGGGTTACCACGGTAACCAGAAGGAGTGAAGAAAAGATGGCCGCCGACGTGGAGACGCTTACATGAAGCGTGGGGTCTTCCAACGTCAGGAGGCGTCTAGTGTTGCTAGGCGATGGAGCGTTGCGAAGGGAAGGCAGAGAAGAGTGACGTCATCCGCTCTTGGCCGCAAACTTGCCGAAACTGAAGAAAAGTCAGTTTGTGTCGAGCAGGAAGCGGAAAACAGGAACAGGAAGAGGCTCCTGCGCTTTAGTGGGGCGCGGAGAACAGGAATCGGGAGAGGCTCCTGCGCTTTAGTGGGGTAGCGCGATGACGGGTTGGAAAACGAGGAAATTCGGCTGGTGGGTGCTGGGCGTGGAGTTTCGTCCGCTCGTCGCCAAATGTGGTAAGGAAGTTTCGGAGACTACAAGGTAGGATGAAGGTTCTTTATTGTAAGTACACCAGCACCCACAACCAGACGCTCACGCCGCATGCAAGGATCTCTGACAACTGAGTAACGTTATCAGAACCCTGGCACACAGCGTTCGCGGAATTACGTTTGAACATATACAAACGAGAGCGAGGCATCCTCGAGCCCAGATGCTGGCACGAGGATGCTCGCACTATCTAAACACTACACTGGGCAAGGTTAGTTTAATGTCCCTACGTTTGGGGGGGGGTTGTGTAGGAGAGTAGGATCTGCTTCACATGGGTACCCCCACTTTTTGCTGATGCTTCACTGTTTTTCGACATTAGTCTGGCTGGGGCCCTGCTAATCAGAACCCCAGCCTAGCTGCTTCCTCTCTAAAATGGTTTCCATGTGCCTTAGGCACTTCACTGATTGGAATCTGGAGTGCCCTTATAAGTCCCTAGTATATGGTATACTATGTACCAAGGGCATAGGTACCTCAGAGGCCTACCAGGGGCTGCAGCATGTATTATGCCACCCCTGGAAGGCCATCCAAACTGACACCACAGGTCTGCTACTGCAGCCTGGGTAAGGTGGTGCATGCACTCCTTACTGTGATATAGGTTACCTATATCACTGAATACATACACACATATAAACCTATAAGTCACTCCTATGGCAGGCCTTATCAATCCTGAAGGCAGAGTGCATGGTTCCTATGTGAGAGGGTGCCCTGCATGAGCAGGGCCCCTCTGCAGCGTTCGGAGAACCTTCTCTGATGCTGTTTGTAGTGCAGCCTGACCATATACTCTTAAGCGCATTATAACCTCGCGTTAAATGCTAACTTTGGAATGGCTGCACCTAAACATGTCGTGTTTGGTGTCAAACATCTTGGAATACTACCCCCCGCCAATTCTGGCGGCGGGGGTAGCATTCCACCCTTCTAGAGGGAGAGACATGTTAACCCTGGCCTGGCCGGTAACTTCTTTCTAAAGCCCTGGCATCACAAAATGGATGCTGCTGCCACAGACACGAGTCTGGCCTCCTGCTGCTGGACGAAACTCCGGCAGGGGAGGCCTGGACAATAGGTTTCCTGTCCCAGGGAGGTGTGACCACCTCCCCAGACAGGATAATGTGTATTGGGGCTGGGCGGGAGCACTTTCGGGTGCTTTGAAGTCCTGCACTGGGGGCACACTTGGTGTCCCTGTGCATACCCCAGTTCAAACCGGATCAGGGGCTTGCAGCCCCTGCTTTGGCGTGAACTGGACAAAGGAAAGGGGTGTAGCCACCCCTCTGCCCTGACCCACCCATAGGTGGGGCCACAGAGTAGTCCAACCCCTAAACTTGGTATAAGTATAGGAACCCAGTCCTTAGGACTTTAGATTATCCCTGGACGAAACCCTGAAACAGAATCCTGGACCTTCGACGCTCTACTAAAGACTAGAGGACAGAAGAATCTCCCTTGGGGTCAAGGAGTGACTCCCCTGCTTGGCAGGCACCAAAGAAGCAATTGTCCGGTCTGCATCGCTGAAGCTCCCGTCGGACGCCGAAGTCCTTGCATCACCAGAGGTGGATTTCCAGACTTCCCCGAGGCTGCCCTGAGTCCCCAGCAAAGCTGAGGCCCGTAGCTGTCGTGGGTAACGTGGAACCATGACCCCTGGACACCGCACGCATTTGCTAGTGCATCCTCTTCTGGGTCTCCCACGAAGTCATGCTTTGGGCTCCGAGTAGCCCTAGCCTCCAGCACCAACTGCACCGAAGATCACTGGCCTCCACTCCACGAGTGTCCTGTGAGCCAGATCCACGTGCGACGTCTCGAGGCTCCTTCGCGGTCGCTAGCCCGTTGGCTAGTAGCCCTTCACGAAGGCCAATCCTTTTCTTCTTGGGCTCCCTGGTTGCTCCAGGCTTGCCCTCACTTACCCTTGCTGGGTGAGTTCCTCAGACCTTGCGGGTCTGCACCATCGACGATCTTCATCTTCATCGAGACTTGCCGTTGCCAAGGCTTGTTGGGTCCAATCCGGTCGCCGACACCTCAGCACTTGACAAACATCGTGTACTAGCCCGAATCCTGCTCCTGGTCGCCGACAACGCCTCCCAGACCTCGTGGCTGAAGAGTCAAGACGACCGTCAACGCACTTGAAGCAAGCGACATCGGTGGGCATCTGTCCATCGCCTTCCTGGTCACTGGCTAGTGACCCAGACTCTGTCCCCTCTGCTTTCAGGTTCTTCAGATCTCCGATCCACTCTTGGATCCACCCGGACACTTTCCACTTGGTCGCCAGCAGCACTTTGCCGCAGATCGCCATTCAAATCGACGACGAAACCCGACCCCGAAAGGCACCTATGCACCCGGCTTCCCTGGGTGAGGTAACACGAGTACTCCGGTGCTCCCGTGGGTAGAGACTCTAGAACGACCTAGTTCTCAAAGGGTTTGCTCCAAGTCCTCCTTTAAGTGTCCCTTTTCTTTAATTTCCTGATCGCGACTTTCTCCATAGAAGTTAACGGCATATCGCGGTTGTGTATTTACACTGCACGCGTCCCCCGTGGGTCCCCTGTGTCACTACCTTGGGTGGTTCCTTGTGGTCCAAGCACTTCTAGAGGCTCTAGGCCTAGTGTCTAGTTCAGTCGTGGTTCTTATACCACTTTATTGGTTTATGGTTTGGTACGCCCCTAGGGCCCAAACGTGTATTTGTGCTATTACTGTGTTTAAATAACTTATAACTTGTGTACTTCGAACTCTAGCCTCATAAAGAGACTAGAGGGGTGTGTTTAGCAATAAATACATATATTTTGAATATATACCTGGTGTGGTGCTCTTTCATTTGGTCACTCAAGAGATTATAGACTGGTAAAACAAGCTGCTTTACATTCCTTCAAGACTTAGCCTGAAGGCTGCTCTCCATAGCTACCACTAGGATAGCTTTCAATAAAGGTTGTCTTTAACCTATCTCCAATAAGGGGTTGTTTGGACTGGTGCAAGGTGCCCACTATAATTAGTGGACAGCATATGCCAGGCCAACTTCTCACACCCCATAGGTCGATATTGCATTTAATAAGATCCATGGGTACGCCATCTGGCCAATGAGCTTTCCCGCCTGGGCTTTGCCTGGTTGCCTTCACCACTTCTGTTAAAGTAACATACAGTTTCGGGTAGAAATCTAATTTATTCAGTGGTAACTTTAATAAGTGTCCCATCTCCTTTGGCCGGTAAATGGATTTAAAATGGATCACCCATTCATAGCTGGAAATATTATAACACAAAGTGTTAGTTGGGGCGGCCCTTTGCCTGAACCTTTTCACTGTGTCCTAAAACGTTTTGCTATTCTTTTTGGTTGCAGCATCCTACAGCCTTACCCAATTTCTTTAGACAGTTCATCCCTTCTGCATTTTAGGGTGTGTTTGTAGCTCCTGTGTGCTTCACTAACCACTGATGGATTTCTTGGTTTAGCAGTCAAAGCCTCCCTTAGCCAGTGATTTGCTAGGGAACAATATCTATCAAGCCATCTTTGGTGCTCTTGAGTATTCCTGGCTGGCTTCATCAGACTTTCCTTGATAAAAACACAAAGGTCTCCAAAGTGAGCTAGCATAACTTCACCGCTCATTCGGCCAAACAATTTAAAAAGATCTTTAAATGCTTTGACAAAAGAGAACAAAGAAAGGCCCCTGGGTCCCTCAAATGCCAACAAAGCTTGTGGCCATCATGAGAGGATTTCATAGACAGTAACAACCTGTCCGGATTCATTACTCTTTTCACCGGGAAGTGCTCTTCGGCACCTAAAGCATTGTGATCATCCCAGTACATTTCTAAAACCATACTGTGGGAGAAAAAGGAAGAGAGACTGCGTGTGGAAAACATATAGTCTATAGTCGAAGCATAACCATTTCCTCTGAAGAAGGCACAACAGGTCTGTCCCCTTCAAACAATTGTAGACTATTAATGAGGTCAGCTGCAGCTGTATTTGAGCCTAGTTCCTTACCTCTAAGATCAGGATCCACCATGCAACCATCTAAATGCTCTATCCCCAAAGCCTCAGTGTTAAATGTTAGTTTTGGCATTACAGTTCCCTCAAATAATATAACTAGGTTGAGAATAAACAGGCTTATTAAGCCCCTTTACCCTGAACTACCCATTCCTCCCATGTCAAACAATGACAGATAGTTTCCTAGTTTCCAAGGTCCATGTGTGATGAGCTGCTGCAGTTATGTTTTTTTCTTTGAATACGGGAACTTGTAGTCCTGGCTTTATAACAGAATTAACAAGACTACAAGTTCCAGAATGCAAAGAAAAATCCTGGACTGGAGCAGCTAGTCACACATTAAATTGGGAAAGGTGGCTGGGCTGATGACAGGCATGCTGAGGAGTCCAGCGAGACAGCTCCAGTACTGGCAAAAGGCTCCCAGATAGTAATATACTGTAGTTTTTTAAAATTATTTATTTATTTAATACATTTTTATTAAACTTACCACAGCTGTATACAGTGTTACACAAGCATTGAGAACACAGTAATCAGAGTGAAGAACGAAAAAGACATGCAAAAGGTTTTACAGCATTTCCTTCTACTAGGACTCAAAGACCATTTAAATATCATGCAGCATAGTCCAACAGTCAAGCCTGCATCATATATTTTAACTTAACTAAATTGGCACTTTATTTCAAAGCGACCCATCTTAACCCGCCAATACTTGGAAGTTATATCACGATGCATTTACACTAATCATCGCACATCTCGCCCATATCTCTAACGGTTATGTATGGTTTATACAGGCCCCAAAAGCTTTTCGGGTGGCTCTGTGAAGGCATTAGCTCGCTATGTGTTTCAGACTGCGTATTACAGAATATCATACAGTGGCGGTGCGTCCATTTGGGTGCTGGGGCGTTGCCCCACCTGCCACATGACCCCATGGCCCCAGGGCCCATCATTCGTTCAGTTCTCGTAACGTTAACTAACTTCTACTTAAGTTGAAGTTCTCTATCGCGCCGCGCGACTGTTCCAGGCCGGCACCTGACCGGCCACGCCCACTTGGTGGTGACTGTACACTGTGAGCGCTGCATATTAGTAGTCAGTGCGCATGTTCGGTTTTGGGAATGGTCATTTTTACGACCAGCCCGAACATGCGCACTACTACTAGCCGCTGCCTTCCCCTTAGGAGAACGAGGGACCGAGGGTTGCTTGCTTCATGCAGCAGCCCCCGGCCCCCCGTCTCCTAATGGGGCGGGGCATCTCTGCTCTCTAGCCAATCCTGGCGCTGCTATTGCAGCGTCTGGATTGGCTGAGAGTGAGAGACACCGCGCGGCGCGCAGTCTGAGGGCGGGCTGCTGCTCTGACGCCCGTGGGCGGGGAGCGTCGGACCGGTGTGTGGAGTTAGCCACAAACACCTAGAGCTTCTCCGGAGACCGGCTCAACACCTGGGACTTGGCGGAGGCCGGACGCCTGGAACCATGTGCAGCAAGGGTGAGTGCGGGGGCCTGACCATAAGGGGAAGAGGGAGGTGGGAAAGCGCTGGTGAAAATGTGAAGCGGCTGGAGGAGATGGGGCGTGGAAGGGGAAGAGAGTGGTAGCTGTTTTGCGAAATCGGAGGAAGAGAGATAGAAAGGTTTTGGGGCATCCTCTGCTACCATGCTCTTATCTGTACTATGAGCGGAAAGTGTTTCCTTCCGTCGTTGCATTGTTCAGGGCCAGGGTATATTAAAATAGACTGGGTATAAATATGCACGGGTCGCCTCCTGCGCAAAAGCAGTAGGAATGATTCACAAGTGACTGAACACATTTTGCGAGCATGTATTGCACGTGGGTGGCGCTTTTATGTTATGTATGTGATGGGAAAGCAGCCTGGCCGCCACCGCCCGATCTTCTACGGAGGCCAACAGGCTCTGCTGAACATCGCTGCCGGATTTCGTTTGAAGTCGAATTTTAAGAATTAAAAAAGTGAAAATTATTTAAAATGCCTGCCCTGTCACTTGGCACATTCATGTGTCACTATATTTATGGACATAAATCAACACGCGTTGATAACGAGCTCTGAGAGAGGCTCAGTGACGTACGAGGAAGGTTGCACGACACCTGCGGTTTTAAACCCACCGCCGCTGAAACCCTTTTATTTTGTGTAGGCGCTTCATGTAGCACAATCCAGGAAATCAAACGTCACCTAGGCTCTAAGGCTGTTTTACTCTGCTGGCATGTGGTGATCAGCTGGTGATTTTCTTTAGTCGCTACAAGCTTCTTCAAAGCGCTGTGGAGCCAGAGTGTTAATGTTGTAGTCATTTCAGTCACACATTGCCTGAATGCAGCAATCAGCTGGCAACGAAGGCGATATGGACTGGCATCGCATAACACATTAATTAAAGAAACGATATACCGACAGTGCAACAAGGTCTCCTGACTGTACCCCGAATGCAGCTGAAAGTTTACAGGCACAGCGGGGCAGCAGGGGTCTTTAATGAGGGTGCCGTTTGTCTCATCCCAAAGTAAAATTAATGTGAGCACGCAATCCCTGTCTTTCAAAGGCTGTCACTCGTGTTAATGAGCCCCCAAGTAGGTTTTGACACGCCTGCTAGCCCAACCTTTTGAATATTCATGAAGATATTGAGAATGCGCTGTGGCACAAGGCTGTCTACATTTTATATACATCTCCCTCTGTGGGAACAATTCGCAACGCTATTTGTGTGTGTGTCTGTCTAAGTATGGCATGCATATATAAACACATAGTCGTTTCCCGAAGTCAAAAAACTTTATTTCAATCCACAAAAAAGTTGGTTGACACTCATAAAATAGTTTCCTCGTACAAACATTTTTTGAGTAAATCTATTCACAGGGCAGGGAGTGGGCGTTCCATGCTCTGTGACTTTGTGGGCATATGCTTTATTGCACTGTTCAGGAAGCATGTATGTACTTCAGTCTCAATGTCTTCTGTACAGAACGCAAGGTAAAGATGTAATGTGATTGGACTGTCCGAAGTGAGTCTGGTGTGGACACATTAAGCATGTATTTCATGTTCTTTGGTCACAGACTCTGTTCTGTATGTAGTGAGAATGTGTTGTATGCATTTCGTCTTAATTGTATCCTTTATGTATGCATGTAGTGAGTATTGTGTTGCACATGCATTGTGTGCACATTCTTTGTATTGGGAATGAGAGTGTATTACAATTGCTGTGCATTGTGTATGTATTTTACATGTAATCGATGCATTATTTATGGTACATGTATGTATGTAGTTTTCTTGCGTAGGGAGTGCTATTAATACGCAGTGATTGTATTATGTATTCTGTGTACGTTTTAAATAGGCACTGAATGCACGTTCATTTTTCACAGCAAGCATATAACTGAATCGCACATGTACTTTCTCCAGCGCGCACACACTGTCCCAAAGCGCGCTTGTCAACATGAGACAACTTGCCAGCCACATACTTAAATATAACACAAGAGGCTCCAAAAACGGTCACTTTGTTGGCAACGTGCGAGGAGCGGTGGCAGCATTTTTACAAGGGCGGTCGGAAGAGCAGGAGTTCTGCTGCGGGCACATTGCATTTAACACACCCGAGAGCTTGCCACTACTACACCTGCCGCTTGCTCTAGTAGTTTTGAGGGCCTGCCACAATCATGCAGGAAAAGTTTAGCGTTATGGTCAGAGCAGCTGACTATGGCGCCAGGGAGCTGGGTTTGAATCCTGGACAGTATACATTTTCTATTTAGTGTTCGGTCCCCACAAAAACTTCTGAAAGGCCTTCATAATAGCCACAGATTTGCATTTAGTAATTGAGCAACTTCTAGTCTGTGAATGTGTCCCACCTCCAGGCCTCTGCATTTGGATACAAGGTCCAGTGAGCCTGTATTCAATCTGATGGTTCTAGAGAGGCGCCGATCACGCTGTAATTTGAGTTCATCCAGAACAGTAATTTTATGAATGAATGTCGAATGGAGCAGTGCTTGGGCGCTGCCGCGCTTCTGGCCGCTATCTGGCATGCAGTGAGTTCAGAAAGGGTGAGTCGAGAGTTTCTTTCCTGAAAGAGGCATGCTTTGTTCATGGGATCGCTCCCATCGCCACATTTCAACATTCAATTACTAATGTAGATTACTACACCACAGTAAGTAAAAGACTTAAATATAATGAAAAGACCTGTCTGCACATATTTCTATATGACTGGTTACAGCCAGCAGCTGTGGGTGCTTCCGAAGTCTGGTTAGAGCATATTTTTCCAAAGTTAATGCTGCATGCAGTGCAAGGCACTGGGCAAGCATACATTTTAAAGAGCTAAAGTTGTCATGCAGAACAATTTACATATTACAGTAACTGTTGAACAAATTAATGCAAGAAGATACGGGGCAGTTTTTAATGTGTTTAATATTTCAAGACTATACGTTCCCACTGCTTAATAAGCCTTGCTTTATCGCTGCATTCATTTGCTTTAAAATGCACCATTTGCCAATCTTTTTAAATTTCTTTCTCAGGAGAGGGACTCTCCCTAGACCCCAGGTTTGTCCATTGAACTTGTTCACATCACTAACTAGTGTTTTCTATTGGAAAGGGTAGAGCCAAAGCAGTCTTGCTTAGTACCCTAGCCCTCTTCAGAAGTCAGACTTGCTTGGCAACCCAGAAATTCTCTGAAATAATGTATGAGTTTTCTTTTATGAATGCCTAGAAGAACTGAATTTTTAGTCCATTTATCACAGAAATAGTGCTGAAAATCGCACCAAAAAGATGGCAATTTTTAAAAAATTTCTTCACGGGGGGAGAACCTCCTTGCACCCCCCTTATTGCCGTCGAGCTCGCTCACTGCGCTCGCTCGCATACCTCGATTTGTTCTGCATTCGCCCCACAAGTTTCAAATTCCACCACCCGCCACTGATATCATATCTTTTTCCCATTCAGATTTTCAGGGCGGAGGGCCTCGTAACCAGCGCATCGCTACTCTGCGCTTTGCCAAGAGCAAACCCAAACCTATGAGTTTCCTAACATCTTTTTTTAGGGGTTTCGTGTATCCCAAAAGTGCAATCAGGGGATCAGGAGGAAGTGTTGTTCCCAATATACCCCCCAACTCATGAAATATTTGGCTCCAGAAGGTGGCTATCTGGGGGCATGACCAGGCAACATGGAGAAAATCTGCACCGCTTATGCCACAGCGATCGCAGCGATCCGACTCTCTCAAGCAATATCTGTGCAGACGCTCTGGAGTGTAATATACCCTGTTAAGGTACTTGAAATGAATTAATCTGTGTTTGCTGTTTAGCGACACCTTCTGTGTGACCTCACAACAGTACCTCCATTTAATGTCATCTAGTGGTGCACCTAAGACAGCCTGCCATTGCACTCTGGCCGAAGAGTACTGTGTGCGCCTGAACTCCTGAGACATATCATATATGTTGGACACCAATTTACACGGAGACTTTGCACGTAGGAGATAAGTGAAGGAGGGGAGAGCAGGGGGCTCCTGGTACTCCTCGCCCGACAGAGCCAACATGGCGTGGCGTACTCTGAAGTAGTGAAATTTTGTGAGTGGTGATGCACAGTGCGTTCCAGCAGTAGCCTCCTCCCAAGTACAGACCCTACCCTCCGAGAAAAAATCACACATAGTGTGAATACGAACAGCCTTGAGTGACTGGACAACCGCACTCTCCACACTCATTGGGAGCCATTGACACCAACCCACTGGTAGCAGTGGGGAGTATAATAGTGTACCTGCTTGTCTTTTTAATAAATCGTGCCAAGCATGCACGGTCGAGTTTATAGAGTCTAACACTCCGCAATGTCTGTTAGGAGGTTGAGTGAGCCGCCAAGGGAGCGGGGAGGGGTTGACCCTTATTTTCTAAATGTGGAGATGAGGGAGAGTGTGTGGGCCATGACACCAGGAATAAGCATGCGAGCTCTGTGCAGCTCTATAATATAGTTCCAGATCTGGGGCACCCAGCCCACCCATAGAGTATGGGAGTGTAAGTGTATCCATCTTAACACAAGGGGACTTCCCCGCCCATGCCAATCGACCCATCAAAGCACCCAACCGCTTGAAAATATATTTCGGGATTACCATTGGGATTTTATTGAAGAGAAATAATAATCTAGGCAATACAATCATTTTCATTAGGGAGATACGGCCAACAAGAGAAAGTGGTAACCTTATCCATTTGTCAACATCTTCCTCAAGTTTAATCATTGCTTTTCCATAATTGTCCCGCAGGACTATCTCCGAGTCGGTATGAACTTGTATACCCAGATATCTAACTGAGTCAGTGGTCCACTGCAGAGGGAAGTCTAAGTCAAAGGGCACCATCGCTGGGGTTAGTGGGAAAATAATGGACTTGTTCCAATTAATCTTTAGCCCCGAGACACCCCCCAATCTTATCACCTCACGAATCAACGGAGCCAGGTTGGTGGCTGGATCCCTTGTGTACAGTAGCATATCGTCTGCGTAGGTAGACATTATAAGATTGTATTCGGGAAATAAAATTCCCCGGTGCCCATGGTACTCTCTGAGGGAGCACGCCAAAGGTTCTGCCACAATTGCATACAATAGCGGGGACAGAGGGCAGCCCTGTCTGGTGCCCCGAGATATCATAAAGGAGGATGTGACATGACTTCCAGACCTCACTCTGGCTGTCGGCTGATTGTACAGAACTGAGACTAATCTGAGGAAAATTTCTCCAACGCCCAGTCTTCATAATACTGCCATCATGAACGACCACTCAACCGAGTCGAACGCCTTCTCCGCGTCCAGGAAGACTGCTGCGGCTTTGACATCTGGTCTAACATGTTGAATAACCCCAAATACTGTCCTAAGATTTTGGGTTAACGTGCGTCCCGGCACAAACCCTGCCTGTTCTGGTCCTACAAGAGTCGGAAGGAGGGGAGTAAGCCTATTGGCTAAATTTTGGCAAATATTTTCGTGTCGACATTGAGGTGTGATAGCGGCCTGTAGGATGAACAGACCTGTGGAGTCATGTACTGTAGTTCTGATCCAGCCACGCCCATATCACTTGTGTCTAACTGTCCCAGCTGTGTACACTGACTGCACGGACTTGAGTGATGCTCAGCTCCATTTGAGCATTGGAAGTCATTAAATAAACTAATCTCATTACGTGCATGTTACTACTTGGTTCTGCTTATGATAAAGTGTCACTCAAAGTGTCACACTTAAGGCATTGAAATGTCACACATAGGGACTCTGAAAATATAGAAATGTCACACATGGGCAAACTGAAAACTTGGCAGCTATGGTCATGCTTGTTGCCACTAGCCCTTGAATGGTGCAGGTTTTACTCCTATAAATACCTACCAGAGATCTGATTTAACTCATCCTTTTTAACTCAAAAGGCCTTAACACACTGGCAACAAGCATTGGCAAAGCCAATATGTTTTGCCTATGAGAGCTATTGGCTTTTGCAATGTTTTGTATCCATGATGTTCAGCAGCACATATGCCTTGTAGTGTGGCTAAAACTAATTTTTAAAAGTGCTATGATGCAGCCAGGGCTAACACTTTTTTAAGTTCATAAGCGCTGGATGCACATTCAGGAATATTAGAACCAGATTGAGATCCCACTGGGGCATCACAAAGGGTTATGGCGGAACATGTGGGTCTGCCTTTCTAGAAAATGTATCACAACAGGTTATTTAAACACATATGGCTGATCAGGCAATCGTAAAAAGGCTGATACGAACAGATAACCTTTAACAGTTGCCCCAGCAAGGCCTTGCTTTACTAGTGATAGGGAGAAAAGAAGAGCATTAGACAAATGGGACTTGTAAGTGTTGGATATGTTGAGAACACCAAACAAGAAACTTCGCCCAGCGTCCCGTATAGATGGTTTTAGTGGAGGGATATCTGGTTGCCAAAATGACATTCAGTACTTCAGAAGGGAGAACAAAGGCTGTCAACTGTTGCTGCTTAATCTCCAAGCAGGAAGGTGTAAGTTGTGTAGGTTTGGGTGTAGGGCCCTGCCCTGCTGTTGTGACAGGAGGCCCTCTTGAAGAGATAGCCAGATTGGAGAACATATGCTCATGGCCAGAAGTTCAGGGTCCCACACTCTCCCAACCCAATCTAGAGCCACTAGGATGACGCCGACTGAGTTTGTCCGCCCTGGCTTTCAAAAATCCAGTCAGGTGTTATACTATCAGGGAGATGGCCTGCTGACTCAGCCGTTCCAAAGGTGCAGAGCCTCTTGGCACAGGACCACAAGCCCACTCTGCCATGCTTATTGCAGTACCAAGTGGCGGTGGTGTTGTACTTGAAAACCTGCACCCATTCCCCTTTGATGAATGGGAGGAACACCTTTAGCGCCAGGCGAATTGCCTGCCACTCCAACAAAATGATGTGGAGGCGGGTTTCCGCCGGAGACAAGAGTCCTCTGATCGCCACCTCTCCCAGATGACCTCCACAACCCAGTAACAATCCCTTATTTTCAACTGTTGGGTCTGGTTAGGTAAGGGGATGGGTCTGCCAATGGGGCAGTTGCGGTCCAGTAGAAACCACTGCAGGTCTTTCGCAGTCTCTTCTGACACCTGGATGAAATCTGAGAGATTTCCTTGGTGCTGATCCCACTGAGACTTCAGATCCGACTGCAGAGCCTGTATGTGCCACCTGATGTGGTCACTAGCAGGATACAGGGGCCAAGAGGCCACAAAGTCTCTCACTGAGATTCAGGTCAAAGATTGAAATACCAGGATCAAAGTCCAAATGTCCAGGACTTGTTGAGGAGGAGGGGAGTTCCAAATAGCACAGTATCCAGGATGGCTCCAATGAAGGGGAGCTTCTGTGAAGGAGTCAGGTGTGACCTGAGCGTATTGATGGAGAATCCCAGAGATGTCAATAGGTGGGCCATTATTGTCTGGAGGTGCTTCACGACATTTTGCGGCAAGGCCGCCTTCAGCCAACAGTCACCAAGGTATGGGAAGTCTGGTATTCCAAATCTCAGAAGATGGACAACTACCATCACCATCACTTTTGTGAACACCTGAGGGAACCTGGTGAGGCCGAGAACTGAAAGTCCTTGTGGCCTACCTGAAAGTGCAGGTAACGCATGGGGGACTGCAGGACAGGGATGTCGAAGTAGGTGTCCTGCAAGTCCAATGCCACCATCCTGTCTCTTGGATCTAGGGCAGACAGACCTTGGGCCAGAATAGCCAGAGTGAACATCTTAAACTTGTCCTTCTTGAGGAAGAATTTCAGAAGGTGAAGGTCTAAAATACGACGAAGTCATCCATCCTTCTTTGGCACCAGGAAGTAACATGAGTAGGAGCCAGTCCCAACCTCTGATGCCAGCACCCTTTCTACAGCTACCTTGTCCATGAGAGCCTGGACTTTCTTCTGCAGAATGGACAAGTGGTCCTACAGAGGCTGTTGTGGTGTAGGTGGTATATTTGGGGGGTGGACAGGAAGGGTAGGGCATAACTGTACTAGGCAATTTGAAGCACCAATCTGTTAGATGTGATGCTTTGCCACTTGCTGCAATAATCGCTTATCCGGCCTCTAATTGGGTAACAGTGCACCGCTGAAGACAAACTAAAATTTGAAGTGGAGAGATGGGAGGCAGGTTGGTTAGTTCATTGCTCCTGGGCACGTGGACGCTGTTGTCTGGATTCGTGGCCTCCACCTTGAGAGGCTTGGGAGGTCTGTTGCTGCTGAGTCTGGTGCTGCCACTGCCGGAGTCCTCTGCCAATACCTCAAAAGGGGCAAAATTGTTGGGGAAACTGGCATACCGGCGGTGCGAGGCCTAGAGAGAGTACTATTGTCTTTGGTTTCTTTGAAGTGCTCTTGTGCAGAGTCTGCCTTGTTTCCAAACAGACGGTGATGTCAAATGGCAAGTCCATCAGTGATGCCTGGACATCACTAGAGAAGCCCGTAAATAGTAGTCATGCTTGGTGCCGAAGCACCACGCTGGAACTAACTGCCCTGCCCAGACAGTCGGTAGTGTCCAGGCCTGATCATATCACATACTTCGCTGTGTCCTGGCCATCCTGAATTATCTGTTGGAGGTTGGCAGAAAGGTCATCCGGGACTGCTGACAAGATATCACTTACTATGTCTCACAATACGTGTGAGTAACATCCCAGGAGGTAACTCAAACTTACGGACCTGAGGGCATGACTGGCAGAGGAGAACATTTACTTTCACAACACCTCCATGCGGTTTGATTCTCTGTCAGGCAGGGTCATTGTAAATGCATTTGGATTAAGTCTACTTGTGAAGGCTAGGACCACTAGACTCTCCGCTGTTGGGAGCTGGAGCAGGAAAGCCGGGTTGTTGTCTGTTGACAGGATGGCAAGATCACAGCTTAGCCCAGCTGCCCAATAGGGCGTCTGTAAGTGCTCATTAGACTGTGTGGCTCTGAGTCTGAAAATCGGTGTGGTAGCGATAATGTGTCAGTGTCAGAATGAGTTTGTAGAAGAGGTCAAGGGGGGTGCTACTCCAATTGAGGTCGCGGCAGATCCACTTTTAAGTCCAAAAAGACTATGGACTCTCCCTCCGGTATCAGCGGTACCACTGAAAGCATCGACACACGTGGAATTGACAGGGTGTTTGCCACTGTGTGAGGACTCTGAGTGGGCATCCGCCCCAGAACGGAGTTGAGAGGCACAGTCCACTCGACTTCTCCTGACAAGAATGTCAGGAAGAAGGAGAGCTATGTTTTGTCTTCTTGTGTGTTTTTCTTCTTGGACTGACCTGAGGATTTGGAGTGGATCTCTTGGAAATGGCCTTGGTACCGAGAACGCGTTCAGGTCCTTGACTTTGACCTGGAATGGACCTTTCGACCATTCCTGCAGTGCTCGTGACGTAGTTTGGCCTCCTGGTCCCAGATTGCCTTCGGATTCAGTCGAGGGCATTCACTGAACAACTTCGAGTTATGCAAGGAACCCAGACACTTGAGGCAGACCTCATGAGGCTCCATCACTGACATCTGTTTGTGGCAATCCTTGCAGGGTTTAAAACCTATTGTTTTAGGGTGAGACATGTCCCTTGCACCCTGGAAAAAATGTTTGGAAAGATTTTCTGTCACATAACAGAAATCGAGGGAGCGAACGCCGGATCCACGTCAGAAGGCACAGAAACAAAAATGACGCTTTTGTCATTGCTCGGAGGTGGCCGTTATATTATGGCCCCAACATAATTTCCAGGGTGGGATCAACCCAATGCAGAACCGCATGATGCCACCTATCGGCACACAAGGGAATTGCTGAGAAAAGTCTTCGGATCCAGTTTGGCGCCTGGGGGTATTCACAAGGTGAGGAATTTGAAATTAGAAGTATCCATCAGAAAGCTCCATACTGACAAAGGGATGTCCAAAAAAGATTTAATGTAATCCACAAGGACTGTGAAGTCATCAGATCTTGAAAACATCTTTAGGCTAAAGAGAAGGCTTTTATGTTTAAGAGACTCAAAAAGATCTGCGAGTAGAAAAAACCTTAAGACTATTTCAAGGGAACGGTCTGTTACTTGATTGTGAGAAAAGATATTCTGTGCTGGATACTTTCACTTGGAAATAAATAAGCTTTCAAGGAAACTGCACAAACATTTACAGAGCCCCAAACCACCATCAGCCAAGGGAGTTCTCAGAGGGTGTTGAAGGGTAAGCATATTGTTGTGAATGAAATAGCAGAATGAATGGCTTTACTAACAGATCAGAATTAAGGGTGGGTAAGGAGGATGTATTGGGTAGGGGCCCTTTTCCAATTGTTGATTATTGTGCTGTTTTCACTTTCTTGCTATGCAGAACATTTATATATAATGAAAGGATGTGAGATCAACTCCTGAGCACTATTAGCTGTACCAACTGTTTTGGTTTTCATATTTAAATCAATAAAACGTTCAATTCTAAAAGTGCACATGGGGAGGGGGGCTATTTAATATAAAGCACAGAGAAGAAGAGTAAGCAAGTTTTAACAAACAGGATTTGCCAGAAAATACTTCAACAATAAGCAACTAGTCAACTCTACGTCAAAGCCTAATACCCTTCAACCAGATTCATGAAACATTGTCCATAATCAGATCAACAAGCAGGCTTGGTTATTGCAAAACAAAGAGCAATCACTATGCAACACCATCCAAGGAATGAGTTTTGGCACAAAAAAAATGTATAGTGCTTGTATTGAGTCTGCATTCCTGTTGAGGGTGATCCTTAAATTCTGTGATTCTTAGTCTATAACTAGAATAAACTAAATTGCTGCATATACACAGATGTTTGTCGTAGACATAGCTATTACAAAAGAGATGCTCCGGTATAATGGTATTCCTGTACTGACCCACACACCAGCATGGTTTCCTCACGACCTGCCAGGAAAGACATGACCAGACAAAAGGACAGAGATATGTCCTTGCAGGTGAGAAGCACCACATAGGATGGGGGGAGAACATACGTGGGTGGTGTGAGAGATGCAAGTTGGCTTGGCCCTACTACCACAGAACCTGAGACTGTGCTATTGAATACTTCCGAGTTTGATAACTGGGGACAAAATCATGTGATGTGAATGTTAAATAGTTGGGGTGTTGACAGTCACTTTTTGTTTCTGGGGAGGAAAGATGGCTCCATTGGGAGAGTGGTATGGAAAATGGACATTCTTTAAAGAGAATATTTAGTGTATTGTATTGTAATTGCATTTATATAGCGCTTACTACCCCTGACGAGGCATTGAAGCGCTTTTTCGGCGAGTAGCACGCTACTCTGGAACCCAAAAAGGATTAGTGGTAATTAGTATAGTGAAATATTCAAGTAATTTGAGTGGTGGATGTTAGTCAGTTATTTGGATTGAGAAGGATAGTGGAGGGATAGAAGAGGGAAAAGGTTTGCATTTATATAGCGCTTGCTACCCCGATGAGGTGTTGTAGCTCTTTTCGATGAGTAGCACGCTACTCTGGAACCCAAAAAGGATTAGTGGTAATTAGTATGGGGAAATATGCAATTAATTTGAGTGGTGGACATATTAGTCTTTTATTTGGATTGAAAAGGAATAGTGGAGGAATAAAAGAGGGAAGGGCCTAGAATTTCTTTTTTTGTTTTTGGAGTTTATAGCCGTAGGAAGGGGTTTGGTGTGAGTAAAGGGGAGGTGGAAGGGAGTTAGTATAGGGAAATATGAAATTAATTTGAGTGGTGGACATGTTATTCTGTTTTTTGGATTGAAAATGAATAGTGGAGGGATAGAAGATGGATGGAGGGATAGATGAGGGAAGGGTCTAGATGACAGCCAATATGGACTCAACATATAAAATGCTTGTGGGCAGGGTTGGAAAATATGAATCACAAGGAGGATTTGACACACCAAATACATGCTTCAGAAACAAACAAAAAAAATTGTTTCCATATTTGAGCTTTTCAAGAACTCATCTAGATGGTGGCAGCTTCTGTCAGCCATTGAGGAAATGCATAAACCACAGTACTTTCCTGTCCAATGGTTCTCTGAGGTGAATGAATGTTCATCTTTGCAATTCAGGTCCTACCCATGTTGCAGGCCACTTGCTTGATCCTATCGTTTCCACTCTGTTAGATTTGGTTTGCCCTCCTGCTCTTCCTTTGTGCTGGTCTGACCATTTTTTGGTGTCATGCCTGCTTAAGATCGCTACCTGCACCTTAGCAGTTAAGGCCGGACCTAAACATAAAGTCAGACATTGGGCCAAACTCAATGTCGATGTCTTAAATAATTTTTTAGATGATTCTAGACCATCTATAAAAAATCTTGCTACCGCCGACTTGGGTTCCGTTCAAAAATGGATCTCTCATGCAGTAGATACCTGCCTTCCTCTATCCCATAAACGTTTAGGCAACCATCGGCTGCCTACCCCATGGTTTACAGAGAATCTCAAGATTGAGAAATCTAAGTGTAAAAAACTGGAAAGGCAATGGAGGAAATATTATAAGACAGATGTTAAGATAGCCTATAAAAAGGCTCTAAAGGAGTATCATTTTCTTTGTAAATTAGCTTGCGCTGAGTTTGTTTCTCTTAAAATTTCCCAAGCTCAGCATTGTCCAAAAACCCTTTTTAAAGTAGTCAAAGAACTATCTGGCTCTAATACTCTGACTACTCCTTGTGCCTTAACTGCTATGCAATGCAAGAATCTAGCTTGCTTTTTGTGGAGAAAGTTGAGAAAATGTATTCTACTCTAACTCACGACAACCAGCTTCGTTCTCCGCAGACTTCCAATACCGCACCCACTATTGTGAGTACGGTAGTCTCTCGGATTCAGGATAGTGTAAAATCCAACATTAGGGTGGAAGCATGGCCCCTGTTAGAACCAAGTACTTTTAACAGTCTCTTGGCTAGCATTAAATCAGGCTCTCCCAGAGACCTTCTTCCCATTTCCGTGCTGAAACAGCTTGAGGCACCAACGCTCCGGCTGATCATGGATTTTCTTAATGCCTCCTTGCAGGAAGGCTTTGTTCCCCCTGATTGGAAGAATGCCATGGTGCTCCCGCTCTTAAAGAAGCCTAATGTGGATCCTTCTATGCCATCTAATTTTCGTCCTATTTCTCTGCTTTCAGTTTTTTCTAAGCTTCTTGAAAAACATGTCAACCTTCAATTGACTTCTTTGGTTGAGTCTTTGAGTTTCCTTCATCCTTCTCAGTCTGGTTTTAGAGCAGGTTTCTCCACTGAATCTACATTACTTGGGGTTACTGAAATGTTGAGACGGCATTTTGACCACGGTGATACAGTGGCTCTCATCCTACTTGATCTTAGTGCCGCTTTCGACACAGTGTCTCACACGGTTTTGCTGAAAGCCTTGCATTCTTTAGGCCTTGGAGGCTCAGCCTTACAATGGTTTAGCTCCTTCCTGGCTGATCGAACTTTTCAGGTTTTCTCTACCTCAGCTAGTTCTAATATTCATCGATCTCCTTATGGAGTTCCCCAGGGCTCTGTGCTGAGTCCACTATTGTTTAATATCTATGTGCGCCCGTTGTCATATATTGCTGAAGAGGCTGGGCTGTCCCTTTTTTCCTATGCGGATGACACGCAGATAATCTTTTCCCTTACTTCATCTAGGGGATCTGATTCATCTGCTCTCCAGATCGATCTGAGGGAAATTGCATCTTGGATGCAGAACAACTTGCTCAGACTAAATGGAGATAAAACTGAGGTTATGATTTTATGAAAAGAACAAGACCTCTGGGGACCGCAACATTGGCCCATCGAAATGGGCTTGCTACCCCAACCAGTATGTCAAGTTCGTAACCTGGGTATTATCATTGACGACCATCTGTCAATGAAGCAACAAATCACTAAGGTGGCCGCAACATGCTTTACCATTCTGAGATGGCTGAGAAAAATTTTGTGGATGTTACCCCTCCCTGTTCAACATACTGTGGTTCAGGCCCTGATTACGTCTAGACTTGATTACGGTAACGTTTTATATTTGGGCTCCGATAAAGCTACAATACGTAGGTTGCAGGTGGTGCAAAATGCAGCTGCCAGACTGCTGTGTCAGGTACCCAGGATGGTGTCAGCCACTGACTCTCTTCGCAAATTACACTGGCTAAAAGTGGAGAGCCCTGTTAAATTTAAAGCCTTGAGCTTTATGTTTAAAATTAAATCCGGAACAGCCCCGCAATATTTGCAATCGTTAATCCAGTTGTACACTCCTTCTCGTCTTTTGGGTTCTGCTGGACAGTCTAAATTTGTTATCCCTAGAATCAAACTGACCAGGATGGGCGGTAGGTCCTTCTCTTTCTTGGGCCCCACATTTCTATACGGGGAAAAAACTGTCTTTAGTAGTTTCCATAGACAAGTGAAGACCTGGTTGTTCAATCTGTAATTTTGTCCTACTTACTTTTTTCTCTCATTCCTACCTGCCGGCATCGGGAAACCCCTTGGGGTAGCTGCGCGCCTTATAAATTTAAATAACATAACATAACAAGGTCAACATGTTAGAGAACCCCCTCAATGTGGAAAGGTGAGACAGGATCAAAGATTTGGTGGCAAAAGCTGTGTTAAAAGAGTAAACAGGATTTACTCTGTTTAAGAGGTGGGGGAGAAAGCTTAATGATGTAAAGAAGGGTTTCCAGGAGGGCGAGTGAAGGCAGGTTTGCTTCAATCTGAACAATGGAGAGTGGCGTAATGGAGCAGAAGGTATTTGTTTTGGCACCTCAAGAGAGTAGAACAATCTTGGCCAAAACACCCTTGAAAGACAAACAGGCAGACTACCTAATAAGGCAAGAGGGACAACATTCACAGGGCAAGTTCTTTTTCACCTTCCTATGTTTTTTTACACATCTTTTTTATTGTTTTCAAAAGAGGAAGAGCAGCAAAACATAGCAGAACAACCATAAACTGTGGCACCTAACACAGCAGATATTATCTTTAAGTAACAACGTGTATCCGGGTTACACAAAGATAAAAATATGTGCAGTCAGTTCATTCTTTGGATGTCCGTTTGTCCTGAAGCCCAAGGACCCCAAACCCGATTGTGTTTATGTTTACAGCCCCTCCATTTATAGACCACCTTCTCCGCCTTAGCCCAGTAATCTATTTATCTAGACCACTTCTGCAGGGTCGGGGGTTCTGCATTCCTCCTGTTCTTTGCAGAAACCAACTTCGTCTAAGGTTCTCTGTGAACGAGAATCTACCCACACCTCCATTATCCCCAACAATGATACATTGGGATTCATAACTGTAGTGGTGTGTAAAATGCTTGCTTGAGACTTGTGAATCTCTTACTAATATTGCACTGGGGATCATGTACAAATCATACGGTAAAGGGAACCATATGAGGCACTGCATTGTGTGCACTTTGAATTTCATGCCCTACTCATTCTTCAAGATCTACTGCGGCTACAGTAAATCCTATGGAGACAGTCAAATTGAGTCAAGCATAAGTTGGATGGTACTACTGGTGCTGAACATTTGTTGCAAATCAGCAGCCCGTCAGACAGCTCGTGTTTAACACAGATTCGGAGACATTGAGTGAAAAGGTTTGGCGTTTATGAAGAAATCGAAGACAGTTGACATTTAGCTTTAAATAACAAGCATTGGCACGGGCAGGTCTCATTATTATGTGTCATCTCATCCTATTTCCATCTTTTGAGTTTTCTCTAAATTTTTTGAGTTATTCCAACAAACTTTGCAAAAACGTTTCATTCACGGATGTGTCTTGGTTTTAAGATTTGACAACCGTCATTGATTATCTGCTTAGATGCTCTGGATCGTGCAACCGCACCAAAGTCAACAGAAAGAACGCGCTCCCGGCATCGGAGCATCTGGAGCGTCTGCTGCCGTGGGCGCCGATCCCCCAAACTGCATCATTGCTGAGTAATCGGCCGAAATCTCACCCGGAGATCGCACTACAAAATGGCGCCTGGAGTGGAGCGGTCTTGCCTCAACGGATATCAGAGTGGGGGCAGCGTAGTCAGGAGCGGGCTCCCGGGAGGCAATGTCGGAGGAGCAGCGAGACCTGGAACTGCCCCCTCTTTAACTCCGGTGAGTGCCTGAAACGGAAATGGCACTTCTGTGGCCGATGACGCTGCGTTGAATATACACAGCCTGCCCGATACACACCATTGAGGCTGAAGCGGGCGTGGAGCGCACCCGACCTCCCAGATTAGCGCATCTCTGTCTGGCTGTGACCCCCCGGCGGCATACCTGGGACGCCACGGGTCGAGAGGGGTGGCACCTGTGGCAATGGGAAGTCCGGATTCCAGCCTTGCTTAATCAAATTTGAGACCTCGGGTCAGTTATATGCCAGGGGGCTCCTGCAGGGATGAAAGAGTGGTGAAAGCTGCGTGTCCATTGGGAGACAGCGACACCACTGGAGAGCCTGGGCAGAACTTAAAAGGCACTACACCCCTCAAAGCCTGTTGTTTATCTGTACTAACACCCATGCCATCTTGCATTCGACAATAGAACTACCTCAACTATCATTAACTATTGTAATAACTGCTTGGAGGGGCCTCACAGCGGGAGTAATACTCGTGGATCCAGTGCACTGTTGACTGTATGGGAGTGAAGAGTATGGTCACAGGGAATTCGCAAAGAAACGTCGACGCTTGAGGAATTGCAGGGCCACAAGAACATCGGTGGGGCACCAGGACGGTTAGCGCTAGCTGTATACATCGCAGGACTAAATGGACTGCTGTTGTTGCTATGTCGTGCACTGCTTTACCAGAGAATAATGGAGACCGACTGAATTCGAACTTCAATGACCCATCCCCTTGCCTGACTTCAAGATGGCCGCCTCCGTGGGACCCTCCTCGATGCTCTATCTCTCCTGGTCTAAAATCTTTGTTCATCGTCCCGATGTTGATCAGCCCTCACCCGACCCTGTTCCTGCTCACCTACTAGGACATTTACTATGAGAACTTTCCCCGACAGCTGAGACATAGTCACTTTGTCTGTTGCCCGGTGGAGCTACCTCGCTAGCTATAGGGGAGATGGGCCATGGATTCCCTCCTTGACCATCACCTACCCAGCCGATCTTTGGGCAAACTCTCCTATGTCTCTCTGGACCTAATCTCCCTCCTCCCTTCACCCTACCCCTCTCCGCTCTACTCTTCTCCTCTTTGTAGCCATTGACCTTTGCCCTCACCCGTCCTTGCTCATAGTTCCCACCCTCTTTTATCCACCTGACTCTCTTTTGTGAACCTTTCCTTCGTCAGTTGAGACCTAGTGATTTTGACTTATGCCCGATGGAGCTACCTTGCTTAGCTATAGGGGAGACGGGCTGTGGAATCCCTCCTCGGACGTCACCTACCCAGTCGGTCTTTGGGCAAACTTCCTTTCGTCTCTCCTGCCGTCTCTTCCCCCATCCTCCCCCTTCACATTTCCCCCTTCCCCTCCGCTCTATCTGTCTCACCTTTCCTTCCTCTCTCAATCTGTTGCTTATTTTTGATGTAAAGTGTCATCTGTTATCATTGTCTGTAACATTGTATAACCTAATGTAAAGCGCTCTGATACCTCCGGGTCTAGCCAGCGCTATATAAAACTCTTAAAATAATAAAATAAAATAATGGCCAACACTCTGAACACCATCTTGGCCGTCTGCCACTCATCATCCTCCATGTCCCCAATATTACTCTCCCAGGACTCTCGTACACCTTTCCAGTACAGGGTGTTCAGCAAGAGCTCAATATACCCTTTCTGTCTGTTGGTTCCATGATTACTTTTTTTGTAACAGATTATATTCTGACTGAGCTACTAGGACGGGTAGGTAGGTGTCTAGAGTGTGGTGAAGTTGCAGATATTTAAGGAATTGGGATTCATGCAACTGGAACGTTCACCTAGTTGTTCGAAGAATAAAATATGGTCATGGTCTCTTACATCCCCCAAAAGAAAAGATGTCAATTTAATCTCAGTGACAGAAGCCCGTAAGTTGTGCAACTTGTTTTAGCCAGTTCCCCACCCACAAGTTTGGCTAGCCTTTTAATATGAGTAAGGATGCCCTCCAGCACAGCACTGGAAGTCTTGTGAAGTGAGTGTGGAGGTGCCCCATGCAGTAGGTCTAGAGGCCCTACTTTCTGAAGGATGGCCAACTCTAGACACCACCAGGAGTCATGCCTGTCCCAAAACAACCACTCTCCAATCGGGACAATCTGTGCTGCCCAGTAGTACTGCAGAGATCGGAAGACCTAGGCCACCCATATAGACGGGTAAAGGGTATTTGATATAGGAGACTCTCAGGATCCGTGAGATCAGTGCCTGCAGTTCATAGAAGAATGTGGAGGGAATCATGAAAAAGTAGTTCTGGAGTACATAGAGGATGTGGGGCAGTACCACCATTTTATAGAGAGCCACCCTTCCGATTAGGTTGAGGGGCAGTCTTAGGCACGTCTCAGGATAGGAGTATTGTTTGTATCAAATCAAGTCAAGGAAAGCTTTATTCGACTGATTTTTTAACAGTCATAAAAGCACATACAGAAAAAGAAAAACAATAAAACATTTTATCACAATAGTAAACAATTTTAAAAACAATAATCTTATAAGACATTATAATATCAAATGTTAAAAAGACAGCGGCCACTAAATCTTAAAAACGTCGAAATGCTCTTTATATTAGGCTTCATTTGTTAAATACGACTTCCTTTGGAGGAGTGCCTTCTTAAAAAACATAACTATGCACCAGGCAGTTTGTTCGTTTTCTAACATCTGAAGTCTAATTAATGCTGGGCGGCATTGTCGCAGTCCACATAATTTTAAAAGCGGTAAAGTACATAGAGGATGTGGGGCAGTACCACCATTTTATAGAGAGCCACCCTTCCGATTAGGTTGAGGGGCAGTCTTAGGCACGTCTCAGGATAGGAGTATTGTTTGTATCGCAAGTCGTCCGGTGGTTGCAAGAGATATGAATCAGACGCAAGAAGGTACGCTGATGTAGGGTACCTGCACTTCTGTTTTTTCCATTTCAAGCACTGATTACCATTCATCTGTAAAGACGGCAGGCAGATGGCATATCTGTGCTGTGTTGGACGTGTATGAGTTGCGCTACATAAAGTGCTCTGTTTGATATTCTTGGTGTGTTTTTAGGGGCTAGTGCTGTTTAGAGTAAAATGATAGCCACTGGTATTGTATATCTGTGCTGTACTGGATGTACATATTTTATGTAAGTTCACACAGACACTTACAAATGATTATAAACAATGCACAAACATGATTTGAACACACATAAAAGGCAAACATTGTAAAAACCAATATCAAGTATTTACAGATTCAACATTATGTATAATAAATATAAAAATACAAAATATACAAAATTATGTATGCATTGATTTTTTTTGTATAATGGAAGTAAGAATCAGCTTTCAAACAAAGACAAAAATTAATACACGTGAATACATTGCATTGAGCAATTCCACACAAATGTATGCAAACTACCTACCTGATGTATTCCAGACTGACATCTAACATTACTCCACAGTGATGTAAAGATTACTATCACTGTGTAGGAAACGCCGCAGAAGCACGAGGATTCTGTAGTGGCAGGACAAAATACCATATAAAACATTTCTGAAATCATCTATCAAGCAGATTGTTTGACCGGGAGTGGGCTTTGTTTTTTTATTGGGTCATTAAGTTTTAAAATTAAACCACACGTTTCTCCAGGAATAATGTTTATGATGTAGTCACTCTTACCTGACACGGGTGACAGCAGCCAGCTGCTTATACTGAGTCTCTTCATTTTGCGGCTTTAGAAGTAGAAATTTTAGTTCCTCCTGAAGTCGATTTGATAATTTGCCGGATTGTGCATAATCTACAATGTCATACATTATTGTTGTCCTGGACACATTTTTTAGGGATAATTTTCTCCAGTAGTTGTCTCTACCTCCAAGGTAAGCAGGGGTCTCATCCAGGTTGCTTAAGTACTACACAGTAAGAAAGATCACAAGGCAACATATGTTTTATGTGGTGACATATTTCATAATTGAATCCTTTTAATTTAGTGGTGCTAAACAACTTGTCAGTGGGTGCCAAGCAAATATGTGAATGACTATATTTGTGCTGATCTTTACACCAAAAGGACCTTAAAGCTGAAGCCAAGTACAGTGGTCAAATGATGGCAACTATAGCTGTGAGTAAAGCAAAATAAAAAAAATACAAAAGAATGACATACACAAAACAAATGTGGAAGGTTCAACAATAATCCTATTTGCACAGGCTTCCTCATTTTAGCTAATTACCAGACTCATCTAGAAAAACAAGCATTTTAATAAGCGAAAATGCTTGTTCATTGTGCTTCCGTGTGTTTGCATGTGAGAGTGTGTGCAAAGCCAGGGGTTGTCACCACAAGCATAAGAGCATCTGGGTACGCTGGTGGGACTACTTTGGTATCTTACATGATAAGGGCGAGCTATAACTTTCGTCTTTGTCAGTGCTGCTTTCTATAGGAAGGTGCCTCTACCTATGACGTGCTATGTCATCTCTTTCTTTCATTAAAATTAATAAAATACGTTTTATTAAAAATAGAAAAAAAAACAAGCCAGACCTATTGGCATTGTCATTTTATTTTGAGAGATATGTAGTCCTGAAATCCAATGGGAAAAAAAACTTCTAGTCTAAAACGTAAAGGTATTGGCTCCCAACTGATATAAAACAACATGAGTTTAAAAATCTAATCTCACATGAGAAACGTCAGTACTATGTTGGGTTTCTATGGTACAACATCCTCATTTACAACATACCAGAACATCCCTCCCCCCCTCTCTGAATTTCCACTCATCTCATCCTATGATGAACAGATGACTCAGTGTCATTTAAGGCAACACCAGTCCAGTCCTGGGCTATCCCTGGTCTGTCACTACAATAAGATCTGTCATTTAAGGCAGAAACAAAAATCTTGATTTGACAGTTAAGAAAATAAACAAGCTATTATCATTTAGCCTTTATGAAGTAACCAACCAAAGTAAACACAAGAGAATGGAGTGGAAAGTTTAAAAATAAACACTTAGGGCCTTATTATGATGCGGCCCGGAAAGGCTCCGACCGTCATCTCGGTTAAATTTCCGACCGCCGCATTACAATGCTGGTGGTCAGAAATTAAACCAGCCGGTCATTACGTGTGGCTTCCGAGCCCATCGGCCAGTTTGAGGCCGGCCCGTAATCCCAAAGGGCGTCCTTTCCGCCCATGGATTACGATACTTGGGGGCCGATTCCGATCTCGGTCGGAGGCGCACCCAATAGCATTCGGTCGGGAAAAAAGCCATGCGAAAGCCTGTTTCCCGACCGATCCGTACAGCACACCGAACGAGTAAGTACGATGCGCACAACAGCACAGAATCCGGCCGAGCCGTACTCACCCAAACCAGGTCCTGTTCCCCGACCGAGGCGAATCCGGAAACGCCGAATCGAGTCGCACGGAAGGAAAAATGCTGCTCCGTCCGGCCGAACGAGTACGATGCGCTTTCGGTACGCGCCGAACCCGTCGCTACGCACGGCACGTCAAAGCATCCGGGAGAGGTGCACATAAGCTCCGAATCGCGCCACAACACGATCCACGGCTACGAGACGAACACGCCAGCGACGAGGACGAGGCGAAGCGACGAGGACGACGCGAAGCAACGAGAAGGACGAACGACACGAACCAACCATGAATCCCTTCGTCCCGATCATACCAATATTCTACATTTACTACCGGAACAGGCACGGACGCGTACGGCGCAGAAGGTAAGCCAGACACCAACCACAAAACACATACAACACGTACACGACACATCACACACACACAGAGGGATGCAGAATATACTTACACCAGCAACAGCAGCACCATAGGGGCGGGATGCCCATCACCAATGCCACATATGCACACAGGAGCCTGAATGCGCACCACCACCCCTACCCAGGGGGGGCTGGATGCCTACCACTACTACCACCCTCACCCAGGGGGGCTGGATGCCTACCACTACTACCACCCTTAGCCAGGGGGGGCTGGATGCCTAACACCACTACCACCCTCACCCAGGGGTGCTGGATGCCTACCACTACTACCACCCTCACCCAGGGGGCTGGATGCCTACCACCACCCTTAGCCAGGGGGGCTGGATGCCTACCACTACTACCACCCTTAGCCAGGGGGGCTGGATGCCTACCACTACTACCACCCTCACCCAGGGGTGCTGGATGCCTACCACTACTACCACCCTCACCCAGGGGGCTGGATGCCTACCACTACTACCACCCTTAGCCAGGGGGGCTGGATGCCTACCACTACTACCACCCTTAGCCAGGGGGCTGGATGCCTACCACTACTACCACCCTCACCCAGGGGGTGCTGGATGCCTACCACTACTACCACCCTCACCCAGGGGGGCTGGATGCCTACCACTACTACCACCCTCACCCAGGGGTGCTGGATGCCTACCACTACTACCACCCTCACCCAGGGGGGCTGGATGCCTACCACCACCCTTAGCCAGGGGGGCTGGATGCCTACCACTACTACCACCCTCGCCCAGGGGGCTGGATGCCTACCACTACTACCACCCTCACCCAGGTGGTGCTGGATGCCTACCACTACTACCACCCTCACCCAGGGGGGCTGGATGCCTACCACCACCCTTAGCCAGGAGGGGCTGGATGCCTACCACTACTACCACCCTTAGCCAGGGGGCTGGATGCCTACCACTACTACCACCCTCAGCCCAGGGGGCTGGATGCCTACCACTACTACCACCCTCACCCAGGGGTGCTGGATGCCTACCACTACTACCACCCTCACCCAGGGGGGCTGGATGCCTACCACTACTACCACCCTCACCCAGGGGGGCTGGATGCCTACCACCACCCTTAGCCAGGGGGCTGGATGCCTACCACTACTACCACCCTTAGCCAGGGGGCTGGATGCCTACCACTACTACCACCCTTAGCCAGGGGGCTGGATGCCTACCACTACTACCACCCTCACCCAGGGGGGCTGGATGCCTACCACCACCACCTTAGCCAGGGGGGCTGGATGCCTACCACTACTACCACCCTTAGCCAGGGGGCTGGATGCCTACCACTACTACCACCCTTAGCCAGGGGGCTGGATGCCTACCACTACTACCACCCTTAGCCAGGGGAGCTGGATGCCTACCACTACTACCACCCTCACCCAGGGGGCTGGATGCCTACCACTACTACCACCCTCACCCAGGGGGTGCTGGATGCCTACCACTACTACCACCCTCACCCAGGGGGCTGGATGCCTACCACTACTACCACCCTCACCCAGGGGGGCTGGATGCCTACCACCACCTTTAGCCAGGGGGCTGGATGCCTACCACTACTACCACCCTCGCCCAGGGGGCTGGATGCCTACCACTACTACCACCCTCACCCAGGGGGGCTGGATGCCTACCACCACCCTTAGCCAGGGGGGCTGGATGCCTACCACTACTACCACCCTTAGCCAGGGGGCTGGATGCCTACCACTACTACCACCCTTAGCCAGGGGGCTGGATGCCTACCACTACTACCACCCTTAGCCAGGGGGGCTGGATGCCTACCACTACTACCACCCTCACCCAGGGGGCTGGATGCCTACCACTACTACCACCCTCACCCAGGGGTGCTGGATGCCTACCACTACTACCACACTCACCCAGGGGGGCTGGATGCCTACCACCACCCTTAGCCAGGGGGCTGGATGCCTACCACTACTACCACCCTTAGCCAGGGGGGCTGGATGCCTACCACTATTACCACCCTCACCCAGGGGTGCTGGATGCCTACCACTACTACCACCCTCACCCAGGGGGCTGGATGCCTACCACTACTACCACCCTTAGCCAGGGGGGCTGGATGCCTACCACTACTACCACCCTTAGCCAGGGGGGCTGGATGCCTACCACTACTACCACCCTCACCCAGGGGTGCTGGATGCCTACCACTACTACCACCCTCACCCAGGGGGCTGGATGCCTACCACTACTACCACCCTCACCCAGGGGTGCTGGATGCCTACCACTACTACCACCCTCACCCAGGGGGCTGGATGCCTACCACCACCCTTAGCCAGGGGGGGCTGGATGCCTACCACTACTACCACCCTCGCCCAGGGGGGGCTGGATGCCTACCACTACTACCACCCTCACCCAGGGGGTGCTGGATGCCTACCAGGGGGGGCTGGATGCCTACCACTACTACCACCCTCACCCAGGGGGGGCTGGATGCCTACCACCACCCTTAGCCAGGGGGGGCTGGATGCCTACCACTACTACCACCCTTAGCCAGGGGGGGCTGGATGCCTACCACTACTACCACCCTCGCCCAGGGGGGGCTGGATGCCTACCACTACTACCACCCTCACCCAGGGGGTGCTGGATGCCTACCACTACTACCACCCTCACCCAGGGGGGCTGGATGCCTACCACTACTACCACCCTCACCCAGGGGGCTGGATGCCTACCACCACCCTTAGCCAGGGGGCTGGATGCCTACCACTACTACCACCCTTAGCCAGGGGGGCTGGATGCCTACCACTACTACCACCCTCACCCAGGGGGCTGGATGCCTACCACTACTACCACCCTCACCCAGGGGGCTGGATGCCTACCACCACCCTTAGCCAGGGGGCTGGATGCCTACCACTACTACCACCCTCACCCAGGGGGGCTGGATGCCTACCACCACCCTCACCCAGGGGGGCTGGATGCCTACCACCACCCTTAGCCAGGGGGCTGGATGCCTACCACTACTACCACCCCCACTCATAGGATGGACAATGCATGACACAACCAGCACACCACAACCTAGGGAATGCAAGAAGAAGACATCCCCCAACACCATGACAAGCGTGTGTAGACTGTGTCAAATGCCTACAACACCAAACATGACTTTGAACATACAATGTGACCCCCTAGCACATGTGCCACACATATATGTGTGTGGCACCCACAATGCAAGCAGGCCATGACCATTGTGGCAATGGGGTCCAAACCCCCATCATCACAGTGACCAAAAGGTAAGTGTGGGGTCCATAGCTGAAGCACATTTTGAACATTGTGGCAATGGGGTCCAAACCCCCATCATCACAGTGACCAAAATGTAAGTGTGGGGTCCATAGCTGAAGCACATTTTGAACATTGTGGCAATGGGGTCTAAACCCCATCATCACAGTGACCAAAAGGTAAGTGTGGGGTCCATAGCTGAAGCACATTTTGAACATTGTGGCAATGGGGTCCAAACCCCCATCATCACAGTGACCAAAAGGTAAGTGTGGGGTCCATAGCTGAAGCACATTTTGAACATTGTGGCAATGGGGTCCAAACCCCCATCATCACAGTGACCAAAATGTAAGTGTGGGGTCCATAGCTGAAGCACACTTTGAACATTGTGGCAATGGGGTCCAAACCCCCATCATCACAGTGACCAAAAGGTAAGTGTTGACAAAGAAAGAGGTGCAACTGCCAAACTGCATGGATGATTCATGGTCACAGAACAACAAACACATCAGTGGCAAAGTAGTGTATGTGTCCCATTGCAACATAAATTGGGGGAGCCAAATACTGCAGTGCAAATAAGACATACCTTTGGCCATGTGCAGACAAACAACACCCATGGGGGCTGACACCATCAACAATCATCAATGACACAATGACAGAAGTGACCATCAGAATGCAGACCCACATATTTGCACCAATGGGCACACACATGCAGATACCCTGTGGAGACTGCAGATGTGAGGTGAACAGATACCATACCATGGCAGCAATGGGACACACAAACCATGATCATTGTGCTGACCGATGACCTAGGAGTCCCAGGGACAGCAGGGGAAACCCACCAAACTACATACAGCCAATGGCACACCCAAGATATGCCAATGCAGTGGTGCAGATGCACAAACACAAACAGGCAGACCCACACTGCACATCATACACAACAGGTGAGGGGGTGCCAGTGTCCCCAGGCAACCACACAACACATGAGGAGACCTGAATACCAATCATACAGATGTGCATACAGTGCCACACAAAGGTAACTCATGGATCCAAATCCCTATGTGGGCAAGCAGGCATTGACAGATGAGAGGGAGCACAAATCACACATGTCACACAGGCACGTAGGGACAGCAACTGACACAGCAAGACACAGACACACCACAGCACCACCCCCAGGGCCCCCACAATGTGGTGACCCTGGGCTGCATTACAATCCCACTGTGATGACAAAGCTAAATGTGGTTCACACTGTGAACCACAGTCATGTGTCCTGAGCAACAAACTACCATCACACCTACACAAGCACAAATCAAACAGCATGGCCAGTAAGACAAGGCCAACATGGAGGCAGGGGCCTAGCCGGGCAACAACTCACATCTGCACACACTCAACACCACACCCCTCGACCTCCAACAATGTGCAGCAGTGAAGCACACATGCACTGGTGACATTGCACATGCACCCATGACTATTCCAGGGTGGTGGGTGGGAACCAAGGTGCAGAAACACATCACACAGGGCCACTCAACAAGACTCTTGAATGTCTGACACACTGCACACTACGCTGTACATGGACATGACGGCAATACCACACCAACCAATGGGATCCCAGCCACAGTCACACACCAATGAAGAAGCCAAGGTCACCCACAAAGAACACACATAGACAACAACCAACATTGCAGCCCGGACCCTGAGCAGTGCCAGCAGTCACACACACAACGTGTCACAATCACTGAAAGATAACACAAACTGGAAATCACATGACAGGGGCAAACAACAAGTGCCAAGGGGAAACCTGACTGTGACCCATCTGCGTCAGCACACAAACTCAGCCCTGACAGCAAACACACCTATGGGTGACACCCTGATGACCAGTAATGTGCCATGCACCCACATCACAGAGAACCCAGGGCGAAGACTTTGGGGGAACATAGGTCAACTCAGCTAGCATCACAAACAGGTACAACACTAGGGATCACAGCATGCACAGCTAAACGGAAGTGAACACACAGACATGCACATACAACACACACCTTGGGCACAGGCAATGTCACAGGAGTACACACTGCCATGAGGGGACTCCACTCCTGTGTGAGGAGAGCTGTGCCATATGTTGCCTCAGTAGGGCCCCATCATGTCAGCTGAGCACTTGGTCACACAATCAACAATTAGCACCAAATGAGGGCTCCCGTAACATCAGCCTGGTCATGGAAGTGCCAACGGAATCATCAGCACAGATCCAACACACTTGTATAGCAATGTTGCACTGACAACACAGATGAGTCCTTCCCCATTGATGCCCAAACCTGCATGTCCAGTGGAGATGGCCACACGGTCAGGGAAGTAGACGAATTGAACAATGGCAGGCACAACAGATGTGCAGGGGTGGAAGCCACAGATGTGAAATAGGCAATCTAAGTAGGAAATCCCATTGCCAAATACTGAACACATGACACCCTCAGATGCTGCTATGGATGACATGGATACACCACAGGATAGGACACATTCCCCCTGGACCACATGGGTTCCTGCACAGTAACACTTCATTATCATGAGACCAAATATCACCATCACTGCAGCAAGGGCATGGTTAGCATCATCAACATCATGTACATCAGAAGCAAAAGCACTAGAGAACAGAAAGTTGCTTTATTCAGCATATGTGGCATTAAAAGTAGAAGTCCGGTAGGAACATAAACAAAGGCCAATGGCCAGTCCATCAACAAAGTCACAAGTGGGTGACAGTGGCAGATGCCACCCTACACATGCCTGCACAAAACCAGGGACAATCCACTAGGAGGGGCAACCGGGGGTAGGCCAGGCACCGCAGGGACAGGATCAGGGCTCACCAGGAGGAAGCAGGGAAGGGGTGGTGGGTGCTGGAGAGCCACTGACAACTGCAGTGGAGGTGTCTGACATGGTGTGTGCCGGCACAACTGGGGGCATGGCTCAGATGTTGTGGGTGCCGGCACGACTGCAGTGGACCCTCCAGATGGAGTGGACAGGTCCGCCACTGCAGTGCCCAAGTCAGACAGGGTGGTAGTTGACTCCACTGCAGTGCCTACCACCAGGGGAGGAGAATGGGGAACAGGCAAGGTGGGCTGGACAGAGGGGGAGGACACCCTCACCACATCAGTGGCACAGACAAGCGCAGCGGGGGGTGTGGTGCCGGGAGAGCAAGTGGCAAGGGGAGAAGGCCGGAGCCTCTTGGGGATGGTATATCTGTGGGTGGGGGAACCTGGGGCAGGGTGTGGTGGGGGCTACCTGTGGAGTGGGGGCCTGAGGGATGGAGGAAGGAGACCTGGTGCTTGAGCTGCAGGGCGGCGGCGGGGTCTTGCTCTTACCACTCCGGGGGACTTGCGGGTGGGGGCCTCAGTCTGTCTGCGCCTGGGGGAGGGTGTCCGGGGGCGAGGGGCACTCTGCTCCGTGTGGGGGCTTCCTCTTCACCCTGGATGCTGGAGCAGCTGGATCGGAGGGGAAGAGGCCGAGGTCACTGAGGAAGAGGCGCTGGGTCTTTGGGGTTGCAGGTGAGGCAAGGGAGGGTGCTTTGGAGGGAGAGGCAACTGAGGACTGTGCAGTGCCCGTGGATGCGTGTGTGTGTACCAGGGCCCCATCCCCTGTGAGTCTGGTTTCAGTCCCCTGACTGTGCGTGCGTGTGCGTTTTGTTTGTGGTGAGGGACTGTCTGAGGAGGGACACTGCTGCCGTCAGGGAGGAGTCCATGGACCTATTGCCCCTCTGTAGGTCAGACATGCCCGATGAGATGCGCTCCATGAACGACACCAGCTGAGTCAACAGAGCGGTGTGCGCATGGAGGACACTCAGCATGGCTGTCTGCCCTACATGGAGCTGGCGAAGGAGGTACACAGACTCCTCACTCAGGGCAGCAGGGGACACAGGGGCAGGGGTGCGGTGCCTGGCCCAAAGGAGACACGCTCCCGAACATGGGAGCCTCCACGGACCTGGGGAATGGGAGCCGATGGGAGGGCGGTGGTGGTGCTGGTGGTGGCGGGGACAGCAACACTAGCTGGGGTGTGGTGGCTGCTGACACCCGCCTCCACAAGGGAGTCATCCTCCGAGTTGCTCTGGTCCTCAGCTGAGGTGGATGGTGCTGAGGACTCCTCGGTGTGGCTCCCCTCGCCCTCCGTGCCACTGGGTCCCTCCGACCACTCCTCGGCTGCTGACCCAGTCTGGCTCTCTGGCTCCTCCTGGTCCATGGAGCTGTCCGCTTCCGTGGCCGTGGATGTATCTGCAAACAATGGGGAAACAGACAGACATCAGTCACCTGCACCAAACGCACACACCACTGTGAGCACAGCACATTACAGAGCAAGCCCTGGCATCATTAGTTGTACATTGCTAAAAGTGCCCTAACTGAACAGGAGAAGCCAATTGTCAGTCTGATGCCAAGCATGGCACTCACATCCCACATGGCCTTGCACCCATCTGTCTGGTGTCTGTTGGATCGCAACACCCCAGTGTGGACACATGCACCACGTACACAGTAGTTGGACAGTGCAGAGGACACGGTGTGGCATGTGGACATGCACACATCACAGCTCTTGCCACTGAGTCAGTACAGGTTTCCGGATGAAAGGGATGCCCAGAGTCAAATAGGAAATGCATGTGATGCATACCAGCGACAGACACCATGATGCACCCATGTCCTGATAGCCATCGCCACAATGGTGTGCATGTAGCACATGTCACTGCCCTGCAGAACCACCAATAAGTTGACACATGCCATGGCAGAGGCATGACTGCTAAGTCATACATCACTGTCTCAGTGTTGTATGACTTGGCAGCCAGACAACAACACTATGCACTGTGTCACAATAGTAGGTCATGGGGAATGCAAGTCCTGGAGCTGCACAAGTGCACATGTACATCCCCCACACAACACATCATCTTAACCCTCATCTGTCCAGGTCATACCTATTGGACATATGGGAGACCTGTGACACTACCCTCTGAACCTGAGCCCCTCACAATTTGCTGTGAATGGGGAACAGCTGCCTGAACTTCACATTCGCATACCCCAGTCTGCACGGGCAGCTGATCAAACACTTATGTGACACACAAGTATCGTCTCCTATGGTCACATCTCCAGGGGCATGCTGAGCCCCTACCAAGAAACACCCCAGCAGTCCTGGCAACTAATCCACAGCATACTGACACAGAGGCAGACACCTGAGGGGTCAAATCACTGCGCACAATGTGTCAGCTGATACACGGGAGTGGGAGTACAGAGTGCATTGCATGGCCTGGAGTAGGCATGACTGTCCTGCTCCACATGAATGAGGGATGAGCCCTGGACAGTGGATAGCTGGCTATGTATGTGTGACACGTAATCTGCACACTCCTGGGGCCCAAACATTGTTCCCACCCGCTGCATGGGCGTGTGCCACATACCCCAGGCACATGTGGTGGCTCAGCTCAGCAAGTGGACCGCATATCAAAGCAACACGCAGATCACATGTCCGAACACAGGCGTTGTGTGAACAATGGACCCACCCATGATGCCCACAACAGAGTTAGGGAAACAGATGCTGTCCCCCACCTTTAGTGAAGCTAACTGCAAGGACACAGTCCCAAGTGACACAATTCCCTGAATGTAAGGGCCACACCTGGGTATCAGATGAGCAGTGGGCAGTGCACAATAGAGGGACATGGCTCCTGGACAACATGACTGCTGCACTGTGGCAGTTGAACCAGGCCAGAGGAGGGCACAAAGCATGTAATACAGAGTTCACAGTGCAGTCTTTGACTCACCCCTCCTTGCTGCTGTCTGGCCTTCAGCTGCCCATCCAGGTCTGGAAACACCACCGCCAGGATCTGGAGCATGTGGGGGTCAGGGTCCGTGTTCCGCCCCTCCTGCGAGGAGGCGACAGCTTCAGCTGGACCCGTGCAATCCTCCGGGTCCAGCCCCGAAGGTCCTGCCACCTCTTCTGGCAGTTGCGGATCCGGCGCTTGTAGACCCCCACGGACTGGACGGCCCGGACGATGTCCTTCCAGATCTCCTGCTTCCGATGGGCATTAACCTGTCAGGATGACAAAGTGAAAAGGCCATTACTACACATGCAACATATCCGTGCATGACACAGTTGCATATACATGTCTCAATCACAGGGGCACATGATGTACACAGGCAGTGCAAAGCTGCCCATGGACAGTTTGCCAGACATCACTACATGGTATCATTGCATGGGAAGTAAAACCTTGTTCAAATGCACTGTCACTGCACCATACCTGTCCAGTGCATGTCACTACACACTATGGGGGTGACAACTACTCAGTGAGCCTGCTAGCCAGTGGCGTGCAGACTTCCAGCCTTGCTAGATCAGACAATATGCACATTCAGAAAGGCAGTGCACAGAACACTCACCTGCTCCCCTGGTGTCCCATACAGCTTGCTGTACTGTGGAAGTAGGCTGTCCAGCAGGGCCTGGTTCTCTTCAAGGCTGAAGGCTGGGGCTCTCTCCACAGTACGTGCCATTGCAGGGTCCAGAGGGGCAGAGACAGCAGCAGTGCAGTGGCAGATGTCGTCCTGGAGCATGTAGTGCAGGCAAGTGAGCTCTCAGGGGAACAGCCAGCAATATATATGTGCTGGAGAGGCAGATACTGTCCCTTGTGTCCAAAGTGATAGGTCCAAGTCGTTTGCATCTTCTGAATCTGGCCAATCCATGGAATAGCAGCACCAAAACACGCCCACATCATCCTTCAAATCTTCAACTTCATGACATACATGATTTTGCAACATTGTTGTGGGTGACCAACTGATTTTCCAGCAACCGACTCGTTCGAAATTCGAAAACGCGTCCGTTGCCAGGCAAGCCCATTGTCAATGGGTGCGCACAGATCGGTCCATTGCGGTACAACGCGTACAGGGGTACAACGCGTACCCGCACACATTGAATGCAATGGGCCGGCCGGAGGCACCGATCGGTCCATTGCAGTACAACGCGTACAGGGGTACAACGCGTACCCGCACACATTGAATGCAATGGGCCGGCCGGAGGCACCGATCGGTCCATTGCAGTACAACGCATACAGGGGTACAATGCGTACCCGCACACATTGAATGCAATGGGCCGGCCGGAGGCACCGATCGGTCCATTGCAGTTCAACGCGTACAGGGTACAACGCGTACCCGCACACATTGAATGCAATGGGCCGGCCGGAGGCACCGATCGGTCCATTGCAGTACAACGCGTACAGGGGTACAACGCGTACCCGCACACATTGAATGCAATGGGCCGGCCGGAGGCACCGATCGGTCCATTGCAGTACAACGCATACAGGGGTACAACGCGTACCCGCACACATTGAATGCAATGGGCCAGCCGGAGGCACCGATCGGTCCATTGCAGTACAACGCGTACAGGGGTACAACGCTGCACTCGCGACACATTGAATGCAATGGGCCGGCCGGGGCACCGATCGGTCCATTGCAGTACAACGCTGCATAGGGGTACAACGCGTACCCGCACACATTGAATGCAATGGGCCGGCCGGGGCACCGATCGGTCCATTGCAGTTCAACGCGTACAGGGGTACAACGCGTACCCGCACACATTGAATGCAATGGGCCGGCCGGGGCACCGATCGGTCCATTGCAGTACAACGCGTACAGGGGTACAACGCTGCACCCGCACACATTGAATGCAATGGGCCGGCCGGAGGCACCGATCGGTCCATTGCAGTACAACGCGTACAGGGTACAACGCTGCACCTGCACACATTGAATGCAATGGGCCGGCCGGGGCACCGATCGGTCCATTGCAGTACAACGCTGCATAGGGGTACAACGCTGCACTCGCACACATTGAATGCAATGGGCCGGCCGGCGGCACCGATCGGTCCATTGCAGTTCAACGCGTACAGGGGTACAACGCGTACAGGGTATAACGCATACCCGCACACATTGAATGCAATGGGCTGGCCGGAGGCACCGATCGGTCCATTGCAGTACAACGCGTACAGGGGTACAACGCATACCCGCACACATTGAATGCAATGGGCCGGCCGGAGGCACCGATCGGTCCATTGCAGTACAACGCGTACAGGGGTACAACGCGTGCACCGCACACATTGAATGCAATGGGCCGGCCGGGGCACCGATCGGTCCATTGCAGTACAACGCGTACAGGGGTACAACGCGTACCGCACACATTGAATGCAATGGGCCGGCCGGGGCAACCAATCGGTCCATTGCAGTTCAACGCGTACAGGGGTACAACGCGTACCCGCACACATTGAATGCAATGGGCCGGCCGGGGGCACCGATCGGTCCATTGCAGTACAACGCATCACTGTACATGTGACTGGCATATGTCAGCATGCCTGTCTCAGATGGACATATGCCAGCCACAGATAGCTCCCAGGGAGTGAGGGGCACACCTACATCACGACAGCCTGTCCAAACTTTATCATAAGGCATGTAAGGCTGCATTTCCTATTGTGTGTATGTTGGTGTACATGTTGTCCTGTGGGTGTCACCTGTGGGCAGCCACCCCCAGGCTGTGCACGTGTTCATGGGGACAGGATCCTGGGTGTTACGTGTACATGACCACTGTGATGTGCAACTGTTCATATCTGTGCATGTGCCATTGTCACATTTCACGGTGGTGTATGTGTATGTCATGTCACATACCCCGTGAGTCCCATGTGGGATGGTATGTTTGAGCCAGGGTGTCCCAGTGGCACAATAGTGATGGTCCTCCACAGTCTTTGTGCATGTAGTGTTTACAATGTCTCTGATTTCATGTGCACAATGGGAGACAGTCTCCACATCCACGTTGTGTGTGCATGGACTTTGATGTTGTGCTTGTGTGTGTCACAGACGTCCATGTCTGTCCTGCCGTGGCAAGTGGGGCCACTACCTGTGGGGGTCATGGTTGTTTTGCTGTGGTGTATACATGATACTCCATGTAATGCCAGTGTCCATGTGGCAATACAGGGTCCCTGGGAATGTACCTGTCATTGAGCTGTGGTGCCTGGGGCACATCTGTCCTCACATGTCACTGTGGGGGGTTATTGTGACACGGCAGCAGGAGATGGAAACTGTGACACGGCCTCATGATATCCAATGGGCCAACCTGGGACTAATTGATGCCACCTGTTGGACCGTGTTGACAGATGTTGGCCATGTATGTACCATACATGTCCTTCCGGAACTGCACACTTCATGTAGTTGTGCCTCATAATGATGTATGTTGGGATATTGAGTGTGTTCAATGCCGCATATGTGGGGTGACTGACAATCTTGCTTACTTCTCCTCTGCACTGCAGGGCTCCTGCTGTCCATCGACCATTCCCAGACCTGGCAACGATGCTGGAACGGGACAGCATCCGACGGTACCGCTTCACCAGGCAGCTGATTGAGGATTTGGCAGTGCAGTTGTCCCCACATTTGCAGCCTGGCCGGCCGTATCCTACAGCGCTGACCCCCAAGGTGAAGGTGATGGCAGCCCTACACTTCTTTGCCACCGGTACCTTCCAATATACTGTGGCGACTGCTGGTGGGATGTCACAGACCATGTTGAGCCGTGTGCTCCACGATGTTTTGGCGGCAATGTTGCTATTCCTGAACCGGTACATCTATTTCCCTAGACTGCGACGACTCACTGACGTGAAGAGTGACTTTTATGCCCTGGGGAGGATGCCGCATGTCATTGGCTCCATTGATGGGACACATGTGGCTTTGGTACCACCACAGGCCCAGGAGCAGGCCTACAGGAACCGCAAGCACTACCACTCGGTCAATGCACTGGTGGTGTGTCTTGCAGACATGACCATCACACACGTGTGTACCCGTTTCCCTGGTTCAGCACACGATGCCTTTGTGATGAGGAGTAGTCGCATCCCCAGGATGATGGCACAGATGCAGAACCAGCGTGCCTGGCTTGTCGGTGTGTACTGACTTTGTGCCATTGTGTGTGATCTGATCTGTAGTATTCCGCCCACTTTTCCAAGTCAGCTAATGTGCACTTGTCTGTCCGTAGGTGACTCGGGATACCCCAACATGCCGTGGTTGCTGACACCCCTCAGGAACCCTGTGACACCAGCCCAGATGCGCTACAATGAGGCACATGGTCGGACCAGGAGAGTGATTGAGCGGACATTTGGTCTCCTGAAGAGCCGCTTCCGCTGCCTGGACAAGACCGGAGGGTCCCTCCCATATGCCCCTGCGAAAGTGAGCAAGATTATCATCGTCTGCTGCATGCTCCACAACCTGGCAGTGCGGAAGGAGTTGCCTCCCATCCAGGATGACAATGACCAACATCCGCCACCTGTGGAGGATCCTGGCCTGGACCACGATGCCAGTGACGATGTTGATGATGATGATGGTGATGTCCGCACACAGCTCATCACCAACTTCTTTAGCTGAATGTGAGTATCCTGAGGTGTCATGTCAATGATGTGAGTTGGCATGATGTGTGGGTGGTGCTCTGGTGCTGTTGGAGTGTGTCCATGGGCTACTTGACTGGATGTGTGTTGCGATGTGTGCTAACAGGTGGGCTGTACTCCCCAACAGTGTTGACATGCTAACTTGGTTCTGGGTGGGTATCTTGTAACATGTATTGTGCATGAGTTTTGCTGTTCTGTCCTGTACTCCATTGCTTTTGACTGTGTGTCATTTCTGTCCTTCACAGGGTACTTTCAGATTCGTTTGGTCAACTGTGTCCACCGACGACGTGATTGCACTTCCAGGCTGGTAGCTGTTGTGTCCCTACAGGTGATGTGCGCCACACCCATGGACTTCCTTCCGTCTACAGTTGTTGACTGTGTGCCCGCTGCCAGGTGGGATTACCTTGCATTTGTAGTGGTTACGACATGTTGCAACTGTGTAATAAACCTGTGCTTCACTTTGTGATGTGCGTTGTCTGTGGTCACACATTTGAGTGCCATTTGCTTACTGCACCTGTGGGCTACTTGACTACAACTGGGAATGGGTGTGGTGTCTGTGCATTGCACCGTCTTCCCTGGCAACATCAGTGTAGGCAATGAGTCAGATGGCCTAGGTGGGTATGTGTTGTGTAGCCCTGGTGGTGTGTCTCCCTCATATGTGTCACGTTGCCTTTACTCACATGCCTGTGTTGTCCTTGCTGTTGCAGTTCGCATACACAGTGTAATTTTGCAGTTCATCATCCCCATAACAGCACCCACGTTGGAATCACAACAGAGGCAAGTATGGTGTATTAGTGTGTTTATTGTGATACATTTGTGTTAATAGTGCATAGGATGGGTAGTGCTGTACATAAATCTTGCAATCCGAAGTTCTTAGGTGAATTGAAAGTCCTGGTAGACAGGATCCCCAGTATCGGGGCCACAGTTGTCTGACACATTGGTCCAACTTGTACTCCCCATGCAATGTGTGGGAGTAGTGTTGCCGTCAACAGGGTGAACAGTCTGTGCACAAAGGCGAACATCCAGAACAGGTTCAGGCTTCCTGGGAGTTGCGCTTGGCCATCGGCCTCTCACTTTCCCTCCTCGGACGACCCCTCTTCTTGGGGGGCCCTCAAGTACAGGCTGCTGCGGTGCAGGGGACTCTCCACCAGAGTCATCCTCCCTCCCTGTGGCAGTTGCAGTTTGTTCGGCACCAGATATTGTTGGCACACAGGGAGGTGTGGACTGGTTGCTGTTCATCTGGCGGAGGCATTGTAAAATGTCCCTGTGCACCGCCGTCATCTCATGCAGTGCATCCCACTTGGACTCCACGCGGGACATGTGTGAGTCCACGCGGGACATGTGTGACTCCACGTGGGACATGTGGGAGTCCAAGCGGGCATGATGGGCAGCCTGCTGCTGTTTCATGTCTCTGAGGAGCCCCACTACCTGGCTGAGGTCTCTGGTGCTGGACTGGTACGCATCAGCTATGCGTACCAGTTGTGGGTCATCATGCACACCAGCAACGCTCTGCAAGCAGCGACCTCTGTCTCCCACCCCTCCCACCACCCCTGCTGACATGTGCAGTGTGTGCAGTGGCACGCACAGATAACCCTGGTCCACCTTGGGGGTTGGTGGTGGTGGTGGTGTCCATGGCCCCAAGTTGGTCCAGGGTCCCTGTGCTGGTGTTGCTCCTTGTTCTGTACATGTCGGCAGGGATGGTATTTGTGGTGACAGTCGTTGGAGGGGTGGGTGCAGGGGGTGCAGCTGGTGGTCCTGCTGGTGCTGCAGCTGGTGGTCCTGCTGGTGCTGCATTTTGAATTGCACCGGATGTGCCAGGTTGGTCTTTATCGTCCGAGGAGGACAGAGGCTGTACGACGCCAGTGAGCTCCGCATCCTCTTGAGCCTGGGACTGGGACTCCTCAGCGTCTGCTGCTGTGTCCCCATCATCACCTGTTTTTGGGAGACACAAACAATGTATGTTATGTTTCTGCAGGCATCAATGGTTGACACACATGACAGTTGTGACTGTGCCTCTGGGTGCGGGCCTGTACATTGCATTGTCCTAAGTCGTCACAGTCAGGGGTTGATATTGGTGTGGCACATTGTCCTGCATTATTTGGGCATTTCTATGTATTTTTTGGGGTGTGAACATGGTCTGCATTGGTTGTGTTTGGTTGACAGCCGGCCCTCCTTCCCACCCACCCAGCCAGTCAGTTATCCCACCATGGAACGTGCTTGCGTTGCAGGGAGTGGAAGTTGTCTCTCAGGATGTCAGTCAGTGGTGTCCTGCTGTTTGTTGGTGCACAGTTGGCAGCAGGGCCTTGTGCTCCCCACAGCAGTAGCCAGTGTCAGCCATCTTGTGAGTCCTTCTCCACTCCCTGTGATGTGAGCATGGTTCAGGGTGGTGTTGATGGGACAGTTGTGGGGGTGACCAATATCAGTGGCTACGACTCCCATCATGCTATTGCCTCCACCCCCTTCCCAGCATGCCCATGCTTCCTTCCTTTTGACTCTGCTTCCCTGTGGGGTGGGCTGGCTGTGCTGACAGAATGGCTGGGAATGTTGTCCTGGCAGTTGTTTGGCTAAAAGTCCCAAGAGTGGCCCTGTGCTTCACACAACATAACCCAGGGTGGTGGTTCTTTGTGGGATCTTGTGTTAGGATGGGGGCATTGCATTCTCCCAGGTGGGTTCTGTGGAGTTTGTGTTGGGGTGTGTGTGAGGGGAGGTGCTTGTGACTATGGTCAGTGCTGCAAGTCCTCCTTCCCACCCAGCTAGCCAGATATCCCACCATGGAACGTGCTTGCATTGCAGGGAGTGGAAGTTGTCTCTCAGGATGTCAGTCAGTGGTGTCCTGCTGTTTGTTGGTGCACAGTTGGCAGCAGGGCCTTGTGCTCCCCACAGCAGTAGCCAGTGTCAGCCATCTTGTGAGTCCTTCTCCACTCCCTGTGATGTGAGCATGGTTCAGGGTGGTGTTGATGGGACAGTTGTGTGGGTGAGCTATGTCTGTGACTACGACTCCCATCATGCTATTGCCTCCACCCCACTTCCCAGCATTCCCATACTTACTTGCTTTTGTGGGGAGTTCAGTGTGTGTGGGTGTGAGAGCAATGGCAAGATGGCTGACAGTGGTGTCCTGCTGTTGGTTGGTGTGCAGTACCCAGCATGCCCTTGTGCTCCCCACGACACAGCAACAGTGTCAGACATCTTTGATGGCCCTTTCCACTCTCTGTGGGATGTGCATGCATGATTGTGAGCTTGCTGGGCCATGTGGTGGGGGATGTAGAGCTGTGACTACGACTCCCATCATGCTATTACCTTCTTCCCCCTTCCCAGCATGCCCATGCTTCCTTCCTTTTGACTCTGCTTCCCTGTGGGGTGGGCTGGCTGTGCTGACAGGATGGCTGGGAGTGTTGTCCTGGCAGTGGTTTGGCTAGAAGTCCCAAGAGTGGCCCTGTGCTTCTCACAACATAACCCAGGGTGGTGGTTCTTTGTGGGATCTTGTGTTAGGATGGGGGCATTGCATTCTACCAGGTGGGTTCTGTGGAGTTTGTGTTGGGGTGTGTGTGAGGGGAGGTGCTTGTGACTATGGTCAGTGCTGCAAGTCCTCCTTCCCACCCAGCTAGCCAGATATCCCACCATGGAACGTGCTTGCATTGCAGGGAGTGGAAGTTGTCTCTCAGGATGTCAGTCAGTGGTGTCCTGCTGTTTGTTGGTGCACAGTTGGCAGCAGGGCCTTGTGCTCCCCACAGCAGTAGCCAGTGTCAGCCATCTTGTGAGTCCTTCTCCACTCCCTGTGATGTGAGCATGGTTCAGGGTGGTGTTGATGGGACAGTTGTGGGGGTGAGCTATGTCTGTGACTACGACTCCCATCATGCTATTGCCTCCACTCCACTTCCCAGCATTCCCATACTTACTTGCTTTTGTGGGGAGTTCAGTGTGTGTGGGTGTGAGAGCAATGGCAAGATGGCTGACAGTGGTGTCCTGCTGTTGGTTGGTGTGCAGTACCCAGCATGCCCTTGTGCTCCCCACGACACAGCAACAGTGTCAGACATCTTTGATGGCCCTTTCCACTCTCTGTGGGATGTGCATGCGTGAGTGTGAGCTTGCTGGGCCATGTGGTGGGGGATGTAGAGCTGTGACTACGACTCCCATCATGCTATTGCCTCCACCCCCTTCCCAGCATGCCCATGCTTCCTTCCTTTTGACTCTGCTTCCCTGTGGGGTGGGCTGGCTGTGCTGACAGGATGGCTGGGAGTGTTGTCCTGGCAGTTGTTTGGCTAAAAGTCCCAAGAGTGGCCCTGTGCTTCACACAACATAACCCAGGGTGGTGGTTCTTTGTGGGATCTTGTGTTAGGATGGGGGCATTGCATTCTACCAGGTGGGTTCTGTGGAGTTTGTGTTGGGGTGTGTGTGAGGGGAGGTGCTTGTGACTATGGTCAGTGCTGCAAGTCCTCCTTCCCACCCAGCTAGCCAGATATCCCACCATGGAACGTGATTGCATTGCAGGGAGTGGAAGTTGTCTCTCAGGATGTCAGTCAGTGGTGTCCTGCTGTTTGTTGGTACACAGTTGCCAGCAGGGCCTTGTGCTCACCACAGCAGTTGCCAGTGTCAGCCATCTTGTGAGTCCTTCTCCACTCCCTGTGATGTGCGCATGGTTCATGGTGGTGTTGATGGGACAGTTGTGGGGGGGCAATATGTGTGACTGCGACTCCCATGATGCTATTGGCTACACTGACTTGGCCAGCATACACAGAATTCCTTCCTTTGAGTGGTCTTCACTGTGTGTTGGTGTTGTTGTGGTGGCTACATGTCTGGATGTGTTTGTTAGTTCTATTTGTGCCACTGCCTAGCTGTAGCTGTTTAACATCTATTTGAGACCTCTGATTGCCGTTATAAGGATGCATAAGGTTAATATCGTAAATTATGCAGATGACACCCAACTTATCCTGTCCCTAGAGGGAGAACAGTCGACATCTTTGGAAGACCTTCATGCTTGCCTGCAGGACATGGCACAGTGGCTGAGAAAGAACTCGCTACAATTCAATGCTGATAAAACCGAGATTCTTTATTGTGCGGCGGGAAAATCCCCCCCACCGCTTACCACTAATTTCTGGCCATCAGCCATAGCCAGCCCACCGGTCCCTGTGGAGAAGGTGCGGAATTTGGGCATTATGTTTAATAACAAATTGACCCTTGAAGCACATGTAAATAAAACCGTGGGAAGCTGTTTCTCTATTATTAAAGCCCTACGGAAGATTCTTCCGGTTTTGCCATCCCAAGCCCGAGCACTGGTAGTACGAAGTACTATTCTAAGCAGGTTAGACTACTGCAATGCTTTGCTGCTGGAGTCTCCAAGCTATTTGATGGAGAGGCTCCAGAGAATTCAAACAATAGCAGCCAAGCTAGCACTGGGGAGGCCAAGACGCTCTTCTGCCTCCTTGGCCTTGATGGAGCTACACTGGCTTCCCATACGACAGAGAGTTCAATTTAAGTCCCTTTGTATAGTTTTCAAGGCCTTGCATGGGTCTGGACCTATATTAATGCAGAGGAAATTTGCTTGGTATGTCCCTACTAGGAGCCTCCGCTCCTCCTCCGCTAAAATGGTGATGGTGCCAAGATTCAAAAACAAAATCGGGAGGTAGGGCCTTCAGCACCTCTGCTGCTCGACTATGGAATAGTCTTCCATTCGAGTTGAGAAAGATGGAAGATCTTCTTCTGTTTAGGAAGAGATTAAAGACATGGCTCTATCCTAGTGTATAACTTTATTACCTGGACGAGGTCCCTCGTAGCATGAGCCCTGTTGGGCACACATATGTTAGCGCCAGGATGCCTGTTGGGTGACAGTGCGCTTTATAAGTGTCAAATAATAATAAGTAGTTGTAGTTGTGTTTGTACATGTGTTGGCACAGTTGGATGTGACTTTTTGATGGCATATGTTGTGTTTATCTGACTGACATACACATTTTGGGATGATTCTGTTCTGGTTGCTGTGTAATTGCTATGAGTGCATGGTTTGACTCTCCCCTTGACAGTGATGTGTGTGTTTTGTGGCAGTATATTGTGTACATTTGTTGTGTACTCACCAGGCTCTGGGATGTCCTCTAGTCCATATACGCTCACTGGCGGAAGGATGGCCCGCACCTTCTCCTCCCAGGGCCTGAGGTATATTGGCTTGGCAGGAGGGCCACTGCCGGTGTATTGGCTGTTGATGTAGTCTTTCTTCAGCAGGTCCCGTACCCTCCTGCGCACGTCATACCACCTGTTCTGGATGTCGCTCTTTGTGCGCCGACATGGTGATTGTGCGTTCACCCTGTTGATGATCCTCTCCCACATCTTGGTTTTCTGGGAGATGGGGGTCTGTTGGACCAGTGTGCCAAACAGCTGTGGCTCTACCCTGAGGATCTCGTCTACCATGACTTCCAATTCACAATCTAGGAACTTGGGATTCTTCTTGGGGGGCATGGTGATGGGTGGTGATGGTGAGTGATGTATGTGTTGGTGTGCAGGTGAGGGTGTGTGAGTGTGTGTTTTGCTGGGTGTATGTGAGGTAGGTATTTGTTGGTGTGCTGATGGTGTGTGGCTTGTGTGAGGGATGAGCTGTGGGTGTGTGGTTGCTTTCTCTTGGGTGCTGGCAGTGGAATGGCATTTTCAAAAGCTCATGGTTGTGATTTGTGTCCTTTAAATAGGTGGAGTTGTGGGTGTGTCTTTGTTCTCTGTCCCCACCCCCCCCCAGTATTTATTGGCTTGGTAATTGCTTGTTTGGCCTTTTTTGGGTGATTTATCCTTTGTACTGTCTGTGTATGTTGGAAACGTTCTTGTGACCGAGTCGGACCCTGCATTTGTCTCGCACGGTCTTCTCCGTTTCGCTCACGCTGTGTTTGTGCAGTTTTCTATGCTGCGTACGCGTCGGTCGCGGTGTTTTGTGTTGCTTCGGCTCGGTTTTGTATGCGTGTCGGTCGTGCGGCTTGGCCTCCGTCCGACTCGCTCGTGGTTTTCGCGCCTTGCATCGTACTTTGCGGTTTGGAGTTCGCGTGTAACGTTACGGTCGGATTTGTTCCGGGTGCGTGTCAGTCGGTTGGATTCGCGTGTTTTTCCGGCCGGATTGCTGTTTTCCGTGCGGCTCGGTCGGTCGACTTGGGTTCGGTACGTGTCGGTCAGATTTTTCACGCCTTGCATCGTACTTGGCGTGTCGGGCTCCACAGGTACGTGTCGGTCGGTATTATTTCCGGATCCGAGTCGGTCGGTGCTTTTTCCGGCCCGAATCGGAATCGACCCCTTTGTGTCCACCTTCTGCCAAGTGGTTCAGTAAAGCAATTGTGTCTGTGACACAAGCCTCTCTTGATTTTGACGCAACCAGTAGGTCATCAATATACTGAACCAAAACTGAATTTCCTGGCATAACCAATGTTTCCAAGTACTTTTTCAAAATTTGATTGAAAATCGAAGGACTCTCTGTGTACCCTTGAGGAACTCGGCACCATGCCAAAACACAGTCCTCGAACCAAAATGCAAAAAGATATTGGCTATCTTCATGCAATGGAATCGAAAAGAATGCTTGACACAAATCAATCACTGTATGCCAATGTGCATCCCAAGGTATCTGATAAAGAATTACTGCTGGATTTGGTACTACTGGACAGCAAGGTACTACTATTTTGTTGATTTTCCTTAAATCTTGCACTATTCTATATTTGAAAATTAGAGTTGTGCTGTTCCTAAATAATCTAGAGTGTAGCAATATACAAAAGACAGTAGGCTACAGAGTCAAAGAGATGGGAATCCATTTCTTTGGAATATAATGCCCTCACACCCAGTTGGGTGTCATGCTTCATCATCGGGCTTCTCCTCGTCTGGCCGGCGCTGCAATGCCTGACGGGCTCCCAATGAGGGGCACTTTGGTGGAGATCTTTTTCCAAATAGCCGTTTGGTGCCGTGGGGGTGAGGGGCTTAGTGAGTGTAGATGAATGAGTGGTGTGTGATGTTTATGTGAATTAAAACAGTGTTGGGAGTACCAGCAAAAATAATTTTAATTGTGGGGTCTCCTACCCTGATTAAAATAAAAAGGAAAGGCGCAATGCTAAGTTAATGTCTCAGGTGTGGCGCTCTTCCGTGTAGTTGGTCAACATGTTTCTCGCCTAATCTACAAGTCTAGAGGCGATTCGTCAGGACCTAAAGTTAAAAAACTATCTACACTAAGGTGGACCGAAAAAACAATAATGAACTAATGATAGAGGTTTATGCCACCATGACTTACTCTGTCTAATGACTGGTAATACTGGTTCTACCTATTATGGAGAGAAAATCACATATTAATGCATGATATCAAACCAATAATACGAGTATCAAACACTACTGTCCTGTTCCCATTCAGATTTTGGTTATTCGACTGATTTTCATTTTGAGAACCAGTACTCGCCTCTTGATGTTCTGCTAACTTCACTTGTGCCCACATCATCTTTTCTTTCAATGTCTTATGTTTAGCATCAATATCATCACTGCAATACTTTGCGTATTTCAGGATGTCATCAATGGGCTTACTTTGCCAGCAAAGCATATGCTGTTGAATCATCTGACTAATTTCCGTTCTCAATCCATACACAAACCTGTACACAAAATGTCCCCTATCCTTATCACCAATATTTTCAAATCCACTATACTGCTTAAATCCCTGTAACAACCTTTCATAATACGCATGCGCTGACTCTTTTGGTTCCTGAGTCGTTCTATCTATCTTAACCCAATCCGTTTCCTTTGGAGGAATTTTCCCTTTCAGGAAAGTAATCACTTGCTGATACTTTTTCATCACCTCTTTTGAATGGGGCACCTGTCTTTGCATCTCTTGGATATTCTTCAGTTGGCCAATCAACCATAATTTTACATTCTGTCCACAAATCGGTGGGTACTGCTGTATCAAATAAACCATCCAAATCCTTTAATAATACTTTTGAAACTTTCACAAACCTCTCTACCTGTTTGTACCATTCAACTGGCTTTTCCCTTCATCTGGGAAAATCATTTTTAAAAGACAAGATATCCTGTCTGGACCATGGAACATGAAAATATCCACCTCCAGGAACTTCTCTCATTGGACACACTCTTTCAATCCGTTCTGTTTCTCTTAATGGGAATGCAGATGCTTCCTTTGTAGCTGCTTCATCCCTTTTCATTGTCCATCTACCTCTCCATCTGTCTGCATCTCCCCATTTCTTCAAAATATTCATCAATTCTTTGATCTGTAATCTTCTTCCTGACGCATTCAAACTTTCTAAATCCTTGTCTGTAAATTCTGCCCTATATGGTTTCTGCAATAATTTAGATTTTTCTACATCTCTTCCAAATTCTGAAGCAACCTCTACTATTTTCTCATGCAGATTATTTGCTTTCCAGGTTATACTTTTAGACAAAAACAGCAATTCTTCATCTCTGTATGTACCTAATGTCTCTGGGCTTATTGTACCAATGATCATTTCTTCCAAATCCACCTTCAACTTAGCTACATCTATACTTGGTGTCTGAGGTCTCTTTTGTCTAATCCTTTCGCCCACTCCTCTAGATCATCTGGTGAGAATCCTTTAGAATTTCCTGCTATGGGAGTATCAATCAATTCCCTTCTCCTTTTATTCAAAGTTGGACCTCTCCTCGGTGTTTCAGCCACTGTTTCAATATTAGGGAGATCTAGTAATGAGATATTTGAATCACTCTCACTGGTTAGATCTTCTGACATTACTACCTCTTTTCTAACATTAAATTGTGGGACTGTCACTGTTTGTAATCTCGGGGTGTCTTGTTTATCCCCATATAATGGAATAACCGGACCTATTGTTACTGGTACTGTCAAGGCTTCAGCATTTAAACCTAACTGATTTATTTTCTGAATTATCTCTTCTTTTTTTATTCAAGGCATTCCTTTCTTTCTCCTGTAACACTCGGGTAACTGTTGGATCATATAAAACCTGCGGAACTAAGGGAGTTCCTATCACTTGGAGTTGCCTCTCCAGCATTTTCTTGATAAGGGGGAGGTCTTTTAACTAAAATGTCCTCTAATAATTCATCATCCGTTTCATCACATTCTGTTCCTGCCATACCTGTATGCTTCATTTTTTCTTTGCATTTACTCCCTACTTGATCTTCAGCCATCAATACTGGATACAATCCTTCTGTTACTACAGCTCTTCTCCATCTTTTCATCTCATCTCCTCGAGTATCAAACGGATATCTTGGAAAAAATCCCCTATTTATTCTTTTGCCTCCTCTGTATTTTTCTCGTTTAAATGCCTCAACCTCCCATTCCTCCAAAGCTTCATACTGCATCAACCTAGGACTAGGTTCTAATGTATTCATCCGATTTGTCAAATTCTGAAGAACCCTTACATTAAAGGTACCATTTTCAGGGAAAGGTAAAACACCATCACCTTTCGTATATTCCACCCAATTTTCCAACAAAACACACGTATGTTATCCTCGCTCCAACATCATAAAAGAAGCAGGTGTATTAGGGGTGGCATAAGAATCCCTTCCCTGGTTACTACACGCTTATTCTTTTTAAAGAAATTCTTGATTTTATTAATCAACTTCATTCTGTAACTAGTTATTTTCAACAAGCTAAATTAGAAACTCTTCCGTATTCTTCCGTATCCTGTTTCCCAGCACTCGTTCTATACCAGCGCGACTCACACCAACAGTCCAATCAAGGCTCACTACGTATTTTCTTTCACAACCAATATCTGCTCTGCTCTTGTCTATCAACCAATCAGAGCTTTCCACACACCCTCTTGTTGCAACCAATACCAGTGCGGCTCTCTGTGACGTCAGTATTACTCCTACTACTGACCCTCCCTTTATAATTGACACTTGTCACAGGCCCGCTGTCTCAACCAATACGAGCGCGGCTCTCTCTGACGTCAGTATGACTCCTGCTACTGACCCTCCCTTCACAAGGTAAGACTGCAGTGTTCTCTCTAAACTTTTCTTAATATCTTTTCTGTTAGTAACAACGTAAAAACACCGCTACTCTGTCTGCTCCGCTAATTAAAGATAGTTTATTCACTTGCTTCAAAAAGAAAATACTTTCTTACACTTACTAAAAACCACTGTTTACCCTTCACTTAAGCTCGGGAAAACCTATTATTCCTCTAGGGATACTCCTCCTTCGGGTAAGGCCAAAGTTTCACAGGTAGACCCTTCGCTATCACTCACACTCTACTTTTATACGATATAGTCCCTAATATAACACCTACAGCCCTCTGTAGCTTTTAGGTATTATGACAACAGACGAGTAACTTTCTGCAGTGTGGTTTCCTTCCCACACTCTTCAAAATTCAATTCCCAGGATTCCCAGGTATCTCCGTACCTGTATTTCCAGACTACATAGAACAAGACACTAACTTTTCAAGTTAAGAACATATAGTCAATAATCAATAATCAATAATCACCAAACTAATCAATAATAACCATAACTCTGCAACCAGAAAAACTGATCCAGCGCAAAGTGGCCAAGGTTGGATATCTTACACACCAAAAACTGAACTTTTCCAATGGGCACATATACCTCTATCCAAATACCTTTATTTGTATTCTCCTTGGCCAATTTCCCACTGGAAGGGTTTTGATTTCAAATAATTCCACAAATTCTGATTAGTTATTTCCCTGTAACCACAAATCAGTTATAATATCGTGACTAACTAATCTTCACGAATCAACACTCTTCCTCTGGTCGATGGACCATTAGTTGAGTTAGTTGTTGGTGATATTAACAACTTCTTAACTAAGACTTCATAATGAAATAACCACAGACTCTGAATATAATAATAATGATGAATGTATCTAAAATTTCATTCATTAAGTTGAACGCTCATCAATTACAAATACACAGTGGAAACTCCATTTTTATCAAAAGGGAGAGAGAGCAATCATAAAGCGCAATACATTCACTTACACAAGCTTTCAACAAATATCGAACGCATAAGAGTGGATAGATGAAGAGACAAAAGGCACATCTAAAATACATTTGCAATGAAATATGCGAATACTGGATAGAATGACATTTACCTAATGAGGATAACTGGAAAACCACCCCTCTGGCCAAAGGGCTGGTGGAGGTCCCCTGACTTAGGATCAGGAGACAAAGATCAAAGGATAAAATCAGGACAGGTTTGATACTTACTAAACTTCTCTTCAACCCGGCGCACCCGGGCGATTTCCTCTCTTTCACTCTCTCCCTCCTCGATATTCTTCCGCAATCTTCAATTCTAATCAGGCAATATTCTGGATCTTCTGAGTCTACACTCGTCTTCCCTCTCTCTCTTTCTCTTGCTTAGCTCCCAGCAGCGTTGTCTGCATCATATTATCGTCATCGTCAATATCAGCAGCAGCATTCCTTCTCAATTTAAATTACTCTAGTTATAGTCTTTATTTTTTCATGTCCCACCCTCAAGTGTTGCAACTTCACTAAACTACGGAATATGATTGGACGGGGTTAGGGATGTCTTCATCATCCCATGTTGACGTATTCATTTTATTAGTCAAACCTATTGTTTGTTAATCCTGCCCCTTTTACTCATTCATAACTTTATTTGAAACATGCATATTTTGTTGCAAATGCCATAATTAACTTAATACAGGCTTCACAGTTTGCTGCTACATCTTCTTCTTTTCCCATCCTTTCTGTCCTTGGAGTTTGGCAAGCATTCAGCTCCCTCTGTGTCATCGGTCATCTCATGGGTCATTGCTCATGCGCAGCTTTCGCCATCTTCTTTTTTAGTCAAGGACCAGCAGGCCCAAATATTCAGTATTAATAAAAGAATCAAAAACAAATATTATTTTCTTGAACATGTAATTCTCACTGTTCACCGCCCACTTTTACTCTATCCCATGTAATTATTATTACTCTTGGGCAAAAGCGTTAATAACAGCAGCTTTCTTTTTAATCAAGCAAGCATATGCCGAGCATGCGGTACCTCAAGACCGCATTTCAATTCTTCTTGCACATGTGCGAGGGTTTTTCCCTCTCAAAGCAAGTTAGTCACGTTATTTTATGCGTCATTCGGGTTTGAACATGCACAAAGCGTTTTAGCAAGTTAAGGCGGGTTAGTTTCGCCTTATCTATCAATTAATTTTTAGTAAGAGTTTAATGGAAGTTTTCATCGAGCAAGTCTCATTTTCTTGAGTCCTTGCTCCATCACCTGCTTTGATACTAGGCTGCACTCAGTGTGCCAGTGCAGGCAGGAATGCAACATATCTTAGTAGATATGACACATTCTTGCCCTCTCCCTCTTACGCAATGTAACACAGCAAGTTGTCTTGCTGCGTTGCATTGTGTCAATTGTTAGCAAATCTGCCAACAAGAGTGGAGTACAAGATAAGCTCAAAAAGGACTACACCTTATATCAATAAATGATTCACCTCAAAAGAAATTTATTAATAACTGCATTATTTGCTGTTAAGTAAATTACATTTTATCATAATTGTAGGAAGATGGCTTTTTGCAGGTTCACCCTTATTTTTTACGTCCACTTTTTGATGACTTTAGGTACAGTTGTAATGACTCTGCACACTAGGGCGATGAAGTCCAGTGCTCAGTGTATGTGCTTTGACCCCAAAAGGTGTGTACCAATGGGTACAATTTATCTACTCCCTGATTGACAAGGTTAACTTGCATGTAAGTCTCTAGCAAAAGCTACTCAGAGTACCTAGTGCCTGTAAGATAAGGTACCTTTAATTGATTGCAGCACTATTTGTGCCACCACTAAAATGGTAAGTAATGATTTGATACTAGGCCTGTTCTTAAGACTAGATGGCAAGAAAACATACATGTGCGAATAACTAATCCCTAATTTGTATATTTAATTTACCTGTACGCCCCTAGTCTGGTACTCAGTGTAACCCCGGGCCTGTACGTTGCCTAGTATATCACCTAAAAATCTTTTAGTAGCCTTCCTAATAAGCCAGCAGCTGTTGCCTGTCACCCTGTTGTCTGCCTGGTAATTAAATGTAAATGGCTCTCAGGAGCCCAGAACAAAGGACCATCTGGTGGGAGGAGATTTGATTTTTTTCCCCAGGATTCGTGATTGCAGTAGCCACAGTGCTAGTTATACCTCAAAGGTGGGTTTCCCTACTGAAAAGATATCACTGAGCCCAAACCTGCCCCCTTCCCTTTGTTTCAGGCACAGACTGTCTCTTCCTTAATTAGATTAGGAGTAAACATGTACGGGTTGTGTAGCCTTTGGTAGCCACAGTTCTGGAGATGTACAGGTAGCTCCAAGCTGGGGAGGTAGAGATGGGCAAGGTTGGATTTAGGTGACCTCATTAATTCTGTTATAGTTTGATGCCTCACTTCCCAGGAGGAAGCCACATGGTGAGGTTGGTTGCCCAATGGAACTGGTAGCGCATTGGCTAGGGTACACCCCATGAGCTAGTGAAAGGAATAAAGCAGCATGCACAAGCCCCACATCTCAAGACACTACTGGAACCGAGTAGAGCAGGAGAATGACTGCACCTGCTGAACCTCTAGACTCCACAGAGAGAGGCTGCACCGATGAGGACTGCACCTACTGCACATAGGGAGGACTTAACAAAAGAGGGCTGCTCCTCCTGTTTAACCCATAGCAAAGAACCTTGAGGACTGGACCTGTGTCCCTTCTGCCAAAGATCCAATGAGTGGACTCAAAGGGGCAGTTGGCAAATCCCCAGTTACGTTACAGGGCAACAATAAGCTAAAGAGGACTGCTTGCAAAGTCCCCCGCTTCTTCTGCCACTGGATTTGCCTTGTCATCGCTGGTGCATGCTGCAAGATCAATTCCCGACCCACCTCATGGTGCCTACCAGACCCTAGATCCATGGTTGGCATCAGAGTGTACTCTTTTTCCTGCCACAGCTGAAGAAATTAGAAGAAACCACAGGGAAATCAGCAATTATTGATTGGCCAGATGACCAGTCGCAACTGGACGTACCTGGAACTCCCCTGCTGCATGCTGTGAGATAGAGTCTTCAACCCCAAACCATGTCCCCAAAGCTGTGGACATGTGAGGGGTGCCAAGGAGAACCAGCACCAAAAAAACTTGCCCTGGAAAGTCTGAAACCACAAAAGAAAGAAAATCTACCAACCAGGATATCCCCAGGATCAAACCAACCCCAGTGATGCTTTGGCTGGAAGAGATCCACCTGTAACCCTCATACTTCTGAGTCGCCTATCTGTAAGTAGTCTCAAATTTTGCCCTTGAGCCCTATTGTTTTAGGCTCGTAGCAAACCACTAAGGGGCCGATTCCGATTCGGGCCGGAAATCTCTCCGACCGAGCCGGACCCGGAGAGAATTCCGACCGAATCGGACCCCAGCAGTCCGACCGAATGAGTACGATGCGTTCGCATGCTATCGGACTCGATTCGGTCGGACTCCCATTGAAGTCAATGGGAGCCGGTCGTACGACGCATACGCGGGCTCCCATTGACTCAATGGGTGCGAGGCGAACAAGGGCGCCCCCTACAGTGGGTATGCGTCCATGCGCATCGCGGCGTACATGCACACCCCTGTGTGCGACTCGCGCACCTACGCGTTTAGGGGGGTCCGACGCGGACCCCCAAAGTCCGGCTCCGACAGCTCTTTAGAGCCGGACGGCGTGAGTCGGTCGGACTGCTTGCGGCGCGCATCGTACTTACCCGGCCGGGAAATGTCTCCATAGCGCGGTGCGAGTCGTGTCCGTGCGAGTCGGTCGGAGCGTGTTGAAGCCGCGTACGAGTCGGTCGGCGATTTCGCGGGCGCATGCATCGTACTCGCTCGGCCGGACCCGCATACAATTCGGTCGGGAAACAGGGCTCCGAATCGGATCCGGTAAATCCGAATCCGATTCGGAGCCCTACCGGCCGGGATCGGAATCGGCCCCTAAGTAGTAGTTTAAAATTAATTAGTGAAATTTTTAAGAGGAATATAGTGACTTATTTTTCCTTTGAAAATAATATCTCTGGTTCCACTTGATAGAGTTTTATCATTTTGATGTTTATTTAAAGTTAAAAATCCAGCCTATTTTTAAAAGTTGGTGTCAGATTTTATTAAGTGGTGTACTTCTAAATGCTCTACACATGTTCCCTTGATCAAGCCTGACTGCTCTACTGCACAGCTACCCAGGACTGACCTAAGGTAGTATTAAAGAACCTACTTGGTCTTTATACAGATTTGTGACATTATGACATGGTGAGGCCTTACAACCATACCACATAATAGTCTATTTTCCCACAATAATTGGAGAAAACAAACAGGCTTAGAAGAATCAGAATGAGCCCTACAAGAATACCTACCTCTGAAATCCATAGGCCCCATGAGAAGCACTGCCATTAAAAGAGTGATCTAATACCTGACTTAAAAGGTGTTTGAACCAAAACTACAAATTTAATTGAGAATTGAAAGCATCTAGCATTTGACTACGGCTTAGATTTGCACTTAATGTTTAAATGAGCAGGCCCAATGCCTGCTTAATCCTTTAAATGGAAGTATGGATTAGAACATATAAAGTTGGGAACTAGCTGTTAAAAAATGGAGCAATGTGCAAAGGTTCAGTATACAGGACATTTTTACGTGGAACTCTGCGAAGTGGTCCAAAAACTTTTGTTACATTCTTTGTCTTACTCATCGTGAAGCGCATTTTTGCGCCAGAAATCATGCGTGAACGGTGCCACGTTGTTCGCATGGGCACGGCCATTTTGTTTTCTGTTCTGTTCATGGTTCTGGACCAATCCTTACTCAATCTTTTCAATCTTCCCACATCTATCTTAGCTACCCCTTGTTTTTATTTATTGTATTTGTGTGTGTTTTTGTGTCAATGTAATGTATGTTTTCTTCAATTTTTTTGTGTTTTTTGTGACATTTTGAATTTTTGTTTATTTTTCCCTTAACTTCCTTATTTCTTCTTTCTTTCCTTTTCCTGTTTGTTTTCTTTTTTCACCCCACCCAGCGCCATGCCAGAGCAGGGTGACCAGGCCCCCCCAAACAGCCAACAGCAGCCGTCTGTCTTGCGGATGGCGGCGCTGCTTAGGTGGGCAGCCCCGAGCAATATTTTGCCAGACTTAGGTGGCAGCACTTATTTTTTTAACCCCTTCGCTGCTAGGCCTTTTCCCCTCCTGTGCTAAGCCTTTTTTTGGCTATTTGGGGTAGTGCGCGCTTAGGCCCCTGTAACTTTTTGACCACATAAGGTATCCATGCCAAATTTGCGTCCTTTTTTTCTAACATCATGGGGATTGTAAAGGTACCCAGGGTTTGTGGATTCCCCTGGAGGGGACCCAGAAATTAGTCAAAATACAGCTAATTTTTTTTTGTTGAAAAATGCGAAAAAAGGGCTACAGATGAAAGCGTCTTGATTTTTCCCTGCAAATGGCATCAAAAAAGGGGTTGTGGTGCTGAAATCACCATATTATCAGCTTTCAGGGACAAGCAGACTTTTGTCAGAAAACCAACTTTTTTACACAGTTTTGGCATTTTTCTGGGACATAGCCTATTTTTGCTATTTTTTGTGCTTTCAACCTCCTTCCAGTTAATGGTAGAAATGGGTATGAAACCAATAATGGATCCTGGAAAGCCATACATTTCTGAAAAGTAGACAAAATTCTGAATTCAGCAAGGGGTCATTTGTGTACATCCTTAAAGTTTTCCTTATAGAAACTAACAGTTAAATAAAGGCAAATTGAAAATTAGTTGAAAAAAACAGCCATTTGTGTCAACGTTTTCACCTGTAACTTCTTCTAATTATGACAGCTATTTGAAGGCAATATACCGTTATATCCGCTGGACCTTTCTGGTTGTGGGGATATATAGGACTTGTAGGTTCACCAAGAACCCGACGAACCCAGAGCCAATAATTGAGCAGCATCTTGCAATGGTTTTTTATTATGTACCGGGTATATAGCAATTATTTTGGGAAAATGTATACATGGAAAAATTGTTATGAAAGACACCTATGTATTTCTGAAATGGGAACAAAATGTAGATTTGAGAAACAGTAGATATTTGCACATTTCCAAAATTGGGAGTACCCATACTAGCATGAGAATTATAGGTCATTTTTCAAAATGACTTATTTTTTACACATTGTCTTTCATTTGGAAGGCAGAAATGCATCGAAAGTCAATAGGTAATAACAGTTGCTCTACAATTCTACGTTACCCTAAGTCTCCCGATAAAAATGGTACCTCACTTGTGTGGGTAGCCCTTGTGCCCACAACAGGAAATGGCTCAAAATGCAACGTGGACGTACCACATTTTCACAATGAAAAATTACCCTTTTTTTGCAAAGTGCCTAGGTGTAGTTTTTGAACCCTAGCTCTGCCGGCACCTAGGGAAACCTAGCAAACCTATACATTTTTGAAAACTAGACACCCAGGGGAATCCAGGATGGGGTGACTTGACTGCCTCCCACCAGGTTATGTTACCCAGAATCCCTTGCAAACATAAAAAATTGTCAAAAAAAACAAATTTTCCCCACATTTCTGTGGTGGAAAGTTCTGGAATCTGCGTGGATCCACAAATTTCCACCCACCCCGCGTTCCCCAAAGACTTCTGAGAAAAATGGTACCTCACTTGTGTGGGTCGGCCTAGTGCCTGCGACAGGAAACGGCGCAAAACGCAACGTGGTCACACCTCAATTTCGCAGTGAAAAATGACCCTTTTTTGGCAAAGTGCCTAGCTGTAGTTTTTGAACCCTAGCTCTGCCGGCACCTAGGGAAACCTAGCAAACCTATACATTTTTGAAAACTAGACACCCAGGGGAATCCAGGATGGGGTGACTTGACTGCCTCCCACCAGGTTCTGTTACCCAGAATCCCTTGCAAACATAAAAAATTGTCAAAAAACACATTTTCCCCACATTTCTGTGGTGGAAAGTTTTGGAATCTGCGTGGATGCACAAATTTCCACCCACCCCGCGTTCCCCAAAGTCTTACGAGAAAAATGGTACCTCACTTGTGTGGGTCGGCCTAGTGCCTGCGACAGGAAACAGCGCAAAATGCAACGTGGTCACACCTCAATTTCGCAGTGAAAAATGACCCTTTTTTGGCAAAGTGCCTAGCTGTAGTTTTTGAACCCTAGCTCTGCCGGCACCTAGGGAAACCTAGCAAACCTATACATTTTTGAAAACTAGACACCCAGGGGAATCCAGGATGGGGTGACTTGACTGCCTTCCACCATGTTCTGTTACCCAGAATCCCTTGCAAACATAAAAAATTGTCAAAAAAAACACATTTTCCCCACATTTCTGTTGGGGAAAGTTCTGGAATCTGCGTGGATCCACAAATTTCCACCCACCCCGCGTTCCCCAAAGTCTTATGAGAAAAATGGTACCTCACTTGTGTGGGTCGGCCTAGTGCCTGCGACAGGAAACGGCGCAAAACGCAACGTGGTCACACCTCAATTTCGCAGTGAAAAATGACCCTTTTTTGGCAAAGTGCCTAGCTGTAGTTTTTTAACCCTAGCTCTGCCGGCACCTAGGGAAACCTAGCAAACCTATACATTTTTGAAAACTAGACACCCAGCGGAATCCAGGATGGGGTGACTGGACTGCCTCCCACCAGGTTCTGTTACCCAGAATCCCTTGCAAACCTAAATAATTATCAAAAAAACCACATTTTCCCCACATTTCTGTGGTGGAAAGTTCTGGAATCTGCGTGGATCCACAAATTTCCACCCACCCCGCGTTCCCCAAAGTCTTCTGAGAAAAATGGTACCTCACTTGTGTGGGTCGGCCTAGTGCCCGCGACAGGAAACGGCGCAAAACGCAACGTGGTCACACCTCAATTTCGCAGTGAAAAATGACCCTTTTTTTGCAAAGTGCCTAGCTGTAGTTTTTGAACCCTACCTCTGCCGGCACCTAGGGAAACCTAGCAAACCTATACATTTTTGAAAACTAGACAACCAGGGGAATCCAGGATGGGGTGACTTGACTGCCTCCCACCAGGTTGTGTTACCCAGAATCCCTTGCAAACATAAAAAAGTGTCCAACAAAACACATTTTCCCCACATTTCTGTGGTGGAAAGTTCTGGAATCTGCGTGGATCCACAAATTTCCACCCACCCCGCGTTCCCCAAAGTCTTACGAGAAAAATGGTACCTCACTTGTGTGGGTCGGCCTAGTGCCTGCGACAGGAAACGGCGCAAAACGCAACGTGGTCACACCTCAATTTCGCAGTGAAAAATGACCCTTTTTTGGCAAAGTGCCTAGCTGTAGTTTTTGAACCCTACCTCTGCCGGCACCTAGGGAAACCTAGCAAACCTATACATTTTTGAAAACTAGACACCCAGGGGAATCCAGGATGGGGTGACTGGACTGCCTCCCACCAGGGTCTGTTACCCAGAATCCCTTGCAAACATAAAAAATTGTCAAAAAAACCACATTTTCCCCACATTTCTGTGGTGGAAAGTTCTGGAATCTGCGTGGATCCACAAATTTCCCCCCACCCCGCATTCCCCAAAGTCTTACGAGAAAAATGGTACCTCACTTGTGTGGGTCGGCCTAGTGCCTGCGACAGGAAACGGCGCAAAACGCAACGTGGTCACACCTCAATTTCGCAGTGAAAAATGACCCTTTTTTGGCAAAGTGCCTAGCTGTAGTTTTTGAACCCTAGCTCTGCCGGCACCTAGGGAAACCTAGCGAACCTATACATTTTTGAAAACTAGACACCCAGGGGAATCCAGGATGGGGTGACTGGACTGCCTCCCACCAGTTTCTGTTACCCAGAATCCCTTGCAAACATAAAAAATTGTCAAAAAACCCACATTTTCCCCACATTTCTGTGGTGGAAAGTTCTGGAATCTGCGTGGATCCACAAATTTCCACCCACCCCGCGTTCCCCAAAGTCTTACGAGAAAAATGGTACCTCACTTGTGTGGGTCGGCCTAGTGCCTGCGACAGGAAACGGCGCAAAACGCAACGTGGTCACACCTCAATTTCGCAGTGAAAAATTACCCTTTTTTTGCAAAGTGCCTAGCTGTAGTTTTTTAACCCTACCTCTGCCGGCACCTAGGGAAACCTAGAAAACCTATACATTTTTGAAAACTAGACACCCAGGGGAATCCAGGATGGGGTGACTTGACTGCCTCCCACCAGGTTCTGTTACCCAGAATCCCTTGCAAACATAAAAAATTGTCAAAAAAACCACATTTTCCCCACATTTCTGTGGTGGAAAGTTCTGGAATCTGCGTGGATCCACAAATTTCCACCCACCCCGCGTTCCCCAAAGTCTTACGAGAAAAATGGTACCTCACTTGTGTGGGTCGGCCTAGTGGCTGCGACAGGAAACGGTGCAAAACGCAACGTGGTCACACCTCAATTTCGCAGTGAAAAATGACCCTTTTTGGCAAAGTGCCTAGCTGTAGTTTTTAACCCTACCTCTGCCGGAACCTAGGGAAACCTAGCAAACCTATACATTTTTGAAAACTGGACACCCAGGGGAATCCAGGATGGGGTGACTTGACTGCCTCCCACCAGGTTCTGTTACTCAGAATCCCTTGCAAACATAAAAAATTGCAAAAAAACCACATTTTCCCCACATTTCTGTGGTGGAAAGTTCTGGAATCTGCGTGGATCCACAAATTTCCACCCACCCCGCGTTCCCCAAAGTATTACGAGAAAAATTGTACCTCACTTGTGTGGGTCGGCCTTGTGCCTGCGACAGGAAACGGCGCAAAACGCAACGTGGTCACACCTCAATTTCGCAGTGAAAAATGACCCTTTTTTGGCAAAGTGCCTAGCTGTAGTTTTTTAACCCTACCTCTGCCGGCACCTAAGAAAACCTAGCAAACCTATACATTTTTGAAAACTAGACACCCAGGGGAATCCAGGAGGGGGTGACTTGACTGCCTCCCACCAGGTTCTGTTACCCAGAATCCCTTGCAAACATAAAAAATTGTCAAAAAAACCACATTTTCCCCACATTTCTGTGGTGGAAAGTTCTGGAATCTGCGTGGATCCACAAATTTCCACCCACCCCGCGTTCCCCAAAGTCTTACGAGAAAAATGGTACCTCACTTGTGTGGGTCGGCCTAGTGCCTGCGACAGGAAACGGCGCAAAACGAAACGTGGTCACACCTCAATTTCGCAGTGAAAAATGACCCTTTTTTGGCAAAGTGCCTAGCTGTAGTTTGTGAACCCTAGCTCTGCCGGCACCTAGGGAAACCTACCAAACACACACATTTCTGAAAAGTAGACACCCGGGGGCTTCCAGGGAGGTATGGCTTGCGTGGATCCCCCAACGTTTCCTTACCCAGAATCCCCTGCAAACCTCAATTTTAGCTGAAAAAATCACTTTTTTCACACATTTTTGTGTGGGAAAGTGTGGCATCACTGGCCTCACACAAATTTCCTACCACCCAGCGTTCCCCCAGGTCTCCCGATAAAAATGGTGCCTCACTTGTGTGGGAGGCCCAAGTACCCGCGACAGGCAAGGGCCCACAACGTAGTGAGGCGACCTCAAAATGGCCTTTCACAAAACCACCTGGTTTTGCAAGGTGGGTCACCTCAATTTCGCAGTGAAAAATGACCCTTTTTTGGCAAAGTGCCTAGCTGTAGTTTTTGAACCCTAGCTCTGCCGGCACCTAGGGAAACCTAGCAAACCTATACATTTTTTAAAACTAGACACCCAGGGGAATCCAGGATGGGGTGACTGGACTGCCTCCCACCAGGTTCTGTTACCCAGAATCCCTTGCAAACATAAAAAATTGTCAAAAAACCCACATTTTCCCCACATTTCTGTGGTGGAAAGTTCTGGAATCTGCGTGGATCCATAAATTTCCACCCACCCCGCGTTCCCCAAAGTCTTACGAGAAAAATGGTACCTCACTTGTGTGGGTCGGCCTAGTGCCTGCGAAAGGAAACGGCACAAAACGCAACGTGGTCACACCTCAATTTCGCAGTGAAAAATGACCCTTTTTTGGCAAAGTGCCTAGCTGTAGTTTTTGAACCCTAGCTCTGCCGGCACCTAGGGAAACCTAGCGAACCTATACATTTTTGAAAACTAGACACCCAGGGGAATCCAGGATGGGGTGATTGGACTGCCTCCCACCAGGTTCTGTTACCCAGAATCCCTTGCAAACATAAAAAATTGTCCAAAAAAACACATTTTCCCCACATTTCTGTGGTGGAAAGTTCTGGAATCTGCGTGGATCCACAAATTTCCACCCACCCCGCGTTCCCCAAAGTCTTACGAGAAAAATGGTACCTCACTTGTGTGGGTCGGCCTAGTGCCTGCGACAGGAAACGGCGCAAAACGCAACGTGGTCACACCTCAATTTCGCAGTGAAAAATGACCCTTTTTGCAAAGTGCCTAGCTGTAGTTTTTGAACCCTACCTCTGCCGGCACCTAGGGAAACCTAGCAAACCTATACATTTTTGAAAACTAGACACCCAGGGGAATCCAGGATGGGGTGACTTGACTGCCTCCCACCAGTTTCTGTTACCCAGAATCCCTTGCAAACATAAAAAATTGTCAAAAAAACACATTTTCCCCACATTTCTGTGGTGGAAAGTTCTGGAATCTGCGTGGATCCACAAATTTCCACCCACCCCGCGTTCCCCAAAGTCTTACGAGAAAAATGGTACCTCACTTGTGTGGGTCGGCCTAGTGGCTGCGACAGGAAACGGTGCAAAACGCAACGTGGTCACACCTCAATTTCGCAGTGAAAAATGACCCTTTTTTGGCAAAGTGCCTAGCTGTAGTTTTTTAACCCTACCTCTGCCGGAACCTAGGGAAACCTAGCAAACCTATACATTTTTGAAAACTGGACACCCAGGGGAATCCAGGATGGGGTGACTTGACTGCCTCCCACCAGGTTCTGTTACTCAGAATCCCTTGCAAACATAAAAAATTGCAAAAAAAACACATTTTCCCCACATTTCTGTGGTGGAAAGTTCTGGAATCTGCGTGGATCCACAAATTTCCACCCACCCCGCGTTCCCCAAAGTATTACGAGAAAAATGGTACCTCACTTGTGTGGGTCGGCCTTGTGCCTGCGACAGGAAACGGCGCAAAACACAACGTGGTCACACCTCAATTTCGCAGTGAAAAATGACCCTTTCTTGGCAAAGTGCCTAGCTGTAGTTTTTGAACCCTACCTCTGCCGGCACCTAAGAAAACCTAGCAAACCTATACATTTTTGAAAACTAGACACCCAGGGGAATCCAGGATGGGGTGACTTGACTGCCTCCCACCAGGTTCTGTTACCCAGAATCCCTTGCAAACATAAAAATTGTCAAAAAAACCACATTTTCCCCACATTTCTGTGGTGGAAAGTTCTGGAATCTGCGTGGATCCACAAATTTCCACCCACCCCGCGTTCCCCAAAGTCTTACGAGAAAAATGGTACCTCACTTGTGTGGGTCGGCCTAGTGCCTGCGACAGGAAACGGCACAAAACGCAACGTGGTCACACCTCAATTTCGCAGTGAAAAATGACCCTTTTTGGCAAAGTGCCTAGCTGTAGTTTGTGAACCCTAGCTCTGCCGGCACCTAGGGAAACCTACCAAACACACACATTTCTGAAAAGTAGACACCCGGGGGCTTCAGGGAGGTATGGCTTGCGTGGATCCCCCAATGTTTCCATACCCAGAATCCCCTGCAAACCTCAATTTTAGCTGAAAAAATCACTTTTTTCACACATTTTTGTGTGGGAAAGTGTGGCATCACTGGCCTCACACAAATTTCCTACCACCCAGCGTTCCCCAGGTCTCCCGATAAAAATGGTGCCTCACTTGTGTGGGAGGCCCAAGTACCCGCGACAGGCAAGGGCCCACAACGTAGTGTGGCGACCTCAAAATGGCCTTTCACAAAACCACCTGGTTTTGCAAGGTGGGTCACCTGGGTTTTTGGCCCCGTGCTCGGCGGCCATCTAGGGAAACCTACCAAACCCACACATTTCTGAAAAGTAGACACCCGGGGCTTCCAGGGAGGTATGGCTTGCGTGGATCCCCCAACGTTTCCTTACCCAGAATCCCTGCAAACCTCAATTTTAGCTGAAAAAATCACTTTTTTCACACATTTTTGTGTGGGAAAGTGTGGCATCACTGGCCTCACACAAATTTCCTACCACCCAGCGTTCCCCCAGGTCTCCCGATAAAAATGGTGCCTCACTTGTGTGGGAGGCCCAAGTACCCGCGACAGGCAAGGGCCCACAACGTAGTGAGGCGACCTCAAAATGGCCTTTCACAAAACCACCTGGTTTTGCAAGGGGGTCACCTGGGTTTTTGGCCCCGTGCTCGGAGGCCATCTAGGGAAACCTACCAAACCCACACATTTCTGAAAAGTAGACACCCGGGGCTTCCAGGGAGGTATGGCTTGCGTGGATCCCCCAACGTTTCCTTACCCAGAATCCCCTGCAAACCTCAATTTTAGCTGAAAAATCACTTTGTTCACACATTTTTGTGTGGGAAAGTGTGGCATCACTGGCCTCACACAAATTTCCTACCACCCAGCGTTCCCCAGGTCTCCCGATAAAAATGGTGCCTCACTTGTGTGGGAGGCCCAAGTACCCGCGACAGGCAAGGGCCCACAACGTAGTGAGGCGACCTCAAAATGGCCTTTCACAAAACCACCTGGTTTTGCAAGGGAGTTACCTGGGTTTTTGGCCTCGTGCTCGGCGGCCATCTAGGAAACCTACCAAACCCACACATTTCTGAAAAGTAGACACCTGGGGCTTCCAGGAGGTATGGCTTGCATGGATCCCCCAACGTTTCCTTACCCAGAATCCCTGCAAACCTCAATTTTAGCTGAAAAATCACTTTTTTCACACATTTTTGTGTGGGAAAGTGTGGCATCACTGGCCTCACACAAATTTCCTACCACCCAGCGTTCCCGAGGTCTCCCGATAAAATGGTGCCTCACTTGTGTGGGAGGCCCAAGTACCCGCGACAGGCAAGGGCTCACAACGTATTGAGGCGACCTCAAAATGGCCTATCTCAAACCACCTGGTTTTGCAGAGGTCACCTGGTTTTGGCCCGTGCTCGGCGGCCATCTAGGAAACCTACCAAAGCCACACATTTCTGAAAATTAGACACCTGGGGCTTCAGGAGGTATGGCTTGCGTGGATCCCCCAAAGTTTCTTACCCAGAATCCCCTGCAAACCTCAATTTTAGCTGAAAAATCACTTTTTCACACATTTTGTGTGGGAAAGTGTGGCATCACTGGCCTCACACAAATTTCCTACCACCCAGCGTTCCCCAGGTCTCCCGATAAAATGGTGCCTCACTTGTGTGGGAGGCCCAAGTACCGCGACAGGCAAGGGCCCACACATAGTGAGGCGACCTCAAATGGCCTTTCACAAAACCACCTGGTTTTGCAGAAGTCACCTGGGTTTTGGCCCGTGCTCGGCGGCCATCTAGGAAACCTACCAAACCCACACATTTCTGAAAAGTAGACACCGGGGCTTCCAGGAGGTATGGCTTGCGTGGATCCCCAACGTTTCCTTACCCAGAATCCCTGCAAACCTCAATTTTAGCTGAAAAATCACTTTTTCACACATTTTGTGTGGGAAAGTGTGGCATCACTGGCCTCACACAAATTCCTACCACCAGCGTTCCCCAGGTCTCCCGATAAAAATGGTGCCTCACTGTGTGGGAGGCCCAAGTACCCGCGACAGGCAAGGGCCCACAACGTATTGAGGCTGACCTCAAAATGGCCTATCTCAAAACCACCTGGTTTTGCAGGGGTCACCTGGTTTGGCCCGTGCTCGGCGGCCATCTAGGAATCCTACCAAACCCACACATTTCTGAAAGTAGACACCGGGGCTTGCAGGAGGTATGGCTTGCGTGGATCCCCAACGTTTCTCACCCAGAATCTCTGCAAACCTCAATTTTAGCTGAAAATCACTTTTTCACACATTTTGTGTGGAAAGTGGGCATCACTGGCCTCACACAAATTTCCTACCACCCAGCGTTCTCCAGGTCTCCGATGAAATGGTGCTTCACTTGTGTGGAGGCCCAAGTACCAGCGACATGCAAGGACACAAAACGCTTTGAGGCAACATCAACATTGCCTATCAAAAATGTTTTGGGCCCTTGCCTGTCGCTGGTACTTGGGCCTCCCACACAAGTGAGGCACCATTTTTATCGGGAGACCTGGGGGAACGCTGGGTGGTAGGAAATTTGTGTGAGGCCAGTGATGCCACACTTTCCCACACAAAAATGTGTGAAAAAAGTGATTTTTTCAGCTAAAATTGAGGTTTGCAGGGGATTCTGGGTAAGGAAACGTTGGGGGATCCACGCAAGCCATACCTCCCTGGAAGCCCCGGGTGTCTACTTTTCAGAAATGTGTGGGTTTGGTAGGTTTCCTAGATGGACGCCGAGCACGGGCCAAAAACCCAGGTGACTCCCTTGCAAAACCAGGTGGTTTTGTGAAAGGCCATTTTGAGGTCGCCTCACTACGTTGTGGGCCCTTGCCTGTCGCGGGTACTTGGGCCTCCCACACAAGTGAGGCACCATTTTTATCGGGAGACCTGGGGGAACGCTGGGTGGTAGGAAATTTGTGTGAGGCCAGTGATGCCACACTTTCCCACACAAAAATGTGTGAAAAAAGTGATTTTTTCAGCTAAAATTGAGGTTTGCAGGGATTCTGGGTAAGGAAACGTTGGGGGATCCACGCAAGCCATACCTCCCTTGAAGCCCCCGGGTGTCTACTTTTCAGAAATGTGTGGGTTTGGTAGGTTTCCTAGATGGCCGCCGAGCACAGGGCCAAAACCCAGGTGACCTCCTTGTAAAACCAGGTGGTTTTGTGAAAGGCCATTTTGAGGTCGCCTCAATACGTTGTGGGCCCTTGCCTGTCGCGGGTACTTGGGCCTCCCACACAAGTGAGGCACCATTTTTATCGGGAGACCTGGGGGAACGCTGGGTGGTAGGAAATTTGTGTGAGGCCAGTGATGCCACACTTTCCCACAAAAATGTGTGAAAAAGTGATTTTTTCAGCTAAAATTGAGGTTTGCAGGGGATTCTGGGTAAGGAAACGTTGGGGGATCCACGCAAGCCATACCTCCCTGGAAGCCCCCGGGTGTCTACTTTTCAGAAATGTGTGGGTTTGGTAGGTTTCCTAGATGGCCGCCGAGCACGGGGCCAAAACCCAGGTGACTCCGCTTGCAAAACCAGGTGGTTTTGTGAAAGGCCATTTTGAGGTCGCCTCAATACGTTGTGGGTCCTTGCCTGTCGCGGGTACTTGGGCCTCCCACACAAGTGAGGCACCATTTTTATCGGGAGACCTGGGGGAACGCTGGGTGGTAGGAAATGTGTGTGAGGCCAGTGATGCCACACTTTCCCACACAAAAATGTGTGAAAAAAGTGATTTTTTCAGCTAAAATTGAGGTTTGCAGGGGATTCTGGGTAAGGAAACGTTGGGGGATCCATGCAAGCCATACCTCCCTGGAAGCCCCCGGGTGTCTACTTTTCAGAAATGTGTGGGTTTAGTAGGTTTCCCTATGTGGCCGCCGAGCCCCGGGCCAAAACCCAGGTGACCCCCTTGCAAAACCAGGTCATTTTGAGATAATGTGTTGTTTATTTCTGCAGCGTGAAAATTTTGGCACAATATTGCAAGGAAAATGTGACAGACATTTTGAGGTTTGCAGGACATTGTGGGTACCATAACTTGTTGGGATCCACAAGAGAGATATCACCATGTACTCCCATGGGTGTTTCTGCTTACTGACAATATCTACAGTTGGTAGGTTATTCTTAGACGGAATGTACACCTTGGCAGACAGACTAAAAAGACAAAGATTACTGCACAGCCATCTATTCCTCAAGCACACACACATACTGGTTGGATTTGGCATGAGGGCAAGTGATGGTTCAGTATATACAATTTTATTAACAAGAGATTTCACAAAAATGAAATGCACTGTCAATAATTGAAAGGACAAAAACGGAACCAGTGACTCGCAGCTCGTGAGCTGTAAAGCCACGTCAAGGCCCCAACCGCTTTACAGGCCATTCACACACCTTTCATACGTGATACACACAAGACCATTCACACCCCCAGGCACGAAACAAACACATTACAACATTCACAAAAAGGGACAAGGTACACCCTGCTTGAGAAAGACAAAAAAATGTATTACTGCACAGCCATCTAATCCTCAAGCACACACACACATACTGGTTGGATTTGGCACGAGGGTGAGTGATGGTTCAGTATATACAATTGTATTAACAAGTGATTTCACAAAAATGAAATGCACTGTTAATAATTGAAAGGACGAGAAACTGAACCATTGACTCACAGCTCGTGAGCTGTAAAGCCACGACAAGGCACCAACCTCTTTACAGGCCATTCATACACCTTTCATACGTGTGACAAATACAAAACCATTCACACCACCAGCTGCGGGCCCATCACATTACAACACTCACACCAGCAGACAGCGCCATTCAAGGGCCCATCACTTTCACACGCCCACATTCCTAACACAGCAACCACACAAGCTGATGGATTGCGTGGAGTGTCGCTAGCTAGCAGTGTGTGTAGTGACCAGCAGCAAGTCACTACTCACACACTGCCAGCCGAGCGCCAGTCCACGCACACCGCCAGCCAAGCGCCACTCCACGCACACCGCCAGCCAAGCGCCACTCCACGCACACCGCCAGCCAAGCGCCACTCCATGCACACCACCAGCCTAGCGCCACTCCACGCACACCGCCAGCCTAGCGCCACTCCATGCACACCACCAGCCTAGCGCCACTCCACGCACACCGCCAGCCAAGCACCACTCCACGCACACCGCCAGCCAAGAGCCACTCCCCGCACACCGCCAGCCAAGCGCCACTCCATGCACACCGCCAGCCAAGCACCAGCCTACACACACCAGCATCACATTTAGGATTTTTTTATACAAAAAAGAAAACACAAACAAATTGCAAATAGATACAAATCTACTAACACAAAATCAGAAACTAAATACATTGCACTAATGCCAACCTTGAAACAGAACAACAATTCTTAAACATTACAGACCAGGCAGTTCACTTAACCACTCATGGTTGCTCCCAATAATTATTTTGCTTGTGGTACGCTCTATAACAAGCAGGCACACACAGCCCAGGGTTAGAAGGACACTCAGGGCAGTACATACGAGTCTCCTCCCGCGTACCTCTTCGCCAACAGACTCTACATCTCCTAGTGGGAAAGTCTTTTGAGGGTGTAGGAGGAATGTGATCAGGAAAGTGGCGATCTTTCAATCGAGCCACATCCTCCACCACTCCAACTCTAGGAACACTTGCCTGTTCCACAACAACAAGGCTGCCTATGACAGACTCCTGAAACTGTACAAAAGTCAACTTTGACGCAGGAGAACACTCCTTGAACACAACAAAAGCATTGAAAGTTGCTAAATTGAAGAGATGGATGGCCAACTTCTTATACCAAATGTAAGACTTACGAATAGCAGTGTAAGGTTCCAACCTCTGATCTACTCTATCAACACCACCCATGTGCTTATTGTAGTCTGAAATGCACACAGGTTTGCGCACTTCAGCAATCTGACCCCAAACAGCCACAGGTGAAGTACTCTCATCATGGATGGTAGTCAGCATGTACACATCCCTCCTGTCCACAAATTTCACAGCTAGCAGTTCCTCACTACGCAAGGCACTGCACTGTCCCCTCTGAAGTTTTTTGCAAACAAGCTCTTTTGGATAACCTTTACGGTTAGAGCGGATTGTGCCACAAGCAAAAGTGTCCACTTTGAACAATTCCTTAAACAATTGCACAGCAGTGTAGAAGTTATCAAGGTACAAATGGTGGCCTCTGTTAAACAGTCCTCTAGCAAGATCCCACACAATTTTCTCTGAAACTCCAAAAGTGGCCGGACAACCAGGGGGTCAATAGTGGAATCCCTACCAGTGTACACACGCAAATTAAAAACATATCCTGTCCTACTCTCAGACAACATATACAGCTTAATTCCATAGCGTGCCCTCTTGCTAGGAATGTACTGCCTAAAAACCAAACGGCCCTTGAACAGGACCAAAGACTCATCAATAGATATTTCTTTCCCTGGAGTATAGATCTCCGAAAATCGATCTACAAAGTGATCAAGAACAGGCCGAATCTTAAAAAGACGGTCACATTCAGGGTGATCTCGTGGCAACGCCAAACCATTATCAACAAAATGCAGCATCCGAAGCAAAAGTAAATACCGATCACGAGTCATAACTGCAGGAAATATGGCCGTTGCCATCAAGGGACTGGTAGACCAATATGAACCCATGGACGGCTTCCTTATCAAACCCATCAAAAAAGTCAAACCCAAAAACTTCTTCATCTCTTCCAGATTTGTGGGACTCCACCGGGTAGCTCTAGAATTGGGCCTAAGTCTGGCACTGTTGTCCCTCAAAAACTGTTCAGCATACAAATTAGTCTGCTCAACAATCTCACCCAAAAATACATCATCCATAAACAACTGAAAATACTGTATAGGCAAATAATGTTCACAATCCACTCTACACCCTGCATAACCACTAAAGGCAGGCAACACCGGCTGCACCATGTTTGGATCAACCCAGAGTCCAGCACTTCCAGTAGGAAGCCTAGCAGCCCCAGGCTGCAATCCAGATGCCTCTTGCACCATCGGCACAGTAGTATCCTCCTCTAAATCAGGCACTACATCTGCACTGAGAGTACCTTCATCATCCGATGATTCCATGTGGAGAGAAAACTCACTGCCTGAATCTTCCCCTCCCTCCTCTCCCTCAGACGCACTGTCAGTCTCATAATCCTGCTCAGAGGAAGATTCAAGAAGCAAACCAACCACCTGCTGAGCAGTAATTATACGGCTAGCCATAATGCTTACTAATAAAGGTTACTTGTCAAACAAGTCAACAACAACAAACCCTTTGTAAAAAAAGAAATAAACAAAATGTAGCTTTATCACAAAGACCTATATACTCCAACACTATACCACTCACGTGACAGAAGCAGCTAGACTCACCACCACCTACTCTGCACAGACACAGTAAGGATCAACAATATCCCACTAAAAAAGAAGAAGAAAAAAATTACACATAAGACAATGCAAAACATCGCAAAGAATTTCATGCTCTGAACACTAACAAATATGCTGCCATTATGGCACCACTTACAAAAAAATTCACTCATGCATGACAATAATACTCATTTGGAGTACACACAACAAAAATATTTTTCTTACCAAATAAATGCAATTACGCAAAACTGCAGAACCACCACTGCCGAAACCGCAAACAGGAATCAAAAGCTTTACACTAGAATAAAAAGGAGAAAAAAACATTACAATCACATATGCAAATAATGCACCAGTCCACACACAATCCACCAGCCAAGCTAAGGGGTAGGTGGGCCTAACAGTATAAATAAAATATTCACACCCGTAAAAGGGGAGCAACCCTTGCCCTTTTGGCCACTCCCCAACACAAAAATGAAAAAAAAACCCTGGTGTCTAGTGGCTTCTGCCCTCCTTGGGGGCAGATGGGCCTAAAAACATACTGCTATTCTGCCACCCAAGGGGTCACTCTCCACAAATAAAAGCCTGGTGGACTAGTGGGAAGATACCTTTATCTTCCGCACACGATCTCTCACTACTCAACTCTACTCTCAACTCTATTCACAACTGGATGTTAGCTCACCAACTCATTCTGAATCCCGCCAAAACTGAATTCCTCCTCCTCTCTACCTCTCTCTCAACTCCTCCTGTTCAATCTTGGATGGATCAGCTGAACCTACTCAACAACAAACCCATCATTGTTGACAGCGCTAAATCCCTAGGTGTCATTCTTGACAAAAGACTCAACCTAATCTCCCACATCAACTCTATTGCTAAGAACGCACGTTACCAGTTGCGCCTTCTACGGGGGATCCGTCGGTTCTTCCCGGAGAAAGACTTAAAATCCTTGGTACAATCTCTGGTTCTCTCAAGACTGGATTATTGCAATTCTCTTCTGACGGGCCTACCCAAATCCCACCTCTCCCCTCTCAAATCCATCCTCCATTCAGCAGCTCGCCTCATTTCAGGGTCTAAACGAAGCGACCACGTCACTCCTATCCTCTCTTCGATGGCTTCCGATCGAGGCAAGATCGATTTACAAAACTGCCTGCATCACACACAAAGCCTTACACACCTCCTCCCCTCGTTACCTGGCAAATAAATTGAAATTGTCTCTCTCTCTCTCTCCCTCTCCCTCCCTCCCTCGCTCCCTCCCTCCCTCGTGCCTAGTGGGCATTCCTGCTGCACGATCACATGATCGTGCAGCAGGAATGCACAAAGAGGCATCGGGGAAAGAAAACCCTTTCCTTTCCCTCGATGCCTCTTTTGATACAAACCCCCCTCCCCGAGCCAAACCTCACCTGATTTCCCCGATGCGCTGGAAGCAAATGGCTTCCAGCGCATCGGGAAGAAAGGGAAACCCTCAATGATGTCAGCGCACCTCGCGCGCTGAAGTCATTGATGGGGCGGGGAGGCAGGGGAAGCCCTTCCCCTGCCTCCCCAAAAAAAACCAACGATCGGATTCCCACGGGGGAGCGCCAGTGCTTCCCCGTGGGTGGTCTTATGACGAGCTGGACTCGTCATGAGCACACGAGCACTGTGTGCCATGACGAGTCCAGCTCGTCATAAGCACCGAAGGGGATAAAGGGTCAGAGCAGGATCTCAGCGGCAGACGAGGAGAAGGAACCTCCTGGTCACAGGAACTACACGAGCATTGCGCTCGAGAAATTCAAGGATGCAAAGACCTCCATCAAGGATTACAGCTAACTTTTCAGGGTGTAAATGGAGAGAAGCCACATCTGCTTAACCACGCTCACGAATTCTACACGAGAATTGCGCTCGAGAAAATGAAGGATGCAAAGACCTCCATCAAGGATTACAGCTAACTTTTCACGTTGGAAATGGAGAGAAGGCACATCTGCTTAACCACGCTCATGAATTCTGCACACCTGCCCTGCATATTTATCCAAGAAGATGCCACCGTTTTGTGCAATACCTCTACTCAACTGTAGTACTGTCTACTGGCTAATCAGTAAGTGTTACCTCGTTGGGTAAATGTATAGTGCCTTTCCTACACTACAGCTGCGTAAAGGACCAGAAGAATTTTCTCCAGTGACCTGTGTGTCTGTAATTTTGCCACCGCGCCGAAAGCGCCGGGAACCTTTGATTAAGCTGTCCATCATAGTGGGGAAAGGGCGGGCAGACGTTGCATACCGCTAGTGTATGTGTGGCGGGGCCAAACGGGCGGGGCTTCTAGGCCCGTTCACATGCCTCTTGTTTATAAAGGGTCAGAGCACGATCTCAGCGGCAGACGAGGAGAAGGAACCTCCTGGTCACAGGAACTACACGAGCATTGCGCTCGAGAAATTCAAGGATGCAAAGACCTCCATCAAGGATTACAGCTAACTTTTCAGGGTGTAAATGGAGAGAAGCCACATCTGCTTAACCACGCTCACGAATTCTACACGAGAATTGCGCTCGAGAAAATGAAGGATGCAAAGACCTCCATCAAGGATTACAGCTAACTTTTCACGTTGGAAATGGAGAGAAGGCACATTCTGCACACCTGCCCTGCATATTTATCCACGAAGATGCCACCGTTTTGTGCAATACCTCTACTCAACTGGAGTACTTTCTACTGGCTAATCAGTAAGTGTTACCATGTTGGGTAAATGTATAGTGCCTTTCCTACACTACAGCTGTGTATAGGAACAGAAGAATTGTCTCCAGTGACCTGTGTGTCTGTAATTTTGCCACCGCGCCGAAAGCGCCGGGATCCTTTGATTAAGCTGTCCATCATAGTGGGGAAAGGGCGGGCAGACGTTGCATACAGCTAGTGTATGTGGGTCGGGGCTTCTAGGCCCGTTCACATGCCTCTTGTTTATAAAGGGTCAGAGCAGGATCTCAGCGGCAGACGAGGAGAAGGAACCTCCTGGTCACAGGAACTACACGAGCATTGCGCTCGAGAAATTCAAGGATGCAAAGACCTCCATCAAGGATTACAGCTAACTTTTCAGGGTGTAAATGGAGAGAAGCCACATCTGCTTAACCACGCTCACGAATTCTACACGAGAATTGCGCTCGAGAAAATGAAGGATGCAAAGACCTCCATCAAGGATTACAGCTAACTTTTCACGTTGGAAATGGAGAGAAGGCACATTCTGCACACCTGCCCTGCATATTTATCCACGAAGATGCCACCGTTTTGTGCAATACCTCTACTCAACTGGAGTACTTTCTACTGGCTAATCAGTAACTGCTACCTCGTTGGGTAAATGTATAGTGCCTTTCCTACACTACAGCTGTGTATAGGAACAGAAGAATTGTCTCCAGTGACCTGTGTGTCTGTAATTTTGCCACCGCGCCGAAAGCGCCGGGATCCTTTGATTAAGCTGTCCATCATAGTGGGGAAAGGGCGGGCAGACGTTGCATACCGCTAGTGTATGTGGGTCGGGGCTTCTAGGCCCGTTCACATGCCTCTTGCCCTCCCTCCCTCCCTCGTGCCTAGTGGGCATTCTTGCTGCACGATCACATGATCGTGCAGCAGGAATGCACAAAAGAGGCATCGGGGGGAAGGAAAACCCTTTCCTTTCCCTCGATGCCTCTTTTGATACAAACACCCCCCTCCCCGAGCCAAACCTCACCTGATTTCCCCGACGCGCTGGAAGCAAATGGCTTCCAGCACATCGGGGAAGAAAGGGAAACCCTCAATGATGTCAGCGCGCCTCGCGCGCTGACGTCATTGATGGGGAGGGTGGGGGGAGGGGCGGGGGGAGGCAGGGGAAGCCCTTCCCCTGCCTCCCCCAAAAAAAACCTAAAGATCAGATTCCCACGGGGGGAGCGCCAGCGCTTCCCCCGTGGGTGGTCTTATGACGAGCTGGACTCGTCATGAGCACACGAGCACTGTGTGCCATGACGAGTCCAGCTCGTCATAAGCACCGAAGGGGTTAATGCAGCACCACCTCCCAGCCATTCTAGCAGCAAGAGGCAGGCCCGGGCACAGGTACCCCCCCAAGGGAGCATCAGCTGCATTGAGGGATGGTGCCCAAGTGTGTGCGCTGCTTCCCCCAAGTCCAGTGTTAGAATAAAAATTATGTTTTCGCATTGTTTAGTGTAAGTTAGCATTCACTGCGCCATTTTGTGTATAGGCGCCATTTTGTATTGTGATCGAAACAAATTTTTTGCTATTTCCGAAAACAGCCTTCTCTAGGTTATGTTTCTTCGGAGCTGAGTTCTGCCACACTAATGCATGCACTGTTTTTATTAGTGCATACCTTTCTTCTTAGATGTTGGCCTTCTCCCACTTGTCTAGTGGCGGGCACAGGCAGAGTGACCTTAAATGATAGATAATGTGTGCCCGGCCTCAGAATTGAAACTTGCTCCTTTATAATTTACTGTCCAGCTGCATCTCTCTGGAAAATTCCATTGTGGGCATACCTTCATTGGTTCAGAAATGTACATAATGTATCGTTATGCTTGCTGATGTCAGTCCCTCTGCAGCACTCCTTAGCAACTGGGCAGACAGGGCTCCGCACTGAGCGTACTCTGAATAAACAGATATTGGTTTGTATTCTCTACTGTCTGACCGACTCTTCATTTGGTATGAAAGGCTGAGAGGTGGTCTTGTGTGACCCGGGTATCCCGAATCTGGTCATTTCCTTCAGTTGGTGCCCAAACAGGGACTCCATTGGGTGAGTAGCCCTTCCCCTTCCATGGACGGGGGGGAGGTTGAGGCCATCATTGGGTTGGACGGACGGATCAGGGATCCCTGCACGAAGAGTTCCTGATACTCGCATCTGCCCCTTCTGTCCTGCCGGACGGTGCCTCGCCCAGTGGTCATCCAGACTGGAGTCCTAAACGGCGAAACCCTTGGATCTGACTGTTTGGTCTGAAGAGTCGGCAGTGGAGAATACATTTGTTTGACCTGCATATATCAGGTGAGTTCGTTTTGGTTCTTCATGGGTATGGTACCATTTTGGTTTGTATTTGGTATGGTCTAAGGGCCGACTTTTGGGTAAGAGCATTTACAATTGTTTTGCTAGGTATAAATAGTGCACTTGTTTTCTTTTGAAAAATGTCTAGATTCAGTAAGTTGTTTTCTTTGTGCTGTCGCTGTTGTTCTGCAGATGCTCGATTGGAAGAAGCTCAGCCAGCACCTCCAGAAGACACCCCCAATTTTGATATGTATGTGAAGCATGGTCTTGGCCCGATTATGTTTAGTACATTATGGCACAAATATACGAGGGACAATGCCGAGTTGCGGTGGCCATTGACAGGCACGTTTGATGAACAAAAGATTGATTTTTTTACAAGAACAGATGTTTAAGAAACGAAGTAGGCAGTCTATGTTTGATTCCCTCAGAACATGGCAGAAAGTAGCTAGACAGTGGCGATTGAAGGCAGAAAAAGAGGCCCGGAAGGGAAGAATGCAGACGTTGACTCAGAAGGCTGTAGCATATGATAGGGAGAAACAGGAAAAGGGTGTTAATGTGCAGATAGAAGGTTTCAATTACATATTGATAAATCGTATGTGATTCAGGAAGAAGATGACGCTTTTGTGGAAGAATTATTAGATACCCAACCCCGCCTCCATATGCCCCGCAAAGAATATATCCCATTGTTCCGATGCCCTCACAGCCGTCTGATACAGTTGCTTCCACTGTCTCTGTCCCCACATCTACTACTGTTGTTTCGACAGCTCTGGCTTCGGCTCCTTCTCCTCTTCTGTTTCTTTGCCGTCTGTGGCAACTGTGACTGTTAGTACTCCCGCTGTACCTATTGTCTCAGCTACCCTTTTGCCAGCTCTTTTCCCCACGACACAGCCCCCAGCGACGATAGTGCCTGTTGCTTCTGTTGCTTCTCCCACTGTGGTTTTTCATCGTCAGACATTAGTAAGTAGTGGGACATCAGTGCGTGGATTTGAGGACAGGGATTGGACGAAATTTAAGGAGCGCATGGGACCGTTAGTGCGATCTGATGTGGGGGATGAAGAAAAAAGGGCAATAGCTAATCAGGCTACACAGTGGGCCTGTAGCCCTATTTATAGTGTAGAGGATGTCTGGGTGACTATGAAAGATTTTGAGCCCTTTATACAGCAGCATGCCCGCAAACACATGTCTGCTACTCTGATTGGTCTATGGCAACAGCACTTTGAAGCGGAAGCACCTCAAATTTTATACAATATAAGGGATCGAGAGTATATTAGTGATTTGGGGCCAGAACAAGTTTTTGCTAATGTTATGACAATAGTAGCATATAGGGGAAGACTACATGAGAAAAGTCCCAGATCAGTATCTCAGTTTCCGATTTGAGCGGTTCATCCCATATATCACCCCGAGATACCGGAATTGACAGATGGCCGTGGCAATGTTACTTGAGCGGCAGTGGCGGCCAGGTTTCAGGAGCAATGGGTTTATACTCTGTGGAAAAGAAGTGAGGTTTAATCTCTTAAAACTCATTTACCGGATCCTAGAAAAAATCCAACTGCTTATTATAAAGAACTGACTTAAGCTGCTTCCTCAACGGTGATGACTCTTGCTGATATTGAAATGTTCTTTGGTCTTCTTGTTCCGGTTGATATTTGGAGGCAGGTTCATACTCAAGATCATGCTCCGGAGTTGGGTGGTACATGGGATCAAAAAGGCATGGGATCAGGAAAGAAAGCCCGTTGATAAGCCTCGAGCGGAAGTTTTAGCGTTGACAGGCCGCATAATTATGTATATGCATTCTCTTATTCCACCGAGAAAGGTAGACTGGGATAAATTGTCAGCCTGTCGACAGAAGAAAGATGAGAGTGTGTCTGATTTCTTTACCCGATTTGAAGGTACATTTTTGGATTATAGTGGACAGGATTTGTCCGTTGAGGGAGGTGTTAGGTTGTTTGTCAATAGATTTGTTTCTAACTTGCTTCCCGAAATTGCGACTCGATTGCAAGCTTCTGAGAGTACCTGGTTCACCTCTTCCCCCTCTGTTATTTTGAATATGGCACAATATTATGAGCCTATGGATAATGAGGAAAAGGAGAGGACAAAGAAGAGACCTAAGGATTTAAAGACGAAGGTGTTGTTACAGCAGGCCTTTAGAGGGAATGGGAGAGGACGTGGTGGTCCTGCCCGACAGCTTCCACGCACTAGTAGGCAGCCAACAACTACACCTTTGGGTCCGAATCAGTGTGCGTATTGTAAAGAGGAGGGACATTGGCGAAGCGAGTGTCCTGTGCTTTTGCAGAAGGTAGCAGTCCCGAGAGGACGAGGTTCTCGTGGACGGGGTCATGGAACAGGAGGGGCTGATCGGGCTCAGAATGCTGTAGCCTCACAGGGTCGTTCTGATAATATTTACTTTGATGACCCTCGTGATGGACAGTATTATCATGATGATTATGACATGGAGGAAGTGACAAGAATGTCTTACAGTTAGGACAGCCAGGGACAGAGTGAGAGGCCAGTTCTGATACCTGTAGACCAGCGTGGTCCTTATGTAACAGCAGAACTGCATGGTTCAACTAAGGAATTTTTGATGGACACAGGTGCGACAAAAAGTTCTGTGTCTCGAAATATAGTCCCTGGGGCAGCTCTGCCTGGCCATAATAATGTGTCGGTTGTTTTTTCTGGTGTACCGGTTGTAAGCCCCATTTCAAAACCTCTTGCGTTGACTATTGGTCCTTTCACTGTAGATTCGCCATTCTTGTTGACATCTAATTGTTGTGAAAATTTGATGGGTTTGGATTTGTTGAAGAACTTGCATGCTACCATTTATTGTTCCCCAGCAGGTGTCTATATGTCAATGGGCCCCAATGTAGCACGTGCTAAACAGTGTTTGTCCAAAGATGCGCCTCTTCCTGTTGAATTTGCAGATGTTCCATCCACTTTGTGGGCGACAGGTAATACCGATGTGGGACTGCTGCAGATTACCACCGGTTTCGATACAGGTTAAGGAAGGTGCTAATTTGCCTCTTATCCCTCAGTATAAAATACCACAGGCAGGAGAACGAGCTCTATTGCAAATTATTCAGGATTTGATCAAGAAGGAAGTGGTTGAGGAGACGACGGCCAATATTTGTAATAGTCCTATTCTCCCCATTCTTAAACGGATGCCTTCAGGTGATGATCAAGGAGTTGTCTATCATTTTGTGATTGATTTGCGCGAGGTTAATAAAATAGTGGGTCCCCAGTTTCCGGTGGTCCCAGACACTACTACTCTTTTGACAATGATTCCCTCACTGCTAAATTTTTCTCTGTCATTGACCTGAAAAATGCTTTCTTTAGTATTCCTATTCATCCGGATAGCAGGTACTTGTTCGGGTTTACACTAGCTGGTAGGAGCTTTAGGTTCTGTCGAGCTCCTCAAGGCTATACTGAAAGTCCAAGTATCTATAGTCAAGCTTTGAAGAGTCAGAGACCGGACCTGTGAAGCCCTGAGGATTGCTCCTGGTCCCTTGGCCAAAACGCACATCGCACTTTTGCTACAGCCCCTGGAGGAGCTTGAAAACATTTGCGCTGGTCCCGCGGCACGGGAGACCGGACCTGTGAAGCCCTGAGGATTGCTCCTGGCCCCTTGGCCAAAACGCACATCGCACTTTTGCTACAGCCCCTGGAGGGGCTTGAAAACATTCGCACTGGTCCCGCGGCGCGGGAGACCGGACCTGTGAAGCCCTGAGGATTGCTCCTGGCCCCTTGGCCAAAACGCACATCGCACTTTTGCTACAGCCCCTGGAGGGGCTTGAAAACATTTGCGCTGGTCCCGCAGTGCGGGAGACCGGACCTGTAAAGCCCTGAGGATTGCTCCTGGCCCCTTGGCCAAAACGCACATCGCACTTTTGCTACAGCTCCTGGAGGGGCTTGAAAACATTTGCGCTGGTCCCGTGGAGCGGGACGCGCGCGGGACGTGCCCGGGCGAAGATAGACCGGAAGAGGCCGGGCTGGGCCAGGACTCTGTAATTTAGCGATAAAAGGTACTGTGTTAAGGACCATATCGGGAACACAGGAGAAGCCTAGCATAATTATTAGAGTTCAGTAATCACTACTCATTTTAATTGATTGGGACCATCTTATTTAAAATTGTTGTGTAGGTTTAGTTGTGATTACTTGACCTGCCTATAACTGATCATAAGTGCTTATAATTGTCTTCGTTTTGTTTTAAAAACTGTTGTTTTGGAAGAAAGATGGGGAAGAGAAAAACACTGAGTGTAAACGCTAAAAAGGACACAAAAACAGGGGGACATTCATGTAAGACCTTACTAAGTTACCTAACTGGCGCTATGGGTGCAATTGAGCAGCAGATTAATAATGTAGAAGAGTCCCTGAATACAGCAAACTTAGGTGAGGAGGGGAGTCTAAGAGAGGATAATACATTTAAAGGGGGACCCGACACACAAACAGTGGCAACGAGTACTTTAACATCTTTAAATGGGTGCATTGTTAATGTATCGGATTATTTATCAGGTAGCGAACATGAGGATGATATTTTACCACCAAATAAACGACCCAGAAATCCTGAACCTGATCCCCCTATCTCAAAAACGAAGGTGAAAGGGCAACATGTGAGGGAGACCCCTATATTAACTCGGAGAAAAACTATAAAAACTATAAAAAAGGACAAGGCCTTGCCCTCAGATAAGGGCGGGACCCGGGAAAAATCTACTGCTAATTCGAATGCACGTATGCACAATGAGGTGAATAAAATAAAAGATAAACTAGATATTATTGATACGTTTTTAAAAAAAACGTTCAACACACTATTCTGTAGAATTTCAAAAATGGAGGAAGTTTTATTGAAGTGCCGGGAAACTCCTATGAAATCTGGTGAGGTAATAACATCTGGCCTTACTTGTGGTCGGGATATGTCAATTGAGTATACACGAGGGCCTAATATTAGACCGACTCTAGACGGTGGTAATGAGCAGATACAGGCATTGCAGGTATTGTATAATACCACAAAGCAGAATAAATCTAGGGAAGCTTTATCTACTCATGTTCCCCCGCCAGTGGATAAGCAGAAATACTTTCAGGGAAACTATGGTAATAATCGTACCTCCACCAGGAACTACGAATTGCTAGATAAAATGGACAAAGAGGGTAGACATTTGATAACCCTTGACCTACCACCCGAGACTACCCCTTATGTGGTTGTTCTAGCAAATGTTCCGAGACTACAACCTGGAATGATGGAATCATGGGAGTCCCTAAAGAATAAATCACTGCATTGGTTGGATGCTAGAACGGGTCTCTCAGAGAGACTATTTGCTGAGTTCAAGATGGTTAGAAGGGTGAATTGGGTAGGCAAGAAATGTAAGAGCCTGACTGGTGATTGTGTTGTGCTGACCTTTAAAACCCCGCAGTTGGTCAGACTGATTCTGGGTAGAGCTGGCAATACCATAATTGCAGATCAAGATGTTAACTTATTCCCATTAGGTTATTTTTACCAACCTCCAGGTCAAAAGAATGCCACCACAGATAGGACATCACACAATTATCCCCCCAGGTTTAATGTTCCTACCAACAACCATCTTGAAACTCTCACTGATCTTGAACACGTCGATTGACCACGAGTGACGGCATCTATACAGACTGTAGAACTCTGTAACCAGGAGACCTAGTAAATAATGGCTCTATATTGTTAAAATCAAATTCAGTAACTGTGAGAGATTTGATAATTAATGAGAATGCTGTGATACTACCGGATTCAGATAATGAAAACTTGTTGCCTCCCGTTTCACTACCGCCTACACAAATCAATGTTGAAATGGTTGATATTGAGATAAAGGGGGGAACTAGTAGTATTGTAGAAACTAAGGATAAATGCCAACTTATGTTTTGGAACACAGCGGGTTTAAAGGCTAAGGTAAAGAATGCCATATGGATGGAGTTTGTGAGCAGCTTTGATATTGTTAGCCTGCAAGAGACCTGGGCGGTGGATCCTATCCATATAAATGGATATAAAACTTTCCATTCGCCAGCGATTACTTCTTCTCATGGTAGGGCTAAAGGGGGTATCTGTATTTACATCTCTAACTACTTAAATATAAGAAAAGTTATACTAAATGTCAATGAACCGTGCTATCAAATTTTAAGTCTTCATTTAGAACAGAAAGTGTGTTTAGTTATATTGAATTTTTATAACAATGCCTCTCCAGCGTTGTTAAAGGGCCTATTGAGTTCTATGACTGGTAATTTAAATAATCTACAGTCACATGATGCACTTGTAATCTGGGGAGGAGATTTTAACTCATCGTTGTGCCAGCATTCGGATAAGGAAATTTGTGGTATCTCTTATGAAAAAGGTTCAAGTTTTTCTCATTTTCCACATACTTTGTATGGAAATCTCTTGAATTATGCTATGTTTACTCTGGATATGGGTTTTGCAAATGATTTGTGTTCCCCAAAGGCTCCATTTCGAGCAACGTTTAATGGCAGAGGTATATTTTCAATTATTGATTTGATTTTAATATCTAGTAGACATGCAACTCGTGTCAAGAACTTTAACACCCATGAGATCGCTTTAAGTGATCATTTTCCTTTAAGCATAGATATAATAGTGGCCAGCCAGTGTATTAATACTAGAGATAATTCTATTGACCTGGTAGATTCCATTGCCTTGAATAGGCAAAATGGTTACACGCTTAGATGGGAAAATATAAATCCAGTGGAATTTATTAAAAAAGTTGTGTCCAATTGTAAAGAAATGCTATTACTCTGTTTGAATGAGAAGACCTCATATCATGAAATCATAGAATTTTTTTGGGCTATTTCGAAATATATCAAAGACGAATTAAGGGTTAAAAACAAAAAGAAGGTTACACCACAGCAAGGATGGTTTGATTCTGGCTGCACAAAGGCTTACACCAACTTAAAATATCTCCTACATGCCACAGTAAGGAATCAGGACCTAATTAGCATGGCTAGAAATGAATATAAGAACATTTTAAAAATGAGAAAGGGGGCAATTAAAGAAGAAGCATGGTTAGCTTTACAAGAAGCCTCTGTTAAACGAGACTCCTCTGCCTTCTGGAAAGCTGTGAATGCACCTTTCTTAGCTGATAAAGATATAGCAACGGTTGAGATCGTTATTACTGAATTAGAATGGATCTCCCATTACTCTAAACTGTATGAGAAGCTAGATAATGATCTCCCTGATACTGCGCAGAATATGAACAATAATGAGTCATTGTTTAAACCAAATGGATTAACACTTGATTTTACGCTCTGTGAGGTTTTAAAAGCTATTAATTCAAGCTCGGGAGGTAAAGCAGCAGGCCCGGATGGAATTCCAGTGGACCTTTTTAAAGCTAATTTAGAATTGTGGGGGCCCCTTTTAACTCAGCTTTTTAACGCATGTGCTGCAACAGGACTATTACCTACCTGGTACGAATCTGTAATTGTGCCTATTTTTAAGAAGGGAGATAGTACTAATCCAGAATGTTATCGTCCTATCTCGTTGTTGGACTCCACAATTAAAGTTATTGGGCGAGTCCTACTGGATAGAATGCAGGCATGGGCAGATGAACGGGCCATTATAAGTGATCTTCAGTATGGTTTCCGAAAGGGTCTGGGGACAATCGAACAGGGCCTAAATTTACATATAGTTTTAGATAAATACACAAGAGCAAAAGGTGGCAGACTTTTTATGACTTTTGTTGATTTAACAGCTGCCTTTGATTGTGTGGTCCACGATAAGCTGTGGCAAATTTTAGAGAACTTAGGCATGGATATTTTAATAATTACTTTTATGAGGCAGCTTTATTCAGGGGCGAGGGCGAGGGTCCGGTTTGGGAGAGGCGGCGAATGCACCAGGCACTTTAGAGTATCAAGAGGAGTGAGGCAGGGATGCGTCATTGCCCCATTCCTCTTTACTTTATATATTAATAATCTTGAATCCGTCCTGGTAGGGGAGTGCAGGGATCTTCCCACAGCAGAGAAGCGGCCTATCCCTGCGCTCCTATATGCGGACGACGCAGTGTTAATGGCTCGCACCGCGATTGGTCTCCAAAGGGTGGTTACCTCATTTTCAAATTTTATGTCCAGTTTGGGCCTTAAGATCAATTGTTCTAAAACGTTCACCATGTATTGTGGAGGGGGTGTTAATAAAAGGGCAAACCCAATTTTTATTGATTCTAAACCCATCGAGAGCACAAGAACGTTCTCATACTTGGGGATCCTTTTTGACAAGATGGGAAATTGGACACAGGCAGTTATAACGAGACGGTTTCTGTTTATTAAGTCTTTGAAGGCACTTACAAATTTCAGCCGCAAGCTAGGTAGACGGCCCCCTAAGGAACTGCTATACATCTATAAGGCTAAATGTGTGGTAATTGCCACTTATGGCGGTGGAATTTGGGGTTACGAGGAAGTAAATGCCCTGCAGACTGCGGAAAATTTGTTTTTTAAATTTTTATTGGCAGTTCCGGATAGCACTGCCAATTATATCTGCCACTCTGAACTAGGCATGCCCTACCTCGAAGACTTGATTAAAATACAGCCAGTACTTTTGTGGCACAAAATTTGGACAACAGATGAAACCAATTTTAATCGTCTTATTTTAACTGATGCTTTGGGGTTGGATGGGGTCAAAAACATTAGATGGATACAATATGTTAAGGTGTTTTTGACCAGAATTGGGCATAGTGAATATTTTAATGAGCCACTTACTATGAGCAATATGTCCAGAAGAGATTTTAAAGCTAAATGCATTTGTTATTTGGGGGACAAGAGAGCTATAAACGAAGGGAAAAAATCAACAGTCCAAGCGCATCAACTTTTACTGACGACTGCTAGTATTCAGCCTTATATTACATTAACTATGGGCGATTACGATCGCTTTTTACTGACCCGTTTTAGGCTGAATATTCTACATAGATTGCTAAGTTTCCCTGTGCAGAACGATTGGTCTAAAGATCTAAGCAAGTGCCCGTGTGATGGATCTCCACTCAGTCAACCTTACATATATTGTTTTTCTGTAAATATTATACTAAACCAAGAAAAAGGTGGATTACCCCCGTGTTACAGAAATTTGGCCTGAGACAATGTCGCCCTGCACTACTGGCATTACAATTTCTGGATGTAGTTTACGTTATTGCTGCTGTTTCTGAGTTCTTAAAAAATGTTTTTAAATTTCGTAAATCTATTATTATGTGATTTTATCCATGGTTATGAGTATATTTATGAAATGTATAAGTGTGCTTTTATGGTTATCTTAATTGTAACCGAATAAAGAACCTTTGATTGATTGATTGAGTCAGTTGGATTCCCTATCACTTCCCTCAGGTAATATATTAGTGCAGTATGTTGATGACTTACTCATCGCTTCTGACACAGAACACGGTTGTAAAGTCAGTACAGTTAAATTATTGTTGCATTTGGCCCGACACGGACATAAGGTGTCTCTTTCTAAATTTCAATATTGTCGACAGGAGGTCACCTATTTAGGTCACCTACTGACAAAGGAGGGTTGGAGATTGACTCCTGAGCGCATCAGTACCATTGTTAAAATGCCCGTTCCACAAACCCAGAAAGATGTGCGCGCTTTTATAGGTATCACTTCCTATTGTCGCCAGTGGATCCCTAACTACTCGCTATTAATCAAACCCTTGCTTGCACTAACCATTAAAGACATGCATGAACCCCTGCCTTGGATGCCTGAATGTTAGCAGTCTTTTGAGCAATTAAAAACTGCACTTTGTTCAGCTCCAGTACTTGGCACCCCCGACTATAACAAGTCATTTGTATTGTTTGTCCATGAGATGGCTGGTTGCGCGCTTTCCGTTTTAACACAAAAATTTGGATATAAGCAACGGCCGTGTGGTTATTTCTCTGCTGTTCTTGACCCTGTCGCAAGAGCCCTCCTGAGCTGTCTAAGAGCGGCCACGGCAGTGGCTGTTTCTATCAGACAATCGGCTGGACTCGTACTTGATACTGATCTCATGGTCATGGTACCCCATGCTGTGTATACACTAAGACACAGCACCTCACCAGTGCACGTCTGACTGGCTATGAATTAACATTGTTTGCCAAACACATCACGATTAAAAGATGTGCCACTCTGAATCCAGCCACGTTACAGCCCCTCCCTTCTGAGAATGATGAGAGTGATAAACATGACTGTATCTTCCGGACGGAAGAAGAGACGAAGGGACGGGTAGACCTGTGTTCCCTTATCCGACCCATAAGGGGAACTATATGTCGATGGCTCTTGTTTTAAATTACCAGATGGAACTACAACTGCGGCGTATGCTATTACTACCCTGCGTACAGTAGTTGAGACATCACAAGTTCTTTACCAATCAGCCCAAGCTGCTGAGCTTGTTGCCTTAATATGAGCTTGCGAATTGAGTGAGGTATTGGTTGTCAATATTTATCCTGACAGCCAATACGCTTTTGGAGTCACACATAACTTTGGGCGACTCTGGGCTGAGAGAGGGTTTCTTACTTCGCATGGCACTAAGATTCAGCATGGGCACCTTATATTTAGGATTTTGTCTGCTTTGACATTCCCTAAGAAATTGGCTATAGTGAAGTGTAGTGCCCATGGAAAAATCACTGATGATGTAGGGAGGGGAACTGCTTTTGCAGATCAGACAGCTAAGGACACAGCCCGGACTAAAATGAAAAGAATGTTGGTAGCAGGTCCAACTAGGTGGGTGCCTGAAGTTACTATGTTTGAGGATACACTTGAGAATGTGAAAGAGATACAAAGTGAGGCCACATTAGAAGAATTAGCACAGTGGCAAGAAAGTACAGCACAATTGAACAATGAGGGATGTTGGCTTGACAAGTCAGGGAAGCAGAGATGGATGGTGCCAGATGCATATGTTCTCCCTGTAGTTATGATGGCCCATGGCCCAGCCCATATTAGTGCTAAGGGTATTTGCAAGTTGTTAGACCCTGTATGGCAGAATGATAATATTTCTAAGACAGCAACCCATTTAGTGAAATATTGTATGGTGTGCATGATGCACAATCCTGTAAAAGGTACCCCTTGTCCACCCGGTAACTTTGCACCACCCACTTTCCCTTTTGAAGTCCTTCATATGGATTTCATAGAATTGGATTGGTGCAATAATTTGAAGAATGTTTTGGTGGTTGTCTGTGCTTTTAGTAAATGGGTTGAAGCCTATCCCACTAAAGATAATACAGCCTTTACGACTGCAAAGGTACTCCTGAAGGAGTTCTTCCCTCGTTTCAGCTTGCCCCGTTTGATTTGGAATGATAACGGAAGTCATTTCAATGCCAAGGTCATTCAGTTAATTTGTGATGGTTTGCACATAAAGCGGAAGTTTCATGCCGCTAACCACCCACAGTCAGCGGGGTTGGTTGAGAAGTACAATGGTACTCTCAAACTGAAATTGGCAAAGGTTCAGGAGACAACTGGGTTACAGTGGCCAGATGCATTACTGTTAGCTCTTTTGTCGACAAGAACAACAGCACATTCTAGGACAGGATTTTCACCGTACGAGGTCGTGTTTGGAATCCCGGCAAATGTTTGGGGCGTCCCGCGACCCCGGCGGTTCTCGGATATTGAATATCCGTTGTTGATTGACTATCTTGCTCAGTTAACTGAAAGTTTGCATACTATTCACCAACAGGTCTGGGATACCTTGCCAGCTGCACCAGAGGGGCCTGAACACTGAATTCAGCCCGGCGACTTTGTCCTCATTCATAATTTTCAGCGGAAGAAGAGTTTGGAGCCACGCTGGAAGGGGCCATTCCAAGTCTTGCTGGCAACCCACACTGCCATCAAAGTTTCTGGTCGTAAGAACTGGATTCATACATTGCAGTGTAGGAGAGTGCCCCTGCCATTACCCTACGACCAGTTGGTCAAGGAGGGGGTAGCTGACCAGGAGTGTGAACAGATATCTCGTTTTGTTACATTTAGCGACGCTGTCCTTACATGGATGCGAAGTGACAAGGAGAACGACGACATCCTGAACGAGGCTGTTCCACCGGAAATACGAGCTATTCAGGAGCCCCTTCTCACTGATCCCTCTGTGCCTGTAGTCACTAGGTACAATTTGCGCCCTCGGCTAAGGAACGGTGCACAAAAGGAGAAGTCAGATTAGTTAGGGATGGACTGTGTAAGTTAGGGTGTACTTTGCTATAGTACCAACGGAGCTAGTTTAGGGCGAGGCGAGATTTGTGCACTGTTTGGACATTGGACAGGATAGATTAAAAGTATACCCCTGGGGGTACTTTATCCTGGTCGACGTGGGAACCCGAGCTTAGGACAGAGCAAGCTCCACCACTGGTGCTCAAGAGTGCCAACGTTTTGATGAACAATAGGAGCCTGTACCAGTGAGGCTCTGATGGACATTGGGAACTTGTATTGTTTTCTTGCTGACATTTTGGCCCCTACCCCCTTTGCTTTATCGTTTACCATGCATCCCTTTGGCAGGATGGTTGCTGATGAAGAGCAGCCAGTGATTCCCCCAGTTCCTATACGTACATTCTGGTCTAAAAAAAGAAAAATATTGTGTGTTGTTCTTGTGATATTACTGCTATTGATTCTGGGTGGGGTGTCCTGGGTTTTGGAATGTGATCAGAATGCACCGTCATGTACTAAACATAAGGTTGTTTCTAAAATGCGCACCAAAAGGACAGCCCCAAGTAATGTCTTTCTAGACACACATAAAAGATTTTTTGGAGAAGGTACAGCTTGTTATCCCACCGAATCTGTTACAAGTTTATGGACTGCTTACCCATTGTCGCTGGTCAATTATACGTATACCCGCCCAGCCCAATTCGTAGAGGTAAGGGGTGAGTTTGGAATGGGGTATCCTGGTCCTTGTCTATATTACTGGAAGCCACGAGGAAAGGGATATCCAGGTTGTGACAATAATACATATTGTGATAATTTCTATATGAGAGAGCAGAACATTACCTTAGTGGGCTGGCATTACCACGATTTAACGGTTACCCAAAAAGCTGTATATTATCCTGCATGTTGTCTCATAGTAAATAGTACTGATGCATTCTTGTATGTCAATTGTTCTGGAATAATATTGTTCAAAAATACGATGTCTCTAGTGAAAAAGAAGGATCCGAGTATGGTAGGGATGAATACCAGACATGTAGATTATCAAGGTCCACTTTATGCACATCCGGGATTTTATTTTTTGTCTAGTGGTACTTATTCAAATGTTTATAATGGTACAGATGATGTTGCTCTAAGAATGGTGCTCCCTTTAGGTGTGCCTTGTAAGTACAGTAAGCCAAATATACGGTGGGTAAAAAAAACATTGACAGCAGAGTTCTATGATGGAGTGACAGATTTGAAAGTCAATAATTATAGTAATGGTATCACCTTTGAGTATATTCTCTCCTCCATCATTACCTTTGGTGGTACCGCTATGGCCAGAGGTGAAAGAGCTACAGAATATTTTGGATGTAAGCTACAGATACTGTCGAACTCCACAGTAGCAGCTTTGCGTGACATCACCACCCAATTGGAAAGTATGCGAATATACTCTGAGCAGACCAGATATGCTGTTGATTTCATCCTAGCTAAGAGCGGTGGTGTGTGCGCAGTAGTAGGAGACCAGTGTGTAGTCGGGATAACTAATATGGAAAAAAATATTACCCAACACATTTTAGACATTCTAGAAGATGTGAAAGGAATGGAGAGTGGGAATTGGAATTGGTCATTGTTTGGTAGATGGGGTTTGATCCTTGAAAAGGTGATCTATTTCATTGTGATTTTGGTTTCTTGCTGTTTTTAGTCCAGTGCCTATCCCGTTATGTTTCTCTTACTGCACCACTCTCCTCACTCCTAAAAGAATATTGATTCATGATACTAATGCAACAATCATGCTTCAGAAAGAGCTCGAAGACCTTATGCAGATAGACAAGGGTATTTTCGAGACCTCTTCCCTCCTTACCCTTTCCCTTCCTGAAGCTGAGAATATGGAGTGCTCCTAAAAATGTATTTATGATTTGTTGACTTATTTGTCTTTCTCATTATAACACAAAAATTGCTTAGCTCATGCTAAAAGAAGGGTCTGTTAGAATAAAAATTATGTTTTTGCATTGTTTTATGTAAGTTAGCATTTGCGGCACCATTTTGTGTATAGGCGCCATCTTGTATTGGGATCAAAACTCATTTTTCTCTGTTTCCGAGAAACAGCCTTCTCTAGGTTATGTTCCTTCGGAGCTGAGTTCTGCCAAACTAATGAATGCACTGTTCTTATTAGCGCATACCTTTCTTCTTAGATGTAGTCCTTCTCCCACTTGTCTAGTGGCGGGCACAGGCAGAGTGACCTTGAATGATAGATAATGTGTCCCCGGCCTCAGAATCGAAACTTGCTCCTTTGTAAATTACTGTCCAGCTGCATCTCTCTGGAAAATTCCATTGTGGGCGTGCCTTCATTGGTTCTGAAATGTACATAATGTATTGTTATGCTTGCTGATGTCAGTCCCTATGCAGCACTCCTTAGCGACTGGGCCGACAGGGCTCTGCTCTGAGTGTACTCTGAATAAACAGATATTGCTTTGTATTCTCTACTGTCTGACTGACTCTTCATTTGGTATGGAAGGCTGAGAGGTGGTCTTGTGTGACCCGGGTGACCCGAATCGAGTCATTTCCTTCACCAGCACCCCCAGCAACAGCTGATGAACTGCTGGGCGCATATCCTGGACTGGGAGCAAGACCTGCTTGACCTACTAGGTGTCTAGATTATAGTGCTCGGTGAGTAATTATTTGTTGTGTTTGTGTTCTACAAAGCTAACATTTGTTTTTCGTATAGCATGCTGCTGACACTCAGAGGTAAGTTTTGTTAAGTTTATATTAAGAATATTATGTGATCCTGGTTGGAAATAGGCAGGTTCTCAGCACTACCTAATCATACTCGTTGGTGATCGCTTTGGCAGATATTATTTAAGAAGACATTGCAGACTCCTCTGTCCTCCTGCCACCATAGTGAATTAATAATATCAGTGAGTTAGCGTTCTGTGTGACTTTTATTTATGTAGATTGTACAGTCACAAGCACTCTCACAGTGATGTGTAGGGTGCATCTATGCATTGAAAAAAGGGGGACTGAGTTGAACCATTAAGGGGGTTGAGAAATGAGAATAGAACAAAAGATCATTCATTGCAATGCTTTATTCCCAAATTTAGTTTATGTTAAGGAAATTTAGAATAGGGATTTTAAGATTAGCATGGCCAACTCAATGATATACGATAGTATTGATACTAGTACTATAGGCAATCTGATTGAGAAAAGTACAATGTTACTGCGTTTGCCTGTCATGATAATTTTGTGGAGATTAACTGTACCACTAATCTATTTTTTTTTCTTCTTACTATCTTACATCAGCACACAAGGGCAAGAAGAGGGACAACGTGTAGGTGGGTCTGGGAAGAGCTGATGTGGAGGCACCAACCACCAGCTCTACTGCCGAGGGCTCTGCTTATCCCAGGAAGTCCTATTATCTATTATTATTATTTCCATAATGCTTACCTCTGCCCGACTATCTTATACTACTTTTAATTTTGCCTTGTTTAGTTTTTTTTATACTGTCTCCTTTTTTCCAACTCTCCAATTTTTGTTTAATTCTTGCTATCCCTGCATTAACTTTTTTCCATATTTAATGGGTTGTTTGTGGTTGACTTTCTTCTGTCTACATGTACTAGTCTATAGTTTTTGTCTGCTTTGTTATTAATCTTTCCCTATCCCATTTATATCTCGTGGTACTGTAAGACTAAGAACAGATTTGTGGTACTCTACTTTCTTCTGTGAAGATTGCAGGCCCAAGTAAGCTAGTATTATAAATAATATTCATTACACATGTTTGTTGAGAAGGCTTTCTTTTTCTTGCTCATGCTCTAACAGTTAACAAGAGAGTGGCCATAGTCATGGACCAGCCCCTCATCCCCCCCCCTAATGTTGTGCTGTGTAATTCATTTTTACAGTATACCAGCAGTTTCCAGGACAATGCAGCATGGCTGGAAAGTATGAGGTCCCATTGCATTGGAAAACCAACACCGTATGTCTTACATTGACCATTATTCCACCCTTTCATTGCACTTCAATAACTCAGAGTCATCATCATAGGCTATAGCTTTGCCCCTCCATTACAAAACCTTTTTACTTGGCTTGAGTACCTGGCGTTTCCCACATTGTCAACCAACAAAATGCCCAAAGTGGTTTTTGATAGAAGACACTGCTAACCAAACTGTAGTGATGTATTGCGGTTGTATTTTGGTTAACAAAATTAAGGGGCTGCATTTCTGGCATCTAAAAAAATGTAATGTTTTTTTCTAGATGGGCAGACCACCAGTGCTGGCTCAAACTCTGCTGCAGGAGAAGAGTCGGTTGGAGGGGGAGAAGCGGCGGCAGGGATGGGCGGTGGTAAGTCACAAATCACAATGCTTGCTTATTGACAATTATTATTATACTCACTAGCTACAAGGGTGTTGTTGTGACTCGTGATTGTGAACCCCTCACTTTAGCAGCTACAGTCTTGGTTATGTTCTTGGCCTCTCCTATCTGCAACTCTGCAAAAGCTCACCAATGAACGCTAAAAATGATGGCTTGATGGAAATTGGAAAGAACTGAGGCTAAAAGAAAAGATGGTTGAAAATGGTATGTGAGTGAACATATGCTTGGGCGGGTGAAAGGATGAATGGGTGGGTAAAGGATAAATGGATGAATGGGGGAAAGGATAGTTGAAATAAAGACTGAATGATGGATATGGATTAGAAATGTTGGTGAAAGACTCGATTGAGAAAGTAAAGCTTAAATCATGGTGGATATGAGTGAATATAGAAGAATGAAAGGATGAATGAATAGTTGCTTGGTTGAATAAACAAGGGAGCTGTTCTGGAGAGGGGCAAGCAGCTCACCTACTTCGCTTACTTGTGTTATATTCCCGGGTTAGGCCCATGTAGCGAAGCAGCTCATTTCTTACACTGTCCTATTTTTCAGCAGTGACCTTTTGCACATATTTGCATGCACAACAATGTAGGATTAGTTTCCCTGAAACTAAACTCGTTTTCACATCTAGCTTCGCACAACATTATCACAATGACCTGAACATCATGTACAAGGCCTTTTTTCGCACTATGTACAAATGTCTTCTCTATCTTTATCTACCGTGTGACAGGGCTATCTACATATCCATAACATCACTAATCTTTACACACATCGCAAGGCTGAATCTATAATAAAAAATGAGTATTCCAATAGATTAGGAGAGGAGGCACTTCAGCTGACACCGAGGGTCCCTGCATGCTGAGACTTCACCACGCAGTCGTCTGACATCTCGTGAGTGGTGTCCAGTTCGTGACCAAGACGGGGTCCTTCTTTCTCTCCCATCAGGTAATGGGGTTGGATCCTCCCTTGGGGGAATTCTAGGCTCCACACCTGCACACTCTAGGTGTACTTGGAGTAGGGTTTGCATGGTAGGACTACACTTGATTACTGCCTTGTTTTATATACCTGCATATATACACTGTTTTAGCACCATGGTAGAAATATATCTACTATTCACGCTTTTGGTGCTTGTAATCACTTTTATCTGCTTCTGTCTATTAATCATTTCAGCACACATATTTTATACAAGAATAATGGTCTTTTAATAAATATATTGAAAACATCCCACTGTGTATTCTCTACATACCTCTTGGAGAATAAGTGAGCACGAGTGACTGAGCAAAAGGTTCTGTACTATTTCCACAAACCCTGAGGGTTCAGTGCTGTCATGTTCAGTGGTTGACAGAAACCATTCGCTCCCTGGTAAGGCTAGGGGGGCTTATGGTAGGACTGTGAGCTAGCTGGTCTCTAGGCCAACATATCCTGTGGGGGTGTCCGGAGTCAGTCTAAACACCAAGCCCTCAGTTTATGTTGTTAACCAAACGTGCAGATCCTACGGATTAGTAGGAACTACACAACATGGCACCCAACCTTGGTTGGGTTCTTATTTAACAGTCAATCTGAGTAGTTCAGTTGTGCTTTCTCAGAGACCCCTACTCACATTTGAAGTGGTGTAATCCAAAGTGGGAAGGGAAATAAATCCACCTCAGCTGAGTAGGCATACCCTATGTATTGGCTGTAGGTTACTCAAGCTTGGAGGATTAAATGTTTACTGCATTGTGCATACCATATCTCCATAAAATTCATTTAAATAAAATACCTTTTCTCTTCACACACATGTCTGTAAAAGGAGAAGTGGGTGAGGACATTGAAGAGCAGAAAGTTGCTCTAAACATTACAGAAAATGGCAGACATGCAGTTACTACAAAATTACTACAACATAGCCTCCCGGCAATGGGTGAAGATGTTACCTTTGTGGTTGAGGCACACAAAGCATTCAGAACAAAGGTATTGTTCTCTTGGGTTAAATTTCAGCCTGCAGATGCAGGCACACAGTTGTTTCACACTTACATTGAAGATGAAGCACCTGAAGAATATTTTCCATTTGTGGACATAGAAGTCCCATTAACTTACCAAGCGCATTTTAATTGGTTTAAAGACGCCCTACCCCATAACACAGAAAATGTGAAACTTGGTCCGCTCAGTAGAGAAGGAGCGACCTGGCAGGTCTTAGCTTCTTATACACCGCACCCAGGCATAGCTACTTTACCAGCAGCAGGAATGCGTGCACTTTATAGAGACTTAGTAAAAATTTACAAGAATCTTACACAATACATATTGAGAACACTGACAGCTCAACCTGATCAGGCCGCACATCGTCAATTGGCTACTATGGATATCAGCCCCCAAATGGAAGCAAATTCCATTCTGGATAGAGCAGAAAACAGCTCAGCTTGAAGCAGTTTTCTCCATATGGGCCCACAGGAGGACCACAGAATATTAACAATTTGCTTGCCGATGGGGATGGCCCCCCCAATGGAAGACTGTGCCACTTGAGATACAATCTTCGCTGCTGTTTATACCAGAACTCATGGTACATCTTCAATAGCAGTTATACCAGATGTGCTGAAACAATTACAGAACGAGCATGGGGCAGAGCCTGGGCTGGACCTGGGGATGAAACCAATGGACAATTTTGCCCAAGTATCTGCAATTATGTTAAGTAACATAAAAGGGGAGGCAGCAGCAGTGGCTATACGCCAACGCCTATGGAAATTCACTCCTGCACAGCCGGAACGAAAATTGCCTAAGATTGTAGAAGATACATATGCTTCACTAGATAGAGATAATCTGGGAGCCAGACTTGGGAAACCAATAGTTAAGAGCAATTCTGAAAAGGATAACTCTAAGCAAGCACCTGATTCTTCCAAGAAGAAATGGGATAATAAACAAAAAAAACAAAACAAAAAAAAACACATTCAAGGGGTGGGTCCCCTCAATAGGAACACACAGAGAGAAAGTACAATTTAAGAAACCGTGACAATATTAGGAAGCTTGACAGGTATCAGGGTACTGATATGCGTTCCTCTCGTTCCTTTCAGGAGTCATCCGATAAACATTGAGAGAGAGACGGGTGGTCAGAGCACAGATCAGAAGAGCGTGTCAAGCTGAAAGGGGAGACACATCACACTTCATCATTAAACAGGAAGACAAACAAAAGACTCCTAAATCTCAATCTAAAAATAAGAAGGTAGCCAGGGTCAAAATTAGAAATGCCCAGGCTACTGAGGACTCTGCTTCTGAATGGGGTATGGGCAGTGATGATGGTGGACAGCGCGGCTGAAGTCACCATTGCTCGCCAGAACCTAATGGATTATCTGGTGGCAAAAACGTTGAGTGAGTATATCATGGTGGAAACACCTGAGGAGTAGAGAGTGACAAAATATCTGTCTCTGTGGTGGCACGTGCTCTGTGTCGAAATACTGCCCTCACTCACACAATTGTGTGACATGCTTCATCATAGGGCTGCTTCAGTACACCCCTGCGCAGACCGACGCCTGGGGTGGAGCAATAGGGTAGGGGAAGACAAGACACAACATATAAAGATATATAGAAACAGTTTGACTGGGATCACCGAAAGTGGAAGTGCAGTGTGAGTTAAAACTAGCTCGGAGGTGTCGCTATGCGTAAATTTTATTCCAGGACCCTCCAGCCAGAATTAAAAACGTGAAGGATGGTGGTGATTAGAAGAGATTATGAACTCCTTACACCCCTCCTTACTGCCAATTTGTAGACATGTTTCAGCCGTAGTGATGGGCCCACAGTATAGGGTCACGCCTTTTGATTATGAGTGAGTGATGCGAGAAAGAGTACATACGCATATCGATCTACGCGTACAATTCTAGGAGGTGAATCTACATCAGTTTCAGATTATTGAACAATGTCATGTTATCTTTAATCAAGGATACTGTTCCGGGCACTATACCCGTGTTGTGGTGGATTGACAATGACTGATGCACTGTGGTAGCGAAACTACGAGAGGGAATGATTAATAGTGACCTCTCTTGTTTGTTGTTTTTTGTTTCTCTTCCCTATAGTATTGCGGGAGAGTGTTACTTAGGGGATACCTCGGTGCAGGAACAATTGGTTCATGTACAACCGCACTCTAGGTAACGAGGTAACCATGGTCTTGGGATCGGAAAGGTCCTGACGAAGGCTGGCGTGACCCTATACTATGGGCACATCACTACGGCTGAAACATGTCGACAAATTGGCAGTAAGGAGGGGTGTAAGGAGTTCATGATCTCTTCCAGTCACCACCATCCTTCACGTTTTTAATCCTGGCTGGAGGGTCCAGGAATAAAATGTATGCATAGCGACACCTCCGAGCTAGTTTTAACTAACACTGCACTTCCACTTTCGGTGATCCCAGTCAAACTGTTTCTATATATATTTATATGTTGTGTCTTGTCTTCTCCTACCCTATTGCTCCACCCCAGGCGTTGGTCTGCGCAGGGGTGTACTGAAGCAGCCCTATGATGAAGCATGTCACATAATTGTGTGAGTGAGGGCAGTATTTCGACACAGAGCACATGCCACCACAGAGACAGATATTTTGTCACTCTCTACTCCTTTTGGTGTGTTCAAGTTATGGCCAGGGGGGCCGGAGTAGAGGGGTCTGAATCCCTCACCCCTTCACTTTTGTGTAAGATACAAGGGTAAGTGTTCCACATCGTTTATATGAAATAATGCTTCAAATGGAGGAGGACATACACAGGCAGGTGAAGGGTTTCTTTTGGGAGAACCTGACATATGGTAACAACATTCTTTTGGCTGAAAAAGATTGGCCACCTGAGTTCGTAATGGAGTGCCCAATGGGGGAAGATGTAATTTATCTACTTTCTCCGACCTCGTACCAGAATCAGTTTAAATTCATAAGCGCAGGAGTGGGTGTTAGCACTAGCTCCTGCACTTTACTGAAACGAGTCACCTCATCACTAAATCCCATTAAAGTCCATTCCTCAACCACAGAGACAGCACAGGGTAAAACATGAGGCAAAGAAACAAGTTAGGGAGATCCTAGGCCAACTTGAGTACCAGGGTGTGATAGAGAATTGCACATCAGCCATGGATAATCCCTTGTTACCTGTAATGAAACCTGATAATTCATACCGTTTAGTCTTAGACTACCGACATTTAAAAGCTTCCACATGCACATTTGCAGTACAAAATGTACACAGTGCCACACTAATGAATAACATCGTGAGGAAAAAATACAAAACAACATTAGATTTCTCAGATGGATTTTTCTGCCAAAATATAGTGCCTGGGAGCAGATATTTGACAACATTCTTAGTGCTACGTTCTCAATGCCAGTTTTATCGATTACAAAGGGGTAAAGGTAATAGCTAGATACAAGTTAAATATTCATATAAAGCATGTCAGGCCATACACATCTGAATCTTATTAATCAAAAAAACCCATGATATAATACATTTAAATAGGCATAAACACTTAATAATGAACAACTGTATACTTTTTCTATAACAAAATATGTTTTATTTCAAAAATTTCTTTGTTGTAAATATTCTTATTTTTTCAAAATTATTTTTTGAGATATATATTTTTTGGGAGGTACTGATATTTATGTTTTCGATCTCAATTCTACAAGAATCATATACACAATTATATGCCTATATAAAAGAAAATATATACATATGTACAAAAACAAGAAGTTATACAAGACAACAATGTACATAGAGTTAAAATTCATTGCAGAGTAATGTGCAAAAAAGCATTTTAAAGGCTGGCGGTAGATGAATTCGATACCACAGGGGTATAAGAATAGCTCTGGGCTGTTTTCAGCCAGAGTTACACTTACTTCAAAATTTTGATTAGGAGGCATTGTCCTATGTAGATGATATTTATCTGACCGACGATGAAATAATGGAAAATGTGGCTAGGGTGAACAACATAATTCTTGAGGTTTGCACACCTGGGCCACAAAGTTAATTTCAAAAAATCAAAAATTGCCCACCTCAATGTCCTGTTCCTGGGATATGAGTTGTCAAGTGAAGGAAAAAGCCTGGCAGCTAATTCTTCTTAACATTTACACACAAGTTTTAACACAACTAACCTGGTGATCTGCGTAGTCGCTGGACAAATTGGGTACACCTATATCACTTTCAATGAAGGCGATACAGTACCTATTGCATACAAATCACATTTGTACAGAAACGCTGAAATGCGTTTTGCATCCACTGATAAAATACTCACAGCGGTACAGACTGCTGTAGTGAGAGAGAGAGCTCTAGCGCAGGGGTAACACATAATTGTTGTGACCTCAGTACCTTGTGAACTTGGTTCTTAAATCAGATGCATCATTAAACAGTAAACTAAGGGACCTGTCCTTGGTGAACATTACAGCAGTTCCAGTTCCTGAAGGAATAGTAAGGGACATGGTATTGTATGATGTGCATGGTCCTACTGAACTTTTGCAAATTCCATATTTGTGTAAAATGTACTTATATAATATCATCACATCTACTACTTTCTCAGATGATTGGGAGATTGATACTATGCATCATTTGCTTGCAGATCTAGAGCAATCTGCTGCATTTTCTAATGGTGAATTGTATGATGATACATCTAATTATGGAGACATGTTCTGTAATCAAAATTAATGTTCACCATTTTTTACACAAAGCTAATATCCCACGCGTTGTTTATAATTAAACACAATGGGAACATTGCCCAACACTGCAGAAAGGTAGTTCAAAGACATTTGCACAAATGTTTGCTTATTTTTCAGGTTTTGAAACTTCAGACCCAGCCTTGTATAATTATTGGCTTGCACCTACACCTGCAAAGAAAAATATGCTGACAAACACCAAGCTGATATACTCTGCTTTCTTTATTTCCATACTGTCTATACAGGGTTTTGTCTTTTGGAAAGTCACTGTAGAAACAAAATCTGTCTGGGGACAAAAGATTGTCAGGTTCATGGGGCTGAGGCCTTATTTAGAGCATGCCTCATACCATATCAAATGATTTTCCTGAACAAAACAGTGCAGCAAGCTTCTCATCTTGGTATAGCCAAAATTAAGGATTTGAACACACCACGTATGCCTGCATTCTCATGCTTCAAGAATTGGCAGCAATTAACACACTTCAGTGAGGATATGCTAGATACCATGATACCTAATGGCTCATTTAATTCATCTGACCCCAATTAGAAGGGATGATTGGTTTGGCCGACAGACAGAAATAGGTGTCAATATAGATTCCTGTGTAACACCGAAGGGTTCAAGATCATCATGCTTGATCAGCGAGATATACAGTCAGAACACTCATGGGTGATGACGTCATATAGTGGTGAGAAGTTGTGCCTAGATTGGCTAAAAACCTCAAAACTTTACCAGGTGAAGCGACACTTGTCCCTTCTTTCTCATGACATGGATCTCAGGGTTTTCTGTTAGGTTTTCGGAACCCACGTCAAAAGCACTTTTTGTACGGAATATACAACAAGCTGTGGAAGATTTCTCAACAGGAAGGTGCTGAGAGATTGCGTGTGATCGACAGGGTTAATTTAGAAAAGGCTTTAGCTGTGGTTGACAACAGTATGACCACATTATCATCTAGGATTTATTCACTGGGCAACATAGTGTCTTCTGCAATTGATATAATACAGTAAGACATGTCTATTTTACAACATGGACAGTCACAATTACGGTCCATCGTAATATTAAGCTGGACATTACAAACATTATGTTCTGGCCACGTGCCGTGGTGTTACATTGACAGTACTAGTCTGTTTTCTAAATATGATCTAACGAATAGGCAGATAGTAAAGGCATGCACAAATTAAAAATATACCATGTTTCACATTGAAAAATTAGACCAATTGCCTTTCACTGTTGCTGAGACATCATCCACAGACTAAATAATCCATGGTTACGTCACACTACCTGTCACGACTTTCCAATTCCAATATTGTCTCCAATACCAACAGGTAGGAAGATATGTAGCACATGGGGAAGGTTATGGGTATGGGAATTACCATTCAGGTATTGATGCAGTAATGTGGACACAGAAGTTTTCCTTAGTGCTTCCGACTGTGAGGATGCTTTAAGAGGGTCCTTAGTTTGCAAAGACATTTCTCTCTACGGGGCATGCAATGCTTCGGCAGAGAGCTTGTCTTGTTATCTGAAGGGCTCTCCAGCTGCCGTGATACATCCGGGGCTCAGGCTGCTCTTGACTGGGAGCTATTTGATGATGAATGATCAAGGTTGCTCTGGAATGAAACCGGGCATCGCTTATCTAGTGACGGTTAATTCCATAGTAACTTGTTGCACACTAGTAGTGATTCCACCAGCCCGCATAGTTAGGGCCTTCGATACATGTACCCAACTTGCCGTTTGATTCTCTGAGCAAACAGAAAGCAATGTTTTTTCAAAAGGATGTGGCCTTAACTTTGGCCAAATAGACTTTTGATTTCCAGGTTTCAAGGTCCTCGTCTGAGGTACAGACACTACTCCACACTAACTTCCCTCTGCATTTTGGTGAGCTGGTCCATTGTATCTTTAACATGTATGATACGAAAGGGATGGGGCACTTCTTTAAATGTCTCGCCTCTGGTCTGATTAACATCTTTAAGATGATTTTCAGAGTTATACCATCTTTCATACGCTCTGTATTGGGAAGCGTTTTTGGGGGGCTTCCACTTGTCCTGCTACTTGTGGCGGGAATCCTGATTTAAGTTTTTCTGCTCCACAATGGATGTCCATGTTCAACCCGGAATGAAGACAGCACTGCTTGTGCTGCATTGCCATGAGTGGATGGTACACTGCTTCAGCACACCTCGGCTTCAAAAACTGAACGAGCACTGGTTTGTATCCTTCAGACCTGTCTGGCTTGACTGCATACAACCTGTCTTCCGCTGTCTGCTTTGCAGCCATGAATGCGTCCTGGATAAATGTCTCGGATCACAATTGGTTGCGCCACCAGACATTGAAGTACTGATTGACCCCTTAAAGGTCAGTGCGTATTGTTGTCCCCAGCGTATTGCATTAAGGATGAATGCATTTTTAGAGCCACCCTGGGATGCTTCAGCTCCTAGTGATGTGAACAGCGGTTCTGCGGATCACTTATGGGTAACAACACCTCCCTCAGTGGCTGCTGTGGGAATTGTATGGAACCACCTTTGCTCCATAAACCTGCTTTGAGGAGCCCCTCTGGGAATGTCGTCTGCAGTTGCGGGCAATAGTAATGTTGCGTCTACCACTCAGAGCACATAAACAATCGGCTTTTTCAATGTGGGAACAATTTGGCCTATTTTGTAAATTAAATTAACCAAAACAGCATTTGCTTTCTTTTTCTAGGCACCATGGCTTTCTGAGTGCTTGGGATCTCAGATGGTATAATGACTTGAAAGCCTATTAATGAATATTTTACAGAGAAGCTTGCTTTTAGATGCTTTTTAGAGTAGTTTTTTTATGTTTTGAAAATGGTCTGCTGGCTTTTTAGATAGCTTTTAGATATTGACCCTTAGTATGAGGAGTGGGTGTTATATTCTCAGGTTAGACCCATGTAGCGAAGCAGCTCATTTCTTACATTGTCCTATTTTTCAGCAGTGACCTTTTTCACATATTGGCGTGCACAACAATGTTGGATTAGGTTCCCTGAAACTAAACTTGTTTTCACATCTAGCTTCCCACAACATTATCACAATGCCCTGAACATCAACTACAAGGTCACTTCTTGGACTATGTACAAATGTCATCTCTATCTTCATCCACGGGGTGACAGGCTATCTACATATCCATAACATCACTAATCTATACGCACATCGTAAGGCTGCCTTCTGTAATAAAAGGTGAGCATCCCAATAGATATAGAGAGGAGGCACTTCAGCTGACCCCAATGGTCCCTGCATGCTGAGACTTCACCACGCAGCGGTCTGACATCTCACGAGGGGTGTCTAGTTCATTACCAAAATGGGGTCCTTTATTCTCTCCAATCAGGTAATGGGGTTGGATTGTCCCTTGGGGGGATTCTTGGCTCCACACCTACACACACTCTACATACACTTAGAGTAGGGTTCACATAGTAGGAGTACGCTCAATTACTGCCTTGTGTTATATGCCTGCATATATACACTGTTTTAGCTCTATGGTAGAACTATATCTTCTATTCACGCTTTTGGTGCTTGTAATCACTTTTATCTGCTTCTGTCTATTAATCATTGCAGCACACGTATTTTACACAAGAATAATGTTGTTTCAATAAATATATTGAAAATGTCCCACTGTGTATTCTCTGTATACCTCTCTGAGAATAAGTGAGCACGAATGACTGAGCAGAAGGTTCTGTACTGTTTCCATGATCCCTGAAGGTTCAGGGTTGTCATGTTCAGTGGTTGCCAGAAATCATTTTCTCCCTGATAAGGCTAGCAGGGGCTGATGGTGACACTGTGAGCTAGCTGGTCTCTAGGCCAACATATCCTGTGGGGGTGTCCAGAATCAGTATAGACACCAAGCCCTTAGTTTATGTTGCCCAACAAATGCACAGTTTTTTCTTCCCGGCCTACCAAAATTTTGAAAAATCCATTCTTGGCATGTGTCACATGTCTATGGCCATGTGAAGTGATTCATAAATATATTTCATGGTTTCCTATAGCAGACTTATGTCTGTTAAACGTTTTCCCTTTCGACTTTCATCAACTACATTGACTGAATAAGCCAAAGCTTAGCCATATGATCATGATCCGTGACATCCCACTTTTTTGTAGCAAAAGCACTACCTACCCTGCCTAATTCCTCTACCTTACCCTGCAGTAGAGTAAATCAACTTTCCTTTCCTTACTGCACAGGGAATTAATTTGTTGAAAATATGTTGTCGTGGCGGGCGAGCCCAGTGAGTAAAGTGAGACGAAGTGCCTGATTTCAAGTTTGGTGTATGGGATACACTGTGACAAACCTGCCAAATACAACCACTACATCTGTTCCTTTCCCTGTATTATAGTGCATAATTTTCCCTACCATCTACTTGCGGCATATAGGATATCCGCATTTTATACTTGACTTGTGTGGCGTAGTGCCTTTTTTATTATTCATCTGCCTATTTGCAGTCAGGGTAGAATGGGAAAGGTATTTGGAGAAGAGCAGGGCAATTAAAGTAAGGTAATTGTCCACTACAGCTGCCCCAGCTGCAGATTGCAGAGAGTAGCAAAGTACCCGATGCGCAGGCTAGCATGCCTCCATTAATTTAGCAACACAACTTGTCTCCATAGCACATACTGGCTTGCTCATTAATGAAAGGTAATTTATTTTCCACACCAAGTATGTACTTCTACTGTGCCACCCACTATTTAATTTTAAACAAGTGTTTACTCAGAGCATTGTTTACAATTTTCCTTTTTTTTTCCTTCTGATATAGGTACTATTGCTGGTCCGCCACCACCACTGACTAGGCAGAGGCTGGAGGCCATCCAGTCAGAAGACTGGTGGCTGGTGGTCCTGGAGGAGGAAGAGGCGGAAGTAGCTGCCTCTGACCCAGGCCGCAGTTCAGCAAGCCAGCTACAACTTCCATCCTCCCTGCCATTACATAGCCATCATTGTCACCAGCTAGGGTCCCTAACTGCTGCCAGTGACCACCTCTCCCGCTCATTCCAGCACATCATCCTGCAGCGGATTGACCATTTGGAGAGCCGGTTAGAGAGTTATTTGTGGAGGATCGAGCAAAGTCTGGACCAGCTCCATGCCATAATTGACAAGGCCTTTTCTTAGCCCTTTTAATATTTTTTTTGCTTGTGGGGAGGGACTGTAGTTGTGGGTGGAGATGATGGTGGGAAGGGAGTTGGGACCAGGTGTTTTGGACTTTTTCTTCTTTGGACATTTGTTGGGGATGGGTTGATTTGTTTGGGGAGAGTAGTGGGCCTGTTGTGGCTGGAGAAGGTGTTTTTTTATTGACTGTTCAATTAAAGGGAAAAATATTTTTCATATCATACTTTATACCTGAAGTTTTTTTGTGTTTTACTTTTACTTTGCACTGCTGCCTTTTTGTGCAGCCTATTTTATTTACAGTATTTCTCAAAGTGTCTGCCAGTTAGGAGGGTATACTGCCATTCAGAATATTGCCTACATAAACATAGATAAACAAATACTTATAGTCTTCTTATCTGCAGTGCAGTACAAGTTAGTTATGTACTAATTAAAGTAGTTGACTTCACCCCATAGTTCTCTTACCTGAATAGAGGAAGGGATGGCTGGCAGCAGGTCCCTCTGTCAATATTCTAACACCTTACTGGAGGGTTTCCCAAGGTGCCTTCTTTATGGTAGTAGTAGTGTGCTAACAGGGAAGGCTTCATAGCAAGGTCCTACTCGCATCTAGGTGATGTAGGATTAATTAAAGGATCACATGCAACTAAATTGAAAGAAAAACTGAGAGTTAGTAGGTTATACATATACATTTATATTATAGCTTTAGAAAGATTGAAGACAGACTACTACTGCCATGACACCTCAAAAAAAGCACATATTATAACAAAAACAAGCAATAGTAAATTATTTTGAGCTATAGTGGGCATGGAATTTGAAAACCAAAGTTATAAAAAGGTCAAATCAGGTAAAATATACTCAAAGACAAGGTTAAGCACTTTATTTACACATAACGAAGGGCTGAAGGATGATGTTGACATTGAAGAATGATGTTCTTACTTATGCGTGATTGGTTAAGTGGCGCTGGTGTGAGCAATTGCTCAGGTAATAGAAGATCCTGCAGTGAGTTGGTGTTGCATTTAACCATATTTGCCCCACCAAGTGTGTATTGTATTTGGTGTAAATTAAGATATACACCTTCAATAAAATGACACAGCCCAGAAAAAGAGCGTTAGGGGTTTGATGAATGGATGGGAAAGGGAATTTCAGAAAAGGTGTGACAAAGACAAACACAACACAAGAACAATATTTATCCGGGTGATGAGCAGCACGTCATCATCATCAATTTGTTGTGAAAGGAAGCAAAGGAATGAGTATGACACAGCTCAGTTAAACACATAAAAAAATACTGCTTCTGCCCCAGAGCCCCAAGTCATTAGACATCTAAATGTTCTGTCTTCTACGTTTGAAAAAATCAAATTATGGAGCAGTAACTTGAACCAACCCAGTTCTACAAATATGATTGTTAAAACAAAAATGATTCTGTATTGCCAATTTGGCAGTGCATCTGCATTCTCCTTGGGAATGTCCTTCACCCTTGGGTGCCTGTCTGAACCGGTCGGGTAGGTAAACAGGAGTGCTGAGATCAGCTTTCATCTTTTGTTTGAGCAGGAGAGGAGAAAGCCAGTGGATTGTAAAACAGAAACTGCTTTGCAGAGTCAAGGAGAAGGACAGACGAAAGGTAAGCTTCTTGAGGAGTGTACCAAGAAGACTCAGAGGAAGAGTAAAAAACAAGAGGACTCAGAGTTTCATTCTAGCCACCAGTGCAACACACACACTCAGCAGCATTTCCCAAATCAACAGACCTCTCACCATTCCACATAGCTGAGTACTAAGCCTCAGAGTGATGGTTTCCCTTTGAAGTTGATAACTTCCTTCTTCTAGCTGTTGATGAGGTATTCCAGCCCGAGTCCTTCCATCCTCCTCCTGACTCCGAGTAAGTCCGTCCTAGTCCTGACCCAAGCAAGATAGATGTGTAGTGCACTGTTGTTAAAGAACAAGTAGAGAAACAGAGTTGTTGTATTTTGTAAAGATTTGTGTTTGTTAACGAAAGTGAATGGTCTGGTCTCTGAAGAACCCGAAAAACGGAGCGGACCTTACAGGTACATTTTCGCTAAGTGAGTTTGTAAAGGCCAATCACCTTCAGTAAAAAAGATCCCTCATCAGACACCAAACATTGCAATTCATCAAAATCAAGTTTACTATTAATTTAACACCCTTCCTCACTGTCTACCACCACATAAATCATCACTCACAAACACTCATTCACGGGTACATTAGGTAGTAGGTGTAGGAAAGTAGGTTTATGTTGCAGTAACCCCCCCCACTTTTTGCCAGACTACTGATGCACTTTGACTTGATGTGCCCTGGGTCCCTGCCAATCAGGTACCCAGGGCCTGTGTTCTTTCCTCAAAACTAAACCAATTGGCATCTCTGGCCACAGGTCAGCCCCTGGTAAATGGTACCACAGGTACCCAGGGCACTGTGACCAGGGAAGACCTCTAAGGGCTGCAGCACTTATTGTGCCACCCTTAGAGGTCCTGTACCCCTACACCCACAAACTGCCTTTGCAGGCTGCGTGTTTTGGTGCAGAACAAAGTGAAGAGTCAACATGGCACACCTCCCTGTGTGCCATGCCTACAACCCACTGCCATGGCATAGATCAGTCATACCTCTAGCTGGGTGCCCTATACCAGTGGTGAGGGTACAGGTGCATAAGCCCTATACCCCGACAGTGTCTAAGTCCATTCTTAGACACTGTAAGTGCAGTGCTGCCATTAAGAGTATATGGTGCTGGGAGCTTGTCATTACGAACTCCACAGCACCACAATGGCAACAATGAAAACTGAGAAGTTTGGTATCAAAGTTCTCAGCACATTAAACCCACAATGATGCCAGTGTGGGATTTAATGAAAAATGCACACAGAGGGCATCTTAGAGATGCCCCCTGAAAAATGACCAGCCTCTGGTGGGTTCCCTGACTGGTGCACACCAGCCTGCCACCAAGAGTAATGTTTCTGGACCCCTAGGGTGGGAGCCTTCACTCCCTGAGCCCAGAAACAAAGCCTTTCCTGGGCGGAGGTGTTCACACCTCCCCCAGGCCAGGAAGAGCCATCTGTGGCAGGGAAGCTTCAAAGGCCTGGCAGCCTTTGTAATGCGACCCCAGCCTCTCCTGCTAGCAGGAGCAGGCCCCCTTCCTGTCTCCCTTCCTTTTCGATGGGAAGACAGGCGGGAAAAACTAGCCAGCCCAGAAGGTGTGCCCACCTCTGCCAACTCCACCCCTCAGGTGGGGGAGGCGAGATGAAGCCCTCTCTTCAGTGCTTGCCATCTTGCAGATAGCAGGCACTCCCCAATCAGGATTAGAGATTGTGCTCACTCCCCCACGTGGGCTGAGCACACCAAGGGTGTAGTCACCCTAAGGTCAATAGCCCATTGGCTACTGACCTCATGACCCCTAAAACGCCCCCTAAATACAGTATTTAGGGGGCATCCCTGAACCAGGAAGGCAGATCCAGACAAGAAACAAGGAAAAAAGAAGAAGAAGGACCGAACAGCCGTGCAACAGCTAACAAGAGGAAGACGCCCACTGACTTGGCCCCATCCCTACCAGCCTGTCTCCCCTCGAACCTGCCCCTGTGAAATCCCGGTGTGTCCTGCAGCCAGCAACCTCAAAAGCCCCGGAGGACCTGCCTGCCTTCACTTCCAAAGACTGCTTCTCATGTGAACACCGGATTTGTTCAACTGCAACCTCTGGCTCCGGCCGGACACCGCGGATCAGCTCCACTCTGCACCCGCCGTCCACGGCCCGAGCTCGAATGGGCAAACACCACGAGGAGGTCACCCCGGTGATCCTGAACCGAGACCCGGCGACCCCTGACCTGCCTCAAGCCTCCAGCCAATGCCTGCAGCCTAAATCCAGAAGGCCCCCCTAACCGCGACCAGGAGCTGGTAAGAAGATCTGACCCCAAAAGGCACCCCTGCACCCGACACCCCATGGCCTTGTGTGCCCAAACCGACGGTGCCTAGCCAACCCCTAACTTCCCAACTTACCTCTCGAAGTGGTGGTCGCACCCAGAAGTCCTTCGTCTCCCTGCCTCCAGTACTTTTACAAACCGGAGGTTCTCCATTGGAAGGAACAGGGCATCCGACCTCAAAACAGCACCCTGCACCCGGCCGCCCTAGTGCCACTGAGGATGCACCTTTTGTGCTAATTTGTTTCCCCATTTGCCCTGATCTAAAGTCCAGGAGCTTTGCTCCCACAACCCAGTGGTCTGCTTGCCAGCAGCCACCAACGGGAGGCCCCCTATCCCCTATTGGATAACAAAGGGCCTCAACACTCTGCACCTGGCCGCCCTAGTGCCGCTGAGGGTGTAACAAGAGTGCATCACTGACCCTGGGGGACCCCTGAGTCTACCCCCAGAACCTCAACTCCACAGACCGATTACTTACCTAAAAACCGGTAACCATATTTCCCTCCATAGGATAACAGTGACACTTTTTCCTGAAAAGTTTCAAAGTGTGGAGTTTTGAAACCTAAAGAAATTCTTTAAAGTTGTACAATTTAACAAATACGCTTTTACTCACCTGTTTACAGGAAATGTCCCAGTGCTGCATCCAGGCATACAGCACTGAGTAAGAAAAGTAATCCAAAAGTAACTTACCTGCTATTTTACTGAAAATCCCATTGAAGTCTATGTACTGTATTTACAAGTGATTGCATTTCTCTGAAACAATACTGTAAGTCAAACCATAGTACATTTACAATTGCAATTGAACTGTTTTACAATGCATTTACTACTGTTAGTATTTATTGGTTACCTGTGCCAGGCTTGCTTAGTTCTAGAAATAAAATAACTAAAAGAATAATTTTTATACAAAAACAATTGGTCTGAAGTTCAGTCTTTGAGTGTGTGAATTCATTTGCTGACTGAGTGTGTACAACAAAGGCTTAACATTGTCCTCTGATACTGCCTTACTGCTCGACCACACTACCACAAATAGAGAAGAAGGTTCTATCCAACTTTGCCTCTGCCTACCTTTGGGGTTCCACTGGACTCTGTGCACACTATACCTCACTTTGGTATAGTATATACAGTGCCAGCTTCCTACAGTAGGTACACAATTGTATCTTTGACACAGGCAACACTTTGGAATTGGGTACTGACACACTAGTAAATCAATGATCTTCTGGGGCAGCCCTGCTAAGTGATGCAAATAAAAGGATAAGCATGCAAGGGTGGCAGCTATTGTCTTCAATATAATGAAGGAATTGTGGAGGTTTCTTCCCTGCACACTGGTCCAAGTCCAATCCAGCCATATATGTGACTAAAAAATGGTGGGCAGCTTAAATCTGACAAAAACATAATGTTCCACAAGCTACTTTTTTATTTTTGCAAAAAAAGAAGTTCAATGATAAATAATTAAAGAGTTCCATGGTTGCACTGGCATACTCAGTCCAGGAAGTAGAATTTGTCCGCAAACTCGGGTGGTTCACCCAGAAGTCGGTCAGCTAACACACTTGATTATGACCAATCATCCTCCTACTCTTTCTGTGCTGTTTCAGGAACTGTGTAATCATGTGGTATGAAATGTTGGTTCATTTTGATCATGGTCAATCTCTCCACATTTTGAGGCAAGAGACTAGTCCTTCTCACTTTAAATACTGTGCCAGCTGCACTGAACACAAGCTCAGCAGACACACTGGCTGCAGGCCAAGCCAGATACTTACTTGCCAGCCTGCTAGGCTCTGACTATTGGCTCATCTTCCCATACCAATACATCAATGTGTTTTCATCCACATAGACCTCTTTTAGGTCATGCAGGTACTCCTGGAACATCCTGTGAATGGTCATTGATGCTGCCACTTGCTCTACCTCTTTTGCCTTCACCTCTGCACTGGACTTAAGCCCTGCCATTTTATACCAAATCAATGCAGAGGTTGTGGACGATTATTGTGTTCCTTTTTTTATTGTTGCTGGCATTCTCGTTGTTGATGTTGGCTGATGTGAGACAACAGGACTGCCCTCTCTGGAAGTTGAAGGTGACACCCCAGAACTGATGAATGAGAATCTAAGTTCCAGCTGTTCTTTTTCTAGGTCTCCAGCTTGCTCAACAATCCAGCTCTTGTATTTTGAAACATCCCCTTCTGAAAAAGGAATGAAAATGTGCATAATTTCTTTGTACCATGGATCAAGTAGTATTGCACAGATGTACTCTTTGGACTAGATGATATCATTTTGCAGACTTATATTACAAGCCAAGCAAAGGATTAAGCTCTCCACCAAGGCATGCGCTTCTGTGTTTTGGTTCACACCTGCAAGTGCAAAACTTTCAGACACCTTCTTTAGCTGGTCCTGTAGAAGATACAACAATGGGATAGCTTGGCCCATTGTACTGTCCTCCTTGCCAACTTTCCCTGTGAAAACCTCAAAAGGAGATAGCATCTGTGTCAGGCATTTGACTAGGTCCCATTTGTGTGCCTCCATAGTCATAGATTTCCCAATTGCATCCCCTCCTCTTTGATTGACATAGTCATAGATCAGTCTGTACTGCTCAAACAGGTGTTGCAATATGTAATAGGTCGAGTTCCAGCGTGCTGGCACCTCCTGAATCAGGGCTTTAACTGGTACTCTGTTAGCATGCTGAACAATCAACAAACGTTTCTGGGCTATAAAAGAACAGCTGAAAGGAGTGACGATTCTTCTGCAGGTGGTCAATATGTTGCTAACTAGGTCTTCTTTTTTTTAGAAAGTCTTGCACAACTAGGTTGATGCAATGTGCCAAAAACTGGACCCTAAAATAGCCACTGTCTGCCATAGCCTTGACAATGTTGCTGCCATTGTCCATGGCAACAAATCCAATTTTGAGATCTCTGTGTCGCATCCATTAATACACCTTGCTGTTAAATTTGTCCAAGAAGTTTGCAGCTGTACGTAATTTCTCCAAGGCAAACATGGCTATTGTTGCATGCCGCCAAAAGCTCTTAAATCTTTCTTCAGGGCCAAGACCTGCAGATATCATTTTCTTTATCCCTGCACAAGTGATCCAGTATGCAGTGATGCACATGTAATAAGTCACCTGACAACTGGTCCACATGCCTGTTGTCAGGTGATTAGTGTGAACAACACTTTGCCGTAAAGCTTGTCCAACCAGTTGCAGCACCTAATGATGGATCATTGAAACAGCAACTCTGGCAAAGTAGGAGTTGGAACCTTCCATTTTGGGAAGATGGCTGCCACAAATTCTAAGAATCCCACTCCCACATTTTTGCCAGCTTCCCATTGTACAAACATGCCATTGGGGGATGCTGTCATAGAACCTCTCCTGGCTAAATATGACTGTAATAATAGCCTGGAATGTCTTCTTTTCTGGGGCCACTGATGCAGGTGACTTTCGAGAAGTAAGTGGGGATAGACTCAATGTGCAGCATGCTGGTGTAGTCACTGTATGCTGCAGTGTCTCCATCTGACTCTGACTCTTCGTGTGCCATTGTGAGTTTGCTGAGGAGGGTGATTCTGGTGGTGCACTGCTGGGGACAGGGCTGCTTTGCATGAGGATGTCACCCTCTTCTTCCTCATCACCTCCCACCGTGATTGGACTTGTACCTGATGTTTCTCCTCACCTTTCCCACTATGACCATGTTCAGCAATTTTTTAAGGTGCTCCTCCCACTGGATTGCTTGATGCTTTTTTATACGGGTCATTTGGCTTCCAGTACCATAATGTGAACCAGGCTTACCTCGACGAACAATTGTGTGGCTAATGGTGCATATTGCAATGTGCTCCCTCTCTTTGCTAAACATAAAAATGTCCCAAACTAGGGAGGAGTATTTTTTTAGTGGGCCACAGCCAATGCCTGAAGAATAACTGGAGGTAGGTGGGGGTGTCGTCAATTGCCTCTCTACAGTGTTTACTTCTACTGAGGTAAGGGTTTGTGCAGGTCTCAGCTGGGCCTTTGCAAGTATGGAGCTGGTGGTGTTACCTGTGCCAGATACCTCGGAGCAGTAATGTTGGACTCCTCTGTTCCAGCTTCGACAATGACTAGCTTGTCGTGCTCATCCTCATCATTCCTATTCATAAGTATAAGGCTTTCAGGAACTTTTCTTTTCTCATGCCTATCCTGGCATCTCCTGGACTCCACTCCATGTCCCTTTCATCATCATCAGAAGTGGTGCTTGAAGAAGATGGTAGAGTAGTACCCTTCCTTTTCCTTGCTGGAGATCTGGGAGCCAACAGTTTTAAAATGGGAGGTTCTTGCTCGGCAGGAAGCTCAACCTCCTGTTCTGCTCCAGCTTCAGAAAGATGTGCTATTTCTGGCTACGGCTGCTGTCCACTTTGCTCTACTTTGCAAAAGGAACTACTCAAATTCAGCATTACTGCTCATCGGCATCACCATGATTGCAGTGGCTACCTCACTGACAGACATGGTCTTGGGCTTATGTTGGGCTTAGGTTGGGGTGGGGTGGTGCCACTTCGGCAGGCACAAGGCTCCCAAAAAAGGTTGCGGTCTGCTCGCAACTAGTGGAAAGCTGCTTTTTCTCACTGAGCACTTTCTTGGGAGCAATTTTCTTTGGGGCCATCTTAAAGCTCTCAGTTGGCAGTGGCACAAACCTGCACAAGCAGAGGAGATTGACGGAATGATGTAATTGTACAGGCCTTCTGTTTGGCAGTACTCCGGGTGATGTCTCTTCTTCTCTTGCGCACCTAAAAGTGAACAAGCAAGAAAAACATTTAGTGAAAGGTGGCATTGTTGCAGTTTGAATTAGTACACGCAAAGGCGATATTAGTGTGGTTGGTTACTTGGGCAATAATAAATCAACCACTTTAAAGCAAACCCACACCACCACACAATACAATTTATTTTCCAATCAGGATAACATAGCATACAGATATAGCTTTCTGCTTTATGTCCATCTTTTCTAAAGGAGACACCTGTGGCACTCAAGGAAGTGCATGGGTAAATGGAATAATAATCTTTAAAAAAAATGAAGGTCAGTTTGCCCCTATAGCAGGCAATGTGGACCAGGGGGAAATGGAATAGTCATTTAAAAAAATGAATGATGCTGCTGTGTTTGCCATGCACTGAAGCCAGTGTGTCCAGGAGGAAATGGAATTACACCTAAAAACTGAATGCTGTTGTGCGGTTGTTCACCTATGGTGTATGGATTGAAGCACACAAAAACGAATAATCAATTTGTTTTTAAAAAAGTACAATTTTAAAGAATTTAACAATTAAAAAATATGACTACAAAATGTAAAATAAATAAAAGAACACAAAAATAAATAAATAAGCTAATTAAAACATTTAAAATAGAAAAAAACACTAAATTAAAATAAATGCAAAATACAATTTAAAAATCAAGACTAAATAATTACAATAAAAAATTCAAATAAGAAAATTATCAATAATTGCCTATGTTTGAATGGGATGATGAGAAGAAACCTATTGTTTGTGAGGTGCAAAATAAAAAATGCATGCATTATATAAGCAGTGTGCATCAAAATCATATTCACTTAATATACATATGCTGCAATGATCCTCAAGCATATTACTAAACTGACATCACAGATCCATCCGTGCAAGCCTATGGCAAAGGCACACTGGGTGGATGTAGAAAACGACTGTCAGCCACATGGTCAAATAAACAACAGCAAGCAAGTAGACATGGGGAACTAAGACCACATGCAAGACTAAGGCAAAGGCACACTGGGTGGATGCACAAAATGGCTGCCAACCACATGGTCAAAGAACAACAGCGAGCAAGGAGGCATGAGGAACAAAGAACACATGCAAGCCTATGGCAAAGGTACAATGGGTGAATGCACAAAATATCTGCCAGCCACATGGTCAAATAACAACAGCGAGCAAGGAGACGTGAGGAACAAAGAACACATGCAAGCCTATCGGCAAACACTACACAAAATGGCCCCTGGCCGCATGGCATGTAGAACAAAGGCAAATGGTGGCCTATGGCAAGCACATTCACAGAAACAGTTGTTCATACACTCATCACTAGTACTGGCCTGGGCCTACTGGCTGGGTGGCCCATTGGCAGACTAGCCCACAAAGCAATATAAATAAATATTGCACATTTAACAAACATGGAGAAAATGTACTGAACTGTGCAACATTGCTCCTTTACAAAAGAAGAAAAATTAAATGCAAAAATGTAACTAGGCCGCTACTGTGACTGCTGGCCGCCCACCATAAACGGATATATGTACAAATAAATACTGGTGCATGCCCTCTAGCAAACAAAAACACCCTTATACAAGATCTTTTGAGTTACTTGTAAAATCTAAATTGCAAAGTCTTTAAATCCAATGGTCTACATGCAGCAGACAAAGAGAGTGATCCTTCCAGCTCCAAATCCAAATGAAAAGTGACCAGGAGATTAACAAAGCACTAGGGCGAGCCTGCTGGACAGGAACAGGAAGTTGGAGTCTCTGGGGCACTTTTTTCCTGTTGGAAAAAAAAGAAAAGAAAGGTTTCTTGCACTGAAACAAAACTTGAACAGTCAGTTGGAGAAGAAAATCCATTTGAAAACCTTCTCAGTAGATTCAGCTGCTTCTTGAGCAGAAAAGCTACTCGAGGTGCGTTCACAATTGTGAACTGCACTGTATTAATGCCCTCCTGTCCGTAAGCTGTGCAAGCAGGCACAAAATCTCACTCGCGTTTGCTAGCAACCAAAAAGTATTGTGGCGCTCGCGAGAAAGTGACAAATCAAATGTCGAGTGATCAAACAGAAACTCCGCTTTGTGCCGGAAGGCAGAATCCAGGAACTTTGCGCTCGGCTGCGGAATGCCCGAATTCCAAAAACTAGACAAGCAGAGTTTTCCTCCTGGGCCTAATTTTTTATTGTGCTACCCTGGATGAAGCGCAAAAGCATAAAACGATGCACTAACATTTACATCACTGAGAGTGAGGAGGGACTCAAGGGGTAATTTTCCCTAACATTTTAGTTCATTTAGCAGATGAAGCTGGGATGTACCATTCTGGTGGCAAACTCTGTGCTCCTTGAAGGGTCAGAATTTCAGTTCCATTCTAAAAGCAGTGAAGCAATTAGACTGATCTGTTACACGTTGCTCTAGATCTTGTTTGTACAGCTTGTGAAGGATTTTATTTTTAATAATCCTTTTCACACCTGGTTATGTGATGGCTCTCTGTTCTGCATTGGTCCCCTGAGAAGCTAAATTATTATGCATGCCTCTAGGGTGATGCTGAAGGTTTTAATATGATGTTAGCATACTGTGGTAGTCAAAACACATTTTTCAAGATGGCTGTGATCTGCTTGTTTTTCTTCAGTTCTTTAAGGAGTCACATGATTGTATTACACAGGATGTTCCTCAATGACTCCTCAAGTGAGAGAATCATTGCTACATCCAAGTGGAAGAGGATCAGGCCTTAGCCAATGGAGCTGCAATTGTCTTTGAAATTCAATTCTATGCAGAAAGGATGGCTTCAAACATGCAGTCTGAGTTTTCTGGTTGATGTATTAGCGTAAAAAAGGAATTCCTACTGTATGAAAATCCAGCTTTAAATCCAGACCTCTAATATGGTCTAGCACCACTTGTCTAGAGATCTCCTAATAAGTTATCAGACACATTGTTCTATGTGACTAACATATTGTCTCAAAATGTACTTAACTGTAACTCTTGTAAATGACTCATTAATGAATTCAATATTTGTGCATATGTAGAGTATGTAGATATAGGGAACCTATGTAAAGGAACTCCCTATCCAACTGTAACTTAAGCTTTTAGTAGGAATTAACATTTTCCTCCAGCAGATAACAGGGCATAGTCCAAATGTGTATTGAAAGAATATAACCTTATTTGGTTAACTAGTAATAGGAAAATGTGACAAAACCAAATTTGCTGAGACTAGGTCATCTGTTCTAGTAAGACCATTGACCCACTTCCCCCATTCTCCATGTGTGTGACCTTCCCCCTCCCTCCCTGACTGTTGTGCTGCAATTGACCATCTGCTACCACTGCCCTCCATTACTGCCTCAGCCCCAGATCGTCCTGTGCATGCCCCTGCCCCACCCTATCTGTTCCATTGTGCTACTACTGCCTCTGTTCTGCCACTGTCTTCTCTTGCTCGCCCTGTCCCCTTCCCATGTTCATTGTGTGTGTGTTCTTTCCCCTCCTTCACTGGTCCATTTCACTGCTGCTGCTCCTTCCCCCTGTGCTACAACTGCCCTCCATTGCTGCCGCTGCCCCCTCATTTTCAGCGTGAATGCCCCCTTCCCTCCCTGACCTGTTGTGCTGCAACTGCCTTATGTTGCTTCCCCTGCCCCTTCCCCTTACCCCCACTTTTCATGTGAATTCCCTTGTCTCCCCTGTCTGGTCCATTGTGCTGTCACTGCCCATAGTTGGCTTCCATGCCCCTACCACCCTCCCCTGGACTCCATTCTGTGTGTGTGTGCCCTTCCCTCTCCCTCCCTTGACTTTTGTGATGCCAATGCTTTGTGCTGCAACTGCCCTCCTTTACTGCCCCTGCCCCCTCTTCCCTGGCTCCAACCTTTACAAGTGCATGCCCCTGCCTCCGCTCTCCCCATCAACTGTGCTGCATTGCCCCATGTTGCTGTCCCTGCTTCCTGCAGCCCTGTTCTCTATGTGTATCTCCCTGAGCCCCCTTTCCCATTCTCTGTGTGCTTGCTTCTGCCACCTCCCTCCGTGGTCTGTTGTCCTGCCACTGCTCCAGTGCTGCCACTGTCCTCTGTTGATGCCCCTCCCTCTTGCACCAACTTCTCTGTTTTTGTACCACTGCTGCCCTCCCTGGTCTGTTGTCCTGCCCTAGTGCTGCCACTTCCCTCTGTCTTCTTTCTCTCGGGTTGGCTGTGCTGCCACTGCAACTGTGCTACCACTACCTGCTGTTGCTGCCTCTCTCCCCTGCCCCCACTCTCTCTGTTCATGAACCTGACCCCCTCCAGAGTGCTGTAACTGCCATCCTTTGCTGCTCCTTCCCATCTCTCCCTCATTCTGTGTGCACCCCTGCCGGCCCCTTTTCTCTTTTCAATTGTGCTGAAACTGCCTATGTGCTGCCAATACCCACCATCGCTGCCCACTGCACTCATCCACCTTTTCCTTATTCTCTGTGTGAGTGCCCCTAACTCTACCCCAGGTCTGTCATGTTTCCACTGCCCTTTTGCTGCCACTGCTCTGATGCTGCTCCTGCCCCTTTACTTGCCTGCCTCTGGTCCCCATGTGAATTCCACTTGCCACTCCTCTTGCTCCTGTTTACTGTGTGCATGACCCTTCTCCCACCCTCCCCATCTCCGTTGTGCTGCCACTTCCCTCTTTTGCTACTCCTGCCCCTCTCTCCATGTGCCTGTGCCTACCCTGTCCCTCCCTACTGAATTATACTGCCACTGACCATGTGCTACCACTGCACCACCACTTCTTATGCCCGTACCCCTCATTTTCTGTGTGGCTATTTCCCGGCACCTTCCCTCTCTAGTCCATTGTGCTGTTACTGACCTTGATTCGTAACTGCCCTCCATCGCTGGCCCTGTCCCACTCACACTGGTTCTCCATGTGAGTACACCTGCCCCAATCTAGTCTGTTGCACTGCCACTGCCCTCTGCTACTGACCCTGCCTCTGCCCCACTCCCCTGGTCTCTGTGTGTATTTCACAGCATGTCTCTTTTGTCCTCTTTCTTTTGTACTGCAACTTCCTCTGTGCTCTTCAAGCCCCTGAACCCTCTCGTCTCATTCTCAATGTGCATAGCCTCCTCCTTCCCTAGTCTGTAGTGCTACTACTGCTTCAGTGCTGCCACCTCCTGCCTTGCTGGCCTCACCCATTTCACCCTTGCCCAATGGTCATCTTTGTGCATGCCCTTCCCCCTCCATTCCTTCCTGGTCTGTTGTGCTGCTAAAGACCCTGTCCCGCTAAGATCTCTGTTGCTGCCCCTCCCCCCTCACCTCTGTCCTCATTCTCCATGTGCATCCCTGGCCTCTTCTGCCCTGCTCCGTTGTGCTGTAACTGTCACTGTCCTCTGTTGCTGCTTGTGCTGCTGGCTATTGCCCCCCATTCTCTATGTGCATGCTGTCTCCCCCTCTCTGTCTGGTCCATTCTGCTGCCATAGCCATTGCACTGCCCTCCATTGCTGCTCCTGCCCCTTCACCTGCCACATCCCCTCTTCTCCTGTGCTGCTACAGCCCTCTGTAGCTGCTCCAAAATAGTTCCCTCCTCAATTAACATGTGCATGCTCCTACTCCCTCTCTCGTTGGTCTGATGTGCTCCCACTGCCCCTATGATGCCACTGATCTTTTGCTACCCCTACTGCCCCACTCCTGCCCCGGTCACCAGATCACCATGTGCGTGCCCCTGCCTATCCCTCCCTGGTGCATTGTGCTGCCATTGCCCCTTCGCTGCCGCTGCCCTTCACTTCTGCCCCTGACCCTGCTCTGTGAAGTGATCATGTGTTCTAGAATTGAAACATGCCTGTATATTTATCAAAAGTCCTCATCATCAGGTGCTGCCTCTGTGTCTGTGGAGCAGGTTTTTTTAAATATATTCAGTGGCACTGTGTTACCAGCGTTGGTACTGTGGTACGACGGGGGCAGCGCTAGCTGCTGCAATACTAGCTATTTGCAATACTAGCTATTTGTACTTGAGTCCCTGAGTCTTGTAATGGCTGTTGCAGCATTCTGTGAAGAGCTGTGTCCAGTCAATAAAATCACTCGTTGCAGTGGGACTGTGCCCGATTCTGCTGTACAGAAAAGGCCCAATGGACAAAAAGCTCCCTGGACCAGTCATAAAACTACATTTTTTATATGACGGACCCTCAGGAGTCCTGGCAAATATACCTAACTTTTAAACCCTTCATGACCAAGTTGAGCACCCCTTTAGATGCTAACTTCTCAAAAACAAACAATGAAAGCTTGCTTTCTTTGTATCCCTTTTGCCAACATTTGTTGCAATTCAATTCAGGAGCTTTTTCTGTAGCTGTTTTTAAACTTTCCTATGGGAATTAAAATGGGAAATCAACGTTTTGCCACTTCCCCTGTTTCTTGGTCCTCGCTTGGCAGATAAACATGAAACCTTCTAGGAAGGAGTTCGGGTGAATGAAGATTAATTTTGGAAAGTTAAGTGAAGATTTGTAAAATGGCATGAAAGAAATTAGCAAAAAAGGTTTGAACATGATAATCAATTCATGTCTCCTGGGAAACACATTTGTCCTGCATTGAACATGTGAGTTACTAATTATTTTTTAACTTCTCTGAATGACTGGGTTTTTATCACAATTTTAAAAGTAAGTTAGCATGTTTAAAGTTAGTTAAAGAATAAACAATGTCAGAAAATGTTGTATGTATGGATAAAATACCCCTCAATATTAGAATTTGGAATAGATATGTTGTATTGGATGTAAGTACCTATTATGTTTATTACGCATTCCCTCTTCTTGGATAGATCTAGCCAAGAAACATCTTAGCAGGAATCAAGGTACAGAAGAGCATAATTATCTATGCAAGGCTAACACAACAGATGTCCACCAGCAGCAAGAAGGTATAATCCAACACCAGCAATGAGAGATTGCACACCTGTAGACAAACATGGTCCTTCACAAAACTACTCCAGGTGGAGGCTGTAAAGCCAACACTAGAGCAAGGAGGATTTGGACACCACCAGCCAAGAGGAGGAAGATATTGGGGCTTTCCCTGGACTTGTTGAAGTCCAAGAAGTGGTGCCCAAAGAGCAGTCTAAAAAAATAATCTCCTTACCTTTAGAGCCCCCCTTGCCATCAGGACCTCCAGAGGCAACCCTTGCCCCACATTCTTCATCTCTTTCAAGTGCCCAAACAGAACAAGAAGAGCAGAAAGGGGACATTTTGCCCCTGGCAACCCAGAGCCTTCACTTGTTGGCCACTGCTTTCCCCCAGTTTATGCCTCATTGGCTGCTCTCAAGGAGGTCTAGAGGCCAGTCAGACAAATTCAGGAATTGACCTCTATAGATATGAAGGTCTCAGTAGGAGAGGTTCAGATATTCTGAGAGTCAGTAATTAAACAGCTCTGAACTTTATGTCCCCTCACAACATCCTTGATTACAGCAATTATGTCTTGTCTGCCTCCCCAACCCATCCCACCTCCTGTTGCATTATCTCCTAGTTCGCCTGTCTTTCTTGTGTCCACCACAACCTGCATGTATTGAATTTCCTACAGTGTTTCTGGTTCTGCAACAGCCATCCATGTTAGATCCAAATCAAATGAGGATATAAACATTGTTGTGGTGAAAACTGAACAAGAGTTTGCCCAGGAACATCTTCTTCCAGGCCATGAACATGATTGTGACAACCCCTCTATCTTGGGGAAATTACTTTATTTGTATTTATGACATTAGACATTCATTGGCAATTTTGGCTATTAGTTTGACTTCTTAATATAATTTAAGGACTGCTTATGTTGGATATTGTTTTAGTTTATATTAAATTTAAATGAATGCACCTCTGTTTATAGATGTGGTCCTAGACATTTAGGATATTTGTTTTTATTTGCACCCCTTCTCCAGGTTTTCATTTCCCCACTGAAATAATTCTTTATGTATTTATTTTTTGCTAAAGCCCAGGGACAATTTTTTGTTTGAATAATTTTGCACATTATAATATTTACATTACATTAGATAAAAATCAAAAATGTTCACAAAATATGTACTTCATATTTTGAGTTGAAAAATCATATTAATGATTTTTCTTCCATGTATATGATAACTACAGGTATATAGATAATGTATAACATTGCATTAACCAAAACCTTCAACCATAACAACAAGGACTAGAGCAGGGGTCTCCAACCTTTTCCATAATAAGAGCTACTTATGTTCAAATAAAGTCATCCCGAGCTACTAATATTATTAGTGTTGAAATAGTGATCATGTCAGATGAGATTACATTAGTTGTCACCATATGCAAGATGACTAGCAGTGATCACCTCAGTGCATCAGGCAGGGTAACCGGCAGTAATGTTAATAAGCCTTTATCAGTTTGGAATGCCTCTACGTGGGTAATACATACCAGGGGAAACATCTATTACAAAGTAGGCATTATATTGTAGTGCCTTTACAATGCAGTCAGTACCACAACTGCGACGTTACCACGAGTTCCATTACAATGCAAGTCATTACAACGACTTGCTTTAGGGAAGGAGGTGTTGGACTGGTGTTGGATTTTAAGTCCAACACCTTCCCTACTAATACACCGACTGGAGTTGGAATAGTAATTTAAACTATTCCAAAGTACAGTGCTTCCTAAAGCAAGTCATTGTAATGACTTGTGTTGTAATGGAACTCGTAATAATGGCACAGCCGTGGTACTGACTGCGTTATTAGGCCACGCGTAGTTTTGGCATGCGTGGTAACAGACGCTATTCACAAAACAGCCATAACTGCAATCCATCTGGCACCAAGCTATTAATATTAGTAATAAGTCTCCCCAGCGCTACCTGATTTATCACTCAAATATCAGATTTAAATATATTTAGGAAATTATGAGGTTTCAAAATACACACATTTCTATCTTCAATACAGTTTTTTAAGTTTTGGTCAACATAGACTAATTCAACCAGCGAAAAGTGTCTAATTTAGCATGCTGGGCTGCACACAGGAGAGCTACTTACAAGGAGGTGGAGAGCTACCAGTAGCTCACAAGCTACTCGTTGGAGAAGCCTGGACTAGAGTATAAATTATAAATTACTGTGTACCTAGGGGCATATTTATGAGAACTGATGCATCACTGTGTTGACGCAGCAGTGTGTCAGAAAACGTTGTGCTACGGTACAACACTTTGAACTGAAATGGAGGCGCCGTATATACAGTACAGAACACTATGTCATGAGGTCCCACAGTGTGTAAAAAATGTTGACACATCAGTGGGAAGGATGGCACAAAGTGTTGTAACACATCTGCTCCCAATGTGATGCAAATTTGATTTGCGGGACGTAAAGCAATTTTTATGTGCCACAAATCAGCTTTGTGTCACATAAGAGTGTGTTGTGTGGCACAAAACCTCAAAAAATGACACATTGCAAACAAAAAAATATTTGCAATACATCAAAATCAAGACATGGAGGGAGCAGCAAGCACAAGCAGTGAGGGCAACAACCCCAACAACTAAGATGTCCAGACAGAATTCTAGGGGAAGGGGGAGAGCAATGTCAGTGAGGAGGAGAATTAAATATTAATAACTGAGGTGTCACCTCCAAATTGCCATTAGGGAAGAAGGAAGCCATTTGGCAGTCCAAACTCGATGAGATGAACAGTGTATCCCAAAACAAATGGGACAGTGCTGGAGTGCAAGGAGCGCTGACATGATTATAAGTGCAGGACCAAAGAAAAACTGGCCAGGAACTTTGGAGCAGCCATACGGACCAGAGGAGTACCAGGAAGAGTTAGATGCCTTGGAGGAGCATGTGGCATCAGTCATCCCAACAGAGTTGGTGGCAGGAATGGAAGGACAGGACAGTGCTGCAGTTGAGGACCAGGAAGATCTACAGGGTCAGTCTCAACAGGGGACAATATGGGTAAAATTGTCATGCAGTGCAGTGCACTTAGCTATGCTGCACTGCACTGTGTGCAAGTGAAAAGAGCAGGAATGTCTCACATGTCAACTCATACATCACATAAATGAAAGTTGTTTACCCAGTGACAATTTTTTCACCCCAGCCCTTCCAAGTTTGTCAGGTCCATGCATGATGTGCTGCCCCAGTCTAGGTTGTCTTTTGAATGATGTGACTTGTAGTGTAATGGATAACATGAGTGACCAGGACTACAAGTCCCACAATACAAAGCAAAAAACCTGGACTGGAGCAGAACATCATGCATGGACCATGGAAGCCTGCCCAACCTGACTGTGACAATGGAGGCCCCCTTGCACCATGAGGCAAGTGTGCTTGGGACTACGCAGCCAAAAGTGGAGTGTAAAGGAATGGAATGGAATGGGGTTGCCAGATGATTAACTTCCCACCAGAGAAGGGATCCAGGTGGTGAGTACGTGAAGGATCTCCAAGTAGGAAAATGGAAACCTGCCCAACCTTACTGTGACAATGCAGGCCCCCTTTCACTATGACACAAGTGTGCTTCTCTTGGGGCTATGCAGCCAAAAGTGAAGTGTAAAGTAATGGAATAGAACGGGGTTGCCAGAGGATTAACTTCTCAGCCGAGAGGAGATCCAGGTGCTGGGTATGTGAAGGATCTCCAAGTAGGATCATGTGAAGAGCCACATGTACTGTCACTAGCATGAAACCATATTGCACAGAGCTGTCCTGATGTGCTGGGTGAGATTTCACAGGTATTGCCTACCATGTTAGAGACCACACTACCTCTGGTCTTGTATAAATTAATATTGTGTGTGGGGGTGAATGCAAGTGATCCACACAGGAGGTCCATGAGTGTTTGTTGGAAGCATAGATGGTGTGTGATCTTGGTGGGCACCTGGTAGTGTAGTGCCATAGAGGTATGGCTGATTACATTGAACTAGCAGTGTGTAAGAATGGGGAGCCATTGAATCTCGAGGAGAGGAGGTGTGATGTGTGTGCTGCAAGGTAGTTTGAGTGATAATCGCACACTGCTGTGTTTGATAGTTTCTCACTTGTTTAGAAGCTGTGAAGGGATGCCGTACAGAAGGGCATTGGTAGAATACATGCTCCATGCGATGTGGGCCTGGGTGATGGTGTAGCAGGTGTCAGGAGTGAGCCATAAGAAGAAAAGTCTGACAATGCTACATTTGTTAAAGCAGGAATATGTGAAATAGGGAACTTTTATTTTTTTTATTTTTTTTTTATTTATAAAGTTTTATATAGCGCGAACCAGACCCCAGAGGGTATCAGAGCGCTTTACATTTAGGATCGTTGCGTTATAGGTTACATCAGTTACAAAAGCATAGTACGGTACAATAAACAAAAACAATGTTGCGAGAATTCGTAGGAGGGAGGGGAGGAAGGAGCCATAGCAGGGAGACGAGGAGGAACTGTGACCAATGTCCGGCTGGGTAGGTGACGGTCGAGGGGGAAACCAGGGCCATTCTCCTCTATAGCTGTCTTTCAGCTCCACCGGGCATCAGCCATGTTGCTCAGGTCTCGGCGTTCAGGGAAACAGTTTTGATTTGATATGATTTGAAACGTTTTATATAGCGCTGGCTAGACCCGGAGGTATCAGAGCGCTTTACCAGGGGATCATTGCGTTACAAGTTACATCAGTTACAAGAACATAGTAAGGTACAATAAACAAAAACAAGGTTGCGAGAATACGTAGGAGGGAACTGTGAAGTGACAGGCTGATCTAGGTGTTCAGGATGATGGGCAGGTTTTGGGCATGGTTGGAGGGTGAGGTGTTTGGGCCTAGTCGTGTGGGCAACCAGGGTAAGTACACGTAACAGAATATCATGAGAGATTCAGCATGAGCCATAGCTCTCACATACAGGTAGCCATGTTGGTCAATTGCATAATGTAACAAATGTTGGTGCTGTTGGTGTCTCCTGAGAGTCAATGTATAATATGGGTGTCATCAATGTGTATGAGTAAGTTGAATCCCTGGGTCTTAATGATGATTGTCAGGGGAGTTATGTACAGCTATAAGTGAGTGGGGCTGAGTGACGAGATTTGTGCTACTCTGCAGATGAACAACTCGGGTAATGATGAGATGGAGTGATCTTCATTGATTGAATATTGCCAAGCGTGATGGTGCCTATCGCCTTTAGAGATGGTACACAGTGCCAACTGTTCTGGACTCTGGAGTTGACTGTGTGTACTGGGAAACGGCAGGATTCGAGACAAATACGTAAACTATGGTAAGTGCATGTCCTTACCCATTCCTGCAGTGTAGCATGGTTGATTGCTGTGTAGAGTTGTGTGGATGTGTGTCAAATATAACCCCTCAGCTACATGAATGCACACATTGCATGCAAGCCAGCACAGCAAGGCAGATTGACATGGTGTACTGATTGAAAGGCAGAGTGCAGGAACAAATCTAACATATGACAAAATAACATTATTTTTTCTAGAGCTGTGGGCGAAGTATTGCCTAGAGGGAATGCAGGCACCTCAGTGACATGGTGCAATTTTCTCAGCAGTGGTGTCAATAAATAAACCTTACATCAATCTAGCCATGAAAAAATATCTAAGCAACATGATAAATGGGGTCCTTACCTTCGCTCACCCTTTTAGGCAGGGCAGGCCAGCAAGCTGAGAAATTGCTTTGCAATTTGTGGTATGACACAAAAAGGACCCCTTGTCACACAGTGACTGTGTGAAAAATATAAAGATATTGCCATTTGAAAGGCAACACCAGAGTAATTTGGCCTCATTTATTGGCAGTAACATATGTTCTACACATCAAAGTGAATGAAAATAAAGTCTGTCACTCAAATTACTTATGTCAACATCTATCATAGATCATCATTAACATATTCCAATTTCATGATAGAGGAACAAACAGCATCTCCTGTCCAGCAGGCTGCCCTGGAAATCCATCCTATTGGTAATGACATCCAGCCCTCCATGGACGATGACACTTTTCAACAACTCCTGAACTCCATTGAATCTCCGTCTCTGGTCATGGCAAGTGATGACAGTGTCACAGAGTCTCCAGAGGAACCACCACCCACAGGACATGCCCCATCTACCAGTCCAAACACAGCTGCGGGCTCTGAGGACCCACAAGTTGTCTTTCAACAGTGAGTGGTTGGTGTACATGAGTGAGTGTTAGAGCAAGAGTAGTGAATATTTACACATATTAATTTAATTCTAGGGGTTCAGTCTAAGAAGATACCTATGCAATGCTATTGCTGAGTGTTGTTGTGAGTCTGATTGTCTTGGGAGTAGTTGAGCTGGTGGTGGTAGACATGATAGTGGAGAGGTGGTGGAGCAGGCAGAAGTGTTTGTATTGGAGCTGGTGGATTTGCTGGTGTTCAGAGATGCTGACAACTGTGTTTTTGGGTCACAAGTCCACATAAGTTGAGGTGTCTCTGAAGAAGATTGACTTCGATATTTGTTTATTATTGCCTTCATCAGATTTATGGTCAAGGCATGTTGCCTTGCATTTTGTTTCCTTAAACAAGAAGATGTTCGTGGTGCATCTTTGCTATGTCTTGGTAACATTTCACAATTTTATCGAAGGCACAGGTCTGCTACTTTAATGTAGTGTAGCAAATCTGAATGAAACTGAATGCACTCACCGATCCGCCATCAAGTATGCAAAAAAAGCTGGTTCACACAGAGCGACTGCAGAGATCAGTGCTGATACATATCCAAGGAGCTTATTTTGCATACTTGACAGCGGCTACATTACATTCATATCTTGAAAGAAGAGATGCCTACTTTTTATGTCATGATTAAGACTCTGTTCCAAATTGAAACTTTGGGGTCAAAACATTGATGTGTTTATTGTTGACTCTAATAAATGATTGCCATAGGCGGAACCCTAAATAAAAGGCTCTCCACATTACAAAAGTATGCATTTTTAAGTCAACACTTGTTGTGTTTTTGTATATCTATCACTGCACACTTTTGTTCACCACTGTCACGCCATCCAGTAACACTGCGCCGTCCAAAAACAGCACCTAATTTTGATATAGCGACTGTCTGTTGAAACATTCGTACCACATGTAAATGTTTATACCCTATGATGTTTGCACAGGCTTGTGCAGATGAGTACATCAGTATTCATTAAACAGCTGGACGTTTTCTATTTGTTGTAGACCACTGGCATTTCTTTAGCCTAGGAAGCAAATGCTACTTTTAGCTTCCCCCAAGGGAATGTTTTTATATCTTAAACTATATTCACATGGTTTCTAGAGATACTGGGAAACCCCATTGTTTGTTCCCCTGTATACTGGGGGGCATATTTATTAAAGCATTGTGTCACCCTTACACCACACACTGGGGCACAAGTGGGATGCAACTCTTAAGTTAAATTTATCAAGCCATGTATGGCCACCTTGCATGGCCCTGCATGGCTTGATAAATCTGGAGTAACGCAACACAGCACAAATTGTTGCGTTGTGTTACTCTGCCCCAGGGAGGCGTTGCATGGGTGGAGCTTGGGTATTGCCATGCATCCACCCAAGGATTTTGGCTCATTCCCAGATTTATCATTACTGGTAGACCTGGGAGTGAGTCAAAATACTACACCTCCTCAGGGGAGGCTTAACAAGGAGAACATCTTTATTTCTCCTTGTCACTTCCTCTTTCTATGTGTGCTGAAATCTGCAGCACACATAGAATGAGGAAATGTCTCAGAGGATTGTTTTTGTGCAGGAAGGTATACCATCCTGCACAAAAACAATCCCACTTACAGCGTAGGCAGCCTTGCACCATGGTGCAATGGTGCCTGCATTGGTGCTAGGCAGCACATTGTGCACCAGCAACGGGGAGAGACAGGAATGTGCTGTATTATAATGTGAGATACAGTGCATTCCTGCCCTTTCCCTATCACAGCCCAGCATGGTGACTTACTGTGCTGTGCTGCATGATTTTTTTATAAATATGCCCCTGGATCTGCCTGGCCAGGTACATCACAAGGACCAAAGAGAGTGAGGGGCTCAAGCTTCCCTGTCGAATATTTTGAACTATGCAGCCTAGGCACGGATAATGGCCAAATCTCTTTCTGTGTAGTGACTGTATTGAAGGAATGTGTCAAAGTAAGAATTGCCAACATTTTAATTTAAAATATTCTACATCCTCCTGCTCTACTAATCTGACCTGGTATCGCTCATAACAGGTGGATGCTATAAAAAAAACTATCATTAAATATTTGGTCATCATTCTCTGTCAGGCTCAAGCCTTTGAGGGTGTCCACCAAATTAAACATGTTCAAAGTTTATTATTTTTTTAAAGAAAAGGTTTTGTTGCTTGGATATGAATTTACCTAAATGTAATGAAAAAGACAAGAGGCATTTGGCAAAACAGGAACAAGTTGGTTTAATTAAACGCAGCAGTTGGCAGAGTCACGACAGAATGCGTCTGAGGAAAGTCTCTCGGTGTACAAAGTTTTGGCTGGTTTTATACACATCTTGTGAAGTACAATAAAACAATTTCTGCATTCTTGAAAAGCATCTCAGTCGTAAATTAACAAGAGATTGATAAAGGTATTACCTAATCAATCTTATGCATTTCTAGATCCTGACGTACATTGACATCACTTTTACTGGTAACAAAATTGTCATTTGCACATGGATTAAGGCATACATTGGCATTGCTACTGCCAGTATCATCGCTGTTGTGCAGGCATGGATTATGACATGCATTGAC